>CM066041.1:289103477-290522227 GCA_033557465.1 Ichthyophis bannanicus | reverse complement strand
ACTGGGTAGATAAGCCATGGCTAGAAGAAGAAGCATGAGAAGCAGGTAAACCTGTTCAAAAATCATCCAGATGGCCCATTGCGTAAGAAATTCAGGCATCAATATCACAGGCCTTGATATTTATGGGAACACCAGTTGGTTATCTGCATTTCCACCCAGTTAATTGACGAGACTTTGGAATTTTGATTCTTTCGTGAAAACTCTACGCAGCACAAAGCAAGAAACAAGTCAACCTGTGCACGAATCATCAAGAATGTCCCAATCTAAGTTAATTAGACCTGCCCTTATGAAGAGTACTTCACGTGCTTCGCTATCCATCCAGTTGGACAGGAGTATAAGTCAGAGAAATTTTCATTTTAAAGATTGAATCCATCCTTTCCTTTTTTCAGATAGGCTTGTTTGGAGTAGGCCTGTGAAATGAAAAATCTCTCTATGTTTTTGACTCGCACCACCAAAACCGATTGTATGAGGAGACAATGTGGCCTAATGGATAAGCCATCTAACTTCATATCAGAGGATTAAGGATTAAAGTCCCTTCATGGTCAGCTTTTTCCTGGAAATTGAATTGTTCAACTGAACCATTCTTGGATAAGTGTTGCTGCTGTTAGCTTAATGGATATAGTCTACCCTGCTCTGTACAAATAGAATGCTTCACTTTCCCTGAGACAGATCAAAAGTTATCTTTCTTTCACTCTTCCAATATGAGAGAAACTGCCTCTCAAAATACTTGTTTGCAGGAACACTGGGTAGATAAGCAATGGCTAGAAGAAGCGTGAGAAGCAGGTAAACCTGTTCAAAAATCATCCAGATGGCCCATTGCTTAAGAAATTCAGGCATCAATATCACAGGCCTTGATATTTATGGGAACACCAGTTGGTTATCTGCATTTCCACCCTGTTAATTGGTGAGACTTTGAAATTTTGATTCTTTCGTGAAAACTCTACGCAGCACAACGCAAGAAGCAAGTCAACCTGTGCACGAATCATCAAGAATGTCCCAATCTAAGTTAATTAGACCTGCCCTTATGAAGAGTACTTCACGTGCTATGCTATCCATCAAGTTGGACAGGAGTACAAGTCAGAGAAATTTTCATTTTAAAGATTGAATCTATCCTTTCCTTTTTTCAGATAGGCTTTTTTGGAGTAGGCCTGTGAAATGAAAAATCTCTCTATGTTTTTGTCTCGCACCACAAAAACTATTGCATGAGGAGGCCATGTGGCTTAATGGATAAGGCATCTGACTTCAGATCAGAAGATTAAGGATTAAAGTCCCTTCATGGTCAGCTTTTTCCTGGAAATTGAATTGTTCAACTGAACCATTCTTGGATAAGTGTTGCTGCTGTTAGCTTAATGGATATAGTCTAGCCTGCTCTGTACAAATAGAATTCTTCACTTGCCCTGAGACAGATCGAAAGATATTTCTTTCACTCTTCCAATATGAGAGAAACTGCCACTCAAATACTTGTTTGCAGCAACACTGGGTAGATAAGCCATGGCTAGAAGAAGAAGCACGAACGCAGTACGAAGCGAGAAGCAGGTAAACCTGTTCAAAGATCAGCCAGATGGCCCATTACATAAGGAATTCAGGCATGAATATCACAGGCCTTGATATTTATGGGAACACCAGTTGGTTATCTGCATTTCCACCCTGTTAATTGCTGAGACTTTGGAATGTTGATTCTTTCGTGAAAACTCTACGCAGCACAAAGCAAGAAGCAAGTCAACCTGTGCACGAATCATCAAGAATGTCCCAATCTAAGTTAATTAGACCTGCCCTTATGAAGAGTACTTCACATGCTACGCTATCCATCCAGTTGGACAGGAGTATAAGTCAGAGAAATTTTCATGTTAAAGATTGAATCCATCCATTCTTTTATTCAGATAGGCTTGTTTGGAGTAAGCCTGTGAAATGAAAAATTTCTCTATGTTTTTGACTCGCACCACCAAAGACTATTACCTGAGAAGGCCATGTGGCCTAATGGATAAGGCATCTGACTTCGGATCAGAAGTTTAAGGGTTCAAGTCCCTTCATGGTCAGCTTTTCCTGGAAATTGAATAGTTCAACTGAACCATTCTTGGATAAGTGTTGCTGCTGTTAGCTTAATGGATATAGTCTAGCCTGCTCTGTACAAATAGAATGCTTCACTTTCCCTGAGACAGATCAAAAGTTATCTTTCTTTCACTCTTCCAATATGAGAGAAACTGCCTCTCAAAATACTTGTTTGCAGGAACACTGGGTAGATAAGCCATGGCTAGAAGAAGAAGCGTGAGAAGCAGGTAAACCTGTTCAAAAATCATCCAGATGGCCCATTGCGTAAGAAATTCAGGCATCAATATCACAGGCCTTGATATTTATGGGAACACCAGTTGGTTATCTGCATTTCCACCCAGTTAATTGACGAGACTTTGGAATTTTGATTCTTTCGTGAAAACTCTACGCAGCACAAAGCAAGAAACAAGTCAACCTGTGCACGAATCATCAAGAATGTCCCAATCTAAGTTAATTAGACCTGCCCTTTAGAAGAGTACTTCACGTGCTATGCTATCCATCAAGTTGGACAGGAGTACAAGTCAGAGTAATTTTCATTTTAAAGATTGAATCCATCCTTTCCTTTTTTCAGATAGGCTTGTTTGGAGTAAGCCTGTGAAATGAAAAATCTCTCTATGTTTTTGGCTCGCACCACCAAAGACTGTTGCATGAGGAGGCCATGTGGCCTAATAAATAAGGCATCTGACTTCTGATTAGAAAATTAAGGGCTCAAGTCCCTTCATGGTAAGCTTTTTCCTGGAAATTGAAGAGTTCAACTGAACCATTCTTTGATAAGTGTTGCTGCTGTTAGCTTAATGGATATAGTCTAGCCTGCTCTGTACAAATAGAATGCTTCACTTGCCCTGAGACAGATCGAAAGTTATCTTTCTTTCACTCTTCCAATATGAGAGAATCTGCCTCTCAAAATACCTGTTTGCAGGAACACTGGGTAGATAAGCCATGGCTAGAAGAAGAAGTGCGAGAAGCAGGTAAACCTGTTCAAAAATCATCCAGATGGCCCATTGCATAAGGAATTCAGGCATCAATATCACAGGCCTTGATATTTATGGGAACAGCAGTTGGTTATCTGCATTTCCACCCAGTTAATTGACGAGACTTTGGAATTTTGATTCTTTCGTGAAAACTCTACGCAGCACAAAGCAAGAAACAAGTCAACCTGTGCACGAATCATCAAGAATGTCCCAATCTAAGTTAATTAGACCTGCCCTTATGAAGAGTACTTCACGTGCTATGCTATCCATCCAGTTGGACAGGAGTACAAGTCAGAGAAATTTTCATTTTAAAGATTGAATCTATCCTTTCCTTTTTTCAGATAGGCTTTTTTGGAGTAGGCCTGTGAAATGAAAAATCTCTCTATGTTTTTGTCTCGCACCACAAAAACTATTGCATGAGGAGGCCATGTGGCTTAATGGATAAGGCATCTGACTTCAGATCAGAAGATTAAGGATTAAAGTCCCTTCATGGTCAGCTTTTTCCTGGAAATTGAATTGTTCAACTGAACCATTCTTGGATAAGTGTTGCTGCTGTTAGCTTAATGGATATAGTCTAGCCTGCTCTGTACAAATAGAATTCTTCACTTGCCCTGAGACAGATCGAAAGATATCTTTCTTTCACTCTTCCAATATGAGAGAAACTGCCACTCAAAAGACTTGTGTGCAGCAACACTGGGTAGATAAGCCATGGCTAGAAGAAGAAGCACAAACACAGTACAAAGCAAGAAGCAGGTAAACCTGTTCAAAAATCAGCCAGATGGCCCATTGCATAAGGCATTCAGGCATCTGACTTCAGATCAGAAGATTAAGTTATTTTTCTTTCACTCTTCGAATATGAGAGAAACTGCCTCTCAAAATACCTGTTTGCAGGAACACTGGTTAGATAAGCCATGGCTAGAAGAAGAAGCGCAAAAAGCAAGTAAACCTGTTCAAAAATCATCCAGATGGCCCATTGCGTAAGGAATTCAGGCATCAATATCACAGGCCTTGATATTTATGGGAACACCAGTTGGTTATCTGCATTTCCACCCTGTTAATTGGTGAGACTTTGGAATTTTGATTCTTTCGTGAAAACTCTACGCAGCACAAAGCATGAAGCAAGTCAACCTGTGCACGAATCATCAAGAATGTCCCAATCTAAGTTAATTAGACCTGCCCTTATGAAGAGTACTTCACATGCTATGCTATCCATCCAGTTTGACAGGAGTATAAGTCAGAGTAATTTTCATTTTAAAGATTGATTCCATCCTTTCTTTTATTCAGATAGGCTTGTTTGGAGTAGGCCTGTGAAATGAAAAATATCTCTATGTTTTTGACACGCACCACCAAAGACTTTCACATGAGCAGTCCATGTGGCCTAATGGATAAGGCATCTGACTTTGGATCAGAAGATTAAGGGTTCAAGTCCCTTCATGGTGAGCTTTTCCTGGAAATTGAATTGTTCAACTGAACCATTCTTGGATAAGTGTTGCTGCTGTTAGCTTAATGGATATAGTCTAGCCTACTCTGTACAAATAGAATGCTTCACTTGCCCTGAGACAGATCGAAAGATATCTTTCTTTCACTCTTCCAATATGAGAGAAACTGCCACTCAAATACTTGTTTGCAGCAACACTGGGTAGATAAGCCATGGCTAGAAGAAAAAGCACAAACGCAGTACGAAGTGAGAAGCAGGTAAACCTGTTCAAAGATCAGACAGATGGCCCATTACATAAGGAATTCAGGCATGAATATCACAGGCCTTGATATTTATGGGAATACCAGTTGGTTATCTGCATTTCCACCCTGTTAATTGCTGAGACTTTGGAATGTTGATTCTTTCGTGAAAACGCTACGCAGCACAAAGCAAGAAGCAAGTCAACCTGTGCACCAATCATCTAGAATGTCCCAATCTAAGTTAATTAGACCTGCCCTTATGACGAGTGCTTCACATGCTACGCTATCCATCCAATTGGACAGGAGTACAAGTCAGAGAAATTTTCATTTTAAAGATTGAATCCATCCTTTCTTTTATTCATATAGGCTTGTTTGGAGTAAGCCTGTGAAATGAAAAATCTCTCTATGTTTTTGTCTCGCACCACCAAAGACTTTCACATGAGCAGGCCATGTGGCCTAATGGATAAGACGTCTGACTTCAGATCAGAAAATTAAAAGTTCAAGTCCCTTCATGGTCAGCTTTTCCTGGAAATAGAATTGTTCAACAGAACTTTTTTTGGATAAGTGTTGCTGCTGTTAGCTTAATGGATATAGTCTAGCCTGCTCTGTACAAATAGAATGCTTCACTTGCCCTGAGACAGATGGAAAGTTATCTTTCTTTCACTCTTCCAATATGAGAGAAGCTGCCTTTCAAAATACCTGTTTGCAGGAACACTGGGTAGATAAGCCATGGCTAAAAGAAGAAGCACGAGAAGCAGGTAAACCTGTTCAAAAATCATCCAGATGGCCCATTGCGTAAGGAATTCAGGCATCAATATCACAGGCCTTGATATTTATGGGAACACCAGTTGGTTATCTGCATTTCCACCTTGTTAATTGGTGAGACTTTGGAATTTTGATTCTTTCGTGAAAACTCTACGCAGCACAAAGCAAGAAGCAAGTCAACCTGTGCACGAATCATCTAGAATGTCCCAATTTAAGTTAATTAGACCTGCCCTTATGAAGAGTGCTTCACATGCTATGCTATCCATCCAGATGGACAGGAGTACAAGTCAGAGAAATTTTCATTTTAAAGATTGAATCCATCCATTCTTTTATTCAGATAGGCTTGTTTGGAGTAAGCCTGTGAAATGAAAAATCTCCCTATGTTTTTGACTCGCACCACAAAATACTATTGCATGAGAAGGCCATGTGGCCTAATGGATAAAGCATCTGACTTTGGATCAGAAGTTTAAGGGTTCCAGTCCCTTTATGGTCAGCTTTTCCTGGAAATTGAAGAATTCAACTGAACCATTATTGGATAAGTGTTGCTGCTGTTAGCTTAATGGATATAGCATAGCCTACTCTGTACAAATAGGATGCTTCACTTGCCCTGAGAAAGATGGAAAGTTATCTTTCTTTCACTCTTCCAATATGAGAGAAACTGCCTCTCAAAATACTTGTTTGCAGGAACACTGGGTAGATAAGCCATGGCTAGAATAAGAAGCGTGAGAAGCAGGTAAACCTGTTCAAAAATCATCCAGATGGCCCATTGCGTAAGGAATTCAGGCATCAATATCACAGGCCTTGATATTTATGGGAACACCAGTTGGTTATCTGCATTTCTACCCTCTTAATTGCTGAGACTTTGAAATTTTGATTCTTTCGTGAAAACTCTACGCAGCACAACGCAAGTCAACCTGTGCACGAATCATCTAGAATGTCCCAATCTAAGTTAATTAGACCTGCCCTTATGACGAGTGCTTCACATGCTACGCTATCCATCCAGTTGGACAGGAGTACAAGTCAGAGAAATTTTCATTTTAAAGATTGAATCCATCCTTTCTTTTATTCATATAGGCTTGTTTGGAGTAAGCCTGTGAAATGAAAAATCTCTCTGTGTTTTTGTCTCGCATCACCAAAGACTTTCACATGAGCAGGCCATGTGGCCTAATGGATAAGGCATCTGACTTTGGATCAGAAGATTAAGGGTTCAAGTCCCTTCATGGTCAGCTTTTCCTGGAAATTGAAGAATTCAATTGAACCATTATTGAATAAGTGTTGCTGCTGTTAGCTTAATGGATATAGTCTACCCTGCTCTGTACAAATAGAATGCTTCACTTTCCCTGAGACAGATCAAAAGTTATCTTTCTTTCACTCTTCCAATATGAGAGAAACTGCCTCTCAAAATACTTGTTTGCAGGAACACTTGGTAGATAAGCAATGGCTAGAAGAAGCGTGAGAAGCAGGTAAACCTGTTCAAAAATCATCCAGATGGCCCATTGCTTAAGAAATTCAGGCATCAATATCACAGGCCTTGATATTTATGGGAACACCAGTTGGTTATCTGCATTTCCACACTGTTAATTGGTGAGACTTTGAAATTTTGATTCTTTCGTGAAAACTCTATGCAGCACAACGCAAGAAGCAAGTCAACCTGTGCACGAATCATCAAGAATGTCCCAATCTAAGTTAATTAGACCTGCCCTTATGAAGAGTACTTCACGTGCTATGCTATCCATCAAGTTGGACAGGAGTACAAGTCAGAGAAATTTTCATTTTAAAGATTGAATCCATCCTTTCTTTTATTCAGATAGGCTTGTTTGGAGTAAGCCTGTGAAATGAAAAATCTCTCTATGTTTTTGTCTCGCACCGCTAAAGACTTTCTCATGGGCAGGCCATGTGGCCTAATGGATAAGGCATCTGACTTCATATCAGAAGATTAAGTGTTCAAGTCCCTTCATGGTCAGATTTTCCTGGAAATTGAAGAATTCAACTGAACCATTATTGGATAAGTGTTGCTGCTGTTAGCTTAATGGATATAGTCTAACCTGCTCTGTACAAATAGAATGCTTCACTTTCCCTGAGACAGATCAAAAGTTACCTTTCTTTCACTATTCCAATATGAGAGAAACTGCCTCTCAAAATACTTGTTTGCAGGAACACTGGGTAGATAAGCCATGGCTAGAAGAAGAAGCGTGAGAAGCAGGTAAACCTGTTCAAAAATCATCCAGATGGCCCATTGCGTAAGAAATTCAGGCATCAATATCACAGGCCTTGATATTTATCGGAACACCAGTTGGTTATCTGCATTTCCACCTTGTTAATTGGTGAGACTTTGGAATTTTGATTCTTTCGTGAAAATTCTACGCATCACAAAGCAAGAAGCAAGTCAACCTGTGCACGAACCATCTAGAATGTCCCAATTTAAGTTAATTAGACCTGCCCTTATGAAGAGTGCTTCACATGCTATGCTATCCATCCAGTTGGACAGGAGTACAAGTCAGAGAAATTTTCATTTTAAAGATTGAATCCATCCATTCTTTTATTCTGATAGGCTTGTTTGGAGTAAGCCTGTGAAATGAAAAATCTCCCTATGTTTTTGACTCGCACCACCAAACACTATTGCATGAGAGGGCCATGTGGCCTAATGGATAAGGCATCTGACTTCGGATCAGAAGATTAAGGGTTCAAGTCCCTTCATGGTCAGCTTTTCCTGGAAATTGAATTGTTCAAATGAACCATTCTTGGATAAGTGTTGCTGCTGTTAGCTTAATGGATATAGTCTAGCCTGCTCTGTACAAATAGAATGCTTCACTTGCCCCAAGACAGACGGAAAGTTATCTTTCTTTCACTCTTCCAATATGAGAGAAACTGCCTTTCAAAATAACTGTTTGCAGGAACACTGGGTAGATAAGCCATGGCTAGAAGGAGAAGCGTGAGAAGCAGGTAAACCGGTTCATAAATCATCCAGATGGCCCATTGCGTAAGGAATTCAGGCATCAATATCACAGGCCTTGATATTTATGGGAACACCAGTTGGTTATCTGCATTTCTACACTGTTAATTGCTGAGACTTTGGAATTTTGATTCTTTCGTGAAAACTCTATGCAGCACAAAGCAAGAAGCAAGTCAACCTGTGCACGAATCATCAAGAATGTCCCAATCTAAGTTAATTAGACCTGCCCTTATGAAGAGTACTTCACGTGCTACGCTATCCATCCAGTTGGACAGGAGTACAAGTCAGAGTAATTTTCATTTTAAAGATTGAATCTATCCTTTCCTTTTTTCAGATAGGCTTGTTTGGAGTAGGCCTGTGAAATGAAAAATCTCTCTATGTTTTTGTCTCGCACCACAAAAACTATTGCATGAGGAGGCCATGTGGCTTAATGGATAAGGCATCTGACTTCAGATCAGAAGATTAAGGATTAAAGTCCCTTCATGGTCAGCTTTTCCTGGAAATTGAATTGTTCAACTGAACCATTCTTGGATAAGTGTTGCTGCTGTTAGCTTAATGGATATAGTCTTGCCTGCTCTGTACAAATAGAATTCTTCACTTGCCCTGAGACAGATCGAAAGATATCTTTCTTTCACTCTTCCAATATGAGAGAAACTGCCACTCAAATACTTGTTTGCAGCAACACTGGGTAGATAAGCCATGGCTAGAAGAAGAAGCACGAACACAGTACGAAGCGAGAAGCAGGTAAACCTGTTCAAAGATCAGCCAGATGGCCCATTACATAAGGAATTCAGGCATGAATATCACAGGCCTTGATATTTATGGGAACACCAGTTGGTTATCTGCATTTCCACCCTGTTAATTGCTGAGACTTTGGAATGTTGATTCTTTCGTGAAAACTCTATGCAGCACAACGCAAGAAGCAAGTAAACCTGTGCACGAATCATCAAGAATGTCCCAATCTAAGTTAATTAGACCTGCCCTTATGAAGAGTACTTCACGTGCTATGCTATCCATCAAGTTGGACAGGAGTACAAGTCAGAGTAATTTTCATTTTAAAGATTGAATCCATCCTTTCCTTTTTTCAGATAGGCTTGTTTGGAGTAAGCCTGTGAAATGAAAAATCTCTCTATGTTTTTGACTCGCACCACCAAAGACTATTGCATGAGGAGGCCATGTGGCCTAATAAATAAGGCATCTGACTTCTGATTAGAAGATTATGTGTTCAAGTCCTTTCATGGTAAGCTTTTCCTGGAAATTGAAGAGTTCAACTGAACCATTCTTGGATAAGTGTTGCTGCTGTTAGCTTAATGGATATAGTCTAGCCTGCTCTGTACAAATAGAATGTTTCACTTGCCCTGAGACAGATCGAAAGTTATCTTTCTTTCACTCTTCCAATATGAGAGAAACTGCCTCTCAAAATACCTGTTTGCAGGAACACTGGGTAGATAAGCCATGGCTAGAAGAAGAAGCACGAACGCAGTACGAAGTGAGAAGCAGGTAAACCTGTTCAAAGATCAGCCAGATGGCCCATTACATAAGGAATTCAGGCATTAATATCACAGGCCTTGATATTTATGGGAATACCAGTTGGTTATCTGCATTTCCACCCTGTTAATTGCTGAGACTTTGGAATGTTGATTCTTTCGTGAAAACGCTACGCAGCACAAAGCAAGAAGCAAGTCAACCTGTGCACGAATCATCTAGAATGTCCCAATCTAAGTTAATTAGACCAGCCCTTATGACGAGTGCTTCACATGCTACGCTATCCATCCAGTTGGACAGGAGTACAAGTCAGAGAAATTTTCATTTTAAAGATTGAATCCATCCTTTCTTTTATTCATATAGGCTTGTTTGGAGTAAGCCTGTGAAATGAAAAATCTCTCTATGTTTTTGTCTCGCACCACCAAAGACTTTTAAATGAGCAGGCCATGTGGCCTAATGGATAAGGCATCTGACTTCGGATCAGAAGATTAAGGGTTAAAGTCCCTTCATGGTCAGCTTTTCCTGGAAATTGAATTGTTCAACTGAACCATTCTTGGATAAGTGTTGCTGCTGTTAGCTTAATGGATATAGTCTAGCCTGCTCTGTACAAATAGAATGCTTCACTTGACCTGAGACAGATCAAAAGTTATCTTTCTTTCACTCTTCCAATATGAGAGAAACTGCCTCTCAAAATACCTGTTTGCAGGAACACTGGGTAGATAAGCCATGGCTAGAAGAAGAAGGGTGAAAAGCAGTTAAACCTGTTCAAAAATCATCCAGATGGCCCATTGCGTAAGTAATTCAGGCATCAATATCACAGGCCTTGATATTTATGGGAACACCAGTTGGTTATCTGCATTTCCACACTGTTAATTGGTGAGACTTTGAAATTTTGATTCTTTCGTGAAAACTCTACGCAGCACAACGCAAGTCAACCTGTGCACGAATCATCTAGAATGTCCCAATCTAAGTTAATTAGACCTGCCCTTATGACGAGTGCTTCACATGCTACGCTATCCATCCAGTTGGACAGGAGTACAAGTCAGAGAAATTTTCATTTTAAAGATTGAATCCATCCTTTCTTTTATTCATATAGGCTTGTTTGGAGTAAGCCTGTGAAATGAAAAATCTCTCTATGTTTTTGTCTCGCACCACCAAAGACTTTCACATGAGCAGGCCATGTGGCCTAATGGATAAGGCATCTGACTTCGGATCAGAAGATTAAGGGTTCAAGTCCCTTCATGGTCAGCTTTTCCTGGAAATTGAATCGTTCAACTGAACCATTCTTGGATAAGTGTTGTTGCTGTTAGCTTAATGGATATAGTCTAGCCTGCTCTGTACAAATAGAATGCTTCACTTGCCCTGAGACAGATGGAAAGTTATCTTTCTTTCACTCTTCCAATATGAGAGAAACGTCCACTCAAAAGACTTGTGTGCAGCAACACTGGGTAGATAAGCCATGGCTAGAAGAAGAAGTACAAAGCGAGAAGCAGATAAACCTGTTCAAAGATCAGCCAGATGGCCCATTGCATAAGGCATTCAGGCATCTGACTTCAGATCAGAAGATTAAGTTATTTTTCTTTCACTCTTCCAATATGAGAGAAACTGCCTCTCAAAATACCTGTTTGCAGGAACACTGGTTAGATAAGCCATGGTTAGAAGAAGAAGCGCAAAAAGCAGGTAAACCTGTTCAAAAATCATCCAGATGGCCCATTGCGTAAGGAATTCAGGCATCAATATCACAGGCCTTGATATTTATCGGAACACCAGTTGGTTATCTGCATTTCCATCCTGTTAATTGGTGAGACTTTGGAATTTTGATTCTTTCGTGAAAACTCTACGCAGCACAACGCAAGAAGCAAGTCAACCTGTGCACGAATCATCAAGAATGTCCCAATCTAAGTTAATTAGACCTGCCCTTATGAAGAGTACTTCACGTGCTACGCTATCCATCAAGTTTGACAGGAGTACAAGTCAGAGTAATTTTCATTTTAAAGATTGAATCCATCCTTTCCTTTTTTCAGATAGGCTTGTTTGGAGTAAGCCTGTGAAATGAAAAATCTCTCTATGTTTTTGTCTCGCACCACCAAAGACTATTGCATGAGGAGGCCATGTGGCCTAATGAATAAGGCATCTGATTAGAAGATTAAGGGTGCAAGTCCCTTCATGGTAAGCTTTTCCTGGAAATTGAAGAGTTCAACTGAACCATTCTTGGATAAGTGTTGCTGCTGTTAGCTTAATGGATATAGTCTAGCCTGCTCTGTACAAATAGAATGCTTCACTTGCCCTGAGACAGATGGAAAGTTATTTTTCATTCACTCTTCCAATATGAGAGAAACTGCCACTCAAAAGACTTGTGTGCAGCAACACTGGGTAGATAAGCCATGGCTAGAAGAATAAGCACAAACGCAGTACGAAGCAGATAAACCTGTTCAAAGATCAGCCAGATGGCCCATTGCGTAAGGCATTCAGGCATCTGACTTCAGATCAGAAGATTAAGTTATTTTTCTTTCACTCTTCCAATATGAGAGAAACTGCCTCTCAAAATACTTTTTTGCAGCAACACTGGGTCGATAAGCCATGGCTATAAGAAGAAGCACGAACGCAGTGCGAAGCGAGAAGCAGGTAAACCTGTTCAAAGATCAGCCAGAGGCCCCATTACATAAGGAATTCAGGCATCAATATCACAGGCCTTGATATTTATGGGAACACCAGTTGGTTATCTGCATTTCTACCCTGTTAATTGCTGAGACTTTGAAATTTTGATTATTTCGTGAAAACTCTACGCAGCACAACGCAAGAAGCAAGTCAACCTGTGCACGAATCATCAAGAATGTCCCAATCTAAGTTAATTAGACCTGCCCTTATGAAGAGTACTTCACGTGCTATGCTATCCATCAAGTTGGACAGGAGTACAAGTCAGAGTAATTTTCATTTTAAAGATTGAATCCATCCTTTCCTTTTTTCAGATAGGCTTGTTTGGAGTAAGCCTGTGAAATGAAAAATCTCTCTATGTTTTTGTCTCGCACCACCAAAGACTATTGCATGAGGAGGCCATGTGGCCTAATGAATAAGGCATCTGACATCTGATTAGAAGATTAAGGGTTCAAGTCCCTTCATGGTAAGCTTTTCCTGGAAATTGAAGAGTTCAACTGAACCATTCTTGGATAAGTGTTGCTGCTGTTAGCTTAATGGATATAGTCTAGCCTGCTCTGTACAAATAGAATGCTTCACTTGCCCTGAGACAGATGGAAAGTTATTTTTCATTCACTCTTCCAATATGAGAGAAACTGCCTCTCAAAATACTTTTTTGCAGCAACAATGGGTCGATAAGCCATGGCTAGAAGAAGAAGCACAAACGCAGTACGAAGCAAGAAGCAGGTAAACCTGTTCAAAGATCAGCCAGATGCCCCATTACATAAGAAATTCAGGCATCAATATCACAGGCCTTGATATTTATGGAAACACCAGTTGGTTATCTGCATTTCCTCCCTGTTAATTGGTGAGACTTTGAAATTTTGATTCTTTCGTGAAAACTCTATGCAGCACAAAGCAAGAAGCAAGTCAACCTGTGCACGAATCATCAAGAATGTCCCAATCTAAGTTAATTAGACCTGCCCTTATGACGAGTGCTTCACATGCTACGCTATCCATCCAGTTGGACAGGAGTACAAGTCAGAGAAATTTTCATTTTAAAGATTGAATCCATCCTTTCTTTTATTCATATAGGCTTGTTTGGAGTAAGCCTGTGAAATGAAAAATCTCTCTATGTTTTTGTCTCGCACCACTAAAGACTTTCACATGAGCAGGACATGTGGCCTAATGGATAAGGCATCTGACTTTGGATCAGAAGATTAAGGGTTCACTTCCCTTCTTGGTCAGTTTTTCCTGGAAATTGAAGAGTTCATTCTTGGATAAGTGTTGCTGCTGTTAGCTTAATGGATATAGTCTACCCTGCTCTGTACAAATAGAATGCTTCACTTGCCGTGAGACAGATCAAAAGTTATCTTTCTTTCACTCTTCCAATATGAGAGAAACTGCCTCTCAAAATACTTGTTTGCAGGAACACTGGGTAGATAAGCCATGGCTAGAAGAAGAAGCGTGAGAAGCAGGTAAACCTGTTCAAAAATCATCCAGATGGCCCATTGCGTAAGAAATTCAGGCATCAATATCACAGGCCTTGATATTTATGGAAACACCAGTTGGTTATCTGCATTTCCTCCCTGTTAATTGGTGAGACTTTGAAATTTTGATTCTTTCGTGAAAACTCTACGCAGCACAACGCAAGAAGCAAGTCAACCTGTGCACGAATCATCAAGAATGTCCCAATCTAAGTTAATTAGAACTGCCCTTATGAAGAGTACTTCACATGCTACGCTATCCATCAAGTTGGACAGGAGTACAAGTCAGAGTAATTTTCATTTTAAAGATTGAATCCATCCTTTCCTTTTTTCAGATAGGCTTGTTTGGAGTAAGCCTGTGAAATGAAAAATCTCTCTATGTTTTTGTCTCGCACCACCAAAGACTATTGCATGAGGAGGCCATGTGGCCTAATGAATAAGGCATCTGACATCTGATTAGAAGATTAAGGGTTCAAGTCCCTTCATGGTAAGCTTTTCCTGGAAATTGAAGAGTTCAACTGAACCATTCTTGGATAAGTGTTGCTGCTGTTAGCTTAATGGATATAGTCTAGCCTGCTCTGTACAAATAGAATGCTTCACTTGCCGTGAGAGAGATCGAAAGTTATCTTTCTTTCACTCTTCCAATATGAGAGAAACTGCCTCTCAAAATACCTGTTTGCAGGAACACTGGGTAGATAAGTCATGGCTAGAAGAAGAAGTGCGAGAAGCAGGTAAACCTGTTCAAAAATCATCCAGATGGCACATTGCATAAGGAATTCAGGCATCAATATCACAGGCCTTGATATTTATGGGAACAGCAGTTGGTTATCTGCATTTCCACCCAGTTAATTGGGGAGACTTTGGAATTTTGATTCTTTCGTGAAAACTCTACGCAGCACAAAGCAAGAAGTAAGTCAACCTGTGCACGAATCATCAAGAATGTCCCAATCTAAGTTAATTAGACCAGTCCTTATGAAGAGTACTTCACCTGCTTCGCTATCCATCCAGTTGGACAAGAGTACAAATCAGAGTAATTTTCATTTTAAAGATTGAATCCATCCTTTCCTTTTTTCAGATAGGCTTGTTTGGAGTAAGCCTGTGAAATGAAAAATCTCTCTATGTTTTTGACTCGCACCACCAAAGACTATTGCATGAGGAGGCCATGTGGCCTAATAAATAAGGCATCTGACTTCTGATTAGAAGATTATGTGTTCAAGTCCTTTCATGGTAAGCTTTTCCTGGAAATTGAAGAGTTCAACTGAACCATTCTTGGATAAGTGTTGCTGCTGTTAGCTTAATGGATATAGTCTAGCCTGCTCTGTACAAATAGAATGTTTCACTTGCCCTGAGACAGATCGAAAGTTATCTTTCTTTCACTCTTCCAATATGAGAGAAACTGCCTCTCAAAATACCTGTTTGCAGGAACACTGGGTAGATAAGCCATGGCTAGAAGAAGAAGCACGAACGCAGTACGAAGTGAGAAGCAGGTAAACCTGTTCAAAGATCAGCCAGATGGCCCATTACATAAGGAATTCAGGCATTAATATCACAGGCCTTGATATTTATGGGAATACCAGTTGGTTATCTGCATTTCCACCCTGTTAATTGCTGAGACTTTGGAATGTTGATTCTTTCGTGAAAACGCTACGCAGCACAAAGCAAGAAGCAAGTCAACCTGTGCACGAATCATCTAGAATGTCCCAATCTAAGTTAATTAGACCAGCCCTTATGACGAGTGCTTCACATGCTACGCTATCCATCCAGTTGGACAGGAGTACAAGTCAGAGAAATTTTCATTTTAAAGATTGAATCCATCCTTTCTTTTATTCATATAGGCTTGTTTGGAGTAAGCCTGTGAAATGAAAAATCTCCCTATGTTTTTGACTCGCACCACCAAACACTATTGCATGAGAGGGCCATGTGGCCTAATGGATAAGGCATCTGACTTCGGATCAGAAGATTAAGGGTTCAAGTCCCTTCATGGTCAGCTTTTCCTGGAAATTGAATTGTTCAAATGAACCATTCTTGGATAAGTGTTGCTGCTGTTAGCTTAATGGATATAGTCTAGCCTGCTCTGTACAAATAGAATGCTTCACTTGCCCCAAGACAGACGGAAAGTTATCTTTCTTTCACTCTTCCAATATGAGAGAAACTGCCTTTCAAAATAACTGTTTGCAGGAACACTGGGTAGATAAGCCATGGCTAGAAGGAGAAGCGTGAGAAGCAGGTAAACCGGTTCATAAATCATCCAGATGGCCCATTGCGTAAGGAATTCAGGCATCAATATCACAGGCCTTGATATTTATGGGAACACCAGTTGGTTATCTGCATTTCTACACTGTTAATTGCTGAGACTTTGGAATTTTGATTCTTTCGTGAAAACTCTATGCAGCACAAAGCAAGAAGCAAGTCAACCTGTGCACGAATCATCAAGAATGTCCCAATCTAAGTTAATTAGACCTGCCCTTATGAAGAGTACTTCACGTGCTACGCTATCCATCCAGTTGGACAGGAGTACAAGTCAGAGTAATTTTCATTTTAAAGATTGAATCTATCCTTTCCTTTTTTCAGATAGGCTTTTTTGGAGTAGGCCTGTGAAATGAAAAATCTCTCTATGTTTTTGTCTCGCACCACAAAAACTATTGCATGAGGAGGCCATGTGGCTTAATGGATAAGGCATCTGACTTCAGATCAGAAGATTAAGGATTAAAGTCCCTTCATGGTCAGCTTTTCCTGGAAATTGAATTGTTCAACTGAACCATTCTTGGATAAGTGTTGCTGCTGTTAGCTTAATGGATATAGTCTAGCCTGCTCTGTACAAATAGAATTCTTCACTTGCCCTGAGACAGATCGAAAGATATCTTTCTTTCACTCTTCCAATATGAGAGAAACTGCCACTCAAATACTTGTTTGCAGCAACACTGGGTAGATAAGCCATGGCTAGAAGAAGAAGCACGAACACAGTACGAAGCGAGAAGCAGGTAAACCTGTTCAAAGATCAGCCAGATGGCCCATTACATAAGAAATTCAGGCATCAATATCACAGGCCTTGATATTTATGGAAACACCAGTTGGTTATCTGCATTTCCTCCCTGTTAATTGGTGAGACTTTGAAATTTTGATTCTTTCGTGAAAACTCTATGCAGCACAAAGCAAGAAGCAAGTCAACCTGTGCACGAATCATCAAGAATGTCCCAATCTAAGTTAATTAGACCTGCCCTTATGACGAGTGCTTCACATGCTACGCTATCCATCAAGTTTGACAGGAGTACAAGTCAGAGTAATTTTCATTTTAAAGATTGAATCCATCCTTTCCTTTTTTCAGATAGGCTTGTTTGGAGTAAGCCTGTGAAATGAAAAATCTCTCTATGTTTTTGTCTCGCACCACTAAAGACTTTCACATGAGCAGGACATGTGGCCTAATGGATAAGGCATCTGACTTTGGATCAGAAGATTAAGGGTTCAAGTCCCTTCTTGGTCAGTTTTTCCTGGAAATTGAAGAGTTCATTCTTGGATAAGTGTTGCTGCTGTTAGCTTAATGGATATAGTCTACCCTGCTCTGTACAAATAGAATGCTTCACTTGCCGTGAGACAGATCAAAAGTTATCTTTCTTTCACTCTTCCAATATGAGAGAAACTGCCTCCCAAAATACTTGTTTGCAGGAACACTGGGTAGATAAGCCATGGCTAGAAGAAGAAGCGTGAGAAGCAGGTAAACCTGTTCAAAAATCATCCAGATGGCCCATTGCGTAAGAAATTCAGGCATCAATATCACAGGCCTTGATATTTATGGAAACACCAGTTGGTTATCTGCATTTCCTCCCTGTTAATTGGTGAGACTTTGAAATTTTGATTCTTTCGTGAAAACTCTACGCAGCACAACGCAAGAAGCAAGTCAACCTGTGCACGAATCATCAAGAATGTCCCAATCTAAGTTAATTAGAACTGCCCTTATGAAGAGTACTTCACATGCTACGCTATCCATCAAGTTGGACAGGAGTACAAGTCAGAGTAATTTTCATTTTAAAGATTGAATCCATCCTTTCCTTTTTTCAGATAGGCTTGTTTGGAGTAAGCCTGTGAAATGAAAAATCTCTCTATGTTTTTGTCTCGCACCACCAAAGACTATTGTATGAGGAGGCCATGTGGCCTAATGAATAAGGCATCTGACATCTGATTAGAAGATTAAGGGTTCAAGTCCCTTCATGGTAAGCTTTTCCTGGAAATTGAAGAGTTCAACTGAACCATTCTTGGATAAGTGTTGCTGCTGTTAGCTTAATGGATATAGTCTAGCCTGCTCTGTACAAATAGAATGCTTCACTTGCCGTGAGACAGATCAAAAGTTATCTTTCTTTCACTCTTCCAATATGAGAGAAACTGCCTCTCAAAATACCTGTTTGCAGGAACACTGGGTAGATAAGTCATGGCTAGAAGAAGAAGTGCGAGAAGCAGGTAAACCTGTTCAAAAATCATCCAGATGGCACATTGCATAAGGAATTCAGGCATCAATATCACAGGCCTTGATATTTATGGGAACAGCAGTTGGTTATCTGCATTTCCACCCAGTTAATTGGGGAGACTTTGGAATTTTGATTCTTTCGTGAAAACTCTACGCAGCACAAAGCAAGAAGTAAGTCAACCTGTGCACGAATCATCAAGAATGTCCCAATCTAAGTTAATTAGACCAGTCCTTATGAAGAGTACTTCACCTGCTTCGCTATCCATCCAGTTGGACAAGAGTACAAATCAGAGTAATTTTCATTTTAAAGATTGAATCCATCCTTTCCTTTTTTCAGATAGGCTTGTTTGGAGTAAGCCTGTGAAATGAAAAATCTCTCTATGTTTTTGACTCGCACCACCAAAGACTATTGCATGAGGAGGCCATGTGGCCTAATAAATAAGGCATCTGACTTCTGATTAGAAGATTATGTGTTCAAGTCCTTTCATGGTAAGCTTTTCCTGGAAATTGAAGAGTTCAACTGAACCATTCTTGGATAAGTGTTGCTGCTGTTAGCTTAATGGATATAGTCTAGCCTGCTCTGTACAAATAGAATGTTTCACTTGCCCTGAGACAGATCGAAAGTTATCTTTCTTTCACTCTTCCAATATGAGAGAAACTGCCTCTCAAAATACCTGTTTGCAGGAACACTGGGTAGATAAGCCATGGCTAGAAGAAGAAGCACGAACGCAGTACGAAGTGAGAAGCAGGTAAACCTGTTCAAAGATCAGCCAGATGGCCCATTACATAAGGAATTCAGGCATTAATATCACAGGCCTTGATATTTATGGGAATACCAGTTGGTTATCTGCATTTCCACCCTGTTAATTGCTGAGACTTTGGAATGTTGATTCTTTCGTGAAAACGCTACGCAGCACAAAGCAAGAAGCAAGTCAACCTGTGCACGAATCATCTAGAATGTCCCAATCTAAGTTAATTAGACCAGCCCTTATGACGAGTGCTTCACATGCTACGCTATCCATCCAGTTGGACAGGAGTACAAGTCAGAGAAATTTTCATTTTAAAGATTGAATCCATCCTTTCTTTTATTCATATAGGCTTGTTTGGAGAAAGCCTGTGAAATGAAAAATCTCTCTATGTTTTTGTCTCGCACCACCAAAGACTTTTAAATGAGGAGGCCATGTGGCCTAATGGATAAGGCATCTGACTTCGGATCAGAAGATTAAGGGTTAAAGTCCCTTCATGGTCAGCTTTTCCTGGAAATTGAATTGTTCAACTGAACCATTCTTGGATAAGTGTTGCTGCTGTTAGCTTAATGGATATAGTCTAGCCTGCTCTGTACAAATAGAATGCTTCACTTGACCTGAGACAGATCAAAAGTTATCTTTCTTTCACTCTTCCAATATGAGAGAAACTGCCTCTCAAAATACCTGTTTGCAGGAACACTGGGTAGATAAGCCATGGCTAGAAGAAGAAGGGTGAAAAGCAGTTAAACCTGTTCAAAAATCATCCAGATGGCCCATTGCGTAAGTAATTCAGGCATCAATATCACAGGCCTTGATATTTATGGGAACACCAGTTGGTTATCTGCATTTCCACACTGTTAATTGGTGAGACTTTGAAATTTTGATTCTTTCGTGAAAACTCTACGCAGCACAACACAAGTCAACCTGTGCACGAATCATCTAGAATGTCCCAATCTAAGTTAATTAGACCTGCCCTTATGACGAGTGCTTCACATGCTACGCTATCCATCCAGTTGGACAGGAGTACAAGTCAGAGAAATTTTCATTTTAAAGATTGAATCCATCCTTTCTTTTATTCATATAGGCTTGTTTGGAGTAAGCCTGTGAAATGAAAAATCTCTCTATGTTTTTGTCTCGCACCACCAAAGCCTTTCACATGAGCAGGCCATGTGGCCTAATGGATAAGGCATCTGACTTCGGATCAGAAGATTAAGGGTTCAAGTCCCTTCATGGTCAGCTTTTCCTGGAAATTGAATCGTTCAACTGAACCATTCTTGGATAAGTGTTGTTGCTGTTAGCTTAATGGATATAGTCTAGCCTGCTCTGTACAAATAGAATGCTTCACTTGCCCTGAGACAGATGGAAAGTTATCTTTCTTTCACTCTTCCAATATGAGAGAAACGTCCACTCAAAAGACTTGTGTGCAGCAACACTGGGTAGATAAGCCATGGCTAGAAGAAGAAGTACAAAGCGAGAAGCAGATAAACCTGTTCAAAGATCAGCCAGATGGCCCATTGCATAAGGCATTCAGGCATCTGACTTCAGATCAGAAGATTAAGTTATTTTTCTTGCACTCTTCCAATATGAGAGAAACTGCCTCTCAAAATACCTGTTTGCAGGAACACTGGTTAGATAAGCCATGGTTAGAAGAAGAAGCGCAAAAAGCAGGTAAACCTGTTCAAAAATCATCCAGATGGCCCATTGCGTAAGGAATTCAGGCATCAATATCACAGGCCTTGATATTTATCGGAACACCAGTTGGTTATCTGCATTTCCATCCTGTTAATTGGTGAGACTTTGGAATTTTGATTCTTTCGTGAAAACTCTACGCAGCACAACGCAAGAAGCAAGTCAACCTGTGCACGAATCATCAAGAATGTCCCAATCTAAGTTAATTAGACCTGCCCTTATGAAGAGTACTTCACGTGCTACGCTATCCATCAAGTTTGACAGGAGTACAAGTCAGAGTAATTTTCATTTTAAAGATTGAATCCATCCTTTCCTTTTTTCAGATAGGCTTGTTTGGAGTAAGCCTGTGAAATGAAAAATCTCTCTATGTTTTTGTCTCGCACCACCAAAGACTATTGCATGAGGAGGCCATGTGGCCTAATGAATAAGGCATCTGATTAGAAGATTAAGGGTGCAAGTCCCTTCATGGTAAGCTTTTCCTGGAAATTGAAGAGTTCAACTGAACCATTCTTGGATAAGTGTTGCTGCTGTTAGCTTAATGGATATAGTCTAGCCTGCTCTGTACAAATAGAATGCTTCACTTGCCCTGAGACAGATGGAAAGTTATTTTTCATTCACTCTTCCAATATGAGAGAAACTGCCACTCAAAAGACTTGTGTGCAGCAACACTGGGTAGATAAGCCATGGCTAGAAGAATAAGCACAAACGCAGTACGAAGCAGATAAACCTGTTCAAAGATCAGCCAGATGGCCCATTGCGTAAGGCATTCAGGCATCTGACTTCAGATCAGAAGATTAAGTTATTTTTCTTTCACTCTTCCAATATGAGAGAAACTGCCTCTCAAAATACTTTTTTGCAGCAACACTGGGTCGATAAGCCATGGCTATAAGAAGAAGCACGAACGCAGTACGAAGCGAGAAGCAGGTAAACCTGTTCAAAGATCAGCCAGATGCCCCATTACATAAGGAATTCAGGCATCAATATCACAGGCCTTGATATTTATGGGAACACCAGTTGGTTATCTGCATTTCTACCCTGTTAATTGCTGAGACTTTGAAATTTTGATTATTTCGTGAAAACTCTACGCAGCACAACGCAAGAAGCAAGTCAACCTGTGCACGAATCATCAAGAATGTCCCAATCTAAGTTAATTAGACCTGCCCTTATGAAGAGTACTTCACGTGCTATGCTATCCATCAAGTTGGACAGGAGTACAAGTCAGAGTAATTTTCATTTTAAAGATTGAATCCATCCTTTCCTTTTTTCAGATAGGCTTGTTTGGAGTAAGCCTGTGAAATGAAAAATCTCTCTATGTTTTTGTCTCGCACCACCAAAGACTATTGCATGAGGAGGCCATGTGGCCTAATGAATAAGGCATCTGACATCTGATTAGAAGATTAAGAGTTCAAGTCCCTTCATGGTAAGCTTTTCCTGGAAATTGAAGAGTTCAACTGAACCATTCTTGGATAAGTGTTGCTGCTGTTAGCTTAATGGATATAGTCTAGCCTGCTCTGTACAAATAGAATGCTTCACTTGCCCTGAGACAGATGGAAAGTTATTTTTCATTCACTCTTCCAATATGAGAGAAACTGCCACTCAAAAGACTTGTGTGCAGCAACACTGGGTAGATAAGCCATGGCTAGAAGAAGAAGCACAAACGCAGTACGAAGCAGATAAACCTGTTCAAAGATCAGCCAGATGGCCCATTGCGTAAGGCATTCAGGCATCTGACTTCAGATCAGAAGATTAAGTTATTTTTCTTTCACTCTTCCAATATGAGAGAAACTGCCTCTCAAAATACTTTTTTGCAGCAACAATGGGTCGATAAGCCATGGCTATAAGAAGAAGCACAAACGCAGTACGAAGCAAGAAGCAGGTAAACCTGTTCAAAGATCAGCCAGATGCCCCATTACATAAGAAATTCAGGCATCAATATCACAGGCCTTGATATTTATGGAAACACCAGTTGGTTATCTGCATTTCCTCCCTGTTAATTGGTGAGACTTTGAAATTTTGATTCTTTCGTGAAAACTCTATGCAGCACAAAGCAAGAAGCAAGTCAACCTGTGCACGAATCATCAAGAATGTCCCAATCTAAGTTAATTAGACCTGCCCTTATGACGAGTGCTTCACATGCTACGCTATCCATCCAGTTGGACAGGAGTACAAGTCAGAGAAATTTTCATTTTAAAGATTGAATCCATCCTTTCTTTTATTCATATAGGCTTGTTTGGAGTAAGCCTGTGAAATGAAAAATCTCTCTATGTTTTTGTCTCGCACCACTAAAGACTTTCACATGAGCAGGACATGTGGCCTAATGGATAAGGCATCTGACTTTGGATCAGAAGATTAAGGGTTCAAGTCCCTTCTTGGTCAGTTTTTCCTGGAAATTGAAGAGTTCATTCTTGGATAAGTGTTGCTGCTGTTAGCTTAATGGATATAGTCTACCCTGCTCTGTACAAATAGAATGCTTCACTTGCCGTGAGACAGATCAAAAGTTATCTTTCTTTCTTTCACTCTTCCAATATGAGAGAAACTGCCTCTCAAAATACTTGTTTGCAGGAACACTGGGTAGATAAGCCATGGCTAGAAGAAGAAGCGTGAGAAGCAGGTAAACCTGTTCAAAAATCATCCAGATGGCCCATTGCGTAAGAAATTCAGGCATCAATATCACAGGCCTTGATATTTATGGAAACACCAGTTGGTTATCTGCATTTCCTCCCTGTTAATTGGTGAGACTTTGAAATTTTGATTCTTTCGTGAAAACTCTACGCAGCACAACGCAAGAAGCAAGTCAACCTGTGCACGAATCATCAAGAATGTCCCAATCTAAGTTAATTAGAACTGCCCTTATGAAGAGTACTTCACATGCTACGCTATCCATCAAGTTGGACAGGAGTACAAGTCAGAGTAATTTTCATTTTAAAGATTGAATCCATCCTTCCTTTTTTTCAGATAGGCTTGTTTGGAGTAAGCCTGTGAAATGAAAAATCTCTCTATGTTTTTGTCTCGCACCACCAAAGACTATTGCATGAGGAGGCCATGTGGCCTAATGAATAAGGCATCTGACATCTGATTAGAAGATTAAGGGTTCAAGTCCCTTCATGGTAAGCTTTTCCTGGAAATTGAAGAGTTCAACTGAACCATTCTTGGATAAGTGTTGCTGCTGTTAGCTTAATGGATATAGTCTAGCCTGCTCTGTACAAATAGAATGCTTCACTTGCCCTGAGACAGATCGAAAGTTATCTTTCTTTCACTCTTCCAATATGAGAGAAACTGCCTCTCAAAATACCTGTTTGCAGGAACACTGGGTAGATAAGTCATGGCTAGAAGAAGAAGTGCGAGAAGCAGGTAAACCTGTTCAAAAATCATCCAGATGGCACATTGCATAAGGAATTCAGGCATCAATATCACAGGCCTTGATATTTATGGGAACAGCAGTTGGTTATCTGCATTTCCACCCAGTTAATTGGGGAGACTTAGGAATTTTGATTCTTTCGTGAAAACTCTACGCAGCACAAAGCAAGAAGTAAGTCAACCTGTGCACGAATCATCAAGAATGTCCCAATCTAAGTTAATTAGACCAGTCCTTATGAAGAGTACTTCACCTGCTTCGCTATCCATCCAGTTGGACAAGAGTACAAATCAGAGTAATTTTCATTTTAAAGATTGAATCCATCCTTTCCTTTTTTCAGATAGGCTTGTTTGGAGTAGGCCTGTGAAATGAAAAATCTCTCTATGTTTTTGACTCGCACCACCAAAGACTTTTGCATGAGGAGGCCATGTGGTCTAATGGATAAGGCATCTGACTACAGTTCAGAAAATTAAAAATTCAAGTCCCTTCATGGTCAGCTTTTCCTGGAAATTGAAGAATTCAACTGAACCATTATTGGATAAGTGTTGCTGCTGTTAGCTTAATGGATATAGTCTAGCCTGCTCTGTACAAAAAGGCTGCTTCACTTGCCCTGAGACAGATGGAAAGTTATCTTTTTTTCACTCTTCCAATATGAGAGAAACTGCCACTCAAAAGACTTGTGTGCAGCAGCACTGGGTAGATAAGCTATGGCTAGAAGAAGAAGCACAAACACAGTACAAAGCAAGAAGCAGGTAAACCTGTTCAAAAATCAGCCAGATGGCCCATTGCATAAGGCATTCAGGCATCTGACTTCAGATCAGAAGATTAAGTTATTTTTCTTTCACTCTTCGAATATGAGAGAAACTGCCTCTCAAAATACCTGTTTGCAGGAACACTGGTTAGATAAGCCATGGCTAGAAGAAGAAGCGCAAAAAGCAGGTAAACCTGTTCAAAAATCATCCAGATGGCCCATTGCGTAAGGAATTCAGGCATCAATATCACAGGCCTTGATATTTATGGGAACACCAGTTGGTTATCTGCATTTCCACCCTGTTAATTGGTGAGACTTTGGAATTTTGATTCTTTCGTGAAAACTCTACGCAGCACAACGCAAGAAGCAAGTCAACCTGTGCACGAATCATCAAGAATGTCCCAATCTAAGTTAATTAGAACTGCCCTTATGAAGAGTACTTCACATGCTACGCTATCCATCAAGTTGGACAGGAGTACAAGTCAGAGTAATTTTCATTTTAAAGATTGAATCCATCCTTCCTTTTTTCAGATAGGCTTGTTTGGAGTAAGCCTGTGAAATGAAAAATCTCTCTATGTTTTTGTCTCGCACCACCAAAGACTATTGCATGAGGAGGCCATGTGGCCTAATGAATAAGGCATCTGACATCTGATTAGAAGATTAAGGGTTCAAGTCCCTTCATGGTAAGCTTTTCCTGGAAATTGAAGAGTTCAACTGAACCATTCTTGGATAAGTGTTGCTGCTGTTAGCTTAATGGATATAGTCTAGCCTGCTCTGTACAAATAGAATGCTTCACTTGCCCTGAGACAGATCGAAAGTTATCTTTCTTTCACTCTTCCAATATGAGAGAAACTGCCTCTCAAAATACCTGTTTGCAGGAACACTGGGTAGATAAGTCATGGCTAGAAGAAGAAGTGCGAGAAGCAGGTAAACCTGTTCAAAAATCATCCAGATGGCACATTGCATAAGGAATTCAGGCATCAATATCACAGGCCTTGATATTTATGGGAACAGCAGTTGGTTATCTGCATTTCCACCAGTTAATTGGGGAGACTTTGGAATTTTGATTCTTTCGTGAAAACTCTACGCAGCACAAAGCAAGAAGTAAGTCAACCTGTGCACGAATCATCAAGAATGTCCCAATCTAAGTTAATTAGACCAGTCCTTATGAAGAGTACTTCACCTGCTTCGCTATCCATCCAGTTGGACAGGAGTATAAGTCAGAGAAATTTTCATTTTAAAGATTGAATCCATCCTTTCCTTTTTTCAGATAGGCTTGTTTGGAGTAGGCCTGTGAAATGAAAAATCTCTCTATGTTTTTGACTCGCACCACCAAAACCGATTGTATGAGGAGACAATGTGGCCTAATGGATAAGCCATCTGACTACAGTTCAGAAAATTAAAAATTCAAGTCCCTTCATGGTCAGCTTTTCCTGGAAATTGAAGAATTCAACTGAACCATTATTGGATAAGTGTTGCTGCTGTTAGCTTAATGGATATAGTCTAGCCTGCTCTGTACAAAAAGGCTGCTTCACTTGCCCTGAGACAGATGGAAAGTTATCTTTGTTTCACTCTTCCAATATGAGAGAAACTGCCTCTCAAAATACTTGTTTGCAGGAACACTGGGTAGATAAGCCATGGCTAGAAGAAGAAGCGCAAAAAGCAGGTAAACCTGTTCAAAAATCATCCAGATGGCCCATTGCGTAAGGAATTCAGGCATCAATATCACAGGCCTTGATATTTATGGGAACACCAGTTGGTTATCTGCATTTCCACCCTGTTAATTGGTGAGACTTTGGAATTTTGATTCTTTCGTGAAAACTCTACGCAGCACAAAGCATGAAGCAAGTCAACCTGTGCACGAATCATCTAGAATGTCCCAATCTAAGTTAATTGGACTTGCCCTTATGACGAGTGCTTCACATGCTACGCTATCCATCCAGTTGGACAGGAGTACAAGTCAGAGAAATTTTCATTTTAAAGATTGAATCCATCCTTTCTTTTATTCATATAGGCTTGTTTGGAGTAAGCCTGTGAAATGAAAAATCTCTCTATGTTTTTGTCTCGCACCACCAAAGACTTTCACATGAGCAGGCCATGTGGCCTAATGGATAAGGCATCTGACTTCGGATCAGAAGATTAAGGGTTCAAGTCCCTTCATGGTCAGCTTATCCTGGAAATTGAATTGTTCAACTGAACCATTCTTGGATAAGTGTTGTTGCTGTTAGCTTAATGGATATAGTCTAGCCTGCTCTGTACAAATAGAATGCTTCACTTGCCCTGAGACAGATGGAAAGTTATCTTTCTTTCACTCTTCCAATATGAGAGAAACGTCCACTCAAAAGACTTGTGTGCAGTAACACTGGGTAGATAAGCCATGGCTAGAAGAAGAAGCACAAACGCAGTACAAAGCAGATAAACCTGTTCAAAGATCAGCCAGATGGCCCATTGCATAAGCCATTCAGGCATCTGACTTCAGATCAGAAGATTAAGTTATATTTCTTTCACTCTTCCAATATGAGAGAAACTGCCTCTCAAAATACCTGTTTGTAGGAACACTGGTTAGATAAGCCATGGCTAGAAGAAGAAGCGCAAAAAGCAGGTAAACCTGTTCAAAAATCATCCAGATGGCCCATTGCGTAAGGAATTCAGGCATCAATATCACAGGCCTTGATATTTATGGGAACACCAGTTGGTTATCTGCATTTCCACCCTGTTAATTGGTGAGACTTTGGAATTTTGATTCTTTCGTGAAAACTCTACGCAGCACAACGCAAGAAGCAAGTCAACCTGTGCACGAATCATCAAGAATGTCCCAATCTAAGTTAATTAGACCTGCCCTTATGAAGAGTACTTCACGTGCTACGCTATCCATCAAGTTTGACAGGAGTACAAGTCAGAGTAATTTTCATTTTAAAGATTGAATCCATCCTTTCCTTTTTTCAGATAGGCTTGTTTGGAGTAAGCCTGTGAAATGAAAAATCTCTCTATGTTTTTGTCTCGCACCACCAAAGACTATTGCATGAGGAGGCCATGTGGCCTAATGAATAAGGCATCTGAATCTGATTAGAAGATTAAGGGTGCAAGTCCCTTCATGGTAAGCTTTTCCTGGAAATTGAAGAGTTCAACTGAACCATTCTTGGATAAGTGTTGCTGCTGTTAGCTTAATGGATATAGTCTAGCCTGCTCTGTACAAATAGAATGCTTCACTTGCCCTGAGACAGATGGAAAGTTATTTTTCATTCACTCTTCCAATATGAGAGAAACTGCCACTCAAAAGACTTGTGTGCAGCAACACTGGGTAGATAAGCCATGGCTAGAAGAAGAAGCACAAACGCAGTACGAAGCAGATAAACCTGTTCAAAGATCAGCCAGATGGCCCATTGCGTAAGGCATTCAGGCATCTGACTTCAGATCAGAAGATTAAGTTATTTTTCTTTCACTCTTCCAATATGAGAGAAACTGCCTCTCAAAATACTTTTTTGCAGCAACACTGGGTCGATAAGCCATGGCTATAAGAAGAAGCACGAACGCAGTACGAAGCGAGAAGCAGGTAAACCTGTTCAAAGATCAGCCAGATGCCCCATTACATAAGGAATTCAGGCATCAATATCACAGGCCTTGATATTTATGGGAACACCAGTTGGTTATCTGCATTTCTACCCTGTTAATTGCTGAGACTTTTAAATTTTGATTCTTTCGTGAAAACTCTACGCAGCACAACGCAAGAAGCAAGTCAACCTGTGCACGAATCATCAAGAATGTCCCAATCTAAGTTAATTAGACCTGCCCTTATGAAGAGTACTTCACGTGCTTTGCTATCCATCAAGTTGGACAGGAGTACAAGTCAGAGTAATTTTCATTTTAAAGATTGAATCCATCCTTTCCTTTTTTCAGATAGGCTTGTTTGGAGTAAGCCTGTGAAATGAAAAATCTCTCTATGTTTTTGTCTCGCACCACCAAAGACTATTGCATGAGGAGGCCATGTGGCCTAATGAATAAGGCATCTGACATCTGATTAGAAGATTAAGGGTTCAAGTCCCTTCATGGTAAGCTTTTCCTGGAAATTGAAGAGTTCAACTGAACCATTCTTGGATAAGTGTTGCTGCTGTTAGCTTAATGGATATAGTCTAGCCTGCTCTGTACAAATAGAATGCTTCACTTGCCCTGAGACAGATGGAAAGTTATTTTTCATTCACTCTTCCAATATGAGAGAAACTGCCACTCAAAAGACTTGTGTGCAGCAACACTGGGTAGATAAGCCATGGCTAGAAGAAGAAGCACAAACGCAGTACGAAGCAGATAAACCTGTTCAAAGATCAGCCAGATGGCCCATTGCGTAAGGCATTCAGGCATCTGACTTCAGATCAGAAGATTAAGTTATTTTTCTTTCACTCTTCCAATATGAGAGAAACTGCCTCTCAAAATACTTTTTTGCAGCAACACTGGGTCGATAAGCCATGGCTATAAGAAGAAGCACGAACGCAGTACGAAGCAAGAAGCAGGTAAACCTGTTCAAAGATCAGCCAGATGCCCCATTACATAAGGAATTCAGGCATCAATATCACAGGCCTTGATATTTATGGGAACACCAGTTGGTTATCTGCATTTCTACCCTGTTAATTGCTGAGACTTTTAAATTTTGATTCTTTCGTGAAAACTCTATGCAGCACAAAGCAAGAAGCAAGTCAACCTGTGCACGAATCATCAAGAATGTCCCAATCTAAGTTAATTAGACCTGCCCTTATGACGAGTGCTTCACATGCTACGCTATCCATCCAGTTGGACAGGAGTACAAGTCAGAGAAATTTTCATTTTAAAGATTGAATCCATCCTTTCTTTTATTCATATAGGCTTGTTTGGAGTAAGCCTGTGAAATGAAAAATCTCTCTATGTTTTTGTCTCGCACCACCAAAGGCTTTGCATGAGGAGGCCATGTGGCCTAATGGATAAGGCATCTGACTTCGGATCAGGGGATTAAGGGTTCAAGTCCCTTCATGGTCAGCTTTTCCTGGAAATTGAAGAATTCAACTGAACCATTATTGGATAAGTGTTGCTTCTGTTAGCTTAATGGATATAGTCTAGCCTGCTCTGTACAAATAGAATGCTTCACTTGCCCTGAGACAGATCAAAAGTTATCTTTCTTTCACTCTTCCAATATGAGAGAAACTGCCTCTCAAAATACTTGTTTGCAGGAACACTGGGTAGATAAGCCATGGCTAGAAGAAGAAGCGTGAGAAGCAGGTAAACCTGTTCAAAAATCATCCAGATGGCCCATTGCATAAGAAATTCAGGCATCAATATCACAGGCTTTGATATTTATGGGAACACCAGTTGGTTATCTGCATTTCCACCCTGTTAATTGGTGAGACTTTGAAATTTTGATTCTTTTGTGAAAACTCTACGCAGCACAAAGCAAGAAGCAAGTCAACCTGTGCACGAATCATCAAGAATGTCCCAATCTAAGTTAATTAGACCTGCCCTTATGAAGAGTACTTCACATGCTACGCTATCCATCCAGTTGGACAGGAGTACAAGTCAGAGAAATTTTCATTTTAAAGATTGAATCCATCCTTTCTTTTATTCAGATAGGCTTGTTTGGAGTAAGCCTGTGAAATGAAAAATCTCTCTATGTTTTTGTCTCGCACCACCAAAGACTTTTGCATGAGGAGGCCATGTGGCCTAATGGATAAGGCATCTGACTTCTGATCAGAAGATTAAGGGTTCAAGTCCCTTCATGGTCAGCTGTTCCTGGAAATTGAAGAGTTCAACTGAACCATTCTTGGATAAGTGTTGCTGCTGTTAGCTTAATGGATATAGTCTAGCCTGCTCTGTACAAATAGAATGCTTCACTTGCCCTGAGACAGATCGAAAGTTATCTTTCTTTCACTCTTCCAATATGAGAGAAACTGCCTCTCAAAATACCTGTTTGCAGGAACACTGGGTAGATAAGCCATGGCTAGAAGAAGAAGTGCGAGAAGCAGGTAAACCTGTTCAAAAATCATCCAGATGGCCCATTGCGTAAGGAATTCAGGCATCAATATCACAGGCCTTGATATTTATGGGAACACCAGTTGGTTATCTGCATTTCCACCCTGTTAATTGGTGAGACTTTGGAATTTTGATTCTTTCGTGAAAACTCTACGCAGCACAACGCAAGAAGCAAGTCAACCTGTGCACGAATCATCAAGAATGTCCCAATCTAAGTTAATTAGACCTGCCCTTATGAAGAGTACTTCACGTGCTTCGCTATCCATCCAGTTGGACAGGAGTATAAGTCAGAGAAATTTTCATTTTAAAGATTGAATCCATCCTTTCTTTTATTCATATAGGCTTGTTTGGAGTAAGCCTGTGAAATGAAAAATCTCTCTATGTTTTTGTCTCGCACCACCAAAGACTATTGCATGAGGAGGCCATGTGGCCTAATGGATAAGGCATCTGACTTCGGATCAGAAGATTAAGGGTTCAAGTCCCTTCATGGTCAGCTTTTCCTGGAAATTGAATCGTTCAACTGAACCATTCTTGGATAAGTGTTGTTGCTGTTAGCTTAATGGATATAGTCTAGCCTGCTCTGTACAAATAGAATGCTTCACTTGCCCTGAGACAGATGGAAAGTTATCTTTCTTTCACTCTTCCAATATGAGAGGATTAAGTTATTTTTCTTTCACTCTTCCAATATGAGAGAAACTGCCTCTCAAAATACTTGTTTGCAGGAACACTGGGTAGATAAGCCATGGCTAGAAGAAGAAGCCGCAGTACGAAGCAAGAAGCAGGTAAACCTGTTCAAAAATCATCCAGATGGCCCATTGCATAAGGAATTCAGGCATCAATATCACAGGCCTTGATATTTATGGGAACACCAGTTGGTTATCTGCATTTCCACCCTGTTAATTGGTGAGACTTTGGAATTTTGATTCTTTCGTGAAAACTCTACGCAGCACAACGCAAGAAGCAAGTCAACCTGTGCACGAATCATCAAGAATGTCCCAATCTAAGTTAATTAGACCTGCCCTTATGAAGAGTACTTCACATGCTACGCTATCCATCAAGTTGGACAGGAGTACAAGTCAGAGTAATTTTCATTTTAAAGATTGAATCCATCCTTTCCTTTTTTCAGATAGGCTTGTTTGGAGTAAGCCTGTGAAATGAAAAATCTCTCTATGTTTTTGTCTCGCACCACCAAAGACTATTGCATGAGGAGGCCATGTGGCCTAATGAATAAGGCATCTGACTTCGGATTAGAAGATTAAGGGTTCAAGTCCCTTCATGGTAAGCTTTTCCTGGAAATTGAAGAGTTCAACTGAACCATTCTTGGATAAGTGTTGCTGCTGTTAGCTTAATGGATATAGTCTAGCCTGCTCTGTACAAATAGAATGCTTCACTTGCCCTGAGACAGATGGAAAGTTATTTTTCATTCACTCTTCCAATATGAGAGAAACTGCCACTCAAAAGACTTGTGTGCAGCAACACTGGGTAGATAAGCCATGGCTAGAAGAAGAAGCACAAACGCAGTACGAAGCAGATAAACCTGTTCAAAGATCAGCCAGATGGCCCATTGCGTAAGGCATTCAGGCATCTGACTTCAGATCAGAAGATTAAGTTATTTTTCTTTCACTCTTCCAATATGAGAGAAACTGCCTCTCAAAATACTTTTTTGCAGGAACACTGGGTAGATAAGCCATGGCTATAAGAAGAAGCACGAACGCAGTACGAAGCGAGAAGCAGGTAAACCTGTTCAAAGATCATCCAGATGCCCCATTACATAAGGAATTCAGGCATCAATATCACAGGCCTTGATATTTATGGGAACACCAGTTGGTTATCTGCATTTCCTCCCTGTTAATTGGTGAGACTTTGGAATTTTGATTCTTTTGTGAAAACTCTACGCAGCACAAAGCAAGAAGCAAGTCAACCTGTGCACGAATCATCAAGAATGTCCCAATCTAAGTTAATTAGACCTGCCCTTATGACGAGTGCTTCACATGCTACGCTATCCATCCAGTTGGACAGGAGTACAAGTCAGAGAAATTTTCATTTTAAAGATTGAATCCATCCTTTCTTTTATTCATATAGGCTTGTTTGGAGTAAGCCTGTGAAATGAAAAATCTCTCTATGTTTTTGTCTCGCACCACCAAAGACTTTCACATGAGCAGGCCATGTGTCTTAATGGATAAGGCATCTGACTTTGGAACAGAAGGTTAAGGGTTCAAGTGCCTTCATGGTCAGCTTTTCTTAGAAATGGAAGAATCCAACTGAACCATTTTTGGATAAGTGTTGCTGTTGCTAGCTAAATGGATATAGTCTAGCCTGCTCTGTACACATAGAATGCTTCACTTGCCCTGAGACAGATCAAAAGTTATTTTTCTTTCACTCTTCGAATATGAGAGAAACTGCCTCTCAAAATACCTGTTTGCAGGAATACTGGTTAGATAAGCCATGGCTAGAAGAAGAAGCGCAAAAAGCAGGTAAACCTGTTCAAAAATCATCCAGATGGCCCATTGCGTAAGGAATTCAGGCATCAATATCACAGGCCTTGATATTTATGGGAACACCAGTTGGTTATCTGCATTTCCACCCTGTTAATTGGTGAGACTTTGGAATTTTGATTCTTTCGTGAAAACTCTACGCAGCACAACGCAAGAAGCAAGTCAACCTGTGCACGAATCATCAAGAATGTCCCAATCTAAGTTAATTAGACCTGCCCTTATGACGAGTACTTCACATGCTACGCTATCCATCCAGTTGGACAGGAGTACAAGTCAGAGAAATTTTCATTTTAAAGATTGAATCCATCCTTTCCTTTTTTCAGATAGGCTTGTTTGGAGTAAGCCTGTGAAATGAAAAATCTCTCTATGTTTTTGTCTCGCACCACCAAAGACTATTGCATGAGGAGGCCATGTGGCCTAATGAATAAGGCATCTGACTTCTGATCAGAAGATTAAGGGTTCAAGTCCCTTCCTGGTCAGCTTTTACTGGAAATTGAAGAATTCAACTGAACCATTCTTGGATAAGTGATGCTGTTGTTAGCTTAATGGATATAGTCTAGCCTGCTCTGTACAAATAGAATGCTTCAATTGCCTTGAGACAGATGGAAAGTTATTTTTCTTTCACTCTTCCAATATGAGAGAAACTGCCACTCAAAAGACTTGTGTGCAGCAACACTGGGTAGATAAGCCATGGCTAGAAGAAGAAAGTACGAAGCAGATAAACCTGTTCAAAGATCAGCCAGATGGCCCATTGCGTAAGGCATTCAGGCATCTGACTTCAGATCAGAAGATTAAGTTATTTTTCTTTCACTCTTCCAATATGAGAGAAACTGCCTCTCAAAATACTTTTTTGCAGCAACACTGGGTCGATAAGCCATGGCTATAAGAAGAAGCAGTACGAAGCAAGAAGCAGGTAAACCTGTTCAAAAATCATCCAGATGGCCCATTGCGTAAGAAATTCAGGCATCAATATCACAGGCCTTGATATTTATGGGAACACCAGTTGGTTATCTGCATTTCCTCCCTGTTAATTGGTGAGACTTTGGAATTTTGATTCTTTTGTGAAAACTCTACGCAGCACAAAGCAAGAAGCAAGTCAACCTGTGCACGAATCATCAAGAATGTCCCAATCTAAGTTAATTAGACCTGCCCTTATGATGAGTGCTTCACATGCTACGCTATCCATCCAGTTGGACAGGAGTACAAGTCAGAGAAATTTTCATTTTAAAGATTGAATCCATCCTTTCTTTTATTCATATAGGCTTGTTTGGAGTAAGCCTGTGAAATGAAAAATCTCTCTATGTTTTTGTCTCGCACCACCAAAGACTATTGCATGAGGAGGCCATGTGGCCTAATGGATAAGGCATCTGACTTCGGATCAGAAGATTAAGGGTTCAAGTCCCTTCATGGTAAGCTTTTCCTGGAAATTGAAGAGTTCAACTGAACCATTCTTGGATAAGTGTTGCTGCTGTTAGCTTAATGGATATAGTCTAGCCTGCTCTGTACAAATAGAATGCTTCACTTGCCGTGAGACAGATCAAAAGTTATCTTTCTTTCACTCTTCCAATATGAGAGAAACTGCCTCTCAAAATACCTGTTTGCAGGAACACTGGGTAGATAAGCCATGGCTAGAAGAAGAAGTGCGAGAAGCAGGTAAACCTGTTCAAAAATCATCCAGATGGCCCATTGCGTAAGTAATTCAGGCATCAATATCACAGGCCTTGATATTTATGGGAACACCAGTTGGTTATCTGCATTTCCACCCTGTTAATTGGTGAGACTTTGAAATTTTGATTCTTTCGTGAAAACTCTACGCAGCACAAAGCAAGAAGCAAGTCAACCTGTGCACGAATCATCTAGAATGTCCCAATCTAAGTTAATTAGACCTGCCCTTATGACGAGTGCTTCACATGCTACGCTATCCATCCAGTTGGACAGGAGTACAAGTCAGAGAAATTTTCATTTTAAAGATTGAATCCATCCTTTCTTTTATTCATATAGGCTTGTTTGGAGTAAGCCTGTGAAATGAAAAATCTCTCTATGTTTTTGTCTCGCACCACCAAAGACTTTCACATGAGCAGGCCATGTGGCCTAATGGATAAGGCATCTGACTTCGGATCAGAAGATTAAGGGTTCAAGTCCCTTCATGGTCAGATTTTCCTGGAAATTGAAGAGTTCACTGAACCATTCTTGGATAAGTGTTGCTGCTGTTAGCTTAATGGATATAGTCTACCCTGCTCTGTACAAATAGAATGCTTCACTTGCCCTGAGACAGATCAAAAGTTATCTTTCTTTCACTCTTCCAATATGAGAGAAACTGCCTCTCAAAATACTTGTTTGCAGGAACACTGGGTAGATAAGCCATGGCTAGAAGAAGAAGCGTGAGAGAAGCAGGTAAACCTGTTCAAAAATCATCCAGATGGCCCATTGCGTAAGAAATTCAGGCATCAATATCACAGGCCTTGATATTTATGGGAACACCAGTTGGTTATCTGCATTTCCACCCTGTTAATTGGTGAGACTTTGGAATTTTGATTCTTTCGTGAAAACTCTACGCAGCACAACGCAAGAAGCAAGTCAACCTGTGCACGAATCATCAAGAATGTCCCAATCTAAGTTAATTAGACCTGCCCTTATGAAGAGTACTTCACATGCTACGCTATCCATCCAGTTGGACAGGAGTATAAGTCAGAGAAATTTTCATTTTAAAGATTGAATCCATCCATTCCTATATACAGATAGGCTTGTTTGGAGTAAGCCTGTGAAATGAAAAATCTCTCTATGTTTTTGTCTCGCACCACCAAAGACTATTGCATGAGCAGGCCATGTGGCCTAATGGATAAGGCATCTGACTTCGGATCAGAAGATTAAGGGTTCAAGTCCCTTCTTGGTCAGTTTTTCCTGGAAATTGAAGAGTTCATTCTTGGATAAGTGTTGCTGCTGTTAGCTTAATGGATAGTCTACCCTGCTCTGTACAAATAGAATGCTTCACTTGCCGTGAGACAGATCAAAAGTTATCTTTCTTTCATTCTTCCAATATGAGAGAAACTGCCACTCAAAAGACTTGTGTGCAGCAGCACTGGGTAGATAAGCTATGGCTAGAAGAAGAAGCACAAACACAGTACAAAGCAAGAAGCAAGTAAACCTGTTCAAAAATCAGCCAGATGGCCCATTGCATAAGGAATTCAGGCATCTGAATTCAGATCAGAATATTAAGTATTTTATCTTTCACTCTTACAATATGACAGAAAATGCATCTCAAAATACCTTTTTGAAGGAACACTGGTTAGATAAGCCATGGCTATAAGAAGAAGCCGCAACGAAAAGCAGGTAAACCTGTTCAAAAATCATCCAGATGGCCCATTGCATAAGAAATTCAGGCATCAATATCACAGGCTTTGATATTTATGGGAACACCAGTTGGTTATCTGCATTTCCACCCTGTTAATTGGTGAGACTTTGAAATTTTGATTCTTTCGTGAAAACTCTATGCAGCACAACGCAAGAAGCAAGTAAACCTGTGCACGAATCATCAAGAATGTCCCAATCTAAGTTAATTAGACCTGCCCTTATGAAGAGTACTTCACGTGCTACGCTATCCATCAAGTTGGACAGGAGAACAAGTCAGAGTAATTTTCATTTTAAAGATTGAATCCATCCTTTCCTTTTTTCAGATAGGCTTGTTTGGAGTAAGCCTGTGAAATGAAAAATCTCTCTATGTTTTTGTCTCGCACCACCAAAGACTATTGCATGAGGAGGCCATGTGGCCTAATGAATAAGGCATCTGACATCTGATTAGAAGATTAAGGGTTCAAGTCCCTTCATGGTCAGCTTTTCCTGGAAATTGAAGAGTTCAACTGAACCATTCTTGGATAAGTGTTGCTGCTGTTAGCTTAATGGATATAGTCTAGCCTGCTCTGTACAAATAGAATGCTTCACTTGCCCTGAGACAGATGGAAAGTTATTTTTCATTCACTCTTCCAATATGAGAGAAACTGCCACTCAAAAGACTTGTGTGCAGCAACACTGGGTAGATAAGCCATGGCTAGAAGAAGAAGCACAAACGCAGTACGAAGCAGATAAACCTGTTCAAAGATCAGCCAGATGGCCCATTGCATAAGGCATTCAGGCATCTGACTTCAGATCAGAAGATTAAGTTATTTTTCTTTCACTCTTCCAATATGAGAGAAACTGCCTCTCAAAATACTTTTTGCAGCAACACTGGGTCGATAAGCCATGGCTATAAGAAGAAGCACGAACGCAGTACGAAGCGAGAAGCAGGTAAACCTGTTCAAAGATCAGCCAGATGCCCCATTACATAAGGAATTCAGGCATCAATATCACAGGCCTTGATATTTATGGGAACACCAGTTGGTTATCTGCATTTCCACCCTGTTAATTGCTGAGACTTTGGAATTTTGATTCTTTCGTGAAAACTCTACGCAGCACAACGCAAGAAGCAAGTCAACCTGTGCACGAATCATCAAGAATGTCCCAATCTAAGTTAATTAGACCTGCCCTTATGACGAGTGCTTCACATGCTACGCTATCCATCCAGTTGGACAGGAGTACAAGTCAGAGAAATTTTCATTTTAAAGATTGAATCCATCCTTTCTTTTATTCATATAGGCTTGTTTGGAGTAAGCCTGTGAAATGAAAAATCTCTCTATGTTTTTGTCTCGCACCACCAAAGACTATTGCATGAGGAGGCCATGTGGCCTAATGAATAAGGCATCTGACATCTGATTAGAAGATTAAGGGTTCAAGTCCCTTCATGGTAAGCTTTTCCTGGAAATTGAAGAGTTCAACTGAACCATTCTTGGATAAGTGTTGCTGTTGTTAGCTTAATGGATATAGTCTAGCCTGCTCTGTACAAATAGAATGCTTCACTTGCCCTGAGACAGATGGAAAGTTATTTTTCATTCACTCTTCCAATATGAGAGAAACTGCCACTCAAAAGACTTGTGTGCAGCAACACTGGGTAGATAAGCCATGACTAGAAGAAGAAGCACAAACGCAGTACGAAGCAGATAAACCTGTTCAAAGATCAGCCAGATGGCCCATTGCGTAAGGCATTCAGGCATCTGACTTCAGATCAGAAGATTAAGTTATTTTTCTTTCACTCTTCCAATATGAGAGAAACTGCCTCTCAAAATACTTTTTTGCAGCAACACTGGGTCGATAAGCCATGGCTATAAGAAGAAGCACGAACGCAGTACGAAGCAAGAAGCAGGTAAACCTGTTCAAAGATCAGCCAGATGCCCCATTACATAAGGAATTCAGGCATCAATATCACAGGCCTTGATATTTATGGGAACACCAGTTGGTTATCTGCATTTCCACCCTGTTAATTGCTGAGACTTTGGAATTTTGATTCTTTCGTGAAAACTCTATGCAGCACAAAGCAAGAAGCAAGTCAACCTGTGCACGAATCATCAAGAATGTCCCAATCTAAGTTAATTAGACCTGCCCTTATGACGAGTGCTTCACATGCTACGCTATCCATCCAGTTGGACAGGAGTACAAGTCAGAGAAATTTTCATTTTAAAGATTGAATCCATCCTTTCTTTTATTCATATAGGCTTGTTTGGAGTAAGCCTGTGAAATGAAAAATCTCTCTATGTTTTTGTCTCGCACCACCAAAGACTATTGCATGAGGAGGCCATGTGGCCTAATGAATAAGGCATCTGACATCTGATTAGGAGATTAAGAGTTCAAGTCCCTTCATGGTAAGCTTTTCCTGGAAATTGAAGAGTTCAACTGAACCATTCTTGGATAAGTGTTGCTGCTGTTAGCTTAATGGATATAGTCTAGCCTGCTCTTTACAAATAGAATGCTTCACTTGACCTGAGACAGATCAAAAGTTATCTTTCTTTCACTCTTCCAATATGAGAGAAACTGCCTCTCAAAATACCTGTTTGCAGGAACACTGGGTAGATAAGCCATGGCTAGAAGAAGAAGGGTGAAAAGCAGTTAAACCTGTTCAAAAATCATCCAGATGGCCCATTGCGTAAGTAATTCAGGCGTCAATATCACAGGCCTTGATATTTATGGGAACACCAGTTGGTTATCTGCATTTCCACCCTGTTAATTGGTGAGACTTTGAAATTTTGATTCTTTCGTGAAAACTCTACGCAGCACAACGAAGCAAGTCAACCTGTGCACGAATCATCTAGAATGTCCCAATCTAAGTTAATTAGACTTGCCCTTATGACGAGTGCTTCACATGCTACGCTATCCATCCAGTTGGACAGGAGTACAAGTCAGAGAAATTTTCATTTTAAAGATTGAATCCATCCTTTCTTTTATTCATATAGGCTTGTTTGGAGTAAGCCTGTGAAATGAAAAATCTCTCTATGTTTTTGTCTCGCACCACCAAAGACTTTCACATGAGCAGGCCATGTGGCCTAATGGATAAGGCATCTGACTTCGGATCAGAAGATTAAGGGTTCAAGTCCCTTCTTGGTCAGTTATTCCTGGAAATTGAAGAGTTCATTCTTGGATAAGTGTTGCTGCTGTTAGCTTAATGGATATAGTCTACCCTGCTCTGTACAAATAGAATGCTTCACTTGCCCTGAGACAGATCAAAAGTTATCTTTCTTTCACTCTTCCAATATGAGAGAAACTGCCTCTCAAAATACTTGTTTGCAGGAACACTGGGTAGATAAGCCATGGCTAGAAGAAGAAGCGTGAGAAGCTGGTAAACCTGTTCAAAAATCATCCAGATGGCCCATTGCGTAAGAAATTCAGGCATCAATATCACAGGCCTTGATATTTATGGGAACACCAGTTGGTTATCTGCATTTCCACCCTGTTAATTGGTGAGACTTTGGAATTTTGATTCTTTCGTGAAAACTCTACGCAGCACAAAGCAAGAAGTAAGTCAACCTGTGCACGAATCATCAAGAATGTCCCAATCTAAGTTAATTAGACCTGCCCTTATGAAGAGTATTTCACGTGCTACGCTATCCATTAAGTTGGACAGGAGTACAAGTCAGAGTAATTTTCATTTTAAAGATTGAATCCATCCTTTCCTTTTATTCATATAGGCTTGTTTGGAGTAAGCCTGTGAAATGAAAAATCTCTCTATGTTTTTGTCTCGCACCACCAAAGACTTTCACATGAGCAGGCCATGTGGCCTAATGAATAAGGCATCTGACTTCGGATCAGAAGATTAAGGGTTCAAGTCCCTTCATGGTCAGCTTTTCCTGGAAATTGAAGAATTCAACTGAACCATTATTGGATAAGTGTTGCTTCTGTTAGCTTAATGGATATAGTCTAGCCTGCTCTGTACAAATAGAATGCTTCACTTGCCCTGAGACAGATGGAAAGTTATCTTTCTTTCACTCTTCCAATATGAGAGAAACGTCCACTCAAAAGACTTGTGTGCAGCAACACTGGGTAGATAAGCCATGGCTAGAAGAAGAAGCACAAACGCAGTACAAAGCGAGAAGCAGATAAACCTGTTCAAAGATCAGCCAGATGGCCCATTGCATAAGGCATTCAGGCATCTGACTTCAGATCAGAAGATTAAGTTATTTTTCTTTCACTCTTCCAATATGAGAGAAACTGCCTCTCAAAATACCTGTTTGCAGGAACACTGGTTAGATAAGCCATGGCTAGAAGAAGAAGCACGAACGCAAAAAAGCAGGTAAACCTGTTCAAAAATCATCCAGATGGCCCATTGCGTAAGGAATTCAGGCATCAATATCACAGGCCTTGATATTTATGGGAACACCAGTTGGTTATCTGCATTTCCACCCTGTTAATTGGTGAGACTTTGGAATTTTGATTCTTTCGTGAAAACTCTACGCAGCACAACGCAAGAAGCAAGTCAACCTGTGCACGAATCATCAAGAATGTCCCAATCTAAGTTAATTAGACCTGCCCTTATGAAGAGTACTTCACATGCTACGCTATCCATCAAGTTGGACAGGAGTACAAGTCAGAGTAATTTTCATTTTAAAGATTGAATCCATCCTTTCCTTTTTTCAGATAGGCTTGTTTGGAGTAAGCCTGTGAAATGAAAAATCTCTCTATGTTTTTGTCTCGCACCATCAAAGACTATTCCATGAGGAGGCCATGTGGTCTAATGAATAAGGCATCTGACATCTGATTAGAAGATTAAGGGTTCAAGTCCCTTCATGGTAACCTTTTCCTGGAAATTGAAGAGTTCAACTGAACCATTCTTGGATAAGTGTTGCTGCTGTTAGCTTAATGGATATAGTCTAGCCTGCTCTGTACAAATAGAATGCTTCACTTGCCCTGAGACAGATGGAAAGTTATTTTTCATTCACTCTTCCAATATGAGAGAAACTGCCACTCAAAAGACTTGTGTGCAGCAACACTGGGTAGATAAGCCATGGCTAGAAGAAGAAGCACAAACGCAGTACGAAGCAGATAAACCTGTTCAAAGATCAGCCAGATGGCCCATTGCATAAGGCATTCAGGCATCTGACTTCAGATCAGAAGATTAAGTTATTTTTCTTTCACTCTTCCAATATGAGAGAAACTGCCTCTCAAAATACTTTTTTGCAGCAACACTGGGTCGATAAGCCATGGCTATAAGAAGAAGCACGAACGCAGTACGAAGCGAGAAGCAGGTAAACCTGTTCAAAGATCAGCCAGTGTAGCCCTTACATAAGGAATTCAGGCATCAATATCACAGGCCTTGATATTTATGGGAACACCAGTTGGTTATCTGCATTTCCACCCTGTTAATTGCTGAGACTTTGGAATTTTGATTCTTTCGTGAAAACTCTATGCAGCACAAAGCAAGAAGCAAGTCAACCTGTGCACGAATCATCAAGAATGTCCCAATCTAAGTTAATTAGACCTGCCCTTATGACGAGTGCTTCACATGCTACGCTATCCATCCAGTTGGACAGGAGTACAAGTCAGAGAAATTTTCATTTTAAAGATTGAATCCATCCTTTCTTTTATTCATATAGGCTTGTTTGGAGTAAGCCTGTGAAATGAAAAATCTCTCTATGTTTTTGTCTCGCACCACCAAAGACTATTGCATGAGGAGGCCATGTGGCCTAATGAATAAGGCATCTGACATCTGATTAGAAGATTAAGGGTTCAAGTCCCTTCATGGTAAGCTTTTCCTGGAAATTGAAGAGTTCAACTGAACCATTCTTGGATAAGTGTTGCTGTTGTTAGCTTAATGGATATAGTCTAGCCTGCTCTGTACAAATAGAATGCTTCACTTGCCCTGAGACAGATGGAAAGTTATTTTTCATTCACTCTTCCAATATGAGAGAAACTGCCACTCAAAAGACTTGTGTGCAGCAACACTGGGTAGATAAGCCATGACTAGAAGAAGAAGCACAAACGCAGTACGAAGCAGATAAACCTGTTCAAAGATCAGCCAGATGGCCCATTGCGTAAGGCATTCAGGCATCTGACTTCAGATCAGAAGATTAAGTTATTTTTCTTTCACTCTTCCAATATGAGAGAAACTGCCTCTCAAAATACTTTTTTGCAGCAACACTGGGTCGATAAGCCATGGCTATAAGAAGAAGCACGAACGCAGTACGAAGCAAGAAGCAGGTAAACCTGTTCAAAGATCAGCCAGATGCCCCATTACATAAGGAATTCAGGCATCAATATCACAGGCCTTGATATTTATGGGAACACCAGTTGGTTATCTGCATTTCCACCCTGTTAATTGCTGAGACTTTGGAATTTTGATTCTTTCGTGAAAACTCTATGCAGCACAAAGCAAGAAGCAAGTCAACCTGTGCACGAATCATCAAGAATGTCCCAATCTAAGTTAATTAGACCTGCCCTTATGACGAGTGCTTCACATGCTACGCTATCCATCCAGTTGGACAGGAGTACAAGTCAGAGAAATTTTCATTTTAAAGATTGAATCCATCCTTTCTTTTATTCATATAGGCTTGTTTGGAGTAAGCCTGTGAAATGAAAAATCTCTCTATGTTTTTGTCTCGCACCACCAAAGACTATTGCATGAGGAGGCCATGTGGCCTAATGAATAAGGCATCTGACATCTGATTAGGAGATTAAGAGTTCAAGTCCCTTCATGGTAAGCTTTTCCTGGAAATTGAAGAGTTCAACTGAACCATTCTTGGATAAGTGTTGCTGCTGTTAGCTTAATGGATATAGTCTAGCCTGCTCTTTACAAATAGAATGCTTCACTTGCCCTGAGACAGATCAAAAGTTATCTTTCTTTCACTCTTCCAATATGAGAGAAACTGCCTCTCAAAATACCTGTTTGCAGGAACACTGGGTAGATAAGCCATGGCTAGAAGAAGAAGGGTGAAAAGAAGCAGGTAAACCTGTTCAAAAATCATCCAGATGGCCCATTGCGTAAGTAATTCAGGCATCAATATCACAGGCCTTGATATTTATGGGAACACCAGTTGGTTATCTGCATTTCCACCCTGTTAATTGGTGAGACTTTGAAATTTTGATTCTTTCGTGAAAACTCTACGCAGCACAAAGCGCAAGTCAACCTGTGCACGAATCATCTAGAATGTCCCAATCTAAGTTAATTGGACTTGCCCTTATGACGAGTGCTTCACATGCTACGCTATCCATCCAGTTGGACAGGAGTACAAGTCAGAGAAATTTTCATTTTAAAGATTGAATCCATCCTTTCTTTTATTCATATAGGCTTGTTTGGAGTAAGCCTGTGAAATGAAAAATCTCTCTATGTTTTTGTCTCGCACCACCAAAGACTTTCACATGAGCAGGCCATGTGGCCTAATGGATAAGGCATCTGACTTCTGATCAGAAGATTAAGGGTTCAAGTCCCTTCTTGGTCAGTTTTTCCTGGAAATTGAAGAGTTCATTCTTGGATAAGTGTTGCTGCTGTTAGCTTAATGGATATAGTCTACCCTGCTCTGTACAAATAGAATGCTTCACTTGCCCTGAGACAGATCAAAAGTTATCTTTCTTTCACTCTTCCAATATGAGAGAAACTGCCTCTCAAAATACTTGTTTGCAGGAACACTGGGTAGATAAGCCATGGCTAGAAGAAGAAGCGTGAGAAGCTGGTAAACCTGTTCAAAAATCATCCAGATGGCCCATTGCGTAAGAAATTCAGGCATCAATATCACAGGCCTTGATATTTATGGAAACACCAGTTGGTTATCTGCATTTCCTCCCTGTTAATTGGTGAGACTTTGAAATTTTGATTCTTTCGTGAAAACTCTACGCAGCACAATGCAAGAAGCAAGTCAACCTGTGCACGAATCATCAAGAATGTCCCAATCTAAGTTAATTAGAACTGCCCTTATGAAGAGTACTTCACATGCTACGCTATCCATCAAGTTGGACAGGAGTACAAGTCAGAGTAATTTTCATTTTAAAGATTGAATCCATCCTTTCTTTTATTCATATAGGCTTGTTTGGAGTAAGCCTGTGAAATGAAAAATCTCTCTATGTTTTTGTCTCGCACCACCAAAGACTTTCACATGAGCAGGCCATGTGGCCTAATGGATAAGGCATCTGACTTCGGATCAGAAGATTAAGGGTTCAAGTCCCTTCATGGTCAGCTTTTCCTGGAAATTGAATTGTTCAACTGAACCATTCTTGGATAAGTGTTATTGCTGTTAGCTTAATGGATATAGTCTAGCCTGCTCTGTACAAATAGAATGCTTCACTTGCCCTGAGACAGATGGAAAGTTATCTTTCTTTCACTCTTCCAATATGAGAGAAACGTCCACTCAAAAGACTTGTGTGCAGCAACACTGGGTAGATAAGCCATGGCTAGAAGAAGAAGCACAAACGCAGTACAAAGCGAGAAGCAGATAAACCTGTTCAAAGATCAGCCAGATGGCCCATTGCATAAGCCATTCAGGCATCTGACTTCAGATCAGAAGATTAAGTTATATTTCTTTCACTCTTCCAATATGAGAGAAACTGCCTCTCAAAATACCTGTTTGCAGGAACACTGGTTAGATAAGCCATGGCTAGAAGAAGAAGCGCAAAAAGCAGGTAAACCTGTTCAAAAATCATCCAGATGGCCCATTGCGTAAGGAATTCAGGCATCAATATCACAGGCCTTGATATTTATGGGAACACCAGTTGGTTATCTGCATTTCCACCCTGTTAATTGGTGAGACTTTGGAATTTTGATTCTTTCGTGAAAACTCTACGCAGCACAACGCAAGAAGCAAGTCAACCTGTGCACGAATCATCAAGAATGTCCCAATCTAAGTTAATTAGACCTGCCCTTATGAAGAGTACTTCACATGCTACGCTATCCATCAAGTTTGACAGGAGTACAAGTCAGAGTAATTTTCATTTTAAAGATTGAATCCATCCTTTCCTTTTTTCAGATAGGCTTGTTTGGAGTAAGCCTGTGAAATGAAAAATCTCTCTATGTTTTTGTCTCGCACCACCAAAGACTATTGCATGAGGAGGCCATGTGGCCTAATGAATAAGGCATCTGCATCTGATTAGAAGATTAAGGGTGCAAGTCCCTTCATGGTAAGCTTTTCCTGGAAATTGAAGAGTTCAACTGAACCATTCTTGGATAAGTGTTGCTGCTGTTAGCTTAATGGATATAGTCTAGCCTGCTCTGTACAAATAGAATGCTTCACTTGCCCTGAGACAGATGGAAAGTTATTTTTCATTCACTCTTCCAATAAAAGAGAAACTGCCACTCAAAAGACTTGTGTGCAGCAACACTGGGTAGATAAGCCATGGCTAGAAGAAGAAGCACAAATGCAGTACGAAGCAGATAAACCTGTTCAAAGATCAGCCAGATGGCCCATTGCGTAAGGCATTCAGGCATCTGACTTCAGATCAGAAGATTAAGTTATTTTTATTTCACTCTTCCAATATGAGAGAAACTGCCTCTCAAAATACTTTTTTGCAGCAACACTGGGTCGATAAGCCATGGCTATAAGAAGAAGCACGAACGCAGTACGAAGCAAGAAGCAGGTAAACCTGTTCAAAGATCAGCCAGATGCCCCATTACATAAGGAATTCAGGCATCAATATCACAGGCCTTGATATTTATGGGAACACCAGTTGGTTATCTGCATTTCCACCCTGTTAATTGCTGAGACTTTGGAATTTTGATTCTTTCGTGAAAACTCTATGCAGCACAAAGCAAGAAGCAAGTCAACCTGTGCACGAATCATCAAGAATGTCCCAATCTAAGTTAATTAGACCTGCCCTTATGACGAGTGCTTCACATGCTACGCTATCCATCCAGTTGGACAGGAGTACAAGTCAGAGAAATTTTCATTTTAAAGATTGAATCCATCCTTTCTTTTATTCATATAGGCTTGTTTGGAGTAAGCCTGTGAAATGAAAAATCTCTCTATGTTTTTGTCTCGCACCACCAAAGACTATTGCATGAGGAGGCCATGTGGCCTAATGAATAAGGCATCTGACATCTGATTAGGAGATTAAGAGTTCAAGTCCCTTCATGGTAAGCTTTTCCTGGAAATTGAAGAGTTCAACTGAACCATTCTTGGATAAGTGTTGCTGCTGTTAGCTTAATGGATATAGTCTAGCCTGCTCTTTACAAATAGAATGCTTCACTTGACCTGAGACAGATCAAAAGTTATCTTTCTTTCACTCTTCCAATATGAGAGAAACTGCCTCTCAAAATACCTGTTTGCAGGAACACTGGGTAGATAAGCCATGGCTAGAAGAAGAAGGGTGAAAAGCAGTTAAACCTGTTCAAAAATCATCCAGATGGCCCATTGCGTAAGTAATTCAGGCGTCAATATCACAGGCCTTGATATTTATGGGAACACCAGTTGGTTATCTGCATTTCCACCCTGTTAATTGGTGAGACTTTGAAATTCTGATTCTTTCGTGAAAACTCTACGCAGCACAACGCAAGTCAACCTGTGCACGAATCATCTAGAATGTCCCAATCTAAGTTAATTAGACTTGCCCTTATGACGAGTGCTTCACATGCTACGCTATCCATCCAGTTGGACAGGAGTACAAGTCAGAGAAATTTTCATTTTAAAGATTGAATCCATCCTTTCTTTTATTCATATAGGCTTGTTTGGAGTAAGCCTGTGAAATGAAAAATCTCTCTATGTTTTTGTCTCGCACCACCAAAGACTTTCACATGAGCAGGCCATGTGGCCTAATGGATAAGGCATCTGACTTCGGATCAGAAGATTAAGGGTTCAAGTCCCTTCTTGGTCAGTTTTTCCTGGAAATTGAAGAGTTCATTCTTGGATAAGTGTTGCTGCTGTTAGCTTAATGGATATAGTCTACCCTGCTCTGTACAAATAGAATGCTTCACTTGCCCTGAGACAGATCAAAAGTTATCTTTCTTTCACTCTTCCAATATGAGAGAAACTGCCTCTCAAAATACTTGTTTGCAGGAACACTGGGTAGATAAGCCATGGCTAGAAGAAGAAGCGTGAGAAGCTGGTAAACCTGTTCAAAAATCATCCAGATGGCCCATTGCGTAAGAAATTCAGGCATCAATATCACAGGCCTTGATATTTATGGGAAACACCAGTTGGTTATCTGCATTTCCTCCCTGTTAATTGGTGAGACTTTGAAATTTTGATTCTTTCGTGAAAACTCTACGCAGCACAATGCAAGAAGCAAGTCAACCTGTGCACGAATCATCAAGAATGTCCCAATCTAAGTTAATTAGAACTGCCCTTATGAAGAGTACTTCACATGCTACGCTATCCATCAAGTTGGACAGGAGTACAAGTCAGAGTAATTTTCATTTTAAAGATTGAATCCATCCTTTCTTTTATTCATATAGGCTTGTTTGGAGTAAGCCTGTGAAATGAAAAATCTCTCTATGTTTTTGTCTCGCACCACCAAAGACTTTCACATGAGCAGGCCATGTGGCCTAATGGATAAGGCATCTGACTTCGGATCAGAAGATTAAGGGTTCAAGTCCCTTCATGGTCAGCTTTTCCTGGAAATTGAATTGTTCAACTGAACCATTCTTGGATAAGTGTTATTGCTGTTAGCTTAATGGATATAGTCTAGCCTGCTCTGTACAAATAGAATGCTTCACTTGCCCTGAGACAGATGGAAAGTTATCTTTCTTTCACTCTTCCAATATGAGAGAAACGTCCACTCAAAAGACTTGTGTGCAGCAACACTGGGTAGATAAGCCATGGCTAGAAGAAGAAGCACAAACGCAGTACAAAGCGAGAAGCAGATAAACCTGTTCAAAGATCAGCCAGATGGCCCATTGCATAAGCCATTCAGGCATCTGACTTCAGATCAGAAGATTAAGTTATATTTCTTTCACTCTTCCAATATGAGAGAAACTGCCTCTCAAAATACCTGTTTGCAGGAACACTGGTTAGATAAGCCATGGCTAGAAGAAGAAGCGCGCAAAAAGAAGCAGGTAAACCTGTTCAAAAATCATCCAGATGGCCCATTGCGTAAGGAATTCAGGCATCAATATCACAGGCCTTGATATTTATGGGAACACCAGTTGGTTATCTGCATTTCCACCCTGTTAATTGGTGAGACTTTGGAATTTTGATTCTTTCGTGAAAACTCTACGCAGCACAACGCAAGAAGCAAGTCAACCTGTGCACGAATCATCAAGAATGTCCCAATCTAAGTTAATTAGACCTGCCCTTATGAAGAGTACTTCACATGCTACGCTATCCATCAAGTTGGACAGGAGTACAAGTCAGAGTAATTTTCATTTTAAAGATTGAATCCATCCTTTCCTTTTTTCAGATAGGCTTGTTTGGAGTAAGCCTGTGAAATGAAAAATCTCTCTATGTTTTTGTCTCGCACCACCAAAGACTATTGCATGAGGAGGCCATGTGGCCTAATGAATAAGGCATCTGATTAGAAGATTAAGGGTGCAAGTCCCTTCATGGTAAGCTTTTCCTGGAAATTGAAGAGTTCAACTGAACCATTCTTGGATAAGTGTTGCTGCTGTTAGCTTAATGGATATAGTCTAGCCGGTCTGTACAAATAGAATTCTTCACTTGCCCTGAGACAGATGGAAAGTTATTTTTCATTCACTCTTCCAATAAAAGAGAAACTGCCACTCAAAAGACTTGTGTGCAGCAACACTGGGTAGATAAGCCATGGCTAGAAGAAGAAGCACAAATGCAGTACGAAGCGAGAAGAAGGTAACCCTGTTCATAGATCAGCCAGAGGGCCCATTGCATAAGGCATTCAGGCATCTGACTTCAGATCAGAAGATTAAGTTATTTCTTTCACTCTTCCAATATGAGAGAAACTGCCTCTCAAAATACTTTTTTGCAGCAACACTGGGTCGATAAGCCATGGCTATAAGAAGAAGCCGAGCAGTACGAAGCGAGAAGCAGGTAAACCTGTTCAAAGATCAGCCAGATGCCCCATTACATAAGGAATTCAGGCATCAATATCACAGGCCTTGATATTTATGGGAACACCAGTTGGTTATCTGCATTTCCACCCTGTTAATTGCTGAGACTTTGAAATTCTGATTCTTTCGTGAAAACTCTACGCAGCACAACGCAAGTCAACCTGTGCACGAATCATCAAGAATGTCCCAATCTAAGTTAATTAGAACTGCCCTTATGAAGAGTACTTCACATGCTACGCTATCCATCAAGTTGGACAGGAGTACAAGTCAGAGTAATTTTCATTTTAAAGATTGAATCCATCCTTTCCTTTTTTCAGATAGGCTTGTTTGGAGTAAGCCTGTGAAATGAAAAATCTCTCTATGTTTTTGTCTCGCACCCTCAAAGACTATTCCATGAGGAAGCCATGTGGCCTAATGAATAAGGCATCTGACATCTGATTAGAAGATTAAGGGTTCAAGTCCCTTCATGGTAAGCTTTTCCTGGAAATTGAAGAGTTCAACTGAACCATTCTTGGATAAGTGTTGCTGCTGTTAGCTTAATGGATATAGTCTAGCCTGCTCTGTACAAATAGAATGCTTCACTTGCCCTGAGACAGATGGAAAGTTATTTTTCATTCACTCTTCCAATATGAGAGAAACTGCCACTCAAAAGACTTGTGTGCAGCAACACTGGGTAGATAAGCCATGGCTAGAAGAAGAAGCACAAACGCAGTACGAAGCAGATAAACCTGTTCAAAGATCAGCCAGATGGCCCATTGCATAAGGCATTCAGGCATCTGACTTCAGATCAGAAGATTAAGTTATTTTTCTTTCACTCTTCCAATATGAGAGAAACTGCCTCTCAAAATACTTTTTTGCAGCAACACTGGGTCGATAAGCCATGGCTATAAGAAGAAGCACGAACGCAGTACGAAGCGAGAAGCAGGTAAACCTGTTCAAAGATCAGCCAGATGCCCCATTACATAAGGAATTCAGGCATCAATATCACAGGCCTTGATATTTATGGGAACACCAGTTGGTTATCTGCATTTCCACCCTGTTAATTGCTGAGACTTTGGAATTTTGATTCTTTCGTGAAAACTCTATGCAGCACAAAGCAAGAAGCAAGTCAACCTGTGCACGAATCATCAAGAATGTCCCAATCTAAGTTAATTAGACCTGCCCTTATGACGAGTGCTTCACATGCTACGCTATCCATCCAGTTGGACAGGAGTACAAGTCAGAGAAATTTTCATTTTAAAGATTGAATCCATCCTTTCTTTTTTTCATATAGGCTTGTTTGGAGTAAGCCTGTGAAATGAAAAGTCTCTCTATGTTTTTGTCTCGCACCACTAAAGACTTTCACATAAGCAGGCCATGTGACCTAATGGATAAGGCATCTGACTTCAGATCAGAAGATTAAGGGTTCAAGTCCCTTCTTGGTCAGTTTTTCCTGGAAATTGAAGAGTTCATTCTTGGATAAGTGTTGCTGCTGTTAGCTTAATGGATATAGTCTACCCTGCTCTGTACAAATAGAATGCTTCACTTGCCCTGAGACAGATCAAAAGTTATCTTTCTTTCACTCTTCCAATATGAGAGAAACTGCCTCTCAAAATACTTGTTTGCAGGAACACTGGGTAGATAAGCCATGGCTAGAAGAAGAAGCGTGAGAAGCAGGTAAACCTGTTCAAAAATCATCCAGATGGCCCATTGCGTAAGAAATTCAGGCATCAATATCACAGGCCTTGATATTTATGGGAACACCAGTTGGTTATCTGCATTTCCTCCCTGTTAATTGGTGAGACTTTGAAATTTTGATTCTTTCGTGAAAACTCTACGCAGTACAAAGCTAGAAGCAAGTCAGCCTGTGCTCAAATCATCAAGAATGTCCCAATCTAAGTTAATTAGACCTGCCCTTATGAAGAGTACTTCACATGCTACGCTATCCATCAAGTTGGACAGGAGTACAAGTCAGAGTAATTTTCATTTTAAAGATTGAATCCATCCTTTCCTTTTTTCAGATAGGCTTGTTTGGAGTAGGCCTGTGAAATGAAAAATCTCTCTATATTTTTGTCTCACACCACCAAAAACTATTGCATGAGGAAGCAATGTGGCCTAATGGTAAGGCATCTGACTTCAAATTAGAAGATTAAGGGTTCAAGTCCCTTCATGTTCAGCTTTTTCTGGAAATTGTTCAACTGAACCATTCTTGGATAAGTGTTGCTGCTGTTAGCTTAGTGGATATAATCTTGCCTGCTCTGTACAAATAGAATGCTTCACTTGCCCTGAGAGAGATGGAAAGTTATCTTTCTTTCACTCTCCAATATGAGAGAAACTGCCTCTCAAAAGACTTGTTTGAAGAAACTCTTGGTATATAAGCCATGGCTAGAAGAAGAAGCGTGAAAAACAGGCAAACCTGTTCAAAAATCAGCCAGATGGCCCATTGCGTAAGAAATTCAGGCATAAATATCACAGGCCTTTTTTTTTATGGGATCACCTTTTGGTTATCTGCATTTCCACCCTGTTAATTGGTGAGACTTTGTTATTTTGATTCTTTCATGAAAACTCTACGCAGCACAAAGCGAGAAGCAAGTGAACCTGTGCACGAATCATCAAGGATGTCCCAATCTAAGTTAATTTGACCTGCCCTTATGAAGAGTCCTTCACGTGCTATGCTATCCATCCAGTTGGACAGGAGTACAAGTCAGAGAAATTTTCATTTTAAAGATTGAATCCATCCTTTCTTTTATTCAGATAGGCTTCTTTGGAAGTAAGCCTGTGAAATGAAAAATCTCTCTATATTTTTGACTCGCAGCACCAAAAGCTGTTGCATGCAGAGGCCATGTGGCCTAATGGATAAAGCATCTGACTTTGGATCAGAAGATTAAGGGTTTAAGTCCCTTCATGGTCAGCTTTTCCTGGAAATAGAATTGTTCAACTGAACCATTCTTGGATAAGTGTTGCTGCTGTTAGCTTAATGGATATAGTCTAGCCTGCTCTGTACAAATAGAATGCTTCACTTGCCCTGAGACAGATCGAAAGTTATCTTTCTTTCACTCTTCCAATATGAGAGAAACTGCCTCTCAAAAGACTTGTTTGCAGCAACACTGGGTAGATAAGCCATGGCTAGCAGAAGAAGCACGAACGCAGTACCAAGCGAGAAGCAGGTAAACCTGTTCAAAGATAAGCCAGATGGCCCATTGCGTAATGAATTCAGGCATCAATATCACAGGCTTTGATATTTATGGGAACACCATTTGGTTATCTGCATTTCTACCCTGTTAATTGGTGAGACTTTGGAATTATATATTCCAGAATCAGATTTGTGCATTCTGTCAAAAATGAGGGGCTCCATTGTGAGAGGAATTCAGGCATCAATATCTTACGCCATTGATGCTTTCCAATGGTGAGAGTGGACAAAAGTACTTCACCTATGGTGAGAGTGTTTCTGATGTTATAGTGGGAGATCAATTTGCAGCCAGTGATCACCAGATAGTGTGGTTCAATATTAGCAATAGGACTGTTAGAGTCCATTCAAAAGCAAGGGAGGAAGACGGGCATCTATATTTGGAAAAACTTAGAGAAGCTAGCAAAGTAGTCAGGAAAGCAAAGATTCAAAAAGAGGAGGAAATAGCTAATGCAATAAAATGGGGGGATAAAACATTTTTCAGATCTGTTCGCGAGAAGAGGAAGGGCAAAATTGGTATTGTCAGATTCAAGGTGAAGCGGAAATATATGTAGAATCTGATGAGAATAAAGCGGAATTGCTTTTTAACAAATGTTTCTGTTCTGAAAGCACCCACAAACAATAAGTGAAGCGAGGGGCATCTTGAACAATTCAGAAGACTGTGTTCGTGATAAACTAGCAAACAAAGCATTGGGACACACCACAGAATACTGAGGGAAGTTGGGGATGTTCCAGCAGCTCCACTGATTGAACTTTTCAATGCCTCGTTGGAGTCAGGAGTGGTGCCAAAGGACTGGATAGAAGCTCATGTGGTCCCTTTACACAAAAGTGGAAGTAAGGATGTGGTTGAAATCTACAAGCTGTTTAGCTTAACTTCGGTGGTGAGCGAATTATTGGAAATGCTGCTGAAAGAGATAATAGTGAGGTTTCTAGAGTCCAACGGATTACAGGATCTGAGTCAGCATGGGTTCACCAGAGGAAGTTCCTGTCAGACAAATCTGATTGATTTCTTTGACTGGGTTACCGGGTAGTTGGACCAAGGGAGAACCCTAGATGTGGTGTATTTAGATTTCAGGAAAGCCTTTGACACTGTTCCTCACAGGTGACTTATAAACAAACTGAGCACCCAAGTTATTGCTTGGGTTGGAAATTGGTTAAGTGAGAGGCAACGAAGGGTACTGGTAAATGGAGCTGACTCCTTTTGAAAAGGAGGTTACGAGTGGTGTGCCCAATGGATCTGTCCTTAGTCCTATTCTTTTTAACATCTTTGTTAGTGATATAACGGAAGGGCTGTTGTGTAATCTTTGCCTCTTTGTGGATGATACCAAAATCCGCAATAGAAGAGACACCCAGGAATGTGTAGAAATGATGAGGAGGGATCTAGGTAAGCCTGAAGAATGGTTTAGAATTTGGCTGCTGAGATTTAATGTTGAAAAATACAAGGTCATGCATTTGTGTTGCAGTAATCCAAGGGAGCAATATAGTCTAGGGGGTGAAGTACTTTTGTCCACTAAAGAAAAGCGGGCGCTAGGTGTGATTCTCTCTGATGATCTTAAAATAGCTAAACAGGTAGAAAAGGCGACAGCAAAATTTAGAAGGATGATTGGGTGCATAGGGAGAGGAATGGCCATAAAAGTAAGGATAGTGCCTCTGTATAAGTCTTTGGTGCGATCTCATTTGAAGTATTGTGTTCAATTCTGGAGACCGCACCTTCAAAGGGATATAAACAGGCTGGAGTCAGTACAGAAGGTGGCTACTAAAATGGTTTGTGGTCATCATTATGAAGCATATGAGGACAGGAGAAACTTAGTATGTATACCTTAGAGGAAAGGCGGGATACAGGTGACATGTCTGAAACATTTAAATACCTCTGTGGCATAAATGCACAGGAGGAGAGGCTCTCTGGTTTGAATGCAAGCTCTGCTACAAGGGGACGTTGGATGAGGGTGAAAGGGTATAAATTCAGGAGTGATATGTGAAAATATTTCTTTACGGAAAAAGTGGTGGATCCATGGAATAGTCTCCCAGTGGAGGTGGTAGAGATGAGGACTGAATTCAGAAGTATGGGACAAACACAGAGGATCTCTAAAGGAAAAAAGGGAACTGTTGTAGTGGTTGATATGGAAGGACAGACTAGATAGGCAATGTAGTCTTTTTCTGTTCTCATGTTTCTATGTTTCTATATTATGGGAACAACATTTGACATTACTTTCTATCTGAATTTCCACCTTGTTGATTCGTGAGATTTTGAAATTTTGATTCTTTTGTGAAAACTGTACGCAGCACGAAGCAAGAAGCAGGTAAACCTGTTCAAAAATCAGCCAGAATGGCCCATTGCGCCAGGAATTCAATCATCAATATCATGGGCCTTGATATTATGGGAACACCAGTTGGTTATCTGCATTTCCACCCTTTTAATTGGTGAGACTTTGGAATTTTGATTCTTTCATGAAAACTCTATGCAGCACAAAGCGAGAAGCAAGTGAACCTGTGCACGAATCAGTAAGAACGGCACAAGCTAAGTTTATTAGACCCTCCCTTATGAAGAGTACTTCACATGTTACGTTATCCATCCAGTTGGACAGGAGTACAAGTCAGAGAAATTTTCATTTTAAAGAATGAATCCATCCTTTCTTTTATTCAGAGATACTTGTTTGGAGTAAGCCTGTGAAATGAAAAATCTCTCCATGTTTTTGTCTCGCACCACCAGTGTGGTGTTAGGTGTCCACATGGCCTAATTGATAAGGTATCTGACTTTGGATCAGAAGATTAAGGGTCCAAGTCCCTTCATGGTTAGCTTTTCCTAGAAATGGAAGAGTCCAACTGAAACTTTCTTGGATAAGTGTTGTTGCCGTTAGCTTAACCCTTTGAAGACGGCAAGGTTTCTAGGTTGATGAGATGTATGAAAGTGACATGTTAGATTCAACAATACTTTTGAACAACAAATACAAACATTTCAAACATGTGACACTGGGGGGGTGGCTCTCTAAAAAGTGTTATATTTGTCCCTATGGTCGTCAAGAGAATAATAGGACATATTTGTCCCCTGCGTTAATTTACACATAACATCTCAGTTATATTAAAAATTTGTGTTATATTTGTTTTTAATTAAGGGTAATCATGTAATTTTTCATATATTTCTGTTTATTGAGCAACTTCAGCAAAATTTATTTAGAAAATACAAGTGCAAAAATGTTAAGCATGCAAAATCTTAGTATATCAAGCTTAAGTCTTAGGGGCATGTTTACTAAAACCCCGCTAATGTACGGAGCGTAGACCCTTCCAAAAATCATTTCTTTTATTTGGAGCTTTCCTGGGAGTGTTTTTTAATGTTGCCCATTGATATCACTATTGGCCAGCTGGATTATAATTTTTTAGAATTTTGTTGTGGTCATTTTCAAGTTTTATTTGCTATTTTGTTCTGTGCACATGTATCACACTGCTCACGTTTTGTTGGTTTCCCAGGTTTTGCTGTACATTGCTGACATAAATGGTTTCTCTTCCCTTTAAATCTGCTCTAATGCGAGGTTTTCACTCGCAGTATTTTTTAGCTAGAATTTCAGCCCCGCTCCTGTGCGGGGAGCCTCTCCCCTCCCACTCTCCACCCATTTACCCCATCCCTCCGTCCCTCAGGAGCCTTCCTCCGCCCTCGGAATGCTTTTCCACGCCTCTATCGCACTTCAGTGCACCACGCACTTGTGCAGGCTCGTTAGTGCAGCGCGCACGTGTGTGGGGCACAAAAACGCACTATTAGCATGCACTAAGGTACATTAGCACACACTCAAGTGTGCCCCGCACAATTGCGCGGTTTAGTAAACATACCCCTTAGAGTGAGCATCAGCATGAAATCAAAAAGATTTATTATATTTGAAAATAGGCAATTAGACATTAATATAGCAAATAGTAAGCAAAAGCCTAATTGTCTAAAGAGTTCAGGCTATGATAATCAGCAAAGCAGTTACGTGCCTTAGTGTAGCACAATTGAATGCTACATGTGTCACAGAAGCTATCTGTGTGATTTTCTACTCCAGATTTGGCACACTGAGCACATCGTCTGCGTCAATCACATCTTGTCAGGGAATGTTCTGGTTTTGGTGCTGGAAGAACACACCGTGAACCTCTAACTGGTGCTGATGGTGCATTTCTTTGACGGTTGGAGTACCGTCCAATAAGACCCCTTGCTATCATCTGACGATATTCCAGTGGCGTTATTGCCTTATAATCAGCATCCCTCTCTTGTTGCAGTTGAACATAAATGCAATGACTATTGTTTACAGCAATATCAAGAAGATCAAAGAAGATTTTCAAGTAATACTTAATTTTTGACTTTCGGTCAGTCTCGTACAAAACCTTTTTTTGGTCCATGAGGTCCACCCCACCCATGTATTTGTTGTAAGTTGTAACAATGGAAGGACATGACACACACAGCTTATCTGCAGATCCTGCTTGCCTTCTTAGCACATACGTGACATCCTTTGAACATGGTAGGAAATTTGATAATGGAATCACTGACCTGTTGTCCAATCATTTCACACAAGTAACACCATTTGCTGTCATATCCATGTCACCACGTTTCATTTCCTTATCTGATTTCAAGTTCTTTGGCATGTGCTTCCGGTCTACACAAGCTGTGCCACATAGGTAAATCTTCTTTTGTAGCATCTGAACAACATTGGCGAGTTGAAGAAATTGTCAAAAAACTTGGCAACATAGCTGTTCGAGTGCTTTTGACAGCATTATGACCACCTCTTCCCCAAGCCCATACTTTGTCTCCATTTTTCATCCAGTATACAGGTCAAACTGGTAAAGATAGCCTGAGATCGCATCACATCTGCACCACAGTTTAAATCCCCACTTCACAGGCTTGTTCCTTATGTACTGCTTCATGATGTTTTGGCCTCTGAATTTTATCATGTGCTCATCAATTGACTGCTGCTTGCTTGCCTTTCTAGCTGCCTGGAAGCATCTATTGAAGTGGTTGATCAATGGGCCAACCTTGAAAGCCCGATCAATCTGTGGGTGAGTTCTCGGTAGCATATCATCATTATTTGAAAAATGCAAGGCAGAGCGAATTGTTTCAAATCGCATCCGAGTCATTGCATTTGCAATAAATTGAACCTGCAGATCTGGTTGAGTAGACCAATAATCTCTAATTGTGGGTAGAACATGGTAACCCATGACCAGACACATCCCAAGGAAGGCTGGGAGCTCATCTGCATCAGTGAGAAATGGAATGCCTCTTTGCTTCATATATAGTTCACTCTGTTCTGCGATTAGTGAGACTAAGGAGTTGAAATCAGATACTTGTTCAAAAACAGAAACTGCACTAATGTCTTCAGAATCATCAAACTTCAGATTTACTTTTCCATAATCGTAGTCAATTATCTCAGAGTTGTCTTTCACCAGCTGCCTTCCCCATTTGAAGTGTACTGTAGTTTGCACTGACCTGCCACTTGCTCGTGATTTAGTCGTTGGGGGCAAGTCTTCATCCATTGGTTGTGTTGCTTGTTTTTGAATATCATCAGGATGATTGGCATCATTTGTCTTTTTTTCGTTTGTGTGAATTCTTTCTAGAATTTGATGTAGTTGGCTGCACCTGCATCGGCTGTTCTTTTGCTCCGGAGACTACTGATGGAGATGGAGTCTTGATGGTACATTTACATTTAGATTTACCGTAGAATGTCGCAGATATGAATGTTGAAGCTCCACTGGCTAGATTTGTACAACTAGGTAGAAGGCCTCTTTTTAAAAGTCTCTAGAAGACTTTATTTGCTGCTCAAAGAGTACTGACCATGTTTTGCCTTTTGTGCTAAGCTATATTCTGATTTGATTTAAATTATATCTCTTTGCTGCTGCTAGGCTCTAACTTATTATGAAATTTAAACTAGAAGCTCTCTGCTGGGTTCTAAATTTAATCAGAAAGCTTTCTTCTGTGTTTTAAATTTAAACTAAAAGTACTTTGCTGATGCTAGGCCCTGAGTGACTATTAAATTTAAACTACAGCTCTCTGCCGGGTACGAAATGTAACCAGAAAGTTCTCTTCTGTGTTTTAAATTTAAAATTAAACTGCTGCTACTAGGCCCTGACTGATTTAACAAGAAATAGTCAGTTCACAGATTAATTAGCTTTAATAGAAATAATTCCTTTCAGAAAATTCCCAGAAGTATATACTGTCATGTAGAAGACCCTTCTGAGTCCATGGAGCTAAGTGAAGCAGAGGAATTTGCTTCAGAAACTGACAGGCAGGCAGAGCACATGGCTCAGGGTTTCCAAGGGAAACGTAAACAAAGTGAGTCTCGAGAGGAACAAACACACCCATGCTGCAACGTATCCCCAAGCTCAGGAGTTAAGGGAAAACACCTGGTTGGGGGAGGGGCGGAGCTGAGCCCTAAGAAGCAGGGATATAAAAAGTGCTCACTAGATTTGACCAGGGGAGCAAGGGAGAGAGCAACAGAGGAGGTGAAGAGAGCAATGGGAGACACAGCACAGGAAGCCAGATTAAGAAGGACTCAGAGAGCCCATGCCCAGAAGCCAGGTGGGAGCAGCCCAGGACCGGTGCCATACCTTGAAGGCAGCCGGAGGGAGAGATTGCCTGAGAGGCTAGTTTGGGAGCACTCAGAAACTCCAGAGAGAGAGAGGTGCTGGCCAGAGGATATTTGTATGTCTGAGGAAAAGGCTGAGGAGCTAAAAGGCAGGAAAACACATCCAGTGTTTGGAACCCTTGCTGACCCAGCAGTGCTGAGAAGTTCTTCTTTTCTAAAGCCAAAAGGTAGGCTGCACAAATTATACAGAGGTGAAACTAGCTGTAAAGGTTTTCCTTGTGCTTGCCAAGAAGTATTGGACTCTCCTTATACTAACTCCAATATATACGGTACTTCACAACCCCACTCATTAGAGTCTTACAAAGAGAAGCCTCGGGAAGACAGAGGGGGAGTGTACTTTGAAACGCCGTATAGCAGTGTGCAAACTTACCCAGCTGATAGTGATTCAGAGGAAATGCAGATAGGACCTGTTATTGAGGCTATAACAGATGAGCAAATGGACTGAACGTTATCACTAGCTGATCATATTATATCACTTTGCTGACCAGGCTGTTAAGAAGGCTGTCTGAACAGCAGAAGAAAAGCAAAGTGTTTCTTTTGTATAACAAGTGACTGTTACTTTTGTGTTTGGGTTAAGCACTGCATATTTTGAAGCTTGAAGCTAAAGAAGCTGTTTTGTCCTAAGTTCCTGAAATGTTTTCTTTATGCCAGTTGCATATGGCTATTTTGTCCTAAGTTTTCACATGCATTTAATCCGCCCGGAAGGGGAAATAAAAACCTTGTCATTTTGCCTGAAACCACTCGACTACAATTATTTCTTTCTTGGAGAGTAAGAGGAACTACAACTCGCATAAGGCAGTGCAGGAACAAATGCACTACCATACTTTCAAAGTTAGGATACCCAGGCTGACCAACCCTACGTGCCCCTGGATCTGGGGAGGTTACTGGTGACAAGTTGGTGTAGTTTTACGGATTTTTGCCTGAAATACAAGGACATCCTAACAGGAAGAGGCATCAGGAGACATCATTTTGTACAAGGGGAAAAGAAACTGCTAACCCTTTTGAGGCTTTCTTAACCAGGGCTCCACACATCAAACAGTAAGTAAGGATTTGAGGGTTTCTTTGTTTGGTTTTTTTTGTTACATTGCTAGCTCTCTGACTGGGAGCTCTTAAAAGGGTTTTGTGTATATTTTTTAAAGCAAGATTAATTTCATTTTTGCTGTTTTAGGGGAACTGTACTTGAGCACAGTAGTATTGCTGAACTCTGTAACCCCCTCAGGTTCAGGAACTGCTAACACCTAATCAGGTGTTAGTTCCCTCCCTACCCACCCCGACTCCCACCCACCCCTAGTGAGCAGTCTTGCTTTATAGGGCACCTCCCCCTTTAACAAATCACAGTGAATTGGACCAGCACATTTTGAATATAATTAAAGAGATTTAACTGCTTTTTCTCTGAAAGGACAGCTGCGAAACCAGCTGGTACTTCGTAGATCTCTCTCTTTTGCTTTAACAGATACCTAAGCTCCACAAACAGAACAATGGCTGGGAAAAATCGTATTGCTAAAGCTGTTGCCCCCGTTACAGCTTCTGCCTCGGTCCAGACAGAGGTCCTATTGCCAGTTGAAGAACCGGTTCCATGTGCAGGGTGCCTGCATGCTGAATCTCTGAGGAAACAAGTGGAGGAACTCAGAGAGGAGGTGGCGAGGCTGAGGAGTATTCAAGACAGTGAGAAGTACATTGATGAGATGCTGCTTGCAGCAACCAGGCTCTCCAGCACAGGAGAAGATGGGTGCCAACAGAATGTCGATGGTTGGACAAAAGTCACCAGAGCCTGCAAAATCACCAATCCAACTTCTCCAGCCCTTGAATTGAAGAACCATTATGCAGCCCTGGAAGTGGAGGAGGTGAAAGCATCCCTGGAAAGGGAAGAACCAGAGTTCAAGTACCCCATAGTTGCAGAATCAGTGACCAGAAGGAAACGAAGGGTAGTGGTGGTTGGAGACTCTCTTCTGAGGGGTACTGAGGCGTCCATCTGCCGACCAGACTTGATGTCCAGAGAGGTATGCTGTCTGCCTGGTGCCAAGATCCAAAATGTTACGGAGAGTTTGCCGAGACTCATCAAGCCCACTGACTATTACCCAATGTTGCTAATCCATGTTGGAACAAATGATACTGCCAGGTATACCTCAGAACGTATCAAAAGTGACTTCATGGCTCTGGGACAGAGGGTGAAGCAGGTAGGTGCACAGGTAGTGTTCTCTTCAATCCTCCCTGTTGAGGGTAAAGGCCAAGGCAGAGAGGCTCGCATCCTGGAGATTAATGCATGGCTGCGTGGATGGTGTCTTCGAGAGCGTTTTGGTTTCCTAGACCATGGGATGCTGTTCCAAGGGTTGCAGAGCAGAGATGGCATCCATCTGTCCAAGAAAGGTCAACGCATCTTTGGTAGTAGACTGGCTAATCTACTGAAGAGGGCTTTAAACTAGATTTGTTGGGGATGGGTAAAGAAAGCCCCCAGGTAAGTGAAAGCCCCCAGGTAAGTGATACATCAAATACCTTTATGGAAATGGGTAACAGGGGTAACATATGGAAAGCAGTGTGTATTAATGCCCGTAGCATGGGAAATAAGATCTCTGAAGTTGAAGCTTTGGTGGGAGTGGCTGACTTAGATTTAGTGGCAGTTACAGAAACATGGTTCACAGAAAACCATGACTGGGATGTAACTATACCTGGCTATACTTTATTCAGAAAGGACAGGGTAGGAAGAAGGGGAGGAGGAGTAGCACTATATGTAAAAACTACTATTAAAGCTTTGGAATTACAGAGCTTAAAAGGGAGAGAGGAGGCATTGTGGGTTAAACTAGAAAGAGGGAAAGAGAAATCTATTTGCATTGGTGTGATATACAGACCTCCCTCACAAGAGGAAGAGGTGGACAGAGAGTTAATTGAAGACATACGCAGCATTGCTAGGAAAGGGGAAGTGCTACTGCTAGGAGATTTCAATATGCCAGACGTTGATTGGCACATTCCTGCTGCAGTATCATCTAGGAGTAAGGAGATCCTGGATTCTCTACAGGGAGAACTATTCAGGCAATTGGTAACAGACCCCACACGTGAAGGGGCCATACTGGACTTGGTGCTTACCAATGGTGAAAGTGTTTCTGATGTTGTAGTGGGAGATCATTTTGCATCCAGTGATCACCAGATGGTGTGGTTCAGTATTAGGACTAGTGCTGTTAGAATCCATTCCAAGGTGAAGATCTTAGACTTTAGGAAGACTAACTTTGCGAAGATGGGCCAATGCCTCAGGGAGTCGTTAGTGGGATGGGAACAGCTGGGGGATGTAGAACAACAGTGGGCAAAACTGAAAGGGGGTATTTTAAAGGCAACCAACCTTTTTGTTAAAATGGTAAACAAAGGCAAAAGGAACAGGAGACCGCTATGGTTTTCGAAGGAAGTAGCTGAAAAAGTGAAGAAAAAGAGGGAGGCCTTCATGAAATACAAGAGATCACAGAGAGAGGAAGACAGGCATCTGTATTTGGAAAAACTTAGAGAAGCTAGCAAAGTAGTCAAGAAGGCAAAGATTCAAAAGGAGGAGGAAATAGCCAATGCAATAAAATGGGGGGATAAGACATTTTTCAGATATATTAGTGAGAAGAGGAAGGGCAAAAGTGGTATTGTCAGACTCAAGGGTACAGGGGGGGAATATGTAGAAGCTGATAAGGATAAAGCGGAATTGCTTAACAAATATTTTTGTTCTGTGTTCACAGATGAAGAACCAGGAGCAGGACCTCAGAAAACACCCACAAACAAGAACAGAAGCAAGGGACATCTTGAACAATTTTTAGAAGACTGTGTTCGTGAGAAACTAGCTCAACTCAAAGTAGACAAAGCGATGGGACCAGATGGGATACACCCTAGAATACTGAGGGAACTTGGGGACGTTCTAGCAACTCCACTGACTGACCTTTTCAATGCCTCGTTGGAGTCGAGAGTGGTGCCAAAGGACTGGAGAGAGGCTCATGTGGTGCCTTTACACAAAAGTGGAAGTAAGGATGTGGTTGAAAACTACAGGCCGGTTAGTTTAACTTCAGTGGTGAGTAAATTAATGGAAACGCTGTTGAAAGAGAAAATAGTGAGGTTTCTGGAGTCCAGCGGATTACAGGATCCGAGGCAGCATGGATTCACCAGAGGCAGGTCTTGTCAGACAAATCTGATTGATTTCTTTGACTGGGTGACCAGGGAGTTGGACCGAGGGAGAGCTCTAGATGTGGTGTATTTAGATTTCAGTAAAGCCTTTGACACTGTTCCTCACAGGCGACTTATAAACAAACTGAGCACCCTAGGGATGGACCCTAAAGTTACTGCTTGGGTTAGAAATTGGTTGGGTGGGAGGCGACAAAGAGTACAAGTAAATGGAGCTGACTCTGAGGAGAAGGATGTTACCAGTGGTGTGCCCCAGGGATCTGTCCTTGGTCCGATTCTTTTTAACATCTTTGTTAGTGATATAGCGGAAGGGCTGTCGGGTAAGGTTTGCCTCTTTGCAGATGATACCAAAATCTGCAATAAAGTAGACACCCAGGAAGGTGTAGATAACATGAGGAGGGATCTAGCTAAGCTTGAAGAATGGTCTAGAATTTGGCAGCTGGGATTTAATGTTAAAAAATGTAAGGTCATGCATTTGGGCTGCAGCAATCCAAGGGAGCAATACAGCATAGGAGGTGAAGTACTTTTGTCCACTAAAGAAGAGCGGGACCTAGGCGTAGTTGTGTCCGATGATCTTAAAGTAGCTAAACAGGTAGAAAAGGCGACGGCAAAAGCTAGAAGGATGCTTGGGTGCATACGGAGAGGAATGGCTAGCAGAAAAAAGGAGGTGATAATGCCTCTGTATAAGTCTTTGGTGCGACCTCATTTGGAGTATGGTGTGCAATTCTGGAGACCGCACCTTCAAAAGGATGTGAACAGGATGGAGTCGGTGCAGAGGGTTGCTACTAAGATGATTAGTGGTCTTCATTATAAAGCATATGAGGAAAGACTTAAGGATCTTAATATGTACACCTTAGAGGAAAGGCGGGATAGAGGTGATATGATTGAGATGTTTAAATACCTCCGTGGCATAAATGTTCAGGGAGAGAGCCTCTTTCAATTGAAAGCAAGTTCTGCGACGAGGGGACATGGGATGAGGGTGAAGGGAGATAGATTCAGGAGTGATATGCGGAAATATTTCTTTACGGAAAGAGTAGTGGATCCGTGGAATAGTCTCCCAGTGGAGGTGGTAGAGATGAGGACAGTAACTGAATTCAAAAAAGCATGGGACCAACACAGAGGATCTCTAAAGGTAAAAAGTGGACTGTTGTAGTTGTTGTTATGGAAGGACAGACTAGATGGGCCTTGTGGTCTTTTTCTGTCATCATGTTTCTATGTTTCTATGTAACCTGTGAACGGAGGACGGTCAGTGATTCGCTGGCAAACCGGCCAGGTGGACCAGGACTCCTTTCTCAATGCCTGATTCTACAGAGTGCCAGGTAAAGGATAACTGGGCACGGGTGTAGGTGGATTCAGAAGTGAGAAAGGGAGTTACTGTTGTGCAGTCATTTAGACAGGATTAAAAAGAAAGCTGTAGTGTGCCGCACTTGGTGGGCCTTTTCTTTTGTCTATCTCTGCAGGAACGACAGTCAGCAAGATGGATCCACAGGAGGTGATGCGATAGATGTCTGTCCAGTTGGAAAAACAGATGGAACTGGCGCATCGTGCCCAGGAGCAGAACGCCGCGGCAATGCATGCCCAGCAGAAGCCCCTTATTGAACTGATGGAGGCTTTGCTGATAAAGCAAAAGGACACCGAACGAGCTATTCCCTCATTTGCTAAGGGGGTAGGACCACAAGACTGTAGCGCTTTAGCGTTTGGACAGTTAACCTCTAATGATAACCTAGATGATTTTATAGAGGCCTTTGAAAAGATTGCAGAGGCAGTCAAATGGCCAGTAGAACAGTGGGCAGTGAGGTTTGCCATGTCCCTCACAGGAGAGGCTCTGGCTGCTCATAAGACCATGCCCGCTGCTCTAGCATCTGATTATGCTGAGGTTAAGAAAGCCGTTAAGGATAAGCTAGGGTTAACATCATTGTTTTATAAGCGAATGTTTAGAGAGGCTAGGCTGAAGCCTAATGAAACTCCAAAAGCATTGTTTCAAAGAATTTAAGGATTGGCGTGGAAATGGCTTGCTCCAGAGAAAAGGACTCTTGAGTCTGTGATTGATACCATCATCCTGGAGCAATTCATGGAAGCTGTACCACCAGAAGTTAAAGCTTTCCTGATGCTCCAAAGTTGCCAGACCACTGAGGAAGCAGCCAACCTCACAGAACGCTACTTTGAGGCCGAGTTGGCTGGCACCCCAAAAGGGGGCGTTCTGAAGGTGGCTGGCGCCGCTAACTTTGGGAGATCAGAAAGGAACCTAAGACTTAAAATACCCAGTGTGAATGCTGTAGTGCCTTTGTCAAAAGGGAAATGTTATTACTGTGGTAAAGTAGGGCATTTTCGAAGAGATTTTACGGTGCGAACAGCACTAGTGTCTGGGAGAGAAAAACATGTACAAGAAGGGTTCCAGTTCAAGGTACAAGTAGAGGGCATTGAAGCCCAGGTACTGCTTGACTCGGGTGCTGACCAGATCATGGTCTCGAGGAAGATCTGGCAGGCCATTAAAGCCCGCCTGCGATCAGCACCGAGTCAAGCAGAGGGGCAAGTCAAAATACTCTGTGTGCATGGGGCATCTTATTACCCCCTATATAGGTTATCTGTAAAAGGGCTGGGAACTGAGAAGGAGGTGTGGGTGGCCATAGTCCCATGGCTCCCTCACGATATTATCCTGGGGAGAGATTGGCCTCCATTCTGCCAAGGGATGGAGAAGGGCCTAAATGAAAAAACAGGCCTGGTATCTACCCGGTCCCAGGCAGGAACCTCAGGGGTAAGGGTTGTGTCAGCAGAAGGGACAGAGGAACCGCCTAAGGATAGGGAGGAATCCCCAGAGCGTGAAGATAGATTGGAAGATGAGGTATCAGATACCCTTCCTGTACATAAGGATCTAGTCAGCGCTCCTATCAAAAAAGTCAGGAAAGAAAAGGCCGAGAGGCCCCAAGAGAGGCGGCGTAGGACCCAAGGGAGGGCTGAGCTAGAAGCCGGAGAGGGGTTACCCTGGGTTCCCACAGAGCTTGTCGGAAAATTTCTTTCCTTTCCAAAGGAACAACAGGCTGACCCTGCTTTGAAGCGAGCATTTGAATATGCCCAAGAGGATAGAAATACCCTTCCTAGATTCCTCTTAGATAAAGGGGTGTTATATAGGGAAAGCAACGACCCACATACAGGGGCAGTGAGAAAACAGTTAGTGGTGCCAACTACGTTCAAAGCAGTAGTTCTACGATTGGCCCACGATCACCCAGTAGGCAGCCACAAAGGAATTCAGGGGATGTTAGACCAAATCCTGGCCCGTTTTTACTGGCCAGGGGTCTTTAAAGAGACTACCCGATACTGTGAATCATGTCCCACTTCTCAACGGGTTACTTTCACTAAGCCAAGGGCCGTGCCCATGATACCCACGCCCACCATATCAACGCCAATTCGCCGAATGGCGATGGACATTGTAGGACCCCTGGTAAAGACACCGAGGGGTTTCCAATATATCTTAGTGATAGATGACCAGGCTACTCGTTTCCCCTGGGCAATACACTTACAAAGTACCTCGGCTAGGACGATAGCCTTGGAACTAATTAAATTGTTCTGTGAGATTGGATTTCCACAGGAAATGCTCACGGACCAGGAAACTAACTTCATGTCAAGGTACCTAGCCATGGTGTGGGATGCCTTTGGGGTACATCACATAAGGACCTCTGCCTATCATCCCCAGTCCAACGGACTGGTAGAGAGGATGAACCAGACTATTAAGCAGATGTTAAAATGTGGCCTAAATGGGAAAATGTCTGAGCGGGACACTTTACTCCCATTTGTTTTTTATGTGTGTCGGGAGTGCATACAGGCATCCTTGGGGGCATCACCCTATGAATTATTGTTTGGCCGGGCTCCCAGAGGGATTTTAGATATATTGCGCGAACAATGGTTGGAGCCAGAAATGGAGGAAATTGGGGTACCTCAGTTTCTTAGGGATCTGAGGAATCGCCTAAAAAGGACGTCCCAAGCATCTGTAGAGAATTTCAGGCCAGTCAACAGCGTCAAAAACAATATTATGACCGAGGGACGAGACCTCAGCAATTAGCTATAGGTGATAAGGTAATAATCCTGGTGGCCGACGCGGGACCCAAATTTGAGTCCCGTTGGAGAGGGCCATGTACGGTGGTAGAGAAGGTAGGTCCCATTTCCTACGCGGTGGAAAATGATAGGGGATGCCGCCAAGTATACCACCTAAATGTCCTTAAACCTTGGCAGGAGAGGCCAGCGATAGCAAGGCTGGTTAGTGTGGAAAAACACATGAGCGTCCCGTTGAGGATTACGAGCTGTTCGAATAAAAGTTTGGCAGCCCGTAATATCTTAAGGGGGGGGGGATTTGTCATGTAGAAGACCCTTCTGAGTCCATAGAGCTAAGTGAAGTAGAGGAATTTGCTTCAGAAACTGACAGGCAGGCAGAGCAGATGGCTCACGGTTTCCAAGGGAAACGTAAACAAAGTGAGTCCCGAGAGGAACAAACACGCCCATGCTGCAACGTATCCCCAAGCTCAGGAGTTAAGGGAAAACACCTGGTTGGGGGAGAGGTGGAGCTGAGCCCTAAGAAGCAGGGATATAAAAAGTGCTCACTAGATTTGACCAGGGGAGCAAGGGAGAGAGCAACAGAGGAGGTGAAGAGAGCAACGGGAGACACAGCACAGGAAGCCAGAGTAAGAAGGATGCAGAGAGCCAGTGCCCAGAAGCCAGGTGGGAGCAGCCCAGGACTGGTGCCATACCTTGAAGGCAGCCGGAGGGAGAGACTGCCTGAGAGGCTAGTTTGGGAGCACTCAGAAACTCCAGAGAGAGAGAGGTGCTGGCCAGAGGATATTTGTATGTCTGAGGAAAAGGCTGAGGAGCTAAAAGGAAGGAAAACACATCCAGTGTTTGGAACCCTTGCTGGCCTAGCAGTGCTGAGAAGTTCTTCCTTTCTAAAGCCAAAAGGTAGGCTGCACAAATTATACAGAGGTGAAACTAGCTGTAAAAGATTTCCTTGTGCTTGCCAAGAAGTATTGGACTCTCCTTATACTAACTCCAATATATACGGTACTTCACAACCCCACTCATTAGAGCCTTACAAAGAGAAGCCTCGGGAAGACAGAGGGGGAGTGTACTTTGAAACGCCGTATAGCAGTGTGCAAACTTACCCAGCTGATAGTGATTCAGAGGAAATGCAGATAGGGCCTGTTATTGAGGCTATAACAGATGAGCAAATGGACTGAACGTTATCACTAGCTGATCATATTATATCACTTTGCTGACCAAGCTGTTAAGAAGGCTGTCTGAACAGCAGAAGAAAAGCAAAGTGTTTCTTTTGTATAAAAAGTGACTGTTACTTTTGTGTTTGGGTTAAGCATTGCATATTTTGAAGCTTGAAGCTAAAGAAGCTGTTTTGTCCTAAGTTCCTGAAATATTTTCTTTATGCCAGTTGCATATGGCTATTTTGTCCTAAGTTTTCACATGCATTTACTCCGCCCGGAAGGGGAAATAAAAACCTTGTCATTTTGCCTGAAACCACTCGACTACAATTATTTCTTTCTTGGAGAGTAAGAGGAACTACAACTCCCATAAAGCAGTGTAGGAACAAATGCACTACCATACTTTCTAAGTTAGGATACCCAGACTGACCAACCCTACGTGCCCCTGGCTCTGGGGAGGTTACTGGTGACAATACTCACAATTGCAGATATCTCTCCAGAAGTGACAGTCCCCTTTTCTAGTCCTTCAAGACTTATTGAAGAATCCCATCTTTGTGCACTAGTTAACAGGACTGCTGGAAAGATTATCTCGCATACAATGATCAGGAGGGGATTTCCCCATTTCTATTATGGGAGGCTGGGAAGGCCATTTTGAGGGGACAAGTTATCTCCCTCTCAACTTCTCACAAGCGTAAGATTGAACTTATTCAGGTTGATCTCCGATCACAAATAGTAATTCTCGAACACCAACACAAGCGACATCCAACAAACTTGATTTTCCAATGACTTACTGCACTTCGAGGTAAACTAGCAGCCTTTGAAACGGAGGAAATTTCTTCCTGCCTTCTGAAAACCCGTAGGAACTTCTTTGAACATGGAAACAAAGCTAACAGATTGCTTTTGTGGCAGCTGAAAAGGCAACACTAAGCTCGTCGGGTTTCTACTGTCTTAGATGAACACAATCGCCCTCTTATTAACTCCAGGGACATTGCACAGCAGTTCGCCAGGTTTTATAAAGATCTATACTCCTCTCATCTTTCTGCGAGTACTGAATCTATCCATAATTTCTTATCACGTCTGCATTTACCACAGTTGTCTGAGGAAGCACGAACTACACTGGATAGAGAAATTCAGCTTGCGGAGGTTCAATTGGCTTTGAAACAGCTAAAATCTGCCAAAGCATCCGGTCCAGACATGTTCCCAGCAGAATTTTTCAAAGCTCTCTCGGATCATGTAGCCCCCGTATTAACTAAGGTCTATAACTCAATCCTGCAGCATCAAAGCCTACCCGAATCAATGAGACAAGCCATGATCACGGTAATTCCTAAGGAGGGTAAAGATCCCTTGTTGGGAAGCAGTTTTAGACCCATCTCCTTACTAAATGTGGACTATAACATTTTTACTACCATTCTTGCTGCCCGCTTGAGCACCATTGTGCAAGATATCGTTCATCCAGACCAAACAGGCTTTATTAAGGGACGACAGGGCTCTGATAATATTCGGCGTCTACTTAACATTCTGACGGAGGATAAGCGCCTCAAAGGTAGCTATGCGGTCCTCTCGCTGGACTCAGAAAGAGCGTTTGACAAAGTGGAATGGAGGTTTCTTGCGAGTGCATTGCAACAGTTTGGGTTTGGTCCCTCGTTTCTAGCTTGGATCTCTGCTCTTTATACGGCTCCCACGGGACTTGTCCAAGTCAACGGTTTCCTCTCACTCCCCTTTTCCCTAGAATGAGGAACCAGACAGGGATGCACTCTTTCTCCACTTTTTTTCGCCTTAGCGCTGGAACCCCTGGCTACTCAATTACGGTCCCATGAATCTCAGCTTGGGATCCCCCTGGCAGGCAGTTACCATATAGTCTCGTTGTATGCTGACAATACTTTAATATTTCTTCGAGACCCAGATTTTTCTATGCCAGTCCTAATTTCTATTTTAACAGATTTTTCTTACTTGTCAGGGTATTCGATTAACTTTCAGAAATCGGCCCTGATGCCGTGCATGACGCGGAGAGGTTTAAGCCATTTGGGATCGCTTATTAACTTCCCGATAGTTACGGGTTTTAAATACTTAGGAGTTAAGATCTCCCAGAAAGTGGAGGAGCTCTATAAACGCAACTACCTTCCTTTGCTGGCTTCCTTGTCCAAAGAAACCACTGCCTGGCAAGCTCTGTTGGTTGCTTGGCTGGGTAGAGTAAACACAATAAAGATGTTACTCCTTCCACGCATTCTTTTCTTATTTCAACAACTTCCTATTCATTTACCATGTTCGTTCTTTCTCCACTTGCGTAGGACTCTTATGCACTTTGTATGGAGGGGGCGGCGACCAAGATTAAGCTGGGATACAATGATTCGCCCTAAAACTTGGGGAGGGGCTGGACTACCTAATTTCGAACTCTACTATTTATGCGCCTGCTTACGAGCCATCCCCCTTTGGAATCTAAGGAAGACCGCAGCATGGATTGATCTGGAAGCCCATTCGTTTTTTCCAATTCCTTTTATCTGCAATTCCTTTTGTCACTGACATTCTGCTCATACGATCTATTCATTCGCATATTTTTCTGGGCCCAATTTGGGCAGCATGGCGTAAGGTTTGTAGAAGAACGGCCCAACCGTCCTTTTGGTCCCCATATACACCTATAGGAGTTTTCTCCTTTGTTAGAGGTCTTCCTCTACCACGTCAGCGTACTCTGGACACTATGCCTGTGGGTACTTTTTATCATCGCTCCAAGTTGCTATCACATTCTCAACTCGAATCAAAATTGCAATTCACGATCTCAGCATTCCAGTGCCTCCAATTTTATCATTGTTTCTCTTCTCCATCTATCAGAGAGGCAGCTGGGTGCTCCCCCACTATTTGGGAGAGACTTCTGTTTCTACCTCGGTCCAATAAGGCACTCCTGGTGCGTCTATGTCGATCTGTATCAGGAGATTTGGCGCTTGCGGCGCCTAGGTTAAAAGCTTGTGACAGTTGGGAAGAAATTATTCCACCCAAATCGGATGAGTTTTGGATCGAGATATTTCACTATGCACACTCTTGTTCCATCTCCTTATCTCTAGTCAATACGCAATTACGAATTGCCTTAAGAATGTCCATTGTTCCTACATCCCTTTACCGATGGGGCAGAGCTGATGACCCCCTATGTTGGAGAGCTTGTGGAGGATTGGGAACCTTTCTGCATATGTGGTGGGACTGCCCCAAAATTCAAGCATTTTGGCTCCTCATCTATAATGCGATTACTCAGAAACTTGAGATCACCTTCCCTTTTAATGTGTAGCACTGCATCTTAGGCCATTTCCAGACGGATTTAAGTTCTAAAGCTCATACTCGCATGGCTCAATGTCTTCTTTTAGCTGCGCATTCCGTAGTAAGTAGATTCTGGAAAAGATTAGTAGTCCCTACATTTGATGAGTGGTTGGTCAAAGTGTGGGACCGTTACCATATGGAAAAGATGACGGCCGAGCTATGGTGTAAGTGGAGCAGTTTGAGCACTTTATGGAGTTGAGTGTTACCTCTTTGACTACAGTAGATGAATCTGACTTGGGAGTGCCTAAATTCTCTTGCTCTTTTCATCCTGAGGCCAATACTAATACTTCCTGCTGCTCTATGTCTGGGAGAGTTTGGGTATTTCAGCAATTCCAGTCTCAGGAGAAGTCAGGACGCACTCTTCCCTTTCTCTTTGTCTCTCTTTTTCGGTGGCTGTATTTTTCTGGTGCTAGTATATTTCAGTAATGGCTTGGGTGGGGGGGTAGGGGGTAAGAAAGGGGGGAGGGAGGAGGGTGAAGACGGGAGGAGAGAGGATAGGAAGGTAAGGGATGGATGAGGAAGGGAATGGGGTTCATTCTAGATAATGAAAGTCTCACCTTTAGGTTTTAGGGCCATTTTTTAGAGCGGGTGCCTCCTTTGGATGCCCAGTTTATTCAAGTTTGTACACTTACGCCTTAACTGGCATTGGAATTATTTGCTATGATACTTATGGATAGTTCGTTAATATGAATTCTTAAGATTCTGCTTGTATATGTAAGTAATCCGAATATCTACTATTGTTTCTTCTAAAATCTGTCAGTTGAGGTCCTATGTTTATGTAACTGTGCAGTTTGAAAATGCTCATATTATGGTATTGGTACTGAGTGTGTTTGTATACTGATACCTGTATTTCTTGTTTTTTGTTTGGTTATCAATGACTTTCAATAAAAAGTCTGTACAAAAAACTCCAAAAAAACCCAAACGCTCACGCATCTTTTTTCGAAGTATGGCTTTCTATGAATTTCACGAACGATAACTAACGGTTAGCATGCGACAAAAGTAGTACTGTATTTTTTCAGTTATAGACCACAGGGACAAATGTGTCCCAGAGCAATAAAACTCACTAGAATTGATAAAAATAGCAATTTCTCTAAAGAAAACTATTCAATTTTGTCAAAGACATGCGCATAATTAAATATGAAAGTTCACATAACATCTGGCTTCTTACATCATTTTCTATGGAACAACAAAAGAACACAAATTTCTATTTCCATATTGGTAAATTATGAAGCGCTTTATAGAAAATAAATGTTACATGAATTGGTCATTAAACAGAATCATTTGACAGAATAAGGTTTTATCTTGATGTGAACAGAAATTAAAATTGATTTTAAATAAAAATTGTATGTTTTATGAGTTTTAAAAATTATGGGACAAATATGTCCCCTGGTCCTTAGGGTTAATGGATATAGTCTAGCCTGCTCTGTACACATAGAATGCTTAACTTGCCCTGAGACTGATGGAAAGTTATCTTTCTTTCACTTTTCCAAATATGAGAGAAATTACCTCTCAAAAGACTTGTATGCAGCAACACTGGGTAGATAAGCCATGGCTAGAACAAGAAGCATTAAGGAATACCCCTAACATCACCTTCAGAACCAACTACTTTACCCACATCGAACAGCAAGGCCTTTGCAAAATCAGAATTCTCTTTGGATCATTGATTCTTGCATTGGATGAAAGCAGAATTGAATGAGTAAACAAAGGCACTGTAAGTTAGTTGCCACAATGTAGAAGGAATCTATATTCCAGAATCAGAAGTGTGTATACTGGCAAAGATGAGGGCTCCATTGTGAGAGGAATTCAGGCATCAATATCATAGGCTATTGGTGCTTACCAATGGTGAGAGTGTTTCTGATGTTATAGTGGGAGATCATTTTGTATCCAGTGATTACCAGATGGTGTGGTTTAGTATTAACACTAGGGTTGTTAGAGTCCATTCAAAAGCAAGGGTCTTAGACTTTAGGAAAACTAACTTTGTCAAGATGGGCCAATACCTCAGAGAGTCTTTAGCTGAGTGGGACAGCTGGGAGATGTAGAATAACTGTGGGTAAAATTGAAAGGGGATATTTTAAGGGCAACCAACCTTTTTGTTAAAATGGTATATAAAGGTAAAAGGAAAAGGAGACCGGTATGGTTTTAGATAGAAGAAGCTGAAAAGATGAAGAAAAATAGGGAGGTCTTAATGAAAAACAAGAGATCACAGAGGGAGGAAGACAGGCATCTATATTTGGAAAAACTTAGAAAAGCTAGCAAAGTAGTCAGGAAAGCAAAGATTTAAAAAGAAGAGGAAATAGCCAATGCAATAAGATGGAGGGATAAAACACTTTTCAGATATGTTAGTGAGAAGAGGAAGGGCAAAAGTGGTATTGTCAGACTCAAGGGTGAAGGGGAGAAATATGTAAAAGCTGATGAGAATAAAGCGGAATTGCTTTTTAACAAATATTTCTGTTCTGTGTTCAGAGATGAAAAACCAGGAGCAGGACCTCTGAAAACAAACACAAACAATAAGAGAAGCGAGGGGCAGCTTGACCAAATTTAAGAAGACTGTGTTCATGAGAAACTACCTAAACATAAAGTAAACAAAGCAATGGAACACACCCTAGAATACTGAGGGAACTTGGGGACATTCTAGCAGCTCCACTGACTGACTTTTTCAATGCCTCGTTTGAGTTAGGAGTGGTGCCAAAGCACTGGAGAGAGGCTCATGTGGTCCCTTTACACAAAAGCGGAAGTAAGGATGTGGTTGAAAACTACAAGCCGGTTAGTTTAACTTCGGTGGTGAGTGAATTATTGGAAACACTGCTGAAAGAGAAAATAGTGAGGTTTCTGGAGTCCAGCGGATTACAAGATCTGAGTCAGCATGGGGATGGACCTTATAGTTACTGCTTGGGTTGGAAATTGGTTGAGTGGGAGGCAACAAAGGGTACATGTAAATGAAGCTCACTCCTGTGGAAAAGGAAGTTACCAGTGGTGTGCCCAAGGGATCTGTCCTTGGTCCGATTCTTTTTAACATCTTTGTTAGTGATATAACGGAAGGGCTGTTGTGTAAGCTTTGCCTCTTTGTGGATGATACCAAATTACGCACTAGAATAGACACCCAGGAAGATGTAGATAACATGAGGACGGATCTAGCTAAGCTCAGTCTAGAATTTGGCCGCTGAGATTTAATGTTAAAAAATGCAAGGTCATGCATTTTTGTTGTAGCAATCCAAGGGAGCAATATAGTATAGGGGTGAAGTACTTTTGTCCACTAAACAAGAGCGGGACCTAGGCGTGATTGTGTCTGATGATCTTAAAATAACTAAACAGGTAGAAAAGGCGACAGCAAAAGCTAGAAGGATGCTTGGGTGCATAGGGAGAGGAATGGCCATAGAGGTAAGAAGGTGATAGTGCCTCTGTATAAGTCTTTGGTGCGAAGTATTGTGTGCAATTCTGGAAACCACACCTTCAAAGGGATATAAACAGGCTGGAGTCAGTACAGAGTGTGACTACTAAAATGGTTAGTGGTCATCATTATAAAACATATGAGGACAGGGAATCTTAGTATGTACACCTTAGAGGAAAGGCGGGATAGAGGTGATATGACTAAGATGTTTAAATATCTCTGTGGCTTAAATGTACAGGAGGAGAGCCTCTTTGGATTGAATGCAAGTTCTTCTACGAGGGGACATGGGATGAGGGTGATAGGGGATATATTCAGGAGTGATATGTGGAAATATTTCTACACGGAAAAAGTGGTGGATCCGTGGAATAGTCTCCCAGTAGAGGTGGTAGAGATGAGGACTGAATTCAAAGAGGCATCGGACAAACACAGAGGATCTCTAAAGGAAAAAAGGGGACTGTTGTAGTGGTTGATATGGAAGGACAGACTAGATAGGCCATGTGGTCTTTTTCTGTCCTCATGTTTCTATATTATGGGAACAACAGTTGACATTACTTTCTATCTGAATTTCAACCTTGTTGATGCGTGAGATTTTGGAATTTTGATTCTTTTGTGAAAACTCTACGCAGCACGAAGCAAGAAGCAGGTAAACTTGTTCAAAAATCAGCCAGAATTGCCCATCGTGCAAGGAATTCAGGCATCAATATCACGGGCCTTGATATTATGGGAACAACAGTTTGTTATGTGCATTTCCACCCTGTTAATTGGTGAGACTTTGGAATTTTGATTCTTTCGTGAAAACTCTACGGAGCACAAAGCGAGAAGCAAGTGAACCTGTGCACGAATCAGCAAGAACGTCCCAAGCTAAGTTAATTAGAACTGCACTTATGAAGAGTTCTTCACATGCTACGCTATCCATCCAGTTGGATAGGAGTACAAGTCAGAGAAATTTTCATTTTAAATAATGAATCCATCCTTTATTTTATTCAGAGAGACTTGTTTGGAGTAAGCCTGTGAAAAGCCTATTTTTTTGTCTCGCACCACCAAAAAGACTTGCACAAGGTGGCCATGTGGCCTAATGGATAAAGCATCTGACTAAAGATCAAAAGATGAAGGGTACAAGTCCCTTTATGGTCAGCTTTTCCTAGAAATGGAAGACTCCAACTGAACCATTCTTGGATAAGTGTTGCTGCTGTTAGCTTAATGGATATATAATCTAGCCTGCTCTGTACACATAGAATGCTTAACTTGCCCTGAGACTGATGAAAAGTTATCTTTCCTCTGATATGAGAGAAACTGCCTCTCAAAAGACTTGTTTGCAGCAACACTGGTTATATAAGCCATGGCTATAACTAGAAGTCTTAAGCAATACCCCTAACATCACCTTCATGACTAACTACTTTACCCACATCGAGTAGCAAAGACTTTGCAAAATAAGAATTCTCTTTGGATCATTGATTCTTGCATTGGATGAAAGCACAACTGAATGAGTAAACAACGGCACTGTAAGTTAGTTGTCACGATGCAGAAGGAATCTATATTCCGGATTCAGATATTTGCATATTGGCAAAGATGAGGGCTCCATTGTGAGAGGAATTCAGGCATCAATATCATAGGCCATTGGTGCTTACCAATGGTGAGAGATGATACCAAAATCTGCAGTACTATAAACTCCCAGGATGGTGTAGATAACATGAGTAGAGATCTATCTAAGCTTGAAACATGGTCTAGAATTTGGTTTCTTAGATTTAATGTTAAAAAATGCATGTTCATTAGGTGGTCCATAAAAATGAATTCCTGAATTCCTTTGCTCCCTGGCCTGATTCTGGTTCCATTTAGGTTGAAAACACTGTGTACAAAGTTTGAAGCCAATCAAATAATATTTAGGGGTTGCTCAACAAGTCTTGATATTTCCCCCTGGGAGCAGATGATGAAATGTTGCATCATCTTGTATCATCCACTCAGTTCCATGCTGATTACATTTGATTGTGTCATATTTGAACTAATCTCGTCTCTGAGAGGTGGCAAAGACATTGTACTATTATCTTTGTATCTTTATTCTTTTCAGATGGTGAAAAAACGTGGTTTTTATCTCATTGAAGAAATGTCCACCACAATTCTGGGGGCCAAGCTTCCCAGCAAGGACCAAGTGTTAAGTGTATTTTTACATCACCATATGACATTAAACAAAGGCGTTAGTGAAAGTGCATCTATTATAACAAGTGAAGTAGAAGCTTACTGGGAAAAGGCCAGGCTTCCTGTTCAAAGAAATGACAAAATTCAAGAAAAAGTAAAGAAATTGTTCAATCAGTGGAAACTTTTGAAGAAAAACAAAGGGAGAGGAGGGAAACAAGAGGCAAATGAAAAAGAATTCCAGGTTGCAATGAAAAACCTATTTGATGTGGCGCATGCCAATGCAATGTCTTTAATTCATATTCAAGGAGACAAAGAATTCTTAATAGTGCAACGAGAACCAGGGCGCCGCAGTTCAATGTGCACGATGGACAAGAAACTGGCCAACACGGAAGCAAGATCGCAACAGCGAGAAGAAGAACTGAAAAGGCGCAGACAAAAACATGTTGCCGAAGCCGAGGCAACTACAAGCCAAGTTTAGCTGGAAGGATCTTCTTCCTCAGCAGAGTCAGGTGAAGACTCGTCGACATCTGCAGATTCAGATAACGGAAAGAAGAAAGCAACTCCACAAACGAAGCAGTTTCGACCTAACAATGTCTGGACCCCAGAGCTTACAGCAGCCCTGGATCAGACAGGGACAACGGATCGCAATGCTCTGTTTGTGGTAGCTGAAACCGCCAGAAGTCTGGGACATTATCCTGGGGAGCTCAATATCAGCCGCTCCAGCGTCAAGCGCCATAGAGAAAAGCACCGTCTGCAACAATGGACGGACCTGCACAACACATTCAAAGCCGAAGGCAAAACATGCATTGTGCATTGGGATAGCAAGTTATTGCCATCTCTCCTCTGTTCAACCACATCCGTTGACCGCCTTCCAGTTTTGATAACGGCTGTCTCCACTGGAGAAACACAACTTCTTGGTGTACCAAAACTGACATCAGCAACGGGCGAGAATCAAGCTGCAGCAGTTTATGAACTGTTACAGGAATGGTGTTTGGATGAAAAGGTTGCAGGCTTCTGCTTTGATACAACTGCATCGAACACGGGACATCGATCAGGAGCATGCATTCTTCTAGAACAGAGACTCCGTCGCACAGTCCTTCATTTGGCATGCCGCCATCACATTTTCAAAATAATTTTTGGTGCAGTATTCTCTACATGCTCTGGAGCTTCATCGGGTCCCGATGTCCAACTCTTTCGCTGGTTCCAAAAGAATTGGGGCTCCCTTGACAAGTCCAACTATCAAACTTGAAAAGACTTGGAGATGCTGCAACCTGACAGGGATCGCATCATGAAGTTTGCGGAATCCAAGTTGGCACAGGGCAATCACCGAGATGATTACCTGGAATTCTTGGAGTTAACGATTATCTGCCTTGGAGGGAATCTTCCTAGTTTCAATTTCAAGAAACCTGGAGCTTTCCATCATGCCAGATGGATGGCAAAAGTCTTGTACTATCTCAAGATTTGGATGTTCCGAGGACAACTCAAAGATCTTACCCAACGGGAGTAGTCCTGGGTTCGTGATGTGAGCATTTTCTCCATCCTGATTCATGTGGAAGCCTGGTTTTCTGCCCCTGATGCCGCAGTTGCTCCTCGAACAGATTTGGAGATGCTGAAGAAACTACACTCTTACCACAATGACCGTGTTGGAAGAGCGGCCAGAGACAAACTGCAACAGCATCTATGGTATGTATCAGAGCAGCTTGTGGCACTGTCACTGTTCGATGAAGCTGTTTCAGCACCAACAAAGTGGGCCATAGTGTCGGCCATGATCCCGGCAGAATCAGATGAAAGCGATGAGGATGATGACGAAGACGAAGATCCCCCAAAGCGGGTCGAATTGAAAAGTTCCATGATTCCACCACTTGAATCTTTTGCAACTCGCAAGTCAATCCGTTTCCTGAAACACCTCGACATCAACAGTGATTTTCTTAATGCAGACCCAGAAGACTGGGAAGAGAATGCATCATTCAAAGACGGTCTGAAGAAAGTAAAAAATCTTCCAGTGATCAACGATGTGGCTGAGCGAGGGGTCAAACTCATTGAGGAGTTCAACGGCCGACACAACATAAAAGAAGAGCAACTCCAGTTCCTTCTGGGTGTTGTCTCGCAACACCGTAAGATGTTCCCCACATCGTCAAAATCCTTACTAGCATCTGGACCACATTGAGTGCTTGGCAAGCATGATACCCCCTGTAAGATGTGAGTCCAGTTACTCTTCTGTAGGTCCTGGGTTCATTTCACTTCACAGACGCAGGAGGGTTTGTAATAAGACAAGCAAACAGGTGTGGCTTGGAGAAAGGTTTTTATGTAAAAATAGGCTTAATACATAGGTATTGAACAGAGGTATATAGTGATTGTTACAGAGCTGTTTCAGTGTGCATCAATGAATCTGTGTGTGCATGTGTGCATGTGTGAAGTGTGAGAGAGATAGAGGCCAGAACATGTGGGTCAGAGCCGCATGGTAGGCCAGAACATGTGGGTAGAGAGAGAGAGAGAGGGGGAGGGTGAAAGGAATTGATCATCAGAGCCTCCTGTCCATCATGTCCGATGGATGGTGAGAGAGAGAGAGAAGCAGGAAGTGTGTCTGTCCTTTATAGTGCCTCTCCAGCACTTCCCCTTGGGGTCTGCTATTGTCTTTGGCCACTCCCTTTGAGGTCTGCCCTTCTTGATTTAGCAAGGAGGGGCTGCAGACAGGTCCTAGAGACTGACATCACCAGGGGGTCAGAGTTTAACTTTGTAGACTGAATTCACCAGAGTCCACAGCTGCATGGACTGTATGCTGACATCTCCCACACCTTTTTTATTTTTCTTTATTATTTGTGCCTGGAAATGGTGGAAGCAAACCTGTGGTACCTGTCCCAGCTGCCATTACCTGATAGTAGGCAGCTTGTCGAATACCTCCTGTATTAAATACCTTGCTATGTCTAGCAGGTCCCCTGTCCTGCACAGTACTGTCTCTAGTACTGTCTCTAGTGTTCTAGAGATAAACAAGTCTCCTTATGAGTCCAAACCTCGTGTCTTAGGTTGAGCAGCCACTACTGGGGGGGGGGGAACCCAATATGCCACTTACATACCCGTCTTAGAGAGAGTGAACAGTGCATAAGGTCTGCAGGAATTTTTAAGGAGGCTAAAACCAAACGGTACCAGGATGCTATGAGTGAGGATAGGAAGCAATACTAGACTGCAGCTGACTCTGGTATTCAGTGTAATAGGAAATACCGAATTAGCCAAATTAGCAGGCCAAATTAGCCTGGATGTAGGGGTGGATGCTGGAGAAGTTCAGTGTAACTACCTTAAAATGTTGTTGTTCTGTATGACATGCGCTGCAAGGAAATGTACATTTTTTTCATCTTACAGCACAGGAAAATTACGATAATGCATAGCAATATTTGTACAGCAGTTAAAATAATAATCGGGTGAATAAAAACATTAAAGACATGATCAGCAGTAGGTGAGTAACCAAATAACAATTCCCACACAGACACATGAGCATCTTGTAGCAAGTGTCCAACAATTTGTTGAATGTGTCCATTCTCATAGGCGATGGTGTGATTCACTTCAGTGGATGTTGTTTTAAGGTGATCAATATAGGCATGGAGTTCTGTAAAGTTGAGCAGTTTATGTAGTGTCTCTTCTCCCATGCCAAGTGGTAATGGATGCACAGCATATGAGATAAAGTCTGGAATGTCCATAGAGTCATTGGTAACCAGCGGTGTGGAATAAGTTGTCCCATTAATGGTGAGGGAGACCAGTGGTGTATGACTGCACCAGGTATTGTTTGGTAAATAGTTTGAACTGTACAACAAAGTGTTCTTGGGAAGGCGAATGTCATGCATTCTGGGAGCAATCGAAAAAGAAACATTCTGGGGAAAGAACAGATGAAAACAAAAGTGTCCAGCTCCAAGGTAATACAAACTGTGTGAGGTAGTCAGGGAATATGAGAGCTTAACAGTCAGGGAGCAAGAGGAAGAATTGTTCCAGCAGGAGGTGTCAGCCTCTTTAAACTGGTGAGGTTGACACTTGAACTGAAATGTAGTCTGCTCGCACAAACTGGGGTCCATCGGCTTGAATGAAGTCCAGGTGTCGTCCAGTGGCTGTACCCATGTGAGATGGTCCACAGGATACATAAGCATATTATCAAACTGCACCCCAATATTAACAACAGGATAATGACTGTGTGTTGTCCTGACCATGGGATCAAAGTACAGATAGAGCAGCCTTGTGGTGAACAAATGGGAACACTAACTGTCCACCAATCAAGGTGAGCTATAGCAAATTCAGGTATTTTGGTACTAGCCATATGGATGAGAGATAGAGGCCAGAACATGTGGGTCAGAGCCGCATGGTAGGCCAGAACATGTGGGTAGAGAGAGAGAGAGGGGGGGAGGGGTGAAAGAAATTGATCATCAGAGCCTCCTGTCCATCATGTCCGATGGATGGTGAGAGAGAGAGAGAAGCAGGAAGTGTGTCTGTCCTTTATAGTGCCTCTCCAGCACTTCCCCTTGGGGTCTGCTATTGTCTTTGGCCACTCCCTTTGAGGTCTGCCCTTCTTGATTTAGCAAGGAGGGGCTGCAGACAGGTCCTAGAGACTGACATCACCAGGGGGTCAGAGTTTAACTTTGTAGACTGAATTCACCAGAGTCCACAGCTGCATGGACTGTATGCTGACACCCCCGTCTATGAGCGGATAATACCCAGTGGTCTGACGAAGCCTGGGGGGGATCCAGGGGCCTGATAGATAGGGACCTTGAGCCACCCCTAAATATTATTTGATTGACTTCAAACTTTGCACACATTGTTTTCTACATAAATGGAACCAGAATCAGGCCAGGGAGCAAAGCAATTCCTACTTTTATGTTTTCCCCTATGGCAGTGGACCACCCTAATATTAGTTCATGCATTTGGGTTGCAGCAATCCAAGGGAGCAATATAGCTCACCAATCAATCCACCCCCTCACACCACTCCACACACACACCTCGATTTCAATGCATGCCCACACCCACCCACCCAACCATTTGATTTGTTTACTGTGTAATTGATTTGTTTGCTGTGTAATCCACTTTGATTTCAGAATAAAGCAGTATATAAATCCTATTAAATAAATAAATAAATACCTCCATGGTATAAATGCACAGGAGGAGTGCCTCTTTGGATTGAAAGCAAGCTCTGCTACGAGGGGACGTGGGATGAGCGTGAAAGGGGATAGATTCAGGAGTGATATGTGGAAATATTTCTTTATGGAAAAAGTGGTGGATCCGTGGAATAGTCTCCCAGTGGAAGTGGTAGATATGAGGACAGTATCTGAATTCAAAGAGGCATGGGCCAAACACAGAGGATCTCTAATGGAAAAAAGGGGACTGTTGTAGTGACTGATATGGAAGGACAGACTAGATAGGCCATGTGGTCTTTTTCTGTCCTCATGTTTCTATGCTTCTATATTATGGGAACAACAGTTGACATTGCTTTTTATCTGAATTTGCACCTTGTTGATTCTTGAGTAAGGGTTCACGTCCCTTCATGGTCAGCTTTTCCTAGAAATGGAAGAGTCAGACTGAACCATTCTTGGATAAGTGTTGCTGCAGTTAGCTTAATGGATATAGTTTAGCCTGCTCTGAGCACATAGAATGCTTTACTTGCCCTGAGACTGATGGAAAGTTAGCTTTCTTTCACTCTTCCAATATGAGAGAAATTAGCTCTCAAAAGACTTGTTTGCAGCAACACTGGGTAGATAAGCGATTGCTAGGACTAGAAGTCTTAAGCAATACCCCTAACATCACCTTGATGACTAACTACTTTTCCCACATTGAATATCAAGGCCTTTGCAAAATCAGAATTCTCTTTCGATCATTGATTCTTGCATTGGATGATAGCACAACTGAATGAGTAAAGAAAGGCACTGTAAGTTGGTTGCCATTATGCAGAAAGAATCTATATTCCAGAATCAGTTGTGTACGTATTAGCAAAGATGAGGGTTCCATTGTGTAAAGAATCCAGGCATCAGTATCATAAGCCCTGATATTATGGGTACAACAGTTGACATGGCTTTCTAGCTGAATTTCCACACTGTTGATTACTGAGATTTTGGAATTTTGATTCTTTCATGAAAATTCTGTTCAGCACGAAGCAAGTGAATCTGTGCAATAATGGCCCATTTCCAAGGAATTCAGGTATTATTATCTGAGTCTTGATATTATGGGAACACCAGTTGGCATTGCTTTCTATCTGAATTTCATCCCTGTTGACTGGTGAGGCTTTGGAATTTGGATTTGTTCAGATTGTGAATTCTGTGTACCTTGGTTGTGCCCTCTGTAACTCTGTTGATTATTTCTGTTCAGTAGCCTGTTCCTGTGAACCCAGTCTAGGCACCTACTACTCTTTCTCTGCACTTAGTAAGATATTCACATAGATGTTGATAGCTACAGCATACATCTTTAGCCCCTCCAGGATCGTTTAGTAACATACCTGCCTGGTGAGGAGGTAGAGGACTTCTTATGTGACCCAGACAAGGTTTTAGATATTACTGGGCAGAACCTGCTTTCTTGGTATCTCATGAAAACCCTGACCAACTCTAAGCGAGAAAGCATTGAATCTGTGTATGAATCAACAAGAACAGCCCAAGCTAAGTTTATTAGACCTGCATTTATGAAGAGTACTTCACATGTTACGCTATCCATCCAGTTGGACAGGAGTTCAAGTCAGAGAAATGTTCATTTTAAAGATTGAATCCATCCTTTCTTTTATTCAGATAGGCTTGTTTGGAGTAAGCCTGTGAAATGAAAAATCTCTCTATGTTTTTGTCTCGCACCACCAAAATCTCTTGCATGAAGTGGCCATGTGGCCTAAAGGTAAAATAAAGAAAGCGAAGGGAAACACCCTAGAATACTGAGGGAACTTGGTGGCGTTCTAGTAGCTCCACTGACTGACCTTTTCAATGGCTCGTTGGAGTCACGAGTGTTGCCAAAGGATTGGCGAGAGGCTCATTTGGTCCCTTTACACAAAAGCGGAAGTAAGGATGTGGTTGAAAACTACAAGCCCGTTAGTTTAACTTCGGTGTTGAGTGAATAATTGGAAACGCTGCTGAAAGAGAAAATAGTGAGGTTTCTGGAGTCCAACGGATTACAGGATCTGAGAGAGCATGGATTCACCAGAGGAAGATCTTGTCAGACAAATCTGATTGACCTCTTTGACTGGGTTACCAGGGAGTTGGACCGAGGGAGAGCCCTAGATGTGGTGTATTTAGATTTCAGTAAAGCCTTTGACACCGTTCCTCACAGGCGACTTATAAACAAACTGAGCACCCTAGGGATGGACCTTATAGTCATTGTTTGGGTTGGAAATTGGTTAAGTGGGAGGCCACAAAGAGTACAGGTAAATGTAGCTCACTCCTGTGGAAAAGGAGGTTACCAGTGGTGTGCCCAAGGGATCTGTCCTTGGTCAGATTCTTTTTAACATCATTGTTAGTGATATAACGGAAGGTCTGTTGTATAAGCTTTGCCTCTTTGCGGATGATACCAAAATCCGCACTAGAATAGACACCCGGGAAGATGTAGATAACATGAGGAGGGATCTAGCTAAGCTTGAAGAATGCTCTAGAATTTGGCCACCGAGATTTAATGTTAAAAAATGAAAGGTCATGCAATTGTGTTGCAGCAATCCAAGGGAGCAATATAGTCTAGAGGGTGAAGTACTTTTGTCCACTAAAGAAGAGCGGGACCTAGGCGTGATTGTGTCTGATGATCTTAAAATAACTAAACAGGTAGAAAAGGTGACAGCAAAAGCTAGAAGGATGCTTGGGTGCACAGGGAGAGGAATGGTCATAGAAGTAAGGAGGTGATAGTGCCTCTGTATAAGTCTTTGGTGCGATCTGATTTGAAGTATTGTGTGCAATTCCGGAGACCGCACCTACAAAGGGATATAAACAGGCTGGAGTCAGTACAGAGGGTGGCTACTAAAATGGTTAGTGGTCATCATTATAAAGCATATGAGGACAGAGGATCTTAGTATGTACACCTTAGAGGAAAGGCGGGATAGAGGTGATATGACTGAGACATTTAAATACCTCCGTGGCTTAAATACACAGGAGAGCCACTTTGGATTGAATGCAAGCTCTGCTACGAGGGGACATGGGATGAGGGTGAAAGGGGATATATTCAGGAATGATATGTGGAAATATTTCTATACGGAAAAAGTGGTGGATCCGTGGAATAGTCTCCCAGTAGAAGTGGTAGAGATGAGGACTGAATTCAAAGAGGCATGGTACAAACACAGAGGATCTCTAAAGGAAAAAGGGGACTGCTGTAGTGGTTGATATGGAATGACAGACTAGATAGGCCATGTGGTCTTTTCTGTCCTCATGTTTCTATATTATGGGAACAACAGTTGACATTGCTTTCTATCTGAATTTCCAGCTTGTTCATTTGTGAGATTTTGAAATTTTGATTCTTTTGTGAAAACTGTACGCAGCACGAAGCGAGAAGCAGGTAAACTTGTTCAAAAATCAGCCAGATGGCCCATTGCGTAAGGAATTCAGGCATCAATATCACAGACCTTGATTTTTATGGGAACACCAGTTGGTTATCTGCATTTCCACCCTGTTAATTGGTGAGACTTTGGAATTTTGATTCTTTCGTGAAAACTCTACACAGCACAAAGCGAGAAGCAAGTGAACCTGTGCACGAATCAGTAAGAATGTCCCAATCTAAGTTAATTAGACCTGCCCTTATGAAGAGTACTTCACGTGCTACGCTATCCATTCAGTTGGACAGGAGTACAAGTCAGAGAAATTTTCATTTTAAAGATTGACTCCATCCTTTCGTTTTTTTCAGATAGGCTTGTTTGGAGTAAGCCTGTGAAATGAAAAATCTCTCAATGTTTTTGTCTCGCACCACCAAAGCCTTTGGCATGAGTTGGCCATGTGGCCTAATGGATAAGGCATCTGACTTCAGATCAGAAGATTATGGGTTCAAGTCCCTTCATGGTCAGCTTTTCCTAGAAATTGAAGAGTCCAACTGAACCATTCTTGGATAAGTGTTGCTGCTGTTAGCTTAATGGATATAGTCTAGCCTGCTCTGTACACAAAGAATGCTTAACTTACCCTGAGACTGATGGAAAGTAAGCTTTCTTTCACTCTTCCAATATTAGAGAAATTAACTCTCAAAAGACTTGTTTGTTGCAACACAGTAACACTGCGTAGATTAGCAAAGTCTAGAGCTAAGAGACTTAGGGGCTTGTTTACAAAGCCGCGGTAGTGGTTCGCGATCGCGATCGCAGCCGCGGCCCCATTGAAATCAATGGGGCCGCGGCTCCGATTACGATCGCAAACCGCTACCGCGGCTTTGTAAACAAGCCCCTTAGTCATGAATTGACTGTTAGGGAAATTGCTTAACTACTTTATCCGCATCGAATAGCAACGCCTTTGGAAAATCAAAATTTTCTTTGGATCATTGATTCTTGCATTGGATGAAAGCACAACTGAATGAGTAAACAAAGGCACTGTAAGTTAGTTGCCACAATGCAGAAGGAATCGATATTCCAGAATCAAATGTGTGCGTACTGGCAAAGATGAGGGCTCCATTGTGCAAAGAATTCAGGCATCAGTATCATAAGCCCCAATATTATGGGTACAAGAGTTGACATGGCTTTCTATCTGAATTTCCACCCTGTTGATTGGTGAGAGTTTGGAATTTTGATTCTTTTTAAAGTTTAATGACAGCAGCCTGGTTCCACCCCAGTTAAGATGGAGCTCATTCTTTCAGAAAAGCCCCTCCCTTCCCAAGAATGTTGCCAGTTCCTAACAAATCCAAAACCCTCTTCCTTGCACCATTGTCTCATCCTTGCATTGAGACTCTGGAGGTCTACCTGCCTTTTGGGTTCTGCATGTGTAATGGGAATCATTTGAGAGAATTCTACCCTGAAAGTTCTGGATTTCAGCTTCCTACCTAAAAAACAACCTTGGCCTCCAGAATCTTTCTCCCACACTTTCCTATGTCATTGGAACCAACATGGAACCACAAAAAGAGTGAGGCCCTCACAATACATAGAAAGAAAACCCCAAGGTGCGAATGGCGTGTGGAGGTCACAGGTGCCTTTATTCGTGAAAAAACCCTACTTGTTTTGGTTGTTGCCTTCCTCAGGGGGTACAAAGTATTACACTCTGTGAATGTCACCTGATGAACTACTGTTACAAAAAATACTCTTTTTTTTCTCCCAAGTGAAACAAAGCAATGAATACGGTGTGTGGAATCATCATGTACCAAGAAGGCAGGTTCTGCCCCAGACTGGTGAAAATAAGACAGGAGAGCCTTACAAATGGTGATTTTATTCAAAATCACAGTTATTTATTTATTTATTTATTTAACAATCATTTATATACCGCATCTTCCAAAGATCAGGTGCGGTTCACAATAAACAACAATTAACAAATCAAAGTTTGTTTTACATATAACATCATATAACCAAAAACAATAAAGTAGATAAACAACAATGTTAGGGTTGAACAGCACGGAACAGTGCAAACTATATACAGTATTTACAGATACATATTATGTAGGGCTTTAGCATTGAGCAAGTACAGTTTCGGCTATAAGATTGTATGTTTAGGTCATTGGGATATTAGACAAAACTGGTTAGCCAGTTTAATATAATCCATAGTGCTAGCAACTTTAGTGTACTCAGACAATGCAACCATAGTATTACATGTTTTTTACTCATCTTGACATCAACTCTGTCCTTCATCCACAAGGTGATTTCCCTCTTGCTGTATCCTTAGATCTATTTTCAGCTTTTGATCTGGTCGACCATTTCATTTCATGCTTCTTTCTCACCTTCACGACTATGAAGTGCGCAGGACTCTCCAACATTGGTTTCTCTCCTCTTGCACTTTCTCTGTTTGGGTTGGTTCCTTCCACTTCTGCAGCTATCGCTCTTGCTTGTGGGGTTCCCCAGGGTTTTATACTGGCAACCCTTCTCTTCAATCTTTTTCTCACCCCTCTTGCTCTGATCATCCAACTGTCTGGGATATCAGGGTACTACTACACTGACATTATCATTCTTCTTTTCTGTACCAGTCCTCTCTTCTCCATTCTCACCCCTCCTAATTCCTGCCTTTACTGCATCACCTTATCGATGGCCACAAACTACTTACACCTTAAATCCTCAAAATCCACTGCCATCTGGTTCACCTTTGGCACCCCTATCCCTCACTAGCTCCTACATTATCCAGCACACCCATATCCCTTACCTTATCCCTTCGCTATCTTGGTGTCACTCTGGATTCTTCCCTCTCCTTTACTCAGCACATCTCCTCACTCATATGCTGCTCTTTCGCTTCTCTTCGCCAAATATGTGCAGTTCATCTGTTCCTCTCTCTCTCTCTCTCTCCACTAACTACACTTGTGTTGACACTTCTCATGTTTCGGCTTGATTACTGCAATATCATCCTAGCAGGTTTACCTCAATACCAACTTCACCGATTACAACTTCTTCAAAATACGGCAGCTCGTCTGCTCACCCACTCCTCTCTCACAGACCACGTGACTCCCCTGCTTGTCCATTTACACTGGCCCCCACTCAAATTCAGATTTATCTATAAAATACTTACCATCTTTCATAGAGTCATTCACACCGGCACCCCACAGTATCTCGCTGACCTTATCCATATGCATGCCCCCCGCGCCCCCCCCCCCCCACCACCCTCCTTTCTATACATAACAATCATCTGTCCTTCCCTTCCCCTGCATGTGCACATCTCAAATTAACTTGCTATTCTGCATTCTTTCTTCTGGGACCAGCACTCTGGAACTCCTTGCCGGCCACACTCTGTTCCAAATACTCCTTTCAGAAATTCAAGAGCATGTTAAAAAATGATTTATTTCATCTTGCCTTTGATCTTCCCTTCCCCCAGCTTTGATAGCACATCCTCTCCAACCATTATGCCTCTCTCTTATGAATGTTCTCTACCTTTTCTGTGTGCTCTATCTTCCCTTCTTTCCTGTTTATTAATGGTGTTCCTTTCTACCTTAACTTGCAGCCTGTTTATTAACTTTGTAAACCACTTTGACACCATCGCCTGGACGGTCAATCAAGTGAGGAAATAAAAATAAAGATACTCATATAGTTAGTTACTTCCAATACCATAGATACATTCCCTCTTCTAAAACCCAACATGTGTGGGACAGCTGAAGAAGACCAGATTGCATGTAAGAATTGCACAATTATTCTGAAAAGAGCCAGGACCCAGCCTTTCAATTTGAGTATTCCCAATAACAAGTCAAGTGGTCTGAAGACAACAAAATATAAGAACATAAGATATGCCATACTGGGCCAGACCAAGGTCCATCAAACCCAGAATCTCGTTTCCAACAGTGGCCAATCCAGGTCTCAAGTACCTAGCAGTTTCCCTAAGAGACACAAGTTCCACAATGCTCTGGTCAAGAAGTGATATCCCGGGTTCCTTTTAATAATGGTTTAAGGACCTTTATTCCGGGAACTTATTAAATGTTGGCTGCTACACTGTACCCTGTCCTGTGCTTCTACGGTAATCTGTGATCAATTTTCAGGGGGAGTCCCACAGATCTTGCTTGGATAGAAGGAGTCTTTCTAAATTGCCCTTTGATCTGCCACCTGGCTTTAACATCTATTTAAAACATTTCACAGGTCTCTTGACCCCTATGTAGAAGGCCTCTTTGTAAAGGTCTCTAGAAATAATTTATTGCTCAAAGAATACTGACCCTGTTTTGCCTTTTATGCTAAGTTATATTCTGGTTTGATTTAAGTTAAAGCTCTTTGCTGCTACTAGGCCCTGACTGATTTAACAAATACACTGGGTTCAAAGATTAATCAGCTTTAATCTAAAGAATTTCTTTTTCCCCAAGATTTAGAAAAATTCCCAGAAGTAAATACAATTGCAGATCTCGCTCCAAAAGTAGCAGTCCCCCTTTGTAGTCCTTCACAGAGGACTACATGTCATTGTGAAATGCCTAGAAGCAGAATAGGCTTCCCACCTAGCAGTCTATGTGTTAGAGCTGATGGTTCATCCTGTGGTTGATCCCACTCTATACTAGCAGATTTATTCTCCACTTGCTAAGATAATGGCAGAGGGAATTATGAACTACCAGGCCATGCATGTAGTGGAATCAAGTGAAAACTGAAGTAAGAAGGCTTGAACAGTGGCATTCCAAGGATATTTATTTATTTAACAGTTTTTTATATACCGTCTTTCTACAATTCAAGACGGTTTACAGGGAACGTAACAGGCAGTATATTTCAACTGAATACATAGAAACAAAAACATAACATAGTATAAATATTTAACAAGTAACTTTCTCCCTAAGGAGGCCTATGGATAGGAACTATTTACATGGAGATTTATAGGAGAGGTTAGGGAGAGCTATGTAAGAAGGGAAAAGTGTTCCTGGAAGAGATGAGTTTTTAGCTTCTTCCTGAATTCAGAGTGATTGGAGCAGTTCCGTAGTTCATATAAGAACATAAGAACATAAGATATGCCATACTGGGTCAGACCAAGGTCCATCAAGCCCAGTATTCTGTTTCCAACAGTGGCCAATCTAGGTCATACGTACCTAGCAGTTTCCCCAAGGGACACAGGTTCCACAATGCTTGTATTGGTTCAAGCATTGATATCCTGGGTCCCTTCTTAATAATGGTTTATGGACCTTTCCTCCAGGAACTTGTCCAAACCTTTTTAAAACCCAGCTACACTAACAGCCTTTACTACATCCTCCGGTAACAAATTCCAGAGTTTGATTACACGTTGAGTGAAAAAATATTTTCTTTTATTAGTCTTAAATAGTTTACCCTGTAGCTTCATTGCATGTCCCCTAGTCTTTCTATATTCTGATAAGGTAAACAATCGATCTACGTTTACCCGTTCCACTCCGTTCATTAATTTATAGACTTCTATCATATCTCCCCTCAGCCGTATGGTAAGGCATTCCAAATCGAGTGGGTATAAAGGGAGAATGCCCAATTACAGGTAGTTTGGTTACATTTTCTCTTAGATGTTGAGATAGATAGAAGGTTTTTGGTGATGGTACAGCGTGTTCTATTGTTGTTGGAATTAGACAGAGGTGAGGAGAGGCATGGGGCTGACTCGTTGGAAATGATTTTATGAATGAGAGTGATTACTTTGAATTTAACTCTGGACTGAATGGGGAGCCAGTGTAGATTAAAGAGAATTGGCGTTATGTGTGAGTGTCTAGGGTTATTTGTGATGAGCCGAGCTATTGGGCTATCCCAATAGCTATTGGGCTATTGGGATATTGGGCACACGGAGCGGATGCTCTCCACCCCAGATGATGCCCCCCCCCAACGATGTTCACCCCCCACCACCCCTCCGGGCCCTCACAGAGGAGGCACGCATGGCAAGCATACCTTTGCTGGATTGCTGTGCCACCTCCTCTAGGCTCGGTGACGGTTCCCTCCCAGTGAAGTCTCATGAAAACAGCTGCACTGTGAGAATTCGCCGGGAGGGAACAGCCACTGAACCTCTGGAGAAGCAAAGGTATGCTTGCTGCACATGTTCTTCCTTGAGGGCCCAGAAGCGGCACCCTCCTCCTGGCTGACACATGGTGCAGGCCACACCTACTGTCCTGCCCTTGGTATGCCACTGGGCCTAAAAGAGCACAGCCTCAGGGCTGCCTTAAGAGGTAAGCCAGTGAGGCACTGGCTCAGGGCTCAGCAGAATAGGGTTGCAGGAAGTCTGCTCTTTCCCTCCTCAGCATGGCTGCATTAATGCTTAGCATAGCTGCAGGAGCATTTATTTTTGCTTAAGTTGCTGTGTTAATGCTTAACACAGGCATGCTTTTGCATGACAAAAATACTACGGAACTGGTAGCTTGAGTATAGCATAACCTTGGGAGCAAAAGCATAAGAACATAAGAACATAAGATATGCCATACTGGGTCAGACCAAGGTCCATCAAGCCCAGTATTCTGTTTCCAACAGTGGCCAATCTAGGTCATATGTACCTAGCAGTTTCCCCAAGAGACACAAGTTCCACAATGCTTGTACTGGGTCAAGCATTGATATCTTCGGTCACTTCTTAATAATGGTTTATGGACCTTTCCACCAGGAACTTGTCCAAACCTTTTTTAAACAAAGTTACACTAACAGCCTTTACTACATCCTCCGGTAACAAATTCCAGAGTTTGATTACACGTTGAGTGAAAAAATATTTTCTTTTATTAGTCTTAAATAGTTTACCCTGTAGCTTCATTGCATGTCCCCTAGTCTTTCTATATTCTGATAAGGTAAACAATCGATCTACGTTTACCCGTTCCACTCCCGTTCATTAATTTATAGACTTCTATCATATCTCCCCTCAGCCGTCTCTTTTCCAGGTTAAAGAGCCCTAACCTTTTTAGCCTTTCTTCATAGGAGTATCCTTCCATCCCCTTTACCATTTTGGTGGCTCTTCTCTGTACCTTTTCTAAAATCGCTATATCCTTTTTAAGATACGGCGACCAGAATTGCACACAATATTCAAGGTGCGGTCTCACCATGGAACGATATAGAGGCATTATAATATCTTTTGTTTTATTTTCCATTCCTTTCCTTATCATACCTAGCATTCTATTTGCTCTCTTGGCCGCCGCTGCACACTGGGCTGAGGGTTTTAACATGGTATCCACAATGATGCCTAAATCTTTTTCCTGGGTGGTGGTTCCTAATGTGGAACCTTGCATCGTGTAACCATAGTTTGGGTTGTTCTTCCCTAGGTGCATAACCTTGCACTTGTCCACATTAAATTTCATCTGCCATTTTGATGCCCAGTCTTCCAATTTATCAAGATCCTCTTGCAATTTTCCACAATCCTCTTGGGTTTTAACAACTTTAAATAGTTTTGTGTCATCTACAAATTTGATAACCTCACTCGTTATTCCACTTTCCAGGTCATTTATGAATATGTCAAAAAGCAGCGGACCCAGCACAGATCCCTGGGGTACACCACTATTCACCTTTCTCCATTGGGAAAATTGGCCATTTAGCCCTACCCTCTGCTTTCTATCTTTTAACCAGTTCCTGATCCACAATAGTACACTGCCTCCTATCCCATGACTCTTTAGTTTTGCCAAAAGTCTCTGATGAGGGGCCTTGTCAAAGGCTTTCTGAAAGTCCAGATACACAATATCAACCGACTCACCTTTGTCCACCTGTTTATTCACTCCTTCAAAAAAACATAACAGATTAGTAAGACAAGATCTTCCTTGTCTAAAGCCATGTTGGCTGTCTCCCATTAGGTTGTGACTATCTACATGCTGAGTAATTTTATTCTTTATGATGGTTTCTACCATTTTTCCCGGTACTGACGTCAGGCTCACCGGTCTGTAGTTTCCCGGATCACCCCTGGAACCCTTTTTAAAAATTGGTGTTACATTGGCGATCCTCCAATCTTCAGGTATTAGAGATGATTTTAATGATAGTTCACAGATTACTGATAGCAGTTCTGCAATCTCATATTTCAGTTCTTTCAACACCCTTGGATGTATACCATCTGGCCCAGATGATTTGCTACTCTTCAGTTTATGCTCCTGTGGCTGTGTTAAACACTAATAAAGCCATGGCCACAGAAGGAGGGAGAAGAAGAGAAAAGTGTCTGGCTGGGAATAATGCTGAGGGGGCTGGAAGGGGGCCAATGCAGCATGAGGGAGGGAAGGACTGGAAAGAGGCTGAGAGGCTGGGACTGGAAATGGGCTGATAGTAGTGGGGAGGGCTAGGACTGAAAGAGGGTTAATGCCGGGAGGAGGGCTAAGAGTGGAAATGGGCTGATACTGGGATGGGGGGGGGGTCAGGATAAGAAAAGAAGGGAAATGCTGGAGAAGTGAAAAGTGAGAGGGGGGAAGAGAGAAAGTCATAACAAGGGGAAGGTTGAGAGGGAGGAGTATAAGAATGTATGCTACGGTAAGGAAAAGGAAAGACAAGGTTAATGAATATTGGAGTAGGAAGTAGAGGTGTGGGTGCTGGGGAAGAGCAGGCATGTGGGCATGGTACTGGGGATGTGGGAAAACAGAGACTATGACAGGTGGAGACTCTAAGACTGAGTGAGAAAACCAAAGGAAGATGCTGAGTACTGAGAGTGTGAGGACTTAGGGCTTGAGTGGAATTGTAAGTGGTGACTTGGGGTTGCTTGGGAGGATAGTGGGAACTAAAAAATTATCCCTATTGTGCCAATGTTTGTAGAGGCTGGAATAAAGCATTCTTGAGGTGGAGGTTACAACTATGTGCACACTTTTGAATCATCAAAGGCATAGTTGCATTTTTTACTCAGAAAAATATCTGCAGAAATTAGTAGGTGCAAGTGTGAGCAGGTACTCTTCCTGGAATAAATGCAAAATGAAAGTAGGTGAATAATTTTACTTTGAATATCCTGTAAAATCCATGGATCCATGAAAAATAGATGAAACCAGGTCTTGTAACATATCCTCACCCGGTTATGCTGAAAGAGCTTTCAAAGAAACTATTGAGATGAACTGTCAGCCTAGAAAGGATGTTTCTGGGAGGGAAGTTGTTTCATTATAAAGAAAGAAGGAAGATTGCACATCTTTGAAATTCTGCAAGATTTCTTAAACAGGCACTGTGTAGATGAAGGCTCTAGAGGTCATATCTAGTGGCCTATAATAGAAGCTAAAATTAAACACAGCTTGCAGAAACAAACTAACATAAATTTCACACAATGCAGCCAGTAACCTGTTCCCAAACTATTTATAACCAGGACTTTTTGCTTTCTGGTACTTAGTACTTGCACTTTTATTTCACCAGCCCCTGTGAAATGAAAGTAGAGATGAGGCTGGATTAGAAAACAGAGTGATTCTCTGTCTGTTCTATTCTATCTGCTCCAGTCTTCCTTCCCTCCCCTCCTGTTCTCTGCAGGATGATGCCTGGGAGGGGAGGGGCTGGACATGGCAGGAAACAGAGGGCTATTCACTACAGGGGACTACCTAGGCAGTGCTGTAATTAACAGCACTACTTTTAGCACAGTGGTTTATTTCAAGTTTAGTTTGTGGACCCTAGAACTCCCAGGATCACCTCAAACGACTTCCAGACTTCCTTGTATATCCTTGGTTCTTCATATGGCTGGACAGAAGGAATGATTTGTTAAAAAAAAAAGAAATGCAGACACTTGATATTAGTCTTACCTTAGGCCAAAGAGGAAGCCAAGCAAGGACACTGCTAACCGTGCAGCTTCTCCCTGTCTGCTTCAAAATATGCTCCTTGAAATGGCCCTTTTATTGGAGATTCTGCATAAATGAATACAAACAGAAATCTTTGAACAAAAACAATGCCTGCTCACAAAAATGGAGTTACTTACCTGTAACGGGAGTTCTCCATGGGCAGCAGGATTAGTCAGCCACACCTAGTAACGTCATCCGATAGTACCATGGATACAGAAGTGTTCTCCTTAGAGCTCAGAAAGGTGAGCCTTTCTGAGCATGTGCTGGATGCCCCCACCCCTGGACCCAGCCCTACCTGGCTCAGTTCGTGCCAAGCTTAGGTCTGTTTTACTGTCCAGGTAGGGATATGGCCCGTTTCAGTGGAGAGGGTGCCTTCGTCTGTAGGGGAGGTGGGAGAGAATGTGTGGCTGACTCATCCTGCTGTCCACGGAGAACTCCCATTACAGGTAAGTAACCCTGTTTTCTCCAAGGACAAGCAGGATGAGTCAGCCACACCTGGTCACTCAGCAGTGTGGCCTTGCCATCTCGGGCTATGATTGAAAGAAGGCCCCAATCCGGCCAAGAGCCCTTTCCCCAAAACACGACACATTCGGCTGCAATAGAATAAGTGTTTATTGGGGTTAGCGGTGGCTCACTGCAACAGGCAGGGAGCAATGAACAGTAGGGATCATAGCACTGTCAACGAGCAACAGTAATCAAGGTTACAGCAATGAGTGAAAGCAATCAATCAAGGTCACAGTAATAAATTGAGGTCACAGCAATCACAGTAATCATTCAAGGGCACAGGGCATATAATGATAGTCACTGTTGTCTCATGGCAGTCAACCATCGATGGGGCCGTCTTTCAGTCGGATCCCGGCCTCTAGCATGGAGCGGCCAAACGAGCTGACAGTGTCAATTGTTCCAGGCAGTAGTGTCCGTGGAAGATGTGTGGCAAGGCCCACGTTACTGCCTTGCAAATGTGGTTTAGCGGGATTGTGCTGAGGTTTGCCAGTGCGGCCACCATGGCCCGCAGCTGGTGTGCCCGAATGTGTGCCAGGGAGTCAGTGCTCACCTGCAAGTAACAGTAGGCGATGCATGTGGTGATCCAGTGAGATAGAGTCCGCTTGGTGACTGATTGTCCAGTTCTGTTGGGGTCAAAGGCCACGAACAGTTGGTTTCCCCTTCGAGCTGCCGGCATTCATGCTAGGTAAGTGATAGGATGCGCACACAGTCCAGGGTGTGGGCTGTCATGTGGTTCCGGATAGAAGGAGGGGAGCTCAATGGCTTGGTTGATATGGAACAGTGAGACCACCTTTGGCAGCAACGTCAGGTGGGTCCGAAGCAACACGTGGTCTGGATAGAGGATGGTATAGCGGTGGTGTATGACGAGAGCTTGGAGCTCACTCATCCTCCTGGTGGATGTGATGGCAACAAGGAACAGTGTTTTCCAAGTAATGAACTTGAGCAGGGCCTTTTCCAGGGGCTCGAAGGGGTCCCTTGTGAGCTGTTCCAGCACAACGTTGAGGTCCCACGAGGGCACTGGCCTCCTATTCAGGGGCTGCAGGTTGGCGTGGCCCTTCATAATGCATGAGACCAAGGAGTGTGTAGAGATAGATTGGCCATCCAGGTGGTCGTGGAAAGCTGCAATGGCAGCGAGGTGGATCTTGATGGATGACATCTGGAGGTCTGCTTGCATGAGGGATGATAGGTAGTGGAGTACCTGGGGTAGGGGGCAGGAGGGGAGACTGACTACAGCCTTTCTTCACCATGCGTCAAATCTGTTCCACTTCAGTGTGTACGAGCATCGAGTTGATTCCCTTCATGCAGCCAGGATGACCTGCTGTACCTTGCCTGTGAGGTTCATGTTAGAAAGAAGTGACCTCTCAATTTCCAGGCAGTCAGGAAGGGGAGATTCTGGTGCATGGTTATCCTTTCATCCTGGGTGATGAGGTCCAGGCGCATAGGGAGGCGCACTGGAGGGCTCTCGGCAAGGCGATGGAGGTAGGGGAACCACATCTGTCTCGGCCAGTATGGTGCGATGAGGATCACTGTGGCATTGTCAGCTATGATTTTCTGCAGGGTCTTGGAGATGAGGGGGTTGAGGGGTATGCATACAGCAGCTGGCAGCTCCCCCAATGCACATGGAACACATCTACTGCCAGGTGCCTGGAGCAGAACGCTGCACATTTTGAATGGTTCAGGTGTGCGAAGAGGTCCATCTGAGGTTGGCCCCACCTCTGAAATAAGAAGTCTGTGATCTCTGGGTGGAGGGACCATTCGTGAGGCTGCAGCTGGCAGTTGAACTTGTCTGCCAGGTTGAACTTGTCTGCCAGGTTGTTGTGTTAGCTGGTAAGTAGGTGGCCAGGAGGTGGTGGACTGTGCAAGGTTCCAGATTGTGTGCGCTTCTCTGCAGAGGGATAGTGATCCCATGCCATCCTGTTTGTTGATATAGAACATGGTGACTTGGTTGTCTGTTTGGATCAGCACCATGTGGTTGTGTAGCCATAGTTTGAATCCTTGGAGGGTGTATTTGATGGCCCTTAGTTCCAGCAGATTGATGTGGAATCTGTGCTCCTGCCCTGTCCACGTACCTTGAGTGCACAGGTGCAGAGGTTGGGCTCCCCACCCCAGCTTGGAGGCATCCATGGTGAGGATTAGATCAGGTGGGGGGGTCCGTGAAGGGCCTCCTGAGTGTGAGGTGTGCTTTGCATGTCCACCAGGTGAGTGAGGCCCATATTTCTTGGTTTATGTCTATTCGTTGCAACATAGCCTGCTCTCGCTGGTTCCAGCGGCAGTAGAAGTGCCACTATAGGCCTCTCATGTGGTGCCTGGTGAGCCGGATGACATGTGTAGTCGCTGCCATATGTCCCAGGAGGCACAGGAGTGCCCTGGCAGTCACATCTCTGGCTGATGCAACATCTTGTGCTAGGGCTTTGATGGTGTCCACCTGGGCTTCCAGGAGGAAGATTTTTGCTTGGTGGGTGCATAGCATTGCACCAATGAAGTCCAGGGTCTGTGTTGGTTGTAGTGACTTCTTGAAGTTGACCTGGAAGCCAAGGGTGGATAGGAGTGTGGTGGTTTTGTGTACAGCCTCCTCTGCTGCCGGCTCAGAGGGGGCCGAGATCAGCCAGTCATCCAGGTAGGGGAAGACACAGATGCAAGATCTTCAGAGATGAGCAGCTGCAATTCATTTGGTGAACACCCTTGGAGCCAGCAAGAGGCCAAAAGGGAGCACCTTGTATTGGTGATGGCTGTTCGATATGTGGAAACTCAAGAACTTCTTGTGTGCAGGGTGGATGGAGATGTGGGAGTAGGCATCCTGCAGGTCCAGCAAGGCTAGCCAGTCATTCTTTTGTATGAGGGGCAGGATGCACCCAAGGGAGTACATCCTAAAATGCTCTTTGCAGACGAACTTGTTGATGCGGGGAAGGTCAAGGATCGGGTGCACCCCACCCGATTTCTTGGGAACCAAGAAGTATCTGGGGTAAAATCCTCGGCCTATCTCATTCTGGGGCATGCACTGTATTGCCCATGTGTCCAGTAGGGCCATAATCTCCGGGGACACTGTATTGCAGAGATGGACTGGAGTGTGGCTGTGGGGGATAGACCTCTGCTGTGGGGTTGCCAAGAAGTGGATACAGTTGCCTTGGTCGACAATCCATAGTACTCACTTGTCTGTAATGATGTTGCCCCATGCTTCCTTGAAAGTGGCCATGCATCCTCCTATTGGCAGGTGTGAGGATGTGGTGCCGTCAAAAAGAAGGGGGTGCTCTTCCCCGAAAATGATGCGGCTTTTTTCTGCTGCCTGCGCTCTTTTGTGTGAGGCCTCTGGTGGTAGGGCTGGTAATTGGAGCATTTATCCTGCCATTTTTGGGGTGGCTGATACCTCCTGGATGGTTGGGACTTACTGTAGTAGGATCCCTGCGATTTTTTAGAGCTGGAGCTTTTGTTGAGATTATCAGAGACTAAGCTCTAAAGTGTGTTGAAGTGTTCCTTAATGTCATTCACTGTCTCTTTCACTTTTGCTCCAAAAAGGCTGTCACCTGCACAAGGTGCATCAACCAGGCACTCGTGTGTGTCCTCATGCAGGTCAGAGGCCTGGACCCAGGCCATGTGTCTTGCCGCAATAGCTGTTGCGACCTCTCTTGAGACGGCATCGAAGGTGGAGCATTTGAGGTGCTTGCTGTACGCACTCAGGTCTCCAAGGAGGGACAAGAAGGTAGCCTTGGATTCTGTGGTTAGTCCATCTGTGGCCTTCTTGAAACTGTCCAGGATGGTGTCAAGATACAGGATCTGCTGAAACTGGTGCACCGCAATTTTTCCACTCAGCATGGGTGCTTAATATGCCTTTTTTCCATGGTCATCCAAGATCTTGTGTTCTTTTCCTGATGGCGCATTAGTATGCGCACGGGAGCTCTTTGCTTGCTTCAGGGCGGACTCCACCACGATAGACTGATGAGGCAGTTGGGGTTTGTCAAATCCTGGTGTTGACTGGACTGAGTATTTGGCGTCCAACCGGCAAGATGTGGCTGGGATAGATGCGGGTGTCTGCCAGTTACAATTGAGTGTCCAGCAGGAGGTGGTGGATTGGGATGGAGATCATCGATCTGGGGTACTGGCGTATCCACAGGGTTGAAAGCATGGTGCGAGGACAGTTTCTGTAGGAATTATGGGTACATGAGGTCCTCTGGTGATGGTGGTAGAGGCAGCGTTGGAGAGGGCTCAGCGGGTGCCTGACTCTCGTGGCTTGGAAGGGAGGAGGCTGCAAGAAATATCCATTGGTTGCTTCCTCTGCCCCACTCTCTGAGGAGAAGGGTTCCAGGGAAAACCCAACCAGGGATGGTGATCTTTGTGGTGGTGGGTCCGAGGGATTCTGTGCTAAGACATTCTTCCACAGGGCCATGGGAGGGCACTCTGGGTCAAATGGAGATGGTGTTGGGGATTTGTGAGGTGTCTGCCCCCTGTGCCCCCTTTGCTGACTCTTCCAGGGGGGACAAGTATGAAGCAGGGGAGAGAGAACTGCTGCGGGAGCTCCTTCCGTGGTGTCTGTGCCTCTTACTGGTGTCTCTGCTGCTGCCGCTGCTAGTGCTGAGTGATCTCCTGCCAGCGCGGCTGTGTGAGCAGTGCTGGCAGCTTTGTGAATGGCGTCGACGCTGGTATTGGGGAGGCGGAGTGTGCACGTCATACCGAGGGCTGAACTGGCCAATCTCTGGGCTGGTGCGGTGACAGCCAAAGTCACAGCTGACGTCATTGCGACTTCGGCCAATGGCGCAGTCGATGGCCAGAGCCTTCCTAGTGGCACAGGGTTAGGCCTTGTGATAGGAGAGTCCTCAGTGATCTCCGTGCCTTGGTGCTGCCACGACTGCGCTGGGTTTCATTGGAGGAGCAGCAGGAACAGGGGAAGGCAATCCTGTGGCTGGGCCGAGGATGTAGACCTCTGGAGGCACATCCCGGGCTGCGGCTGAAGGCAAGGAGCCCTGGGAGACAGCGGCCATTTTGGAGGAAGCCATGCGGTCGCTTACCTCAGTCTCCATGGGTTGTTTCTTCTTCTTTTTCTCACCGGTGTTGGTTGCAGTGGAGAGGGCTGGAATCTGAGCCTCGGAGGGCAAGTCTTTTCCGAATAAGAAATCTTGCAATGCATAGCTACAGGACTGGCGGGCCCTGGGGGACATGCGGACACAGTGAGGGCAGTCTTCCATCCAGTGATCTTTCCCTAGGCAGCGCACGCGATGATCATGGGCGTCTGTGGAGTTCATCTTCTTAGAGCATTTTGGGCATTTTTTAAACCCGGGTTTGCTGTCTTTGTTCCTCTTGATGGGGTTTTCTTTATCCATGATATACTGGAATTTAGGAGAGCTAGTATTCTGTCTGTTTGGCAGGGTGGAAGAGCAAGAATTGAGCCAGATAGAGGCAGGCCCAGGGGTGGGGGCATCCAGCACATGCTCAGAAAGACTCACCTTTCTGAGCTCTTAGGAGAGCACTTCCATATCCATAGTGCCATCGGATGATGTCACCAGGTATGAATGACTCATCCTACTTGTCCTAGGAGAATCATAGCATCTTTTTGTCCTGTATCAGTCTTGATCTTTCTCAGGCTAGTAAATCATCTGCATAAATTCCACAATGACATCTTTGCAGTCTCTGGCACCTTTTCTGAGCAAATGAGTAACATATGGCCATACATTCCTGGTTAAGATAACCTGTTTCCTCCTTAAAGGTGGCATCTGCTCTTAGTCAAATTCACCGCCTATACTGGCTATGAGTATAATAACCTACTGTATACCTATAGATATAATTCTTAATATTCTAGTAAGTTACTGAGGGGGCCTTTATCCTTTAATCTCTTCATAGTATACATTTTTGTGGGCTGTTATGGTATGGCAGGTTTGCGAAAGGTTGAGCTTTTTGTAGGTTTTGTAGTACTTCATAATGTAACTGGCAGTTGGCACTGGAGTGAAGGGATATAGCAAGTTTTAGCATGTAAAACATTCTGTACTAATCAAGAAGTAAATCACCGTATTCATCTTAGTGCATTAAGTATGGATATGCATGCTAATAAGTTGCATATAGAATTACTTCCAATGCAACAAAATGTGCTATATTTTACTGAGATTTATTTTGCTTTCAATTTAGTGATCAATTTTTTTTCACCACTGACAGTGACATAACTTATTTAATGCAGAAATTAAAAGCCCAGAGGTGAAGAACAGAAATGGGCAGGTCTGATGTTGACAGGAAACTCAAAATGGGGCCTGGTTTCCTGGTTTCCTCTACACCTCACCCAGAGACAGGGCCATAGGAACATAAGAAATGCCATACTGGGTCAGACTATGGTACATCAAGCCCAGCATCCTCTTTCCAGCAGTGGCCAATCCAGATCACAAGTACCTGGCAGGTTCCCAAACAGGCACTCAGGTTCCACAATGCTTGTCTTGGGGCAAGCAGCGGATTTCCCGGGTCCTCTTTAATAATGGTTTATAGACCTTTCCTCCAGGACTTGTCCAAACCTTTTTTAAACCGGGTTACACTAACAGCTTTTACTACATCCGCCAGTAACAAATTCCAGAATTTGATTACGTGTTGAATGAAAAAAATATTTTCTCTTATTAGCCTTAAATGGATTACACTGTAGCTTGTAAAAGGGGGTGCTTGTTATGAAGGTACCACCATCTTGGCAAGTATGTAAATTAACTGTCTTGCAAAGGATTGTGGTTATTGAAGTCCATTCACACAAAGCTTGCCTTTTTAAAATAATGAAGACTCTTGTAGTTGGTCGAGTGTAAGGCAAAATTAGAATTTATTTATGGGGTGAATATTCCACACACAGATATGCTTGGTAACACCATCCAGATAACTTCTCCAGGGTTTATTCAACACAAAATAAGGCAACTGAAAAACTTATGCAAAAAAGTATCAAAGTCCTTTATGGAACAGAAAGGCTTTCTTACAGCCACTGCTAATAAACGTCTTAGCAGTGCTGAGGGTAAAACAAATCAAAGAGGAAAACCTCTTTATACAAAAACATAGCTCACTTTCTCCATACAAAAAAGAACTTTTTAAACCCACGTGTGCATGGCTTGTGCTGGGCTCTCCTTTACCAACAGGTGACAATTAACTGCAATCAATAGCTTGATTTCAGCACACGTGCAAACTTTCCAACAAAGTTTTTTCTTTTCAACAAAACTTTATGGGAAGCCAATATTTAGAATGTTTCCTTTTGATGTTTTCTCTTATATTTAGGATTTTCCTAAAATAACAACCTACTCAAAGAACAGTCCATATAATTATCCTCTGCATCAGAAATTAAACCTTGCTCTTGAAATTGCATAGATTCAGTTTCTCCGTCTGGCTCAGAGGGCTTTAGGAATTGACCCCTATATGGAGAGAAACTGTTTCCCTGCTGTTTGCACTGCTCAAAGCTAGAGAAACATTCCCAGTTCCTACCTGAATCCAGGCAAGCGTCAGGCTGTTTCTTCTGGTATTCTGGCCAGTATGCAATAGAGCTTCTGTGTCCTGTCCTCCAGTTGGTATCTCTGGACCTCAGGATCTTTTCTCCAGACATCCTCCAAGAGATATTTGGGCTCCTTTCCTCCTTAGCTGCAACAGACCTCTTCCTAGGTGTTGCTTGAGGGTCCCTGGTTGTGGATCTACAGACCTCTGGCTTTCTCCAGTCCTCTGATGGATCTTTCCCCCAGGTATCTCTCCAGGCATAAGTACTTCCCTGAGCTCCTCTCCTGGACCGTCTGCTTCCTTGTCCTTGTTCCTTCAGGTTCCTGTTGTTCTTCCTTCTGTTCTCCTTGTTCTTCTGATTTGCCTTCTCTGTCTCGTTCTGTCTTCCTGAAGATTCCCCTCTATCTTTAAAGGGCTTAGATTGCAACTCCTCCCTTGCATTCTTCAGGTGTTGTGGATTAAGCAGTTTCCTAGAGGCTGATTGATTAGGGATGACATAATTCTTTCTCTGATTAGACTCATGCTTTTCCACTCTAGGTCCCCTAGGGATTTTCTGCATACTAGTGCATTCTGGAACATGTAGTCTTTTAGAGAAACAAGCTGTCTTATTTCTATAACCTGCCAGCACAGGTCCCTTGATTAGAGCAAATTCTCCTCTTTTGTCATTACTCCCTGAGCTTTGATAAGCTTCCTTATCACAAGCTTCATTGGGTGTCCCCTAGTCTTTCTACTTTTTGATGGCATAAACAATCGATCTATGTTCACCCATTCCACTCCATTCATTCATTTATAGACCTCTATCATATCTCCCCTTCAGACATCTCTTTTTCAAGTTGAAGAGCCCTAACCTTTTAAGCCTTTCCTCATAGGGGTATCCTTCCATCCGCTTTACCATTTTGGTGGCTCTTCTTTGCACCTTTCTTAATTCCACTAAATCTTTTTAAGATATGTAGGTGCCCTGGTGTGCATCTTCCCCATCCACAGAGCCAGAAAGGTATTGCTTTCAAGGTGCCCCTTTCCCGGATTCCTCAAAGCAACCCTACAGGCCATGGATGAACTTGTACCTAGTCCACCAACAAAAGCACAAAAACCATGTTAATTGAAGAAACCCAGTCAAAAGACGTAGTAAAGAAAGACAGAGCTTATTTTATTGAACCTTTGACCTAGAATGACTTGCCAATAGGACCCAACACAGGCCGTGTTTCGATTACCCTTCTTCAGGGGTAATCTGGCGTGCTACATTCATAAATACATAAACAAAATATAAAAATCAAACTGTGATACAACCTTAAATCAAAACATTGATAAAATAAAATAAAAATAATCATAGATATAAAAATAATTTAAAACAAATAAAGCAGTAAAGCCCAGGAATGTAAAGCCACCTCAGCAAATGTTAAATTATCTTCAAACACGTAAATAACACTTTGCAAACGTGTAATTGTAAATTAAATGATAAACAAATAAAATATTATAAACAGCATAAAACACCATTAATAAAACCAATGTAAAAATCTCCAATTTCACATAAATAACATATAAAGTAATAAATTAAATAATACTAAACCAAATATATTAAGAATATATTAAAAACAGCTTAAATAGGACAGCATTGATAAATAAATTAATATAACAACAGTAATAAAAAACAACATAAATAAAAAAAACATCCATATAAAGGTGTGTCATTAACTAAAAATATAGGTATATGAGTACCTCTGTAAACTAGATAAGCAAATTATGATGATTTCATACTACAAAAAGAAGAAGAGAGGATGGTAAAATGAAGCAGGAGTGAGCCAAAAAAGCTGAGGATACTTCTGAATCATAGGGGCATGTTTACTAAAAACCGCTAATTTGCGCGCCGCAAAATAGTGCACTAAAAGCGGTACTTAAGTGCTCTTAAACACCCCGCAAACGTGCGATGAAGCCCCGCACACTTGCGCGTCACAGTAACGGGTGCCGCACAAGTACGGGCCCGCAAATGTCCGATAAAGGCGTGGAAAGGCTAACGGAGGGCGGAGGAAGGCCCCGGAGGGGCGGAGAGAAGGGGTTAATGGGCGGGGAAGGGGAGGGGAGAGGCGCCCTGCACATTATCGGTGCTGAATTTCAAAAAAAAAAATAGCGCGAGTGAATCACTCGCGGTAGAATGCATTTAAAGGGAAGAGAAACCATTTCCGTCAGCAATGTACAGCAAAACCGGGGAAACCAGCAAAACGTGAGCAGTGTGATACATGTGCACAGCCCAAAAGTGGAAATAAAAATAGAAAAGGGCCACAACAAAACTTGTAAAAATAGTAATTCAGCTGGGAAACAGTTATAGTAATGGGAAAAACCAACAAACACACCCAGGAAAGCTCCAGCAAAAAGAAATGTTTTTTGGAAAGGTGTACGGAGCGGAGATTCTTCCAAAAACATTTCCTTTTTGTTGGAGCTTTCCTGGGAGTGTCTTCTATGGCTGCCCATTAATATCACTGTTGCCCAGCGTGGTGATATTGTGTCCCCCATTTGCCGTGGTCATTTCCGGGGTTTATGTGCACGTTTGTCACCAGACAGGGTGCATGTGCCCACAGTAAAAATGCGTAGAGCAGGGTTTGTGACTCCATCCTGCCAGGTTTACTACCTCCAGGGGCTGCACTGTCTCTGTGGCTATAGTGTGGTGCAGCAGACAGAGCCATTACCTCTAGGGCCAGAGGTTCAAATCCCAGCTGGGGCACTTGCCAGCCCCATCCCTATATTTTACCCACCACTAAACAAATATAGCGCAGACACCCCTGTATTGCAGGGAACATAAGCATGGGGGAAACACCCATATTTTACCCAACACCGCACACACACAACAATGGGCATTACCTACAGCCAAGTCCCCCAAATGCAGTCCCGTACTGCCACATTGCAATCAGGTCATCTGCTTTTTCTGAGAGAAGCTCATGCCAGCATGTTGGCGGACCAGTATATGTGGTGCAGGGGGCAGTGGCTGCTAGCCACAGAAGACAGAGGCCTAGCCATGTGCAGGCTGGCACAGTCCACTGCAACAGACAGGCCCTGCCGGATCCACAGGCATGGATGTTCCAGGGAATCCAGCCAATCTGTGGCTACACGGTGGTGCAGTGCACACAGACAATACATACAAGAACAGAAGGTCACAGGTTCAAAGCCCAGCTGGGGCTACCACCAATCCTACCCACATATTTTTCCCACAGCTACACAGTGATAGTAAGGACAAACCTTTCGTGGTGAGGACATATGCAATGGTACTACGTCTATCTTTTACCCCACTGAGCACAGACACCATGTACAGGGGCAGTACCTAGAGCAGAATCTCCCAAATGCAGTCCTGGTGGGCCACACACTAGTCAGGTTCCATGCTGCCACTCATACAAATGCCTGTGCTGTATATCTATGCACCACCCTCATGGCATGTAGATGTAGCTCATGCATATTCATGAGAACAGCAGGAAAACCCGAACAGTGTGATGGAAACCTGGACTGGAGTTGGGAATCTCTGCCGTAAAGCAGCAGCCAACAGGGCCAGACACACCCACACACACATCCACAGGCCCCATTGGCCAATGTCTCCTGAAGAGGCAGAACATTAGACCCTGCGTGCATCTCCCAATACTAGCACCTGCATACCTTAGCAATGTCACCCTACACCTGAGGTATACGGTACACAGCTCTGAGACGCTTGCTAGGAGTACTGGCAGATAGATATCCATACGTTACGCACATACTGCTAGTTGACCCCATCCGAACAATCTGTTCGGTGTTTGCGGTGCGTGCTCCAGCCCTTGCCTCTGATGGTGTTTACCACCCTAGGGAGTGACCCCCAGCAGTACTGCGTAGCATATCCATGCCTTGCCGTGCCCAGCACCGGTTTGGTGGGCAAGGCTAATTACCTTCTCAATAGTAGCACCATGATGGCATAGGTGTGGACTTGTGTGTCTGTCTATACCAGGGGTGGGCAAACCTGGTCCTGGAGGGCCGCAGACCAGTCAGGTTTTTGGGATATCTCTAATGAATATGCATGAGATATATATGCATTAGAGATATCCTGCCAACCTGACTGGTTTGTGGCCATCCAGGGCTGGATCTGGAGACCCCTGCCTTACACCTCTGTCATTTAAGATTGTGAGTGGACAAGGTGCAGATGTCCAAGACATCAAAAAGGTTAGATAGAATTTGTCACAGTCCTCCTCACTTCTCACCACCACCAAAAAATTATCTATTAGACAACTTTTTGGTGGTGGTGAGAATCGAAGAGAAATGTGACACATTCTATATACCCTTTCGATGTCTAGGACATCTGTACCTTGCCCACTCATGATCTTAAATGACAGAGGTGTAAGGCAGGGGTCTCCAAATCCAGCCCTGGAGGGCCACAAACCAGTCAGGTTGGCAGGATATCTCTAATGCATATATATCTCATGCATGTTCATTAGGGATATCCCGAAAACCTGACTGGTCTGCGGCCCTCCAGGACCGGAGGTGCCCACCCCTGGTCTATACAGTGGGTGTTGGCTGCAAGCCCCTTCCACAGCCCACACTGCCAACACTGTTGCCAGTATTGGCCTGCCAATGTGCATAATGAGTAGCAAGGGACCATGGGTATATCTCAGACAGAGTGGACTGACCAGGATGCAGCTGCACAGGGCATAGGGCACTGGCAGGGGCATGGTAGTGCCCGGCCAACACCTACACAGACAGGGTGACCTCTGTATGTGCTGCTGGGAGATCACTCTCACCCTGAGTGTGCAGTGACGGCAGCATGGCTAGGCACCCCCATAGTGCTATATTGTGATTCTCCCATGTGATATGTATGGGTGTCCTGTGGGGGTCTCTTCATGGACTTATCTGCCTGTGTGCTGCTACCCCAGTTGTGGGTGCATGCATATCCATCAGGACCAGCCAGCAGACTGTTCACAGCTGGTATGTGTTGTGATGGAGTGCCTTGCAGGGTGCAGTGGCTGATGGCTTGCTGCAGGTGAATATCAGATAGTGGTGGGGTGCATCTGTGAATATCCAGGCCTAATGTCTGTCTAGTATTGTGTTATGGATGTGTGTGGAGCTGCTTGGACTACCCTGTAGGGTGTCTGTTCCTTAGTAGGACTGGGGTTGATGGTCCACTGTACTGCTATCAGTGCAGGGGAGGGGGGATCTGTTGAGAGGAAGCCCTGTTTTATCCACCGGGGGGGGGCCCACTAACTGAGCCAGACAGAGATCTCCAAAATGTTTATGCAGCACCTACCTATTCCACAGGTTATTGCTGCTTTGGAGCTCTGACCTGGCCGCACTCAGCCATGGCTGGTGTTGTGGACCTGGTCCTGGGCACAACATCTCACACTCAGGGTGAGCACAGTAACCACACAATGTGATGGTGTTTAGCTACTCTTTGCCGTTTGTCCACCCACTCAAGACACCCTACCAGGCCGAGGTGCTGTGTGGGTGCACACGGACACTTCCCCCTACCAGGCCGGGGAGCTTTAGGGGTGCATTTCCCATCCTGTGTTCAATCATGGACAGCTGATTTGCATGTGCAGTGCATCATGGGTATGGGTGGTTCACAACAGCAGACTGTCAGTGAGGTGACATACAGGCTATCTGCAGCCAGCCAGGGGCTGCTTACAGCTGTAGCCCAATGGTTATGTCACTGACTATACAGCCAGATGTCATGGGTTCAAACCCACAGTGGGGTTCTGTGATAGGGGTGTCCAAAGAGTTATTTTAATTTACTGTACATATGTTGCTGCCAGCAATGACACCCTCAGCGTACTGTACCCATAAGGTGCCTCTGAGGGTGCTTTATGGGGCACCCTATAGGGCACGTTACGGTTTCCAGCCATATAGGGTGCACTATACATTATCCTGTGTCGCAACATACATGCTGCCCTATAGGGGACATTCTAGGGTGCCTTGGCGGACGGTGCACTGTAACATGTGCCTTATGGGCCGCCTTATATTAATATGCTGTGAGAGTGCGTTTGCTAGTAATCACAAAATAAAATTAAAAAGCCTCCTACAGCACTCCACAACATATAACATACTGCCTCAGCTAGCCTTTTTCACTGGCCATTGTGAGGGATTGAACCCCTGGTCCCTGCACTATTGCTCAGGGTCTTCACCATTGTGCTGTGGCTCTGGTCCTGTGTTTGAGCAGCAGCGCGCAGCCTTGTAGCCATCGGCGCGCCGTCTTGTGGCGCACAAAATTAACAGCACGCCGCCCAACATGGGCATGCCCCTTAAAATAATGCCTCAGCCAGCAGTCTTCAACGGGCACTGTGGGGAATTGAACCCACAATGCTTGCACGAGTGGTCAGTGTCTTAACCATTGTGCTATGGCTCCATTCCTATTATTTGCACATCAGCGCGCCACTTATCCCACCCACTATTGGGCTGCCCCCTCACACATCAGCGTGCCGCCTTCTGCCCACCGGCTCGCTGCCTTCTGTTGCCCAATTTTATCAGCACGCCGCCCTCTGCCGCCCAACCTTAACAGCGCGCCGCCATCTTCCGCCCACAATGAACAGTGCGCCGCCTCATGCCGTATAAAAAAAGAGTGTGCCGCCTTCTGCCGCCCATAATCAATATGCCTCCTACACCACTTTTGCCCATAAAAGTTGATGCCTCAGCAGGTCTTTTTTGTTGAGTGCAATGGGGGTTTGAACCCATGGCCCCTGCACTATAGGTCAGTGTCTTCACCATTGTACTACAGCTCTGTTGTTTGGTTATGCAGCATCGCCCCACTTAGCCTTTCCACGCGCTAATGTGGGCCCCGCACATTAGCGCGACGCACACACGTACGGTCGGGTTTTTTTCTTTTTTTCTGCCTGAACCGCCCACTCCTTATATGGCACACGCACACTAACGGGCACCCGCACAGCAACGGAGTTTAGTAAACATACCCCATAGATTATAATCATACTTCTTGAATCAATTTCGGAACTATAAAAATTAAATAATGATAATAATAATCATTTTTTCAATATGGACAAATATAGGAAAGGGGGCGGTCGAGACGGGTCCCGGACCCGCCCACCGTGTATAGATCAAGACAGGTATTGCATTCCAGATCAAGACAGGACATACAACTATTTATGAATGTAGCACGCCAGATGACCCCTGAAGAAGGGTAATCGAAACACAGCCTGTGTCGGGTCCTATTGGCAAATCCTTCTAGGTCAAAGGTTCAATAAAATAAGCTCTGTCTTATATTCTTTGTACTAGTAGGAAGATAATAGGCATGAGAAATTGTGATGGGATCCTGAATATTCAAAATTTCCTTGAAATATTTATCCAGCAAAATCCTAGCGGGCCACAATGAAGTATGTGGAAAATTTAAAAACCTTAAATTACAAGATCGATGTGAATTTTCAAGGACTTCCATCTTAGAATATAATACCAAAAAGTTTTTAACAAAGGCGGTATCAGCCGCAGTAAGCAGATTTACAGCTCTATCGGTTAAGGTAACTTTCTCATCGAGCTGCCGAAGAGATACGACAGCCTCCTGAGAAAATGTAGCTAACGCATTCAAAGTAAAAGACATTTTCTTATCAATAGAGACCAAAGCACACCAAATATCTTTTAAGGAAATCTCAGCTTCCGGGGAATATTAATCCAATAGATGGGGATTTAGATGAGATTGTTCCTGCTATCTCCAATTTGACTGCTTTTTTAGAAGACTCCTCAGATACGACTCAGAATCCTGAATTAACACCGTACATACTTGGAACTTCTACTCTGATCTTGCCGGGGCACATTGGTGAGATGGCGGGGACCAAACCCACGCGCCTGGAATTTGGATCTCCAGCGGCTTCTCACGGCAAACGTTCCAAAACTGAACCTCCGTCCCCGCAGAAGGGGCTGGCCTTGCGCGAGGGCCCCGAAATGCAGCAGGAAATCCTCGCAGAGATTAGAGGGGTCAAAAACCTCGTGCAGTCAAACGGTGAAGCACTCCGAGCGCTGCGGGAAGATTTTGGTGTGCTGCAAAGCAAGCTAGAAGGGCTTTCTTCGCGTCAGGACAAAATGGAGAGCATATTGGACTCCCATGCGGCCCGGTTGTCCAAACTCGACAAAGTTGAACGTCAGGTGCGGGCCTTGCAGAAAGAAGTGGAAGATGGCAATAATAGAGCGCGCCGCAACAACATACGACTTGTGGGCATACCGGAGGGAGCGGAATCGGGAGACATGAAAGAGTTTTTATGCAAAATCCTCCCTTCCCTGCTCCAAATCACCTTTACCAAAGATTTGGAGATCGATCGCGCTCATCGTGTACCCACAAGCATAACGCTCAACAGGAAGACCCCGCGGCCTATCATTTTTCGACTTTTGAGATATCAACACGTTGAGCAAATTCTAAATGCCTCTCGGGCAAAGGGCCATATGGAGTTTGAGAGCCACAAGATCTCCTTCTATCCCGACTTGGCTAAACCCACGGTCGACCGCCGAAAGCGCTTTCTGGAATTCCGGCCGAGGCTTCAACAACTACAAGCACGCTATGGCCTGATGTACCCGGCCAAGCTCCGAGTCACGCTTCACAATCAGACAAGAACATTTGAGGACCCTGATCTACTAGCGGAGTTTTTGGATTCCAAAGAAGCCGACTTGATGCGCTGACTTCCAGAATATTCCTGCAAGTATTCTCATATCCGCTGTACCTGCCATATTGGCTCTGCCGCAGCCCAGCAAAGAGTCTGGCGAGGGCAGTTTGTTGCCTTACTTTTGATGATATCTGTGACCCGACTCCATCTACCCACAGTAGCCTCGATGAGTATCAGAGACAGTGTTAATTATGGACTCTGGTGTTTCTTTTCTTTTTTCATGTCTTTCTATTTTCCTCTCTAGGGCCTCCTCCCGCAGACATATGGTCGCCATATTCTTTGGGGGTTTTGCTTCTTCTCTAAGATACCTTGGTACATACTTTTCAATATGGGGTGTATTAGCCAGAATACTCGGTGATTATGTCATTGTTGCACAGATTCTGATTATGTTGTATGTTTTCAAGCGCCCTTACCTAAAATGTCTATTACTGATTGATGGCACCATGTAAGATTTTCTCATTGAACGTAAAAGGAATCAATAATCCGATAAAACGGAAGAAAATCCTAAGCTACCTAAGTCAGGAAGCTGCGGATCTGATTTTTCTCCAAGAAACGCATTTAAATTCGAAGGAAACTCTTAAACTCAATATTAAACCTTACATGGTGGCCGCCTATTCCCCAGCCGTTTCTAAGAAATGTGGGGTTGCCATACTGGTTAGGAAATCTTTGCATGCTACTATTATTGCGACTAGCTCAGATACAGAAGGTAGATGGTCCAGAGTTCACCTCAAGATAGGTAGCCTTGAAGTTACATGTATATGCCTTTACGCTCCTAATGTGGATGACCCTGCCTTTTTTGCTACCATTGCTCAGGTTGCGCAGGCCTCTGCTAATACTTCATTGATAATTGGGGGGGATTTCAATCTAGTCCTTGATCCCCTGATTGACAAACAGCCGCCTAGGACAAGTGGTCCCCCCAAGAGTCACACCACGCTTACCTCCCTGATCAAAGATCTTGCTTTAGTTGATCTATGGAGGTTACTACACCCCAATGAGCTTGACTTCACCTTCTTCTCTTCCCCTCATAAATCCCAGTCTCGCATAGACTTCTTTCTAATATCAAAACTGTTAGTTCCTCAGGTGGACACTGCAAATATTCACTCCCAACATATTTCAGATCATGCTGCCATTTCCTTTCAATTACACACTACTGCACCCCAAGGGAATTCGGGGGCCTGGTTCTTTGATAGAGCCCTGTTAACTAAGCCAGAGTTCCAGTTAGAAATTCGAGCAGCCATACAGGATTACTTTCAGTTTAATCTACCCCAGGATACTGCGAATTGGGCTTGGTGGGAGGGCTTCAAAGCGGCCATTCGAGCAACGATCACTAGCTATCAAATCCGCCTGCGAAAACAACGCAAACAGCAGCTACTCATACTAGACCAACAAATAAAAGCAGGCGAACGAGTTCTAACTTCACGTACTGATCCATGTGTATTAATTCGATTACAGCGTCTCCGTTTTCAATATAATTCAATCCTCTCAACTGCAGCTTCTAAGAGTATTGAGCTTCAGCGAGGGACATATTATCGTGAAAATAACCGAGCCGGTCGACTCTTAGTCAACGCCTTGAAAGGTCAAAAAGAAGCCAAACGCGTAGCGGCCCTTCGAGCTCCACAGGAAGGGGGCATAGTGACCACAGACTCCGATATTGTAGAGCTCTTTCGGGATTTCTATACCCGCCTATATCAATCTGAATGTGAGTTCTCGTCAGAGACATTCGAGCGATTGCTTTCTGGCATTCAGCGGCCGACCCTCTCTGAAGACGATAGGGATGCGATGGATGAACCCTTCTCTACTTCAGAGATCCAATCTGCCCTAAAACGAACAGCCTCGGGCCGTGCCGCAGGGCCCGATGGTCTCCCGACCGAATTCTACAGAACGTTCAGTGCAGATTTAGTTCCCTATTTAAAACTCTATTTTACTGCCCTTGCGGTAGATACATCCTCTTTGGGATCCTTTTCTGCAGCTAATGTGGTAGTATTTGAGAAAGAAGGCAGAGACCCGCTACTAACCGCCAACTACCGTCCAATCTCCCTACTTAATGCCGATTATAAGATCTTCGCAACGATCTTGGCCTCCCGGCTATCTGACAGGATGGCCACCCTAATTCACCCTGACCAATGCGGTTTTATACCCGGCAGATCAACTGCTGACAATGCTCGGACCTTGTGCCATGTGCTATCCAGTGCTGCCAATCTAGATCGTCCATGGGTGGGTCTTTCCCTGGATGCCGAAAAAGCCTTTGACCGCCTAGAATGGCCCTTCTTATTTGCAGTTCTCCGATGGTATGGCTTTGGGGAGGGCTTCCTCCGATATCTCCAAGTCATGTATACTCAACCCGTCGCCAGTATTTGTGTAAATGCTATCAAGTCTCAGCCATTTAATCTCCAAAGAGGCACGCGTCAAGGTTGCCCCCTATCACCAATGCTCTTTGATCTAGCTCTTGAACCCCTAGCCCTCCTTATTAGACAGTCCGCACGTATTCGAGGTGTCCCCTTCAGTCATAGGGAGATTAAACTCTCTGCATATGCAGATGACCTTATGCTTTTCGTATCCCTCGATTCGGTTCCAGCTGTCTTGGATCTGATTGACGGATACTTACAATTATCGGGCTATAAAATTAACTGGACCAATTCTGTAGCATTCCCACTGAACCGCTGGGTACATGAGGCTGACATGCAGGCCTTTCCCTTCCTTTGGCAATCCCGCATGGTGAAGTATCTCGGGGTCCATTACTGTTCTCCTTTAGAAGACACTATCAGTTTTAATGCCAAAGAGGTAGTCTCCAAAGTCCGTGAGCTCACGAATCGTTGGTCTCCCTTATCTCTTACATGGTGGGGCCGCTTAGAAACTGTGAAAATGATGATAGTCCCCAAAGTGAACTACATTTTAGAAATGCTGCCATGCTTACTCCCGCTACATACTTATAAAGATATTGAGGGCCTTCTCGTCCGTTATCTCTGGCAGGGCAAGCCACCAAGGATAGCTAAACAAAAACTACAGTCTGCAAAGGAAAGAGGGGGTACCAGATTTCCTGATTTCCTTAGATATCATCAAGCCTTCCTACTTAAGCAAGGTGCCCGATGGCTAGATGCCTCAACAGACAGCAGACCAGTTTGGCTTGACATAGAAGAGGAGCTTAGTAGCCCAATTCCGTTGACCCATCTCCCCGGTATGTCCTATCAAGTAGACACCCGCCATCCACCAATGATTGTCGGTACTCTTGCGGCCTTTAACACTCTCATTCTATCACTGGGCCCGAACGTATGTCCTCAAGACGGACTCCCGCTATGGAATAACCCCAGAATTCAAGTCCTAAATAGAACGATAGCATGGAAACCCTGGTACTCAAGGGGGATCTGGACACCCCAACAGCTTTTCTCTGCAGCTCGTTGGAAAACCTTTTCTGATTTACAAAAGGAATTTGCGTTACCAGCGAAACACTACTTTCAATTGATGCAGCTTCAACACTGCCTCAAAAGTGCTCGAATCATGCCGCCCTCTGCCCCTACTGAGGACGGGCTATTAGAGATAGTTCATTCTATTAGTAGTACACATGGGGTAGCCTCTAACTTTTATAAAATATTATGTCAGGGTACAGACACGGCCACTTTTAGAGCCCAACAAGCCTGGGAGCGCGAACTGCAAACCACTTTAACCCCTGTGCAATGGAGCGTTTTCTGGAGCAAAGTAGTGCGGGTTTCCCGGTCTGCCTCTGTTACCCAAACTCTCTTCTTTTTTGCACACAGATGCTTTTATACCCCAGAAAAAATTGCCAAATGGAACACAAATGCTAGGGACCAGTGTTGGTCTTGCCATACTGCTGTGGGAACCTTCGCTCATGTTATTTATGAATGTCCTCAACTACAGGTTTATTGGGGGCGGGTCTGGGGTTGTATTCAATTTATCTTACACCTTCACGAACCTCTCTCTTGGAAGATCGTGGGACTCCGCTCTGTGGCGGAGGTCCCCTCTCTTCCTAAGAAGGGTCGCTTTCTCCTTGATTTCATGCTGGGTATAGCCATATGCTTAATCACGAGGAATTGGAAGGATAGCTCTCGACTTACTGTCAATGAATGGTGGAACCTCGTCTGCTTATATAGTAAATATGAGCAGATACCTCGGAGAGCTATTCCCCATGCCCAACCTCACTCTCGCTTGTCTAAATGGCAGATGCTTAATGATTATGTACAATCTGCTCATTGCTCCAACATGCCTGTATAATGTGCACTCATCATGTTTCAGATCACCGTTAGGTTTTGTAACACAATAATGTAAGTACACGCCCGCTTCGGGAATGATTAGTTTTCTAGAGAAGAAGCAGGGGGGAGGGGGGTGGCAGGGGTTTACTTTGGTGTATGTATTACACTTTATGTATCTGTCTTTTAGCTGTATGTCTTCCTTTTCCTTTGTTGTTATAAAACGAAAATAAAGAATTTAAAAAAAAAAGAAGACTCCTCAGATACAATCACCTCACATTCTACTTTATTAGTTACAGTACCTTCTATTGAACTTAAGCAGAGTAATTTACGTGCCTTTTTTAAAGTTAAGACAGCAAAGTTCTGTGGGCAATCTAGCAATATCTTTCCTGATGTTTCTCATGAAACACAGCTTAGAAGACGTCAATTCCTGCAGCTAAAGCCTAAAGTTTTGGCGCTGGGAGCGACGTTCTTTCTACGCTTTCCATGTAAGTGTATTGTAAATTATGCAGGAGATTCCTTTATTTTTCTTGAGGTTTCACAATTGGAGAGATTTGTTTTAGATCGCTCCACTGTAGCGGCAGGGGATTGATTCTGGGATGTGATGTATCCTTCACTATCTGTTGGCTAATGTCATATTAGTCTGGTTTTCTTGTAATAATTACTTTGTTATTTCTGCTTATATCTCTTGATGTGGACTTTATCCGGATTTCATTGTGGTATCGATTGGTATACTTTGTATTTAATGATTTACCTTACTGAGGTTATTGATTGTAATTTCATTTTGAAAATCGAATAAAAGAAAAAAGCTCTGTCTTTACTTACACATCTTTTGACTGGGTTTGAACTTGTACCTAGGACATACATGTCTGAGCAGTATTGCTTCCAAGTTTTCCTATCCAGGCAACCCTGAAAGCAACACCAAAGTTTTTTTCATCTTCACCCATGCCCTTATTTCTTATTTTAGCATCATGTGCCAGAGACGCAAACAATGGAAGGGAGCTTCAGGCAGGATTTTTATCTGGAATTTGCATAGGCTAGGGCCTTCAGAAAGAATCTTCAAGGGGGCAGTGGCATTTGTAGTGAATCTTCACCCTGGATTGTGCACAGACTGAGCCTGTCAGGATCTTCATCCAGAACCTGGTAAGGCAACTTTGTTTACAGTTTTCAGCCAGGAGGGAATTAAGTTACATGGCCTCTACCACCTTAGCTCTTTCTATCTCTCATTCTGACATGTCCTCTTTTCCTGGCAGAAGTGTCTCAGTCAGTGGAAAATGATGAGGATAGCATATTTGTTTCCTGTAGGTATACAAGGGAGATGGATCTGTAGATAGTTTGATTTAAAGAACTTATTCCAATAGCTATTTTGCTAAGGGTGCTGATAACATCATCTGCAGATCCTCAAACAGCATCTCCCAATGCTGCATACCTCTTCTCTAAGCTCCAAGATGGCCTGAGCATTCCTCCTCATCTCTTGTCATACATGAAACATCACTTATTTTTAGAGGCCGTCATCTCTGCACCACTCTCTCCTCATTCTTTTGTTGGTGATGTTGTAGCACTTCTGGAATCAACTCTTACAAACGGGTAGGCTGGGGGAGGCTTGGCTTTGGGGGTGCACTTACAGCTTCCCTCTCTGGCTCCTAGTGATTGTACTATTATCTGGAATGGGTAAGCTCTACTCTAAAGTGTAGTCTAGATACTTGTAGACATTCAAAGGGATCTGGTACATTCTCTGTCTTGTCCTATTCATGTTCCACTGTAATGTCTTGAAGAGAGAGCAGGAGATATAATGAGATAAATCCCATAGCTACATGGATCAGTGTGAGATACTTTGCAGTATCAACTGTGGTTCTGAAAATGACATCCCGTGCCACCTGCTCACCTGTGAAAATTAAATTTAAAAACATTAAATTATCAATATTAATTTAGCAAGATATTTATTTGCACAGGTAGCTGTATCAGGAATACCTACAGGAACCACAGGTGCCAGCTCAGCCATGTTTTGTGCCTACTGGCATCTCTGACACAACGTCAGGCAGAAGTGTTGCCCACATCAGATCTTCTAGCAGCATCAGCTCTATAGTGGATGATGGGCCTCCTCCAGTTCATTACTAGTCTTTGGCCATTTTGCATTTGTCTCCTGACCGATGTCCTTGATGCAATGCTGCACAGTAAAGGCAAATGTTAGATAAGATATGGTGAGGGTATTCACATGGCCAGGTCAAGATGTAGAGAATTTTACAAAAGGCTCTGCCAAATGTGGAACCTCTTGTAAAATAGGTGCAGACCCGCAAGGGTAGGCCCCTGTACATCCAGAGGGAGCAATGATTTTAAGAATCTGTATGAGGGAAAATTATAAATATAATAAACCTCCCTACATATGCATGAGGAGCAGCTCCTGATCTGGATGTGCCCCTGTTCAGCACCACAGTTTTGTACACCCACTCCCCCAGCTTGGCTGTTCTTTCTATTGGTCCCTCATCTCACCTTCATCTCCCCCACCCCTCCCAAATCCAATCTCCCCACACTATACATCCAAACTCCTATCGCCCCAAAAAGCATCCAATCCTGCTCCCCCCTAAACCATCCACTGTATTGATAAATAAGTGCTATGCTGGCACTAAAACCCCCACTCCCTGGCAAAATGAGAAGCTCCCTTAGGGGTGGTGGCATCACCCTCCAAGTCCCCCTCCCCCCCAAGCTTACTGGGAGTCCCTGGTATCTAGTGAGAACAGGAGCTATGCTTATTTACCCCTTCTCTGCTTGCTGCCAGGATCCAAAGTGGCATAGATGACCTTATATCTGAGCGTAGCCCTGGTCCCATGGTGAGTGTTCTGTCCACTCCAAAGGTGTTACCTAATAGAAGAAATGGTGGCCCTGGTGGGCTGGAGGAGGAAACTGCCCCATCATCACCCCCTGACAGAACAACACAATGCCTTCTCAGTCTACAAGACTGTGTGCTTTTCTTAAAAATCACCCTTATTGGTATTTTCCCTCAAAACAAAAACATGCACAGGAGTAACATTTGTAGACATCAATAAAATAACACTAGGGGTCTATTCTGTACTGCAAATAGTGGGGATGGATGTCCCACTGGGAAGTCAATCCCCACTATTCGCACCCCTTTCGTCCCGGCAACAACCTCCCCGTACAAACAAGGAGTTTATACAGGGAGGCTTAGACGGGGACAGGAGGGGGCATTGCGGAGGCGGAGAGTGGGTGGGCTGCCTTGGATCTAGAAGGAATTAATTCCACCTCGAAGGTGGAATAAGTCCCCCTGGACATCGGGGACAGCAGGCCCAGTCAGCGGCGGAAAGGTGAGGGGTGCAGGGGATTCCCTGCAGACCTACCCTGGCCATGGACATCCAAATCGGGGGTCAGGTTGCAGAGAAAAGAGATTGTGGTTGGCAGCCGGGGACTGCGACTCTTGAATGGAGTTGCAGTGCCATGGCAACAGGATGCCATGGCACTGCAGCTCCATTCAGGAGCCTGACTGAGTTAGCCAGTCAGGGGTATGTACGTGCAGGGATCAGAATCAGGTCTGCCTCTGTGCATCCCGATTCCGAATGGACGCATAAGGGCCTGGATACACACATTAAAATGTGCTTCTACAGCACTACAAAAAAAAATCAAACAAGTAGCAAACACAGGCTGATGCAGAAAACTACTGTGGCCTTTAAGTACCAAAAACAGCATGTTTAAGCACACTTTAAGCAATGTAAGTTAACATCAAATGCAGAAAAGAGATGGATGCATGCGTAAATGGCGACAGAAAAACTAGTAGGAAATAGTATAAAAACTGGAACACTGCCAGGACATGATTATTGGTACCCTTATAAACAATTCAATCTGTTTAAACAGAAGAACCACATTCCTACTGCAGTAATATTAGATGTACCTATGATCAATTGTCAGTAATCACATAACTTGAATCAACCATTGAAAGATGGTTCTAATGTCTAAATGGCCACATTTATTCCCTGTTGCATTTTCACAATGGTGAAGACAAGAGAGCTGCCTGAGACCATCAGAAAAGCTATTATCACCAAACATCAAACTTCAAAGGGGTACAAGGCCATCTCCATAGTCCTTGGGATTCCTGTGTTTACAGTTCACAATGTTATTAAGATATTTTATGCTTGTGGAACTGTCAAGAGCCTCCCAGGACGTGGTGGGAAGAGGAAAATTAATGCAAGAAGTCTTTGAAGGTTAGTGCGAACTCTCGGGAAACCACCACGTACAACATCCAAAGAGCTTAAGGCTGACCTGTAGCAATCTGGAGTGGTGGTTTCAACCCGCTTCATACGCCACACACTAAACACAGAAGGACTTCATGGGCAAAGGCCAAGGAGGACTCCACTGCTCAAAGACAGACATAAAAAGGCACACCTGATCTTTGCTCAAACCCACCTTTAGAAACCAGAGTCCTTCTGGAAAAATGTTCTGTGGACAGATGAATCCAAACTTGAGCTCTTTGGCAATGCAGATCAGCAATACATTTGCAAGTGAAGAAATGAAGCTAATAAGGAAAAAACACCCTTCCTAAGTTAAATATGGTGGAAGTTCCATAATGTTGTGGGGCTGTTTTGTTGCCTTAGGAATTGGAGATCTGAAAAGTATTAAAGGAATTATCAAATCAGAAGACTACCAAGGTATTTTGGAGTGAAAAGTGCTACATAGTATCAGAAAACTAGGTCTGGATTGAAGGTCATGGTTCCTCTAGAAGAACAATAAACCAAAACATACATTAAAAGTACAAAAAGAATGGTTAAAAGGAACAAATGGACTGTTTTAAACTGGCCAGCAATGAGTCCTGATCTCAATCTAATCGAAAACCTTTGGAAAGAGCTGAAATCTGCCATTGGTAAATGGAATCCTGGAAACATGCATGAGCCAGAACAAATCACAGTTAAAGAGTGGGAGAAACTACCAGCAGACAGATGTATGAAACTTATAGATGGCTACAAGAAACATTTGGAAGCTTTCTTCACTGCCAAGTTTGTGCAACCAAATATTAGTGAGGGGTGTCATTAATCCTATGAAATGCCTATGGAATGCACTTCCACCACAAATCAGACACTCATGACCTCTCAACCTTCCAGAAACTGCTTAAAACATACCTTTTCAAGGAACTTTTTGATGGGATAACATAATCCTCTCTTAAGTATGCATCCCTTAATGCTAATGTACTAACTCTATTCTGATCACAGTATGATATTTGGATCCAATGTAGGCAACCCTCTACATGTATATAGTTACTGTTCTATGTTATAAATACTGTTTGACGATTTATGTTATACTTTAAACTGTTAATCATTCTAGGAAATCTTTCCCTGTGTTAAATATATCGTAATCTGTTAACTGTTCTAGGAAATCCTGTTTCATGTAAAGTTCAGTTATGTTCCCTGTAAACCTCATTGATCCTTGGAAATGCGGTATATAAGACTGACTAAATAAATAAATAATTCTGTCCAGATCATATTTTGTTTTATTCTCAGAAATTACTAGACTACATTGCATAGACATCTTTTTTTGTGGTATACCTTTGAACATACTATTAAAATATTATGATAATATTATGATAACATACAGTTGGAATATTTTCAATTATTTCTCAAGATATTGTACACAATATACCGAAAATGCAAGGGTGCCAATAATATTGACCACAACTGTAAGACAATGGATGGTTAAGTGGCTTCTCCAAGATTACAAGGAGTGGAAGTAGGATTTGAATTTATTTTCCCAGTTCTCCAACCACTGTTCTAATTATTAAACTACTCCTCCACTTCCATATTTGGAGTGCTATCATTGCTCATCTGATTGAACACATATAAAGACTGTAGCATATTTGGATTTGACACAGACTTCTGAATAAGCACACTACTTAAAGACAGAGGGACATTATGTGGGGCCAGTATTAGGCAAACCATAAACCTTGTAACCCCTCCAATGAATTTTTAGGCCTGAAGGCTATCCCCCCTTGATTTTGATAATTTAAATTCAATTATAATCACCTCAATTCTACCACTGCTAAAATCATCTTGTAAAAATGCATAAAGGTGTAAAAGAATGTGCCGATGGTTCTTTGTATTTGTGTGGCTACCAAGACCTGTTGTTTTGTTTCAACTGCAACTGCTCTTTGCCAACCACTAGGAACCTCCTAGACTGCCTAATGGTTATGTTGGCCCTGCTGTTATGTATTCTATTTATGCTAATTTTGGCTGTCGCCTAGCATAGGTCAAACCTGTATTTAGGAATAGGCAACCAACCTAGAGCTCCAAATTTTGAAGACACTAAATACCTAGCGCAAAGGGAAGTCTGCTCCTACTTACTATAGAGTAGGGTTCAAGAATCCCAGGTGCCAGATCCCCATAGTGACCAGAAATTTGCATATGGTGCCTGGGATTTTCTTGCCCCCTGGATGGCCACAAACCCTTATGTCTATCTGCTTGGATCCCAACTCCCAGAGGCAGAAAAGGAGAGCACAGCCACAATCACGGCAATGATCCATTCTCTTTTTGCACGAGAGATCAGATCCCCATGAGCAGTTGAGAAGTTCAGTACTGCAATCACAGCCTCAATGTATATTGTTTGCTCGCTGGGACCCCCATCTTCCATGGGCAAAGAGAAGAACGTGGCTGAGATCCTTTTTGTCTGCTTGTGTGTGATCGAATCCCCAGGGACAAGAGATACCTGCAGCAACAAAAATGTTAGGGGGGAAGAAGTGAGGTAGAGAAGGAATGGAAAATTTAAATGAGGGAGGGGGTTTATTACAAAAGAAAGATGAGAGGATTTTAGGGCAGAGGATAGAAACATTGAAACATGACAGCAGGAAAAGATCATATGGACTATCCAGTCTGCCCTTCCATACCAACTACCATAGTCCCCTTTTTTCCTGCAGAGATCTTCTGTGGTGGTCCTATGCTTTTCTTGAATTCAGATACTGTCCTGGTCTCTACTACCTCCACTGGAAGACTGTTCCATGCATCTACCACTCTTCTGTAAAGAAATATTTCTGCATATTACTCCTGAGTCTATCCCTTTTCACTTTCATCATATGCCCACTCGTTGCCAAGCTTTCTTTCAATTGAAAGAGGCTCTCTTCCTGTGCATTTATGCCATAAAGGAATTTAAACATCTCTATCATATCTCCTCTTTCACCTTTCCTCCAGACTATACATATTGAGATCTTTAAGTCTGTCCCCATATGCCTTATGGCAAAGCCCACTGACCATTTTGATTGTCATTGAAAAGACAAGAGGATTGGATGAGTTTCTCTGTCTGCTCTCCCAGAATCCTCTCTAAAAAATTCCATCTTGAAATAAGTGAAATGAGTGAATGAAACCATGTGTGTGTGCTGTGAACCTTCGAAATTGCTGATAAGACGAAACTGCTGACAAGATGAATTGCAGACAGAACATAAGAACATCAGAACATAAGATATGCCATACTAGGTCAGACCAAGATCAGAATGCTCTATCCATGAGTATACATGAACCAGAGAAAGACAGGAATTGGGGGAGGTTAAGGGAGATGGGACATAGAGATAAGGCCCTGCAAAAGACCATAAAACAAAAGAACAAAGAAAAGAATTTATATCCAAGGATTGTTGTAAGAAATAATCATATAAGGGAAAAGGGACAAATGGGTTAATGAGAAAAAAACTGTGAAGTGGATGTATAAAATAGTGCTTTGTAGAAGGTAAAGTAGGCAGGCAGTGACTGGATCTCTGTATCAAGTGATGCCACTTTTTGCCTTACAGGATAACAACACTATGGGGTTTGTTTACTAAACAGCGCTAACGCTGCAGCGGCAAAGTTATCGTGCAATAATGTTAAATTACCATGCAATAACGTCTCCGGCAGCGTTAAGATGCATAGAGGGTAGAATAAGACCCCCAGAGAGCAGAGAGAAGGGGTCAATGGGCGGAGAGTGGGCGGGGAGAGGCTCCATGCACACTAACACTGTGAAATCAGGGTCTGAAAATTAACGCCAGTGAAAACCTCACATTAGAGGCACATTTGCAGGAGAGAGAAACCATTTCAGTCAGCAATGTATAGCAAAGGCATAGAGACCCAGAACAGTGATAGTAGTGATACATGTGCAGCAACAGCATAGTGCCCAAGTATGAAAGGGCACTATGGTGAGGCTGCAAATGTGGTACAGGGGGCCACAGACAGAACATGCAGTGGGGCAGCTGGGGCACAGTGTGGGCTAGGCAGATGCCCAGGTGCCACATAGGAAGGCAGAAATGGAAAAGCAGCACACATCAACTGACCAAGGGCAAATATTTTCACGAGTGTGTCTCCCACAGTGCCCCAATGGACATGACCCAGCAGGTACCCCAAAGGGCACATAACATGGCCAGGCAGTGTCGGGGGGAAGCGTGGATGTCTAGGTAGGCACCCCTACCCCAGATCACACACCATCAGCAACCACCTACCGGCACAAAGGATGGCCTGGGACTGCGCACCACCATCATCACTGGCAGAAGAGCATGTCAGAATGGTGGCGGAGGGGTGCTGGTGGTGGAGGGGGCATTGGCAGCTGCCCACACCAGACCAAGGCCAAGCCCTGTTTAGGTGGGTGGCGTGCAGTCCAACAGACAAGGTCTGTCTGATGAATGGTAATGGTATCCTCAGGAAGTGACCTACCTCTGTGGCAACAGTTTGGTGCAGTGCACACAGTCAGTGTGTTCACAGGCAGAAGGTCACAGGTTCAAATCCCAGCTGTGGCTACTGCAACCCATGTCCCCATATTTTACCCTACAGAGCACATACACAAGAATAATGTGCACTCTCCAGAGCAGATGTTGGACCCCAGTTCCAGAGGGGCAAACACCATTCAGTTTGTCAGGTTGTCCCTAATAAATATGCATGAGATGCATTTGAAGGCACTGCCCCATTGTATGCAAATGTATCCATGCATATTCAGTAGGGACAGCCTGACAACCTAAATTCTGTCTGAACCACCTTGACCGAATCTGTGAACCTTTGCCCAAGAGCAGCGGCCAACAGGGGCACAAACACCCATACCCACAGGCTCCACCATCCAAATGCTAATGAAAATGCAGGCTGTTGTGCCCTGCGCTGAGCGGCAGCTCCCACTACAAGCACCTGCATACCTTAGCAATGGTGTAATAAACATGGAAACACGTCCCATATACATCAAAAGGTAGCTGTGACCAATGTCAGATAACAAATCATAAATTTAATGCAGCTGTCTAACAGAGATCCATCATAGCAACCTTTCTGACATATGTGGTGTGTGCCCCCTCATCAATTTCTGACAGTGTTTACCACCCTGGAGAGTGACCCTAACAGTAATGAGTATCTTACCAATGCCTGCACTAAGCCAATGACAGGTGTTGCTGACAGAGTTGCCAACCACCACTAGCCGTGCAAATTGCCCAAATAGGTGTGGTAATCTGTGTTTGTTTATCCAGTGTTTTGTGGCTGCCCACACCCCACTGAGCCCCAAATGCTTGCCCTGGTTCCACTGTTAGCCTTCCAATGTCATAATGATGAGCAAGGCATTGTGGGTAGGGCCACCACAGGGCGATTTATCCAGGATGCATCTGCATAGTGCATAGGGCAATGGCTGGGATATCTTAGTTTGCAAACGCCATCTGCACTGACAGGGTGGCCACAGCAAGTAAGGCTGTGTGGGCACTCACACCCTGACTGAGCAGTGACCATGGCATGTCTAGCCTCCCACATAGGGTCATACAATGTTTTTAATAGTGATATTAGTGAGTCCCCAATTATGGGGCCCAATCACTGACATACCTGCTTGGTGTTGGTGCTAATATCCCGCATCTGGGTGAACACAGTTCCTCTGGGAACATGCACAAGGTATGGGCTAGCACACTGTCTGCAGTTAGCATGTGTATGGCTGCAACACCTTGCAGGGTGCAACAGGTGCACACTGACTGTGGCCTCTGATGGTGAACTCCAGATTGTGGTGGGGGGCAGCTGAGCTGAGAAGGCCTATTATCTGTCTGTCAGTGTCCCTGTCACAGGTACCAACCTGCAGCAACTGTTGGGTTGTCAAAAGGATGGTGGTTGCTGGTCTCACAGCATATTGCACCACTGACCCTGTTGGAGATGTACAGAGTGTGGGTCTGTCGGGGGCAGATCATGTCCCACACTCTGATCCCGAGTGGGCACGTTGCTATGTACATAATCAGCATGTGCGTCCACACACACCCCTGCTCCATGAACAAGTGACCATGGCAAGCACACTGCCTATGCACCAGTTTGTTTGCATCATGGTCTACAATGGGCAGACTTGACTGCCAAATAGAAACAGAAACAGGACGAATGCAGGCATCTCAGCAAATACCTATCACACACTAGCACTGATGGAGACCTGCAGCAAAGCATACCTCAGCCAACTCGGGTAGTGTGGACCTGATGCTGCCCACCCCACCTCACACTCAGAGTGAGCACAGAACACACACAATGGCATGGCCTGTAGGTGGTCAATGGCAGTAAGATGCACAGTCACACCCCCCTACCAAGCTGACATGCTGTAGAGGTGCATACCCCATCTGTTTAGCAGATGTAGACAGCTGTCCTGCATGTGAATTGCATTATGGGTACTGTTGTATGGATCCTATCCTGGTTAACCCAGGAGACCATATGTCTGGTGACCTGCACCTTTTCTGTAGACAGTCATTGTGGCAACGACCACCAGGCATTTCGTGAAGACCCTTGGGGCAGAAGCTAGCTAGACCGAAGAGAAGCATCCAGTATTGAAAATGTTTGCCCCCTACCGCAAACTGCAGGTACTGCCTGTGGTTGAGGTGAATAAGGATGTGGGTATATGCATCTTTGAGGTCTAAGGAGCATAGCCAATCTTCCTGCAGGAGGTATTGCAGCAATATTCCAAGGGAGTGCATCTTGAACTTCTCCCGCACCAAGAATTTGTTGAGGTTGCACAGGTCGAGGATGGGCCTTAGGCCCCCTGTCCTCTTTGGGATGAGGAAGTATCTGGAATAGAATCCTCTGCCCTTGAGGTGGTGGGGCACAGATTCCACTGCTCTGTCCTTGAGAAGACTTGCCAACTCCTTCAGGATAAGGTCCCGGTGGAGGAGAGACCTGAGGGGCTCTCCCAGGAAATAAGGGGGAGGTGTCTGAATCAGGTGGAGGGGGTAACCCTCCCCGACTACCCTCAGTGCCCAGGAATCGGTAGTGATGGCCACCCACCTCTGGGCATAGAGGGTCAGACGTCCTTTTGTGTGCTGCTGATCTCCTTGGGGTAGAGAGGCTATGCTCGAGTCATCAAAAACTCCCCCCTGGCTGGGCCGGAGCTGGTGCCTGGGGTTTGGGAGCCTTCTGCTTATGCGGGCCATGCCCATGCCCCTTGGCCTGCTGATCCTGTTGGGGAGCCAGGGAGGCCTGATAGGGTGGGTAGTTTTGGTAAGCAGTCCCCTTCCTCGGGTAAAGGGGCTTTTTTCCCGAGCCCTTCCGTCGGGGAGGGGCAGTGGTCTTCTTGGAGAGCCTGGTCCTCATCATCAACTTTGTCTCCAGTTTGGCGGCCTTGTCGGTCATGGGCTTGCCGAAGAGGTTCTCCCCTTGGCATGGGACGTCGACCAATTTGTCCTGAACCCACTGCTCGAGTCAGACGACTTGAGCCAAGCCTGGCGGCGTGCACCATTGCCAGCTGTGGCTACACAGGCTACTGACTCAAACCCATCATAGGCTGCTCGAGACATAAATTTGAAGCACTCACGGACGGTCACAGACAGACTCTTGAACTGCTGCAAAGGTTCCTCGGAGAGACCAGCCGACAGCCCGGTGAGTTCCTTCACCAGGTCTATCAAGTACATGCCCATGTACAGCTGCTAGGCCTGGATCCGGCAGATGAGCATCGAGCCCTGGTAGCACTTCCTGCCGAGGGCATCCAAGGTGCAGGTCTCCCTGCCTGGGGGCACCGAGTGGTGCATCTTCTGGCTTTTCAGTGAATGCATGGCCAACTCCACCACCATGGAATTATGCGGCAGTTTTGACTTCTGGAAGCCTGGGCTCCAGCAGACCAGATACATTGAGTCGAGACATTTTCTCACCACCGGCACTGACGCCGGTGTCTCCCATATGTGTAGCATGAGCCATTTCAGGATGGGAGGAATGGGCACCGTGAGTGATTCCCGAGGAGGGGCCTCGTACTGGAGGATCTCCAGTTTGTTAGCCTGAGGGTCCTCCTCCAACTTGGTTGGTAATGCCAGGGCCTTGGACATGTCTTTGACAAAGTCCAAGAAGCCAATGTCCTCCAGCGGTTACCATCTCAGAGGTTCTGAGACTGGGGAGTCGGAAGGGACGTCACAGTGGCGACAGGTATCGGGAGACTCCTCATCCTCCATCTCCCAATCAGAGTACTCCGAGGATGACTCATAGATGGGCTGCTCCATAAGCTTTGAGGCCATCGAGGCCCTGTGGGTCAACACCTGGTAAACTGGCTGAGGATGACCGAGCTCTCATCGAACGGAACACCAAGCGTGACCTTGGCTGAGGATCGGCTAGGCCTCTGGGGACATCTTGGATGTCGAGTGCCTGGTGGTCGGGGCTGATGAACTGGACGTGCTGGAGAACAGCACCCACTGCTGGCCAATGAAGGCAGACAAACTGCGCTCCAGGGCTGCCATTCTGGACTTTAAGCCATAACGTTCCGCACGGGCACAGGGGAACTTGGGCCCTATGCTGGCTCCCCTGAGAGGGAATCCTCAACGAGGATAGTGTCTGGAGACCAAGGTGTATTATCAATTGTTTATTACTGCTCACTCACTAGCTCACAGACTAGGCATTAACAAGCTGGTAAATACAATTTCACTTTTATTGAGAAGAGTCTTGAAAGAATAATAAGTGAAAGTTAGAAAGCATCAATACATCACCGGATATTGTAGCTTCACTCCAATAGGTCGGGGGACTCGTCTACGATCATATGGAGGAACCCGGGAAACCTCCGAAACACGTCTGCTTCGTTCCTGATGAAGTCCCGTTTTCCGTGGAAAGTCCCGCGCCTTTAATACTTAAAATTTGGCATCTGCAGTTAACTCGTGATGTCTCAGTCATGGGCTCGTCAGGCTGTTTACGCATGACAATACTCACGACTGGACATCCTAATGCGTGCTGCCTGCCTGCTAAGACATGATTGGTGGAGTATCAGACATATCAGGCAAATTCCTCGTGCAGATCTTGGCATCATCCAGAGAAAAACATCAGCTATCTTTGAGTCATTATGCTAGTTTCAACCGGTTTGATCCATTCTTAGTGGAATTCAGATGACCATTAGTAACCCTATACTCTGTTTCATTACCACTATCCCTATCATTCTCTTTCATGTCCCATTTGTATCACATTCGGTCCTTAATGGAACTGAGTATGGGTGTAGGTCATCATCCTGACTTGAGGTTTTTTACAACAAATATGGTAAGCGATAAAGCAATTAAACAAAGATAAAATCATTACTACAACAACTAGGATCAAAACTGGGTGAATTAGCATATTTAGGGTAGCAGTGGCTGATGGGGAATGACCTAAAAATATATCATACCAATGGTGGGTAGTTGCTGCTGTAATAGCAGATCCCATTTGTATCAATTTATCAGCTAGGAATACAGTTTGTATCTGATGAGCAGCTAAAGTTCTATTTAACAGAGCTATATGTTTTGTTAACATTTGGGACTCATTAATAATTTCAATCATCAATCATATCATCAATCAATCATATCACCTCTATCCCGCCTTTCCTCTAAGGTGTACATATTAAGATCCTTAAGTCTGTCCTCATGCTTTATAATGAAGCCCACTAATCATTTTAGTAGCCACCCTCTGCACCGACTCCATCCTGTTCACATCCTTTTGCTGTAGTTTGGTTAAATTAAAATCCCAATTAGGTATCTGCAATGGTTGATCATGCCAAGTTTTGTGCTCGATCAAGTGGTAATCAGGAGTTAACACAAAGGTTTCATTCCGCCACGTCAGGGTGGATATATTTTGTACACATCCAACAAAAGGAGTATGCATTTGTGGTATGGCAGCATGATTAGCTACGAAACATACTTCTTGAGGCGCTATCTCCACCATCCACTCATAGCTGGGTGGCAATACGTTGAATTTACATACATTTATGCTATTCTGTAATAAACATGGTTTATATACATTTGATTGCACTTTACAAATTTTCCCTTCCAAAGTGGAATCGCAAAGAGATAAATCATGAGTTTGATTATTACTGTCAATATATTCCCCGTACATCTCCGGGACCCAATAATATGGCAAATCGGGCGGTCCGATTAGCAAGGGTAATACAACATATTTACACATCGACTACTTAGTTACATTATATACTAAAATATGTCCAATACAATAAGTCAGATTACATACAATTTTAGGGGTGTCTAAGTATATCCATTGTGTAGTAAGATTTAACAAATTCTTCCAAACTTGTTCATTACCAGTCATTAATTGAGTTTGGTAATTAACCTTTTGTACATATTGCATAGTAGCTTGTAATGTGCAGGTTGTCCAATTAACAAATCGTGTTATGTTATTATCAAATTGTTGGTCAAATTGACTCAAATGACTAAACAAGTTCACATGATCAGTAAAAAGTCCCGCCTGCACTTGTGCAGGATGCCACATAGTTGGTAACCACTTTGTCTGTAATGTTAGAGCATTATTAATTCCTGCCCCAGCATTATACAGGCGGTTAGCCAAAGTCTCGATATCAAAACTATTTAATGTACCAGTCACTGTTCTGACTCCCCCCAAAAGGGTATCATACCAGGCTCTTCGTGCCCATTTAGCTGGGCAAGTTCGCAGAGGTGGAAAATTAATGGATACATGCATAATAATTTTCCGGGCTTCTTGTCCCACAGGAATACAGGTTGATGGAACTCGCTTAACATGTCCTGGATCAATTCTGGAAGCATTCATATTTACAAACACTAAGTATGAACTCCACCATGTGCGATTGGCGATCTGGCTAGCATTAGTACATGTTAGTACAGACATATTATAGGCGGAAAATGTAAAACTGTGTGCCCCCTCTGTTATATTGGGGCATCTCTTGGCCTCCTGCATTTTGTGTCGATCATTCAGAAACGGGAACGAATAATTATAATTACAACAACTTATTTTTACCAAAGATGAGATATTAACTACCCCTTCTCCTTGATGCAAAGCATAATAAGGGATGTATCCGTTAGTTAGAGGAGGACCATCCACATATGTCCATCATAAGTGACCGTAGCAATTTCACACCTTTTCTGCGCATTACATGTAAAATTGTCTTGTTGTCGAGATTCGGGGGACTTTTTCCAACCCCATTTTTTAATAGGGGCTGTCTGATTGCTTAGCAATACTCCTGGGGTCCATGTATCACCGGGTTAGCAATACTCCTGGGGTCCATGTATCACCGGGGCTGACCAAACACCAACAGAAAAGGATGCCAAGGGTATACATCTGTAACAATAAAAACAATCACTTCATCATTCTCGCAAATAACATTTATCTTCAGGTATGTATTCCCATTTTTCTTGTCCTGGGCGCATTACCAAGAGGATTTTATCTTTTCCCACTGTGATCACTTCCCCTGGGGATGGCGGTCCTTGACTATTCTGGATCCATATCTTTGCTCCTACATTAACAGTGCTGGTTGACCCAAAACCCCTATCCCCTTGTAAAGTTAATTCTGTGGGGGCACTTCCCTCTTCCATGTGAGCAAGATAAATTGGTATTAACAATAATTGAGCCATGCGCTCCTTTGCAGCTATTATGAGAGGTTGTTCTCCTAAATTCAATAATAACACTTTAATTTCTCCCTGATAATCAGCATCAATTACTCCTCCCACTACTATAGCCTTTTTTAATGCAAAACTGGATCTAGTGGCTATTTGGCCATAGTGGTCATTAGGAATTTTACACTCAATTCCTGTGGGCACAATTCCCACAGTGTTTGGGGCAATTATAACGGTCTCTACTACGTAGAGATCCAATCCAGCTGAGAGAGGGGACCCCCGGTATGGTGCCTGTGCTTCCGTGTGCATCTTCCAATATATAATTGAATCTATTTGAGCTGCATTTATTTGTAAATTTAGTGTTAGCATGCGCATTAGAGGAGTCATTGAATCTGTTATTGGGCGATTATCCAATTTCTGTAAAGCTTCACTTAAATGATCCCTCCATTGTCCGTATACAGTGGTATTAGTCACATTCAACTTTTTTAATGCTTCTTTTAACAGTCCATTCATTCTTTCTATTAGGCCGGCCGTTTGGGGATGGTAAGCGATATGATACACCCATTCAATATTATGTTGTGCTGCATAGTCTTTTACTTGTTGACCGGTGAAGTGAGCACCATTATCAGTTTGAATTTGTAAGGGCACCCCATAATATTGGGTGATCATTTCAACTGTTCGTATTGTGCTCCATTGTGTCGCAGAGCGACAGGGAAATCCTACCATTAATCCAGAATAAGTATCAACTGCAGTGCATACAAACTTACAACCTCGGCTTTCTGGCAGAGGTCTGATGAAGTCCATTTGCCAGATCTGTCCTGGTAGCTGGCCCCTTCCTATGTGGCCCAGCACCGTATGCGGGACTGCTCTTTTTTGGCTATGCTGACATACTGGGCATTCTAGGATCACTTGCATAATAATGTCAAGAGTTAAAGGTAACCCCCGACTTGTGCCCACCTGTAGGTGGCTTTTTCTCCCAAGTGCCCACTTTTCTGGTGTGCCCAAAGGGCTGTACCCTGAAGCCATGTTTTCTTCTCACTTTTAGTAGGAATAGAAGCTTCTGAAGCTTCTGCCACAGACACTGAAGCTGCTGCATCTGCTTGAGAATTAAACAAACGTTCAAGTGAGTCAAGTGATACATGAGCATCATCGTGAAAAACTGTACATTCTGTTCCAGATATCATTTGTTCCATATCTTGCCAAACCTCCTTCTCCCAAAGTTCTTTCCCATGTATTTGCCAACCATACTTCCTCCAACTAGGCAACCATGTGGCCAACCCGTTAGGAACAAACCAAGAATAAGTATACAAATGACACTCTCCCCCTAATTCTTGTTTCAAAGCTAAAAACACCGCATATAACTCAGCATACTGGCTACTTTTCCCTTCTCCTTCAGCTACTGCTGTTTTGTTAATCACGGGGTTAAAAGCTACACTCTTCCACTTCAGTCTACCATTTACATACTTTGCTGAGCCATCTGTAAACCATGCATGTTTTTTCTGTTCCTTTGTTAGTTGTTCATATGTAGTTCCCCACTTCACGGGGTATTCTTCCTGCTCTAATGATTTTAAGGTTGAATCAGTGGAAGAGGGCGGGATGGCAGCCACCTTTTCATGTAAGGTGGCAACCCCCGTTTCCCCCGCCTTAGCTCTTTGGGCTATATACCATTTCCATTTTATAATTGTTTGTTCTTGAGCATGCTCTATTTGATTTGATTTAGGATTGGACATCACCCATTGCATGATGGGGATCTGTGGCCTGATGAGCACTTCATGCCCTATTGTTAACTGCTCCGTATCTACTAATGCCCAATAACAGGCTTGTAGTTGTTGTTCAAGGGGAGTGCACTTTTCCCCTGCCTCCGGCAGCTTTCTACTCCAGAATCCCAATGGGACTCATTTACCGGCTTGCTTCTGCCATAAAGACCAGTTACAATACTGGTCTTGTACAGAGACATGTAACTCTACTTCCCCTGGCAGAAGAGGCCATAAGTCTACTGCTTTTTGAATGGCTTCTTTTGCTTGCTCAAATGCCTCCTGCTGTTCTTCCCCCCACACGAACTCATATTTTTTCCGGGTCACTTTATACAGAGGGGCCAATAACTGTCCTAAGTGTGGAATATGCGGTCTCCAGAATCCAAATAACCTGATATAGGATTGTGCTTGCACCTTCGACTTACTTAGGTGTGGCAAAATCCAATATCTTTTGCCTTGCTTTCAGGGTGATTTCTCGGTGTCCCCTGTTCCATTTTATACCCAAGAATTTTACTGCTTGAGAGGGACCTTGTACCTTGTTTGCATTTATTTCCCATCCTTTTCCTTTCATATGAATAGTTAAAGCTTCTAGAGCCTCAGCCACTTCTTGTTCCGTTTCCCCCTGGATAAGTATATCATCAATATAAACGTAAATTCACTTAAATGTTCTGCCACAATACGATGACAAATTGTTGGGCTATGTAGCCATCCCTGGGGTAGTCTGGTAAACGTATACTGCCTCCCCATCCAACTGAACGCAAATTGGTCCTGTGCCCGCTCCTCAATGGGGATGGTAAAGAAGGCATTTGCCAAATCTATGACAGCATACCACTCACCCCGTCATGTTTGTATTTCCTCAATAATGGTTACAGTATCTGGCACAGCGGCAGTTAGGGGAGGAGTCTGCTTATTCAATTCCCTATAATCCACCGTCATTCGTCAAGATCCATCACTTTTTCGGATCGGCCAGACGGGATTATTCCAAGCGGTAGTGGCTGGTCGTAAAACACCCGCCAATACCAGGTCTTTGATAGTTTCCCCTATCTCTGCATGCCCACCCGGTATTCTATACTGTTTCATCGCTACTAACTTAATGGGAGGTGGAATGTGGACCGGGGGAATTTTCAGTTTCCCTACAGTGACAGTATTTACTTGGATAATCTTATTTTGTTTCACTCCAAATGTGAACCTTCCCTCTCGTAGAAGGAGGGTCATTCCACATAACACATTAATACCTATGATATACTCAGGTACTGGGACTACCAATACCGTATATTTTCGTAATGGTAAATTCCCTACCTTTAAAGTCACTTTGGTCTGTACCCCCTCAATTAATTTTCCCCCTAACCCTGAGATTTTCACCTTTGGTCCTTTAAATTTCTTTGGGTTTCCCTGAATCAAAGTAGCCTCCGCCCTGGTATCTATTAATGCCGAAACCCTCTGCACATTGCCCCCCTTCCAATGTATTTCTAACGGGACATATGGTCTCTTGTCCTTCCAGACCCAGACCGGGGCTTGGCTCCTTCCCTATTCATCAAAATCATCCAAGTCTAACAATGGCGCTGAGGGTTTTAAAGTTTCTCTAACTTGATTAGCCACCGCTGCAGCCATCTCCTTCCAGGGATAGATCTGTTGAAAGTCATCCCAAGAAGGGGAAGGTTTTTTGCTCTGTCCTTTGCTCCCTCGTTCGACCAGTTTGGCTGACAATACTTTCTTTTTATATAACTGCCATAAATGGCCAGTTTCCTTTCCATCAATCTGTTCTTTTGGGACCCCTGCCTTCAGAAGTGCCATGAACATATCTTTCCGGGAAACTCTCGGTGCTCCCCCCTGATTCTTCCCCTGGGAATTATTTCCACCCAGGGGTCTGTTGGAATCCCTGACCTCTCCCATAGGTCCCCAGTTCCCCATATCCTGTAGATCTTTCATCCTACTTAAAATCAAAGAGACCGGCTGCTCGGTCATTGATAACAAAAGAGTCATCATGACTGACATAGGCGGGAGGTGCCGCCTTGATAAGCCGGTTTCTCATTCCCGGAGTTACCAAAACTTCTGTATAATCCTCCATAGAATCTATTATAGGCAACGCTGACCGCATGGCTTCCTGCTTCTGCCTCTCTATCCCATCCCTTAATGTAAACCAAGTTTTTTCACTAATGGGGATATCACCTTCACTAGGATATTTATCCATGTACCCAGCAGCAAGGACATGGAATAAATTCTGCGTGGTCACTTCCCCGTGATCCACAAAATATTGGCGTATCAATCGCTGAATCACTGGCTCTCGACTTAGGGTAATAAATCTCCCTATGTCTTGGGAATCTAAACTCACTCCCCTCCCTCCAGTATCATAAACCCTTACTAACCACTGTAAATCCCCTTCTCCCGGCTGCTGCCGGAAACGGGCTAGTATATCATCAACTTCTGCCTTTGTAAAATCCTCTACCGTTGTCCTAGATCTAGTATGTGGGACTAGTTCATCTAGGAATAATGGCTGCCCCTATGCATTTAAAAGGGGCTGCCCGTCAGGACCTCGTTGGGGAATTGGCTGCCCGTCATCCCCTAACACTGAGCGCCGTTCCGGCCCGTGTTCGGTCTTCTCCTACCTGCATTGAACGGGCTGTGCCCGTTTTGACTGCGGGGCTTATGGTGGGTCTATTTCTGGATCGGGACAATCTGGTCCACCCGGACAGTCGTTCCAATCGTCGGACGAGGAGGAGTCCCAGATATCCCCATCCCATTTATCCAAATCCCATTCAGCAGTGGCAGTAGCCACTGCCTTATAAATTTTTTGTTTATTTATTCTCCCTTTCCTTTTTCAATATTTATTCTGGGCTACCTTCATGGCAGCTTTTTCTGCCACCCCCTGATAGTGATCCAACTTATCCTTTAACAATTTCTGGTGGCACTCTAACACCACCACCCGCCCTTCAGTTTCCATCAGTTTCTGTTCAGCTACATGCAATTTTCATTGGGCTTCATGTGCCTGATTATACATTTTCCTATAAGCTGATAACAACACCCAGGTCTGTCTTCCTAGGGTTCTTGCATCACCCGGCCTCCCGGGGAGCCCACTGAGAACTTTTTTCACATCAGCAGGCATTGCTTCCTTAAGCTTACTATCCCAAGATTCTGCCAATCCATTATGTATCAATTTCTGAGCTACCGCATCAAAGGGAGCCTCGGTCCAGCCGGGGATCTCTATCAGTGGCAGTTCCTTTACCTTGTCTTTCTTCCGAAACATTATCACAAAATTTTGGCAATGTGCCAACTCAGCGATATTTCTGGCACTTTGCCAAACGTTTTATTTTGATTCGGTGTTCCCCGCCGTGCACTGCGGAATTCACTGGATCGATAACTCCCTAAAAACTCGTATCCTGCTCACAACGCCAATTTATGTATTACCAATTGTTTATTACTGCTCTCTCACTAGCTCACAGACTAGGCATTAACAAGCTGGTAAATACAATTTCACTTTTATTGAGAAAAGTCTTGAAAGAATAATAAGTAAAAGTTAGAAAGCATCAATACATCACCGGATATTGTAGCTTCACTCCAATAGGTCGGGGGACTCGTCTACGATATATGGAGGAACCCGGGAAACCACCGAAACACGTCTGCTTCATTCCTGATGAAGTCCCGTTTTCCTTGGAAAGTCCCGTGCCTTTAATACATTAAAATTTGGCATCTGCAGTTAACTCATGATGTCTCAGTCATGGGCTTGTCAGGCTGTTTACTTGTGACAATACTCACGACTGGACATCCTAATGCGTGCTGCCTGCCTGCTAAGAAGTGATTGGTGGAATATCAGACATATCAGGCAAATTCCTCGTGCACATCTTGGCATCATCCAGAGAAAAACATCAGCTATCTTTGAGTCATTATGCTAGTTTCAACCGGTTTGATCCATTCTTAGTGGAATTCAGATGACCGTTAGTAACCCTATACTCTGTTTCATTACCACTATCCCTATCATTCTCTTTCATGTCCCATTTGTTTCACACAAGGCTAGTCGGCAGCTGGGTCCTTCCAGGGGACCTTGGAAGGTCTCTCCTTCTCCAATGCCTTGGACAAGTGCCTCGGACTGCGGGACCGGGCCCAGGAGGTTACCAGCCGGTCGAACCATACAAGGACGTCACCTTTGAGGGTTTATTCTTATTCCTGTGTTCCCTCAAGGGAGACCCCCCTCTCCAAGGACCCATGACAACGCTCGGGTTCAGAAAATTCCTCCCAAGATGATGGGGCCTCAGAGGAGGCCCTGACCTTCGGAGGCCTTGGGGAAGAACTTATCATGCTGCTGCTGGTGACTCTTCAGGGCCTTGCTGAACATCTGTTTGCAAAAGCCGCAAGCTGCTGGGTCATGGTCTGGCCTGAGGTAAAGGAGGCAGCAGTCATATGTGTCGGTTAAGGACATTATCTTAGAGCATCGATCATACTTTTTAAAACCACTGGTAGCCATGGGGGAAAAAATACCCCTGCGAGGTCGAAGACTCTCTGGGCTGCCAGCAGGGAAAAAAGGCATGAAGATGCAAGAAAATAGAAAAAGAATGAGAATTATATAAAAAATAAAAAAGAAGGACCAAACTCGATGCCGAGGCACCAAGAACGCTAGGCGGGAAGAGTACCAGTGCAAGACCGGAGCAGAGTTGGAACTCAGGCATGAAAAAAAATTGACTTTTCCCGGGGGAAAGACAGACAGTGTTTTGAAGGGCTCCGTGGAAAAAAGGAGACTGAGCAAGATGGCATCCTTGGGCAGGAAGGGGACCACGCATGCAAGGTGACATCTCCCAAAGACTTTCTTTGAAAGCTGGGGGATGCTTCCGTGAGGGCTCCGTCGGTGCCAACATCACCCATATGTGAGGACTGATTTCTGCTTGTTCCTATAGAATGCCTGTGAATATCCTCACTAACTGTTCAGGAGAAATGGTTGAGAAAAAGTCCCAGATGATTTGGGGTTTTGTGTGGTTAATTCCTAGGAGGGCTGTTGCAGTGGGTGTTTGTTTGCTTTGGGGATGGCAAGGGTTTGGAAATAGTCTGCCATAGTTTGTGGGGTTATATTTATTTCTTCTTTCTGTTGAGAGGGGTCTTTTACTAAGGTTTTGACTAGGTCAAAGAGCTCTCTGGGGAGGTTTAAGGAGCAATGGAAAAGTTTAGAATAGAATTCTTTCTTTACTGCTTTTTGATATTCATGTGTTTGACAATGTAGGCATTGTGGTGGTCAGCTGATTTGGAGCGTCTTCATCTCTGAGTTTGTGTTTCATATCTTTGAGTTGGGTCAAGTACCATGTTGCTGTGTTGTGTCTTTGGTGGACTGAGCGTGTGTGTGATTTTACTGCTATGTTGGCTATTGTTTTGTTCCAGTCCTGAATGAGTGTGTCAAGGTGGAGTAGAGGTGCGGTAACACTTTTTCTAAAAATTCTTGCTTTTCTAGGTGGTAGAATTGGTGGGTAGTAGTTTGTGTGTGAGATCATTCTTGGGAAGGAGATCCAAGTGGGAGGAGGTCAAGATAGTCTTATGATCACACCAGGGGATTGTGGTTAGTGTAGGTAGAGGGAAAGTGTTGTCTTTGAGGATAAGTTGTGGCATGAATACCAGGTTGAGTGTATTTCCTTTGTTGTGTGTGAGTTGTTTAATGACTTACGTGTATCTGAGGGCCTCCATTGCTACTATGAAGGCTTTAAAGGTTTTAGGGGTGGTGGATGCGAGGTAGAGGTCACCTAGTAACAGAAAATGGTTGGCGTGAGATCTGTGGTTACATACCATTTTTAGTAGTTAGTCCAGATCATCTGGGCTGGCACTCATGGATCTGTATATAAGGAAAAGGGTAATGGAGTTCTTTGTGCTTGTTATTGTGTGCAACCCTCTGCTCGTACTGTTGGTGAGGAGGTTGAAGTTGAGGTGTTTCTTGGTTAGTAAGAGAACTCCTCCACCTCTGCACTCAGTTCTTGGACAGCTGAAAAAGTTGTAGCTAGGTGCTATCAGTTGATTCATTAAGATGTTATTAGATTCGGTAGACCAGGATTTAGTAAAGCAAAGAATGTCCAGTATGTTGTCATGTAGGTAATCTGTGAGCAGTTGAATTTTGTTTTGTGCTGAACGAGCGTTGAGTAGCATGCACCTAAGTTAAGGAGTGCCATTTGTAGGCTGTTGAATGAGTGTTGTTGCTGAAAGGCAATTCAGCTTGATCTGTATGAGGTGTTGATGTGATCTGATCCTGGGGTTGGTAAGAGTGAAGAGCATTGTGAGGAGAGGGTATGAATGTATGATAGGTATGTGAGTGGGGGGACTAGTGAAATGGTGTGAGAGGAGGGAGGTGAGACAGAGAAGTGCGAGGAGGATAGTTATGGGTGCCATCGGTGAGCTGAGGGTAGTATTGCTAAGAGGGGATTGTCCAAGTTAGGGTGGCTGGGTCTGGGAAAGATGCTGAGGTGTGGGAGGCTGTAGGCGTGTTCCTGGATCTTCCTGTGGTTGGAGTGCATTCTTATTTGGGGACTGTATTATCCTACATGCTTAAGTAGGAGGTTGGTGTGGCTCAATGATCTTGTAATGATGTGACGCGGCTGCGTGTTGAATGTCGGTTACGTCCTCCTCTGTGTGGGATATGTTTGCAGTCTAGATCCACAATAAGGGCCATGCCCAAGGGCCTTTGGTGTGGTACTTAGGCACAGGCCCACCAGGCGCAGGCACACCTGTAGCGTGCTTAGATTTTAATCTCTCTGGTTACAGGCTTATGCATGGGAGAGGAGCTTAGTTTCCCTCCGTGCAGGTAGCAGGGCCCAATCATCGGCGGCGGTTGGCTGGCTTGCTGGGTGGCTGGAGAGGAACTCTTCTTGCAGTGTGCTGGGCTTTTAATCTCTCCAGTCACAGGCTTATGCATGGGAGAGGAGCTTACCTTCCTTCCGTGCAGGTAGCAGGACCAGATTGGCAGCAGCGGTTGGCTGGCTTGCTGGGTGGCTGGAGAGGAGCTGCTTCTGCAGTGTGCTCGGCGTTTAATCTCTCCAGTCACAGGCTTATGCATGGGAGAGGAGCTTAATGTCCCTCCATGCAGGTAGTAGGGCCTGATCGGTGGCAGCGGTTAGATAGCTTGCTGGGCAGTTGGCAAGGAGCTGCTCCTGCAGCGTTCACAGATTACTAATAGTAAGTCTGCAATCTCATATTATCAGAAGCCAGTAGATCTGAAGTCTAGTGGCCATTTGGCAACCTTTCTTCTGTTCTATTTTTGTTTCAGCTGAAATTCTAAATTCTCATCTATCATCTGCTATCCCTACAATAAAACAACAGAGGCAGCACAGCAGCAGTGTTAAAGAGCTGGCAGGAATCCCCAAGTCCCACTAGTGAAGAGGGAAGGGGTAAGGGGCAGAGCACAAAGGAAGAGGCACGATTAGGTAGAGAAGGGGATGAATGAATGGTGGAGCATAAAGGAGAGGCTACAGTTAAACAAGAGAAGTACAAGAAGAAGGAAGAGTGGAGAGGAATTTGGAAAATAGAAGTAGTTAGGGAGAGAGTGTAAGAAGGGAGAGGGAAAAGAGGCAAAGTGGAAGGCTGGCAAGGAGGACAGAGGAAGTGCATGGGTAGGTGTGAGGAAGGAGGAAGGGTGGAAAAGTGTGGGGAAGGAAATGGTGCAAGAGGGTGAAAGGGACAGAGAGTTCATTCAAGATGACAGGGACTGTGCAAGGCAAAGATAAGCCTACATGCCCATACCACTAACACAAAAACATACACACACACTGCAAATGTATGTGCATACCCCCAACACACACACACACTATCAACACATACCCTGAAGAAACACACACACACTATCAATATGTACTCACCCCTCAAGAAACACACTCATTGCCAACACATACACATATCCACCATTCTCTGATATCCAACTTTAATAGCCCAAGAAATAAATAGCTACATTCTGCCTGTAGAAATAGATGGTTCACAGACATATGCATACCTAATATACACCATCAGTCACTACCCACCCAGACACCTATTCACATGCCCTCTGCTATCTTACTGAGGCACACTTTACATAGCTGTTTCAACCAAGTCCCTCACACAGATGAGCCAAGTCTGAACAGAGGAAATGTGGTATTGTGTCTTACTTTAAGGGGGATGTTTACTAAGCTGTGCTGTTAGCACAGGTTTTGTATCTACTAGCCAGCTAGCAAGTACTACACCGAGCATTAGCAGTAAATTTGAGAGACTGAGATCATACTCCACATACCCTGGCTAAGAAGTGAGGTCCATGACTGTCATAGTATGTGCAAAACTAAACCATTTGGAGAAACTGCACCAAAAAAACCCCTCTACACTTCAATGTACAGTAATAGGACAACACTGTAAAATGTTAAAAATTAAAACCTTTAAAACTTTTTGGAAATTAGCTATAAATCAATCATATTCTAAGATTGGGGGACTTTGCTGAAAAGAGATGCAAGGATTGTTTCCGTACTGTCCACAGTGCCTTAGATCACAGTAAGGTTGCATTAGCTATTTCAATTGACCTGTCCTCAGCTTTTGATTTAATAGACCGTAAGATTATTTTATCCCATTTATCCAACCTTGTTACATGTGATAAAGTTCTTTTGTAGTTGACATCCTTTCTTTCCAGTCATTCATTCACAGTAACTGTAGGTTCTCTTTACTGCACTTCCCATCTCTATCCCAATGGTTCTCAACCCAGTCTTCTGGGACCCCCAGGCCAGTTAGGTCTTCAGGATATCCACAGTGAATATGCATAAGACAGATCCCCATACAATGGAAGCAGTGCATGCAGATCTATCTCATGCATATTCATTGTGGATATCCTGAAAACCTGACTGGGTTGAGGACCACTGTATCCTGTGGTATCTTGTAAAGTTCTCTGTTGTCTCCTCTTCTATTCAATATTTTAATTGCTCTCCTAACACACGTTATAAAAGACATTGTGATTAGTGCCTGCTATGATGTGGACAATGTCCTGCTGCTGGCCCATATTCCCCTGATCTCTTCAGTATCAACCAATGCCTTCAAAACATCACTTCTTTGTTAGAGCAGCATCATCTTAAACTGAACATCACCAAAACTTCAGCCATATAGTTAACTATAGGTTCAACCCCAGTCACCTTCACTCATGTTCTCTATACACAATTTCTACAGCTTCAATCCTCCTTTAGTTATCTGCGTGTTCACTTAGATACTAACCGTTCTTTTGAAAAGCATGTTAGTTCTGTCTGTAAATATTCCTTTTTTGCTCTCAGTCAATCTTGCATCTAAGACTAAATCTAGTCCCACAGGTGCTCCTTGTGGTCTTGGGCAAGCCACTTAACCCTCCATTGCCCATGTTCCCTGTAAAATAGTTATCTCCAAGTTATAATGCCTTGATCAATGTAATTTCAGTTTGTTCAATGTAAACCGCCTTGATATAATGAAAGGCGGTATATAAGAAATGTTAAATAAATAAATAAATACGACTATTCTGTGAAATCTTTGCATTAAAAACTACTGCAGACAGCTTTATTATATCTTAACTCAACCATTGTATCCAGTATCTTAATTTATTTATTTAACACTTTTTCTATACTGCTTTTCTAAGAGTCAAAGTGTTTTTCAATAAACTAGGCACAACTGGACAAAGCCATAGAAAGCGTAATTACTCACCTGTTATAGGTGCTCTCCAGGGACAGCAGGAATCAGTCCTTACTTATGGGTGACATCGGCACCAACGGAGCCCACACAGAGCAATTCCCCAGCTTTCAAAGAAAGACTTTAGGATTGCAGCCATGCATGTGTGATCCTCTTCCCGCCCAAGGGTGCCATCTTGCTCAGTTAGGTCCCTTAGCTCGAGCCCTACCAAGCAGATGGCAAGGGAAGGACAAAACTTCATCAACTCATCAGGGGAGGCGGGAGGGTAGTGAGGACTGATTCCTGCTGTCCCTGGAGAATGCCTGTTACAGGTGAGTAACTACGCTTTCTCCAGGAACAAGCAAGAAGTCAGTCCTCACTTATGGGACTCCCTAGCTATAGGCTACTGAACCTGTAACCAAAAAACGCCTCCACGAGGCCGTGAACAGAAGCCGAAGCCCTCAGTAACTGTGAAGAAGGGTCAGAGGGCAGGAGTTGCTTATACCCCGAACAGGTTACGGAGTACAGACTGGCCGAAGGTGCTGTCCTGACAGGACTCCCTTTCCAGGCAGTAGTGGGCAGCGAAGGTATTCGTGGAAGACCAGGTCACCGCCTGGCAAATGTCCATCAGGGGCACAGAGCGCAGTGAGTCCACCGAGGCCGCTTTGGCCCAGACCCCATGTGCGGTGACTCGACGATCCAGCGGGGTGTTCGGCTTCGCATGGGCAAAAGTGATGCAGTCTGCCACCCAAACCAAGAGGATGCTCTTGGTGACTGCCTGCCCCAGTCTATTGGGATTATAGGTCACAAAAAGCCAGTCAGACTTGTGATGAGTCTGGGTATGCTGCAAGTAAAAGGTGAGGGCCCATCTGCAGTTGAGGGAGTGGAGAGCTGTCGATGCCTGTTCGGTGTGGGCCTCGGAAATAAAGTCGGCAGAACTATCTCCTGGTTGTGATGGAAGTCCGAAACGACCTTAGGCAGGAATTTAGGGTGGGTACGGAGGACCACCCTGTTTAGATAAAACCTGGTGTAAGGGGCATCAGCCATGAGAGCCTGGAGCTCACTGACTCGGTGGGCCGAGGACAGCGCCACCAGGAAGGCTACCTTCCAGGATAGGTGCCAGAGCAAACATGTTGCCATTGGCTCGAAGGGTGGACAAGTGAGTTGCATGAGCACCACGTTCAGGTCCCATTCCACCAGGGGAGGGCAGATGGGTGGCTTGGAAAGCAGAAGACCCCGCATGAAGCAGGAGACTAACGGTTGCCCCGAGAGGGGCTTCCCCTCAATGGGGAGGTGATTCGCTGAGATGGCGCTCAAGTGTACCCTGACAGAGTTTGACTTCAGCTCTTCCCTCAAGAGATGGAGAAGGTACTGGAGGATTCATCGAATGGGGTATGAGAAGGGGTCGATCTGGTGCTCCGAGCACCAGATGGAAAATCATCTCCACTTGAGGGCGTAGGCTCAACTAGTGGAGTCCTTCCTCAAGGCAAGGAGGACTTCCTCGACCTCCTCCGGAAGGGCCAGAGAGGCTAGGGAGATCCATTCAGCCGCCAGGACGTGAGGGATAGGGAGGTTAGGTTCGGGTGCAGCACCCGACCTCTACATGTGTCAGCAGACTCGGGGCAGAGCCCAGAGGAAGAGGGGGATCCGTCAACAACCGGAGCAGGAGCAGGAACCAAGGCTGCCAAGGCCACGAGAATCAGCGATGCCCTGTCCCGTTGAGCCTTGTACAGGTTCCTCGCAATGAGGGGGAAAGGAGAGAATGCATAGAGAAGACTGGAGTACCAATCCAGGAGAAATGCATTGGGGCCCTCCCTGCTCGGGTGTGGCACCAGGCCTTAGAAGCGAGGGAGTTGAGCGTTCTGAGGGCTGGTGAAGAGGTCCATCGCTGGAGTGCCCCAGTATAGAAACTACCAGCCTGCCACTCTGGGATCGAGGTGCCACTCGTGAGGGTGAAGGATTTTGCTGAGCCTGTCTGCCGGGCCATTCTCCTGACCCGGGAGGTACGTTGCCTTGAGAGACATCCTCCTCTGGCTGGCTTAAGAGCAGATGAGGACTTCTTCTCTGCAGATAGAGCGTGAACCCGTGCCCCCCTCCTTGTTGATATAGAAAATCGCTACCCGGTTGTCAGTCTGCACCAGAATCGACTTCCCACTGAGGACGTTCTCGAAGGCCATCAGGACCCACCGGATGGCCTGGAGCTTGAGCAGATTTTATCTGCTGTTTTGCCTCCACTGGCGACCACTGCCCCTGTGTGCAGAGGGACCTGCAATGGGCTTCCCACCCTAACAGGGAAGCATCCGTGGTCAGTACCACATCATGCTGTGGGGCCTGGAAGGGCGATCTCCGCAGGAGATTGCAGGGGTTTTGCCACCAGTTCAGGGAAAAATGAAGGTCGGGAAGACTGAGGTGTCCATTGTGAGCTGAGGCACCACTGGGTCGTCCGCATGTGCAGGCGGGAATGAGGAACCACATACACGGTCGAGGCCATGTGGCCCAGGAGACGTAGCATGGACCGAGCGGTGACCTGGTGGGCACTCTGGTTGCGCGGCTCCAGAGCCCGGAGGCGGGTGGAGCGATCCACCAGTAAGAAGGCCATGGCCTTCCAAGTATCGAGGCACGCCCCGATGAATTTGAGAGCCTGTGCTGGCTTAAGGTGACATTTTGGGTAGTTGACCAAGAACCCCAAACTCTCCAAAAGGAGGACAGTGCGCGACATCACTTGCCAGGCCTCCTCGACGGAGGAGCCATAATGAGCCAGTTGTCAAGGTAGGAAAACACCGACAAGCCCCAGTACCGAAGGTGAGCAGCAGCCATGACGAGGCACTGCGTGAAGACCCGTGGGGCGGATGCAAGACCGAAGGGGAGCACCCTGTACTGGAAGAGCTCTCCCTGCACCCTGAAAAGCAGGGACTGCCTGTGTTGGGGATGGATCAGGATATGGGCGTAAGCATCCTTTAGATCCAAGGAGCATAGCAAGTCACCCTGCCTGAGGAAGGGAAGCAGCAGATAACATCTTGAATTTCTCCCACACCAGAAACTTGTTCAGCTTGTGAAGATTGAAGATCGGCCGTAGACCCCCCGTCTTTTTCGGGACGAGGAAGTACTGGGAATAAAAGCCCCAACCTCACAGATGGGAAGGGACCATCTTGAATGCCCATTGGGTGAGGAGGGAGTGTAATTCTCACTGCAGCAAGAGCTGGTGTGTGGGGATCCGAGGAGGCTCCGCCGGGGAGAAAGGGGGTGGGAGCCTGTCGAAGTGAAGGCGATAGCCCTCCCGGATGACCTGGAGGACCCAGGTGTCCGAGGTGATAAGCACCCACGCTGGAGTGAAGCGGGACAGGCGTTCCCCGCTGACTACTGTGCCACTGGAGGGCGAGGGGCCATGCCACTGGCATCAAAACCCCTGAGGAGGGTGTGGGGGAGGCAGCATCTGGGCCTTCGGCCCTTCAGTTTGCAGTGACCCTGGCTAGACTTCCCATGCGTTAGAGTGGTCGGTGTGGGGGTAGCCAGGTACAGTGGGTAGCCACGGTACTGGAGGCCTTTCCTGGGAAAGAAGGGCTTTTTGGCAGGCTGCTTCTTCCGAGGCAACGTCGAGGTCTTGCGAGAGAGATGGGTCCTAGTGACATACTCTGTCTCAATCTCCTCAGTCTTCTCCTCCATCGGCTTACCAAATAGTTGTTCGCCAAGGCAGGGTACGTCCAGGAGCTTCTTCTGCCCCCACTGCTCCAGATCCAAATATTTTAGCCAAGCCTGGCAGCGGGCTCCGATACCTGAGGCCGCCACACGAGACAATGTCTCGAAGCCATCATAGGAGGCTCGAGAAATATAATTTTCTTTTCCCTAAACTCTTCTCTCTCCTTGCACGCTTCCATTTTTTTTCCTCCTCAATCTGCAGCTCCTCAATCCCCCCTCTCCTCCTCTCCAAACCTACCCCTTCCCTTAGGCTCCATCCTTCCCCACACACCCTTCTCTTAATTCCTATGAATTCCTCTCTAAACATGCCCCTTTTGCTCCATCCCTTCTGGATACCCAGCCCATCTTCATCAGTGGGCCTGGAGGCTCCTGCGTGCTCTTGCCTGCTGCCATTCAGTCTCCTTGACCAGCGGAATCTGTGGACTCTTGCCAGCAGAGGAGACAAAGCTGCAGTGGTGAAGAGGCAGCGGGACTTGCAAACTCGCAGCAGGTCTTCTCTGCAAGAACTCTGCCTCCTCTACCAGCGGCCCTTGGGACTCCTGCCAGCTCTTCACTGCTGCCACCCTGCTTCCTCCACTGGCAGACTAGTGGGACCTGGAGACTCCCACCAGCTCTTTGTTTTTGCCCTGCCCTTCCCGAAGCCTTATGGGCACACGCTTAAACAGACAGATGGATAGACAGACAGACAGACAAATTGACCCTTTCAAGCAAAATGCGCCTAAAAGAAAAAAAGCAAAGATACTAAGATGAATTTGACAAATGTCAGATCCCAAATTAGTTGTCAAGGTCAGGGTGGTTCCTGGGAAACTATTCTCAGAGACAACTGAGGTAAATATTATCTTGATAAGAGTATATAAAATGTAATGGAGCCACTTCAGGGACAAAAACAGGATAACACTGTGAAATCTTAAAAATTTAAACCATCAATAAATTTTGGAAATTACACACACAATAATCATAAGTGGAGATTAAGTAGCAATTGAAGAGGTTATTTCACATTGAAATGAATTTTAGATGCTGCAGTCAGACCTTATTAAGGCAACATACCAAAAAGAGTTCAGAGCCAATCCACTGTCTCATAGCAATAAGCCATGAGATTCACTATAGAGATACCTATATATTCACTATAGAGATTTCGCTAAACTATGTTCATTATGTTATGATGAAGTATTCTGTTCAGTTATATTTGTTTACTCTGTTATCTACTGTAAGCTATGTTACTAGTTACTTGTTCAATGTAAACCCGTTTAATGCAAACATGTTCTATGTATCAAGTTGTTATTCTGTAAACCGCTCTGACTCTAAATAGTGCGAAATATAAAACCAAATAAATAAATAAATACGACAAAGCTGATGCTTTTCCCCAAACCCAAGGGATCCCTCAAGGGTCTGCCCTCTCATCCCTACTGTTCAATTTGTATATAAAGCTGGTCTGCAGTATTTTCCAGAAATGCAACATCAGTTACCACATATATGCCGACGATGTGATGCTATACACACAGCTTGACATAACACAGCCTAACTTCAGTCCACTAGAAGAATGCTTTGGCATGCTCCAATTATGGCTTCAACAAAACAACATGTCAATAAATCACAAAAAAACAGAGGTCATGTTCATGTCCAAGAAAGCCAATTTCATCCCGCCCACCACAGTCACACTAAACAAAAACATATACTATACGAAGCCTGTAATAAAGTATCTAGGTGTCCTACTAGACAGCAACCTCAAGATGGACAAACACCTCAGAACAGTTAACCGAGCTATCTTTTACAAACTCAAAATCCTACAACCACTTCGCAATATCCTCGAGAAATCCGACTTTAGGTCTGTTGCTCAAGCACTAATCATTCCCCACCTGGACTACAGCAATGCCATTCTACAAGGGCTTCCAAAGAACACACTAAGCATCCTGCAAATGGCTCAGAACGTGGCTGCAAGAGTCATCATGGAAAAGAAAGTCACCGACCACATAACCCCAGTTCTAATGGAACTGCACTGGCTCCCAGTAGCCGCCCGCATCCTCTACAAACTACTTATCACAACATTTAAGCTCATCAATGGCATCGCACCATCCTACCTCAATAACCTAATCACTATACAACCATGCAACAGGAGCAGGAGAACTATGAATCTCAACACCCTATGTATCCCGACCAGCATAAGATCTGTCAAGGCCGAAACAAGCAATAGGGCGTTCACATACTCAGCGCCAATCCAATGGAACCAACTACCGCATGAATTAAGGCGCGCAAACAACCTGAGTGAATTTAGACGAAAACTTAAAACCTATCTGTTTCAAACCCACTATAACGTGATATAACTGCAATACCCTACCTCAACTAGATCCCCTCTGCCGCCCACGGCAGCATATAATCTAATAGCATATAGTCATATATAGCCTGTACTCCTTGGCAATTAACTCTGTACAAATTGTATATATAGGGCCCCTCCCAACCTATTGAAATCAAATGTATACCCTGATCTGTGTACTATAATCAAATGTGTATCGTATCCAAATGCTTATCCCGTGTTACGTAATCATTGACTAATCAAAATGTAAACTGAAAATCTCAATGTACTATACAATACATTATGATTCTGTAAAGTAAACCGCTGCTGATCGTAGGAAGCAGCGGTATACAAGTGTTTACTAAATAAATAAATAAATAAATAAAATAAATACTGACATGCTAAACAGAGACAGCAGTGCGGGGAGGTAGCTCATGACAAGATCATGGTGGGACCCCTCTATATGCCCAAAGGGCAGCAAAATTGATTTGAGTTTGTGCAGTGGCAGGTACCAGAACACAACAATATATACTTTCCTATCTCCACTACTACAGGCCTATTTTTCATCAGTCTCATTTATTGATGTTTTTTAAATTAATATACCTCTCTTGCTTTTCATATAATTTTTTATGGAAGACAGTATATCAACTATATCAAGGTAGTTTAAAAAATATCAAGTAAAAAGAAAAAATAAACAAAATCATAAAAACTATAAAAACACAAACAACCACCGTCAAATCTTTCACACAAAACAAGAAAAAATATGAAAGGTGTTTCAAATCAAATATTGTTGTCATCCAGAATAAGAATAGCATCAAAAAACAAAATAAAATAAAATCTCTACACACAACCAAGAAAGATCAACTGCATGAAAAGCAGGACCAGGACAAGCCACAACCAAGAGAGAGCAACTTCATAAAGACAGTTCAATGACAAGCAAGAGAGAGTGACTGCATAAAGATAGTGCCAGGACAGGCCACAACCAAGAGAGAGCGACTGCATAAAGATAGTGCCAAGACAAACAACAATCAAGAGAGAGCGACTGCATAAATCATAGTGCCAGAACAAGCAACAACCAAGAGAGAGTGACTGCATAAAGACAGTACCCGGACAGGCCACAACCAGGAGAGAGCGACTGCATAAATCATAGTATTAGGACAAGCCACAACCATGAGAGAGCGTCTGCATAAAGATAGTGCCAGAACAAGCAACAACCAAGAGAGAGTGACTGCATAAATCACAGTGCCAGGACAAGCCACAACCAAGAGAGAGCGACTGCATAAATCATAATGCCAGGACATGACAGAACTAAGAGAGCACAAATTACTAGATTTTTTTCTCTTTTTACCTAGGTTACGAAATAAAGTACTTGACCATTTTCAAACTGGGTATCTTATGAATGAATGTACTATGAATTTTTAGTATTTATGACAAAATATACAGTATGTAATAAATCTAATGCCCTTTCAGAGGCAGTTGAAAACACTTCTTTACTCCTTGAGGATAGAGATCTTTGAGTGGGTAGTTGGGTGAAGGGAGTATGTTATGGGAAATATAATAGGAGTATTAATGTTTATTTTTTATTTATTTTAGGGAAGAAAATTTATTTGATTTTTGTTGTCATTCTTTTTATGTGATGGGTTTTTAATACAGCTTGAAAATTTCTGTAAACCACCTAGAATGACTTGTTCCACTTTATTGATAGTTAAGATGTCATAAATAAATAAATAAATATTGCACTACACTGGAAAATATGCTGCTGTGTTTTCCATTCTCTCTGGTGACAAGTAGCCCATTGAAACCAGGTCATCCACATGGCGGAAAGTAGATCGGTGATGTGAGCGTCTATCAACACCCTATAGTGATTTATCACTAAATGTGGAGTTGTGACATCTGAGGTCATTATTGCCTGGAAGTAATATTGGGATAAGAGTTAAAATTTGTGAAGTTTATGTATTCAATGTTGAGAGCAGGTTTTTTATAGTTGGATTACTCTTTTTCTGCTTTTGGCTTTTTGTTTTGTGTTTTGTTACATTTGAGCCATAATGGATGTAGTATGGAAAGATTCCTTTAGCTTTAGTACTGAAAAAGCGAATGAAATTTTGAATTTGCCACCCCTTTTGTCCAGACTGGGATGCTTTCTTAAATAAATCTAAAACGAGCATTAGATTGGAACTGCACAGTGTCACCCTGGCTGAATATTGTCGCAAGGAAGTTATTCCTCAGGGATTGCGTATATGGAAGGCACCTGGGATGTTTTTGGAGGATGACAATTTTGTAGGTCGTTGGAACCAAATTTTGAACAAATGTTCCCTCGATTTGATGTTATTAGTAATTGATACAGCTCATTCCAAGAATATTGCCCTTAAAAAAGAGCTGGATGACGAATTGAAAGATTTGAAGTTAGCCTCTGATTTTGATAGTCATTATAATGATATTACTAGCACTTTGGATAAATATCGTTCAGAATTAAAAAGCGTAAAGATTAGGAAATTCTTGAAAGATGAGCGTCGCAATAAAGAAGGTCCTATTTACAACTGGTCCATACGACGTACAAGACAGCAGAGTGGCCATTGGAGAAAATCTGGGGATGATACTTCAGTCTATTCTTCTGACTCAAGTTCAGATAGTCGAGGTTCAGATCTTCGAGTGAAATTTCGTGATCAAGAAAATTTGATGCGAGATTCTTCTAAGAATCAACATGATAAACAACAAAATTTTCAAGGGCTTTCGACTCGTTCCAGGCGCAAGAAAGATGGACTGACACCTCTGGATTGATGACAGTTGTGAATCTTTCGAATGTTACACTAACCTCTGCTCAAGTGTCAGTTCTGGCTAGAGGCCTATCATTTGTCTATGGCCCTAGTTATGATAGCTTTACCAGTAGAGTAGCAGTTGAACGTTTGATACGCTCTCTGCAGTTAAAACTATTTTTTCATGATGTTCCTTCGGTAACGGACTCTTCTGTCGTACAATTAAAATCTTCCTGGACTCCGCCTGGTCCCTTAGATCCGGTTCTTTATACCTTTCGCCAGATGGTACTAGCTGACTTGGAGCAGTTGGAAAATAAATATCATAATCAACCTAAGAATTTATCTTTCGTTGATTTTGCGGCTTTACAAGAATTATCAAATATGACCAATGTAGTCATCAAGCGCGCAGATAAAGGAGGGGCTGTCGTCCTTTTGAATGTTACTGATTATGAGAGGGAAGTATGGCGGCAATTAAATAACATTCATCATTATAAAATTCTGCATGTAGATCCTACTGAGGCCCTTCAGTTGAAAGTTCAAACTGTTACTTCTGAAGCTTATGATTTGGGGCAATTGACTCATAAAGAAAAATTGTTCTTGAATCCACCTTATCCAAAGATACCAGCTTTTTACATTTTACCAAAGATTCACAAGAGTATGACCTCTCCACCTGGTCGACCAATTCTATCTAGCAACGAATCCTTACTGGAAAGAGTAGGGATTTTTTTGGACTCTTTTTTAAAGAATGAGGTCCCTAAAATTCGCTCATACGTTAAAGATACTACCCATTTTTTGAAGCTGTTAGAAGGTGAATGTTTGGTAGAACAAATAACTTTTATGGTATGCTTAGATGTGGCAGCTCTTTACACCTCTATCCCTCAGGAAGAAGCCTTAACAGTTATGCAAACAATATGGGAGACTCGGGTACCGCCACATCGGGTACCCACTTCGTTACTAGTAACTTTGGCTACCATAGCACTTAAAGAAAATTATTTTGTCTATCAAGATACTTATATTCAGCAAATATCTGGCACAGCGATGGGTGCTACATTTGCGCCGTCACTGGCCAATTTGTTTATGAGTGACTATGAAGATCGCTATGTATATACTTCTCCATATAGTGAATATATTGTAAAGTGGTATCGATATATAGATGATATTTTTCTTTTATGGAGAGGTACTCGAGAGCAATTGGAAGAATTTTATGTCTATTTAAATGCCTGCCACGATGCCATTAAGTTCGAAATTGACATTCAAGTGTATGAAATACATTTTTTAGATGTGCGAGTATTAAAACAATGGAATGGATTTGTTACTACTTTGTATTCAAAACCCACTGATCGCAACACATTGCTGCATTTTTCAAGTTTTCATCCTCCTCATCTTAAGCGTAGTCTGCTGTATTCGCAGTTCTTGAGATGTCGACGTATTTGCTCTACAGATGTGGAATTTCGACAGCAAGTCAGAAATATGATGAAGAAATTTCTTGATAGAGGTTACCTGATATCGATTTTGACTAAGGCCTATAAGAGGGCTAAATATAATCATCGAGATTGGCTGCTTTCTCCTAATACTTCATCATCTCTGGAGATTTCAGTACCTACTGTTACATGTGTATTACCTTTCTCCAGTTTATCCCATCGTATATCTTCTATGATCCGTAAACATTGGAGTCTTATTACCCGGCACCCTAAACTCACTACCTGTTAACTAAGAATGGCTTATAGCCGGGGCGTAATTTTAAAGATCGTTTGTGTCCAGCAGTTTTACGATGTGCAACTGTTTCTTCATTATCTATGCAAGGTCATACAGCCTGTCAACACTGTTACTATTGTGATGTTATGAGTGCTTCTATATGCACGAAATATAGTCAACAAGTAAAAAATTTAACTGTGGCTACTACCTGTAACACCGCATACGTGGTATATGGCATTTGGTGTGAGTGTCAGTTGCTTTATATTGGAAAGACTACCAGGCCTTTAAGGACTAGGCTAGCTGAACACAAATACAGCCTTAAGAAAGCCCGGATCGATACTCAGTTGATACAACATTGTATTGATTTAGGCCACGCTTTTGAAGATCTTCGCTGTACAGTTCTAGAGTATATACCCCCAGATATTCGGAGAGGTGATCGGAAGAAGGTGCTTTTGCAGAAGGAACAACGGTGGATTTTCAATTTACGGACTTTACAGCCTGGTGGTCTGAATGGCCGTCTTGAATGGACATTATTTTTTTGATAGATTTTCTTTTGAATTGGATTACGAATGGATGCTCAAGTTCAGCTGGGCTGTCACTGTGCTGCTCTAAAATTATTAATATTAAAATTTAAATTGTAATTGTAGCTGGTTCTTTAATATGATGTCATTGGTTTGAGAGTTTTTGATTGGTGGTTGGTTGTGGTATTAAGTGCGTCACACGCCAAAGTGGAACAGCGGGAGATGGTGAGGAGTCATCTTTGAAAACGGATCCTTTGTATGATGTCGCTCCTGATGAAGCCGGGTTATGGCGAAACAAAGGCTTTTGTAGAGCTTTGGTCAATTCTAAGGTTTTATCAGTTGAATTGACTTTTAATACTTCTCCCGAGCTGTTCGGTTCCTCTGTTGGCATTGGAAGTTGTGACTGACTATAAATAGCGCTCATTGAAGAGCTAGAGACCTTGTTGGATAGAAGTTCATCGTTATAAGATAAGTTATTTGCATTTTTGTGCTTTTGTTGGTGAATTTTGAGTCTTTATTATTCTTTATTATGTTGGCAGGTATCGCTCTCAGACTGCTTTAGGCTGCGTTCAGCCTTGAAGATATAGTGCAGGCGCACATTATCATGACGCTGTTTTTAGTATGAGAGAATGATTGTATGCGTGATGTTTTGAGAGTATGGGTATGTGAGACTGAGTTTGGGATTGTATGTGTAATTTTGGAGGTTGCTCGATTGTTATAAAATTGTTTGAGATATTTTCCCAGTGTTGTAATTAGGGTGTATTATATTTATTGTAACTTGGTTTAATTATTATAGGAAGGTAGGGAGGCTATGACCGGTGATGTGAGCGTCTATCAACACCCTATGGTGATTTATCACTAAATGTGGAGTTGTGACATCTGAGGTCATTATTGCCTGGAAGTAATATTGGGATAAGAGTTAAAATTTGTGAAGTTTATGTATTCAATGTTGAGAGCAGGTTTTTTATAGTTGGAAAGTAGATTTTGCCATTGAGCCACCAGGCAGACTTTCATGGTTATGCTAGGACAGAAACCAGATGGCAACCTTACAAACATTCAAGAGCTGGCATGCTTCTGAAAACACACAGTAATTATAACTATTATGCAGTACACCTCCTTTTTTCAAAGCAAGAATATGTGAACATTTGAATTTTCTTCATCTGCCAACCAAAGCTTACAAGAAGCTTAAGGAGATTTTTTAAAATTGCAGTTTAAAAAGGTATAAACTTTGAAATAGAAATACACACCCAACCATACATCTCAAGATACAAAGGAAAAACAAAAGCAGGAATAATAAAGCACCATTGAGTATAAGAAGTCCACAATGTAAAAGAAGGGTAGGCCCAAGATACCATACCATGGGAAGATGGATACAGGCAATAAAAAATCAAGAAATAGAGTAGGCTACAAAGCCCCAAAACCACATATTGCCCATTTAAAAATCTTATGGCTAGCCTCTCAGCTGCTTAGCATCTAAAAAGAAATGTAACTGAGAAGGTTCAAAAAATGATAGATCTTGTTCTGATAGGAGAAGACACATTTACAGGGAAACCTCGGCTGGATCTTCATACTCAAGACAAGTGCCTCAGCTTGAAGATCCAGAAATGTTTTGCTCCTAAGCTGTGACTATTTAGAAACATCCGGAAAAATCTGTATTTTCCCACCAAGGAACAACACATCCAACTTTTTAAAATACAAATGCATCAATGCTTTATCCTGAAGAAAAACAAATGAAATCAAAAGAATAGCCCTAGCTTACACCTCTTCACTGGATTGCTTAAGAACTCAGTCAAATTGACTAAATCCAAAGAGTCAGATGAGACATCCACCAAAGAGGCTTCTGCAAAGTATCCTTAGCAGCCAAAGAGAGAAGACAGATTTTCTGGAAAGGTGGTATGCCAGATTCAGGGTATTAAAAGGCCTCCTTTAAGGACCTAGAAAATAGTTCCCTAAGGGAGACCAGGGAAACCTTTGAAAATGCGGAACACAGAGATTTAAACTCCTATTCTGGTATTCCAATTTCTCTATTTTCCACTGAACAGTCATCCTGTCCTGGACAAAGTTCTTTGCACCTCCTGAAGATATTTAACAGTAGATTGGTACCCTATCAGTTGCTTCTGCTGGCTCTCTCTTTCTCCACATTGTCCAGTTTAGGAGAATATAGAGCAAAAGTCTGAAGAAAGCCCGCACATACCTTATACACAGACTCCAAGACATGCCAGATAGAGTCCAGGGTAACCTCCTTCGGCCAAGACAATGATGGCAGAACAACAGGAAAGCTTCTGAGAGGAATCTGCAGAATCAGCACTCGGGATTCCATGGGATCTCTGGATTTGCACACCTGTTCCTGCAGGGGAAGATGCCCCTCCCCAACGATGGAATCCACAGCAAGCATGGCTGATGGATTTTCAAACGCTGACGCTAATATTGCCTGGCCCTCCGAGCCGGCACTTGCACTTGATTGGCCAGCCCTGGACGTTGAGGAAGCAGGAGGGTTGATGGGCCTGTTAGGCTGAGCGAGACATTGCTCCCCAAACCGGGGATCTCCCCAGCCCCAGTAGTGGGTACGTCTGCCGAAGGCTTCATCATCACAAAGCTGTCAATAGTTCTCTGTCCAGCCGCAATCGCTTTGACTTTCAGGGGTAAACCTCCCTTAGCTTTGTTTTTGCTTTTTGGTATGAAAAACAGCAGCAGGAAAAGTTGAAAAAGGCAATTGGCAACACTAGTCAAAGAGCAGGAACCAGCACATCCTACTCATACGCCATTTCAGATCTTTCCTCCTTAGGGGGTTCTTTAAAGCAGAAGTAGGAGAACGTCTGACCCCTGAAGGTTCCACTAGCGGACCGATAAATAAACTACTACTACTACTAATTTGTATAGCGCTACAAGGCATAGATGAAAGACACAGTCCCTGCTCATCAGAGCTTACAATCTAATTAAGATGAAAAAACATCACAAAACTGGGGGATAGAATATGATAAGATACACATAAGTAGTTGACAAGAGAATGAGAAACCTCAGGATCCAAAAGCAGCCTCAAAGAGGTGGGTTTTTAGCTTGGATTTGAATAGGGCCAGAGAAGTAGCCCGATAGACTGATTCGAGTAGTTTGTTCCAGGCATATGGAATGGAATAGAGAAGGGTACAGATAAAAGGTATCTGCCAGAGGAGCAGAATTTCTGAAGAGGGGTGAGATAAGAGAAGAAAGGCATTGAGGGCCAGTGAGGCTCTCCCAAAATTCCATACAAAAATTCTTCAAATTTCTCTCAATCGTCCGAGAGAGCTTTTTGAGATTGTGAATACTTAACTTGTATCCTCAATACTGATGTAAATAGTTTTTCCATCAATCCAAAAGCTTTAGCAAACCGTTATATGAACAAGCTAAGGCTTTCAACTGCTGCAATAACTATGACCAAACAATTTGATTTGCCCTACAACACAGCTCACATTTCACCAGGTCAATTTAGAATATATAAGTAATATCCAATATCAATACAACAAGTCAGCTGGTTAAAAATTGCCCTACAGAACTTATACCAATCATTCTCAATAGAGTAAACATATCACTAACAAAAGGCATTATGTCACAAGCTCTAAAACAAGCAATAATTCATCCCATTTTAATACATAAGTCTATGGATAAATCATGCCCTAACTCATACAGACCAATTTCCAACTTGCCATTCTTGTCAAAGGTAATTGAGAAAATTGTCCAGATCCATCTTCAAGATTACATTGATCTAAATGCTCTTTTGGACAAGTATCAATATGGCTTCATGGTGTTGAAACCCTCTTATTAACCCTTTTTGATAAACTCATAAGAGAAATAGATAAATAAGAATTCATCCTCAATATTTTTAGACATTGCATCTGCCTTTGACAGTTTAAACCATAGCATTCTGCTAGACAGACTCCAACAATTTGGAATATGTGGTATCATCCTTAGATGGGTTCAATCTTACCTATCCGACCATACTCATCAGGTCAAAATCAGTCGATAGACATCTAAGCCATATAGTCAATAGCAAGGTCTACCACAAGGTTCAGCACTTTCAGCATGTCTGTTTAATATAGTGTATATCTACAGCTAATTTGTAGCATCATCCAAAAATTTAAAGTATTCTTATTCTGGATGACAACAAAATTTAACCATATCTTCACTGATGAAATTATTAGTAAGGCTGCGGGGCAGGGTCCCCGACGGCCGTTAGTAACCGGGCGCGCGGCCCGGTGCGGGGACCCTGCTCGTGTCTGCATGTGCGGGGTGGCACTCTTGGCCGAATTCAAATCCATTGGCTCGCCGAGGATGGATGGCTGGGCGAGCCAATGGGGTAGCGGAGCCCAGGGCATGATGGGGAGACGCGCAAACGGAGCCAGTCTCCAGGAGCAGGGCAACGCGAAGGGTGTGAGGGCTGGTGTCACGCCTTGACTGTGGGAGCCTGAGCGGGAGTCGTCGGCTGCGGCATTGCGCTGGTCCTTTTGGACGTCATGTGGAATCAGGGACGAGTTGTCTGTGTGGTGTTGCGGTGATCGGGAGTGGTGTGCGGTGCTAGAGTGTGCCCGGAGCAGTGCAGAGTCATCCTGAGGGGAAGCAGGCAAGTGGGGGTTTGATTTCAGGCCATAAGGTTTATTCCTTCAAGAGTGGCTGAATTTCCCACAGGGGGATAATGCTGGCATGGCACGGGCTGCAGGGGAGGGGAAAGGAGCACGGCAGGGGGGGGGCGGGCTCCGGTTGTCAGGCAAAGGGGGCCGTCTGGGCTTTCAGTGGAGCTCGGGAGGGTCTCCAGGGTGTCTGAGCGGGGCGGGGTGGTGAACAGGAGTCGGGTTCCTGGGGGCATGATGCTCGGGGCGGCAAGGGGGAAGGGGCAAGGGGGAGGAGGGTGGCAGCCCCATCCAGGTCTCGTGCAGGGAGACCTTCGGGGTGTGGATACAGGGGGGAGGGGGTATGTAATGTGGGGCAGCCGGTTAGTGGCACCGGTGCACGAGTGCAGGGGTTGGGAGCTGGGGAGGATGGGGTTTCTCCTCCGGGCGCAGATACAGGGGTCAGCGGGGCCGAGGGGGGAATGCAAGGGCTGGGGTTGGGGTCCATGGTCTGGGTGTCCAGGGGCTGGCAGGTTGGGGTGGAGGGCCGGGAGTTGGGGGATGGGTCACACCATGGCACGGGGCTTCTGGCCTTGTCAGACAGGGACCTCCGTTCCACTTGAGCTGGTCCGGCGGGTTAGGAGGTGTAGGGACTCAGGGTGTACCGGCATCATGGGAGCACTGGCAGGGAGGAGGGCTAGGCTCTTCCAGGGCCGAGTGGCTGGGGGCGTGGCAGTCGGCTGGCACCTCGGTTGCCTCTTCCCCCTCTTTTCTCTTTTTGTCTTCCCAGGTTTCATCCATGGATTGGGCGTCGGGGCAAGGACGTGGAATGCAGTGGGCCTCGGGGAGTGTGGAGTCTGGAGCTTCCTCAAGAGGTGCATGGCGGCCCATAGTCGGCCTGGCTGATGTTGGTGGTGCAGGGCGCATGGAGACAGAGATCCGGTCGGGGGGGTCACCGGCTGGCGATGCAGCGGTGGCAGGTGAGCTGCAGGTAGATAGCGGGGTTGGGCTGGAGCAGGTTGAAAGGGGGCATAAGTCCAGGAGGAAGAGGAGGCATTCCTGTAGGCATTGCCACAGTTCAGAGTCGTCCACTTCTTCTGTGTCCTCATCGTCATCCTCATCGGGAACTGCGCGTTTGGGTGTGGGGGTGGGCCAGGTGCCGGCCGCGTCCACTGGGGGGAGGGGTATGCCTACACTGGTCTCATTTGCGGAGTTATGGGAAGGGGTGCCTAGAACCTTGCATCGCAAGCGGCAGTACATTGACATTTTCCGTTTGTTGGAGGGCAAGAAGCGGTCGGGTGAGAGTAGGAAGAAGCGTGAGGATGATGAGAAGGCTGGGAGGGTAAAGAAAGTTTCGCATAATGTGGTGAATTGGGCTCAGGCATTTCTGAGGCTTGCAAGCGTGTGGGGTCATCAGTCTCTGGGAGATTATGGTATGTTGCTTGCATACGCTGACTCCATTCTGGAGGCGGCGCAGACACATGGGGGATTTGCTTGGTTGAATTACTACGAGAAATTTAGGGACAAGATGGAAGAGAGTAAGTGCCTGAACTGGGGTATGCAGGATATCAATTTATGGCTTACCCAGATGTCGGTCAGAGTGTGTGAGAATGGTGGGGGTGGGGTGCTAGTATTGACGGCGAGTGTGCCGGGACCGGGTCACTCCTTTCATGCGGCGGGGGTACTCCCCCCCAGAAAGTGGCAGGGGATGGGTCTGGGGACATCTGTTGGCGGTTCAATAAGTCCTCATGCCCATTTCCAGATTGCAAGTTCCGCCACGCTTGCTCGTCCTGCGGGGATGGACATCCCGCCAGTAAGTGTCTTAGGAAAGGAGGTGCAGGTGCCCCCACCCCTTCCACTCCAAAGTAATATTGACTTATTGGGCTTGGCTCCCACTCCCATTCGTTGGGAGACTATAGCGGGGTGGTTGAGGTGCTATCCGCGGAGGGTGGATAGAGGGGTTTTGGAAAGAGGGTTTCAATTTGGTTTTCGAATTCCGGTGCGGGGGACGGTGTTGGGTAGGTCAGCGGGCAACTCTCCTTCGGTGCAGCGTTTTGCATCCGTAGTCTGCGAGAAGTTGGCATTAGAGCTAAGTTTGGAAAGAATTGTGGGTCCTTTCGTTGAACGGCCTTTCGCGAATCTGGTGGTTTCCCCACTGGGGGTGGTGCCGAAGAAGGAGCCGGGGAAATTTCGCTTGATCCATAACTTGTCATTTCCATTGGGGGCGTTGGTGAATGCTCATATAACTAAGGAGCTATGCACGGTTCGATATGCGTCCTTCGATGAGGCAGTTGGGTTGGTCAAACGGTGTGGTCCTGGAGCTTGGCTGGCGAAGGTAGACATTGAGGCGGCATTTCGCTTGCTGCCTGTGCATCCGGCTGCTTTTCATTTGTTGGGATTCTGTTTCGAAGATGAGTTCTACGTGGACAAATGCATGCCTATGGGGTGCTCAGTATCTTGTGCCTACTTCGAGAAGTTCAGTTCTTTTTTGCATTGGCAATTGATCCAGAGGCTCGGCTGTGGAAACATTGTTCATTACCTGGACGATTCTCTTTTTGTTGGTGCGGCGCAGTCGGGGGACTGCCAGCGGTTGCTGGAGGACTTTGTGGACATGGCTGACGCTTGTGGGCTGCCGTTGGCTGTCGGTAAGATGGAAGGTCCGGCCAATTGTATTACCTTCCTGGGCATGGAGCTTGATTCCTTGGCTATGGTGGCGCGCCTCCTGATGGAGAAGGTGGTGAGGTTGCGAGTGCTGGTCGCTAACGGGTTGGCATCCTCTAATCTCTCCTTGCGGGAGTTGCAGGTATTGATTGGTTCTTTGAATTTCGCATGCAGAGTCATACCGATGGGCCGCATGTTTCTGCGACATTTAGCGGCATCCACAGCGGGTGTTCGGAAGCCACACCACCGCGTTAAAGTGTCCAAGGTCATGAAGGTGGACTTGAGGGTCTGGGACGAATTCCTGAAAGGCTTTAATGGGATTTTGGTCCTTATGGAGGCGGAGCTGTCCAGTGCGGATTTACAGTTGTACACGGAGGCAGCGGGCAGCGCAGGGCTAGGTATTTATTTTGGGGAGGAGTGGTGTGCGGCTAGCTGGCCACAGGCGTGGCATGCAGCGGGTCTGACTCGGAACATTACGTTTTTGGAGCTTTTTCCTATGTTGGTGGTGCTGCAGTTGTGGCCTGACAAGCTCCGGAATCATAGAGTGGCTTGGTGGTGCGACAATGAGGCTGTAGTGGCTGTAGTTAACCGGTATTCTCCGCATTGTCCTCAGGTGGTGGGGTTGATGAGGGACATAGTTCTGGCTTGTTTGCATTTGAATGTGTGTGTGAGGGCCCGGCATATTCCCGGCTACACTAATAGCATTGCGGATGCCCTTTCTCATTCTAAGTGGGAACTGTTCCGGATCTTGGCACCAGAGGCAGAAGAGGAAGGGAGGGCGGTTCCAGAGCATTTATGGCGGATTGGCCTGCAGACATGGTGAAACTTCTATGGAATTCTGTGACGGCGGTGACGAGGTCGGCGTACACGAGAGGTTGCGACACTGTGTGGGAGTTTCTGACGTCTCACGGATGGCGGCCGGGTGTGGCTCCGGACAGCTTCCTGGGCCATTATATTGTTCAGGCGAAAGGGAGTGGTGTATCCAGGGCATCGGTGCGGAGTCAACTGTCTGGCTTTACCTTTTTTGCTAAAGCGGCAGGATGGGGCTACTTGATTCCTGGGTTCCTGGCTTGGAAGTTGTTGCATGGATGGGAGCGAGCTTGTCTGCCTGCTGTGGATAGAAGGTTGCCGGTCATGCACGAGTTGCTGGTACAACTGTGTGCAGCGCTACCGGGAGTCATGGCGTCACCTTATGAGGCTACGTTATTCCATGCTATTTTCTATCTGGCCTTTTTTGGAGCTTTCCGGATGGGGGAGTTGGTGGCAAGCTCTAGTCGGGCTGGGGGTTGTGGTGGACTATTGGGTCAACACGTGCTCCTTGGGGGTGGGCAGCTGAGGGTGAGGTTGGCAAGATCAAAGACTGACCAGATGGGAAAAGGATTGTGGGTTGTTCTGAATGAGGTGGTTTTCCTTCCCACCTGCCCGGTGGCCGCCTTGAGAAGGTATGTGTTGATACGCCCGGTTGGGAGGGGGTTGTTTTTCTTGCATGAGGATTCACGATGTGTGACGTGTTTTCAGGTTGTGTCAGTCCTGCGGATGGCGTTGAGGCATATGGGGGTGGATCCGCAGCGATTCGCGCCACATTCATTTCGGATTGGAGCGGCCACCAGTGCTGCAGCGGCGGGGCTATCGGAGGGGGAGATACAGAATATTGGCAGATGGAGGTCGCAGGCTTTTAGGGGTTATGTGTGCTTATGATGGGACTGTCCACGGGGCTGACTTTGTCTTTCTCTTTCAGATGCTGTGCGGTGCCCGCTTGGATGTTGGATGATTGGACATTCATTCGTGCATTGGGCGGGACTGCAGGCAGCTGAACGGCCGTTGGGGCCTAATTTAGGTCTTGACCCGGAGGTGGTGTCCGTTTTATGGCTGGGTGAGCGTGGTCTGCAGTGTCTGCAGCTCTTACCTTTGCTTCGGCACCACTGGAGGGTGAGGACGGCCCCGGCAGTGATTCTACTGCATCTGGGAGGCAATGACCTGACTGAATGGACCTGTAAGCAGTTGATACGTGCAGTGAAAAGGGATCTGACTGGAAGGGGCGGTATATAAGAAACTGTTAAATAAATAAATAAGTTCTTCGGTTGTTTCAAGACGTTATTGTTTTGTGGTCTGATATTATTCCAAGGCCTGCCTGCCGGCTGCAGCAAAGTTGGTCGTGTGGTTTGGCTAAGATCAACCGGCAGATTGGGCGGTGAGTCGGTGATCATGGGGGGTATCACATTTTGCACTCTTGGATTGATGTTAACTGTGCTGGGTTGTACCGGCTCGACGGAGTGCATTTATCCCCAGTGGGGATGGATTTACTACTAAATGACTGGCAGGAGGCTTTGGAATTTATCTTGCAGCATGAGTCTCGCTGGTCGCAGCTTGGTCTTGGGGGGGCGGCGTAAGGACGTTAACGTCTTTTACGCCGGGTGGCGGGATCCTGGAGGTTTCCGGGGTCCGGAGCCTTAGACTGGAATTGTGGTGGGGGCGGTTGCCCCCAACCAGGATGACCCCTGGCCGGTCTTTGCTAGTAATATGGCGAGGCCAGGTAAAAGGGAGGGTACATGTTTGCCGATGGCCCGGCCGCGGCGTGAGTGAAATGAGGTCACCTTGCTAATGGTATGGCGGGTGAGGGCTCGTTCCGCTCGGGGGATTCTTAAGAAGTTGCTGTTTAAGTATATGTTATGGAACGTTATGACTGTTAATAAAGCTGCGACCAGTTGATCCCAAGATTCTGTGTCTGTGTTGATTTGTATGGAGCGGTTTGGAGGTTGGGGGGAGGGGGGGTTCAATCGGGTTGGGGGGGTGCGGGGTAGCACCGGGTCCGGCCTGCCCTGGTTAGTTATACCTACCCTTTGACATTACAAAACTTAGCATCAACCAGATCACATCACGTTTCAGTGAAATTTCACAGTGGTCAGACTCTCATAACCTGAAGATTAACTATAAGAAAACAGAGGCACTATATGTTACTAGGGACTAGGATTTTACTTCACCCCTCAATTTGCACCTTAAAGAAGCTATTGTTGAGGTAAAAAAAAAAGTCAAATATCTAGGTTTTACCCTAGATCAAACTATCAGTCTGGCTTTGCACATAAAAACTACTAGTGCAATCTATTGTAAACTAAGGATGATCCAACAGTTGAGACCTCTTCTTTCCAGCTATGACGTCAGATCTGTACTCCAGGCAATTATTTTACCCCGCCTTGACTATTGTAATAGCATACTTCAGGGTCTCCCAAAGCAAGCATCAAGTCAGCTTCAGATGGCCGAACACACCGCTGCACATATAAACATGAAGGCTCATAATACTGATCATATCACTCCCATATTATATAACCTACATGGGTTGCCAATCCAAAGCTGAATTAAATATAAATCTCTGATGATTACGTTTAAGCTATTAAGAAGCATAGCTCCATCCTACCTAACCAATAACACAGGTACACTACCAAAAAACTGCCTCCAGTTTTGCAACTGATTCCTATAGATTTTGGAGTGCTGAATCCAGGAAAAATAGCCAAAATGTTCCATCACGTCACATTTTCTTGCAAAATTAGATTTCTTACCCATATAAGGAATGTTCACATAATTTCTTTTTAGCCGACTGCAGTTTATTTTCTTGGCCCAAAATAGAGGTTGTAATGGTTAACTAACTAGAAACACTCCCTCATGATATTTTAGAGTGTTTGTATTCATTTTATACATTAACAGGACAATTGGGAGGCGGGGGGCTAAATCCAGTACTCGCGCTGGCGCATGTTCTTTCCTGTTCGCCTCGCCTCGTTCGCTCGCTCAAACACGGTGGTTGCGACATGAACGTTCCTGTCAAATTTCAGTTTCTTGCAAGTTCATTATTACCTTTTGTTTGCTCAGTCGTAATCCAGCTTTATTCCGAAGTGGTTCACTACAGTTGTAGTTTGCAGTGCTGTGTATTTGTGATGGCTCACAGAGCCAGAGGTTGCGTCAACTCTCCGGACAGTTTTTGTTTTATTTGTGGGGAATATACCGTGAAAAAGCGGCAGAGGAACATTTCTGCATTTATTAAAAAAGTATATTTCGCCTATTTCGGTTTGAAGTTAGGCGATCAAGACAAACCGTGGGCTCCTCACAAAGTGTGCAAGACATGTGAGGAAGATCTACGCTTATGGATGAAAGGTAAAAAACAAGCATTTCGTTTCGGAATACCTATGATGTGGCGTGAACAAAGAGACCACAGCAGTGACTGCTATTTTTGCTCTTGCATTGTGAAGGGATACAACTTAAAAAATAAGAACGTAATAAGTTACCCCAACCTTCCCTCAGCAATTAGGCCTATGCCTCATAGCAACGAAGTACCTGTGCCTGAACCACCAAAATCTTTGGATCATATTTGTGTGGACGGTTCTGATCATGATGAGACTCATCAGATGGCTTTTCCCGATGAGTCCAGTACTTCCGAGTTTGAAACTGAACCAGATCCGAAACCTGAACTTTTCTCTCAAGCTGAATTGAATGATTTAGTCCGGGATTTAGGACTCCCAAAAGATGCTGCCCAACTGCTAGGTTCTCGGCTTAAACAGAAAAATCTATTGTCACCAGGAACAACTTTTTATTGGTACCGCAACCGCGAGACACAATTTTTGAAGTATTTCAGCAAAGAGGAAGATTTGGTATTTTGCAACGATATATACGGAGTGATGGAAAAGTTTAAACTCAAGTATGATCCTGCTGAATGGCGGCTGTTCATTGATTCGTCAAAAGACAGCATAAAAGGTGTTCTTCTTCATAATGGCAACACATTCGCTTCAGTTCCTATTGCTCACTCTGTTATTCTCCAAAAAAAATACGAGAATTTGGCCCTGATTCTTCAGAAGATTCGTTATGATGAGCATAAGTGGTTGATTTGTGGAGACTTTAAAATTCTATCCATGCTATTAGGGCAGCAATCCGGTTTCACCAAATATCCCTGCTTCCTTTGCTTGTGGGATAGCCGGGCCCGCGACATACACTGGGGGAAAAAAGACTGGCCAATTCGGGAGTATTTGTGACCCGGTGAGAAAAATGTTCTTCATGAGAGCTTGGTACCTCGTGATAAAATTCTATTACCACCTCTCCACATTAAGTTGGGTCTCATTAAGCAATTCATCAAGTCCCTTCCAAAAGATGGTGAGTGCTTTCGGTACCTTTGCTCAAAGTTCCCCCGACTTTCTGAAGCAAAGCTAAAGGAAGGAGTGTTTGTTGGCCTTGATATAAGGAAACTCATTTCAGATGGAGCATTCGCTGAAACGATGTCTGAGAAGGAAAAAGAAGCCTGGGATTCCTTTAAGGATGTTGTTCTCAAATTCTTGGGGAACAGGCGGGATGAGAACTATAAGGATATTGTTGCCAGGATGCTCAATGCCTTCAAAGAACAAGGCTGTAACATGAGCCTGAAAGTCCATTTCTTGCACTCCCATGTGAACTACTTTCCTGAAAACTTGGGGGCGTACAGTGAAGAACAAGGTGAAAGGTTTCACCAGGACATCAAGGATGCAGAGAGAAGGTACCAAGGAAGATGGAACACCACTATGATGGCTGATTTCTGCTGGTTGCTGCTGCGGGAAACCCCAGATGAAAAATACGCCAAGCAGCGCACCAAGAGAAGCATTCGGGGGAAGAAGAAACGGGCCCACCAGGAGATTGATTGACCCAAGAATGACTTTAAAATCTAAACTGTGTTGACAAATATCGTGTTTTTACTAAACTTTGAAATAAAAATTTGCTGGTTATTACCACAGTGTCGGATCTCATTTATTAGAATTTTATTTTCACACCATCGGGTGTTTTTCTTCATGTATTGCAATGGTGCGGTTTGCGTTTTCTATTCTTACATACATACCTGTACAACATTTTTTGCACATTTCTTTGCTTTGCTTTGTGTCTAACCTCGCTCTTATATGTTCATTGTTTGTGCACATGTATGTGACTGTTTTAAGTGCAGACAATTTTGCTACCATCACAGTGTGTTTTGTTGACATTACTCTATTCTTATGTGCTGCCTTGTTACAATTTTCTTTATTCTTATTTGAATAACTACTAAACAATTAGTATAAAGAATTCATCCAAGAAACATTTATCTCGATCGCACTCAATCTGAAACGTTCACCTCAAACAGCTAACCCAATGTAGCAAAATATCTGTACGTGATGGAGCAAATTGGTTACCAGATTTGGATTCAGCGCACCAAAAAACATAAAAATCAATCGAAACATTAGAGGCAGTTTAAAAAAAAATTTTTTTAGTGTACCTGTGTAATGAATAAGAAGAAGCTGCACATAGAACACACTCCTAGTCCCTTCTGACTTCTGTAAGTCTAACCAATCTACAAGCAATAGAGCATTCACATTCTTTGCAACAGTGTTATGGAATGCTCTCCCAGAAAAATTAAGGTGTATCGATGATCTTCCACATTTCGAAAGGAACTCAAAATACATTTATTTACTGAACATTTTGGTAATCTGCAGGAACAAAGCAAAATCTATCCAACTTAACCTTCTACAGTACTTCAATGATCCATTACCTAGTCAGTATTGTTCATATCAGCTCTGCACATGATTATATAACCCCTTTGTAAGTTAACATGTAGATAGTTCATCTTTAAGTTAAAACTGCTATGTTTGTCATTGTATGATGTTTTTAACATTCAATGTAATTGTTTATGTTCTTTGTAAACTGCTTTGATTACAGGAAAGGTGGTATAATAAACCTCTAAATAAATAAATAATTCAAGTCTGAGGAGTTACAACCATCTGAGAGGTGGCATGGTAGCTTAACCTCCAGCCTGTGGACATTATGTCCAGGCAAGAGACACACTGTTGCCACTGAGGGCCAGGAATTATCTTCTTGCTATGAGCTGGATCAAACAACCTGGCCCCCTCATTCCTCTCCACCCTGATCTCCATGCAACCGACAACCAGAAGCAGGAGAACCATGAACTCTGACACACTAAGAGTTCCAAACAGCTTTAGGCACGTAAAGGTCAGTACTAGTCGCAGAGCGTTCTCCTTATCTGCCCCCACGTTATGGAACCAGCTCCCACACGAGCTGAGAGAAATTAAAGACATAAGCAACTTCAGAAAACAACTGAAGACGCACCTGTTCAATTGTCATTATACCAGATGAAAATCCAAAAGGACAAAAGAAATGAATTGCAGTATGTACAATGTAAATAGATGGTGGTTAGTGCCTGTGTAAATGTATGATAATAGCTAAGGTCTTTATATGGACCCGCATATGTGTGCTGTGTATCCCCCTGCTCTCTCTATCTAATCCCCAAATAATTCTGTCTGTAATTTATGACAAATCCCGTAATTGTAATCAAACCGCTTCTGATCGCTGGAAGGAGCGGTATATAAGTCCTCACTAAATAAATAAATAAATAAAGCATCTCATAACTTATAAATCTGTTTTATATAAGCTTTTTTGAGTTTAAAAGGGAAACTAATGAGTGAATGTAAAAAAAAAAAAGGACATTAAAGGTTACAAAATGAATGCAGATTCCAAATAATACCAAATTGCATTCATCTATACCAGAGATTCCCAACTCCAGTCCTGGAGGGCCAAATACCATTCAGGTTTTCAGTCTGTCCCTAATGAATATGCATGAGATACATTTCAATACAATGGGGGCAGTGCATGCAAACGTATCTCATGCATATAGGGACAGCCTGAAAACATGAATGGTATTTGGCCCTCCAGGACTGGAGTTGGGAACCTCTGATCTATATTAAATAAAGTAACAGCTTAGCCAGCCAAGAAGTTCCAGCTAAACCATAAATCCAACAATGGTACTGGCTTGCCATTCACTTGTATATGAAAACTGTATCTAGCTTGTATTTGCAGCATTTCAATATCTATTCACTCACTGACGGTGATATGCAGTGCATGCTGATTACCTGGGTTTGACCCTTGGGAAGGTTATGAACGTATCAATCGTAGGTGACATACCAAACCCATTCTGACATTTAGAAACCAGATTTAGAGTCCACTTTAGCGTGTCTGGAGGAACAGTGGTCTGTAGCTCCCAGTCAAGGCTAATGCTATAATGCAGTGTTTCCCAACCCAGTCCTACGGGGCACACCGGCCAGTCAGGTTTTCGGGATATCCCTAATGACTATGCATGAGATATATATGCATTAGAGATATCCTGCCAACCTGACTGGTTTGTGGCCCTCCAGGGCTGGATTTGGAGACCCCTGCCTTACACCTCTGTCATTTAAGATTGTGAGTGGGCAAGGTGCAGATGTCCTAGACATCGAAAGGGTATATAGAATGTGACACATTCCTCCTCGATTCTCACCACCACCAAAAAGTTGTCTAATAGACAATATTTTGGTGGTGGTGAGAATCGAGGAGGAATGTGTCACATTCTATATACCCTTTCGATGTCTAGGACATCTGCACCTTGCCCACTCACAATCTTAAATGACAGAGGTGTAAGGCAGGGGTCTCCAAATCCAGACCTGGAGGGCCACAAACCAGTCAGGTTGGCAGGATATCTCTAATGCATATATATCTCATGCATAGTCATTAGGGATATCCCGAAAACCTGACTGGCCGGTGTGCCCCGTAGGACTGGGTTGGGAAACACTGCTATAATGGATTAGCTAGGATGAACTGGGAAAAAGCCAATTACCCTGCAATTCATCTACAGCCTTAGAAGCTGTACTAACTGGAATAGTTAGAAATTCTAATTACACCCTTGCACCTAATTGGTTCATGCAGTATGTGTGATACCACTTGTAAAATCATAGCCAACATGAACCAATCAAAGCTACTGTAATGTCATTTGTGTTACTCAGGCACATGAATGCTCCAAGGAGTGAAGGGAAATTGCAAAAAATCACAGAACTTCAAAAATGCTTGACTTAACACAGTGTGAAGGCTATGGTTTATAAATGGATGCCTAGGCAGTCAAGGCACAGATGTGCCTTTATAGAACCCTGCCTTACTGAAAGCCGATGCACTAAGTTCCATTAACGCCAAGGCAACAGCAACTCTGTAAGTGTGCCCGTTTTACACTCATTCCGCATCCTTAGCAACATAAGAACATAAGATATGCCATACTGGGTCAGACCAAGGTCCATCAAGCCCAGTATCCTGTTTCCAACAGTGGCCAGTCTAGGTCATACGTACCTAGCAGTTCCCTCAAAAGACACAGATTCCACAATGCTTGTATTCTGTCAAGCATTGATATCCTGGGTCCCTTTTTAATAATGGTTTATGGACCTTTCCTCCAGGAACTTGTCCAAACCTTTTTTAAACCCAACTACACTAACAGCCTTAACTACATCCTCCGGTAACAAATTCCAGAGTTTGATTACACGTTGAGTGAAAAAATATTTTCTTTTATTAGTCTTAAATAGTTTACCCTGCAGCTTCATTGCATGTCCCCTATTCTTTCTATATTCTGATAATGTAAACGATTGATCTACGTTTACCCGTTCCACTCCGTTCATTAATTTATAGACTTCTATCATATCTCCCCTCAGCCGTCTCTTTTCCAGGTTAAAGAGCCCTAACCTTTCTAGCCTTTCTTCATAGGGGTATCCTTCCATCCCCTTTACCATTTTGGTGGCTCTTCTCTGAACCTTTTCTAATAACACTATATCCTTTTTAAGATACAGAAACCAGAATTGCACACAATATTCAAGGTGCAATCTCACCATGGAACGATATAGAGGCATTATAATATCCTTTGTTTTATTTTCCATTCCTTTCCTTATGATACCTAGCATTCTATTTGCTCTCTTGGCCGCTGCTGCACACTGGGCCGAGGGTTTTAACATGTTATCCACAATGACGCCTAAATCTTTTTCCTGGTGGTGGTTCCTAATGTGGAATCTTGCATCGTGTAACCATAGTTTGGGTTGTTCTTCCCTCGGTGCATAACTTTGCACTTGTCCACATTAAATTTCATCTGCCATTTTGATGCCCAGTCTTCCAATTTGTCAAGATCCTCTTGCAATTTTCCACAATCTTCTTGGATTTTAACAACTTTAAATAATTTTTTGTTATCTGCAAATTTGATAACCTCACTCGTTATTCCCTTTTCCAGGTCATTTATGAATATGTCAAAAAGCAGCGGACCCAGCACAGATCCCTGGGGTACACCACTATTCACCTTTCTCCATTGGTAAAATTGGCCTTTTAGCCCTACCCTCTGCTTTCTAGCTTTTAACCAGTTCCCGATCCACAATAGTACACTGCCTTCTATCCCATGACTCTAGTTTTGCCAAACGTTTCTGATGAGGGACCTTGTCAAAGGCTTTCTGAAAGTCCAAATACACTATATCAACTGACTCAGCTTTGTCTACCTGTTTATTCACACCTTAAAAAATACATAACAGATTAGTAAGACAAGATCTTCCTTGTCTAAAGCCATGTTGGCTGTCTCCCATTAAGCCATGACTATCTACATGTTCAGCAATTTTGTTCTTTATGATGGTTTCTACCATTTTTCCCGGTACTGATGTCAGGCTCACCGGTCTGTAGTTTCCCAGATAACCCCTGGAACCCTTTTTAAAAATTGGTGTTACGTTCGCCAACCTCCAGTCTTTAGGTATTACAGATGATTTTAATGATAGTTCACAGATTACTAATAGCAGGTCTGCAATCTCATATTTCAGTTCTTTCAACATCCTTGGATGTATATCATCCGGTCCAGGTGATTTGCTACTCTTCAATTTATCAAATAGCTATAATACATCTTCACGATGTATCGATATTTCCTTCAATTCTTCCGCACCTTTAAATACCACTTCAGTCATAGGTAACATCCCTACATCTTCCTCAGTAAAGACCGAAGCAAGGAATTCATTCAGTCTCTCTGCTTTCGCCTACATGTGTGATACATGCTTTCCTAGCACTTAGCTTTATGTGCAAATATGCTGAGGCTATTCTATAAGAGCTTACCTGAGCATGTCATACCATGTGACACACAAGTTGTTATCCTCCCAAATGTTCTATGCAGGATATATTACTATCTGCTGAGTAAATTTCTTAAGTTGTGTACACGGGTAGGATAATTTTCAAACACTGCTGCCAATATTCAGGAGTTCAAAAATCCCCCTTCCTATCTTGGTGTGGGTAAAAGGCTGGGGTTAGGTCAAAAGAGGAAAAGGACATTCAGCTGCAAAGGACATGAGTGCTAAGTAGCTGCATTCCCCCACTGGCCTGAAGTTGAAGTTTCCTTTTGAAAATCTGCTTCGAAGCGCAGCATGTTTCAAAATTGTCCCTATCAAAAATGACCGATTTAAAAATACAAAATCAATGTTGTGTCATCAGATACCAAGTGCGGATGGCAACAGCTTTGAAGAGGAAAGAAAGCTGAGATTTTTCTTCACCAGGGATTTCACCTGTAATCCAAATAAATATTTTAGTTTTCAGATTTTGTTTAACTGGTATGAGAAACTACCTCTGTCTAAAATCATCTCATATTCTTCATAACAACATCCTCACAATTTGCTATCTGCTCCTCCTCCTGCATCGTGTCATGTGATGCATTCCCTTCCATCTGCCTTTCGTATTTAAAAAAGACAAAACAAACTCAATTAAAACTAGCATATACAGAGGAAAGGAAAAATTGTAGGCTTGGGATGAGGCCAGGATTAGGTGTGGAGGGAATAAACCAAGCCTTTAGATCGCACCATTCCTGGTAGGTCTCTTATCTGATAAGCCTCACCCACAATTCTAAAGTACTGTTGTTCTGGTAAGCTAATAATTCACTAGGACACAGGCAGGCACTCTCTTTTATTAGGAACCTACCACTTTTACCTATCTAAAGAGAAGAATCTGCAAAGACTGGATCCTCTGAAAAACAAGGAAATCGCAGCAGCAAACGACAAAGAGGAAAATCTCTGTATTCAGGCAATAATAAAGACTTGACATTTTTCAGTGGAATATGGCTTTTTTCCCCCAAACAGCTGAACTAGCCTGCAATTGTTGTCCAACTATTTCTGTCATCCTGCTAACACGGTGTTTTAGGATTCTTTTTAAATCTCCTGGCTCAGAGAGAGCAGCTGAGAAGTAAATGTTCCTGTGTTAGGATCTTGGGGTAGAATTAAATCAGACCATGAAGGCACTATATGTATTGCAATCGAGAAGAGCTTTGTTAGCATGAAATAAACTGCATGCATTCCTTTTTCATGGTCAGTGGCGCCAAAAGATGGGGGTGTGTGATGCTGGTGGGCCTGCTGTGTTGGAAGGGAGGCGTACAGAATCTGATGCGGTATCCCTTGCGAATGATTCGTAGCACCCAGGAGTCGGAGGTGATCTTCTCCCATTCTGGGAGGAAGAAGGACAGACGCCCCCCGATCTGGGAGGGGGGCGGTCCACGGCCGACAAAAGGACGGGCCACTCTTGGTGGGTTGAGAGTTGGTGTTTTTCTTCTGCTTGCGGTCCCTCTGGAAGTGGCGCTGCTGTGAGGGTCCTTGGTAGGAGTTTGACTTGTACCTGGGGCCTTGCCACTTCTTTCTGGATGAGTACCTTCTGTCGAAGTTGTAGAGGGATTTCCGCTGATAGTTAGATTTTTGGGGGTTACCGTAGCGGTCAAACCCTTCCTCCGCTAGGGTCTGCAGGGTGTTACAGTCTTCCTTCATGGTGTTTACTGTATCAGCCACCTTGTCCCCAAAGAGGGATTAGCCTGAGCAGGGGGCGTCCGTGATCTTGTCATGGGAGTCATTCCTCAGGCTGGAGGCTCGCAGCCATGCCCATCTCCTGGCCGAGATAGCTGTGCCCGCTGTGCGAGTGGCCGTGTCGAAGGCATCGAATGCCGTGCTGGCCAGGTGCTTGTTACACTTGATTAGGTCATTCAGTGCGGCCGAAAAAGAGGCGAGAGACTCCTTAGGGAGGGAGGAAGCTGCCTGCTTGATGTTGGAGACACAGGTGTCCTGAAATAGGATTTGTTGAAACTGATGGGCAGCAATCCGTGCCCCGAGCATGGCTCCTTGAAAGACCTTCTTGCCAATGTCGTCGAGCAACTTGTTGTCCCGTCCGGGAGGGTGGTTGGTGTGAATCCGCGAGGATTTTGCCTTCTTGAGAGCGGAAGAGACCACTATGGAGTGGTGAGGTAGCTGTACTTTATCAAACCCTGGCGTAGGTTGAAGAAGGTACTTGGAGTCTAGTCTCCTTGAGGTAGCGCGTCCCGAAGCCGGCGTCTGCCAAAGTCTGGAATGACTCTCCTTCAGCTTGCGGTGTAGAGGTAGGGCCAGAGGGGTTTTAGGGGCAGCAAGATACTTAAGTACCTCTGGCTCAGCCTCCTCTGTCGTGCTGTTTGGGATTAGGCCCAGGGAAGAGGACAATTTGCTGATAAACTTGGGGTAAGTAAGGTCCTCCGGGGGGGGGGGTGGTCCTTCCTTCTCCGGGGAGAGCCTCGGCTCTGAGGCAGAGTGGTTTATGGCAGATCCCACCACCCCTGCCTCTGGCTCCTGGTCCTCAGCGGAGCTGTCCGGGGAGGAGATGGCAGCGGGCAGCTCAGGCAGCAGTTGGTTACACACAGCAGGCACAGCAGGCATGGCATGAAGAGGAGGGGCTGCCAGGCATGGAGAAGCTGATGCAGCCGTAGGCTGGGGGGCTGTCTGTTGTACGAGCTGGGTCAGCAGGTTAAGAGGAGGAGGAGGAGCTTCGGTGGGGGCGGGACCGGTGCCTGGAGGAACGTCTCCTGGATGCTTTGTGCCTCCTCCGGGGGTGAGAGCAGTCACTGGAGTCTGAAGAGCTACAGGAGGGGTCTCTGCCGCGTTTACTTCCTTTGCGGGACCGGGATCCAGCATCAGAAGAGTGCTTTTTGTCCTGTCCTCTTCGGCAGGCTTGGAATTGTTGCGGGTCCCCCCCCCCCCCGCGATTCCGGAGCAGCTCCGATCCTCGGGAGTCAAGGGGTGATGACTTGCTAGGTGCAGCGTCGCGCTGCGATGACGTTGCAGAGAAGGACGAGCAGGGATAGGCAGCGAGGAGACTGACGTCACACAGGGGGAGGAGCCGGTGGCGACGGCGGGAACTTCGGGGGGGAGGAAGGAAGGCAGGCACTCACCCACGGCGCCATGATCAGTTGTTGGAGTTACCGCATGGCCGGTGGCCGCCGGAAAACCGAGGAGTTGCAGGCTGCAGCTGGGGCCAGGGACAGGCAGCGCTGCAGATCCTGTCGGGGGGCCGGGGATGGAGGCCCAGAGGGGCACATCCTGGGCCTTAGAGGTTGCTGCGTTTGAAGTAGGATTTTGCTGCAGGCCAGAAGGTTCGCCGAGCTGGCAGAGGGCACACAAATCCGAGTCAGAGGAGCGCAGCTTTTTTCCGCATGGGCATCTTTTTGATCCCGATTTGGGCATCGCTCCGTGAGTATGTGAACGTTGAGAAGTTGAGAAGTTGCAGAGAAGAGGCAGATCCGACTTGCTGGCAAGGCGGAAGAACAGGAACTGGCCAGGCTAGGGGGCGGAAACGGGAGGTGGGCTAGCAGAGAAATCTGAGAGCACTTCCGAACCTGGTACCGCCCGGAGGACGTCACCATGTGTGGCTGACGAAATCCTGCGGTCCATGGAGAAGTAAATGTTCCTGTGTTAGGATCTTGGGGTAGAATTAAATCAGACCATGAAGGCATTGTATGTATTACGATTGAGAAGAGCTTTGCTAGCATGAAATAAACTGCATGCATTCCTTTTTCATGGTCAGCGGCGCCAAAAGGATGATGAACAAAAAGAGAAGCAATGTGAAATCACAGACTTCATAAGAAGCACTCGCTTTTCACAAGGTCTCCTAGGAGAGAAATGTTATAACCAAGTGCACAGGTAAATAGCATTTGTACACCTTTCCCTTCTCAGGTAACAAGCAACTCTTGAAAACAAAACATATGCACACATGTCTATTTTGAAAATTACCCCAAGGAATCTATGTGCTTATATTTATAGCTGTCCTTTACCATGCATGTAATTTACTCCTGTGGGAAGTCTGCACACAAAAATTCAAAATCCGGGGTCAAAAGGTCTGAATTATGCAAAATTCTGAATTATTTGTCAAAATAACAAAGCATATTGTTTTTGAGTGATACTTAATTTAAAATACAATAAAGAAAAAAAATCACAAAATCGCGAAAAATTTGAATTATTGTGTGCAGAATTCCGGCAGGACTAATGTCTGTTACAAGCGTATTTTCAAAAATATGCATGCCAATACAAACCCCTCTCCAGCTCCAGGAACACCAGGTAAAGATAAGTTTGAGCCGACTATACACCCCTAATATCCACATTGATAGTCTGTCAGTGCAAACAAAGAAAAACTTGTTTATCTTTACTAATGATTTGGGGTTCACACTTAATAACCTTACTAACTTGCATCACAGGGCATGTGCTAGACCTGTTACTTACTAACATCCAATCCTCTTGTCCAGCCTGCCTTTATACGCCTAAATACCTTGGACTGACAATGCATTGTTGCTATTCTTTGTGACACATTCACCTTGCAATAAGGATCATACCAGATCTACAAAGCCCAGATAAGTCCAGATCTTTTCCAAAAAGTATGTCAGTCTCTAATCACTCCCATCCTGGATTGCTCAAACATCATTTATCATGGTCTTCCCAGCCACACCTTACACCCTCTCCAAATGGCTCAGAATACGGTGGCAAGAATCATCAACAGAGCCCCTAGACAAATCGCACATTACCCCCCATTCTTATGCATCTGCACTGCCTACCTGTTCACTCAAGAATACGCTACAAAGCTCTCGTTATCATATTCAAAATCATCCACGACAGTTCTGCCTCCTGCCTTCAACTCCTTGTTTCGATGCCCAAAAATGACAGATTCCAGAGGCAAGGCTCAATTAACCTCACTCAAAAAAACAGGAGCAAAGAGTCAGCTTGCAAGTGGGCACTCTCACTTTTCTCATTCCACAGTTTGGAACTCGCTACCCACAGCTCTAAGAGGATGACCAGACCCAGTAGAATTCCGCAAAAAACTTACGACTTACTTATTTCAAGAACACATCAAAGCCAACATAACACCCAATTACTGATCAGACCTGGAACCAGACCCACCGATTACCTAATCAAGACAGGAGCACCTTAAGAAATGAATGAGATATATATGTTGTTGTTGTTAAGTGCTGTCGAGTCGGCATCGACTCATGGTGACCCTCTGGATAGCTATCCTAAATTGTGTTCGGTCTTCAGTCAGGCGGCTCATTGTTGACAGAATGGTACCCGTAGCTGCTGTTATCATATCGATCCATCTCATTGCTGGCCTTCCTCTTTTGCGTTGACCTTCTATCTTGCCAAGCATGATGTCTTTCTCTAATGATCTCTCTCTTTGCATGATGTGTCAAAAGTATGAAAGTCAAAGTCTTGTCATCTGAGCTTCTAAAGAAAGCTTAGGTTTGATCTCCTCTAGTACCGACTGGTTTGTTCTTCGGGCAGTCCATGGTATACACAGTATTCGCCACCAGCACCATAATTCAAAGGCATCAATTTTCTTCCTGTCTATCTTTTTCACTGTCCAGCTTTTACATCCATATGATGTTATTGAAAATACCATGGCTTGAACAAGTCGAATCTTTGTATGGAGAGAGACATCTCTGCTCTTGAGAATCTTATCTAGGTCTTTCATAGCCATTCTGCCAGGAGCAATGCGTCGTCTGATTTCTTGACTGCTTGTTGCTTCTTTATTGATAGTTGATCGAAGTAGGTTAAAGTTGTTCACGATTTCAATTTCTTCTCCTTCAACGATGAACCTGTTGATTATGCCAGTTGTCATGATCTTTGTCTTCTTTACATTAAGGTGCAGGCCCATTTTGAGACTATGTTCTTTGATTATGAGAAGCAAATATTTTAGATCATCTTCACTTTCAGCCAGTAATGTGGTATCATCAGCATAGCGAAGGTTGTTGATGAGACTTCCAACAATCTTCACACCTCTGTTGTCTTCATACAATCCTGCTTCTCTGATGATTTGTTCTGCATATAAATTAAACAGGTAGGGGGAAAGTATGCAGCCTTGTCTTACACCTTTGCTTATTTTAAACCATTTTGTTTCTCCTTGTTCCGGTCGAACTGTTGCTTCTTGATCAATGTACAGATTGTGCAAGAGTACGATCAGGTGTTCTGGTATATCCATGCTTCTTAATGTGGCCCAGAGTTTCTCATGGTTTACACAGTCAAAAGCTTTGCTATAATTGATAAAGCACAAATAGATATCCTTTTGGTATTCTTTAGTCTTTTCAAAGATCCATCTCATATCCGCAATGATGTCTCTCGTTCCTCGCCCTTTCCTGAACCCTGCTTGCACTTCAGGTAGTTCTTGTTACAGGTATGGTTGTAGTCTCTTTTGAATAATCTTTAGAAGAATCTTGCTGGCATGTGGGATCAGAGCGATTGTGCGATAATTTCCACAGTCAGTTGGATCACCTTTCTTTAGTATTGGTATAAACACAGATCTTTTCCAGTCAGTTGGCCATGATGTTGTCTTCCATATTTCTTGGCAGAGCCTTGTAAGTATGGTAACAGCTGAATCAGATTGCTGTAATACCTCTATGGGAATGCTATCAATGCCTGGTGCTTTGTTCTTTGATAAGGCTTTCAATGCTGCTTCAACTTCTTCTTTCATCACCAATGGTTCCCGATCATAAGGTACAGGTTGAAACGGCTGTTGGTCCACTTGATCTTTATCATATAAAAACTGTATATTCCTTCCATCTTTTCTTGATCTTTTCAGCATCATTCAACATAGAACCTTGAGTATCTTGTAACATTCCAATTCGAGGCTGGAACTTTTTCTTTAATTCTCGTAGCTTTAGGAAAGCCGATCTTGTTCTTCCTCTAATAGTTTCTGCTTCTATTTCCTTGCATGCGTCATTGTACACTTTTCCTTGTCCTGTCTTGCTGCACGTTGGAAATCTCTGTTGAGTTTTGTGATTGTCTTTCTTTCTCCTCTGGCTTTAGCTGCTCTGCATTTCTGGGCAATTTTCAGAGTTTCTTCCGTCATCCATTTTGGCCATTTTTTCTTTTTCACCTTTTGTAGAGACTTCTCGCTTTCTTCCAACACAGCCTTCTTGATGTCATTCCATAACTCATCTGGAGCTTTGTCATTTGTATCTAAAGCAGCAAATCGATTTTGCAGGCAGTCTTTAAATTCCAGTGGTATATTCTCAAGGTCATATTTTGCTGCATTCACGAGTGGTTTGCTCTTTTTCAACTTTAGCTTGAGTTTGCATACTAGTAGTTGATGATCTGTACCACAGTCAGCTCCAGGTTTTGTCTTTGATGATGTTATAGAGCTTTTCCATCATTGACTTCCACAGATGTAGTCAATTTGATTTTTATACAATCCATTGGGTGAAGTCCATGTGTACAGTCGCTGCTTGTGCTGCTGGAAGAAGGTGTTTGAGATGAATAGATCGTTGGTCTTGCAGAATTCTATGAGTCTTTCTCCAGCTTCATTTCTGTTCCCTAGTCCATATTTTCAAACTACTTTGTCTTCTTCTTTGTTGCCAACATTTGCGTTCCAGTCACCCATGACTATCAGGATATCCTGTTAGCATGTTCTGTCAATTTCAGCTTGTACTTGTTCATAGAACTCTTCAATTTCATTCTCTTCTGCAGCTGTTGTGGGGGTATATACTTGAATTATAGTTGTGCTGATAGGCATTCCTCATAGACGAATAGAGATTAAGTGTTCGCTGACTGCATTGTATTGCATTACAGTTCTTGCAAGTTTATTCTTTATTATAAATGCAACACCATTTCTTCTTTGTCTTTCATTTCCAGCATAGTAGACTATGTGATCATCTGATGCAAAGTGCCCGATGCCAGTCCATTTCAGTTCGCTGACACCCAACAGATCAAGTTGTACACGTTCCATTTCATTCTTGACCACCTCCAACTTCCCTTGGTTCATGCTTTGTATGTTCCATGTTCCAATGTGTAAGACATCTTTACAGCTTCTGACTCTCATTTCATGCACAGCTACATCAGCAGTCAGACGTCCCAAGGGCTTTGATCCAACCACATCATAAATGCTGGCTTTACTCTGAAACGTCTTCAGTTCTTCCCCAGTAGGTAGTTGAATGCCTTCTGACCTGGGGGTCTCATCTTCCATCACTACAGCACAATTTGTTTTGTTGTAACTATCCATTGGGTTTTCATGGCAAGATACAGAAGTAGATTGCCAGGCTTTTCTTCCGCGCAGTTTAAGTTTGGTGGTGTTGCCGTTGTCACAGAAATATGATCCTCTGCCCTCAACACTATCCCATTCTGCTGCTGCCCTGATGGGTGGTTTGTCTTGGTCTGGCACCTCAGCTGGACCTGTCCATCTTGGGAGACCCTGCCAGTAGTTAAACTACCGATAGTTTAGCTCTCAGCATCACTGATGCACACAAGCCCTCACAGCACGACAAGCTGCAAACCAAGTGAGGGAGTTATATATAGCCCTTGGAATAGAACATTGTAAATACCACCTGTATATAGTTTGCAATAATTATGAATCTGCAATTGTAATCTTTAATTTGAGTTACTTTATTAACCTATACTCATGTTTAGTTTCAATGTACAACAATATGCATTTCCATGCCGTGTTAAATCTTGTTTTCATGTAAACCGCTTTGAATTGTAGAAAGGCAGTATAGAAGTAAGTTTAAATAATTAAATAAATAAAATATTTAGCACTATTTTATAAGTGGCTGTTCACATGCATAAAGCAGTGCTCTAAGTGCAGAAATGGCTTTTAAACTGCCCTCCCTGTGAATCAGATTTTATAGAGAGAGTAGCCTCAAAGTTAGAAACCAACAAAATCGGCTTTGATCAACATGCATCTTGGGAATTAATTTATTTAAAAAACAATCTAGCAAGAATAAGTAGTAGGAAAAATACCAGATCTAGAACAAATAGTGTTGAAGAAATGCAAGCTCTACATTGAGCCCCGAGTGAGCAACATTTTGTTATGGACAACTAAATTCCATTGGTCTTGTCGACAGCCCTTGCAAGACTTGGGTGTTCATTTGGATTCAGGTTTGACTTTGTGAGATCAGATTAAGGCATTTTTTAGGGTTAGATTGTTGCAAAAGTTAAGACATCTGCTATACCCAATAATTTTCAGTTGGTAGTGCAAGTTTTAACAATGAATAATGTTGACTGCTTTTAACACCGTGTATCTTGGATTGCTGGCTTATGCTTTAAAATTGTTGCAGAACACCACAGTACAGCTGCTCACTTGCTGTTGGTTGAGAAAGAATGTGACTCCCTATCTCCGAACATCAAATTGGCTTCCTTTTAGGTACCATATATCATTTAAGATTTGTATTCTTATTTAATCAAGCTGTTGCTGATGATGGTTCTGCTTGTATTTCCTGAGTCTTTAAGTGTGCTTTGAACTGGGATACATTCTTATAAATTCCTGCATTAAGGGTGGTCAAGTTGGCCATAACTTGTGCTGCTACTTTTTCTGTAGCTGGACCATTCTACGGAAATCATTCGCCTCCATGTTACATACAGAGTCCAATATGCCGGACTTCATAGATAGCTATCACAGGAAAAAGGCAGATATCACAGGCTTTTTTTCCACAGTAGCTGCCTGAATGGGTGGATGTGAGTGGAGAGTAGGTATTCCAGTTTCGAGAGGCTACTGTGGGCATTGACATAAGAACATAAGATATGCCATACTGGGTCAGACCAAGGTCCATCAAGCCCAGTATTCTGTTTCCAACAGTGGCCAATCTAGCTCATATGTACCTAGCAGTTTCCCCAAGAGACACAAGTTCCACAATGCTTGTACTGGGTCAAGCATTGATATCTTCGGTAACTTCTTAATAATGGTTTATGGACCTTTCCTCCAGGAACTTGTCCAAACGTTTTTTAAACCCAGCTACACTAACAGCCTTTACTACATCCTCCGGTAACAAATTCCAGAGTTTGATTACACGTTGAGTGAAAAAATATTTTCTTTTATTAGTCTTAAATAGTTTACCCTGTAGCTTCATTGCATGTCCCCTAGTCTTTCTATATTCTGATAATGTAAACAATCGATCTACGTTTACCCATTCCACACCGTTCATTAATTTATAGACTTCTATCATATCTCCCCTCAGCCGTCTCTTTTCCAGGTTAAAGAGCCCTAACCTTTTTAGCCTTTCTTCATAGGAGTATCCTTCCATCCCCTTTACCATTTTGGTGGCTCTTCCCTGAACCTTTTCTAATAACTCTATATCCTTTTTAAGATACGGCGACCAGAATTGCACACAATATTCAAGGTGCGGTCTCACCATGGAACGATATAGAGGCATTATAATATCTTTTGTTTTATTTTCCATTCCTTTCCTTATCATACCTAGCATTCTATTTGCTCTCTTGGCTGCCGCTGCACACTGGTCCGAGGGTTTTAACATGGTATCCACAATGATGCCTAAATCTTTTTCCTGGGTGGTGGTTCCTAATGTGGAACCTTGCATCGTGTAACCATAGTTTGGGTTGTTCTTCCCTAGGTGCATAACCTTGCACTTGTCCACATTAAATTTAATCTGCCATTTTGATGCCCAGTCTTCCAATTTAACAAGATCCTCTTGCAATTTTTCACAATCCTCTTGGGTTTTAACAACTTTAAATAGTTTTGTGTCATCTGCAAATTTGATAACCTCACTCGTTATTCCACTTTCCAGGTCATTTATGAATATGTCAAAAAGCAGCGGACCCAGCACAGATCCCTGGGGTACACCACTATTCACCTTTCTCCATTGGGAAAATTGGCCATTTAGCCCTACCCTCTGCTTTCTATCTTTTAACCAGTTCCTGATCCACAGTAGTACACTGCCTCCTATCCCATGACTCTTTAGTTTTGCCAAAAGTCTCTGATGAGGGACCTTGTCAAAAGCTTTCTGAAAGTCCAGATACACAATATCAACCGACTCACCTTTATCCACCTGTTTATTCACTCCTTCAAAAAAACATAACAGATTAGTAAGACAAGATCTTCCTTGTCTAAAGCCATGTTGGCTGTCTCCCATTAGGTCGTGACTATCTACATGCTGAGTAATTTTATTCTTTATGATGGTTTCTACCATTTTTCCCGGTACTGACGTCAGGCTCACCGGTCTGTAGTTTCCCGGATCACCCCTGGAACCCTTTTTAAAAATTGGTGTTACATTGGTGATCCTCCTATCTTCAGGTATTAGAGATGATTTTAATGATAGTTCACAGATTACTAATAGCAGGTCTGCAATCTCATATTTCAGTTCTTTCAACACCCTTGGATGTATACCATCCGGCCCAGGTGATTTGCTACTCTTCAGTTTATCTAATAGTTGTAAGACATCTTCCCGATGTATCGATATTTCCTTCAATTCTTCCGCACCTTTAAATACCACTTCAGTCATGGGTAACATCCCTACATCTTCCTCAGTAAAGACTGAAGCAAAGAATTCTTTCAGTCTCTCCGCTATCGCCTTGTCGCCTCTTAGTGCTCCTTTAACCCCTTTATCATCTAATGGACCAACTGACTCTCACAGGTTTTTTGCTACGAATGTACTTGAAAAGGTCTTTATTTCGTGTTTTTGCTTCCGCAGCAAGTTTCTTCTCAAATTCTCTCTTTGCCTGCCTTATCAATGCCTTGCATTTGACTTGCCAGTGCTTGTGCTGTTTCCAGGTTTCGTCATTTGGCTCTTTTTTCCATTTCCTGAAAGATGCTTTTTTGGCAACAACAGCCTCTCTGACCTCACCTTTAAACCATGCTGGCAGTTTTTTGGACTTCCTTCCACTTTTCTTAAAGCGTGAAATACAGCTGGTCTGGGCTTCCAAGATAGTATTTTTCAACAACATCCAAGCTTGATGTACATCTTCAACCTTTGCAACTGCTCCTTTTAGTTTTTTCTTAACTGTTTTCCTCATTTTATCATAGTCTCCCTTTCGAAAGTTAAAGGGTAGTACTGTGGATTTCCTTACTATCCCTCCTCCACTAATTAAATCAAAGGCGATCATGCTATGATCACTATTGCCAAGTGGCGCCAACACCCTTATCTCTTGCACTAGATCTGGTGTTCCACTAAGGACTAGGTCTAATATGGCTTCCCCTCTGGTCGGTTCATGAACCAGCTGCTCCAAGAAGCAGTCATTTATTTCATCTAGGAACTTTATCTCCCTAGCATGTCCTGCTGTGACACTGACCCAGTCGATGCCGGGGTAATTGAAATCACCCATTATTATTACTACACTGTAACTTTTGCTAGTTTCCTTGATTTCTTTGAGCATTTCATCATCCATTTGTTCATTCTGGCCAGGCGGACGATAGTACACCCCCACTGCCATCGCCTTCCCCTTTTTACGTGGAATTTCAATCCATAGAGATTCTACAGCAAATATTGTTTCTTGCAAAACTTTAATCCTTTCTGACTCAATGCCCTCTCTAACATAGAGCGCAACCCCTCCACCAATTTGATCAGCTCTATCTTTACGATATAGTTTGTACCCAGGTATCACAGTGTCCCACTGGTTGTCCTACTTCCACCATGTCTCTGATATTCCAATCATATCTAACCTCTCGTTTAGTGCTATATATTCTAACTCTCCCATCTTGTTTTTTAGACTTCTAGCATTTGCATACAAGCATTTTAGAGACTGTATTTTATTCATATTAATTTGGCTATTGGTAGACATGGGTAATTTGGGATCTTTAAGCTCTGTCTGCTCCATACTCGAGGGCATTTGGGCTACTTTACTCTTTTTTGGAACCTCTCTGCTTTTTGTAGTATCCTTCAAGGATACATTCTTCTGAACCATGCGCTCTTGGGTGACTGTCGGCTTTCCCCTATTATCTAGTTTAAAAGCTGCTCTATCTCCTTTTTAAAGGTTAATGCCAGCAGCCTGGTTCCATCCCGGTTAAGGTGAAGCCCATCCCTTCGGAAGAGCCCCTCCTTTCCCCAGAATGTTCCCCAGTTCCTAAGAAATCCAAACCCCTCATCTCTGCACCATTGTCTCATCCACGCATTGAGACTCCGGAGCTCTACCTGCCTTTTGGGTCCTGCGCGTGGAACGGGAAGCATTTCGGAGAATGCTACCCTGGAAGTTCTGGATTTCAACTTCCTACCTAAAAGCCTAAATTTAGCTTCCAGAACCTCCCTACCACATTTTCCTATGTCATTGGTACCGACATGTACCAAGACAGCAGACTCCTCCCCAGCACTATCTAAGACCTTATCTAGGTGGTGCTTGAGGTCCGATACCTTCGCACCAGGCAGGCATGTTACCAGGCGATCCTCACGTCCACCAGCCACCCAGCTATCTACATGCCTAATGATCGAATCACCAACTATAACTGCTGTCCTAACCCTTCCCTCATGGGCACTTGGCCCTGGAGAAACCTCCTTGGTGCGAGAGGGGTTTACATCACCTGGAGGACAGGTCCTAGTTACAGGATCACTTCCTGCCACACCAGGGTGATGCTCTCCTGTCACGTGACCTCTCTCCTCCATGGCAACAGGGATGCTGCCAGACTGGAGGTGGGACTTCAGGACTATATCCCTGTAGGTCTCGTCTATGTACCTCTCTGTCTGTCTTATGCTTTCCAAGTCTGCTACTTTAGCCTCTGGAGAACGGACTTGTTCCCTGAGAGCAAAGAGCTCCTTGCACCTAGTGCACACGTAAGACCTCTCACCAGCTGGGAGAAAATCATACATGTGACACTCAATGCAAAAGACTGGAAAGCCCACATCCCACTGCTGGACTGCTGTCTGCATCTTAGTTTTAAGTTTGTGTTTAGATCTTTAAGTTCTTTACGTACTAAAGGGTGCTATGGATATTTATACCACTAAAACTGTACCTAATAAGTTTAATATACCTTGTTCACCTGAAGCTTAATTAATCTCAGGTCCTTAGTGTATGACTGATTTGGGTAATGAGCTTTACCTGAGAGCATCTCCTGTTTTAAGTTGTGCAAGTACCTATAAAGCTGTGATTATCCCAGGGGAGGGTGGGTGTGGGGAGGGAGGGAGGGATATAACACTTATTAAAAGAGGGCTGCTACACAGTACCCTGTCCTGTGCTGCTGAGGTAAGCTATATTCTGATTTGATTTAAATTATAGCTCTTTGCTGCTGCTAGGCTCTAACCTATTATGAAATTTAAACTACAAGCTCTCTGCTGGATTCTAAATTTAACCAGAAAGCTCTCTTCTGTGTTTTAATTTGAAACTAAAAGTACTTAGCTGATGCTAGGCCCTGAGTGACTATGAAATTTAAACTACAAGCTCTCTGCTGGATTCTAAAGTTAACCAGAAAGCTCTCTTCTGTGTTTTAATTTGAAACTAAAAGTACTTTGCTGATGCTAGGCCCTAACCTATTATGAAATTTAAACTACAAGCTCTCTGCTGGATTCTAAATTTAACCAGAAAGCTCTCTTCTGTGTTTTAATTTGAAACTAAAAGTACTTTGCTGATGCTAGGCCCTAACCTATTATGAAATTTAAACTACAAGCTCTCTGCTGGATTCTAAATTTAACCAGAAAGCTCTCTTCTGTGTTTTAATTTGAAACTAAAAGTACTTTGCTGATGCTAGGCCCTGAGTGACTATGAAATTTAAACTACAGCTCTCTACTGGGTATGAAAGGTAACCAGAAAGTTCTCTTCTTTGTTTTAAATTGAATCTTAAACTGTTGCTACTAGGCCCTGACTGATTTAACAAAAAATAGTGGGTTCACAGATTAATTAGCTTTAAAAGAAAAAATTTCCTTTCAGAAAAATTCCCAGAAGTACATACTCACAATTTCAGATTTCTCTCCAGAAGTAACAGCCCCCCTTTCTAGTCCTTCAAGACTACATTGCATGGTAGTTGCTCGTTCTGCAGGCTTCTCTGATTCAGCTATCACTAGCTCAGTGGAAAGCAGTAGCTCCATCTGCAAAGCTGCCACCCATGATCCCAGCGTTTTCTCCACAATATTTACAAAGGAAATGTTGGGAAGGCTCACTGCAGATACCACAGGGCTTTTGCTGCTAACAGCAGGTTTTTGCAACTACAGTATCACCTGGCATTAGCAGCAGAAGCAATTCATGCTTTAGTAAACAAACTCCTTAGTGTTTGTGAATGATTATTAGTTTATGTTGATTTATGTCTGTTTTAATTATACACTGCCTAGGTGTCTGCATTGCAGTGTATGGATAAATTGTACTTACCGATAATTTTCTTTCCTGGAATCCAGCTAGACTAGTCCAGACTAAAAGGATGTGTCCCTCTGCCAGCAGATGGTGAGACAGAGAAAAATTCCTGAAGCCTTGTGACATAAACATTGGTATAAAACCCCATCTCCCAAGGGGAGCTTCAGTATAGCCATAATAAGCAGCAGGAGTTCAAATAGCCAAGGAAGCACAAAATCAGACCAAGAATGAGTTTATAAACAAATAACTCTTATAACAACAAGCTAAACTGAACAATGTGAAACAGAACCCACAGGCCAAGGAAGTATGTACATGGCAAGGTACAGCAACCGATATGTAAAGAGAGTCTTAGCTAGGCAACAGGCTAAACAGTTCAGAGGGACAAGTCCTGGACTGGTCCAGCAGGATTCCAAGAAAGGAAATTATTGGTAAGTAAAATTTCTCCTTCCAAATACACCCTGCTAGACCAGTCCAGACTAGTCGGGTGTACCATAGCTAAACCATTCCAGGGCAGGAAGAAATAGCTGCAGCCAAGACAGAGGCTCCAAAGCAAGTTGTTTCTTGAGCTTTGACATCTAAGTGATAGTGACAAAAGTGCAAAAGTAGAGAGGGAGGACCAGGTGGTCACCCTGCAAATATCTAGTGGAGCTACCCATGAGCATTCTGCCCAGGAGATAGCCTAGGCCCATGTATAATGTGCCCAAAGACCTATGGGCACAGGTTTGTTCAACAGAATATAAGCTGACCCAATTGGGAAAACTGCTAGGTACTTGTGACCTAAATTGGCTACTATTGGAAACAGGATACTGGGCTTGATGGACCTTGGTCTGATCCAATATAGCATATCTTATGTTCTTATGTAATGGTCTGCTTGATCAGAGTGCAATGGTGACTTTGGAAGCAGCCACTCCTTTTCGTGGACCACAAGCCAGAACAAAAAGGTGATCAGAGAAATGAAAATGTATTAGTGAGTTTGAGGTAATGGCAGCATCCAACAGGTGAAGGACTCGGTCCTCAACCAAGGACTTCTCCTTAAAAAAGGAAGGAAGCATGACAGATTGGTTGACATGAAAATCTGAAAGGACCTTAGGCATAAAAAAAGGCATTGTTCAAATGGTAACCCCCTCCGGGGAAAAACATAGAAAAGGATCCCGGCAAGAAAGTGCCTGGAGTTCCAAAAGGTGCCATGTTGAAGTGACTGCTATAAGAAAACCATTTTTGAAAGTCAAATCTTTGAGAGATGCCCTATGGAGAGGCTCCAAATGGGTCACAGATGAGCATGCAAAGCACTAAGGACAGATCCCAAGAAGGGACGATTAGACAAATGGAGGGCCTCAGGGAGCGAACACCCTGCAGAAAATGGGAAATGCCTACATGAGAAGCAAAGAATTAAGGGTGAGACTCTTATCAAATCCATCTTGAAGAAAGGAAAGAATGTCTGGAATATCAACTCACCAAGGGGAGAGGGATTTCTTAGAACACCAAGAAGAAAGAAAAAAAAAAAAAGATGCCAGATCCGAGCATAGGCACGTGAAGTAGAAAACCATCAAGCCCGTAACAGAGTAGCAACTACTTTGCGATACAAGCTACACCACCCAATAGCTAAGTCGTAAGTGAGTAAGGAGTGGGGTTGTCCATGAGAACTAACCCCTAAAACAGGAGACCTTGCTGGACACCAAGGAGTAGGAGCGCCTCCTGCAGGAAGCGGAGGAGATCGGCATACCTTGGACGCTGAGGCCAATCCGGGGCCACCAGCACTACCTGTCTGGAGTGTGACTCTATCTGATGGAGTACACAGCCAATTAGTGGCCAAGTAGTTGTTGTTATGGAAGGACAGACTAGATAGGCCATGTGGTCTTTTTCTGTCATCATGTTTCTATGTTTCTATGAAAGATGTAGAGAAGCTGGTTCGAGGGCCAAGTCTGAACCAGAGCATATAGACTGTGAGAGTTTGGTTTCTTTCAATGACTGAAAAAGATAAGATATCTTGGCAATGGAAAAGATGGCCATTGGGTCTAGAGTCGGATGATCCCACTGACACACAATGTTCACAAATGCCCACAAATCTAGCTCCCACTCGTTGGGGTCCAAGATATGACGATTCGGGAAATCTGTTTGAATGTTCTCCATTCCCACAATGTGCTGCACAGAAAGAGCCAGGAGGTTCAATTCTGCCAAGGGAAACAGAAGACTCATTTCCAGGGCCACTCCAGGACATTTGGTCCCACACTGTCTGTTGAGATAAGTCACAGTGGTGGAATTGTCGGAAAGTACTCTGACTGCTCAACCCTGGAGGTAGGATTGAAAGAAGAGTAGAGCCAGAACAACAACCTGGGCTTCGAGGTGATTGATGGTCCAAGAGGATTCTTTAATGGACCAAGATCCCTGTGCTGCCTGTCCCTGGCAGTGCGCTCCCATTCCTGCATGGCTGGCATCCGTGGTGACCACTACCCAATGTGGAATTTCAAAGGAAACATCCTTCAACAAGTGATAAGGACAAAGCAAGCAGCAAAGACTGTGGCAAACCACTGAAGAAAAGGGTAGACAAATCTGATAGTCCTGGGTGGATGGGGACAGCACGACAGGAGAGACTACTGAAGCGGATGCATTTAAGCTTGGGCTCATGGGACTATGTCGAGAGCAGAAGCTATGGTGCCAAGACGTTGTAGGTAATCCCAGACAGTGGGAGCTGCCAGGCGCTGGAAGACATGGACATGAATGCAGAGCTTCTTGCATCTGTCGTAAGAGAGGAAGACGCGACCCACTCGTGTTGAAGCGGCGCCAAGGAATTCCAGAGACTGAACTGGGCACAGATTCTTTTCTGGACCGTCTCAGCTGGGTGGTAAATTATGCCAAAGTAGAGGACCTGAGAGACTGCAGAAGTAACCTCCTCAAATCTCGTTGCTCTGATCAGCCAATCGTCTAGATAAGGATAAACCTGAATACCCTGGTGCCGCAGGGAAGCTGCCATTACTACCATCACCTTGGAGAAAGTGCAAGGAGCTGTGGCAAGACTAAAGGGCAGGGCACGAAACTGATAATGTTGATCGAGGACATAGAAATATAAATAATGCTGATGATCTTGGCAAAATGGAAAGTAAAAATATGCTCCCACCAGGTTTAGGGATGCGAGAAATCCGCCTGGCCGAACAGTTTGAATGACTGTCCTAAGGTTTTCCATCTGGAACCGCAGCACCTGAAGACAGCGATGGACTCCCTTGAGGCCAGGATAGGATGAAAGGAGCTGTCCTTCTTGGGAATGACAAAATAAATGGAATAGTGAGCAGAACCTCTTTCTGAGGGAAGAATTGGGCATGCCACATTGAACTGAAGAAGGCGGTAGAAAGACAGGCATACAGCTGCTGCCTTGGCAGCGGAACCACATGGAGAGATGAGGAAGACATTCGGCACAGGCTTGGTGAAGTTGAGAGCATAACCCTGTGTTACTACCTTGAGTACCCACCAGTCTGATGTTATCTGGGTACATTTATGGGAAAAATACTCTAAGCATCTGTCTATAGGAGGCACCCTGGAATAGACCTGCAAACTGTCAACGGGAAGATTTGGAGAAAATGTTTGGTTGCAACAGATACCCCAAAAAGATTGAGGCTTAGAACCAGCCCTATTGGAAGAAGAGCTGGATTTGCCAAGCTGGTAGCGATGAATGTCTCTGAAGCAAACTCAATAAGATGAGGACACAGATGACGATATGGCAGGACGATGAAAATTGGATTTGGGCAAACATTGAGGCTTGACTTCCCCCAAATCCTCACAAAAAAGAAGGCAGCCCTTGAAAGGAAGCTTAGCAAGATGGACTGTGAATGCTGCTTCCATGTCCCAATGATAGAGCCATAGCCAACGCTGAGCCACTGTAGCAGCAGCCACAGATAAGTGCAGCAGATCATAAAAGGCATTTGCAAGAAAAACAGTGGCTGACTCTAAATGAGGCAAAGCCGGATCATCCAGAAGTGACTGAAGCCATCAGAGCAGAGCGTGTGCAGTGATACCTTCACAAACAGATGCCTGCAATGCCAAGATCTATGAAAAGAAAGTGGTTTTTAAGAGGTCCTCCACCTTGCGATCCAACTGATCATGGAGGGCAGTGCCACCCTCCACAGGAATGGTTGTGCATTTAGTGACTGAAGTGAACAGGGTGTTTACTTTAAGGAAACACAACTACTTGTCAAGATCATCTGAAGATCAAATGTAAACACACCCTAAGCAACGAGTGGAGTGTAGAGACACATCAGGAGAATCTCACTCTATGAAGACCATCTATTGTAGTTCCAGGGGAAAGGGAAAAGCCTTAGAGGTTTTCTGGATGCCCACCATGATGGAGTCTGCCTGAGGTTTAGAGGAATCCAAAGGCTGTTGCACTTGAGAGTCCTAGAGGAGCCTTCGTAATTTGAGCAATGAGAGCAGGAAGCTCTTCCTTACAGAAAAACCGGATATCCTGAGAGTCTTCTTGAGGCTCCTGGTTGTCTTCCAATGGCAAAAGCTCTCCTTCTTCCCGGCCAGACTCAGAAGTGATAGAATGTTCATCTGAAGGACTGTCACGTCTTCACCTGCAGGGTGCCAATCCCCTGGAGGAGAGGAGGTATCCTTGGCAAGATCTAAAGAAGCTCCAGCCAAACTTTGGCAGGCACACTTTCTAGATGAAGGATCAGTGGCGGTCAGAATAGCTGAAGTCGCCAAGAGCCACATAACCCAAGCCTAACGGAATAGCTGCATAAACTGAAGATCAGAACAGTCAGCTGAAATCTGCATAGGCTGAATAGAGAGTTCTAGAAGGTGAGCAGGCTGCTCAGGCAACCAAACCGGAGGAAGGGCATCTTGAGAGCTAGCATCACCCTCAGGTAACACAGAGGGAGCTAAAGCAAGAGACCTGGAAGGGCTACGGAATCAGGAACTGCAGACACAGAAGGACTCCCTTGATCTGAACCACAAGAGAACACAAAACTACCTGTCAAAATTGTACATTTCTTCCCACAGCCCAAGCAGCATTTTCACAACAGGATTAAAGAAAAAGTCACAGGAAAAGCCGGGGAGCCAAAAATCAACAGACTCTGAAGAAAGAATGGCAGCTGTGGCGGCACAAAAATTATGGCAGGAAAGAGCAAACAGAACCGGGAAGCAGCCGCCAACTGACTGCATGAAGAGAAGCACGAAAAAGGCAACTGCAGAAAACAGAGCACACTGAAAAAAGAAGGGAGGCGCACGCGGTCAGAAGAACAAGATAATGTGGTAGCCAGGTAGTCTACACCTATAGCCAGGTAGCCAAGAACTATAGACTAGGCCATAAGCCTGAACCTGAAAGATGACAGGCCTCAGAACCAAGCTGGATTTCAGTAGTGCTGAGACATAAAATTAAAAGACAGAATTAAATGCTGTTTTAGAATGAAGATGCTGTTACAGCAAAGTTTGCATAAAGTGAATACAATGCCTGTATGTTAAATCGTTACTCCAGAATTGTTACTTACACATTTTTAGAGCTAGATATGACCTTGATGAAGGAAAGTAACCAGGTTTGAACCAAGCCATTGTTCAGCTAGCTAGAGAAAGCAGAGCAAAGGACATAGATCCTGATTGGTCAAATTCAGGGAAATGTCAGACCAATAGAAAGTTTGTAGAAATTAGCATGAGACCAATGGAAAGTTTTCATGTATCAAGCTAGAAAAGCGGTATAAAAAGTTATGTTTCTATGAAGAGCTCCGCTCAGTTACTTTACAGCTTTGACTGACTGGGCCTGTGCACAAGTAAACTGGTTTGGACCCTGTAAATTGACTCCTGGACTTGTTCATTGACTGCAGTTTGCTGCTACATTTCTTGGTGCGTTGTCGGGAAATGCGAGTGGTAAATGGTATTCAAGTGAATAAATCCACGTAATTCGCCTTGAGGTTTGGTCCGGTTGGAACCATGTCTGTCCGACTGCAGGGGAACTTCTCAGGCGCCGCCGATCACTTTGAATCGGAAAGGGTTCTGCCTGCCTCGGCGGGCCATTGGGTCCAGCTGGCCAACATCTCCGACCCGGGGGAGTCCAGGGTCCAACTCAGAAGCTGGTGTGGTATCGGGGACCGGATCCGGTGAGTATAGAGTTTTTGTATTATTAAGTCAGACAGTACTGGAACCTGGAACCATATGGTAATGGGAAAAATGGTAAAAGGACACTGATCACGTCCGGAGCGGTCCGAGTACTCTTGCAAGGGCTATTAAGAGCGCAAGAGGAAACCTCTGACTCCTTCTGGTAATAAAATCATGATTAACGGTAATGGTAAAATTTTGGTAAGCCTAGATAGTCAGGATTGGGCTTTTGGGAAATGTCTTTGTGTGTGAGATGTGTGAGTGATTTCTGTTATCTGTTAAAACCGCGCATTTCCCTTCTGGTATGATGTAAGATTATTCTGTTAGGTAATTTGTTTATCGATTAAGAAATAGTATTAAGCAGAAAAGAAGACAGAAGGAAATAAACTCAGTTGTCACTTTTTCAGTAAAGAAGCTGTCTCTCATGCATTCCTGCAGCACAGCGTGAAATGAAACTAGCCAGGGTAATGAGAAGGCCACCTGTGAAAGGGGGGTGGCCAGTGTTAGTTAGTTCATGTTTCCCGTGTTTATCAGATTGTACAGAGAATATTCCCTGTTCAGTTCCCCTACATAGGATTCTTGGTTAAATGTTTGAGGGAGAAAAGAAAAAAAAATCCTGCCCGTTTATTATCTTTATAGGCCAGTTCCCTCAGCTCTGCCATCATCCCGGGCAGAGCCTGGAGCAAGGGGGGGGGGGGATACCTCCCTGCAAATGTCACTAGCCACCCCCGCAGCAGGAGAAGAGAAGCCCCGGCACAAGTAGGGATTTATTTGCTAGTTCAGCCTGATTGCCGTATGCCTTCAAATGTACAACTACCAGTAAGAGAGAGGGTCACGTAATCCTAATCCCATTGCACTAGGTCCAGCTTTGCACTAGCCAGCTGACCAGCTTTGTTTCTGGCATTATACCTTCCACGCTGAGAAACCATAGGATTTGATTGAATTAATGAACAGTATTATGCAGACCCAATCCAAATAGCGCAGGCAGCCTTCACTATATGCCCCATGCAATCTAGCAGCCCAGGAGAATTTGCGTTTTTGTCAGTCAGTCCCAGAAAGATATAAAAACAGAAATTGCAGAAACTGGATGGATTTGTGGGCATGATAGTTAATGAATGTAATGGAGAAAGTGAATGATACTTTAGTTGAATAATGTGGAGGAGGTTTTCCTAACCAAAGGACCAGAGGACGTGGAAGAGGCCGCGGAAGTGAAAGGCCTTAATTTTTATTTATTTATTTATTTATTTAGACAGTTTTGTATACCGCCTTATCCTTCAATCAAAGCGGTCACAACACAATTGGGGGATACATTTAACACGCAGGGATATGAGACACATACACTAATACTTACAGGGAACATGGGCAATGGAGGGTTAAGTGGCATTGCAGAGAAGAAGGACATTAGAGAAGTAATGCCCGTATCTTAACTCCACCCCAAGAGGGGAGGAGGGAGTACTTGATTTAAAAAAATAAATAAACTGAGCACAGTGTTCCAGCAAGAAAGGGAAGCAGCCATAGAGGGAGTGGCAGCCAAAGAGGGCTATAGCATGAATGAAGACTAGGCCAGACCGGACTCCAAGTTTCCCTGGGTCCCCAGGAGTCAGTCTGAAAATAGGGGACCAATATATGGACTTTATGGGGAATACAGGAGCAGAATACTAAAGCCAGTAGCCCCTTTGTTTTCTTGATGCATCACCATTGTCAGAGCTACTGAGGCTAAGGCCACAAAGCCTATCCTGCAGAATCACATGTGTGAACTAGGGGGACAGAAAATAACGCACCAGTTCTTGTATATGCCTGAGTGTCCAATTCCACTTCTGGGCCTAGAAATGCTTGTTCAGATCCAGGCCCAAATATCTTTTGCAGATGGGGGAGAAATGTAAATGACTGTGAACCCAAAGCCTGCTGGGTTAATGGTGCTTACTGTTCCACGAGAAGAAGAGTAGCGGTTCTATAGTGCATCTCCAATCAAGCCAGCTAGTTCCTGTATACCCACCAACCTCATAAGCCCCACCTGAAGTATGGGCAGAAGATAAACCACCTGGCCTAGTGAAGAACATAGCCCCTGTCATTGTCACCCTCAAGCTAGGAGTGGAACCAGTGCATGTGACCAGCCATTGAAGGAATTCATCACCATCTGATGAAACTGCTGAAGTATGGACTTTTCAAGGAATGTCAGTCACCTTGGAACACCCCTCTTCTCCCAGTAAAGAAGCCTGGGACAGGGGATTATCACCCAGTACAGGACCTAAGGCGAGTGAATGATGCAGTTGAAACCATACACCCTATAGTACCAAATCCTTATATTCTCTTGGGACTGATCCCCGCTGAGGCTGCTTACTTTACCATTTTTGACCTGAAAGATGCCTTTTTCTGTGTGCGCCTAGCCCCCACCAGTCAACTTCTGTTTGTTTTTGAATGACAAAACCCACAACAGGAAGGCGTGGCCAACTCACCTGGACTAGATTACTTCAAGGATTCAAGAATTCACCTACTCTCTTCAGTACTATTTTAAATCAAGATCTTTCCAGCTACTATGTGAACCCAGGAGAAAGGGTTCTTCTCCAGTATGTGGACAACTTGCTTATAGCCACCGACTCAGAAAGTGAATGTCCACAAGCCACCAGTGAACTCTTGCACTCTATTTAATGAAGCTGGATACAAAGTCGCAAGAGCCAAGGCATAATTATGTCAAACAAGTTAAATACCTAGGATTCCAGTTGTCCAGCAGAATTAGACGCCTGGGACCAGAATGCAAAGAAGCTGTATGCAGTATTCCTACTCCAACCACCAGGAGGCAAGTGAGAGCCTTCTGGGGTGCCGCAGAGTACTGTCGTATATGGATCCCCAACTTTGCTCTAATTGCAAAACCACTATATCAAGCCATCAAAGGATTGGAACAATCTCCATTAGAATGGGGACCTGAACAAGAAACAGCATACAAGACTCTGAAGACAGCCCTGGTGACATCACCAACCCTTGGACTACCAGATGTACAGAAGCCATTTCGTCTATATGTTCATGAGTCACAAGGAAATGCCTTAGAAGTGTTGACTCAGTCACTTGGATCTTTGCAGCGACCTGTAGCTTATCTATCTAAGCAATTGGACATTGTTGCAAAAGGATGGCCACCCTCTCTTCAAGGGTATCTTCAATAAAGGATAGTTTTTTAGCCATTGTGGTCATCGTTTTCTTCTGCTCGTTGTGCCGTACCACCCTGTCTGAGAGCCATCGCAGCTACAGCACTTCTAGTAACTGAAGCAGACAAGCTCACTCTAGGACAAAATCTCTGTGTAATAGTGCCACATTCTGTTCAAACCCTCATGGACCACAAAGGAAATTACTGGTTCACCAACTCACGAATGCTAAAGTACCAGAGCATGTTGTGTGAAAATCCTCGATTGCAATTGATGGTCAGTCAAGCCTTGAACCCAGCTACACTGTTACCAATTGGAACTGACCCTCCTGATCATGACTGCATAGAAGTCATGGATACTGTATTCTCAAGTCGACCAGACCTGACAGATATGCCTTTTGAAGATTCAAAACAAACTTTCTTCATGGATGGAAGCAGTCTTGTAGTCAATGGACATCATTGTGCTGGATATGCAGTAGTAACCCTGGATCTTGTAATTGAATCATCAGCCCTAACCTCAGGAACATCAGCACAGAAAGCAGAATTGATAGCACTCACAAGAGCACTAATAATGGGAAAAGGACTCTGTATAAATGTATACACAGATTCTAAGTATGCATTCACAACATTGCATGCTCATGGAGCCTTGTACAGAGAAAGGGGATTGATAACTTCAGGAGGAAAATCTATCAAATATGGCCCAGAGATATTGACATTGTTAGATGCTGTACCCTGAGAAAGTTGCACACTGTCAAGGACATCAAGCAGGAAAAAGAGAAATTGCACAAGGGAACAGATTTGCAGATGCCTCTTCTTGTAAAGCAGCCATTACCGGACAGACTCTAACTCAGAATACTACTCAGAATTCAAGCAGTTCTATTTCCTATACCTCTTAATTCATGGGATCCCCGATATACTACAAAAGAATTGGACTATTATTGTGAACAAGAAGGGGGAGTACTCAGAAATGGATGGATAGAACTTCCACCACAGGAGGGGAGTCAACCTCCTGGACAAATAGTGATTCCTGAAGCATTAAGTTTAGCCTTTGTTCAAGCATTTCATCAAGCAACACATTATGGAAAAACTGCAATGACAAAAGCTTTGAAACCTCATTTTTATATTTCTTTGTTGGGACCTTTGACAGCTTCAGAAGCTCGTCAATGTAAAACATGTGCCAAGAACAATGCCAAGCAAGGTCCTAATCTACCAATAAGAATTCAATCAACAGGAGTTACTCCCATGAGTAATTTTCAAGTGGACTTTACTGAAATGCCAAAAGCAAATGGATACTGTTACTTGCTTGTTCTAGTGTATACCTACTCTGGGGGGGGGGGGGGGGTATAAGCTTTTCCCACCAGGACTGAGAAAGCCAGAGAGGTCACTAAAGTCTTACTTCATGAAATTGTTCCAAGATTTGGAATACCATTAGTCATAGGGTCAGACAATGGGCCCTCATTTATATCCCAAGTAACTCAACAGTTAGCTAAAGCTCTACAGATACAATGGAAGTTACACACAGCATACAGACCTCAGAGTTCAGGGAAAGTAGAGCGTATGAATAGAACTCTGAAATCTCAATTGTCCAAATTTTGTCAGGAAACGCATTTAAAATGGCCACAGGTACTTCCAATAGCTCTTTTAAGAATACACTCAGCATCTACTAAGTCATTAGGACTTTCTCCCTATGAGATTTTGTATGATAGACCTTCACCTATTGTCAAAGGGATCAAAAAGAGATATGAAGCAGATAGTATCTGAAATTATTATACAAAAACTATTGGTTTTAAGTTCTGTTTTGCAGAGTCTTCCTATGTGGATACGAGATCAGCTATCCATCAACTTGACTGAACCGCTGCATCCTCTCATGCCTGGAGTCTCAGTGTGAATCAAAGAGTGGAGAAAGACACCGTTGACACCGCATTGGAAGGGATCTTATGTTGTCATCTTGTTAACCCCAACAGCAGTTAGAGTTGCAGACCTTGAACCCTGGATTCATCACAGCAGAGTGAAATCAGCAGCAGCTCCAGAGCCAGACCAGTAAACATCAGAACATGATCCAGAAGTTCCATTGCAGCTAACTTTGCAAAGACAAGCAAATTGAAAAAAATTCAGGAAATTTTGAAAAGAGACTGTGCTAATATAGAACTCCTGAATCTCAAGAGACTATTTGTTTATTCTGAAGAGATTATCATCAACAGAAAGAGACTGCATTATGGACTATTTTATTTGAAAATCTTTGTGCCATTCTGATCAACAGTTCAAACTAAAAGAACTGTATTTATTGAAATACGTTGGAATCTACAGCTCTACACACCTACCAATGAAATTGGTAAGGTCATGTACAGCGGAAGCTTGAGGATCTACAATCAACACTACACCTGTTGTATGCTACTGAGAGCAAAACAGGTCAACGTACAGTAAAGAAGAAGAAGACTTCGTGGTCAAGAATTATCAACAGTTGCACTGGTTTTTCAAAGACTTGCACTAATTCTTCAGAGACCTTTTATCATGATTCTCTACTGTTTCATCTTGACAGCAGCCTTGGGGTGCTTTGAACTGACTTTTGCCTTGCCACCCTGTGCTGCATGCATAACTACTACTCTTACTGGAGAAAGGATTACACAGACTTTGCTTTATCATACCTACTATACTTGTACAGGTATAGTGAGTCAATGCATAGGCACTTAAATGCTACTCAACAACTTGAAGACCCTACAAACCTGCAGCTCTATACTTTGATGCTTGTGATGCCATAAACAGAAACTATAATCAGAAATGTGGGACTTGGGAGAGAAATTATTATGTTGGTAATTGCAGCACTAGTAGTAATAACATGTTTAATACTTCCATGCATTTTACCCCTCTGCCTACGTAATATATCTACAATCATTGAGAATATTGTAGAAAGAAAGACAACAGCTAAGCTCCTAGCTATGAGACGGTATCAGCCTATACCACATAACATGGCAACAACTCAAGTATAAGTAGGGTTGCCAACTGGCTCCAGATGTGCCCGACAGGCTTGATCCAGTCCTGCATTTACTCCATTGCATGCAGGGACATGTAGTTCTGATTTCCCCATTGCACTACATAAGAAAAGCAAGACTACAAGTCCCTGCATGCAATGGGGTAAACACAGGACTGGATCAAGCCTGTCGGGCGCATCTGGAGCCAGTTGGCAACCCTAAGTATAAGTGATTTGTTTCTCACCCATCTTAACATTCTGGGTGAGAATAATCAAAGGGGGGAATGTGGTAGCCAGGTAGCCTACACCTATAGCCAGGTAGCCAAGAACTATAGACTAGGCCATAAGCCTGAACCTAAAAGATGACAGGCCTCAGAACCAAGCTGGATTTCAGTAGTGCTGAGACATAAAATTAAAAGACAGAATTAAATGCTGTTTTAGAATGAAGATGCTATTACAGCAAAGTTTGCATAAAGTGAATACAATGCCTGTATGTTAAATCGTTACTCCAGAATTGTTACTTACACATTTTTAGAGCTAGATATGACCTTGATGAAGGAAAGTAACCAGGTTTGAACCAAGCCATTGTTCAGCTAGCTAGAGAAAGCAGAGCAAAGGGCATAGATCCTGATTGGTCAAATTCAGGGAAATGTCAGACAAATAGAAAGTTTGTAGAAATTAGCATGAGACCAATGGAAAGTTTTCATGTATCAAGCTAGAAAAGCGGTATAAAAAGATATGTTTCTATGAAGAGCTCCGCTCAGTTACTTTACAGCTTTGACTGACTGGGCCTGTGCACAAATAAACTGGTTTGGACCCTGTAAATTGACTCCTGGACTTGTTCATTGACTGCAGTTTGCTGCTACAATACCACCATAAAACAGATTGGGATTCTGCTTTAAAAGAGAACTGTGAAAGAAATAAAACACTCACTGTTCTTGAAAGAGGGAAAAATAGATGAAGGAAGGATGGAAGGGTCCGGAGAAGAAAAAATTACCCAAAAACTTCCCCAGCAACCGGGTCCTTAACAACATTGGCAAAATCAGGCACAGTAAACTATCTGTGTTTAGCTTCCAACAATGTAGACAGCTGCCATACAAACAAACAACTCAAAGTGGTGGTAGAACACCTCCAATAGAATAGAAATGAAGAAGAAGAGCTGCGTGAACCTCGTTTCTATTCTATTGGAGGTGCTCTACCATCATTTATTTATTTATTTATTTATTTATTTATTTAACATGTTTTATATCCCGCCTTATCCTTCAATCAAAGCGGCCACAGTACAATACAATACATTTCAATACATGACACATGTACAACAGAGATTACATTACAAGTTTTGTATCCCACCTTTTCCTTAAATCAAAGCGGTTAATACAGCACAAGTTACACAAAAAGGTAGGGAAACAAGCATCAGATTGTCAGAACATAGACACATACATAGGGAAATACAATACATACCTTACATTATAATTGACTACACAAAGCAAAACAACAAACAGAACCAACATAGATCAGCCATTTCCTTGATACCCCACGGACCTACGCCTTGGCGTGGTCCTTAGGCGCGGGCCCGCAAGGCGCGGGCGCGCCGTTGTAATGGCGTCTTTTAAATCCGTTGCTGCCCCGATGTGATTGGCAGATGCCGTTCAAACAGCTGATCGTTGGTGGAATCGGGGAGGAAGGGGGAGCTCCCGCTCTCACCCCCGTCGACGCCGCTGCTTCACTGAAGCTGCTGGCAACGGCTGTCCTCATGCCGTTCAAACAGCTGATCGTTGGTGGAATCGGGGAGGAAGGGGGAGCTCCCGCTCTCACCCCCGTCGACGCCGCTGCTTCACTGAAGCTGCTGGCAACGGCTGTCCTCATGCCGTTCAAACAGCTGATCGTTGGTGGAATCGGGGAGGAAGGGGGAGCTCCCGCTCTCACCCCCGTCGACGCCGCTGCTTCATTGATGAAGAGATGCAAGATCTCGGTTTGGAAGCATGGCAGTGGAGCTGGTTATTAATGAGACATCTCCTCCTGCTTATCGGTCCAGCTAAGTTTTTCTTTTTTTTTCTCTCTGAATTTTTATTAATATCAGCGGGAAGGACTGAGATGTTTGTAGGCTGTTTGTGTCCCTTTCAGCCCTGAGATTTGAGACGATACTGGACTTCATTTCAATTGCGACTGACGGCAGCAAGTGCTGTTTGGTCGGTTTTTTAGGCCGGTATTGGGCCGCGTTTAAATTGATTAAAATGGAGGGTTCACTTCGAGAAAGTTTCTTTTCACGGTGAACGATCCGACAAAAAATAGATGGTATCGAAGAGTTTTTTTGGGGTCATCATTTAGGTGGGACACTATCTAGGGTGGTAAATTGGTAGGGGAATCAAGTTTTGTTTGGACAAACACAAAGCAGCAAAGATCTTGGAAAATGCTGACAAAAGGTCCAAGTTTGCATTGCTGACTTCAGAGGCATCAAAGAACACCACAGACTTTTTCATGGCACACTGGCTGAGAAGTACTGCCTCAGACCACTAGAGATTTGCTGAGGTAAGCTGGGGGGGGGGGGGAAGTGGGTGGTTTATGAAAGATGTCTTTAAGGAGAGTGGGGAAGAGAGTCTTTGGAGGGCTGGGGTCCACACAGATGCAGAAATACATTGGCCCCTTTAAGATGCTCACAGACAGGAAAAATAATGGCAGCTTTGAGCTGTTATTATTTTCTAGGAACTGGTTAAAAGATAGAAAGCAGAGGGTAGGGCTAAATGGCCAATTTTCCCAATGGAGAAAGGTGAATAGTGGTGTACCCCAGGGATCTGTGCTGGGTCCGCTGCTTTTTGACATATTCATAAATGACCTGGAAAGTGGAATAACGAGTGAGGTTATCAAATTTGCAGATGACACAAAACTATTTAAAGTTGTTAAAACCCAAGAGGATTGTGAAAAATTGCAAGAGGATCTTGATAAATTGGAAGACTGGGCATCAAAATGGCAGATTAAATTTAATGTGGACAAGTGCAAGGTTATGCACCTAGGGAAGAACAACCCAAGCTATTTTTACACGATGCAAGGTTCCACATTAGGAACCACCACCCAGGAAAAAGATTTAGGCGTCATTGTGGATACCATGTTAAAACCCTCGGCCCAGTGTGCAGCGGCGGCCAAGAGAGCAAATAGAATGCTAGGTATGATAAGGAAAGGAATGGAAAATAAAACAAAAGATATTATAATGCCTCTATATCGTTCCATGGTGAGACCGCACCTTGAATATTGTGTGCAATTCTGGTCGTCGTATCTTAAAAAGGATATAGCAATTTTAGAAAAGGTACAGAGAAGAGCCACCAAAATGGTAAAGCGGATGGAAGGATACTCCTATGAAGAAAGGCTAGAAAGGTCAGGGCTCTTTAACCTGGAAAAGAGACGGCTGAGGGGAAATATGATAGAAGTCTATAAATTAATGAACGGAGTGGAACGGGTAAACGTAGATCGATTGTTTACCTTATCAGAATATAGAAAGACTAGGGGACATGCAATGAAGCTACAGGGTAAACTATTTAAGACTAATAAAAGAAAATATTTTTTCACTCAACGTGTAATCATACTCTGGAATTTGTTACCGGAGGATGTAGTAAAGGCTGTTAGTGTAGCTGGGTTTAAAAAAGGTTTGGACAAGTTCCTGGAGGAAAGGTCCATAAACCATTATTAAAAAGGGACCCAGGATATCAATGCTTGACCCAATACAAGCACTGTGGAACCTGTGTCTCTTGGGGATACTGCTAGGTACGTATGACCTAGATTGGCCACTGTTGGAAACAGGATACTGGGCTTGATGGACCTTGGTCTGACTCAGTATGGCATATCTTACGTTCTTATGTTCCCAGCAGTAGCCTGCAAATGTGCATACTGAGGAGCAAGGTATTGTGGGTATGGCCTAGATAGGGCGGACTGGGCAGGATGCGTCTGCATCAGGGGTAGGGTAATGGCTGGGACATTGTAGTGCCCAACCACCACATGCATGGAGAGGGTGGCCACAGCATGTCCTACTGGGAGGACACTCTCACTTTGACCAAGCAGTGACCATGGCATGGCTATGTTCCCACATATTGCTCTATAGCACCTGCCTCTAGTGATATCTGTATGTTCTCTATTCTGGGACCCAATCACTGAGGCACGTGCTGGGTGGCTGTGCTGTCTATCCCATATCTGGGTGCATATAGTTTCTCTGTGGGCATGCAATATGGACTAGCTAGCAGACTGTCTGCAGTTACTATGTGCATGGCTGCAACACCTGGTGGGGTGCAGCAGGTACAGTCTGTCTGTGCCCTCTGCCGGTGAATGTCAGACCTGGGGGGGGGGGGGGAGCTCAGGTTCCCCAATGCTACTGCTGGGCTGCCAGTGCCTTAGTAGCACGTACATATCTGGTCTAACCCCCACTCCCCCCCTGACCAACAGCCTTTGGGCTGTGGTTGCTGGTCCCTCTACTGCCTCAATTACAAATACGCTTATTGTGGGCAAGGGACATATGTTGCAAACCACTGTGACCCTGAGAGGGTGGTATAATAGGCATTGCAATATGAACCTCATGCAAGTCTAGGCACCCCTCTGCCCTGATAATAGGTGACTATGGCAGCCGCATTGTAACAATGGGCATGCATTATTCTGGGTGGATAACAGTCCATCAGGGCTGGATGTAACTGGGACATACAGATGGACACGGGGTGACTCTAGGTTCCACTGCAGGGAACACCTGCCACACACAGATAGTAATGGGGATCTGCAGCAGAGTCTACCTCTAGCACCACAGGTACTGTGGACCTGATGCTGTGCGCCCATCCTCACCCTCAGGGTGAACACAGAACCTGCGCAGTGGCATGGTCTGTAGCTGCTCTGTGCCAGTAGAACACACTGGCAGTTCTTCATACCAAGCTGAGGTGCTGGAGCAGTGCATTCTCCATTTGGTGATCAGCTGTAGACTGCTGTTCTGCATGCACATTGCATCATGGGTTCTGGTGGGGTAACCTATCCTGACACACACAGCAGACATTTTGTGCGGTGACCTGCAGTCTTTCTGTTTCCAGCCATTGCTATGTAAAGAGCCATGGAAGTGTAGCCTACTGGTTAGTACAATGACACCTTAGACAAGGTTCATGGGTTCAGTTCCACTTTGTTCTCATTTTTTCTACCTGTCCTACTCAAATCATTTTCATGCCTGTCACAGTCACATCTCTGCAGATCTGTGCTGCCAGACCATAACATCCTCACCTCAGTTGCCAACCATCTGTCAGCTCACCTATCTGTCTCTGTTAGCTGTGTAGAGTCCTGTCCTCTTGTGCAGGCTGCTACCCCATGTCCTACACTTGTACCCTTTTCTGCATTGTGGCTCTTCATGCTTACCTTGCCTGAGCCTGATCTGCATGGCACCACTACTCCTCTGTCCTCCTATAATTGCAAATATCCTGCCACATCTGCCTCCACTGAGGGACACATATTCCCATCCTCTGCCACCCACTGTCACTGTAGCACTTTACATTGCCAATACCCTTTGCATCAGTACAGCTGCCTCCAACATGTTTGTCCACTTTACCGGCTGCCACATAAGATGCCCTCAGATATGGCAGGTCCAGCAGCTCCCACCTCTCCTTCCTTCCATCACCTGTTCATTGCCTTTCCTTGGTGCTGTATCCAGTGTTAGGGTTATGTCTGTCTTTATGCTGTACAGTTCATGCCTGTCAACTTGAAGCACCTTACAGCCCTAGGGCACCTTACTGCCCTTAGGGCACCTTAACATCTTTAGGGCACCATAACCTAAGGTGCCTTATGAGGTGCCTTAACCTAAGGTGCCTTATAGGGCGCCTTAACCTATGGTGCCTTAACCTAAGGCGCCTTAAGTTAAGGCACGTTAACATAAGGGGCCTTACCTTAAGGCACCTTAAAGCCCTTAGGCATCTTACGTTAATGCACCTTAACTTGAGGCACCTTAAGTTAGGGCGCTTTAGAGCCCTTAAGGCGCCTTGTCAGCCTTAACATGCCCTGTTTGTCAGCCTTAACGTGCAATGTCCCATTAACATGCGCTAAATGGTCAAGGCGCCCTTTACCACACATTAACAGCCCATTGCTCCCTTTACGCCGGAACGCCCCTACCTACCCACTTCCTTATATGGCATTGGTAACGTTACCGCTGCACTCACCACTGCTTAGTAAACATACCCCACAATCTATATTCTGTACCTGAGGCAACGGAGGATTAAGTGGCTTGCCAAAGGCCACAAGAAGCACCTGTGGGACTAGAAACACCAGTCCCTCTGGCCCGAAGTTGCTGTCCTCCAGTGGGATTTGATAATAACTGAGCATTTTTTGTGGCTCAGAAAATATGATTTCACTGGTTAGAACATTTTAATGATCTTCTCTATGGCTGGTAGTAAAGCCAGTCACCTAGTGATACTGTATCCAAGGAACTTTTGATACTCACTGTCAACAAAGTCACATATCTCTAAGTTCTTCAGTTCTCACTGCATATATATGAAAATGTCTGAATATCCTGTCAACATTAATTTTACTGTCAAATTTATTTATTTATTTATTTAACAGGTTTTATGTACTGCTTTATCATTTCAATCAAAGCGGTATACATTATAACTTAAACTTGGTAATGTACATTAAACAGGGGTATTGATGGCAGGCAATCAGCAGCAGTGCTGATACAATTGTGAGCAATGTGAGATGCACAGTTTGCACCAATTAAATTACTTCCTAAATCTATTTGCAGCTTGCAAAAATATTGTTACTACTTCTCCTAGCGGCCCCATCAAAATTGCAATTGGGATTGTCAAGACACAATACCAAAACTTTGTATCTTAGCCCATTGGGCTCAACTGTATCAAGAATGCACTTGAAAAGATTGTCTGAGGTTTCACCATTAACTTCATCGACATCAAGAACTTTTACTGAACCCCTTTCTCAGAAAGAAGTACCTTACCAAAATAGGACACCCGTTAATGCCTTCATGGTTTGAGTAATCACAAAAAACTGTTAAAAAACTTGTCTCAGAAAGGTCTCTGTTGAGGGAATCAATAGAGTCAGGTTTGAAAACATAACAGACAATTGCTTATGTTTTGATTTGCGCATAAGAGCATTTTGCATCAAAACAGTTTTTCAACTACTTTGAAGTACAGTCTGATGACTGAAAAGAATGGTTATGGACAACAAAGTGATAAGCCCATGTACCCACAATTTTAGCCAGTGAACGAGTTTTCTCATCAAAAGTTTGACCTTTAAGAAAGAAGTCACAGTTCTACTTGAATAAGCACTTGCATCTGCTGTCTTATGTTTGTCTGTCCTTAGGTGCTGAACAATGTCATCCTTTCCTGCATGTGCGATTCAAAAGGAAGACCGTCATTTGTTACAAAACACCTTGCTATCACCAGAATGTTTCTTAATGAACAGGTATTCATTCTGTAGTTGGTCACTAAAACACACTCTCTTTTTTGCCATTTTAAAATGAAAATGATGTCTAAAGACAAAAGAGAAACATGTACACTAGACTAAGAGCTTACACAGATGACAGAATCAATGAAATCAGCTGACCACTGACCGTGATACTGATGTTGGCAACAGAATCATAGGTGCCAGCTCTGTGGATGCTGTAGCTGCCTGAACACCCTCAATATTTTCTCCTGTAGGTCTGTATATCTGTAGCAAAAAAACTCCACTATATTCCAGAGCAGCAGGCCAAGGGAGAAAGGAAGGTTTCTGTATCCTAGCTACTGCTTCCACCTCCCCCTGCTCCCTATTGGCTGGCTGTATCTGCTGCAGTCTATTGGCTAGCTTTGCCTGACTGATGGTTGTCTGGGCCCTGGGGTAGAAGCAGAGCCAGATTTATCAGATGTGCTGAGGACTCATAAATTTAGGATTGCCAACCATCTAAATTATTTTTGGATTCTTCAACTTTGCAAGTAGCTGTCTTAGACTGATGTCTAAATTGTCTGGGTATTTTTTTGAGTTTAGCTCTCCAGTTCTCCTGTGCTCCCCCCTCACTGTGCAGAGTAAGTGGTCATAGGAAGGGTGGGCTGATTTTCTGCACAGGGTCTGAGAGAAAATCAGTGGAATAAGGGGGTTGCTTGGTAGGGGTGAGTGGGGTTGCTGTGAAAGGGTAGAAATGCAAGAGGAATGTGATAATGTGTGAGGAGGCTTTTGCAGGCTGAGAAAATAAACTGCTAGCAAAATTAAGAACTGGGGGCATTGAATTAGAGGAGCGCAGAAGCAGCACAGTACCAGTAGATAGTCAGGGACAGAATCTGTCTGTCTGAAAAGTGCTAGTGTGCATGTGTGCACCTGATTTGGGAAGTGTGTGTGTGTGTGGGGGGGGGGGGGGGCAGTGAATGAATGCATGTGCATGAATGTGTGACTGAAGTACAAGAACGCACATATGTGTATATGTTTCTGTGTCTGATGGAAAAAGTGTCATATAAATAGTTTCCCTTTGAAAATTTCAACTAGAGAAGTCTGCTGGTTCAAATGTGGAGGAGTGTAGGAGTGGGAAATGTATTTTAACACAGGGGATTCCAGGAACAAATCCTTAAAATAAGGGCTTGTCCCATATAATATGGGACAGTTGGTCACTTCTTTAGTTACAGCTGGTACCAGGACTCCCAGCCCAGGGAGTCTGAAAGGTTGATTCTGCTTGTCATGGGGTCCAAACCTTTAGGGCCCCTAGATCCCAACTTGACAATTACCTCCCTAAAGCCTTACACACTTTAGCATAGGATTAGGTAGAGGCATGAATGCAGCAGAATACCAGGTACCCTCCAGGAACAATGGAGACCCTCCTGCTAATATCGTCTGGAAGCAAGTTCTACAAACCTCAGAGCCACCAAAACATCTTGAACGTGCATAAACTCATCTGTAAAACAGGCGGATCATGGAGATCCTAGGCTTCTCCTAGGGGAACTACCTTGTCCTCCTGATTTAACTTCTGGCACAAAGATGTTTCTCTTGAATCCTCCAACCATCACCTGTAGGGGATAAGGTTGGACTCCCAGAGGAAAGATGAGTGCAAGGGCAAAGCAGAGGCCATGACTCCTCTGATTGCTCATGATTGAGAAACTCAAGGGCCCTGGCTCCCCTAAAGGGGAGGGCCAGGCCTCAAACCCCATGAAGGGTGCTATCAAATAGCTTTTCAAGACTGAAAGAAGCCCATGAGCTGTTTCAGTAGATACTGTGCAAGCTGGTTAAGAAGAAAAGTACCAAGGCCTCCAAGGGTTCTCAAACTGACAGGATTGCAGCTAAGGTTGCCCGCCAGGTTTCACTTTTACCTTCACCAGGCCCAGCCACCATATCAAATGGCTGTGGTACCCACTGGCAGATAAAAATAGGAAAGGAGTGGCAAGGGCAACAGAAACAGCATCAGGCATCAGTCCCCAGGCCACTGTAGGGGGCTCCCAAAAAGCCAGTAAATGGTGTGCCAATTTTTAAGCCACAACAGAGGTGGAAGAAGCAACTGTGGAGAAAAAAATGCTGGGGGTGATAGGCTGCATCAGGCCTCGTGGTTTAGCACTACAGCAGCAAAAGGAAAAAAACCCAAAGAAAAGTGGCAATAAAAAGAAACGGCAATGGTGAAAGGGAATCCTGAAAAGAGAATCCTAGCACCTGTCAAGATCACTGAGGAACCTGAGCAGGACCCCCAGACATTCTTGCAGGCCTCAGAATCCTTGCTGCTGAAAACAATACCTTTTTTTTGTTTGTTTTAAAGTAGTCAAGACCCAAATGCTGCCTAATGAAACCAATGGAAAAAAAAGGAGGAAATCAGAAAAGATTAAAAAAATGAAATATGCAGATAAGTACAGCAAGAGGAAAGAGGAACCTTGGTACAGCAAGAGGGAAGAGGAACCTTGGTACAACTTAGGGCCCCTGTGAAGTCACTCTTCTCCTCTTCAGGCCCACCAATCTCTAGGAACCCAAGAATAACAACACTGAAAACAGGACACCTGTCAGCTCTATGAGACAAAGGCATGCCCCCCTCCAAGCAAAATTTAGCCTTACCAGACTCAATCACAATGATCACAGCATAGTAGTGTGAGCCAGGAGAGTCAGGCCTCTCTTCAGCTTCACTGCTGCCCTACTCCAAACATCTCACCATCTGCTGGAGATGGACAAATACTGGTTTCTTTCAGTGCTGTACCAATGGTTATACCTTCTGATTACATCACTGAAAGATGTTCAAGTCTGCTTTTCATGGGATACACATACATTTACTAAGGTAACTGTGGTAATCTCGAACTACTCCAATACTATAGCAAGATGACTCATTTGAAATCACTTGCTGAAAAGTAAAGTTCACTCCTTTTGCAATCAAACTAGAAACACGTCTTTTTGTTTTGTGATGAGATAAACTAAAATCCTGCAAAATCCATCCCTTTTGCATTTTTCCATGTTCTTCAGGTAACAGTTGCATCTACTGCAAAAAAACTACAGAGGGTTTTAATTTACATGAGTATTCTACCTTCTCAGTGCTTTGGCCTATGATCATCTGCAATCCCTTGCGTTACACCATCATCATGAACAGGAACGTGTGCATAGTTCTAAACATTGTTTCATGGATAATTGCATTTCTAGATCCAATTTCCCACATTATTTTTGTCTCACTATCATCTTTCTGTAAGTCCAATGAAATCAACCATTTCTTCTGTGATGTCACAGTTTGATGACCTTGTCGTGTTCAGGGAGCTATGCCATAGAAACTTTAAACTCTATAATCAGTACACTTTTATCTTCTATCCCTTTCATATTAACAGTTGTATCATATGTGTACATTATATCTGCCATCCTAAAAATTCACTCTTCTAAGGGTTGGCATAAGGCCTTCTCCACGTGCTCCTCCCATCTTACAGTCATCATTTTATTTTATGGTACTACTTTTGCTGTGTATATAAGACCCAAATCTACCTACTCCATTGACTTTAATAAACTGTTTACTTTAGTTTATATAACAGTTATTCCCTTTGATTTATAGCCTGAGAAATGAGGAACTGAAAAGAACTTTATGGAATGCAACCAGAAGAGTGGAGAACTATTTTGCCTCCCAAATTAATAAAATGCTGCACACAGCATCTGGTGCCAACATCTCAATGATGAGTGAATAGAATGGGTAGATACCAACCTGAAATTAGTTCATGCATTAAACTCATCATTTGACATCCAGAGAACTAGGTGTATAGTTACCTTGTAGTAAGAATAAGAGACTGAAAGCCAAGGCTTGCTCTGGCACTGTCAGGAATATAAAAAGACTATATATTAAACAAATAGCGGGTGATTCTGAGCTGCATTTAGCATGGACAAAGCTCCCCACATGTACATAGGAGATGTGTGGGGAGCTCTGGACAGGGGCGGGAGGGGCAGGCCAAGGGAGGAGTCTGAGCTGGCCGTGGGCAGGGTTGCGATCTCCCAAAGTAAAGGATTGATCCTGAGGTCAGCCCTATATGTCCGGGGTTGCCAACATTAATGGGGGACTTATTCCACCTCAGCCCAACCTTGCCTTTGGAAGGCCGCATCGGGGGTTGGGATGGAGGGTAAGATCATTGTTGCGGTGGCCATGGATTGGTGCCATTGCAACATGATGCCATGGCATTGCGGCTCCATTAAGGAGCCTGGCTGAGTTAGCCAAGCAAGTCACTGTGCTGTGATTCTGCAGAATCGGGTGCATCTACAGGCCATCCAGATTTCTGACATCACGATGGCCCAAATGTGAACCTTCAGAATGGGTCTCAAAGCCTTGAGGTGTCAAGCAACATAATGTATTGAGAAAATGTTAAAAATCAACATCTTATACCAAATATGTGTAGACAGCTCATAAAATTTTTTCCCCAAACCGTGTGTGCATGTGTGTATATCTGCAAGAACACACCCATCTGTTTGTACCTGTGTGTATTGGGGGGGGGGGGGGGCTGTACACATGTCTGATCTCCATATTTGTGTATCAGACTTGGAAAACATAAGACAGACAGAGAGCTACATAGACGAGACCTACAGGGATATAGTCCTGAAGTCCCACCTCCAGTCTGGCAGCACCCCTGTTGCCATGGTGGAGAGAGGTCACGTGACAGGAGAGCATCACCCTGGTGTGGCAGGAAGTGATCCTGTAACTAGGACCTGTCCTCCAGGTGATGTAAACCCCTCTTGCACTGAGGAAGTTTCTCCAGGGCCATGTGCCCATGAGGGAAGGGTTAGGACAGCCGTTATAGTTGGTGATTCGATCATTAGGCATGTAGATAGCTGGATGGCTGGTGGACATGAGGATCGCCTGGTAACATGCCTGCCTGGTGCGAAGGTAGCGGACCTCACGCGCCACCTAGATAAGGTCTTAGATAGTGCTGTGGAGGAGTCTGCTGTCTTGGTACATGTCGGTACCAATGACATAGGAAAATGTGGTAGGGAGGTTCTGGAGGCAAAATTTAGGCTTTTAGGTAGGAAGTTGAAATCCAGAACTTCCAGGGTAGCATTCTCCGAAATGCTTCCTGTTCCACGCGCAGGACCCAAAAGGCAGGCAGAGCTCCGGAGTCTCAATGCGTGGATGAGACAATGGTGCAGAGATGAGGGTTTTGGATTTGTTAGGAACTGGGGAACATTCTGGGGAAAGGAGGGGCTCTTCCGAAGGGATGGGCTTCACCTTAACCGGGATGGAACCAGGCTGCTGGCATTAACCTTTAAAAAGGAGATAGAGCAGTTTTAAACTAGATATTAGGGGAAAGCCGACAGTCGCCCAAGAGCGGATGGTTCGGAAGAATGTATCCTTGAAGGATACTACCAAAAGCAGAGAGGTTCCACAAAAGAGTAAAGTAGCCCAAATGCCCTCAAGTATGGAGCAGACACAGCTTAAAGATCCCAATTTACCCATGTCTAACAATAGCCAAATTAACATGAATAAAATACATTCTCTAAAATGCTTGTATGCAAATGCTAGAAGTCTAAAGAATAAGATGGGAGAGTTAGAATATATAGCACTAAATGAAAGATTAGATATGATTGGAATATCAGAGACATGGTGGAAGGAGGACAACCATTGGGACACTGTGATACCTGGGTACAAACTATATCGTAATGACAGAGCTGATCAAATTGGTGGAGGGGTTGCGCTCTATGTTGGAGAGGGCATTGACTCAGAAAGGATTAAAGTTTTGCAGGAAACAAAATCTGCTGTAGAATCTATATGGATTGAAATTCCATATAAAAGGGGGAAGGCGATGGCAGTGGGGGTGTACTATCGAGCACCTGGCCAGAATGACCAAATGGATGATGAAATGCTCAAAGAAATCAAGGAAGCTAACAAAAGTTACAGCACAGTAATAATAATGGGTGATTTCAATTACCCCGGTATCAACTGGGTCAGTGTCACGTCAGGACCTGCTAGGGAGATAAAGTTCCTAGATGAAATAAATGACTGCTTCTTGGAGCAGCTGGTTCATGAACCGACCAGAGGGGAAGCCATATTAGACCTAGTCCTTAGTGGAACACCAGATCTAGTGCAAGAGATAAGGGTGTTGGGACCACTTGGCAATAGTGATCATAGCATGATTGCCTTTGATTTAATTAGTGGAGGAGGGATAGTAAGGAAATCACAGTACTACCTTTTAACTTTCGAAAGGGAGACTATGATAAAATGAGGAAAACAGTTAAGAAAAAACTAAAAGGAGCAGTTGTGAAGGTTAAAGACGTACATCAAGCTTGGGTGTTGTTGAAAAATACTATCTTGGAAGCCCAGACCAGCTGTATTCCACGCTTTAAGAAAAGTGGAAGGAAGTCCAAAAAACTGTCAGCATGGTTTAAAGGTGAGGTCAGAGAGGCTGTTGTTGCCAAAAAAGCATCTTTCAGGAAATGGAAAAAAGAGCCAAACGACGAAACCTGGAAACAGCACAAGCACTGGCAAGTCAAATGCAAGGCATTGATAAGGCAGGCAAAGAGAGAATTTGAGAAGAAGCTTGCTGTGGAAGCAAAAACGCAAAATAAAGACCTTTTCAAGTACATTCGTAGCAAAAAACCTGTGAGAGAGTCAGTTGGTCCATTAGACTAAGAGGTGACAAGGCGATAGCGGAGAGACTGAATGAATTCTTTGCTTCGGTCTTTACTGAGGAAGATGTAGGGATGTTACCCATGACTGAAGTGGTATTTAAAGGTGCGGAAGAATTGAAGGAAATATCGATACATCGGGAAGATGTCTTACAACTATTAGATAAACTGAAGAGTAGCAAATTACCTGGGCCGGATGGTATACATCCAAGGGTGTTGAAAGAACTGAAATATGAGATTGCAGAACTGCTATCAGTAATCTCTGAACTATCATTAAAATCATCTCTAATACCTGAAGATTGGAGGATCGCCAATGTAACACCAATTTTTAAAAAGGGTTCCAGGGGTGATCCGGGAAACTACAGACCGGTGAGCCTGACGTCAGTACCGGGAAAAATGGTAGAAACCATCATAAAGAATAAAATTACTCAGCATGTAGATAGTCACAACCTAACGGTAGACAGCCAACATGGCTTTAGACAAGGAAGATCTTGTCTTACTAATCTGTTATGTTTTTTTGAAGGAGTGAATAAACAGGTGGACAAAGGTGAGTCGGTTGATATTGTGTATCTAGACTTTCAGAAAGCCTTTGACAAGGTCCCTCATCAGAGACTTTTGGCAAAACTAAAGAGTCATGGGATAGGAGGCAGTGTACTATTGTGGATCAGGAACTGGTTAAAAGATAGAAAGCAGAGGGTAGGGCTACATGGCCAATTTTCCCAATGGAGAAAGGTGAATAGTGGTGTACCCCAGGGATCTGTACTGGGTCCGCTGCTTTTTGACATATTCATAAATGACCTGGAAAGTGGAATAACGAGTGAGGTTATCAAATTTGCAGATGACACAAAACTATTTAAAGTTGTTAAACCCTCGAGCCGACTTGGCTCTGCCTGGTAGTGAGGTCTGGGCTCTTCCGTCGGATAGTGAGACATCTCTCTCCCCTGCACAGAGAACACCGCCGCCACACCCGACTATGGTGGAGCCCGCTTCAGCTGTGACAGCTTCGGAGTCCTCCGAGAAGGGAGCCCCAAGTGCGGAGAGGGTGTCAGCTGTACGAGAGGCTCCACAGACCCCCGTTCACTCCGGGGAGGCTTCGGGTGAAGTTGGAGCGGCGGAAGTTCTGTCGTCCTTTTCCTTGCAGGGGGAAGGGTCCCCTCAGCTGGTATCGACACCTGCTTTTCCCGATTCTCCTTTTCTTCTTCGGCCTAAGGTCTTTACATTGGAGTCCATTTGGGACGCTATAGCCACCTTATCTACAGCTCTCATCTCTCGAACTACGGTTCTGACTTCTCCAATTCAAGATCATGATGTTGTTATTCAGAAGAATGCTGCTGATATCCAAGTTCTCACGTCTTCTAATGAACGGTTGAAGAATCAGATTACCAGTCTAGGTTCTCAGATGGACACTGATTCTGCTCTTTTGTCGACTTTAATTAAAGAAAACGGGACTTTTAAATATAAATTGGAAGCGCTGGAAAATGCTTCCCGGGCTGCTAATCTTAGAGTTTTGAATTTTCCCCGAGTATCGGGAGTCACTGCTCTGGATATGTTTAAAAGATACATGTTGGAAGTTTTAAAAGTCCCTGAAGGTTTGATTCCTCCTTTGACAAAAGTGTTTTATCTTCCCATAGCTAAGAAAAAAGCTGGGGACCCTGTAGTAGTTTCTGACGTTAATTTTGAAGTTCTGGATATTTCAGGTTTGATTTCTGATGTTGGGAGGGAAACTTGTGTTCCTTCCACGCTACTAGTTCAGTGTGCTCTAATTTCAGATAAGGATTGGCTTTTGAGGCTTTTCTTTAAAAAACGGTTAGAAACCTTTATGGGCTTAACACTCTCTATGTTCCCCGATATAACTAAAGATACCCAAAAGCGGAGGAAACAGTTTCTTTTATATAAACCGGGTGTAATCCAGCTGGGGGGTTCCTTTTTCCTTAGATTTCCATGTCGATGTTTGGTAATTATGAAGAATGCTAAATACGTTTTTTCTGATCCAAATGATCTTAATGTCTTCATTAATGCCAGAGTTTCTACAACTGTGTCGTCAGAATAATGGTACCATCTATACATGTTTTCTCTTAAGGGATTGTGGTTCTCGGGTCCTCCGTGGCCTTTGTTTTTTTTTTTCCTATTAACTGGTCTTGTTTTGTATTTCTTTCAAGTTTCCTCTGCTTGGAAGAATTTCTTTGCTTTTTACCCCCCATTTTGTGGACTATTTGGAATAATGTTTGAATTATTATCTTTGAATTTTGTCTTATTGGATTACTGACATGTATTCTATTTTCTTGCAAGGGATTGTATATTTCTTGTTGTTTTTTTTTGAAAACCGCATAAATAAATAATAAAAAAAAAATAAATAAATAAAGTTGTTAAACCCCAAGAGGATTGTGAAAAATTGCAAGAGGATCTTGATAAATTGGAAGACTGGGCATCAAAATGGCAGATGAAATTTAATGTGGACAAGTGCAAGGTTATGCACCTAGGGAAGAACAACCCAAACTATGGTTACACGATGCAAGGTTCCACATTAGGAACCACCACCCAGGAAAAAGATTTAGGCGTCATTGTGGATACCATGTTAAAACCCTCGGCCCAGTGTGCAGCGGCGGCCAAGAGAGCAAATAGAATGCTAGATATGATAAGGAAAGGAATGGAAAATAAAACAAAAGATATTATAATGCCTCTATATCCTTCCATGGTGAGACCACACCTTGAATATTGTGTGCAATTCTGGTCTCCGTATCTTAAAAAGGATATAGCGATTTTAGAAAAGGTACAGAGAAGAGCCACCAAAATGGTAAAGGGGATGGAAGGATACTCCTATGAAGAGAGGCTAAAAAGGTTAGGGCTCTTTAACCTGGAAAAGAGACAGCTGAGGGGAGATATGAGAGAAGTCTATAAATTAATGAACGGAGTGGAACGGGTAAACGTAGATCGATTGTTTACCTTATCAGAATATAGAAAGACTAGGGGACATGCAATGAAGCTACAGGGTAAACTATTTAAGACTAATAAAAGAAAATATTTTTTCACTCAACGTGTAATCAAACTCTGGAATTGGTTACTGGAGGATGTAGTAAAGGCTGTTAGTGTAGCTGGGTTTAAAAAAGGTTTGGACAAGTTCCTGGAGGAAAGGTCCATAAACCATTATTAAGAAGTGACCGAAGATATCAATGCTTGATCCAGTACAAGCATTGTGGAACTTGTGTCTCTTGGGGAAACTGCTAGGTACATATGACTGAGATTGGCCACTATTGGAAACAGAATACTGGGCTTGATGGATCTTGGTCTGACCCGGTATGGCATATCTTATGTTCTTATTTACATCTGGGGACTACTCCAATAAGGGTCTACAGACCTTCCCCAGGATGCGTCCCAAACAGGTTGGAAAACCAGCTAAATGAACACCCATTACTGCAGCCCCTAGGAAGGCATTGCAGGGTGTGACCACACGTTGTCTGAAACATATATACACCCAGTAGTCCAAACTGGGTACACCATACCTGAGATGCATGCTGTAGCCTGTCCACAGTCTGCTGGCATAGCACAATCAACCTACATTTACCAGGTCCACCCTAGCCAATAGTTGCTAGATCACCAACCTGACACCCCCAAGCCTTCTCTCCCCGGTATGGCAGGCACATAACATTGGCAGGCGGTGACTGGAGGGATGTATGGATGTCAATGTATGCCCCCCACCCTAGGCATCCGCCTACCAGCACACTGGATGGCCTGGGACTGCGCACCACAAGCACCAACAGCATATGGGCATATCAGCACGGTGGGGGAGGGGTGCTGGTGGTGGAGGGGGAGTAGCACCTGCCTACAATAGACCAAGTTCAAGCCCTGTGCAGGTGGGTAGTGTGCTGTGCAACAGACATGGTCTGTCCGATGAAAAGCAATGGTAGCCCCAGGGACTGCCATGCCTGTGTGGCAACAGTATGGTGCAATACACACAGCCAGTGTGTCTTGGAGCAGAAGGTTACAGATTCAGGTCCCAACCGTGGCTCCTGAAGACCCACATTTTACCCTACAGTGCCCATACAACATCAACTTGTGCACTTCCCAAAGCATAGGCTAACGGGTACAAATACCCACACACCCAGGCCCCACTATCCAAAGCCTCATGGAGAGTCAGTCTGTTAGCCCCGGCATGGAGCAGCAGTTACCACCAGAGCACTACTACAAGAACCTGCATACCTTAGCAATGCCTGCACTGTGAGCAGGACCAGTGTGGCGGGCAGGGTTGCCAACCACCCCTATCTTTGCACAATGCTGCAATAGGAGTGGGAGTGTGCGTATGTCTATCCATTGTTTTGTGGCATCTTATCCGTCACTGGGCCCACAATGCCTACCCTTTTTCCAGTATCAGCCTGCAAATGTGCATACTGAGGAGCAAGGTATTGTGGGTACAGCACAGGACAGGGTGGATTGGGCATGATGCGCCTGCATGGGGGGTAGGGCAATGGCTGGGGCACCGTAGGGGCACACCACTACCTGCATGGGCAGGGTGGCCACAGCATGTCATGCTGTGAGGACACGCTCATTCTGACTGAGCAGTGATCATGGCCTGGCTAGGTCACCACATAGTGTAATATAGTGTCAGTCCCCAGTGATACTGATGTGAACCTGTTTCTGGGGCCCAATCACTGAGGTACCTCCTAGGTGTCTGTGCTGTACATTCCAAAGCAGGGTGCACATAGTTTCCTGGCCACATGCAGTATGGACGTTCTGCACTTAGTACCTACATGGTTGGAACACCTGTTGGGGTGCAGCAAGTACAGTGTGACTGTGCACTCTGCTGGTGAATGTCAGACCATGGTGGAAAACAGCTGAGGATATCCAGGCCCATACCCAGCATCATGGCTGGTCTGCCAGGGCCTAGTACCAGGTACCCAGAAGGCCCAGGGTGACTGGGGTTGCTGGTTGCAATGCTAGTACACCTGTGCCACCACTGCCACAATTATGAAAAGGTAGATACTGAGACAAGCCATGTATATTGTAAACCACTATGACCCTGGAGAGTGCAGACATCCTCACTGCCCTGATAATTGGTGTCTATGGTAGCCATATCGTAACACTGGGTATGTACTGTTCTGGGTGGATTCCACCCCACCAGTCCCAGATCTGACTGAGACATATACATATATACAGGGTGACGCTGGGTTCCACTGCAAGATACACCTACCACACACAGGTAGCAATGGGTATCCACAATACAGCCTAACGCCTGCCCCACAGGTACTGTGGGGCTGATGCTGGGCGCCCATCCTCACCCTCAGGGTGATCACAGAACCCACACAGTGGCATAGTCTGTAGCTACCCTGTGCTAGTTTCACAAACTGTCAGAACGTCATACCAAGCTGAGGTGCTGGAGAGGTGCATCCTCCATATGGTGTGCAGCTGTAGAATGCTGGTCTGCATGTGCATTGCATCATGGGTACTGGTGGGGTTTACCCTATCATGGCTGACACAGCCGACATCCTGTGGGGTGACCTGCAGTTCATATGTACCCAGCCATTGCTGTGCTAAAAAACATGGAGGTATGGTCTACTGGTTAGTAGAATGACTCCATAAGCAGGGGGCCATGGTTCAATCCCATCCTAGTCACATATTTATAGGCCTGTCACAATGAAATTATTTTCATACCTGTAAGAGTCACATATCTGCTGATCTGTGCCGGCAACCCATAACACCCTCATCACATTTGCCAAACATTCATCAGCCCATCTATCTGCCCCTGTCAGCTGTGTACAGTCTTGTGTGAGGGTCACATCTGACCAAATGCCATACAGGTAATGCATGTCACCCTGATGCACCTTACAGCTCTCAGGGCACCTTAACCTAAGGCTCCAAAAAAGGTGCCTCAATGCAAGGCGCCATATAAGGCGCCTGAAGTTAAGGCGCCTTATGTTAGAATGCCCTGTCAGCCTTAATGTGCCATATCCCATTAATGTATGTGAAACGCCCAAGGCACCTTCCAATGCATGTTGACAGTCAATTGCCCACAAGATACTGGTACGTACCCACACTTGGGAAACCCCCTATTTTCCATCTGTGACACACACGGCGGTGAGCCAACATGGCCTGGTGTGTGTAGCTCAGTAGTTTGGGCAAACACCAGCCAAAAACGCAGTGGGAGTTCGAATCCCGAAATAGGACAAAGTGATGTATACTACATGAGAATGTGGCACCCTGCACCTTCAGAGCACAGGCGTAGCCAAGAACAAAAATATATAATGTGTGCGGTGCCATACAACTCACCCTGAATATGATGCACGTTCAACACCGTGCAAACATCTGTGCACCGTGCAAACACCGTGCAAACATCTGTGCGTGCCAACATGCATAACACACCTGCAGAGCTGAATAGCACCACACGCAATATGCGTGACATATGGACCATGCGTTACACAGTATGCAGATAGAGAGGGCATTGGAAAGTGTAGTTAGTGTATGACATACACTATGCACACAGTGGTAGATGTGTCGCGTGCCACCACATTAATGTAAAGTACATGTGAACATCATACATCCAGAAACAGCCTAACGCACGTTATTGAACGTGCTATGTGTGTTGTGTCGCAGCGCGTGTAGTAATGCGTGTTACTGTGCCCTACTGCGCATACATGACGTTACTGCATCATGAAGCCCTACTCTAGAAACACAACACAAAATGGCGGCAAGATCTAGAGATGCTCGGGCACCTCATCTGCTGCAGGCAGAGGTGCCTTTTCCCCAGCTCCTCCAAGGTGTTAAGACCTAAACAGGGTGAGGAGGGCCTGGGGGCACCTGACCAGGCTCTACAATGCGGCTAGTGATTACCCACATGAGGTAAGTGCATGGAGGCAGGTTGCACAAAACAAGAAGTGCAACACAGTAGCCAGCAACCAACAAAGGTATCATACAGGCACATCAAGGGAAAAGGACAGGTCTGTGGCTCAACCTGGGAGCAATTTAGGTGTGCCTGTTGAATTGCGTGGGTCTGCCCTATCCCCAGGTGGCCTCAGGCCTATTTACAGAGGTCTGTGTTTACCCCTGGTGGTATGTTAGGTGCCCCTGTTGATGTGCGCAGGTCTGCTCTAACCACAGGTGGCCTCAGGCCTATTTACAGAGGTCTGTTATTAATCCTGGTGCTATGGTCGGTGCGCCTGTTGATGTGTGCAGGTCTGCCCTATCCTCAGGTGGCCTCAGGCCTATTTACAGAGGTCTGTGTTTACCCCTGGTGGTATGTTAGGTGCCCCTGTTGATGTGCGCAGGTCTGCCCTAACCACAGGTGGCCTCAGGCCTATTTACAGAGGTCTGTAATTAATCCTGGTGATATGGTAAGTGTGCCTATTGATGTGCGCAGGTCTGCCCTAAACACAGGTGGCCTCAGGCCTATTTACAGAGGTCTGTAATTAATCCTGGTGCTATGGTAGATGTGCCTGTTGATGTGTGCAGGTCTGCCCTATCCCCAGGTGCCCCAGGCCTATTTACAGAGGTCTGTGTTTACCCTTGGCGGTATGAGAGGTGCGCCTGTTGATGTATGCAGGTCTGCCCTAACCCCATGTGGCCTCAGGCCTATTTACAGAGGTCTGTGTTTACCCCTGGTGGTATTGTAGGTGCGCCTGTTCAATTGCGCAGGTCTGCCCTATCCCCAGGTGGCCTCAGGCCTATTTACAGAGGTCTGTTATTAATCCTGGTTCTATGGTCGGTGTGCCTGTTGATGTGCGCAGGTATGCCCTGTCCCCAGGTGGCCTCAGGCTTTTTTACAGAGGTCTGTTATTAATCCTGGTGCTATGGTAGGTGTGCCTGTTGATATGCGCAGGTCTGCCCTAACCCCAGGTGGCCTCAGGCCTATTTACAGAGGTCTGTTATTAATCCTGGTGCTATGGTAGGTGTGTCTGTTGTTGTGTGCAGGTCTGCTTTATCCCAGGTGGCCCAGGCCTATTTACAGAGGTCTGTGTTTGCCCCTGGTGGTATGGTAGGTGTGCCTGTTGATGTGCGCTGGTCTGCCCTATCCCCAGGTGGCCCTACAGAGAGGTCTGTGATACATCCCCTGTACCCATCTAGGTGTGTCTGCTGCTGTGTGAATGCCACAATGGCTTCCCACATGTGCAGCACCATCAGAACTGTGTACTGTGGCACGATCATATGTGGTCACAGCATATGATAGCCACATGTTGCTGTCATGTCGAAAGGTGGAGTGGACATGCAGATACAGCGCTTATATGCAGGTTGTGGTGCATGCCCCAACTCCCCCTTGCCATCCCATCACATGGATAATGGTACCAGACAGCACTGCCGGTATGATCCACATGATCTGCAGCATGACAATGCCACATATGCCATGGGGCGACCATGTCATGCAAGGGAAGGCCATCAGGTAGGCATGAGGTGCACGGGTGACAGCATACAGGAAATGAAGGGGGCATTCCAAACATGCCAAGTCTTACTCACACACATACAGGTGGCAGTGACAACAGCTAGCAATGGACTGACAGTGTACAGCAGGAGCAGCCACTTGCTGCACACAGCCATGCGTGATGTGCAGCCAATGATGGCCAGGGATGTCTGTCCCCTAAAAGCCCCTAACCATTGCTGTATCCGCAGGTGGAGGATCTAAGGAAGAAGGGGAGAGAGCTGAGGCTGCGGTAGCTGCATTTCCTCCAATGCCTCCAGCGTGCGGCAGTGGCCACATGTGATGGTGAGTGATGCAGCCTGTGTGGCGTACAACACCATGTTCCAATGCCCAATCAGCCTGTGGGGCCAACTACTATGTCCCATGATGTGGTGAACACATGACTGATGTGGCAATGTCTGGTTTCCCCCCACAGCGGATGCAGAAGCCGTCGAGGGGCCCTCGAAGCTCGACATGATGGTATGGGGGGGGGGCAGAGCCGCTGTCACATCTGGCCAGTTCCCTGGAGGCGGAGGTGGAGGACATGGAGGAGGATGAGGAGGAGGAAGTGCCAGAGGAAGAGGAGGGGAAAGCATCAGAGGAGGGGGAGGGTGCTAGCAGAGAGGGGGAGCCTGGGGGGGAGGAGGTGTGGGAGGCTGGGGAGGGGGAGGAAGGGGCTGGGGAGGGGGAAGAGGAGGGGAGGGAGCAGCAGGAGTGGGTGGGTGCAGGGCAAGATGCACCCCTGGAGGTGTGTGAAATGCCAGAACCTGCGTTTGTGCATGTGGGCCTGGCACGTCCACATACCTCCATGGATGCATCCTGCCTCACTGGGCAGGTCCTGGCCAGTCCTGAGTGGCACAGGATTGCAAGGGGCACTGGGGGTCCCTGCCACCTGCACCATGGCCCAGGGGATGTGTCCTGGCTGGCCGCAGGGGAGGCATTCAGTGCCGCGGACAGGCCATATGCAGATGCCTCCACCTAGACACCATGCACATGGTGCCTGTATGGGGGTGACTGCACACGTCCCCTGTCCATGGCACTGCATGCTGTCTCCCTCAGCCAATGGGAGCAGACCCGGACCATGGCACAGGTGGTGGGCGCCATGGCACAGATGGCCCATGAGCTGCGTATGCTGCGTAAGACACTCACAGGCAGCACAGCTCATGGGCCATACAGCCACTGGGGCCCCCAGGGAGTGTGACCACATAGGTGGCATGTGGCACCCTTGCCCTGTGCAGCCCTGTGCCCCAGGACTGCCACCACCTCAAGGGCAGGGGGTGGGGCAGCAGCAGTAGTACCACTGTATAGGAACTGTCAACATGTATGTACTATGTACAGTATATGATGTAAATAGTTTCTGTTTCTACATCGCAATGGTCATGTATCTCATTTCATGACATGCTGTTGCACTGAGAATGACATGTGTGAGCATGTCCCTGTGTGTATGGGTGCAATACATCTGTACATACATAGTACAGTCCCCACAGCAGGTGTAGGGGATGGGCACATATGTTGAAGTATGTATCCCTCGCAGCCACTGGGATGTACCCATGTGTTGGTATGACCAGCGGAGTGGCATGTCAGAACATATATGTGCCAAATGGTGGCAGGGAAGACCCCCCTCCCCCTGTGACATGGGATGGGGACAGGGAACAGTGTGCCACAGGTTGTACATGCTATGGCAAGGCATATGTGACCAGGGTGACCACATGGGGGACAGGGTAACCATGGGAACACAGACTGCAACACTAGACACGTGCACACAGGTTCCATCAAGTGAAGATGCCTTTACTTAGGCGTACATATTGTCCCGGATCGCCACACCTACACCCTGCATGCCCACCCATGGCCGCACCGACCATGGTCCCTCCCACCCCTTGGCACTGGTGCTGCTGCTGCTCCTGCTGCTGGCTGATACCCCTAACCAGCCATGGCCTTGAGTGCATCGGCCACCTGACTTATCCCAGATACCATCGCCTCAGCTGTCCCACGCAGCTGGCTGTTCTCATTCCGTAGGCCCTGCACGTCCTGGCAGAGACCAAGCATCACCTGCATGTGTGCTTGCCTCTCCTCGCTTGGGCACATAGCTCATCACATATGACCTGCAGCACCTGCCATGTGCCTGTGGGTGAGACACGGTGTGACCTGTGAGACATGTGTTATACCCACCACCATAACACATGCAACAGGTGTCCTGGCAGACTACAAAGGGGGACTTCTATGTATGGTATAGAATCCTAAAATGTAGGTAGCACAGCTGGGGGATATATGAGGTATGGGAAAATAAGACATCCATGCACCATAGCTGTGTCAGCTGTGCACCCATTGTATTTGTTACGTCTCTCAGGACCCAGATGATGCAAAGAGTGCCGGCCCAAATGTGACCCACGGAGAACAGGGACCTATTTCTGTGGGCTAGACCTGCTGTTGTTGTGTGGGGGACCTGTTATCTGCCAGGGTGGGTGGTGTCACCCTACGGCCATGCTGTGGTGTGCTCCCACATCCTCAGGTGGCAGCTGGACTATACCTTGGCCCCCCCTTTTGTGCCACCCTCAGCACCTACCCCTGCGTGTTGCCACATGTCGTGCTAGGCATCTGTGCACATTAGCCACACCCACCTCATGCAGCTGACATGTTGTTTCCCCTGTGGGTGTAAACTCACCTCCAAGACATGACCATGGAGGTACATGTATGTGGGGGGACACACTGCCAGTGTGCGGGTGTGTTCCCACACTGTCATGTCTAGGAGGTGGGGTGATACCCCACCATGTGTTACCATGTGGTCAATCACCCTCCTTCAGCGTCAGCATGGGCCGAGGCGGAGTGGCCATGCATCTCATGCAGGAACTCCTCCATGGTGGTGGGTGCTGTTCCCTGCTCTGATCCTGCTGATGACCTCCTTGCTAACAACATGGTCTCCACCCCCATGGTCTGGGCCCCCTCATCGACCACTGTGCTGCTGCTTCTCTACGATGGGGGGTGCACCATCGCTGCCCCCTCCTCCTCCTGTGCCACATCACTCCCTGGGGCCTCCACATCAGCGCTGTCCACAACGTTGATGGCTGACACCTCTACCAGGGCTCCTGCCCCTGTCTCGATGCTGTCCTCTGTATTCTCAGCTTCCATGGCCTGTGTGCCACCTGGGGAGGAACATGGTAAACAGTTTAAATGTGGTGGTCCTGCACATGTATGTATAGCTCTGTGTTACGTTGTTACCTACCACAATGTATGTACCGCCAGAAACCGATGTCAATGCAGTTACAATGCGGTCCATACATCACAGTCCAATGGGATGGACCAGGCAAGGAGAGTATCACCACGTGTTGGCGCAGTTGGGGATGCGCCACATTGTCATGTATGTTTGTGAGGATGGGGTGGTGAGTGACAGACTACTGTGGGCAGTGATAGGTGTGCCATGGGAGGGGGTCCTGGGGATTGGGCACTGAGTTACATGCTTCCAGGAGGCTGGGCAGGATCCTTCATTGTGACTGGAGCTGGTCATAGTATGTGTGAGCAGCATGTGTGCAATGGAGGGTGTATGACTACATGGGTAGGTGTTGGTCAAGGTGCACCTGTCAGCCTGCCGGGTGTGAGGACTACCTCATTGGCCACTGCTATGGGGTGTGGATGGACAGTTGTCCAGCAGTGTGGGGTTGTGGGGGGGGGGAGGTTGGGAGGGTGGTGGCGGATAAGGGGGGCAATGGGGGCAGGGGGTACAGAGATATGTGTTCCTTTCCTGTACGGCCAATGCTGACTGACTGTTGAGGGCCCTAGTAGTGGGTCAGATAGGTCCTCCAATGTCTGTTGCACCTGTCCCTCTGATATGGCTGTACTTGGGGCCATCACACCAGGTTTGTGTGTGGTATGCTGTGTGGTGTGACACGAGTATCTGTTTGGCACTACTCTGCACACTGTCATGTGTTTGCAGATACATGTGTAGAGGTGTACACACCATGCATCATGTATTAGTGGTCCCAGCATGTCCATGTGTTCAGGGCCAGAATGTCCATCTGGCAGGACTGTTATCTGCACAGGGCCCTGCGTTTCAGGTGGCCACACACAGACAACATTCCTATCTGCATACCAACAGGCCAGGCGGCCTCGGAGGGGGCCAGGGATTTATTTATTTATTTATTTATTTGAACATTTTTCTATACCACCCCTTCCAGAGATCAGGGGCGGTTTACAGATAACAAAACGATAATAATAATGAAATTATTATTATTATTTATAATGAATGGTTTTGTATAGTGAACATTTTGAACAAATTAACTAAATTTTAGTACAAATTAACTAAGGGCAAAAACAAGTGAATCTGGAACTATTCATAATACATTATTTTATAATTAATAATAGTAACCTATTTACAAAAGTGAGTAAATGAGACCAATTGCAATATATACTTTGATGAATTTTTGATAGAGATATACTTGTATCTGCAATTGTCTACAGTAATTAGGGTCAGAATATGGTTGCTGGTCAGCACTAATCTGTGACTTCTGGTCATCATTGTGCTGTAGGTTGTGAAAGTACTGGATAAAGAGATGGGTTTTTAGATCCCTTCTAAATGATTGTAGATCCTTTATCTCTCTTAGTGAAACTGGGATGTTGTTCCATAACGTGGGTGCAAAGAACGAGAAGGCAGTATTGCTAGTCTTCTGCTTTGCTTTTCAAATGGAATCAGGTAATAGCAACATATGGAGGTTCACTCTTCTTCTTGACCTGCTTTCCTGGGGGGTTTGAATGAGAGATGTGAGATAAGATGGGGCTATATTATTAATGAGCTTGAACGTGGTAACAATTGCTTTGTAGAGGATTCTACATGACACCAGAAGCCAGTGCAGTGTGCAAAGAATGGGTGTTATGTGATCTGATAATTTTGCTTTGTAGATAATCTTTGCAGCGACATTTTGAGCCAATTGTAGAGTGTGCAAGTTTTTCTTTGAAGTACCTTGAAGAATGCCATTGAAATAATCTAAATGTGGTGTTATTAGAGTTTGGGCCACAGTTCTGAAGTCGTTGCTGTCTATTATCGGTCAAAGCTGTTGGATTGTCCTTATCTTGAAGAATATAGTTTTGACAGTTTTCTTTATATGAGGGGTTAGGCTGAGTGTCCCGTCTAGGGTGATCCCTAGATATTTGATCTCTGTCTTAACTGGTTGAGAGATGTTCCGATATTGATATCTGATGGTGGGGTTTCTCGTTGTAAATAGCACTTCTGTCTTTTTGAAATTAATATTCATATTCATTGATTGAAGCCATTTTTCTGCTTCAGTGAGATAGCATGATATACCGTCATAGTTAGGGTTGGATACATCGAATGGCGAGTACAACATAATGTCATCTGCATAGATGTGATAATTTATCTTATGGCATTGGAATATGGTGCAGATAGGTTGCAAGTACAAATTAAAAAGAAGAGCAGAGAGCGCGGATCCTTGGGGGATACCTTGTTCTTGTGGGAATCGCAATGAGGAGACGTTGTCTGTTTGAACATATTGGGTACGGTTATTGAAATAAGATTTAAACCATTCTAGAGTTTTGTCCTTGATGCCTAGTTGGGAGAGTCTAGAAATGAGCATGACATGGTTTACATTGTTGAAGGCCGAAGAAATATCAAGGAAAATGAGGATATAGGCTCGCTTGGTGTTATCAATACCCCTGATGATAGTGTCGAATAGCGCTGAGAAGAGTTTCCACACCGTGGAATGGGTGGAACCCATATTGATGTTCATCTAAGGGTGACGATGACTCTATAAAATCCTGCAGTTGTATCTGCACAACCTTCTCATTAATCTTAGCGAGGAACGGAATGTTAGCAATAGGGTGATAAGAGGTAGGGTCATTGCTGTCTAGAGATTTATTCTTTAGTAATGGGCGGATTGCTGACCTTTTGAGTTTCTTAGCTAAGGATCCTTGGAGTAGTGATTGGTTCACTATGTTCAGTAAATATAGTGACAGTTCTGCTTTAGTTGCCTTGATCCATGCCACCGGACAAAGACCTAAAAGTGAGGTTGAAGTATTGAGTTTAGTGATTGTCTGGAGCAGTTGCTTGTTTGTGATCGGATGGAAAGAGGTCCATTCATGGTGGTTGTCATCAGGTGGAGATAGGAGGACTGGAGTGAAATGGTTATTCTGCTTGAGTTTGTTAGCAAAATGGTCCGCTAGAGCTTGAGGGTTGATAGGGGTCTTTTGAGGGCTGTTAGCAGGAGACTTGGTCAAGGATTTAATGATCTCAAATAACTCCCTGGGATGGTTTATGGCCTTTGACAATGCTTTAGAGTGGTGGTGTTTCTTAGCATTGTGGATAGTTTCCTTGTATACCTTGAGCAAAAAAAAATATTGTATTCTGAGTTCTTGAGTTTTCTTCCTTCTCCATGTGGATTCCAGTTTTCTGAGTTCCTTTCTTAATGTTGCTAGTTCAACGGTAAACCACCTCTCATTTATTTTATGCTTATGCTTGTACCACTTCTGAGCTGATAGAGGTTCTGAAGCTATCCTTATAGTTGAGTTCCAGTTTGATACTACTTCGCTAAGAATCTAACTTACTAGAATCTAATTACTAGAATCTAACTTAGTAATGACTGATTTAAGAAATGATTCCTTATCAAATGGATGAAATATCTGGCCTTGGTGTGTGGTGTCAGAATAAGCTCTGGTAGGATAAGGGTAGTGGAGAGAGAATCGTATAATAGAGTGATCAAACCAGGGGACTTGAGTTATAGAAAGTGGGTTGTATTGCAGTGGTTCTGTATAATGAATTGGGAGGAATATTAAGTCAAGGATGTTGCCTTTGGTGTGTGTTGGGTGATTAATTATTTGCTTAAAACCCATTTCCTTCATTGCATCAAAGAATGATGCCTCTTGATTACTAGGAAGGGAAGGAAGGTTAAAGTCACCTAACATAATAAGGGGTTTTTTTTGCAGTGGAGCTGCAGGCAGATTCTAGAATGGTGGTTAAATGCTGATTATTTGCAGAAGGGTGCCGATATATAAGACATATAGCAATGTCTTTATTTTCCACCTTGAAGATATTCATATCATCTTAGTTCTCGCAAATGGTGGGTGATAGGTTGAGACTAGATTTTGCTAAAATTAGAGCACCCCCTCCTTTTGTGTGATCCATGGAGCAGTTGAAAATGGAGTATCCCTGTACTTTTATCTGGTTTAGAAGAACTGAATCAGCTTTGGTTAACCAAGTCTCAGTAACACATAGGAGGTCTGGGCTTTCTTCCCTTACCAGGTCAGTTAGGAGTGGGATTTTATTTCTAATTGACCTGGCATTGATTAGGATGAAATTAATTAGAGTAGGGAAGTTATACATGTTCATATGGTTATTTTTGGGAGTTGGGTTTATATAGATCAGCCTGTGTTGTGTTGGAAACGCCCTTCCCAGGAATGGTTGTTTATTGCTTTGCCTCTGGTGGACATATCTTTGGCGATAAGGAATGACATGGATGTGGGAGGATTCAGGGAGGTTCAGAGGAGGGGGAGAGGGTGTGGATGTGGGGAATAGCAGAAACCAATAAAATAAATGTGTATATGATAGCATTCAAGGAGAATAGGATCATTTTTTTAAGATTCATTCTAGTCAGATCAGTACAGTGAATTACAAGGCAAAGGAGTAATTGTAGTGCAGAATAGTCACAATATGTAACAAAGTAGTAGTATTATACTGTAACCATTAATGGTACCTCATAGATTAAGCTGTAATAATTAATGATACCTTACAGACTTACAGTAGATCACTTGCTTAGCTGGGGTAAGGATATTCAACTAACCTCTGACCCCACCGAAGGACCACACCAAAGGGCCCTCTGGCGAGGCCCTCAGGCGCAGGCCTGCCAGGTGCAGGTGTGCTTGCAGCACGCTGATTTTTAAATGTGCTGGCTTGCCTGGAGAGCAGGAGGTTTTGGGGAGGAGCTAGGCACTCACATGCGGCAGGGGGAATCCCTGCTCAGTGGTTCTGATCCTCGATGGGAACAGGGCACAGTAACTGTTGCAGCTCACCTCCCAGCCTGAGGCAGAAGGTGGGGTTCAACTCCAGCGATGATCTCAGCTCTGGATGCAGAAAGGGATAGCCCAGCTCCCTCGCCTAGCTGCAGCAGTGAGGGGCGTCTTCACCCTTCCCTGTGGCAGCTGTGGGGGGGGGGAGTAGGGTGCTCTCCAACTCCCTGTTAGCTAGCTGCGGCCTTCCTCTGGAGGGGTGTGGGATGCTTTGCATGATTTATTTTTATTTATTTATTTACATTCTCTTATATACCGCACTATTCTGCATCAGTGCGGTTTACATTGAACAAACTGAAATTACATTGAACAGGGCATTATAACTTGGAGATAACTATTTTACAGGGAACATGATGTTGCATTGTGGGAGGGGATCCTGGGACTGGATATGTGCCACTGCGGTGGCTGGATGGGAGCTGACCCTGGGTGGGGCTGGAACTGGAGGTTAGCTGCTCTTGGGGGAGGGTTTATCTGGGATGGGGATGGCGAAATGACATGCTGTGGGGGGAGGTCCTCTGTGTGCGAGGGAAGGTTACTCTGCATTAGGCCAGGTATTGGGTGTGTTGGCGGGGATTGCAGATGGTGGGGTACACTGTAATTGGCTGACTAGGGAATAACGTATGCTGGAGGAGAGGGCATGGGGAGAAGGTTCGTATGTTATGGGAGATGTTGTGTGTGGATGGATGGAAATTAGAGGAGTGAAGACAGGACAACCGCAAAGCAGACGGTGGAGTGTTCACAGATTACACGAGGACACCAGAGGAATGTGGACGATGCAATTGCAACTGAGGATACAAATGCATGAGGGTGGCGAGCTATCCCTATCCATTGACCTGCATAGATGGAATATGTTAGCTCTGGGATATGTGCATCATGAACATCTGTGCTATTTGTTGTACAATTGAACGTTACTGTGTGGTTCATTCCCTACAGTCGTGGTGTACATTCCATGTGATGCTTTTGTTAATACCAGTTATCTGTTTGTTCCCCTATGTCTACATTGTGCTTTTTTGATCTTTGTTTGGCAGTGGTCTGTGTTCAGCATGTGTAAAATAACTGATGTATCATGTTTCTGTGTATTGTAGTTAACATTGCCACGTGTTCTCTGTCCCCAGTAGGTTATGTATGTTATAGTCACTGCAATGTATAGGTATGATATTTGCACTGCTGCCTTGTTATATGTCCGGTGTAGTGCATTGTGGGTACTGATAGTGCTGTCACGTTACGGCAGGTGGGCTAGGGGTCCTAGATGGGCAGTGTCTGCAATCCTTCCTAATGTGGACGCCAGCTGGCATTGGATTATGGTACTGTTGATATCTGGTACTCATAGTTTAACTTCGGTGGTGAGTAAATTATTGGAAATGCTGCTGAAAGAGAAAATAGTGAGGTTTCTGGAGTCCAGCGGATTACAGGATCCGAGTCAGCATGGATTCACCAGAGGCAGGTCTTGTCAGACAAATCTGATTGATTTCTTTGACTGGGTGACCAGGGAGTTGGACCGAGGGAGAGCCCTAGATGTGGTGTATTTAGATTTCAGTAAAGCCTTTGACACTGTTCCTCACAGGCGACTTATAAACAAACTGAGCACCCTAGGGATGGAACCTAAAGTTACTGCTTGGGTTAGAAATTGGTTAGGTGGGAGGCGACAAAGAGTACAAGTAAATGGAGCTCACTCTGAGGAGAAGGATGTTACCAGTGTTGTGCCCCAGGGATCTGTTCTTGGTCCAATTCTTTTTAACATCTTTGTTAGTGATATAGCGTAAGGGCTGTCGGGTAAGGTTTGCCTCTTTGCGGATGATACCAAAATCTGCAATAGAGTAAACACCCAGGAAGGTGTAGATAACATGAGGAGGGATCTAGCTAAGCTTGAAGAATGGTCTAGAATTTGGCAGCTGGGATTCAATGTTAAAAAATGTAAGACCATGCATTTGGGCTGCAGCAGTCCAAGGGAGCAATATAGTACAGGGGGTGAAGTACTTTTGTCCACTAAAGAAGAGAGGAACCTAGGTGTGGTTGTGTCTGATGATCTTAAAGTAGCTAAACAGGTAGAAAAGGCGACGGCAAAAGCTAGAAGGATACTTGGGTGTATACAGAGAGGAATGGCTAGCAGAAAAAAGGAGGTGATAATGCCTCTATATAAGTCTTTGGTGCAACCTCATTTGGAGTATAGTGTGCAATTCTGCAGTCCGCACCTTCAAAAGGATGTGAACAGGATGGAGTCGGTGCAGAGGGTGGCTACTAAAATGATTAGTGGTCTTCATTATAAAGCATATGAGGACAGACTGAAGATTATTAATATGTACACCTTAGAGGAAAGGCGGGATAGATGTGATATGATTGAGATGTTTAAATACCTCCGTGGCATAAATGTTCATGGAGAGAGCCTTTTTCAATTGAAAGCAAGTTCTGCTACAAGGGTACATGGGATGAGGGTGAAGGGAGATAGATTCAGGAGTGATATGCGAAAATATTTCTTTACGAAAAGAGTGGTGGATCCATGGAATAGTCTCCCAGTGGAGGTGGTAGAGATGAGGACAGTAACTGAATTCAAAAAAGCATGGGACAAACACAGAGGATCTCTAAAGGTAAAAAGGGGACTGTTTTAGTTGTTGATATGGAAGGACAGACTATATAGGCCATGTGTCCTTTTTCTGTCGTCATATTTCTATGTTTCTATGTTTCTATACCTTGTCCATGCATCCATTAAGAGGCATGTTTAACATCAGTTTGTGTATGCTAGCATTACATGGAACATATATAGGAACATGAGATATCCCTTACTGGGGCAGAGGACCGTCCTTCAGGGCCAGTATCCTGTTTCCAACAGTGGTCAGTCTATGTTCTATGTACTTAGTGGTTTCCCCAGATGACACAGGTTCCACAATGCTTGTATTGGGTCAAGCATTGCTATACTGGGTCCCTTTCTATTAATGGTTTATGGACCCTTACCCTAGGAACCTGTCCAAACCTTTGGCAACTGTTGATGAATCCGTGGCCTCTTGTGAATATGTTGGCCCACACTGGGTCTCAGAACATGGCCCCGTACCCCCCTGAGGCTGCTCCTGCATATGCTGGGTTGTTGGCTTTACCTGGAATACATATCTCATACGGGTATATTGGGCCAAGACGATCTTCCAGTTGCTGCTCCAGGGGTGTCAGGCCAGGTCTGATAGGTCCACTTCCACCAGTGCCCTCAGCATGCTGTCTCTGCCATCATGTGGGCATGGACCCCATGCTTTATATCACTGAACCATTTGCGGAAGCTGTCCAGGTCCCTGTGTGGCCCACCAGCCTCGGCAACAGCCTCCCAGACCTCCTCCCACACCATGGTCCATGTGCTCATTGGTGTTCTGCTGCTGAGCCGCCAATACAGGACCTCATAATGCTCCAGCACACTGGCCAGCAGGATATAATTTTCCTGCTGGCTGAAACTCAGGGCCCTTTTCCTTGCCTCCATGGGCACCGGCTTCCGCTTTCGCTTCCCATCTGGTGGCCTCTCAGGCTGCTCCTGTGTGGGCTGGGACACACCCGATGGCCCTGCCACCTCCACCTCTGGCTCACACATCCCTCCCACCTCTGGGGACTGCTGGCTAGGTGTTCCTCCACCTTCCCCTCCAGTTGTCTCCTCAATATGCATATTCTTACTCTCACTATCCTCTCCCTGCATGCCGCACATCGCTCCGTCCTCCTACTCCTATCTCGTCTACTATAAACCCTCAGCCATCTGTGCATGTGTGACGCAGTCTTGTGCGTGGTGATGCGCAAGCATGTTCTTGCCTGTGGTGTGCAGGTGCATGGTGTGTGCAGTGCGCATGCACGGTCCTGCATGTGGTGTGCATGCGCAGGCATGGTCTTGCCCGTGGTGCACATGCGCAGGCGCAGAGTGTGTGTGATGCACAGGCATGGTCCTGTGCACAGTGCGCATGCACAGGCGTGGTCTTGCATGTGGTATGTATGCACAGGCTTGGTCTTGCGTGCAGTGTGCATGAACATTGCGTGCACAGCAATACGCCCGCATGCACGATTAGTTCCGCGTGCCTTCCGCATGTGCAGGACGCGGTTCCTCTCACAGTGGCACACGGTGCATAGGAATGTGGTGTGCGCATGTGCACTGCACACAGTACCATGCTCTGCACATGGGAAGGTGCACAGAACCGATCCTATGCGCCATGGTTATCGTTACACCCCACGCGACTGTATGTGCGGTACAGCGCTATGCGTATGTTGGTCGTCATACACACACTGGGCATGGAACGCTTTGTACAGGTGTGTTGTGTTTGTTCTGATTGTTTGCCATGTCCCACACCATATTTAGCTTGCGTCTATGCTCTGTCTGATGTCTATGATGGCCCACATTGTCATTGCTGCTTGTGCAATCAAGGCGTTGGAGGGAGAGGTGGAGCTGCAGTTGCCTGAAGAGGGAGATGGTGTCTATGGGGCTGTGGCACAGGGCATGGGTGCAGTCCCGCTGCAACACAGACCTGCAGCTGTTGGAGCTCCACAGGCCGGGGTTGTGTCAGCATGGCGCCATAGGCATGCCGAGGTGCGCCCTCGCCAGCCTCACCTCTACAGGCCCAGTGCCCAGCTCCAGGACATGCGTGAGGACCAGGTCATCTCCCTCTACTATCTGAGCACAGGGGCTATTAGGGAGCTCTTTGAGGATCTAAGACCTGACCTCGAGCCCCAGACTGGCCAGTCGCATGCCATACTAGGTTTGGTCAAGCTCCTGGATGCCCTACATTTTTTTGCCTCTGGCTGTTTCCAGTCATCTGTGGCCACAGTGAGTGGGATAAGCATGCCCACCTTCTCACGCTGTCTCCACCAGGTACTGCGGGCCATGGTCAGCTGGGTAAGGAATTACATTGCAATTCCTAACAATAGGCAATAGTGGGGGACCCTGAACCTGGCCTTTGAGCAGGTTGCAGGGATATCACATGTGATCGGAGCTATTGATTGCACACATGTTGCCCTGGTCCCATCCAGAGACAGGGAGGCAGTGTTCCGCAACCACAAACACTACCATTCTCTAAATGTGCAGGTTGTATGTCATGCAAATATGCGTATTCTGAATGTGGTTCCTAGGTTTTCAGGGTCCACCCATGACTCCTATATACAGCATCACTTAGCACTATTCGACCGCTATGAGAGCAAACAATATGAGAACTGTGTCCTGCTGGGTGGGTATTTCTCATCTCTAACGTGCACATGGTGTTTTTCTGTCCTGTGGTGCATGTTAACTCTCACTGATGGCCCATGGTCACCTGTGGTTTGCTGTTAGACCTTTCTGACTGCATATCCCCTGTGACACACATGACATGCCCTGATTCAGATTCAACTTATTGTCTGGGAACATTCAGGACACTGGCCGTCAGGCAGTGGCATATCACTGCGCAGCCAGTGTATGGTTTACCTGGTCCCTTTGGCAATTATGTCCCCTTCATCCCTTGCTTTGTGTTGTGGTAGTGGAGCGCTGACCTTGTATGGTGGCGTGCCCACTATCACACCATGTCATGTCTCTCTTTGTGGTTTTCTACAATGACATATGTCTACCGTATGTGTGTCATGACTCTTCTGGGTGTCTCTGCACACATGCGGTTTCTTTTGGTGTTTGGTACTGCTGCTCTGTTGCACGGGCCTTTTGGACAGGGAACATATGGGCACATATGGTGTGTTTCCTATATGGTGGTGTGCAATACCTTTAGGGTGGGAACTACGGCTCATAGCCTCAGAATAACCATATGCGTACATGTCTGTCTTTGTGTTGTGTCCTTAGTTGTGTGTGTGTGTTGTCTGTGTGTGTGTGTGATAAAGTGGGGGGTGGGGGATTGGATTTGCTGCCAGATTAGTTTCCTGCAGTACTGGGAGCCCATTCACCTTTGACCATTTCGACCATTTTACGTTGTTATATTTGTGTTGACACGTTACAACACATATGTATGCTTCAAGCATATCAACAGTGTTTTGTTGTTTCTGCCATCCTGACTGAACTCCTCAGGTATATGTTACTGTAACACCTGCTGTGTGTGAACAGTATCATGACCGTCACATGCTTGCACACGTGTCCATCTCTGCCTTTGTCCAGGGTGCATTGGCGTGTGCTGTCTGATGCGTTCACAACTGTCGCTACTACCTTTCGGGTGCAGGTGCTTGGTCATGTGTTTGGTGTTGACACAGATGTTCCCCGGTGTTGTGTGTCTCAAATCTCCAAACACTGGTGCATAGCTGTTGTGTGCCATCATGTGCCGTCATACATTTGTGTCATTCTTCTATCTGTTGTTGATTTGTACCTACATGCTCGTGTGCATGTGTGTGTACATCGTTTCCTGATTGACCTTTCCACATTTCTTTCTGCAGGTGATGCTGGATATGAGTGTCATGCCTGGTTGCTAACTCTTGTGCATCTTCCAGAGATGAGGTACAATGAGGCCCATGCCTCCAGCCGCTCAGTCATCGAGCCCACCTTTGGCGTTTTGAAGAGTCGCTTCAGGTGTCTGGATAAGACTGGTGGGACCTTACAATACCGACCCATGACTGTGGCACAGATAATTCTGGCCTGTTGCATCCTGCACAACATTGCTCTCAGGCACAATATCCCAGTCAAAATTAATCGGATCTGGAAGATGATCCTATGTGCCATTCTGTACAAGCCCGTGGTGACACATGTGAGGGCATGGAAATCAGACATCTGATTAATGATCTCTTCTCATGTAAGTCCTGCATATGTGGGGAAATGCATATGTGTATACATGTACATGCTGCCATGTGTGTTCCTACAGTACTTCATGACATATGTAAGTTTCATTTGGGTTTGTGACTCCAAAGAATATGCTGTTGGACCTGCCTGGTGCTGTGGTGCAGTGAGAACTGTGTGTACGTCATTCAACTTGCAGGAGACTGGGGTAGATAGACAATCAGGTAACTGTACTGTAGGGACAGTACAGCATAGCACATGTATGATGTTATCTGTCCACTACACATATGTTGTTGTACACCTCTTTGACATGTGCCCCCATACCCTATATGTTCATGTCAGCATACATATGCCCATGTGTTCCTCACCAGGTCATGTGTTTCAGCACTGTATTTGGGACCCATACAACCGAGCTGGGTGTTTATACAGGTCCTAGGTGTTGTGGCGGTGAACGGCATGTATACCCTTCCCTGACATTTGTCACCAGTAACCTCCCCTGGAGCCCTGAGGCATGCAGAGAAAGGTCAGCCTGGGAAAATCCTGACTCAGGAAGTAGGGCAGTGCACTGACTATGCTCTGCCTTCTGGGTGTTGTAGTCCCATTCCACTCCCCAAGCAAGGAATAACTGTAGTCGAGTGGTTCAGGCAATATATGACAAGGTTTTATTTCCCCTCCGGGTGGATTAATTGCCAACAAAATACAGAACAAAAAGGGCCATGCTTCTGGCATAAGAAAACAAAACTCAGGAACTAAACAAAACAGCTTCTTCCTTTTCAGCTTTAACCAATGCAGTGCTCAAACAAACTCAAAGAAACATTTCCTTTTAAACCCAAAAGAATCACTTTGCTTCTTTGCTGCTGTTCCAACAACTTTGGTAACAGATATCAGCCCAGGGATATGATATCATCTGCAAATGATAGCGTACAGTCCATTTGTTCCTCAGAGTCTTCTACAACAGACCCTGTCTGCATTTCCTCATCACTTTCAGCTGAGCAGGTTTGTACAAAATCATACGGAGCTTTGAAACACAGACCCTCTCTTTTCCCCAGAGGTTTCTCTTCAGAATGCTCTATAGAGCAGGGCTGATAACTGCCGTATACTTGGGAACTAGCACATGGAGAGTCTAACAGAGCCTGGCAATCACAGGAAAAACTTTTCTGTCTAGTTTTCTATTTCAATGCTTTACACAGCCTACCTTCTGGCTTTTTCCTAGAAGACTTTTTCAGCACTGCTTCCTCAGTCATGCAAACATCCTCTGGCCAACAGCCTCCTCTCCCAAGAGTTTCTGAGCACTCCCACACTGACCTCTCAGGCAGTCTCTCTCTCCAGCTGCCTTCACAATAGGGCTCTAATTGAGAGTAGCTCCCACCTGGCTTTTGGGCTTGGGCTCTCCGGGACTTTGTAGCTTTGAATTCTTGTGCTTTATCTCCTGTTTCTCTCTCTGCTGCTCTTGGAACTCTTACAGCTCCACCAGCTCCTCTTATTCCGCCATCTCTGCTCTCCTGGTTCCTCTCCTTGTTCTGCTCCTCCTCGCTCTCCGGGTTCCCCACCTTGCTCTGCTCCGGGTTCCTCCCCTTGTTCTGCTCACTCTGCTCTCTGAATCTTAGTGAGCAATTCTTATATCCCTGTTTTCTAGGGCTTAACTCTGCCCCGCCTCCCACCAGGTGTTTCCCCTTAAGACCGGGGCTCAGGGATACTCTGCAGCTTTGGCGTGTTTGCTGCACTCGTGACTCATACTGTTTACGTTTCCCATGGCAACCCTGGGCTATGTGCTTTGCTTGCCCTTTCAGAAACTGCAACAGAATCTTCTGTTTCACCCAGCCTCATAGCCTCGGAAGGACCTTCTACATTACACATTGTTGCGTTAACCAACATCAGTGTATCGTAGCATGGACTGTTCTGATTATCTCCACTGAGCTCGGATTGTGGATAGACGGCCCATATGAACCATTAGGAGAGTGAGAGCCTCTGGCTAACTCAGCTGTTGAACCAAGATAAGAGTAGTGACAAGGGCAGCTTAGGCCATTGCACTACATCTTGCTTAAGGAGTTAAAAAAGCTGCATTACAAGAGGAAGGCTCTGAATGTCCAGAAGGAAAGGAGTTCCACTGATAATGGAAAAAGGAAAGAAGAGGATACAGTGAATGATCCTTGAGTCAGAGGCAAGGAGGGCAGGTTCAACAGGAGTGCAGTGCTATTGAAAGTTCTGGTCTGGATCTGGAACCCAGGAATCTCATAGTGTTAAACCTGAAAGTTGCACTTCTGGTTTGCTACATATAGATGGTTAGTGCCGCTGAATATCTGTGGATGCCACCACTGCATGCCTTGATACTAAACAGTTAGTATCATGACGTTCTGGGAGCAAAAGGGCAGCAGTAATATTGAGTCACTGCCCAGTTATGGCAAAATGTAGAAAGTAAGGTGCAGCAAAGATCGGGCTAATATCGTCCCTGCCTGGTTAGCTTCCTGTCAATCCAGACAAGCTGGATATTCAATGCTAGGGCCTGGTTGTGACCTTGGTACAGAATATCTGTGGTTAAGTTTCAGTGCTGACATCTAGCCGCTGAACCGCCTTAGCCACTGCTGCTGAATATCCGCCCCCCTTACTATGCAGGCATATACACATGATATAGATGAAGCAATATAGTGATATAGATATAAAAGATGAAGCGGTATAGAAGAACTGCTAAATAAAATAAATACAGCCTTTTTAAAATTACAATTTATGGGAGAAATTTTGAAAGAAAGCATCTAGTTAAAGCATCATTTAAGGCCAAACGCTATCTTTTAAGCAACAGATTGCAAAAACAGCTAGAACAATATTCCTCAAAGCAAAGATGGCAGAATGACTCAGGCCGCTTATTGACCCACAGGATTTCAGAACGGTTATGCAGGCTATGACGCTCCCTCACCTGGACTACTGCAATGCAATCTATCGTGGACTACCGGCCTCCCACACCAACCCCCTATGGACTGCCCTCAACACCACTGTAAGAATAATCCAAAGGGTCAAGAAACACGATCACATCACCCCAGTCTTGAGAGATCTTCACATCCTACCTCTCGAAGCAAGGATCAAATACAGGACTCTGCTACTTATCCATAAAGTACTCCACCAACTTCAAACCTCTCAGTTCCGGACTCTACTCCCCCAGCCTACCTCTACTAGACCAACCCGCCAGGCCACCGGCAACGCACTCACCGTCCCTCATGAAAGGACAAAATTTAGTCAGCATACCTGTAACTTTTGAACTATATGCACCCTTGCTCTGGAACTCCCTTCCCAACCAGATCTGAAACAACAAAGACCTCATCTCATTCAGGAAAAATTTAAAAACCCACCTGTTTCGAGAACACCTCAGACGTGAGATGAACATCTCTCCCTAAAGGCCTTTCCCTGGTAGCCTCCGAACAGACCGAATCTGGACGAATCCCCTTTCTTTTGAGAGGCTGGCGTCTATGTCAAGTACTGTTACTTACCTTGTCAAGATCATCATCGTTGGACCCCCCGGTGTTGGTTCACCGCTCCTATTACTATTGAGCTGATTAATGTACCCCCCCCTTTTTTTTGTTAAACCACTTTGACCCGATAAAAAGCAGTATAGAAATGCACTAAATAAACAAACTGATCCATATTCCCATCTTCGCAGTCACTTGGTCCTGAACCATTCAGAACAATTGATTTACTCGAACACCCAGCCTTCCTTTCATGCATTACTACCATCCTCTCTTTCATTTACTCAGTCTCCTTAATACTGACAACCTCCATCTATGTACTCAACCCTCACCAACTATAAATCCCTTTCACTCACTCATCCCCCTGCCACTGATTGCTCCCCACCCATTCAGAGCCACTCTCCACTAATAACTCACCCAGCCACTCTCTAGCTCATTAAGCCCCCTTAGGAAATGCCATACTGGGTCAGACCAAGGTCCATCAAGCCCAGTATTCTGTTTTCAACAGTGGCCAAACCAGGTCAAAAGTACCTGTCAGGTTCCCAAAGAGATAAACAGTTCCACAATGCTTATCCTGGGGTAAGCAGTGGATTTCCCTGGTCCTCTTTAATAATGGTTTATGGAATTTTCCTCCAAGAACCCGTCCAAACCTTTTTTAAACCCAGTTACGCTAAAAGCTTTTACTATATCCTCCAGTAACAAATTCCAGAATTTGATTATGCATTGAGTGAAAAAATATTTCTATTAGTCCTAAATGGACTACATTGTAGCTTCATTGCTGTCCCCTAGTCCTTCTACTTTTTGAAGGAGTAAACAACCAATCTACGTTTATCCGTTCCATTCCATTCATTAATTTATAGACCTCTATCATATCTCTCCTCAGCCATTTCTTTTCCAAGTTAAGAACCCTAACCTTTTAAGTCTCTTCTCCTAGGGGTATGAGTCCATTCCCTGTAGCATTTTGGTGGATCTTCTCTGTATCTTTTCTAATTCTGCTATATCCTTTTTAAGAAATGGTGATCAGAACTGCACACAAAATTCAAGGTACGGTCGCATGATAGAGCAATACAGAGGCATTATAAAACCCTTGGTTTGGTTCTCCATTCCTTTTCTTATGATACCTAGCATTCTAATTGATTTCTTAGCCACCGCTGCACACTGGGCAGAAGGGTTCAACGTATTATCCACAATGATGCCTAAATCCTTTTTCTGGGTGGTGGGTCCTAATGTAGAACCTTGCATCATATAACCATACTTTGTATTGTTCTTCTTGAAGTGCATAACTTTGCACTTGTCCACATTAAATTTCATCTGACAATTGGATGTCCAGTCTTCCAATTTATCACAGTCTTGCAATGTTTCACAATCCCTTTGAGTTTTAGTAACTTTGAATAATTTTGTGTTATCTACAAATTCGATCACCGCACTCATTGTTCCCATTTCCAGGTTATTTTTGAATATGTTAAAAAGCAGCGGCCCCAGCATAGGTCCCTAGGCTACTCCACTATTCACCTTTCTCCATTGAGAAAATTGGCCATTTAGCTCTAGTCTCTGCTTTCTATTTTTCAACCTGTTCCTGTTCCACAATAGTTCCCTGCCTCCTATCCCATGACTTTTTAATTTCGCCAAGGGTCTCTCATGAGGGAACTTGTTAAAGGGTTTCTGAAAATCCAGATACACTATATTGATTGTCTCATCTTTGTTTACATGTTTATTCATACCTTCTTTGAACGTTTAGTGTAAGATATGTAGGTGCAGTGTCTAAACATAATACCTTAGTTTGAGGGTGCTGTCAGTGTCCCCTCCGTTTCCTATGTTACAGTATTTAATATTTATCTTCAACCCTTGGGGGAGTTAATAAGAAATATGGAATTACAGTTTACATTTATGCTGACAATGCTCAGCTTATTGTACCAGTAAAACATAAAAACACAGAAACATGACGGCAGAAAAAGACCATATGGCCTATCTAGTCTGCCCTTCCATATAATCTACAATGGTCCGCTTTTTGCCTTTAGAGATCTTGCGTGTTTGTCCCATGATTTCTTGTCAATCTTAACTCGCTTTCACTCATTCATATACATACGCGCCTCATCCATGGCTTCTGTCAGTAAAATACATTTTTGTGCAATCCTGAGAGCATACACTTGTCAAATTATACTTTTGTTCATGTAGCACATCTGAAGCCTGGGAATTCTTTTGAGGTTTTTATCTCTTAGGTCCCAGAGATCTCATAAATACATCTGCCTGATCCCAGTCTTTACTATTAAGAAGAGATATTTTGCAACAAAATTAAGAAGACAGAATGTGAGTATATCTTCCTGTGTCTATGTTTTAATCAAAAAAATCATATAAACCAGTATAAACCATGGAACAGTATGACCTAGTACCCTGTGGTACTGTATTACCTGGCAGAGTTTTTATAAGCTGCTTCATCCACGATCTCATCTCAAATAAAAGATGCTATCTTAGGAATCGTTTGATATAATGCTATCAGCAGTCTTAAAGGGAGTAACTTTATAGAGCATTTTAAAGCACTGCATATGCTTTGTAGCACTACACAAATGATTCGTAGCAGTAGTATTTATTTAATTGAAATGTATTTTTTTTAGACTTCTGATTCTATGTATATACCCTTTGGAAACTTGTGGGGGGGGGTATTTTTGCATCAATTAGGTGTTTTCTCAGGGTCAAAAAATAGGGGTTTATCGGTGTATTCCACACAAAGGGGTTTCTTTTTTTGTTGGAATCCTTTTGAAGGATTCCAAAAGGATTCTATCTAATGACACAAAACACAATTTTCCAGTGCCAGCTCTTTCTCCCAGCCTCAGCATCACCCACTTCTCCAACCCCAGCAGCATCAATGTCCCCTTTTCCCAAAGTCCCAACAACAAAGTGCCCGCCCTTCTCTAAGCCACAGCCAAGCCCCCAGACCCCTGCTGTTCTCTGCTGCGTCTCTTTTCAGCTGGTGCTGGAAAGGGTTTGAAACCCAGGAACAAAGAAATAAAATGCTTTTTATTTCCAGATGTATGAAACTGAGTTGATGTTTATGGGGCATGTTTACTACAGTTTAATGTGTGTTAAGTAAACCTAAGCACATTAAGTACTGCCTCTGCCCACCCATTTCTTTATTTCTTTGGGTCCTTACAGCACTTAGCATGCATTAACTTTCATTAACTCATGTTAACCTTTAGTGCACATGAGTCCTAATATTATGTATCTGTTTATTTTTCAGTGTTCTCCTGCTTTCTACCAAGAAATATTGTGCCCAATATTCAAAGAGATTTTTCTAGTTAGCAGGACCTGCTATCCAGATAAACCTCGCTGAGAGGGATATTCAGCAGCAATAACCAGTCAGTGTCGGGGACGCTGGGGGACAGGGCAAGGGTGGTCCCAGCACTTAGACCAAGCAGGAAACAGAAGGTGAGAACTTTGAAGTAAAATGTCAAACTAGGAAAGAACAAAGAGGAGGCATGGATTAGGAAGTGTAAGTGTATATGTGTGCAATAATAAAGTTTATTTTGCTCAATCCCTTATCTGGAAAGCAGACTAGAGGGCTTGCTTGAGAACCACTTGCATGGCTAATTGGATAGCAGCTGAATATTGTTGGCTATTTTTAGATGGAGGTGGAAGGTCCTTGCTTTGCCCTCACTCCTCCTGGCATTATGTGGATAGTGCTGGGACAGTCTGTTAGAATTTTCAGCAGCATTGTCTGCATTACACTGTCGAAAATTCAAGGGTAAAACTAAAGATGCAATAAAATATTTGGGAGTGACCCTGGACCAACATCTAGACATGAGATGCCACATAAGCAGCGTAGTCAAAGCCATCTACTTCAAAATCCGTTCCCTCAAACACCTACGCTCCCTGCTGGACCCAGACGATTTCCGTACCATATATCAAGCGCTGATCCTGCCGCATTTTGACTTTGCAAATGCCATCCTACAAGGTCTGCCCCAATCCACACTAACCCCCTTACAGTTGGCCATGAATGCCGCAGCTAGGGTCCTCTACGGTGCATCCAGAAACGACCACGTGACTCCTATTCTCAAACAGCTACACTGGCTACCAATTCACGGGAGAATCACCTTCAAATCCCTTGTATTAGCATTTAAGGCAATCAAAGGCACCTCATCCCTCTCACTCACGAATCTAATCCACATGGTCCCCCCCAACAGAGCAAGAAGAACATCAGCTGTAAACTTGCTAGCAATACCAAAGTCTTCAACAAAGTCCAACACGAACATCACAAACAGGGCATTCAGTTTTTATGTACCAAAATGCTGGAACACCCTACCCCCTGACATTAGAGCCATTACCAATCTATATCAGTTCAGGAAGGCTCTCAAAACATACCTTTTCTGCCAATATTTCCCAGACAGCAACTGAACTAGATATCCCCTCCAAGAAATGACCCAATCTAGAAATGCCCTCACACTGCAGTGTAGATAGTTTATGTATATAGTTAACCCAGTTATCCAAGTTTGTATATAGTTAAGTTTGTATATAGTTAACCCAGTTATCCAAGTTTGTACTCCTGTTCAATGTAAAACCTGACAGTTTGTCGTTATGGTCGTTTTGTTATGATGTAAACCGCGCTGATTCTAAATAGCGCGGTATATAAGAAACTGTAATAAATAAATAAATAATAAAAGGTTTATATGTTCATTTCAGATTTTTTTTTGAGGTGGGGCAGTTTGCAGTGCAGTACGCAGTTGCGGGGATTTTTTCTGGCGAGGTTTGTTTATGGTGGTGGGGCAGTTGCAGGAGGGGTTAGTTGTTTAGAGTGGGACAGTTTGCAGGGGGGGGGGAGATGTTGTGTGGAAAATTTTAGGGAGGTCAGTTTGCAGGCCAGGGGGCAGTAATAGTGGGGTAGTTTTTAGGTATAGGGCAGTTGTGTGTCTGTGGGGATAATTTTTTGGTGGGATAGTGAATATGGTATTTCTGCAGCTGCAGGAAGGGTTAGCTTTTCAAAATGGGGCTGTTTGCGGTGTGGGGTGCAGTTGTGAGAGATTTTGGGGCAGACATTTTCAGGATGGTCAGGCATTTGCAGGAGGTTGTTTTTTGGAGTGGGACAGTTTGCAGAGCAGTGGGGCAGATGTAACAAGGTAGATTTGGGGGGAGGAGAATTTTTTGGGAATGGTGTGGTTTATGTGGTGGTGGGGCAGTTGCAGGTGTGGTTAGGTTTTTCCAGGGGGGACATTTTTGGGTTGAGTAGATGTAGAGGTGCTTTATGGGAGTGTGACACTTTAAGACATAGTGGGTATGTTATGAGGGTGTAGGTTTTGAGGGGTGGGAAAATTTGCATGGTGATGATGAAGTTACAGGAGGTTGCTTTTTGGAGTGGATTAATTTACAGTATAATGGATCTGTTGTGGGAAATTTTTTTAGGGGAGTGGAGCAGTGAGAAGGAGGGTAAGGAAGTTGTGGGGAATATTACTTTCAGAGAGGCAGCATTTTGGGGGATGTAGGGCCCTTGTGAGGCACAAGTTTTTTGGGAAGAGGGCAATGTCAGTAGTAATGGGGCAATAGTTAGGGAAACAGTTTTTGGTGATGGGAGCATTTTGGGTGGTTTGGAGAGGAGATAACAGGGAGAAAATTTTTGAAAGGAGCAACTAACTGCTATGGACAGACAGACAGACAGACATTCTCAACCCCCTGTATAATTCTTCCCAAGTCCCAAATGGCGTTGGGTTTGAAAGAATAAAAAGGGGCATCATCTTACATCATGTCTATTCAACCATCAACAATCAACATTTGTATCTGGACACACAGTTATACTGTATCAACACTTTAGCCTAGTGTCCAGGGAGAGATATATACAGCAGCCCTTCCCAAGGCCACTCCTAAAGCAGGACATCCAAGCCTGCCATCCATGGGCCCTTCCCATGGCTGAAATAGCTCCTCACATTGGCATTCTCCTTAGAAGCCATCAAATGGCGCTCTGGAAGGACCTGTCTTTGTGCTATGCATTCCGATGTATGAGGGCTGACCCTCACTCACATATTTTATGGATTTCCAAAGTCAACCTACACTTTGTTAGCATTTTCAATGTGCACTGCAGATAGGAAAATCAGATGCTCCTCTGCCCAACAACACAGCTCTTCTCTGTCACTGTGAGCTCTGCTTCATGAGCAGACATATGCCACTGCCATGGCATTGTCCAAGAACACCTGGACCACTTTGTCCACTATAAGAGGCCTGAACCTATCCAAGGCCAAGTGGATCACCCTTGCCTCCTGGTGAATAATTGTCCAAGAGACCTCCTAAAGGGCTCATATTCACTGGACCAGGCACTGTGCACCCCAGCCTTTCAGGCTTGCATCTTAAGTGGTAACCACTTAATCCAGTGCTTCAGATGGCAGAAACATAACCACCATCTCAAATGATCTAGAGGAGAGGAAGGCCCAGATAGAATGACTGGGAACAGGAAAGCCATAAGGTTAGGAGGTGCCTCTGCAATGGACACATATACACCCTGATACAAGGAACTGGCTCCAAGATCAATGCCATGGATCCGAGGACCTGAAGATAGTCCCGGCCCATGAAGCTGACTGAGCCCTGAATGCTATGAGTTGGTTCTGAACCTTGAGGGACCTCTCTGTCATGAGGAAACACAGCACAGGAGAGGACAGAATCAAATGTTAGGTACTCCAATGCCTTGAAGAGAATCAGGCTGTGTTAAGGACAGTTGATCACCAACCACAACCTTCCAACCAGTAAATCACCAGCCTTAGATCATTACTGGACTTCTCCAGAGAGACTGAGTAGACCAGTAAGATGCCCATGTGTAGCAATCTTGGATTCCCTGCTTGCAAAGAAACTCAGCAATACGTCTTAGAACTGTGTCTTAGACAAAGGGCAGGACCTGGAACTAGAAAGCCAGTCCAGAATGCAGAAGTGGAGAAACCGCTGATGCTGCTTCCACCAGGGAAAGTGACAATATGCCTTGGTGAGATCTAGGGAGGTGAGGAAGGCCTGCAACCTGACCAATGTGATGACACATCCAAAGGTCCTAATATGGAAATGAGTGATTCAGATCTGAAAACAGCCATCTTTAGTTGCAGATTGTGCTGGAAGGAATCTCCCTTTTTGGCACTGCTATGTACATGGAACAATTGGGTGTGTCAATTTTAGGAGTTGATTTTTATTTTTCCAAACTTTACAGTGACCTAATGATGCTATCTTCAGAAACTGCTTAAAGTCTGCCTTACCTACATTAAATCACAGTTGAAATATGTGGAAATTAAGTAATATTTGTTTGAACGTACAAATAGTCTGAACACCAGTTGCCACATAATTGTCTTTAAAATGTCCTGTATGCACTTAATTTAATGTTATTTAACAAAATCCATCAAAGAAGCCATATCTTGTTTGCTTCTGTTTTGGCTCATTAGCTCCCTGCTGACCATCTGACCCCTAATATAATGTTACCTCCTCTCCTGATTGTTACACATGATCATCAGCCTCAGTTGTCATTTTTACACCCCTTTCTATGGACTGGGTGTGTGATGGTCAGTCTGTAACCACCATGGGCTTGCTCAGAAATACCTTGATCTCTGCTGTTGTCATGGTACAGGTAAGAGGAGGCTCAGAGGCTCCAGAGTTCCCATCAAGTAATTTGGTGAGTGTAGTTGCCTCAGTGTTGATGGATGGTGTTTTCCTGGGTCTCAGACTGCTGTCTCCAAGCTGAGTCTTCTGATTTATTTCACCTCTGTTCTTCAATATCTTCTCCACTGTATCTCCTCTCCATCTCTTCTTTCCTATTCCTCTTCACTGCACAACATAGCTTGCAGAACATACTCACTGTAGCCATATCAAGTTGACCTTCTCTCTGTAGGCATGACTATCTTCCTTACCTCGTCACACTGTTCCTTCAACAGTTGCTGCTGGAAAAGGAGATGCCTGAGACCTTGTGTTCAATTGCTATTTATTTTTATATTGGACCAGTTCACCCTGTAAACCCCAACACGGAACTCGACAATCATTCTTAAGTTTTTCAGATTCTTTTCTTTTAGATTATGCTCGAAAATCATATTCTCATGAAATTTAGAGCTGTTGTAAGCCATCTGCTATGTAGCAAAAAAAAAAAAAAGTGGAGGTGTAGCCTAGTGGTTAGAGCACTGGCCTGATAACAAAATAACCAGGGTTCAATTCCCACTAGCACTCCTTGTGGCCTTGGGCAAGTCACTTAACCCTCCATTGCCTCGGAAGAAAGGCCTGGCAATCTACCTCCGTTGACACTGCCAAGAAAACCCAGGAGCTTCTGGGTCACCAGTTGTCAGGACTGACTCAAAGGCACACATTGCATTGAGACCTTGTGTTCAATTGCTATTTATTTTTATATTGGACCAGTTCACCCTGTAAACCCCAACACGGAACTCAACAATCATTCTTAAGTTTTTCAGATTCTTTTATTTTAGATTATGCTCGAAAATCATATTCTCATGAAATTTAGAGCTGTTGTAAGCCATCTGCTATGTGGCACAGGTCCTATTTCCAACAGAGCCAGATCCTTTGGAAAGTTGCCTGTTCTAATGGCAGTTACAGTTCTTTAGCCATAACTTTGATCGGTGTTCAAGTCTTTGATCATTTCATCGCTGAGCTGAGGAAGATTAGAGATTACAGAGATCTTAGTAAAATCAGGATTTATTTCCAGTTCAGTAACAGAATCAAGCATTTTTCCTATGGGACTTTCCCATTTGTTGTTGCTTAATGTCTTGCAATCTAAAGCAGTCACCAAGTGTCTCATGGTAGTTCGCCTGTGTGCAGGCTACAGACAATCCACATCAGCTTCCTTTATAGCTTCTCCTCAAAATAATGCATCACTCCTCCCTCTAAACCAGTGTTTACAGGAATCACCTCTAATAGCTTGTAGAGTTTTGTCTGTTCCTCTTTCTCTCAGCCATGCAACCAAATTATCAGCAATTATTTCTGCTTGAATCTTCTCTTTAGTTGCTCTTGCAGGAACTAAATGCCACAGATATCTGTCTCCTGGCTCCAAACAAAGTGTGTAATGTTCCTCTTTTACCATACCTGGATATATTTTGCCATTCTCTTCTGCCTTTAACATGAACCTGGTATCATCACGATGACCATCAAAGGAAATGCAAGTGATGCCATTCTGCCGCAGTTCTTCCTCAAATTGTACATCCAATTTTTTCATGATTCTCGCCTGAGCCCTCTTCACCTTGTTGTGATCAATTACCAAAACAGTGTCCAAGTGAGTGATGAGTGCTGCATCAATTCAGGCAGCAGTAGCAATATCTGCTTTCTCTCTCATTCCAGTATGGTGTCTTAAACTGGCAAGAGCTATGTTGGTTATATCCTCAGTATTATATTTTGGCCTTTTACTAGCTTTCTCTAGAGCAACAGAAGCTTCCTCCATTGGTTCTTCAACCTCGTCATCCAAATCTCCCTGTTTTCTTCAAGCACACATCTCTCCATCATCTCTTGGTCTTCTACTGTTCTTTTTATTACTCTTCATTCTCTGCTTTTCTTCATTCTTCTTCCTTTTTGCCTGCCTTACCTTCTGTAGTTCTTGTCTTCTGGTCTCAGGGAGATTGACTGGTCCAGTCTGATGTGGTCCAAGGCTCCCAACTTTTTCTCTTTGAACTTTTATAAAGGCTAACTCAATCACAGGGATCTTCTTCACTCTGCTGCAATCACAAAGTATGTGTATTCCACTGACACAGGCAGAATTTGCATCCACATTAGTACAATTCTTTATCTCACACTTGCAGGTAAGTATGTCCATCAGTCTGTCGAGGTTCTCCATAAATCTGTCTGTCTTTCTCTAGTTTTGCTCTGCCCACAGAATCTTTCTGGCTTGTTCCCACATGGATTTTAACCTTGCTTTAATCCTAACGTGCCTGTTTATAACAGGACCATTGAATACTGGATTTGCTTTGTACCACTGAGCAAGTAATCCATTCGTTAGGTCACTGACCAGATTATCAGTGCTGTATTTTAATCTGTCTTGATCACTGAGCTCTCTCAAATACAATGCCCAATGTGCAGCGGTGGCCAAGAGAGCAATTACAATGCTAGGTATCATAAGGAAAGGAATGGAAAATAAAACAAAAGATATTATAATGCCTCTATATCGTTCCATGGTGAGACCACACCTTGAATATTGTGTGCAATTCTGGTCATCGTATCTTAAAAAGGATAAAGCATTATTAGAAAAGGTTCAGAGAAGAGCCACCAAAATGGTAAAGGGGATGGAAGGATACTCCTATGAAGAAAGGCTAAAAAGGTTAGGGCTCTTTAACCTGGAAAAGAGACGGCTGAGGGGAGATATGATAGAAGTCTATAAATTAATGAACGGAGTGGAACGGGTAAACGTAGATCGATTGTTTACGTTATCAGAATATAGAAAGACTAGGGACATGCAATGAAGCTACAGAGTAAACTATTTAAGACTAATAAAAGAAAATATTTTTTCACTCAACATGTAATCAAACTCTGGAATTTGTTACCGGAGGATGTAGTAAAGGCTGTTAGTGTAGCTGAGTTTAAAAAAGGTTTGGACAAGCTCCTGGAGGAAAAGTCCATAAACCATTATTAAGAAGGGACCCAGGATATCAATGCTTGACCCAGTACAAGCACTGTGGAACCTGTGTCTTTTGGGGAACTGCTAGGCACGTATGACCTAGATTGGCCAATGTTGGAAACAGAATACTGGGCTTTATGGACCTTGGTCTGACCCAGTATGGCATATCTTATGTTCTTATGTTCTTATGTAATCCATACCCGCAATAGATCCCAAATTTCTTTAGAGTAATCCCACTGTTTAGCAAATATGTAAAATAATTACTCCAATATGTTAGTGTTTCCTGCTTTCAGGTATTCTATAGACAGTTCTCTTGTAAATCTATTTGTCTTTTTCTAAGCGGGTCTCAGACTTACGGGCTACTTCCGGTGATAAATATCACTTAGTGCCCCTTTTGCATCAATGACCCATTTTCATGTATTTCTTATATCTTTCTTATAACTTATTCTAAACTTATATTTCAAACGTCCAGTTGGATAATATGAGATATCTTATATCTTATAACAGCAAGCTTATCTTTTATCTTTGTCTTTTTCTTCAATTTCCCAACGCCAGACTGGGCGCCTCTGCGTTTCACAGCCTTTATGTTTCCTCAGGGGTTTTTTCTTTAGACAGGCTTGTGATGTCAATTATCTCATCCGTTGCTTCTAAAATTGAATCCCGGTTTTAAACAGACTTGTAGTTTTAATTATCTCTTCTGTGGCTACCAAGCTTAAACCTGATTTTGGATAGCAAATTCCGGCCACAGTCCCCTTCAAGGCAGTGCTACTATAGGAACACCTGCAGGTCCTCGAGGCTCACATGGTGGTGGTCTTAGCCTTGTGTCATGCAGGGTCTTCGATAGCTTCACTGTTGTCACTGCACTAAGTGCAGCACATCATGGAGACAGATGCGCTGCCAGCAGAGGTAGACGTATTGGATGGGAATTTACACTAGTTCCTATGGCAATCTCTCTATCGAGCATATCGGGGTCCAATATCTCAGAACACCCCCATTCTTTGGGGCACCACAGATCCCACTGCTGCCTGCCTTCTCTGCATGACCTAAGTAGGTAGCAGGAGCAGGGCTGGCCCGTCCTCTTATTTATTTATTTATTTATTTATTTAATTTAATTTATTTAGACAGTTTTTGTATACCGCCTTATCCTTCAATCAAAGCGGTCACAACACAATTGGGGGATACATTTAACACGTGGGGATATGAGACACATACACTAATACAGGGAACATGGGCAATGGAGGGTTAAGTGGCTTGCCCAAGACCACAAGGAACATCTGTGGGACTAGAAACCCCAGTACTTCCGGCCCAAGGTTGCTGTCCTCTAGTGGGATTTGAAGCCCCGACCTTCCGGCCTGAAGTACCTTGCCCCGGCTGCCTAGGATATCCAGGTCGGGTGGGTGGTGGTAGCAGCATGCATGGGCGGTGGCAGTGGCACACATGGCGGCCACGCTGCTCCCTCATCTGCTGCTGATTCTTTTTTGGGGGGGAGGCAGACAATGGCAATATTTCCAAAAGAGACCGCAAAAAGCTGTCACTTTTGGGAATACTGTCACTGCTGCTGCTGCCAGCCTCCCCCTCCTGAGATGGAATTGGTGGCTGCTGGGAGGGCAGTGGTGGCAGTAGCAGCTGGGGTGGGGGCAGCGACTTCACCTGGGGTGGGCTGCATCAGAGGGGGTCGGCGAGGCCGGGGTTTCTGCCTGTGGTGGCAGAAACCCATGGGCTAGCCCTGGGTGGGAGGAAAGCCAATGTTACTTTGATTTCCTCTCAGAGTTTGAACACTAGGAAACCGAGGAGGTCTCTGCCATTTCAGACAGCAGTTCTCCTGACCTTCCCTCTGATCCGTCCCCTCCATATGAGCAGTATAAATTCCCCCTGCAGGACATATCCTTCCAGGACCTCATGTGCAATATGGCCCAGGAGTGGAGGAGTAGTCTAATGGTTAGAACAATAGTTTGGGAACCAAGAGAGCAGGGTTCAATTCCCACTAGCACTCCTTGTGGCCTTGGGCAAGTCACTTAACTCTCCATAGCCTCAGAAAAATCCAAGTTATTAATGTCCCTGTTTAATGTATATTATGACATTTAAGTTACAATGTAAACCTCTTTGACTGAAACGATAAAGTGGTATAAAAATAACCTTGTGTTTATTGTTAAAATATACTTCTCCCTTGAGACAAAAGATGAGCCAAGGACAGAGGAACTTAAGCTCCTACATACCCTTCAGAACCCAAGGAGGCCTTGATGGTGCTGATGCACCATCTCTCGCAGAGATTACTACTGTGGCTGTGAGGGAATCCCTTCACGGTTTATGTTTTCAGCTAGTGGCTGGACTCAATATACTAGGTCCAGAGGTTGCCAGACTTTGAGGAGCCCCAGCTACTGCATAGCTTCATTGTGGTTGAGTCAGCCTTGAAGAGTGTGAAGAACACCAAGACCCATTCTCCTTACCTCTGGGGTGAGAAGCCAGGACTCTGGACTCCTTTGGTAGGAGATGCTACCAGAGCTCCAAGCTGGTGGCTCAGATCCTTTCCTACCAACTCTAAATGGGTATGTTCCTGAAGGGCGTCATGTTGCACCTAGCAGAGTTTGCAGCTCATGTCCCTCCGGACTGCCTTGACTCCTTCCATGCCCTGATGGGTCACGACAAGGACTGCTCTAAGCAGGTGCAGCTCAAGGCAATCTGCTGCCTGAAGCGAAGAATGAGATGACACCCCCTCACCCCGTAGAGGCGGGGAGGGGGTCTTTCTCAAAACTCCAGTCAGGTACTGAACCAAACCAAAAGCTGACTAGATTATATGGAGACAAAAAAGAACCCTAATTAGACCAAATGTAAACCTAGAAAAAAAAGTCCAGTTAGAACACCAAAATTCCCCTTATGTTGCCTAAATATTTTTGTCGGAGCAATGTCATCCCAGTATCACAAGTATTATGTCAAGAGATACCACTGTGACTACTCCCTTTTATTAATAGCTTTTAAAATGGACCGTAGTCCAAAACCTAGCTGTATGGCACCCAACGCCAAAACTTCTGAATACGACGGGCGCACGTTTCGGGTTTTACTCTTATGACTCCGAAAAACCCTGCTTCAGGTCAAGAAAGATCAGCTTGAGGTTGCACAGCCGTTTACAGGCCACAGGAAGTATGTCTGCTATATTATCGTCGGTGTCTGACGTCAGCATAGAAGGAGGAGAGCTGAACCAATCAAAGAATTAACCCAACCCCCCAGCCAGGGAATACCCACCATTCAGGGAATCCCAAGGGGGTATTTACCTCCATTCATAGAATGGTATGCCAATCCAATTGAGATTTTAATCCTCCAGGGGTAACGGATTTCAAAAGAAAAATCCACCGCTGTTCACGGAGTTGAAGTTTATTCTCACGATCCCCCCGCCGAGGGTCAGGCGGAATATGGTCTAACACACGCCATCTTAAAGATGCAAACGAATGGCTCATTGTTAAATGATGTTCCACCATAGGGGCTGTCAGTTTTTTTATCCGAAGGCATGAGGCATGTTCTGTAAGGCGCGTACGAAAGGCTCTCTTAGTACGGCCTATATAGTATAGAGAACATGGACATATGATCAAGTAGACCACAAAATCAGATGAACAGTCCGTGCGCCACCGTGTGGTATACTTTTGAGAAGTGTGCACGTCAATCCAGTCAACCCCTTCCAAAGTGCCATCGCAATAGGCACAACCACCACATGAAAAATGACCAGCTTCAGAATGCAATGGCAAAGGGCGATCCAGAGGTGATACTGTATGCATTATCTTGTCACGTAAATTGGCCGTACGAGAATAGGCTATCTGCAAGGTTTTATCCTGAAAATAGGGATGCACTCCTAATATTGGCCAAAATTGACGCAATAGGCCAGTAACTTGAGGCATTTGTTGTGTATAAGGCAAAATACCAGTCACTACAGAGTCCTGAACCTTCGGAGGTGTTGGAGAAAACAGCCATTCTCTATGTAAATAACGGGCCCTTTTGTACGCTTGAGATATCACCTGAGATGGATAGCCTCTTGCCAATAATCGTTGTATAAGTTCTTGAGCATGCTGTTTAAAAGCTGGTAAGGAAGAACAATTTCGCCGAAGCCTTAAAAATTGTCCAAAGGGTAAGCCCTGCTTTAGAGCCCGGGGGTGGAAACTATGATAACTCAGCAAGGTGTTGCGCTGAACCTCCTTCCGATATAAAGTTGTAACAAAACCACCCGGAGTGAGGGACACTTGAACATCCAAAAATTGTATGATATCTGAAGAGATCGTTGCAGTAAACTGAATACGAGGTATATGAGTATTCAGTCGCTGTATGAAACTTTCCAAATCTTGGTGATCCCCCGTCCAAATGAAAAAGATGTCGTCAAGGAAACGTTTCCAAAACGGGACCTTGCAAAAAGCTGGATCAGAATAAATATATTCCTGTTCGAAAGCTGCCATATAAATTGTAGCCAAGGAAGGAGCAACCGTGGCCCCCATGGCTATCCCATGTATCTGGCGGTAAAAACTCAACATAATACTTGTGATACTGGGATGACATTGCTCTGACAAAAATATTTAGGCAACATAAGGGGAATTTTGGTGTTCTAATTGGACTTTTTTTTCTAGATTATATGGAGGATATGCAAGATGTTTGCACACCAAGGAACTAAAAGAGAGTGAGAACCATAGCACGGTTTATAAATCTAAATTATAACTCATTTTTATTTTGTTGTTATAAACTGCGTTATGGTTCTTGCTTTTTTTAACATATATTTCTATCCAAAGAACCTCCTTCAACAGTGAGTACAAAGCAGAACCAAGACATTCACCCAGAGAACTCAATATCTTAAAAAAAAAAATCTGATTCTGATCATCTCATTAACAAGAAGAAGAACAAGCATTATCCAGTACCAGGCATATTATGAAGTAAAACAAAACCCTACAACAAAGTTACTGAGTATCTAAAGAACAAATCTACCATACCATACCATATCAGCATCAGCATCAACTTCCAAAACTCACATAAGGAGCCCATCCAAAAAAAGCATTACTGTAAATACTACAGTGGGCCCTGGAACATACAAACACCTATTTGAAAAGCTGAACAATTCAGATTACTACTGTATAGATCCCTACATACAAACTCCATGTTAACAGAACACCTGCTCTTGGTCACACACTCATAACAGAGACCCTCACCAAGTACAGAATAAGTGACTACAATCTAAAATAAAAATATGTAGACAAACATTAAACTGAAACCCCAAGATGCCAGACTCTGCATGCAGTGCAACATCAGATAAATAAGAGCTGCATTTCCCCATACTGTGTAAAATATAAAGACAGCATAAAGTCCAATCACTAAAATGAAAATACAATTATTTTTTCTACTTTTGTTGTCTGATCAGTTTAATCTCCAGTAACAAGCAGGAATGCAGTCTTCACATATGGGTATCGTCGGCACCGACGGAGCCCACGCGGGAACGCTCCACAGCGTCCTATAGGAAAGCTTTTGGGAGCATCCCACTGCGCCTGCACTGCTGCCTTCTTGCCCTTCCAACTCTCCCTCTTCAGTTTTTCATTTTCTGCTGAGCTGATAGGCAGCAATACCTGTCACCGCAGAAAATTGTCTTTTTTGTGGTCGCGTCTGCCTTCCCGTCGACGCTGGCACCGGTACCATCGGTGTCTTCTTCTTCTTTCTTTCTTATTTTTAAAAAAAAAAGTATTTTTTTGAGGGTCTTTCCCCTCTTGGTGTCTCGGCATCATTTTGGGCTTTAGGCCCTGTTTTCTTTAAAATGGAGAAGCCAACTACTGGTTTCAAAAATTGTTCAAAATGTAGCAATACTATTTCTGCTACCGACACCCATGACTGGTGTCTTAAATGTTTGGGCCCAGACCGTTCACCACTGGAGTGTCTCCTCTGCAGAAAGATGATGAAGAGGGGCCTGCAGAATAGATCTGCGAAACTCTGCACCCTTTTTGCCTCGGATGCAATGTCCGTTGCATCGACGTCTTCCAGGGCTTCATCTTCCTCCCATGGATCTCAGATAACCAAACCGAGGTCTTCCTCGAAGACTGGCCGGTCCTCAAAGGATAGATTTTTTTCTAAGCATCGAGATGCTTCTAGCATTGCCCTCGAGGAGAATACACCGGCCAAACAACCCCTGCGGGAGGTCTTTACCTCCAAAGCATTATCGGGGTCCCAAGATGTTCCCGAGGTGTCCACCTTCGGAGAGCTCTTGGTGCCATGTTCTGGGGTTGTGACCCGCTCTGCCAGTACCAACACCCAGACATCGGCAGGCTCCATGAATCAACATATCCTAGCTATTGAGCAGAGTCTTGCGTCCTTGCTAGCAGCCTCCGTACCGCTAAAGCCACTGCAATCAGTTCCGCAGTCATCGGTACTGATACTGGTACCGGACGCATCTGCATCTACCTTTGCATCGCTCTCCACTCTACCACCCATGCCGGTACTAGAATCTGTGTCCGGCATAGACGGTCTGGTATCGAGGCATTCTGATGCCGACTTTGATCAGTATTGGTGACAGGCAGTACGGGAGCACCCAACCCGTCGATACTTTGAGTCTTCTGATTCCGATTCTTCCGATGACTCCATCGGTATCGGAGGGGTTCTTCCAGAGGATCCCTCTCCTTCCCCGCAACACCAGATGTCTCCTCCGGAGGACATTTCTTTTCAAGACTTTATACGGGATGTGGCTCGGGGCCTCTCTATCACCGTGACCCCTGAAAAGGAACCGAGAGTTGAAGAACTTGAAATTCTTCATCATCGGGCAGCCCCTAAAGAGGCTGCAGCCCTACCCATACATCGTATTTTGCATGACCTCATGCTTAGGATGTGGAAGACACCTTTAATGGTGACTCCACATTCTCGAAGACTCGATACAATGTACTGGGTACCGCAGATTCCCAGGTTCCAAAAAACACAGTTACCACACCATTCCATGGTTGTGAAATCGGCAATGCGCCGAATCAAAAGTGCCAAGACACATTCATCTAATTCTCCAGGCCGTGAGGCGAGAACTCTTCTTTGGTCGCCAATGCTTTCAGGCCTCCATGTTATCAGCCAAAATAAGTTTGTACATATTCTACATGGGTTTGTTTCTTAGGGAGGTTACTAAAGATTTAGAACTAATGGCTACTCTTCTCCCTGATGACAAGAGGGCCTATTTCCTTACACTTGTTAAACATGCCCAAAATGTTTCTAAGTTCATGAACAGGGCAACCTTTGATTGTTTCAAATGTATTAGCAGAACGTCTGCTATGTCTATTGGTGCACGTCGGATTGCTTAGTTACAAGCATCTGATTTAGAGCAATGGGTGCAAGATAAGCTGGGAAATATTCCTTGCAGGGGAGAAAACCTCTTTGGCAAGATTTGGCAGGAGAAAGCTTCCCAACTTGAGTCCGACAACACTACCTTAAATAGGCTCTCAAGCAGGGCCGGCCGGTCCATTGAGCAAGAATGTTTTTTGCACAGGGCCCCACGTTTCAGGGGGCCCCGCGCAAAGAACATTCTGCTTTTTTAAAAATTCAATTTAAAAAAAAAAAAGCTGGCTGCTGCCACTGCCACTGCCGCTGTGGCGGCGGCAGAATGGAGTGTCCCGCGGGGGCAGAGGGGGTCCCGCAGGACACTCCATTCTGCCGTGGCGGCAGCGGCAGCAGCCAGCAGCCAGCTTTTTTTTTTTTTTTTAAATTTTCTTGAGCCAATGTGGGGGGGTTAGGACTGGTAATGGCCTGGGCTATGGAAGGGGGTAGGACGTGACTTGAGGTGGGCTGTGGATTGATGGGGGTTAGGACAGGAAATTGGCTGATGGGGAGGGGTTAGGACTTGAGGTGGGCTGTTGGGGGGGGTTAGGACTGGTAATGAGCTATGGGGGGTTAAGACTGGTAATGGGCTGTGGGCTGATGGAGCCTGTCTGAAATTGGGGTGATGGGGGGTTAGGACTGTTAATGGGCTGGGGGGGGCTAAGACAGGAAATGGGCTATGGGGGGCTAGGACAGGAAATGGGCTGATGGGGAGGGGTTAGGACTTGAGGTGGGCTGATGGGGTTAGGACTGGTAATGGGCTGTGGGCTGATGGGGGGTAGGAGTGGTAATGGCCTGGGCTGTGGGCTGATGTGGGCTGTCTGGAAATGGGGTGATGGGGGTTAGGACAGGTAATGGGCTAAGGGGGGTTAGGAATGATAATGTGCTATGGGGGGGGGGGCTAGGACAGGAAATGGGCTGATGGGGAGGGGTTAGGACTTGAGGTGGGCTGATGGGGTTAGGACTGGTAATGGGCTGTGGGCTGATGGAGGGGGTTAGGACTGGCAGTAGGCTATGGGGGGCTGACTGGAAATGGGCTGTTGGGGTTAGGACTGGAAGTGGGTTGATGGGTGGCTAGGACTGGAAGTGGGTTGATGGGGGGCTAGGACTGGTAATGGGATGTGGGGTTGCTAGGACTGGAAATGGGCTGAGTGGAAGGGGAGGCTTGAATGGCAAATAGCTGATGGGGACGGGAACTTGGAATGGAAATGGGCTGAGTGGAAGGGGGGCTTGAACTGCAAATAGCTTATAGGTAGGGGGCTTGGAATGGAAATGGGCTGTGAGGGAAGGGAGCTAGGACTGGAAATGGGCTGATGAAGCAGCTAGGATAAGAGTGGAAATGGGCTGTTGGGGGGAGCTAAGATTGGAAATGGGCTGTGGTGGGGGCTAGAACTGGAAGTAGGCTCATGGGGGGGGGGCTTGGACTGGAATTGGGCTGAGTGGAGGGGAGCTAGGATTTGACATGGGCTGATGATGGGGCTAGGAAATGACTAGAAACGGGCTGATGGGGGGCTAGGATTGGAAATGAGCTGATGAAGGAACTCGGACTGGAAATGGATGGGGGAGCTAGGACTGGAAATGGGCTGATGGGGGGGCTAGGACTGGAAATGGGCTGATGCAGGGACTAGAAGGGAATGGATGCTGGGTGAGGCTGGAACTAGAAGGGAGCTGATGTTGGGGAAGGATTAGAATGGGATGGGGCTGGGAGAGTAAAATGGAGAGAGAAAAAATATTTTGTGTGGGAGGGATGAAAAATCTACAATTGGCCTGGTATTGGGAGAGTAAGTGGGGATTGAGGATGGAGGGGTAAAATTTGAGTGGATGAAATAGGAATGAGGAAAGAGCAAAAGGAGAAAGATTAGTATGTTAAAGCAGATGTAGAAAGAGAGAATGGAAAAAAAACTAGAAGAGAGAAGAAAGGACAAATGGACAGCAGACGATGGAGAGTTAGCAGAAAACATGAAGAAACCAGAAGAAAGTGGCTGGAGCAATTGCAACTGAAAAAAAAATGCACAAAAGGTAGAAAGATATCTCTTTATTTTGAATTTATTAACTGGAATATGAAAGCTCTGGGAAATGTGCATCATTAACGTCTGCGCTTTGTTTGGTACAAGAGGAAATTAATTTATAGTTTTATTTCTACAGTGTTGTTGTACATTCCAAGTTTGGCTTTTGGGGTTCCCAGTTTAATTATTGCCTTCCTGTTTCTAAATTGTGATTCCTTGTTTGGTGATGGTCTATGTTCTGCATGTGTAACTGAGCTGAGGTATTCTGTTTATGTAATTCCTATTTGACATTGCCACTTGTTCTCTTTCCCCAGTATTCTCTGAAATGTATTGGTTTAATATTTGCAGTGTTGCCTTTTGATAGGTAGGGTCTGGTGCTTTGTGAGTCCTGGTAATGCTGTCAGGATACAGCGGGTTTGCTATGGGTTCTAAATGGGCAGCGTTTGTAGTAGTTCCTAATGTGCCTGGCAGTTGGCACTGGATTATAGTAATGTAGAAATCTTTTAGTCTTTCTTCATCCATACACTCATTAAGAGACATGTTTACTAAAAGTTAGTGTATGGTAACATTATGCAAATATTTATGCAAATAAGGCCACTTATGCAAATGAGGCCCTGCACCGAGTCTCCGCACATGGCCCCACACCCCCCTTGGGCCGCCCCTGCTCTCAAGGACCACTACCAATCCAGCTAAGAAGAAGATGGTTAAGAAATCTTTTTTCAACCAGAAAAATAAATTCTATCCTTCTTGCACCCATACTGTCCAATGCCCAGTCCATGCTTCCCAGAAGGGACAACAGCAGCCGAAACAACAAAGAAAGGCTCAAGTCCCCAGAGCTCAACCAGCTTAGCAGACACAGCCTCCACAAGGTCTTTGACTCCTTCCTAGAGAACCTAGTCATCCTACCTCTAGATACTCCAGAGCCACTCAACATTCCAGGCAGACTGTGTTACTTTGCCAAGAGGTGGCAGCAGATAACATCAGAACATTGGACTCTCTCCATAGTGACAGAGGGGTACAAACTCCATTTCTGCAGTATGCCCCCTCCATCCAATCCAAGAGAGTTCATTTCTCGCCCCCCCCCCCTCACCACTCTCTTGTGTCAGGAAGGTACCTCACTCCTTGCTCAGAGTGAGATAGAGGAGGTACCTCTTTCTCAACAAGGCCTGGGCTTTTACTCCCCCTACTTCCTTATACAAAAGACAACAGGAGGGTACAGGCCCATAATGGATCACAGGGAGTTAAACAAGTATCTGTTCTGGGAGAAATTCAAAGTGATCTCCCTCGGGACACTTCTCCCTTACATCCAGAGTCAGGATTGGCTATGTTCTCTATACCTAAAGGAAGCATATACACATATACGTATTCATGCACAACACAGGTTTCTTCGATACCTCTTTCAGGGAAAACATTACCAGTACAGGGTTCTACCCTCGGTCTGGCTTCTGCCCCAAGAGTCTTCACAAAATGCATGGCAGTAGTAGCAGCATTTCTAAGGACTCTAGGGATATTTGTCTTCCCTACTTAGACGACTGGCTGATCTGATCATCAACAGCTCCAGAAGCCAGTTCTGCTCTTTCCTGCACAATGCAAATTCTTCAATATCTGGGATTGGTCATAAATCTCCCAAAGTCCTATCTTACCCCTTCTCAATCTCTAGAGTTCATAGGGCCTCTTCTAGACACACAGCAATCAAGGGCTTTCGTGCCACAGCTCCACTGTGCTCGAAAAATTCAATTGGCTCCTCAAGCAGCTACGAAAACTTTCATGACAGCTCGAGAAATGCTTCAGTTACTTGGTCATATGGCGTCCACTGTACATGTGGTCCCCTATGCTCGCCTACATATGCCGGCAGCCCAGTGGACCCTGGCCTCTCAGTGGACTCAGGCGTCAGGTCATCTTGGGGACAAAATCAGAAACTCTGCATGCCTCATTTCTTCCCTTCAGTGGTGGCAATCGATAGAAAACCTACCTGTAGGATCGCCTTTTCAGCAGTCACTACACCAAGCTACCTTGACGACAGATGCATCCAAGTTGGGTTGGGGAACTCATCTGGACAATCTCTCCATTCAAGGTTTCTGAACCCAGCAGGAAGCTTGCCTTCACACACAGAAAGGAATACAGGATCAAACTAAAAGAGTCAAAAATAGAAATAAGGAAAGCAAAATCAAAGGCAGAGGAAAAGATAGCTAAAGACGTGAAGTGTGGTGACAAAACTTTCTTCAGGTATATTCGGGAGAGGAGAAAAATCAGAGGTGGAATTGCAGGACTCAAAAGTGCTGGGAACGGACTTGTGGAAAGTAATATTGAAAAAGCTGAATTGCTAAACAAATACTTTTGTTCTGTTTTTACTAAAGAAAATCCTAGAGAAGGACCACCTGTGACACCCAAATATAAAAATGGGAATGAACTAGATACCACACCATTCACAGAAGATGATGTGTTAGAACAACTTTCAAAAATGAAAGTGGACAAGGCAATGAGACCGGATGGGATACATCCCAGGATACTGAAAGAGCTCAGAGAGGTTCTTGCAGGGCTGTTAAAGGATGTTTTCAACAGATCCTTGGAAACAGGAGAAGTTCCTCAGGACTGGAGAAGGGCTGATGTGGTACCTCTTCACAAAAGTGGTGACAGGGAAGAAGTAACAAACTACAGGCTGGTGAGCCTTATCTTGGTGGTGGGACAAGTAATGGAGGCGCCCCTGAAAGAGCGAATAGTGGACTTTCTCAAAACCAACAGGTTACATGATCCGAGGCAACATGGTTTTACCAAAGGACAATCTTGCCAAACAAATCTGATTGAGTTCTTTGACTGGGTGACCAGAGGGGCATGCGATGGATGTCTTCTACCTGGATTTCAGCAAAGCTCAGTAGTTTGGGGATGGGTCCCAAGATGGTGAACTAGATCAGAAATTGGTTGACTGACAGACGACAGAAGGTGATGGTAAATGGAGCTCACTCGGATGGAAGGAGGGTGATTAGCGGGGTGCCCCAGGGTTCAGTCCTGGGCCCAGCACTGTTCAAATTATTTGTGAGTGATATTGCTGAAGGACTGAATGGCAAAGTCTGTCTTTTTGCAGATGACACGAACATTTGCAATAGAGTGGACTCTCCTGAGGGAGTGGATAACATGGTATAATGCTTGGCAGTTAAGATTCAATGCGAAGTGCAGTGTCATGCACTTGGGAAGCAGAAATTCAAGGGAAATGTATGTGATAGGGAGCGAGAGGTTGGTGTGCACGGACCAGGAAAAGGATCTTGGTGTGATTATTTCTGAGGATCCCAAGGTGGCAAAACAGTGTGACAAGGCAGTGGCAAAATCCAGGAGGATGTTTGGGTTGCATATAAAGAGGAATTACCAGCAGAAAGGAAGAGGTACTCATGCCACTGTATAAGTCACTGGTGAGGCCTCACTTGGAATAGTGTGTTCAGTTTTGGAGACCATATCTCACAAAGGATGTAAAAAGATCCCAGTCACCTGGGTTTACCAGTCTCCAAGAGAACACTCTCCAAGTCGATTGCAGACTGCATATCCTTTACCTATGAGAGTAAGGGACTTTCTCTTGAAGGTCATGTCACAGGTTCACAATGTGAGAACAATGGCTGCCTCTATGGCGACATCTGTAAAGCAGCCACTTGGTCCTCTGTCCACACTTTTGCAGCCCATTACTGCTTGGACAAGGACTCCTGCCGGGATGCCTTGGTTTGGCCAGGCTGTTCTCTAGCATATCTTTCAGACTTAGAACAACTCCTACCCACATCCCGGGTTTCAATACCAGAGATCCTTGGAAGGAAGCATGACCCACCTCAGCTGGGGTTTCGCTGCTTTCTGGGGTCATCTCCCTGGCATCTCTAAGCTTGGGAGTCCCATATGTGAAAACTACATTCCTGCTTGTTCCTGGAGATAGTGTAGTTACTCACCTGTAACAGGTGATCTCCAGGAACAGCAGGAATTGAGTCTTCACAACCCACCCATCTCCCCTAGGAGTTGTATCTCTATCTCTCTCTTTTTTTTTTTCTTTCCTTCTCTCCTTTTGTCTCAGCTACAAACCCAACTGAAGAAAGAGAGTTGGAAGGGCGGGAAGGCAGTAGTGCAGGCACAGTAGGATGCTCCCAAAAGCATCCTATAGGACGTCGGGGAACGTTCCTGCACAGGCTCCGTCGGTGCCGACGATACCCTATTCCCCGAGATTACCTGTTACAGGTGAGTAACTACACTTTCTCTGATCATGCTGGTCCCGATCTGAGCTTCTTCTTTCCTGTCTTCTTTTAGCTCTCTTTCTATGGTCTATGGTTCATCTGCCATTTATTATCTCTTCTTTTGTTTTCTTCATTTCCTTCCATCAGCCTATTTCCAGTCCCAGTAACCCTCCCCAGTATCAGCCTCCTTTTCAGTCCTCCCCTCCCAGTACTTTGCAATGCCAACTGTCCCGCAGCTTTGTTAAAGTTGAGCACACCGATGCTGAGAGTAAATGAGGAAATGCCTCGTTTACCCTCAGTGTTGGTGGGTTCAAGTTTAACAAATCTGCGGGAAAGAAGGGAAACACTCTCCCTTCTCGCGGCTTTGCAAAGGTGAGCTGGGGCACCTGTAAAGCAATGGAAGAGCTCTTCTGAGGCAGCAAGGGCAGCAGCTTGTCAGCCCTTTTTATTATTTAAATTTTGAAGGCCGAGTGAGGCGGCCTTTTTGGGGACATTGTTTGCCTCCCCCAAAAAGCTGCCACCTGAGGCCACTGCCTCACTCGGGCTCATTCTAGATGCCATGTGGATTATGTATGATGCTTCGAGCCTGCCTGAAGAGTGGTGGCAGTGGGCATCGGCGTCCAGAGGCTGGCCTGGCTTCAGTCCTACAACGTGGAGCAATAGATCCAGGATAAGCTAACCAACATTCCCTGTAGTGGGGAGAACCTTTAAGGGAAGTCGGTTGAGAAGAAAGCAGACAAGCTCAAGAAGGAGCACATACACTATACAGGCTTTTGAGGTAAAACGTAGATCCTTTGCACAAGAAGTAAGAGGTCTTCTACCCCCGTCTGCGTTGGGACTCCCCGGCGCCCTAGAGTGCACAGCTGAAGGTGCAAACTCCCTGCTAGCAGCCTATAGAAGCCTCAAAAGGCCCAGCTGGCTCTGCAGTTCAAACCAGGGGCAGGCTTTTGACAGGTTTCTCAGGAGCATAGCCATCTGTCCATTGTCCTTCGGAGTTTCCCCTCAGGTAAGGGGGACAGCTCATCCATTTCACCTAGAGGTGGACCGTTATCACCTTGGATGCCTGGGTGCTGCAGATTGTCCAGCTAGGCTACCAGTTACACTTTACCCAACTGCTGCCTCCTTTTGTCCAAAGGGATTATCCATGAACCCACTGCCCCAAAGCCTGTTGCAGGAGTTTTCTGCCCTGCTGACAAAATTTGCCATCCATCCAGTTCTGCCAGCTCAGGTCAGAAAGGGGTTTTACTCCAGGTACTTACTGGTCCCTGAGAAGACAGGGGGGTTTTGACCAATTCTGGACCTCTGGAACCTTAACCAGTTTACCGTGCATGAGCAGTTCAAGATGGTCTCACTGGTGATGCTGCTCCCTTACCTTCTAAAGGATGACTGGCTATGCTCCTTGGATCTCAAGGATGCGTACACACACATCCTGATCCACCCAAGTCAGAGAAAATATCTCAGGTTGGTCTTGGGGAACCAGCACTATCAGTACTGGGTGCTCCACATTGGGCTGGCAGTAATCGCAGTAGTAGCCACCTATCTTCGCATCATGGGAGTCTTCATCTTCCCCTGCCTGGACGATTAGCACATCAAAAGTCCAACTCTGGACACTATCCGGCAGCACACTCATTTAACCATACAGGAAGTGGTTGGGGTTCGTCATCAGCTACTCCAAGTTGCACATCCAGCCCACACCATGGCTGAAGTTCATTGGGCCCTCTTCAATACCACTCAAGCCTGGGTGTTTCTACCACTGGACCACATGCAGCAGCTGAGAGCCATGGTTGACAGCATACAGCATTGATGCCACAGCATGGCCTAGGGATGCTGAAGGTGCTCGGCCACATGGTGTCCACAGTGCATGTTACGCCCTTGTTCCACCTCTTCATGTGGCAAGCATAATATACCCTTCTGCAGGCAATGGATGCAGGCCATAAGCCATCTCTGGGACAGGGTGGTGGTCATCACTCCACAGGTGCTCTCCATTGCCTGCTGGTTGTAGCTGCTGAACCTGCTTTGGGGCCACCCATTCCAGGCAGAGCCCCCCTGTATAATGCTGATAACTGACATGTCTAAAGACAAATGAACTGCTTATATTGACGGTCTGAGCATGCAGGGCCTCTAGTCCGAACAGGAAAGTCGGGACCAGATCAGCTTCCTCGAGTTGTGGACCATAGTGAATGTCCTCTGAGCCTGGCAAATCAGATAGTCCTCATCCAGACGGACAACCAGGTAGCAATGTTCTATGTGAAGAAAACAGGGAGGCACGGACTTGTACCTCTTCTGCTGTGAAGCGGTCCAGCTGTGGAAGTTTGCTGTGGACCATGGGATGGAACTGAGGGAAACCTACCTGCCCGGCAAGCTCAACATCCTGGCAGATCAGCTGTGCAGAGTCCTCCAGCTGCCCAAGTGGACCCTCTGCAGGAGGGTGGTGGAGCAGATCTTTCAAGAGTGGGCTACCACAACGATTGATCTCATTGCCACAGGTGGGCCTGTTCTGCTCCAGGGAGTTATCCAGCTACTAGTTGGCTTCAGATGCCTTTCTTCTCCACTGGGGGGGTGTGCCTACTTTACGCCTTTCCCCCAATGCCACTCTTTGCGAAAACTCTGTTGAAACTTCAGGCTGAGAAAGGCACCATGATCTTCATTGCCCCTTACTGGCCCCAGCAATTGTGGTTCCCTCTGCTGCTTCAACTCTCTTGTAAGGAGTCTATCCATCTGGGCTCTGCCCTGATCTCATCTCCCAGGATGAGGAGACCCTGCTGCACCTCATTGTTTCCTCCCTGACCCTCATGGCCTGGATGGAGAGCAGTTAGTATTTTTGGAGCTCAATTTACCAGACAGTGTTATGGACACCCTTCTGGCATCACGCAAGGACTCGATGTATTGAGCTTGTGTGTTCAAGTAGTGGAGATTTGCTGCTTGGTGAATGGATAGGACACTGGATCCCTTCTCCTGCATGGTGGGTTGGTTGCTGGAATACCTCCTGCACCTCTCGGACTCGGGATTGAAATTCAGTTCCATCCAGGTTCACTTCAGCGCAATAGGGTTCAGGGCAATGCGCAATGCGGTTCAGGGCAGGCCCATGTAGGCCCACCCACTGATGGCTCACTTCATAAAGGGCTTTCTTGGAGAGAGACCAACTTTACCTTGGAGCTGTCGCGGTATTTTCATCTACGCGGAGCAGTGCTGTAGGAGGGAGTCGGAGATCTGGTGGCACAGCTGCAGGCACTCAGTGGACGTTCCTGCCTTGGAGGACCCCCCCTTGACCCACATAAAGCTCTGTTGGTGCAGTACACTTTTGAGAGAGACCAACTTTACCTGGGAGCTGCCGCGATATTTTCATCTACGCGGAGCAGTGCTGTAGGAGGGAGTCGGAGACCTGGTGGCACAGCTGCAGGCACTCAGTAGACGTTCCTGCCTTGGAGGACCCCCCCCTCGACCCACATAAAGCTTTGTGGGTGTTACTCGTGGCCTGCGAGTCACGGTCTGCATGGTCGTGTCCTAAGGGGCGTGTCACAAGGAGTAAGGCACGCCCCTTCTGCGCTCCTTTGGCGCTCACGAGAAGCTCTCGAGGGTGTTTGATGCTACAGTGATTTGTCCATGGGAAAACGGAAAGTAAAGTCGGCTGTTAAATCTGGGTCTGGTGATGCTGAACACGGAGGTAAGGTGGTTGGTCCCATGGACAAGCATGTATCGTCGCTACCACCTGCAAAGTTATCGCCGGAAGGGGTTTCTTTAAGCCCCGAATTTCGGCTACCGCCTCCTTTTCCTCAGCCACTCTCTTCTTCTACTTTCCTCGACGCTCCTCCAGAGGCTGCAGCTCCGCTTTTGAGACCTGTTAGCCCGGCTACCTCTGAACAGATTGTTCCTCTTCCTACGGGAAAGGTAACTCTTGTGGATATTTGGACTGCAATTCAACAAATTGATAAGTGTTTATCTTCAACTGTTTCGTCTCTATGTAGTTTTACGAGTGATGTAGTTGATAAATTTAAAGATGTTGATAAACAGATAAGTTCTTTAGTTCAGATCTCTGCCCATGCTGATTCTCACCTCCAAACTGGTTTAAATAGTAATGTTGCCTTAATTAAGGATTTTTCCGCAGTTTCCCATCGTGTGGAGATGTTGAAAAATCAGCATCGGGCAAGAAATCTACGTTTTCTTAATTTTCCTTCAACTCACTTATTGTCTCCTGAAATTTTGTTGCAGAAATATTTCTTTGAGACCTTACAATTGAAAGGCTCTTTAGATATAGTTCAAGTTTATTCATTTTCCTCTGGCTGTCGAGCGACGTCTCCTGTGGAGGGGGTTTCTGCTCCTTCTGATCAGTCAGTTGCTCAGAATTTAACCGCCTTTTTTGGAGGATTCTTTAGATGTCATATCCAAGCGCTGCACTGTTGTTGCAACGTTTGGCTCTGAATCTGTTAAATTATCTGTGCTAAAAGCTTACTTTAAGCACAGGGATGCCTTATTTTGCGGGTCTAGACTCCAAGTGTTCCCAGATGTTGGCCGTGCTACACAGTTGAGGCGTAAACAATTCTTGGATTTGAGAGCTAGAGTTGTTGCTCTGGGAGCGTCCTTTTTTCTAAAATTTCCCTGTCGCTGCTTGGTTATTTACCAAGGGCAAAGTTATGCTTATACTGATGTACTACAGTTACAGAAGTTTCTGACTGCGAAGGAATTGGCTCAGAAGTAGGTTAGCGGGATATTTTGTGCTCCCTAATGTGGAGTTTATTTAAACTCTTAATTGCTAGTAATGTTCATATTTCTTTTTGATATTGTTGATTATCTCTCCCTGATGTGTACTTATTTTATGGAATTGTTTTTCTTGAATCTTATTCTGTATACCTGGATTTGTTTTTCTTTCATTAGTTTTTTGTATTCAGGAAAAATAAACCTTAAATAAAAGATTATAAAAAAAATGAAGGGCTTTCTTCTCTTGAAGTCTCTTAACAGGCCTCATGCTGGGGCTTAGGATGTCAACATGATATTTATGGAGCTCCTTTTGAGTCACTGGATGCTTGCCCTCTGAAATACTTGACCTGGAAAGTCCTGTTCTTCGTGGCAGTCACATCAGTCTGCCATGTCACTTAGCTCCAGGCTCTGGTGGCCCATCCATCTTACACCAGATTTCACCAGACTTAGTGGTCTTGCAAACACACCTGTGATTTCTACCGAAGGTTGCCTCCGAGTTCTACCTCAACCTGTCGATTGTCCTGATGACTTTCTTTCTGAGTCCACATGCCAACCTGAAGAAAGTAACATTTCAAATGCTAAACTGTAAGAGTGCCTTGGCCTTCTACATTGAGCTTCCCAAGGGCCACTGGCAGTCTACCCAGCTATTTGCCTCTTTTGATTCCAATGGGGGTTGCATATTCTAAGTGCACACTGTCCTTGTGGCTGGTAGACTGTATCACCTTGGTGTATTCTCAGGTTGGCCTGAACCTTGAAGTTCATGTCATAGCCCATAATGTCTGAGGCATGTCAGCTTCCGCTGCTAACCTGCGCTCGACCTCCACGGTGGAAATCTGCAAGACTGCTACATGGCTTTCATTACAAATGTTCACAGGCCCACTACTGTCTATATGGGGATGCCCAATAAGACAGCAACTGTGGCCTGGCTATGCTCTGGCACCATTTCGGATATTAGGTTCAACTGCTGCCCACCGGCCCTTCTGTCTGTCCAGGTTACCTGCAAATGTTGACTAACCTTGGTGCTGCTTTAAACTGAGAATGCTGAATCAGTGGAGTCCGTATTGGAACTGCCTTGCTGTTCTTCCAGTTCCACAGTTTTGTTGCCCCTGTTGGGCTTCAGCCTCCTCAGTCTTTTGGTTACCAGTAGCTTGGGAGTCTCATATGTGAGGACTTACTTAATGCTTGTCCATGGAGAAAGTATAGTTATGCACCTGCAGCAGGTATTCTCTGTTGGCAGCAAGTTATAAGTTCTCACAACCCTCCCACCTTCCTCAAGAATTGTCTTGCCTCTGCTACTGCTTTGATATTTGACTGGAGAAAATTGCATCACGGCAGGTGGGATGGCAGGTGTGCATGTGCAGTGCAGCTCCCCAAAGTTTCCAATGGAAGCTGGGAAGCATTCCGCCTGGGCACCACCGATGACATCACCCATATGTGAGGACATATTCCTGCTGTCCATGGAGAACACCTGCTAATGGTAAGTAACTATACTATCTATGTAAGGTCCTACAAGAGGAACCCTTGGCATTTCTAGGCCTGTCTTTCAGGAGTTTCTTAAGGGAGCATTCCCAAGGACTTCACAGTTTCACCAGTCCCAGCCTGAAGAGCAATTGGCCCCTAAAGAGGAAGTTCCTCAGCCGGTTTGGAGACATCATCCTCCAACTAAATGCAGAGCCTTCACTATCATCTGGCCACTATCATTGCTGCCATACACATGGAAGAGACTCCAAATGAATCTGAGCCACCTAGATGGTCTGCTGCCAACCTCATTCCCTCAGACTGTCCTGCATAGGATAGATCCATTAACAAAGGGCTTCTCTTCAGGCATCTACACAGCACCTTCTGAGAGCCTAAGGTAGTGGCTGCAAATGCTTTTTTAAGGAAGCCTTAACCTTCCAAATCTGAGGCAATGACCTTTAACCTTTCCCGGCACTCGCGGCTTCACAGAAACATCCGCCAGCATGAGGGGAAAAGACCCTTCACTCTGGCAGCTGTGCAGAGGGAGCCGGGGCCTCACGCGGGCTTCTCCGGCTCCCACTGAAGCTGTCCATTGTGCAAGAATGGAGTTCACGCGGGGCCCCCTGAAGCACGGAGCCCTGTGCGAACAACATTATCGCACAATGGATGGGCCAGCCCTGATACACATACCTTTACTAAGGTAAATGTGGTAATCTCCAACTACAAACCAGAGGAGGGAACACACAGCTATACCACTGAAGTAGTAAAAGCCTTTATTTCAAAAACCTTTAAGGTGCAAGACTTTAAAGGTTTTTGAAATAAAGATTTTGAAATAAAGGCTTTTACTACTTAAGTAGTGTGGCTATGTCTTCCCTCCACTGGTTTGTGGACTCCTTTTGTGTAATCTCCAACTACACCAATACTATCACAAAATGACCCCATTTGAAATCACTCACTGAAAAGTAAGGTTCACTCCTTTTGCAATCAGACTAGCAACACATCTTTTTGTCTTGTGATGAGATAACGGAGTTACTTACCTGTAACTGGAGTTCTCCGTGGACAGCAGTATAAGTCAGCCACAATTGGTGACGTCATCCGACGGCGCCGAGACGGAAGTACTCTCCATAGCTCAGAAGGGCTTTTCGCCCTTCTGAGCATGAGCCAACTGGCCCCACCCCTTGCCCGCCCCTAGCTAGCCAGTATGTCACTAGCTGAGCCTTTTGCAGCTAGGAGGCGGGCACCGGACGGAGGCCGGCCCCATCCCAGGGGAGGTGGGCGGGTATGTGTGGCTGACTTATCCTGCTGTCCACGGAGAACTCCAGTTACAGGTAAGTAACTCCGTTTTCTCCTAGGACAAGCAGGATGAATCAGCCACAATTGGTGCCTCCCAAGCTGCCATGTGCTGTGTGGGATGGGGGACGGCCGAGACTCTTTTTCAGGTCTGGCCTGACAGCATGTTGCCTGATGCAACAAGAACATATAGGCCTAACATAGGCTTATAGAGTCGATGCACCATAGTGTTGTGAGAAAATATATACATGCCTGCGGGAACATAAGTGGGTACGCATATGCCGAAGCAGCATGCAGTGCCCATGCACTAAGCGATGGTTTGCAGACGCGATCGTAATTAACGGGCGCAATCGTAATTAAGGGCTGCGTCAGCCGCTGGCACGAAGAGGGACTTCAATAAGGAAGGCGTCTCTTCTCGCCTTGGTTGTTTATCCATTTAATTATTCATTCACTATATAGATATAGATATATATTTCTCATTTTTTTTTTTTTTTTGGATCAACGCCGGAGATGTTACTGGAGTTGTAAACCCTTTCGTGTCGAAGGATAAGAGATAGCCGACATTGGGAACCTGTGCCGTTGGGCAGGAGAGATTTCGGTTCGTGACAGGCGTCGATTGACCAATGTGGTGAACCATCGGGTCTATGCCATCCGTGAGGGGAAGCGCGCCCTGGGGTCAAGGCGGCATCGGTCATGTTATAAGGGTGGTATGAGGTGGATCACTGATGTTTCAGTGTCCATTCCGAGCCGGGCGGTCTGTGGAGGTGGCAGCGAGGTGGCTGATGGCCTTACGACCTTATACCTCTCGTGAGGTGCATCATCACCGATGGTGTTTGGTGCACGGGAAATGTGATAGTTCAAGTTGCCACTTCTTGGCGGTGGGCCGGATGCAGGGAGGACCTCTGGGAATGAATGTGCCTGCCTCTGCGCATGTCCTTGGTGTGGCTTGGGCTCTTGCCTGTAGCCTAGCCCTTGCCTGCATCCGGCGTGGCTTGGGCTCATGCCCGTGTAGCCGAGCCCTTGCCTGTATCCAGATGGCTGCGTCTTGGAAGTGACCAGATGGCCTGGATAGTATACTGCTGCGCTAACCACAAGGCTACGCTTTCATTCGGCGGAGTCTCTAGGGATGTAGTCTGTTCATGATGGGCAGACCCCGGGGCATACCAGAGATCTATTTCAGGTAAACGTGCGCTGTACAGCCGAGGGCTGTCTAGAGCAACGGTTTTGTGGAGGCTTTTGTTCGTGCCTGTGTGCCACATCAGCCGTTCAGGCTAGTGTTGGTAAGTAGAAGACAACAGGGACAGGTCTGGGTTGCAGGCTGTCAGCAGGGGCAGGAGTAAACGGGGTCTGGCTCTGGTGCTGGATCGTCAGCATGCAGATCTGGTTCAGCATGTCGATCTGTTCGCGATGAGACCCAGTGAAGGAGGAGGTGTACATTTTGAGCTGCTGCATGATCCCAAGGGGAGGGACTGCTGGGAGCATCCGTTTCCTCACCGTCCAGGCCCTGGAGCGCCGAACCGTAGGCATCGTTGCACCGCGGTAACTCCACAGCATGGTCCACGACGGTTCTAGGACCTGTGACTCGGCCCTGCAACCCGATGGTCAGGTACACCTGCCTGTGAGCACGCTGAGGCAGGCTGGCCCTTGGGTAGCTCATAAGGAGATCCAGACTGGGGTCCCAGCCTGGCCGTGAGACATCGGCTGGCCATGAGCCTGACACTCCACCTGTCTGCCCCCAGGGCGCTAGGTTCAGCGCTGCCGAGTTCAATGGGCAGGTGTTCTCTGGTAGAGAAGATGCCCCGCGTCATGTACAGGAGGAGAGCATGGATCTTGAGGTGGGTTCACCAGAAGGCTCAGAGGTAGTGGGCGGCCAGGTTGGTGGATCACAGCGAGGGCTGAAGGTGGAGGTTGCAGAGCCGTCGCTCACAATCCAGAGTCGGCATGAGAAGGCTGTTGTTGGCAGAAGAGGCAGCGCTGTTCATTTCGAGAAGTGGAAAGGTGTGGGGGGGGGCAACCTGATGGTGAGTAGTGGCTACCTATGACATTTGTCCAGTGGGGTTGCACAGGGACCCATGCAACGAGGTAGAGAGGGCACCGAGTCTGCTGTCACCACATTGTGGGTATGCGGCATGGACCGGGTTGTAGAGGACGCGAGGAGTCCAGGCAGGATAGGAGGCACAGGCAGGTGGCCTGGTAGTGGGGCCACTACTGCTGAGCCAGTGCAGCTGGGTGTGAGGATTTTGGAGTAGGTGCCTAAAACAACTGCCCGTGTAGCAGATTGCTGACCTCCTCCTTGGACAACCCTTAGGGCAGAGGATGGTTCCTTGAGTCATTTGTGGTAGGTGTTCCCGAAGCCCCTGTCCCGACCAGTGGACTATGAGCATCTTCCTCTGTATGTGCATGCAAGGTTGGTAGGTAGGTCCCGAAGCTTATGCACTAGTAAGTAAACCTGGTGTATGAAGAACTGGGATCAGGAAGATGGACTGTGGAATATATATATATATATATATATATATATATATACGGCACTGTTTGGGACTTGAGCCTGCGCCCCCCTGCCCCTGAACACACAGGGTGTGTGCACAGCATCATGAGTCGCCACGCTTGGACCGAGTGGTGCCCTGTTGTGCGATGTCAGCCCTGGTGTGGTATGTATCATGAACCATAGACTTAGTGGAGGCCATGGAAGGACCTACTTCTGGGAACCATAAATTGTAGCCAGGTTATAGGGTGTGGAGGTAGGCCAATGGAAGGTCAAGAGTCTAGAGATCTAGCAGGAGATGTCACAACCTGCAGTACTCGCCCTGCTGAAGGGCAGAGCTGGCCAGACCCAAGATCTGGTCTGTACCCTGAACAAAGCAAGCCTTGCAGTGGAGCGAAGAATGACTACAGGCCTGTACTTTGCCTGAGGGACATGCATCCCGAGGAAGAAAGCTCTCGGGTTTTTTGTTTTTTTTTTTGTACAAGGCAGGAGTCGTGGTAGGGACATGCTCTGCGGGATCCACAGCTGGGGATTGAACCTGTGACCCTCAGCTTTTGGACATACTGTTGTGAGCACTGCACCCCACTGTCACAGAAGCACAGGGTAGGGAGGGATTTGACCTTTGGAATTAAACCTCCTTTATAAAGACAGATGTCTCAGCTGCACCTCTAAGAAGGCAGGAATAGAGTAAGATGAGCCACTTAGGTTCAGAGTCTGGTGTACGCTGACGCGTGGTAAGGCGCAGGCATGGACCGGAAGAGCCTCTAGTTGGTCTGAGAACGCCCATGGAGCAGTGAGCTTCAGGGCAGCCAAGCATCTACCGCTGAATTAAGCAGCTCCGCTCTTCCTCAGCAATGGGGTCCCCTTATCACGGCATCATCCACAGAAGGGTTGGGTGCAGGTTATCACATGCAGACCCGCGTTGGACTGTGGAGGATTGACCTCCTATCCCTCTTGAATGCTGTAAGTGCAGGTGCAAGCATGTAAAGCTGTGCCGGCAACTACGCAGTTGATCCAGGGCATGATGCTGCTGGTCTCCCATGAGAGAGTGCCCTAGGCTTCTCAGGAGCCGATGGCGCCAAGCATGGGGGATATTGCCGGCATGTATGCTGTTGGTCCCGGAGAGCGAAACAGTCTGCCTTATAGGAGATTCGTATCGTTTGTTGTTGTTTTTTTTTTTTGCAGATGAAGTCAGCAAGGCTTACAAGCCTGGTGAGCCATCGCTGGGGCTCCTTCAGTTTGTTTGGATATGGCCGGACAGACACCACATGCATAACAACCTTTAGCGGGAATGGGAATCGTCATCTAGCGCTCCAGTCCGATTGTATTGGTCATGCGGTCGGTCAGGCTAAGGTGGTAATATGGGGACTGGGTTGGCAGGAGCCCCAGCTGGGATTTGAACCTGTGAATTTTGGCTCCTGAACACACTGCCTGTGTTCACTGTACCACAGTGTGGCCACCGAGGTGGGCTGACCTCACGTAACTCCAAGGTTTTGCAGAGGTCGTTGCTTCCAGTTGCCCTGGGAGTAGAGCTGGACTCGCTTCTAGTCTCAGCCTTACCTTAAGGCCCATGTGGTGGCAGACGGCATGCGATCAGCGGAGAGGCTTCCCGGTGGTGATCCTGAAGAGCCCCGAGGCTCCAAGCTAGAGGGGCAGCTACCTGTCACTGCCACTTTGGTTACTTGATGCGCTGGAGGCGAATCGAAACTTGCTCAGCCAAGCGGCATCCGGAGAATGGAGGGCTCAGGGTCTCTTACGCATTGATCTCACGCCGTCCCGGGCTGGGCGCTGGTAGCAGTGGCATGCCCTAGCGTTGCTCCCCCCCCCTCACCGCATGAGATCCTACGGAGTTGTTCTCCGTCTAGATCGGCGCCGACCAATGGCGCTGTGGGAGGGGGGGGGGCGTGAAGTCATCGGGCCCTTGGTTCCCAAGCATAGATCGGCCTCTCCTCCTGCTGCTTCGAACTGCGCTGAGGGGGAGGGGCCGTGGGCCGCCTCTGCGACGATGGAGGAGTGCCATCTCGATCGGCGCTGACCAATGGCGCTGTGGGGAAGGAGCCGCTGTAAGCAGGCCATTCCGTCTGCTTCGAATAGAGCATCGGCGCCGATGGAGGAGGCGCGATTGAGAATGGCCTTGCACCGGTTTTTGTCCTTGAGAGCTGGAGTGGGATAGGGCTCTGATGCTCATCCGCTCCGCGGCGTCGGCGAGGGCTTCAATTCTCTTGTCTCGTCTGGTGTCCGCGCCGACGCCTCTGCGCCGCACGGGATCATCGGCAATCACACAGCGCTCTGCTCCATCTCACGCTGTCGTCCTGCACTGTAGACATGAGAGAAAGTGGTGTCATCTGCGCTGGTGCCTCCCCCCATGACGTTTGGGTCAGCGCCGACCAATGGCGCCGTCGGGGGAGGAGCTTGGGTCCTGACATCAGAGGCAAGATGGCCGCCGCCATGGGTACCTCGTGGACGGCTGGATCGGGTGCAAGGGAAGAAGGCACCGTTTTGACCTGGGCGGCTGGGAGCATGGAGGAGCAAGGTGGTAGCCCCGTATCCTCCCCACTACAGGCGGAATCCGGGCAACTGAGGAGCAGGGCCCAGGGAGCCTCCTGGGCCTGTCCCGGGCTGCCGTGGGGGTTCAAAATCCTGGGCTCCTGTGTCGCATCTTGCTGCGACCATCCTTAAGCCTGCGGCTGGGAATGGAGGCCCTTAGGCACACCCTGAGCCGAGGTGGAAACTGGCAGCGGTGTCCACCGGAGGTACGTGTGAGGCCAAGAGCTCTGAAGGAATCTTCTGCCGCTTGTAGGTCCAGGGGCCCAAGCTCAACTTCTCTCGGAGAATGACCTGTCCAGGACCAAGGAGTGCCTCCAAGAACACAGAGGTAGGGTTTGAGCCCTAGTTTGTTGCAAAGCAAATTGCCCAGCCATTAGGCCATGTCCGATCTTGAGGATTGAACCCTTGGTCCTCAGGCACTAGGCAGTTGCTGTAAGCGGATCTGAAAAGAGAAACTTTGGGAAAGAATTAATCGGAGGTTTTGCAATTGATATATATAAATATGCAGTAGAAAATGATTATTCTGAAGTTTTTAAGGAGAGTAGAAATGTCCGTCTTGCTGGCAAGGCGGAAGAAGTGAAACTGACTAGCTAGGGGCGGGCAAGGGGTGGGGCCAGTTGGCTCATGCTCAGAAGGGCGAAAAGCCCTTCTGAGCTATGGAGAGTACTTCCGTCTCGGCGCCTTCGGATGACGTCACCAATTGTGGCTGACTCATCCCGCTTGTCCTAGGAGAAAAGCTAAAATCCTGCAAAACCCATCCTTTCTGTAATTTTCCATGTTCTTCAGGTAACAGATGCATCTCCTGCAAAAAAACTACCTAGGGTTTCAATTTACATGTGTGGTCCAAAACTCTTTTCCTAAAAATAGGACTGTTTAGTCCTTGAATATTCCATGGAATAAACAATGTAGCCATCCTTACATACCAACCACACCTCTGTCATCCAACCAATCCCTTAATCCTCACAAATAACACACACACCCAACCATTTAACATCCCCTCCATCCTACAACATAATCTTTACTTCCCCCAAAAGAAACCGCTCTCCCGATCCCACAGTATGATAAGACCAAAAAAAAATACAGAAAAAAAAGAGGAACCGAGGAAAAAAGAAATCTGCTGCATGCATGTTCTCCTTGAAACACAAAAAGAGAAGAGTCAAAAGGAGATTATCCATCTCTCACGGCAGCCAAGAGAAAAGAAGAGAGAAAGGTCTTAAGTCTCTCAGGTATTATCAGAGTCCACAAGCTAATGAGAGTTCTTGTCAGTTCTCTAATAAAACAATCAGTGCCCCTTAAAGAAGGAAACTCTCATGTAGGTGGTGAAAGATCCACAGCCGCGCAACTGGCAGACAGCCTCGGGTCTTTCCTACCCTTACCCCGTCGCCCCTCCCCCCACCCCTCCCTCCAATAATTCACAACAATTCGCCAATGGTTTTCTTTCAACAAAACTATTTCTATTTATTCATAAACAATGGTTATTAACAGCACAAAAACTGTTGGCCACAGCATGCACGTAACAATCAACAAAACACTGTACACAATTCCTTTTGGCACCACCTGCCTTTCTGCCCCCTCGAGAGACACAGCCAATATCCCACAGTCCTTATAAGTGGCAGGAGGAAAATTAGCCGTGAAAGCTTTTCCTCAGTCCTTAGTCTTCACCATATCCTTCAGTCGAAAAGCTGTTACACCTGCCATTCAAGCAGACTTGGCAACCTTTTCTTGCTTTACTCCCCCCCCCCCTTTTTGCCTGCCGTCAAAGCAAGGCAGGGGGCCCTCTGCGCGGTGTTCTTGTCACCATATCCATCTCTCTGGGGGGAGGTCCGTGTTTCTCTCCTGCACCTCTCCCCCTTTACTTAAAGCCTAGGCTGTGTTCTCTCTCACCGGGTGCGTTTTTCCTGCCAACCCCGGCACAGCGAATCCTCGCTTGTTGCCGGGGCCCCACTGATCAACGCTCCGCTGTGGCCAACATTTGCTTCTGCCATAAGCGTTCGACCGTGTCCTGTATGGCGCACAAATAAATGTCCATTCCTATGTCTGATAAGTGCACTCCATCTGCGTGATACAATCCAGGGCATCTCTCTTCTATGAGGTCATGCTTGATGCTGTAACCCCCTATTGCCCCCATGAAGTGGGCCATCCACTTGTTCACTTTTTGCCTTGTCCTCTCCAGTGCCCTGTGCGAGTTCTCGCCCCTCCACACATGCCGCGGTATGATGTGAGACCATGCCAGGAGCGTCCCGGGAAAGGTGTTTGCCAGTGTCAGCAGGCCGCTTTGCATCTTTTTGGTGAGCTCGACGCTACGTGTGGACACAAGGTCGTTGCCCCCAGGTGTATCACGATCATCATTGTGTTTCCGGTCGATCTCTTCCTTTGGAGCAGGGACGGCACTAGCTGGTCCCACATCATACCCCGCCGTCCCAGCCACACCACAGAAACCTCAGCACTAGGTAATCCCAAATTCAACCCCTGTGGTCTACACCGAGTCCGTCTTTGCGCCCAGTGAACAAATGAATGACCACATATCCACGCTTCACGAGGCCATAGGCGGTGACTTACTCCTGCATTGGATCACAATCAGAAAGATATGATTACAGCAGAACTCACCAACCATGATCAGAACTTGATTTCATACAAAAAATGCTTCAACATTGCCAGTATCTCCGTACCCCTGCTGTCTAACATGTTACTCTTTTTTTTTTTTATATAATCCACCCCATCATTCCTCATTCCGCTGGACATATATACAATTTGTATCTATCCGAGCGCCATCGTCCTATCTTCATTATTTGTTCTCTTGACATCGCGATGCTGGCTGCCGTTGAAGCAGCTCCAATGCGAAAGGAGTGCAAGCCGTATAAGCTCGCATCCCATCCTGTTCATTCTATTACCATCCTGAGTACTCTGATAAATTGGAAACGTGATAGGGGGGCACCGTTCGCATGCACGAACCATTGATTTCCTGACTGTGCCCGTAACTGTTGGTAGGCTAAAGCATTTCGCAGTGGGCATGAGGGGTCGTTGTACAATGCCGACAACACCACCTGTGCCCCTTTCCCTCTGTGTCAGTTTTGGATCTGCGTAAATGTAGCACTATGGCCCCTGTGAGTATGCTCACATCGCGCTTTTCTATACCTCCACAGGCTGTCCCGTGCTTCGAGGATGAGGAAGCCACTAGCTCCCCTACTCGAAATGCTCCGTAAAATGCCCAGGAAAAGGCACATCTAAACAGCCTTGCCTCGTACTCATCGTAACACACTTGGCTAGTCGTGACCATCAGTTGTTGGAGAATCTGATGAGTGATCGGGCGGCGTTGGTCTACGTTTTGGGGCTGCCCCGAGGACCAGCCTCTCATTATCTTCTTGATGATGAACTCCGCCTTGGGACTCCTCTTACCCATGGCCTTTGCAAAAAAGGATACTGCTGCTAAACGGGCTTGCATTGCTGCTTTTGTGTAGCCCTTGCTTTTGCACTGCAAAATCCATCTCAGGATCTTTGCTACTTTAAATCTGTGTTCTTGCTGTATAATGGCTTCTCTGCAAAATGTATGGTATTGTTCCCATGCCGCTATGTATTTACGCCTGGTATTCTCCGCTAAGGAGCCTAACAGGAGCTCCCATACCTCGGTGGACCATACTCCCAGACATGATCGGGCACAGCTGTCTTGACCGCGTCTGCCTCGGGAGCCAGTTGGTGAAAAAGCTGGATCTTACAACGAGAAAGAGCATCGGCAATGTTATTATTTTCGCTTTCAATGTGCTCCGCTCTAAGGGTTATGTTATGTACCAGGCATAGTAACACTATTTGTCTTAATAGTGCCACTACCCTTGGCGTCTTAGCTCTCATACTGTTCACTGCCCACACTACCGCTAGGTTATCGATATGGAAGGTGATAGCTCTGTTGGTGAGCCCTGGCGCCCAGATACATAAGGCTACCATTAGCGGGAAAAGCTCCAAGAACGTAATGTCCCTGGTGGTTCCTTCCGCTTGCCATTCCATGGGCCATGTCTCTGAGCACCATGCCCCTTTATAGTAGATGCCAAAACCAATCCCCCCCGAGGCATCGGTGAAAAATTCGAGCTACGCATTAGATACCGGGGGTGCTTGCCAAAAGGCAAGGCCATTGAAGGTGCGAAGGAATTACAGCCAGACCTGCAGGTCTTCCCGTATTTCCTTGGTGACCCGGATGCGATGGTATCTTTTTGTGATCCCTCTCATTGCCCATGCCATACGGCGGCAGAAAATCCTCCCCATGGGTATCACCCTGCATGCGAAGCATAGGAGGCCCAGAATTGACTGAAATTGTTGCAGTGTCGCTTTTCGCTGGCTGTGGAGTAGTTGAATATCTTTCTTCAACATCAGCACCTTATCTGCTGGCAGACATGACCTGTGTGCCGGCACGTCTAACTGTATGCCCAGGAAGGTGATGATCCCTTTCGGGCCATCCGTCTTTTCTTTTGCTAACGGGATTCCAAACGATTGCGCCATCCGCTCAAAGATATCCAATATCCTTTTGCAGTCGTCCTGGTCTTTTCCTACAAATAGGAAATCGTCCAGATAGTGCACAACAGTGTTGGGGCCCGCCAGGTCTTCAACTACCCAGTGTAGAAATGAACTAAATTGTTCGAAGTATGCGCATGATACCGCACATCCCATGGGCAAACATTTATCATAGAACTCCCCATTGAATGAGAAACCCAATAACGGGAAAGACTCGGGATGTACCGGCAGTAGCCGGAACGCGGACTCTATGTCCGCCTTCGCCAGCTGTGCTCGCGGCCCCCTACTTCGTATGAGCATAATTGCCTGATCGATGGTTGCATATTTAACAGAGCATAACGCCGGATCAATGTAGTCGTTAACTGACTTTCTCTCCGGGTATGATAGGTTATGAATTAGCCGGAATTGTCCTGGCTCCTTTTTAGGTATGACCCCCAGTGGGGAGATTATGATGTCATTGAATGGGGCTGACTGGAAAGGACCCGCTATTCTCCCCATACCTATTTCCTTTGCTATCTTGCTGCGCGTGATCTCGTTGTGTTTTTGGACAGATGGTGGGTTATTTATAAGGCGCGGTTGTGCTTTTTTTATTAATATTAGGGATGGGATGCGGAAACCCTGCGAGAAGCCATTTTCAATACTGACAGCTATATCCCGCTTAGGGTAGGCTCTTAGCCATGGACGCATATTCTCAAGCCTGATGGGTGTTGGGGCCAGCTCCATCGGTTGAGCGTTGCTGTAGCGCTCTGAAAGGTTTGACTTCCCTTGGTGCCCTGCAGGTGAAAGCAGGGTGTCCACTTCCGCACACTGAGCATAAATGCTTGAATTTACAAGGCTGCGTTGTACTGTTGGCAAGGCCGCCTCCCTGCCAACTGATTGGCTTGCTGCCATTGTGTGTTCTGCAAAGGCTGCTGCCATTGCGTGCTCGGCAATGGCTGCTGCAGCCCGCTTTGACACCATGGCCTATTGGGCGCCATTTCTTCTGTCCACATGTCCAGAATTCTGTGATGCCATGCTAGGGTGGGATCCTCTGCCATGCTTCTCCTGAACTTCACGTCATAGTTCAGCCAGGCCCACCCTCCATATTGCTTATGTGCTCTGGTGATCGTGTCCAGGTACCTGGTCAGATATGACCCCGATTCGGGTTCCTTCTCCATCACCACTCTTATAAAGATGTGGAATGCTGTCACCCAATTGTTAATGGATTTGGGAATTTTAGGTTTCCTATCTTTCTCACTTCATTTGTCCTTATCTTTTCCACTGTTTGATTCGTCATCATGATCCCTGAGCAGGAGAGAGAATAGGTCAATATATTCTCGCCTCCAAATCCTCTTTTTTATCTTTTTGGGCACAGACACCGCCAGGGAGCTCACCCCGCAGCGTGGATCGCGACTGGTATCGCGCCAATCTTGCTGTGTTCTTTGGGCCGCCCCAGATGGCGTGCTCTCGCGGTCCTCGCCCCTCTGACTCCGCCCCGACCAGGCCTGCCTGAGGGGGTTAGATTGTTTTGGGCTTCTCTTCCTTTTAAATTTCTTTAATGCATATTGCATCACCTCTGCCCATGCTCTGTCACCATCACTGTCAGAAGAGGACTCGTCAGATGATGAGGTTAACAACTCTGGCGCCCCCTTTTCACACCCAGACTTACCATGTGCCGTGTCAGGTGTTAAAGTGCTGTTGCTTGTTGATGGCAGATCGTTGCTCTCGAAGCCTGGCATTCCCAGTCGTTGGTGGACCGAGGTCAGGCCGTGTTGTGTGACCTGCTCTCGTACCATCTGGAGCAGGTCGTCCAGCTCCTGCCTCTGGGTAGGGGCTGCGCTTTTCTGTTGCTGTGGCGCCTTCTTCCTATTGCTGCGCCTAGGTTTTTCTGCTGCTACGCTGCCAGTCGCGTCATGGCCGGCCACATGTGCTCTCCTTCTGCCTGCACCAGTAGCTGCCCGTGCCCTTGTTGCTGGTGCTGACTTCGGCGTAGCCCTGCCACTTGTCTGCTGTGCTCCTCGTGTCCTGGAAGTCTTTTGTGTCTCTTTTCTCGGCATCTTTAGCCTAGGATAAGATTACTATGCGGAGGTAATGGGAAATCTAAATTACTCTCTGTCTCTGATGCTTGCTTCAATCCCGTGACACACTTGCTTCATAATATCCATATATGTATCTATCCACAGCTAGTTTCATATATCTAAATATCTATCTATGTCTATACATATCCATACCTATTTTTTTTTGTCAACAGTTCACATATCTTCTTGGTTGCATAACCCTTTCCTTCTTCCATTGAACATTAATACAGTCTCCGTTTCTTTATTACCTGATTATCGTCAATATAAAAAATACTGTTGTGCTATACCGGTTCTGTCCATTAGATGGCAGCATAAGTCAATATACACATACTTCCCCACTACTTTCCAGCACTAAATCTGCTCTTACAACATTGCAAATGCCTCCCTCTTTTTTTTTTTTTTTTATTAACCAGCACACCTCTAGCCTGCGCTTCCCCACAGGACTCTGATCGCTCTTTCTCCTGTATCCTGCCTGATCCCATGTGCCGGTGGTGATTTCTAGGTGTGCTCCTGGCGTGCACATGGCCCGCGTACTTCCGCCCCTCTCCTTCGGCTCCCTGCAAGTTTTTTTTTTTTTTCTTCCCGCATGGCCACGATGCTGCCCTCTACGCAGAGGAGACGGTAGGGGTCTTTGTAGCCTTACTACCCTCCTGGCTACCGTCCGATCTGCATCGTCTCCGCCCCCCCTGCACCCTTAGGCCGCTTCTATGCTGCAGCACTGTGCCGGGCAACCTCTCTGCTACCTGCTGCTCCCCCCTTGCATATTTGTACTTGCCGCTTGCTGCGCTGCTAATTCTCGTGCCCTGGCCCGATAGGCCTGTCGATGCGGTCCTGGATAAGCCTGTCACTGCGGTCCTGGATAGGCCTGTTGATGCGGTCCTCCGATGTCCTGGGTCCTCCGATGTCCTGTCCGTCCTCCTCTAGGAAAGGGGGGGGGAGCGGCGAAAGAGGCCGAGCCAGCGCCGTACGCGCTTTTTATCTGTGGCTCATTGCCTGCCCTCGCCGTCCCCCGCCCCTCCCACCCCCCCAACTCTCGGCCCGCCACTGCGCGTCTGTGGCCGGCCGCTTTAATTCGCGGCCGGGTCTTTTCAGGTTCTGATTCCTGCCTCAAAGTATTCAAAAATCCCCTGTGGCCTTTGGAAATGTTAGGTATAGGTAAACACCAGTCAGCTTCAAATCCCTTCATAGAGGACATAGAAGGTATTCTATCTTCGACCAGGGCTTGGGCACAACACAAGCATTCTTCTAGGTCAGAAATATGAACCTCATACTCAAGTGTGTAAAACCTAACTCAAAAGGGAAAAGTCCGTCTGTATTTAATGTTCTTGGACCATAATACTTGGACCTAAGTATGAAAGCTTAGTGCAAACAGAGAAAGATCTGAGTAAATTTTGATAGTATCAACTTTATATTTATAGAACTCCTTATTCTTAATTGCATGCATTAATTTTTAATTTATTTTTGAAATAGTGGAGGCATGCTATGATAGATTGTGGGTAGTCATGCTCAGAATGGCCACACCAAAAAAAAATCAACATGCTCTAGTCAAACAAATCTTTCTACCCTTTCTATCCCGCACACCCTGGAAATACCTCTTCCACAATTCTATAAACATCTTCATCTTTAACCTTCAATATTCCCCAAATCCTAATATCACATCTTCTTTGCCAATTTTCCCTTTTAACTTGTTTTAATTGTATCTCTTTGCACAACATTTCCATCTTTTGTACTTCTGAATGTAAATTCATATGACCCCCCATATGATGAAAAAAAAACAAAATCACAGACCCCCTACTCCCCTGCTCTCTCTCATTCACTTCCTCCTTCCCCCATTTATCCAAAGCAAGAAGGCAGCAACAGCAGCGGTTAGCACTGGAGTGGACCCTGTTTCTAAGCATGCACTCACAGACCCCAGTAATCTGCTTGAGTTTCCATTCTAATGGGAAGTTCACACAGGAGGAGGGGGCAGCACCTCTGAATGTTACTGACTCACAGCCCCATACTAACTGCCACTACTAGCATAGGTCACACTGGTGACTAGAGGGAGGGGGAACAGCCCTTTTTCTGTGACTCCATCCAATAATGATGTGACCCCATTTGGGGTCCCAACCTACAGTTTGGGAACAACTGCCTTAGTGTATATAACTCCAATTTCACTGCTCAGTCCTTTAATATACAGTCTAAGGAACAAAGAACTTAAAGGAACTTTGTGGAAAGGAACCAGAAGAGTAAGGAACTATATTTCCTCCAGATTTAATAAAATGCTGCATGTACTCTTACCTTTGATATTCACCATTCACAAATGCTCTGCTTCAGATATCCTTCAATTTACACACATAACCCCTATCCCTCCATTTGTTGACTAGAGGTCTGGGATGGAGGGAGTGTGGAACTCCCCAGGACCCACTACATTGGGCAATATAGTGTTGGAGTGGCCCATCTTAATTTTTGCACCAGATCCCATTCAATCCTAGCTATGCCACTGACCATTGGGAGAGCTCCTGCCCAATCGGGGCAGTGGGAGCAAGTCAGCCCGGCAGCCACACAGTTTAAAAGCGGCGTCCCTACACAGAGGGAGCCGCTTCTGCCGCGATTTCCTCTGCTGAACTCCTGCCCAATCGGGGCAGTGGGAGAGCTCCTGCCCAATCGGGGCAGTGGGAGCAAGTCAGCCCGGCAGCCACACAGTTTAAAAGTGGCGTCCCTACACAGAGGGAGCCGCTTCTGCCGCGATTTCCTCTGCTGAACTCCTGCCCAATCGGGGCAGTGGGAGAGCTCCTGCCCAATCGGGGCAGTGGGAGCAAGTCAGCCCGGCAGCCACACAGTTTAAAAGCAGCGTCCCTACACAGAGGGAGCCGCTTCTGCCGCAATTTCCTCTGCTGAACTCCTGCCCAATCGGGGCAGTGGGAGCAAGTCAGCCCGGCAGCCACACAGTTTAAAAGCGGCGTCCCTACACAGAGGGAGCCGCTTCTGCTGCGATTTCCTCTGCTAAACTCCTGCCCAATCGGGGCAGTGGGAGCAAGTCAGCCCGGCAGCCATACAGTTTAAAAGCGGCGTCCCTACAGGGCACGCCCGCGCCTGGCGGGCCCGCGCCTGAGGGCCTCGCCAGAGGGCCCTTTGGCGTGGCCCTTAGGCGCGGCACGAAGGCGAACAAAGGAATTGCAAAGAAAGATCCACAGTCACCAGTACACCAGAAGAAAATCAACAACAAAACAGACAAGAAACGAAGACTTAAGAAAAGCAAGCATCACCCTAACGGAACCTCACAAAAGCCAACATGCAAGCAACATATTTTCTCCCACTCTACCTACTCGTCACACAACTCCTGCCACCAACTACACACCTCCACTACCCACAAGCAAACACACCATGGCACCCACCAACTGCATGGCCATATTTAGAACCACAGCAAACACATAAAGAGGCACACAGAACATCACAGACAAAACGACCAAACAAACACAAATCAAATTCCCACACCTGCACAAAGGAAGCACATGTAACAGCAACCTCCTCAACGAAGACAACAACAATTGAGCTCATAAATGCCAGATCCGTCTGCAACAAGATACACACTCTTGTAGACCACATAGAAGACCGACAGCCCGACATAATATGCATCACAGAGACATGGCTCAATCCCACCGACAATGTGCTACTCAATCAATTAGTACCGGACAACTACTCAGTGTACAACTGCCCACGCACCCACAAGCGTGGAGGAGGAGTCCTGATATTAGCAAAGACAAAACTAAAGTTCAAAGCACAGAACTTCACCGATACTCAGCAATGTAACACAATCAGCATCAAGAACAAACACATTGCAATCTGCCTAACCTACAGAGCACCCAGAGCTCCACCCGACGAACTAGCCTTCACACTAGAAGAAGCCTGTGCTATAACAACAAATAACAAACCAGCACTACTGCTTGGAGACTTCAACCTCAAGTCCACCAACGCCAAAGACACAGAGGCCTTCCTTCAAGCGATGACCTCACTTCAATTCACACAAATAATCAATGCACCAACGCACAAACATGGATCATCCCCAGACCTCATCTTCGCATCCAATTACCTAACATCAAGAGACCTAATTTCAACGCCCACCATTACCCCAGTGCTATGGTCCGACCACTACATAATCGAGACAAAGCTGCGATTACAAGAAGACCAGATAAACGAACGAGCAGACATCCCACACACACAAAGACGATTCAAGAATTTCGACAGGGACAAATTCATACAGGACACAATACAACACCTGACCATTACAACAGACAACCTGGAGGAGCAAGTTTCCAGCTGGAACAGCATTTTAGCTAACGCCACAAATCATCTGATGGCGGGCCCGAGAAACACCATCACAACAGGAGACAAAACAAACCATGGTACTCAGCAAAAATACTACAGGAAAAGAGGGAACTCAGGAAGATTGAACGGAGATGGAGAAAAAACAAGACAATAGACAACCAGCATCTTTACCTAACAAGGCAAAAACAATACAATGAACACATCAACCAATCAAAGAGGGAATTCCACACAAACATGATAAATACTTCCATCAACAAACCCAGAGAGCTTTTCGAAATCGTAAAAATCCTCACAAAAGAGCAAACAACAGAAGAGGAAGTACAAATAGATCCACAGGAATTTGCCGACCACATCAAGGACAAATTTCACTCCGCAGAGCGAACAACACCCAGCGTAACCACCAGGACAGACGTACACACCAAAACCTGGGACACATTCTACTCACCCTCAACAGAGCAGCTATCCCACATCATCTCCACAATCAACACAAGCACTGCCCCTACAGACCCGTGCCCAGTGTCATGGGTCAAAGCCACCAAATCAAGCTTCATCCACACCATACACAACATGGTGCACAACTCACTCACTCAAGGACTCATGCCAAAGCAACTAAAAGTCGCCTCAGTAAGACCAATCACAAAGAAAACAACTCTCGACAAAAAACCCCCAGCAGCATACCGACCAATTTCCAGCATACCCTTCCTGGCAAACATCATCGAAAAAACAGTTCAACTACAACTACAGGAGCACATCGACAAACATGAAACACTTGATGACAACCAACACGGCTTTCGTCACAACCATGGAGTTGAAACACTACTGATTTACCTCTTCAACAGCATCCTAAGAATGGCCCTGCACATTGGAATTCCCTCCCCTCTTCCCTCCGTCTGGAATCACAATTCACTGTTTTTAAACAAAATCTCAAAACCCACCTGTTTTCCATAGCTTTCAATGTTCCCTCCCCATTTGTGTGAGTCTTTTTTTACTGTACCTTTCTGCCTTTTGTATCTTGTCCTGTGTTCTCTGCACTTTACCTTCTGTCCTTTATAACATTTGTATATTCCCTTTTCCTTTCCGGTTCTGGCCAAAGTTTTATTTATTATATTTTATGCGCTGTGTAACTTATGTATTTTATGACTTTTTTAATGTTTTTATTATTGTACACCGCCTTGATTGTTTGTGAAAGGCGTTTTTTATCAAATAATTAAACCTTAAACCTTAATTGACAACACCAAGAATGGAATCATAATGATCTTCATCGACATCTCCTCAGCCTTCGACACAGTGGACCACAACACACTCTTGGAAAGACTAAAGAACACTGGGATACATGGTGTCACCTTGAAATGGTTCCATTCATACTTAACCGAAAGACAGTTACAGGTCAAGGTGGGCCACAACACCTCCCGACCCATAAATGTCCACCAAGGAGTACCTCAAGGATCCGCACTCTCAGCACTACTATTTAACATCTACATCCAACCAATATGCGACATCATGAAAAAGAACAACATTCAATACACAATATATGCAGACGATATCATGATATACACCCCGATATCAGTCGACAAACCGGACTTCTCTAAGATAACATACTGCCTTACCCAAATGACAAGTTGGTGTCAAAACAACAACCTCGCAATCAACTACGGCAAGACCGAGGCTCTAATCATCACTCGGAACCAAAGCTTCATACACCCACCAAATATAAAGATACAAAGCACTATTATACCAATAAGATGAGAAGAGAGATACCTCGGAGTTACTCTGGACAATAAACTCAATCTCAAGCCACACATAGACAAAACAATCCAAAAAGCCTACTACAAGATGCGAATCATCAGAAGACTGAAACCACTCCTTGCCCCTGAACACTTCCGTACCGTATGTCAAGCACTGATAATCCCACTGCTGGACTTCTGCAATCCGATATACCTTGGACTACCAAAACAAGCCCTCAAGCCACTCCAACTGGCACAAAACACTGCAGCGCAAATAATATCTGGAACAGCAAGACAGGAGCACATCACACCCATCTTGAAGGACTTACACTGGCTCCCAATCAGTTCACGCATCAGATACAAAACTATCATAAACCTATTTAAGATAAATCAGCACACATCAGCCTACAGCCTGCACACCCTCATACAACCAGACACCAGCACACGTCCAAGAAGAAAACAAACACACAACCGAGTCAGCACCCCAAGTGAATTCAAACACACACGCAAGGACACAACAGACAGAGCACTCTCCATGGCTGCTCCAACAATATGGAACAAACTCCCGAACGATTTGAGGGCAACAACAGACCTCAAAGACTTTAGAAAACAGCTGAAGACCATGCTGTTCATAGAACACTATGGACACATCAAATAACCTCAGAGAACGTATAACAGCACATGATACCTCTTAACACTGTATGTATAGAAAATGTTTTATAGCCCCAATGTATATAGCGCACATTGTACATAGCTCAAACTAATCTCGCACACAACATACACTCAAGTCGAAGTTTCACCCTCACTGCATGAATAACACGCTCACTTTACCCGATTGTTTGCTGTGATACCACCTTGATTAATAAGATAAGGTGGTTTAGAAATACTGTTAAATAAATAAATAAATAAATAAAAATTGGGTACTAAGAATCATGACCCTGGGCTCCAAGTGTAGGGGGGTAAAGTAATTCTCTGCACAAAAGAAGAGTGGGACCTGGGTGTGATTGGATTTCTGCAGCCCAGATGCCTGACCCTGCATTTTTTTGCATTAAATCTCAGCTGCCAAATTCTAGACCATTCTTCAAGCTTAGCTAGATCTCTCCTCATGTTATTTTCTCCTTCCTGGGTGGCTACTCTATTGCAGATTTTGGTTTCATCTGCAAAGAGGCAAATCTTACCTGACAGCCCTTTCTCAATATCAGTTACAAAGATATTAAAAAGAATCAGACCAGACAGATCCCTGCGGCACATCACTGGTAACCTCCTTCTCCTTTGTCGCCTCCCACTCAACCAGTTTCTAATCCAATCAGTACCTTTAGGGTCTATCCCTAGGGTGCTCAGTTTGTTTAAAAGTTGCCTGTGTGGAACTGTGTCAAAGGCTTTACTGAAATCTAAGTACACCATATCTAGACTCTCCCTTGGCTCAACTCCCTGTTCACCCCGTCAAAGCAATCAATCAGATTTGTCTGATAAGACCTGCCACTGGTGAATCCATGCTGCCTCGGATCTGGTAATCCATTGGACTCCACGAACCTCACTATTTTCTCTTTCAGCAGTGTTTCAAATAGTTTACTCACCACAGAGGTTAAACTAACTCTCCAGTAGATTTCACATCTTTACTTCCGCTTTTGTGTAAAGAGACCACATATGCCTCTCTGCAGTCCTCTGGCATGTGGGATCTGTTATCATTTGCCTGAATAGCTCTCCATGTAGAGAATCCAGGCTCTCCTTACTGCAGCAGGGATGTGCAAATCTGGCATATTGAAATTACCTATCAGTAGCACATTCCCTTTCCTGGCAATGCTGCATATGTCTTCTATTACATCTCCGTCCACTTCTCCCTGTGAGGGAAGTCTATATATCACACCAAGACAAATGGATTTCTCTTTCCCTCTTTCTAGTTTAACCCACAGTGCTTCCTCTCTCCCTTTTAAGCCCTGTAATTCAATAGCATTAATATTATTTTTCTACATACAGTGCCACTTCTTAAGGAAAAAACATTTAAGATGCACTTCCTGGTCACCATTCTAACACTCTTCCAAGACTGGAATGTGCTGGAGATATGGAGCAGAGCTTTTACAATACTGCTCCCACATACATGTGGGGAAAATCTGCACACGTTTCCTCCCCACAAACAGCGTTTTAAAATCATTTCTCCTGCTGGGATGACAGAAAACATTGACATGCATTCCTGCACACTCTTACACATATTTTATAAGAGTGTCTATATTTGGCAGAGTCTCTTGTAAAATACAGTGGAAATTTTTAAGGTCCTAACCTGGATGACTTAATTCCTCTCTCTATGTCCTCCCTAGTGTACTCTGTTATTCCTTTCCAAATAGCTGAGGATACATCTTAACTACTATCCATAATGCATGACCACTCATAAGCTATCATTACTTCCACAGGATAGTTCTGAGCTGTAACATGTAATTGCATCACTTTTCATAAAGAACGTTATGTGCACATCTAAATATATTTATTTTCTTTTTCATTTTGTGTTATGCCAGTTCTCATCGCAGCAACTAATCAGAATGAGAGGAATGGAAAAGACGAACCACACCAAGGTGACAGAATTTATCATTCTTGGATTCTCTGAGCTTCCTGAGATACAGCTCCTCCTTTTCCTTGTGTTTTTGATGATTTATCTGATATCTGTGTTGGGGAACCTTCTTATTATATCTGCAGTGTGTGCTGAGCCTCATTTGTATAACCCCATGTTCTTCTTCCTCATCAACTTGTCCTTCCTAGAAATCTGTTATGTGTCCGTCACAGTTCCTAAATTGTTAACGATACTCGCAACACAGTGTAAAACCATCTCTTTTACACAGTGTATTGGCCAGATGTACCTGTTCCTGTCATGCACAGATACTGAGATCTACCTTCTTACTGCTATGGCCTATGATCGCTATGTTGCCATCTGCAATCCCTTGCGTTACACCATCATCATGAACAGGAAGGTGTGCATAGTTCTAGTCATTGTTTCATGGATAATTGCATTTCTAAATCCAGTTCCCCACATTATTTTTGCCTCACTATCATCTTTCTGTAAGTCCAATGAAATCAACCATTTCTTCTGTGACATCACAGCGTTGATGACCTTGTCATGTTCAGGGACCTATGTCATTGAAATTATAAACTATATTGAAGCTCCACTTTTAGGTTTTACGCCTTTCATATTAACAATTCTATTATATGTGTACATTATATCTGCAATCCTAAAAATGCGTTCTTCTAAGGGTAGACAAAAGTCCTTCTCCACCTGCTCGTCCCATCTCACAGTCGTTATTTTATTTTATGGTACCGCTGTTGTTGTGTACATAAGACCCAAATCTACTTACTCCATGGACCTTAATAAACTACTTACTGTAGTTTATATAACAGTTATTCCTCTGCTCAACCCATTGATTTATAGCCTGAGAAACGAAGAACTGAAAAGAACCTTATGGAAAGCAACCAGAAGAATGGAGAACTATTTTGCTTCCCGAATTAATAAAATGCCGCACACAGCATCTGTTGCCAACATATGAACGATGAGTGAACAGTATGAGTAGACACCAATACAAAATTTGTTCAAGGATTAAACCAATCATACAGTATGACAACCAGAGAACTAGGCACAATAGTACCTGTACAAGTATGCTTATTTTGTACTGAGAACAAGAGACTGAAAACCAAGGCTTTCTCTGGCACTGTCATGTGTATACTGTAAAAGGACTATCTATGAAACAAATAGCCTTGAGGTGTCAAACAATACAATGTATTCAAAAAATGTCAAAACTCAAGATCTTATATCAACTATATGGGGACAGCATGTAGAACATGGCTCATAATATTTTTTCCAACCCATTTGTGTCTTTGTGTCTGTGTGTTTTGGCTGTGGATGTGTGCACATATGCAGGGGCGGCCCAAGGGGGGTGCGGGGCCATGTGCGGAGACTCGGTGCGGGACCTCATTTGCATAAGAGGCCTCATTTGCATAAATATTTGCATAATGTTACCATATATTAACTTTTAGTAAACATGCCTCTTAATGAGTGTATGGATAAATAAAGACTAAAAGATTTCTACATTACTATAATCCAGTGCCAACCGCCAGACACATTAGGAACTACTACAAACACTGCTCATTTAGAACCCATTATTCAATATGGTCTAATTTAGTGAGCCAATCATTACTGAAGGACAAAAAGTGATTAAATGCTCAAACTACAACTCGTGGAATCTAACTGACAACTTTATTCGGTACTTGGGTCTCAGTATAAAACTTTGCAGCAATTTGTCAGACTTGAATTATTCAATGTCAAAACTTAGCTGCTGTTCACATCAACGACCCTCATTTTGTACCCTTTTCTTCTTTTCTTCTTTATAGTAATCAGTTGTCATAATAACTTAGTAGGTTTCTTTATACTTTTTTTAATATACTTTTCTTCTTTTTTGATACTGTTTCTTTTTTGATACTATTTCTTAAAATTAATAACCATATCCTATTCTTAATATCACATACAGAAGGTTGCCTTACAGTCTCTTCAAAAAATTCACCGAACTAAATCCTTGTTCTGTGAGTGAGCGGCAGAAACCATAAACTTTCACGATCATATAAGCACTTATCTGCTCTTCGCTTATATTCACGTCTTTGCCAAATCCAACTCGCAGGATACTTAGATGCTGATGAGGCTGCCTTCCTTGGCGGCTGTGACAAAAATCCCAACGCCATTACTCTAAGGTACCCAAGCGTTTCACAATACAAGTTTCTTCAGGGGAATGCACACATTCGCTGTTAGCTGACCTATAAAATATAAACATCGAATGAATGTTTTCAAATTCCATTAAATATTATTAATTAAAATGTCCCTGGTGAAGACTCCCTGAATTTCTTAATGAATACATTTAGAACCCATAGCAAACCCGCCGTATCCTAACAGCACTACCAGGACTCACAAAGCACCATACTCTACCTATCAAAAGGAAACACTGCAAATATTAAACCAATACATTTCAGAGAATAACAATACATGACCTGACCTATGGGGAAAGAGAACAAGTGGCAATGTCAAATAGGAATTACATAAACAGAATACCTCAGTTCAATTACACATGCAGAACAAAGACCATCACCAAACAAGGAATCACAATTTAGAAATAGGAAGACAATAATTAAACTGGGAACCCCAAAAGCCAAACTTGGAATGTACAACAACACTGTAGAAATAAAACTATAAATTAATTTCCTCTTGTACTAAACAAAGCGCAGACGTTAATGATGCACATTTCCCAGAGCTGACATATTCCAATTAATACATTCAAAATAAAGAGATATTTTTCTACCTTTTGTGCATTTTTTTTTCAGCTGCAATTGCTCCAGCCACTTTCTTCTGGTTTCTTTGTGTCTTCTGCTAACTGTCCATTGTCTGCTGTCCATTTGTCCTTTCTTCTCTGCTAGTTTTTTTCCATTCTCTCTCTACATCTGCTTTAACATACTAATCATTCTCCTTTTGCTCTTTCCTCATTCCTATTTCATCCACTCAAATTTTACCCCTCCATCCTCAATCCCCACTTACTCTCCCAATACCCGGCCAATTGTAGATTTTTCATCCCTCCCACACAAAATATTTTTCCCCTCTCCATTTTAATCTCCCAGCCCCATCCCATTCTAATCCTCCCCCAACATCAGCTCCCTTCTAGTTCCAGCCTCACCCAGCATCCATTCCCTTCTAGTCGCTGCATCAGCCCATTTCCAGTCCCAGCCCCCCATCAGCCCATTTCCAGTCCTAGCAACCCCCCAACCCAATACCAGTCCTAGCCCCCCCATCAACCCACTTCCAGTCCTAACCCCCCATCACCCCATTTTCAGTTTAAGCCCCCATAACCCATTTCCAGTCCTAACCCCCCATCAGCCTACTTCCAGTCCTAACCCCATCAACCCATCTCCAGTCAGCCCCCCATAGCCCATTGCCAGTACTAACCCCCCCATCAGCCCACAGCCCATTACCAGTCCTAACCCCATCAGCCCACCTCAAGTCCTAACCCTCCCCATCAGCCCATTTCCTGTCCTAGCCCCCCATAGCCCATTATCAGTCCTAACCCCCCCCATAGCCCATTACCAGACAGCCCCCATCAGCCCACAGCCCAGTCTTAACCCCCCATAGCCCATTACCAGTTCTAACCCCCCAACAGCCCACAGTCCATTACCAGTCCTAACCCCATCAGCCCATTTCCTGTCCTAGCCCCCCCCATTATCAGTCCTAACCCCCCCACAGCCCATTACCAGTCCTAACCCCATCAGCCCACCTCAAGTCCTAACCCTTCCCCATCAGCCCATTTCCTGTCCTAGCCCCCCCATAGACCATTACCAGTCCTATCCCCCCATCATCCCACAGCCCATTACCAGTCCTAACCCCATCAGCCCACCTCCAGTGTTAACCCCCCCATCAGCCCATTTCCAGCCCTAGCCCCCCCATAGCCCATTACCAGTCCTAACCCCATGAGCCCACATCCAGTCTTAACCACCCCCATCAGCCCATTTCCAGTCCTAGCCCCCATAGCCCATTACCAGTCCTAACCACCCCCAACAGCCCACCTCAAGTCCTAACCCCTCCCCATCAGCCCATTTCCTGTCCTAGCCCCCCATAGCCCATTACCAGTCCTAACCCCCCCCAACAGCACACAGCCCATTACCAGTCCTAACCCCATCAGCCCACCTCCAGTCTTAACCCCCAGCCTATTTCCAGTCCTCGCCCCCCCATAGCCCATTACCAGTCCTAACCCCCCATCAACCCACAGCCCACCTCAAGTCAAGTCCTAACCCCCTCCATAGCCCATTACCTGTCCTAACCACCCCCCCCCATCGGCTCAAGGAATATTAAAAAAAAAAAAAAAGCTGGCTGCTACCACTGCTGCTGCCGCCGCGGTAGCGGCAGAATGGAGTGTCCCGCGGGGCCCCCTCCTGCCCGGCTGAGTCCCTCCCTCTGCGATGGCTGAGCCCCTCTGTGCCGGCTTTCAGATTCACGAAGGGAGAGTGTCTCCCTCGCATCTCTGTTAAGCCCGCAGGGGCTGATGGGAAATTTCCCATCTGCCCCTGCAGGCTTAACAGAGACGCGAGGGAGACACTCTTCCTTCGTGGATCTGAAAGCCGGCACAGAGGGGCTCAGCCATCGCAGAGGGAGGGAGGGAGGGACTCAGTCGGGCAGAGGGGGCCCCGCGGGACACTCCATTCTGCTGCTGCCGCGGCGGCAGCGGCAGTGGTAGCAGCCAGCTTTTTTTTTTTTTAAATTTAATTTTGATAAAAAGCAGAATGTTCTTTGCACGGGGCCCCATGAAACGCGGGGCCCTGTGCAAAAAACATTCTTGCTCAATGGACGGGCCGGCCCTGCACATATGTCTGTTCTGCATGTCTGTGTTTAGTATCTCTCTTTTGTTTGTGTTTGTGTGTAACTTTGCAGACTGATATGTCTGTGTATGTTTATATGTATGTGCTTGTGTTTGTGTGCCATTTCATGTGTGCTTGTATGTGTGTTCCTGAATGTATGCATGTATGTGTCTGTGTGTGCATGGATATGCCAGTATGTGTACATGTGTGTATTTATATCTGTGCTGGTTCTCTGTGTGTCTGTGATTGTAGGAGAGCGGTTTGACAGGTGGAATTCTGTAATTGCTATGTAACTGTGAATCATTGGTTTCATGCTGCAGCTGTTAGAATGACTTTTCCTGTAGAAATGCACTGAGGCATAAAAGGAAGTCATCATTAGTGGGAGCGGAAGCAAACAGCCCCGCAGTACAGAAGTTTTGAAGTAAGCTCCGCAGAGTTGTTTTAGATCCTGGAGAGAGGCAGTAGCGGCGGCAGTGGTGGTCAGAGGGGCATTCATGGGATGAGGTTTGCCTAGTGCACCTCATCTCCTTGCTCCGGACTTGCAAATAATTCCAAAATACCCTTGCCTTGTAGATGTCTAACATGTCAAAACTGGAAAACATCAATTTATATCATATTCCTCCCGCAAAGCAGTAAAACTTAATAAACTCCCACCCTCTTGCTACTGTCACAAGTACTTAAGATTCTTAGGCTGTCACTGAGTAAAGGGCTGATCCATATCACCTAGGGGGAAATAAATGTTGTCAGTAAAGCTAAAGAATTGTTTCCCTTTCATCTTCTTATTTTGCACTTTGCTCCACAGCTTAATCATGAGGAGTAGAAATGGGTCCCCCCCCCCCCATCATAACCTGTTTCATCCAATCTCTGATCCAAGGCAAAAAATCTGAAGGGGTAGAAATCACCGAACCCTGCTCCAACTGAACCTTCTGTTTCCCATTAGTGGTATACCATTCTGAAATCACTCTCAGCTGGGAAGCTATATAATATCTCTCAAAATTTGGCACTGCCAATCTCTACCATTTTTGCTTCAACAAAGGATTGGTTTAGAAACATGCAGAGGGTTTTTCTTCCAAATGAGGGCAGACACTCTTCTGCAAACTCCTAAAGGTTTTATCAGGAAAAGGCATAGACATCGCCGCAAACAGGTAGACAGTTGAAAGGAGGATCATCATCTTTATCACTACCACTCTCCACATCCAGGAAGGGTTTGATTTATACCACCATCCAACTCTTTGCAGGCTTACTTCATAAGAGAATGTAATTGTACACAAATCTTATCCCCCAAGTATTTAAAATGGGATTTCATCGATTTAAAAGATTATATTTCCTCTAACTTAATAATCTCCTCAGGGGCTATTACACTTAAAGAGTGGCATTTTAGAAAAAAAGTCCAAGTCCAATTGGGGACATTCAGAGCAGAACGTGACCTTTATTTCTGCTCATTTATTTCAGGAACATAGATGTCCCCAACGTAGATGTGCACACTGGCGGCCACCTAGGTCAGAGATTTCCATTTCAGACACTGATTGGGTTGGAGGCAAACAAGAGAAACAGAAGATGGAATTCTCTCTGAGGAGTAGAGAGTTACCAGTGGTGTGCCAAAGGGATCTGTCCTTGATCTGATTCTTTTTAACATTTTTGTAAGTGACATTGTGGAACGGTTGTTGAGTAAGATTTGCCTCTTTGAGGATGAAACCAAGCTCTGCAATATGGTAGATGCCCAGGAAGGTATAGATAACATGAGGAAGGATCTAGTGAAGCTTGAAGAATGGTTGAGAATTTGGCTGCTGAGAGCTAATGCTAAAAAATACAGGGTCATGTCTTTGAGCTGCAAAATCCAAGGGAGCAATACAGTTTGGGGGGGGGGGGGGGGGGGGTTGTACTTCTATCCATGAAAGAAGAGTATCCCATCTCAAAGCTTCCATTAGTTTGGCACCTAGGACTGATAACATTTTTGTATTACAAACAGAGTCTCAATCTAGTATCTTGGGTGTTCACCCATAATTGTTGAGGCCAAAACTGGGTGGCTTGGCATCCTCACCAGGCTTGGAAGTATCATTGTCTCCTGAATTGCAGTTTCTTTTGCCACAAAGCCAGTTGATGCCACCAGAAACGTGACTGGGCACCATTGCATGTCTGTGTGAAGTCATCAGCTGTGAGGGCTGTCAGCTGATGCTGGAAATGCATCATAACTATTTGTGAGCAGCATGGGAGAGACCTGAATATGAAGGAGGAAGGTAAGGAGAGAATATTTCAGGTGGCTGTCCTTCAGTAGGTTCTGATTTTAGAGGCCCCTGGAAATTTGCTCAATATAGGTATAACTATGGTGGATTCTCCATGTGATTCTGATTTTGGTCTGCTATATCCTAAGTGTTCAATATTCAAAGGGATTAAATCAGTTAGCACACCTACTAGGCAGACTAAATGGACCATACTGGTCTTTACCTGCTGTCATATACTATGACCAGCACGTGTCCAACGCCCGCTATTCCGTGGGACCTAATTCCAGCACCAAAGCTACCCACACGAACAAGGTTGCTGTGCGAGATCTGGATGGGAGGGGAGGAGGTGGCAACAGGGAGGAGAGTGGGAGGAGTAGAGACAGAACCCTGACGTGGACATTCAGGGCCGATTTCGGTCGCAGCTCTGTACGTCTGGGGCAGCAGGAATGGATGGGAGTCTTATTCCCCTGAAGTTGGGAATCAGTACTAGAAGACCCCCCAGAACCAGTGAGGAGCACATGGAGGTTCCCCGCAGCCCGACCCTGGCCTTAGCAGGATGTCATCTACCTGGATTTCAGCAAAGCCTTTGATACTGTTCCTCATAGGAGGCTTGTCAATAAACTCAGTAGCTTGGGGATGGGTCCCAAGATGATAAATTGGATTAGAAATTGGTTGACTGACAGATGATAGAAGGTGATGGTAAATGGAGCTCACTCGGATGAAAGGAAGGTGATTAGCAGGGTGCCCCAGGGTTCGGTCCTGGGCCCAGCACTGTTCAATGTATTTGTAAGTGATATTGCTGAAGGGCTGAATGGAAAAGTCTGTCTTTTTGCAGATGACACAAAAATTTGCAACAGAATGGACTCCCCCGAGGGAGTGGATAATATGAGGAAAGATCTACAAAAGCTGGAAGAATGGTCTAATGCTTGGCAATTACGATTTAATGCAAAAAAGTGCAGTGTCATGCATTTAGGTGTCAGAAATCCAAGGGAAATGTATGCGATAGGGGGCGAGAGGTTGGTGGGCACGGTTCAGGAGAAAGACCTTGGTGTGATTATCTCTGATGATCTCAAGGTGGCAAAACAGTGCGACAAGGCGGTGGCAAAAGCCAGGAGGATTTTGGGCTGCATACAAAGAGGGACTACCAGCAGAAAGGAAGAGGTACTTATGCCACTGTACAGGTCACTTGTGAGGCCTCACTTGGAATACTGTGTTCAGTTTTGGAGACCACATCTTGCAAAAGATGTAAAAAGACTGGAAACTGTTCAGAGGAAGGCGACAAAAATGATTTGGAGCCTGCATCAGAAGCATTATGAGAAGAGACTTGAAGACCTAAATATGTACACATTGGAGGAGAGGATGGGCAGGGGAGATATGATTCAGACCTTTAAATACTTAAAGGGAAATGATGAACAAACAAACCTCTTCCAAAGACGGGGAAGCTGTAAAACTAGAATAACGAGTGGAATAACGAGTGAGGTTGTCAAATTTGCAGATGACACAAAACTATTTAAAGTTGTTAAAACCCAAGAGGATTGTGGAAAATTGCGAGAGGATCTTGATAAATTGGAAGACTGGGCATCAAAATGGCAGATGAAATTTAATGTGGACAAGTGCAAGGTTATGCACCTAGGGAAGAACAAACCAAACTTTGGTTACACGATGCAAGGTTCCACATTAGGAACCACCACCCAGGAAAAAGATTTAGGCGTCATTGTGGATACCATGTTAAAACCCTCGGCCCAGTGTGCAGCAGCGGCCAAGAGAGCAAATAGAATGCTAGGTATGATAAGGAAAGGAATGGAAAATAAAACAAAAGATATTATAATGCCTCTATATCGTTCCATGGTGAGACCACACCTTGAATATTGTGTGCAATTCTGGTCGCCGTATCTTAGAAAGGATATAGCGATTTTAGAAAAGGTTCAGAGAAGAGCCACCAAAATGGTAAAAGGGATGGAAGGATACTCCTATGAAGAAAGGCAAAAAAGGTTAGGGCTCTTTAACCTGGAAAAGAGATGGCTGAGGGAAGATATGATAGAAGTCTATAAATTAATGAACGGAGTGGAACGGGTAAACGTAGATCGATTGTTTACGTTATCAGAATATAGAAAGACTAGTGAACATGTAATGAAGCTACAAGGTAAACTATTTAAGACTAATAAAAGAAAATATTTTTTCACTCAACGTGTAATCAAACTCTGGAATTTGTTACCGGAGGATGTAGTAAAGGCTGTTAGTGTAGCTGGATTTAAAAAAGGTTTGGACAAGTTCCTGGAGGAAAGGTCCATAAACCATTATTAAGAAGGGACCCAGGATATCAATGCTTGACCCAGTGCAAGCATTGTGGAACCTGTGTCTTTTGGGGAAACTGCTAGGTACGTATGACCTAGATTGGCCACTGTTGGAAACAGGATACTGGGCTTGATGGACCTTGGTCTGATCCAGTATGGCATATCTTATGTTCTTATGTTCTTATGTAGAGGGCATAACATGAAGCTGCAAGGTGGAAAATTGAAAGGCAATGTCAGGAAATATTTTTTCACTGAAAGGGTGGTGGATGCTGGGAATGCCCTCCCGATGGAAGTGGTGGGGGCAAACACAGTGACGGAATTCAAAACGGCATGGGACAAACACCGCGGATCCCTTTACAGAAACAGGATAAAAACAAAATAAACTGAACCATCTAACTTCTGAACCATCTAACTTCTCAACAAATAGGGGTGTCCGACATGGAGTGGTGGGTTCACCCCTAAAATACATGGGGAGGGGTGGCCTGTACAGAGCGACATGTGCACCTACTCTTGCCATATTGCTGGGCAGACTGGATGGACCATGCTGGTCTTTATTTATTTATTTATTTATTTAACATTTCTTATATACCGCGCTATTTGTCATCAGCGCGGTTTACTTCAAAACAATAGAACACTTGACCAGATACATTGGCCGTCGTTTACATAAAACGGGGAGTTAACATGGAGGAGAACTTGGGGAACTATTTACATTCAAGTTTATAGCAAACTTAGGAAACTATGTACAAATCGGTTGTATCTGCCGGTTGTATCTGTTTATCTGCCGTCATTTACTATGTTACTATGTTACTATCTGCTCCTTGCACAATTTTCCCTGATTAATTTACATGCATACATACACATCTTATAAAGTATATGTACAGACCACCAAGGCTCTGCTCTGAGTAACTACAGAGACCATTAATGGCTCTACCAAAATAGTATGACTTCACCTTTTATGCTACCCAATGTTTCCAAAACATGGGAGGACCACTTCTGACCAGCAAAGCAATGGCAGAAGGAGATCTCAGTTGGAAAAAAACCTGACTGGTATAAAGACCAAGTCCAAAAGCAGTTTTCCTATTTGGCTGGCTAAGCCAATGTACCCCACTGGCATGTCTTTGGCTGTAATGTACCATAAGAGAGTGAGGACCTCTGGCTAACTCAACTATTGAACCAAGATCAGAGTAGTGACAAGGGCAGCTTAGGTCATTGCACTACATCTTGCTTAAGGAGTTTAAAAACCTGCATTACAAGAGGAAGGCTCTGAATGTCCAGAAGGAAAGGAGTTCCACTGATACTGGAAAAGGGGATGAAGAGGTTACAGTGAATGATCCTTGGGTCTGAGGCAAGGAGGGCAGGTTCAACAGAGTGCAGTTTCTTGCGATCACATCTGAGTTCTGCATCTAGCTCTAAAAGATATTCATGGGGTAATTGGAGCGGGTTTTCCAATTATGGGAAAGTTCCAGCAGAAAAAAGTTATGTTTGTTCTATTTTTTATACTTTGCTAGTTTTCTAATACTGTTTTGATCCTTAAAGACTTTCGGTAAAATTTTGGCTCAAAACAAAACCTGGTGTGGACTTAGTTGCTAAAAGTGCTGGTCTGGACCTTGAACCCAGAATCCCAAATAGTCAAACCTGAAAGTTGCAGTGTTACGTTCCTGAAGTTGTATCCCTGGTTTTTCCACACTGCAGAAAACAGCTAGTATTTATTTATTCATTCATTCAATGCTTTTTATATACTGTCTTTCTACAATTCAAGACAGTTTACATAGAACGTAAGGTAACAGTGTTGACAGCTGTTTTATAGAGAACAATAACTTCTTGGTCATAACGGCAAATTCAACAGTTAACCTTTTACATATTTACAGAGAGAAGTGGGTGGACAAGTGGGACAAGGAGGAAGCTGGGAAGGAAGGGGGGAGGCAGAGCATATGGAGAGGGGGAGGATCAAAGTGGGATGAGTGTAGGCTAATTGGTTAAGCGGGCAAGGCAAAGTATTCTTGAAGGAGGAAGGTTTTGAGCCTTTTGCAGAATTCAGAGTGGTTGGAGCATCCTTGTAAGTCAGGTGAGAGGGCGTTCCATACGGAAGGGGCATAGAGGGAGAAGGCTCGGTTGCAGGTGGATTGTTTGCTCTTTTTCTTCTGCAATGGTATGTTTAGGATGTTCGCAATGTTTGGTTAACGTGATCTGGTGCTATTTGGTTTAGAGAGAAGGGAGAGAAGACAGAGGGTGGATTTGTTGTGTGTTACTTTGAGCTTCTACCAGTATGATGTTCCCCATACCATGCATGGAATTGCTACCACCTTCCCTGGAATCACCTCTGATAAGGTCTAGTATAATTCTCTGCATAGAGATCATATTGACATAAACCTACATGCCTATTGGATGGGCCATTTTATAAAAATCAGTTTCTGCACATAAAGCACAGTATTACTCATGGAAATGCCTTTTGAAACTGTTCTTAGGAGGCTTCACAAAATCATCTTCCACAATGATCCTACTAATGCGTAAGCAGTCTTACATAAATTTACATCTGTTCCAAAGAAGGTGGCAAGGTTATAACGAGGTGTCTACATTGAGAGGGCAAGAAGGCACCTATTTTAGCCTATTTAATAAAGATACCCAGGCACCTACAGGGTGGCCCCAAAAAAGCAAGAACATCTCGTAAATTAAAAGTTTAAATAGTTTACTTATTTACCTTTTTTAGCTATATAACGTCTTTATATTGACAATTTCCGGTTGCCATCTTTTTTTTTTAAATTTGTCAATCGTTTACCTCTGTCTTTTTTAATTTTTAAATAACTTATATGCTACGAGATGTTCTCACTTTTTTTTGGGCCACCCTGTATATGGCTTTTACAAACTTGTCTCATAAACGTTGCATAAATCATGGTTCAATGAAGCCGAGGTCATTTGATTCCTGTTCAAGGATATTCACAGGGAAAGTAAATTTGATAAGTGCAAATGTTATAAAAGGCAAGTATAAATTGTGACTCCCTGGCATTCTGGCAAAACCTGCCCCTGAACATATCTACTACAAAGTCACGTACAAGTAAGCACATGCCTGTTATCACATGTACTTAGTACACATGGGGCAATTTTATAAGAGGCATTTTAAGCATGTAGTAACCTGCTAACCATGTTAATCCCCTTATCTGGGGTATTCAGCATAACTAACTTGGTTCGTGCCGCTGAATATCTGTGGGTGCCACTACTGCATGCCATGATGATAACTGGTTAGCATTGAGACGATCCAGAAGCAACACCAGGCCATAACCAGGCAGCGGTAATATTCAGCTGCTGCCCAGTTATGGCAAAACGTAGAAAGTAAGGCACAGCAAAGACTGGACTTTACTGTAGAAACTAAATGAGCAACGGCTGAATATTGCCCCTGCCTGGTTATCTTCCTGGCAATCCAGGCAACCTGAATATTCAATGCTAGGGCCTGGATTTTACCCTGACATTGAATATCTGTGGTTAAGTTTCAGTGGTGACGTCCAGCTGTTGAAACCACCTGAGCCACCATTGCTGAATATCCCCCCCTTATTATATTGGCATATACACGTGATATAGATGAAGTAATATAGTAATATAGATATACAAGATGAAGCGGCATGGAAGAATTGCTAAATACAATAAATAAAATAAATATGACCTTTTTAAAATTACAATTTATGGGGGAAATTTTAAAAGAAAGCATCTAGTTAAAGCATCGTTTAAGGTGCCTATGTTAAGCCTGCTTTAGAAAAACAAGTAGGCACCTGCTTGTCTTTATAAAATACTTGCCTAAGTGGCTGAAATCGTCTCTTAAGTTAAGGTGCTGATATATATACCAGCCCTAGAGCTAGTGCACATATAAGAAGTCATTAAAGTGTGTCTGTGGTCACATATTCATGTTAATGACCAAAATAAGCCCCAGTTAGGCACATACATGGTGCCTAAAATAAGCATCCTCTTAGAAAAAGATCCCCATTGTGTGTGCATGCATATTTTATAAACTACATGGGTATAGAGCAACCCCGCCTCTGCTCCAGCACAACTGTGTTCTTCTAGTCTCTCTACTCCTGTACCAGTCTTAACTGCCCCATATTCCCATCTTCTCAGTCACTTGGCCCTGAACCATTCAGAATAATTGTTTTACTCAGACACCCAGCCTTCCTTTCATGCATAACTACCATCCCCTCATTCATTCGCTCAGTCGCTGTGATACTGACAACCTCCAGCTATGCACTCAGCCCTCACCACCAATAAATCCATTTCACTCACTCAGTCCCCTGCCACTGATCAGTCCACACTCACTCAGAGCCACTTGCTACCAATAACCCATCAGCCACTCATACTCTTGTCAATCTTAACTCCTTCTCACTCACTCACACACATGCACACCTCAGCCATGCCCTCTGTCAGCAAAACACATCCTTGTGCAATCCTGAGAGCATGCACTTGTCAAATTATAATTTTCTTCATGTAATACAGCTGAAGCCTAGGAATTCTTTTGAGGTTTTTATCTCTTAGGTCCTGGAGATCTCTTAAATACATCTGCCTGATCCCAGCCTTTACTATCAAGAAGAAGAGATACTTTGCAACAAAATTAAGCAGACAAAATGTGAGTATATCTTCCTGTGTCTATATTTTAATCAAAAAATTAATATAAACCAATATAAACCATGGAAAAGTATGACCTAATCCTCTGTGGTATTGTATTACCTGACAGTAGAGTTCTTATAAACTGCTTCATCCTGGTTTCATCTTAAATAAATGATATTATCTGATGAATCGTTTGATATAATCTATCAGTAGTCTTAAAGGGAGTAATTTTATAAAGCATTTTACAGCACTGCATATGCTTTGTAGCACTATACAAGTGATACGTAGCAGTGGTATTTATTTATTTGAAATGCATTGATTTTTAAACTTCTCATTTTATGTATTTATCCTTTGGAAATTTGGGGGTTTATTTTTGTAGCAATTTGGTGTTTTCTCAGGGTCAGAAAAATAGGGTTTTATTGGTGTATTGCACGCAAAATGTTTTTAATTGCTTTTTTAGATGGATTCCAGGAGTATTCTATCTAGAGACACAAAAATTTTAATTGCTTTTTTAGATGGATTCCAGGAGTATTCTATCTAAAGACACAATTTTCCAGTGCCAGCCCTTTCTCCCAGCCTCAGCATCACCCCCTTCTCCAACCCCAGCAGCATTGATGTCCTCTTTTCCCCAGGTCCCAGCAACACAGTGCCCTCCCTTCTCTAAGCCCCAGCCCCAGCCCCCAGACCCCTGCATCAGCCCTTCTAGCTACAGTAGATATTGCGGTGGGAGCTTATGTTTTTGGCTCCTATCATTCTCTGCTGCTTCTCTTTTCAGCTGGTGCTGGAAAGAGTTTGAAACCTAGGAACTAAGAAATAAAATGCTTTTTATTTGCACATGTATGAAACTGAGTTGATGTTTATGGGGCATATTTACTAAAGGTTAATGCATGTTAAGTAAAGTTAAAGCACGTTAAGTGCTGCCTTTGCTCATTCATTTCTATGGGTCGTTACAGCACTTAACATACATTAACTTTCATTAATGCATGTTAATCTTCATTGTACATGCCCCTATGTGTCCTAATGTTATGTATCTGTTTATTTTTCATTATTCTCCTGCTTTCTGCAAAGAAATATTGCGCCCAATATCCAAAGGGGTTTTTGCAATTAGCAGGACCCATTAATTGGATAAACCTCGCTGAGAGGGATATTCAGCAGCAGTAACCAGACAGTGTTTGGGATGCCGGAGGCAGTGCAAAGGTGGTCCCAACACTTAGAACAAGCAGGAAACAGAAGGTGAGAACTCTGCAGTAAAAAGTCAAGTCAAGAAAGAACAGAGAGGGGCCATGGAATAGGAAGTGCAAGTGTATACGTGTGCAATAATAAAGTATATTCCGCCCAAACTCTTTTCTAGAAACCAAACTAGCCATAGCGGGTACCAGCGGGCTTGGTTGAGAACCACTTTTATGGCTAATTGGGTAGCAGCTGAATATCATTGGCTATTTGTAGATGTAGGTGTAACGTCCTTGCTTTGCCCTCACTCCTCCCGGCATTATGTGGATAGTGCTGGGACAGTCTGTAAGAATTTTCAGCAGAATTTATTACACCCCTGAAAAGTCGAGGATAAAAGGTTTATATGTTCATTTCAGAGTTAACTTTCCTAAAGAATAAAAGGTTCAGCTCATTGATAACTACCCAAATTGTTAGCTTTTAAAATTTGAGGCCACTGATTGCATAACTTTTGACTGAGCAACTCAATAACTGGCCAAAGGTTATCTAGATATGAAGGAAGAATGGGAGGTGTCCTGAGGGCAGGGCTAAACTTTAGCTACATAGTAGCCAATTTGAGCTGCTATCTGGTTAACTTCATGCATTTATCTTGGCTGCAGATACAGCATATCTAAGATATCCAGATGACTTTATCTACGTATCTTTAAACTCTGAAATTCAGCAGTGCTCATATAACTGAATATCCGATTGAAGACATACTTAAATACAAGTGGGGAAAGAATGCAGAGAATGGCTCATGGAATTCTTTCCTACTCCTCTGTGTGTGTATGTGGATGCACACACCATCTGTTTGTATCTGCATTTCCTCTGTTAAGGTTACCAAATGTCCTCTTCTGTATGCATTATGTTTGTGTGTGTGTGCAGGGCTGACCCATCCACCAGAGAAACTACGCAGTCCCCTAGGGAGACAAATTCTGGGGGAGGACGGAACAGAGGGCAGGGTAGTTAAAGCTAGACTCTGAAAATCAGTGTGTGGGGGGGGGGGCGAAAGGCTTAATGAATAGAGTGTAATTGGGTAAACACAGATTGGTTGTTTATGTCATCAAAAAAGTAGAAGGACTAGAAGACAAACAATGAAACTACAATGCAACTCATGTAAGACTAATAAGAAGGGGGGGAGTTGGAGGTATGTATGGCATATGCAAGAGGTTGTTTTATGAGGTGGAGCATTTGCAGTGCAAAAGGGGATTGTTTCTGGTGGTGCGATTTGTTTATAGAGGTGGTGCAGTTGCAGCAGGGCGGGGTATATTTAGGGTGGGGAAGTTTGCAGAGTGGAAGGCAGATGTGTGGGCAGGGGTGGCTCAAGGCAATCTGCTGCCTGAGACGAAGTATGAAAAGGCGCCCCCCCCCCCCCACCTTAGAGGGGGCGGGGCTTTTTCAGAAATCCAATCAGAGACTGGACCAAACCAAAAAGCCGATTAGATTATATGGAGGAAATGCAAGATGTTTGCACACAGGGCCATACCGAGCTGCATCACACCCTGTGAGACTTGCAGCTCGAGCACATGCCCCCCTCTTCCCCCATACCTCCGTCCAGCGCTGCCTGCTCTTTCCCTGCTGCTGCTGCCCTCTGGTTTTTTTTCACTGAGGCGCCAGCAGGAGGAAAAAAGCAGGCAGCGCTGGATGGAGCTATGGGGAGGAGAAGGGAGACATGCACCCGATCTGAAAGGCACCGGCACTTTAAGCAGATCTGTCCCTCCTTGACATCGAGTCGGAGGAGGGAGGGACCAGACCTGCTTAAAGTGCTGCGAAAAGGCTTGGGGAGTGCATTTCGGCTGCCTGCTATTGTTCTGCCAGCAGCGGCAGGGCATCAACAGACAGGGCTTGCACAGGGCTAGGTATGGTCCCTTTTGCACACCAAGGAACTAAAAGACAGCAAGAACTAACAGCACCGTTTATAAAACTAAATTATAACTCATTTTTATTTTGTTGTTATAAACTGCATTATGGTTCTTGCTTTTTCTTTTTCAACATATATTTTGCATCCACAGAAGGTGCAGAGCAGAACCAGGACATTCACCCACGGAACCCAATATTTAAAAAAAAAAAAATCTGATTCTGATAATCTCACTAACAACAACAACCACTATTCTCCAGTACCAGTCATATTGTGAACTAATACAAAACCCTAGAACAAAGAGCAAACCTACCATACCATACCATATCAGCACAAACTTCCAAAACTCACATAAGGAGCCCATCCAAAAAAAGCATCACTGTAAATACTACAGTGGGCCCTGGAACATCCATACACCTATTTGAAAAGCTGAACAAGTCATATTACAACAGTATAGATCTTTATGTACAAACTCCATGATATGGAAGATTATAGCTTGCATTGCTGAGCGGAAATCTGTTGGTTCAAGTAGTGGTCAGAGGCACTGCGTGGTCTCTGCTTTGTAGTATAGTGCTCTGGTGACTTTGCTTATATGGGCCTTGAAGGAGAGGTATTGGTCCAGGGTGATTCTGAGGTATCTGACTTCTGTCTGGGTCTTGATTGATGTGTGGTTCATGGATATTGCTTTTTTTTTTTTTTTGGGGGGGGGGGGGTGTTATGACTTTCATTATAAATAGAGTTTCAGTTTTATTGTAGTTGATTGCCAGGTTGTTGTTGGTCAGCCAGTTGGAAACATTTGTGAAATATTCTTGATGAGCAGAGTAGGAGGGTTGTTGTGTGTTGAATGTGCCATAAATCATGATGTCATTGGCGTAGACATGGAAGATGAGGTTGTGGGATCTGATGAGTTTACAAAGGGGTTGAAGGTAGATGTTAAATAGTAGTGCAGAGAAGGTGGATCCTTGGGGTACTCCTTTTCTTTGTTTGCATGGGGTGGAGGTGTTTGAGCTGATTTTTATCTGTTGGTGTCTGTCAGTCAGGTAGGATCTGAACCATTGGAGGACTGTGCCTTGGATTCCAGCATAACAGAGACGTTGCAGGAGAATGTGGTGGTTTACGGTGTTAAAGGCTGAAGAAATATCCAGGAAGATTAGTAGGAATCCTTATTTGGTGTTTTCTATTCCTTTTATCAGTGTGTCGACTAGGGTGGTCAGCAGGGTTTCTATTTCATGAAGGGGACTGAATCCATTTTGTTGTGGGTAAAGCAGGTTTTTATTGTCAATATGGTCTTGTAGTTGATGCTGTATGGCATTTTCAATGATCTTAGCTGTAAATGGTAGGCTGGCGATGGGTCTGTAAGAAGCTGGGTCAGAGGGATATAATTCTGGTTTCTTCTGTGCTGGACATATGAAGGAGAGTTTTAGAGCTTGGTACATTTTGCCCTGTTGGAGTACTGATTGAATGATTCTGACAAGAGTGTGAATAAGTTCTTTCTTGGCTACCTTGATCCACATGACCGGACAGGTGACTATGCTGGTTCTCTGTGTGCCGATGATTGGGGGAGGGATGTTTGACAGGTGCAACTCTGTAATCACTATGTAACTATGAATCATTGGTTTCAAGCTGCAGAATGGCTTTTCCTATAGGAATGCACTGAGGCATACAAAAGGAAGTCGGCATTGGTGGGGACGGAAGCAAACAGCCCCGCTGTGCCGAACTTTTGAGGTAAGTACCGCAAGGCTATTTTAGGTCCTGGAGAGGGGTGATAGATGAAACAGTGGGGGTCGGAGAGGCATTCAAGGGATTAGGTTTGCCTAGGGCACCTCATATTCTTGTGCCGGACCTGCAAATCTGCCCAAAATACCCTTGCCTCGTAGATGTCTAACCTGGTAAAACTGAAAGGCATCAATTTATATCATATTCCTCCCTCAAAGCAGTAAAGCTTAATAAACTCCCATTCTCTCGCAGCTGTTGCAAGTACTTATGATTCTTGGCCTGTCACTGAGTAAAGAGCTGGTCCATATCACCTTCTTATATTGCACTTGCTCCACAGCTTAATCACATGGAGTAGAAATGGCTTTCCCCCATCTTAACCTGGTTCATCCTATCTGGGATCCAAGGAAAAAAATACAAAGGGACGGAAGGCATCAAATCCTGCTTCATCTGGTATAACATTCTGAAATCACTCTCAGCTGGGCAGCTATATAATATCTCTCAAAATCTGGCACTGCCAATCTCTCCTCTTTTTTGCTTTAACAAAGAATTGGTTTGGACACACGCAGAGGGTTTTTCTTCCACATGAAGGCAAACACCTTCCTCTGCAAATTCCTAAAGGTTTTATCAGGAAAAGGCATAGACATTGCCGCTAACAGGTAGAGAAATGAAAGGAGGATCATCATCTTTATCACTACCACTCTCCCCATCCAGGAAGGGTTCAATTGATACCACCGTCCAGTTCTTTGCAGGCTTACTTCATAAGAGAATATAATTGTACATATATCTTAACCCCCTGATATTTAATATGGGATTTCATCGATTTAAAAGAGTATCTTTCCTCTAATAATGTAATCATCTCTTCAGGGGCTATTACACTTAAAAATTGGCATTTTAGAAAGGAAGTCCAAGTCCAATCGGGGAAATTCAGAGCAGAACGTGACATTTATTTCTGGTCGATTTTACGAACATAGATGCCCCCAACATGGATGTGCACACGGTCGGCCACTTATTCGTCCCCATTAGGGTTGCTTAGGTCAGAGATTTCCAGTTCAGGCAAGCTAGCATAAGAGACATCCAGCGGCACAGCTTAGAGAAAACACGAGTCCCCATTCCCCGTCTGTGTTTGTTGACATATTGTAAACTATAGGCGGATAATAGTGTAGCTCCTTCTCCACAGCTTCCAAAAGTTTCTCTGGAAAAATGAACACTTTACAGATGCCTGTTCATGTCTGCCGCAGGTTTAACCTTTGTCATGACTTGGGATGTATAAAGCATTGCTGAGCACTCCTCCTCTTATTCCCAACACTGGGTTTGGGATGATGATGGAGAGAGAGGGGAGGAGGGGGAGGGCAAAGGGGAGGGGGTTAGATAAAGGAGGGTCATCTGTTTACCCAGGTCGATAGTGTCTGTGGCCTGGCCCCCATCTTCTGAAGATTATGCCACTTGTTTTGGCAAATCAAGCATCCTTGGTGTTTACTGATGATGATCTTCAGCTGGTGAAAATATTGTTATTTATATTTATATCTTACTAAGTTTTTAGTAATAGTAGGATGTCGTTTGTACTTTTACTCAACCAATGTTCGTCTTCTGAGGTGAAAGCTCCACAGTTGTTTCCTTCTATATATGATGTTATTGGGAGTGTTACTCACATATCTTTCGGTTTGACTTAATTGGGCACATAGCCAATCTCTAGAAGAAGAAGGGGATGGGCTACGGAGGTCAGCGTATCGATACTGTGTATGTTTGTTGGTATTTGTACCATATTATGTTATTGACTTTCAATAAAATTCTATACACAAAATAAAAAAAGGATCCACTGTGTCTGTCCCATGCCATTTTGAATTTTGTCACTGTTTTTGCCCCCACCACTTTCATTGAGAGGGCACTCCAAGCATCCACCACCCTTTCAGTGAAGAAATATTTCCTGACGTTGCCTTTCAGTTTACCCCCTTGCAGCTTCGTGTTATGACCTCTAGTATTACAGTTTCCCCATCTTTGTAAAAGGTTTGTTTGTTCATTAATACTGCTTAAGTATTTAGAGGTTTGTATATATCTCCCCTGTCTCTCCTCTCCTGTAGAATATACATATTTAGGTCTTGGAGTCTTTTTTCATGCGTCTTCTGTACAGACTCCAAATCATTTTGGCTGCCTTCCTTTGAACCGTTTCCAATCTTTTTATATCCTTTGTGAGATATGGTCTCCAAAACTGAACACAATATTCCAAGTGAGGCCTCACCATCAACTTGCACAGTGGCATTAGTACCTCCTCCTTTCTTCTGGTAATTCTTTTCTGTATGCAACCCAGCATCCTTCTGGCTTTGGCCACCACCTTGTCACATTGTTTCACCACTTTGAGATCCTCAGAAACAATCACTCCGAGGTTCTTCTCCTGGTCCATGCAAGCTAACCTATTGCCCCCTATCTCATACAATTCCCTTGGATTTCTGCATCCCAAGTGCATGGCACTGCACTTCTTCACATTAAATCTTAACTGCTAAGCATTAGACCATTCTTCCAGCTTTTGCAGATCTTTCCTCATGTTATTCACTACCTCAGGGGAGCCCACGCTGTTGCAAATTTTCATGTCATCTGCAAAGAGACAGACTTTCCCATTCAGTCCTTCAGCAATATCATTCACGAATACATTGAACAGTACTGGTCCCAGGACCATTCCCTGGGGCACACCGCTAATCAACTGCCTTTCATCCGAGTGAGTTCCATTTACCATCACCTTCTGTCATCTGTCAGTCAACCAATTTCTAATCCACTTGTGATGCAAGATATGTCATGATAAACATATCATTTTCTACCTGCTTTTATTCTATCTTAGAGAGCACTGAGATTACTATGCAATGTTCTGGGCATACAACAAACTGTATACATAGTCTAGTTTGCATCAATATTTATGTATCATCAGTATTCATGTGTAGTTTGCATCAGCGCAACACTGTTAGTGAGAGGAGCAGCTTAGGAGATGCACATTTTATCAGGGGGCATGCCCAAGGGTATATAGCAGAGACGAAGTGAATAAAAAACGACCATCGTTTCAGAATATGTTGAGCGCGGGGATGTACAATGCTGATTGCTGCGTATAGCCATGTCTCATACTCCATAATGCTTTGTTCATGCTGCGCTGATGTCTATGTCCCTGATTCCAAAACCACGGGTGCGTCTATCCATGCGGCTGTGGGATCACGTTTAAATCAGGCCCATATTCAATTTGGACATGCACACGGACTAGAGATGCATGTTCTAGAATTGGGCTCCACATGTTTATCTTGATTAGATTGTAAAGTCTGATCAGCAGGGACTGTGCCTTACATCTCTGTATGCAATGTTTTGTGCACCTTGTAGCACTGTACAGTTGATGTGTAGAAGTAGTAGAGGTGTCAGTAGTCAGTTTCATTCTGTTTTAATCTATTTTATTAATTTATTTTTATTTTATTTGCTTCATTCTATTCTCTTTTATCCTTCCTAATGTGTTGGTCCTTTAAATGTTAATTTTTTATTGTAAACTTTTTTTTATAATTTTGTCCTTACATTTTAAAGATTTTATATTTTAAATTTATAGTTAATTTTGTAATTCTTTTGTTTTTTCACTTAAACTTTATTGGGGTTTCCAACTGTACAACCGAGCTAGCCATTACACTGGTCAACATTAAAATCGTTACTGACTTTAAAAGGCCCTAATCTGTAGTATCTTGGTGAGCTGAACACGAATATAACATTTAAAAAAATGTATTGGCTCTTGTTTGGAAGATATTGCATGTAGTTCATTTTTGATGTTTCACCGTGTAAATTTATCCAGTAGAACATCAACAACATCCCAAATAAGCCTTGAATGGCGTAATATTGCATCACATTGCATAATAGCAGCATGCACACATCATCCAGAGTTGATTGCATCATTTTCTGATGCAATGCAATAGTACTGCCAGATGGCTGATGAAGCCATCTGACGTAAGCAGTGTACTATACGCAGTCGGAAAGGAAAGTAATCCGGTATTCTGTTCCGATATTGAAAGCCTCATGAATGTCTTAAAAATCACTCATGACCCACAAGACTGGAGACTATTTATAGACTCTTCGAAACTGAGTCTGAAGGCTGTGCTTTTGAACAATGGAAACCGTCTTCCATCTATTCCAGTAGCCCATGCCGTCCACATGAAAGACTACGATTCAGATCAAATACCAGAGGGTGGTTACTACCAAACAATCAGAGTACCCTCTACAAATATCCAGAACACCGCTGATGAATGCTGTACCACTTTTCCTTTTTTTTATATATTTTTTAAAAACATTTTAACATGTGAATCCACTGTGAATAAAGGTCTCAGACTCACATCGGCAATGCTTAGAGTTCTCCAAAGCTGTATGCCTTATCACATCAACGACCATAAATATTCACTGATGTTTCACAGGTATTGTACTTTTTCCATACATCAGACCTTTCTGTAATTTATAAACTCATTTCAACAAACTCGTTTTGTATGCTCAAGATTGTGCTTAGCTTATTTTAGCTTATCTTATTGATGCTGGTACGAATCCCCGACGCCACCAAATAGGTACCGCTTTTGCGTTTCGAATGCTTCTTCAGGGGGGAATTTTATTTATCAGAATGATCGGCAAAACAACCAGGAAGTTGTAGTAAAACAATATCAAAATTACCGCGGGTATCCGAAAATGTAGCTTGTGAGGAAACCACACACCCACCTTTCAACCTGTGGCTAGACCAAGCACTCCCGTTCACCAGATCTCTTGAACCGCCAAACTTTCACAGTGTGCAGAAAAATGCCGCGCATGCGGAGAGATGTTCAAGTCCCGATTTAAATGGCTGTGACGCTGTTTTACCATCCAATCAGCTGGCAACACTTTTATTCCACAACAGACGTTGCTTGCATGAATGGACCACAACCTTTAATGATGCTAAACACACGCCCGACATTCAATGGAATTATTCAAACCAGTTGTACCCACTGTGTCCAATCGAAAAATCCATTTTTGTTCCTGGATCACTAATGTTTGAGCTCGGGACATGCCATTTCTACCAGCAAGTACCTTTTCGATCGCAAAGCACCGTAAGTCTCCAAACTTATGATGGTTATCCATACAATGCGCCACTATTGGGGCTTCTAATAGCTTGCATTTTAACCTGCTGTGGTGCTCACTAATCCTGATTTTCAGTTGTCTCTCAGTCTTTCCAATATAAAAGAGGCCATAAGGGCACTTAATGGCATACACCACATAATCCGAGGCACAAGTTGTGATGTATTTCAAAACATAATTCGGATTTAAACCCCTGGCCCTTTGGCCTGAGGTAGCATGCCCCAACCATTAGACCACTCCTCCCTCCATGTAGTAGGATGTGTGTGTGCAGGGTGTGGTTGGTGAGGGGTGCAGATGAAGTATAGCACCTGTACACTTGTGTTTTATAGAGCAGTATGGCAATAAAGCCTTACCATCACATAAAATGTGTCTCATTGAGCTTATTCCTGGCTATTTGGCCTTGCCAATATGGCTGCACTGTCTTTTCATGGCCTGTGACTGGTCACTCTTCAGTATGTGCTTCACCAGTAGGTCTTCTGGGGCAATGGGTTGTCACCTCCTCAGTGCAAGGTTGTGCAGCATGCTGCATGCCATGAATAGTTGCAGACTCTTTGTGGGCTGTATAGTAGCTTGCCTCCAGATCTGTTCAGTCACCTAAGCCTGGTCTTCTTCTAGCCAAACATTCTTGCTATCATAGCTCTGGTGGTGCTGTGGGATCTATTGTATTGGTCCTATACCTCATTCTTAGGTGCTACAACAGGGGTCATGAGCCAGCTCCATAGAAGATATCCTCGGTCACCTGCAAGAGATGTTGGTGGAGAGGACATTGGAGGTGGTTACTTATGGTTCTGGTCATAGCTGTCTACAGAGGCAGCAGAATGCCTCTTTGGTTGGTGAGGCCAAGCTCTACCCCCGAGCTTGTGCCACTGATTTTAATGTCATTCCATATCTTCTTTGTAACACACAATGCAAACTACAAAATTAAGCTACGAAAAAGAATTGGTTTGTTTCTTGTCATTTTTAGTTTTCATCTGAAAGAAATTAATGAAAAAACAATGCCTTATGTTCTGGTCCTGTCTGTCTCTAACATTTTCCTTAGCATCATGTGCAGCATCGGCAAAAGAATATATTCTGCTCTCTATAAATGAGAGCTGCTGGTCCTTTAAAGCATGTTTTAGGATTTGAATGGCTGAATTTATGTTACAATTCCAGTTACACTGTCACAGACTCCTCACTCAGAAGCACTATTAATAGTTGCGGCCCAGGCCAGTGACTATGGACAAAGTGGTTTACAGCACGTAAAGAAAAAAACCTAGTAAAACAGACTGTTACTGCCAAAGTGATTTGTTTGTGTGCAGTTTGTCCTATGTGTTATAAGCATAGCAAAAAGGGGCACTTTACTGACTCTGGTCTCACTGTCTCCCTCCTTCTGGGTCCGACAGAATGGATTCCCTAGTCCCTTGCTTATGCTCTCTGAGTTTCACAATTAGGATTTCTATCTGCCATTCATGCTCTCTCCCTTCCCGTATCCCAGGTGAAGAAAACTCCATGATCTAACCACAATACCACAATACCACATCTCTTTAGGTCTCTGGTCCATCAAGCAGTGAGAAACAGACAGAGAGTAATATAGAACACAATCACACACATACAAGTGTTATGTTCTTTGAGCTCAGAGGGAAGACAATAAGCGGACTATGAACAGGCATAATTCCAGGCTTATTGAATTCAAAGTTCTCCTCCTAAAAGCTCCCTTTTATTAGAGAAAAAGAGGAAGTAACAGTCATTTATTATAACCATGAAATATCACAGGGTGTCGCCAAAGTTCTTTTTACAGAGTAAGATCTGATTACAGTATATTAGATGAAATTTATAATTGCAAAAGTTGCAAAAATTATGTTGTGTCAGCAGGGACTTCCAGCTGACTGTACAATGAACTTTATGCTTGCACAGTTTATAGCCTATGTTCTTTTTGCTTGCGTTAACACTGTTCCATCTATTTTAAAGACGGTTACAGAGAACTCATGATCATGACATCCTATTCTATTTAAAAGGAAGTAGGTGAAAAGTCAAACTTCTAAACACATTTTGTATCAAGAAATTCATCCATCTTCAATTACATATTGGGGATTCTGGTATCCCTTTATCTGTCCATTCCTACAGTCCTCCCTGTGATTCTAGAAAGAATCATTACAAAAGAACAGTAGCTGAAACATGTCCAATTCCGGAATAATCTTCAACAGTAGGCTTCATTTTGCAGATGTTCTTTCAAAGTCCTAGGCACATCTGGTCCATAGGTGAGCTCCATCTTGTTCGTTGGAAGAAATCATTATACAAAATCATGTGACATTGTTTACCTTTGCTTAGCCTCAATAAAAAATGTGTACAGAAAACAAGACTTTACCAATTATTCTTGTAAGCACTACCTCTTCCAGCAGTGGCCAACTGCTTCTCGTAGATCTAGCAATAATTCAGAGATTAGTCTCTCATATCATGACACCAGTCATCACTCCAGATTCTTCAGCAGCATCCTTTCTCACCATGGGCTATGCTATGCACATTTTAGATCAATCTTTTTCAGTGACCATCCACCCAGGCTTCACTGCTGCGCATACATGAGTAGTTCCGCTGGAATCGTTGATCTTTATCAGGAGTCTCCATATCCAGTAGCATATCATTCAGTCGTTTTCTTCCTCTTCGGCCCATTAGATTAGTGCATACAATATATAATTTGTAAAAATCCAACTCTCCACTACAGCATCTCTCTTGATGCCATACAATTGCAAACAAGCACAATTATTCACCCCTAATGACAGTCTTAAATAGTTGAACAGAATTATATTATCTATTGTTAATTACAATACATCCATAGCTAGCACTAAATTATTACATAGCTAGTCTGTAACATACTCATTATTTTCATCTACATTCCTAAACTTATTCTGTCTACTTGCCAAATCAAATGTTAGCATGTGGCCTGATAGACACATTGCTTTTTCCTGTCAGGAACACGATTGTACATACTCATATCACCAATTATGTTTGTGATGTATTCTCCAGCCTTAACAATATACAAGATATAGTCAATCTGGTTTATTCAAGGGGTAACAAACATTAAAACATAACTAGCAGTTTATGACAAATAATCTAAACTCATTTCAATTGTTTGTCAATGATTATTAGGAAGGCGGTCTTATCTTAGGTGATGATTCAACTCACATTACTTTAAACATTATCACCACATCCTGCACACACAAACATCCCAGTACTTCACTGGTCTTCTCCACTTCCATATCCCTACACGTAGTCTTCATTCTCTTCACATTAATCAACTTCACTTCCCCCCACCATCTCGTGCACACTTTCAGTCTTCCCGTCATTCTGACTTTTTCTTCCTTGGTCCAGCTCTGTGGAACTCTCTTCCCACTCCGCTCCATCTGGAAGATAACTACACCAATTTCAGGCCCCTACTTAAATCCCATCTGTTCACCTCAGCATATAACCTCCCAGCCACACCCAACTGATCTGGTTTATCTATTTTTGCACTTTTCTTTGTTTTTATTTTTATTTTTTCTAATACTACTTTCCCCACTAATCACAGCAGTTCACATTGCAACTAAAACTTGGTACAGCACATTAAACAGGAACATTGATAACTTGAAATTTTTCTTTGTAAGACAATGAGGGTTAAGTGACTTATCCAAGGTCACAAGGAGTGCTAGTACTCTAGTCATTAGACTACTTCTCCATTCCATTCTAATTCACATAGACATCTAAGCTCACAAAGGAAGGAACATTTATATAAGGGTGTGTACATTCATAAACTATAAAACCTTTAACACCAAATTTGAACCAATTAAAACTGTTAATTACCACTTCTTTTCAGAACAAAACAGCATAGTAGTAGAATATCAGTACATAGGGCTCCTCATGCAAGAAGCCTGAGACAAAATCAGTATTAATCAAGTGAGCAGATAACTCAAGAGCTCTAGGAAGAGCAAACACTCCAGCTAGTTGAGCATTAGCAAATAGCAAAGCAGCCGACTCTGTCACAGAATCAATTCTTTCAATTGCATCAGTTTTCCTTACTCATTGTGCAAAGCAGAACCATCAGTACAGAGTGAGGTCAAACAGTAGCAAGAAAAGAGCTGAAAGAAAACTGTTTTTTTTCCAAGTGTAGAAGACACGAAAACTTAATGAGAGACATGTTAAAGCACTAAAAAAAAAATCTGTAATTTGGATTGCAAAGACTACTGCTACCAGCCCAGTGGCTTAAGTCTAGTGGGAAATTTCTGAGCAAAAACACAAACAGCAGCAATAGAAGAGGTAAGCATATTGGATCACACTTGCAATTAACAACATCAATTCTGCAGAGGTCTTTCCATAATAACTAAAACATAAACGACATGAGAATTTAAGATCACTCCTCCAATCGACTCCTGCAGATTAGTTTAAAAGAGACTAAGAGAAATATCAGCATTTTTTCTTCAGACATTTACTCATACACTATCATAGTTGAACTTTCAACATTATACATATATTCACCATACTGTTTTAATTACTTAATTCACTTGTTTGAATATAATTGTATCAATCACTTTTTCCCTTTAAGTAAACAAACTTGCTTGACTTGACTAGCAATTCACTTTTTTTCCAGTTAAGTTACTAACTTCTCTTTCATTTAAAACAATTTTTTTTAAACCTTTATTACATCACACAATTTTATCAAATATCTAAATATATCAAAGCATGGAAGATCTTCCCATTCATTCACATCAAATATAACTAGAAATACAATTTGGAGAATATATCATCAATCATTTTTTCCCAAAATATCCAGAGACATAAACACCAAAGAGTAATATTTCTAATAATATTTTTCAGCATTTGCATTATTACACATAGAATGGAATCAGTAAATAAATTCTCATAACCCAAAATAAGTTCAGATCCAGACCTAAAAAAGACAACTTATTTACTATACATACACAAGTAAAAGAAATGGTTAATCACATTTGGAGGTTTTTTTTAACTTCCCTAATGGTTAGTCTAACAAAGAAAAACTTACCACAGTTGCTCAAGACGTTCTTTCCTGCTAATATTGCAGTCATGCCAAACTGTTATCTGTGCCGGAAATCTCTACATTATTACTGCAATAAATATCAAAACTTACACTGCACAGCACACTTCCCTAACCACAAAATTAGAGGAAACAAACTTCACACTACAATTATGACATGAAAATCAGTCCTTTAAAACTTTGTTTGATTAATTCTATTTTACAGTCATACAGCAAGAATATAAGTTTTTCCCTGTAAGCTTCCAGTTTCTTTTATATTTACACTATCCATCCTAAACACTTGATTATTACATTTTTCAAAACACAGAGTGCTTGCTGCACTTTTTAGCCTTAAACCATACACGGTACATTCATGACTGGTATGAAATTCGCTTCAAAAGCCATTTCATACTGTAACTAACCTCAATTTGCTCCACTGAAATGTTCCACCAAGGAGGAACGGCAAACTGTGGTTACTGGCAGTCATCAAATATTAACATAAGGGCGCTTCACCAAAACCTGCGCCTCATTTCACAATTAGGGCTTCCTTTCTCTGCCCTATATCACGAGCCTTCTCGCTCCACTTATCTAACTGAGATCTCTAATTAACCTTACCGACTTTACATTATAATCACAATATACACACAGATACCTGTCAATTCTTTAGTATACTTACACAACCACTGCCTGTGTCCTTGAGACTTGTCTACTATGTCCAACTGCTGAAGGAACACAGAGATCCGAGTCACGGCAGTAACTGAAGAAAACTCCATGATCTAACCACAATACCACAATACCACGGCTCTTTAGGTCTCTGGTCCATCAAGCAGTGAGAAACAGACAGAGAGTAATATAGAACACAATCACACACACACAAGTGTTACATTCTTTGAGCTCAGAGGGAAGACAATAAGCGGACTATGAACAAGCATAATTCCAGGCTTACTGAAATCAAAGTTCTCCACCTAAAAGCTCCCTTTTATTAGAGAAAAAGAGGAAGTAACAGTCATTTATTATAACCATGAAATAACACAAGTTGTCGCCAAAGTTCTTTTTACAGAGTAAGATCTGATTACAGTATATTAGATGAAATTTATAATTGTAAAAGTTGCAAAAATTATGGTGTGTCAGCAGGGACTTCCAGCTGACTGTACAATGAACTTTATGCTTGCACAGTTCATAGCCTATGTTCTTTAGCTTGCGTTAACACTGTTCCATCTATTTTAAAGATGGTTACAGAGAACTCATGATCATGACATCCTATTCTATTTAAAAGGAAGTAGGTGAAAAGTCAAACTTCTAAACACATTTTGCATCAAGAAATTCATCCATCTTCAATTACATATTGGGGATTCTGGTATCCCTTTATCTGTCCATTCCTACACCAGGGAGATGATCTCTGGTTCCCTCTCACGGCCTCTCACCTCCTGGGTCCTAGATGTTCAGGTCTGGACTCTGGTTCTCCAGCTCTGGCCTCGTACCATCTCTGCTTCCAGGATCCAAGGGGAGTATATTGGTCTTCTGCTGACCACATCACAGAGGCCTACACATACTACTTCTCTTCCATTTCCAGCTTCTAATGGTTAAGAACTCTGGCTTGGAAACCCAGAGACCAGGGTTCTATTCCCACTGGCACTCCTTGTGGCCTTGGGCAATTCACTTTACCCTCCATTGCCTCAGAAAAATCCAAGTTATTAATGTCCCTGTTTAATGTACATTACTAAGTTTAAGTTTCAATGTAAACCGCTTTGATTGAAATGATAAAGTGGTATATAAAACCTGTTAAATAAATAAAATAAATAAAAACTCTACAATTTTTCCATGCATTCTTTATTTGACCACAAGTCACTTTTTTCTTCAAAATCTATTTTGTTGGCAAAATTTTGCTTTTTACTCATTCCAAAAAGACTTCCATCATGCAAGGGAAATAAATACCCTCAGTTCCACACAAAGATGAGGACCTCACTTTTAGTAAGTAGACATGTTATTTCATGTAAATAGTACTCTTGCCTATAGGGGTTATTCCGAGCCATGTTTAGCGGGATGGATGTCCAGGTCAGACGTCCATCCCCACTAAACATCGGGACCATATCCCCTGCCTAAAACTCCCCACACATACATAGGAGATGTGTGGGGAGCTCTGGATGGGTGTGGGTGGGGACAGGCCAAGGGAGGAGTGAGGGCGGGAGGTGGACAGAGATGCGACCCAAGACATACAGGGCCAGTCCTGAGGTTGGCCTATACATCCGGGGTCCCAACATCAATGGGGAACTTATTCCACCCTGGAAGAGGAGGAGTGGCCTAGTGGTTGGGGCAAGTTACCCTGGGCCAGGGGTTCAAATCATGCTAGAGGACAGCAACCTTGGGTTGGAAAGACTGGGGTTTCTAGACCCACAGATGCTCCTTGTGGCCTTGGGAAAGCCACGTAACCCTCTGTTGCCTCAGGTACAAAAACATAGATTGTGAGCCTTTTGGGAAAAAGGGGAAAATATATAAATACTGTACCTGAATGTACACTGCTTTGACCGGTAGAAAAACGGTATATAAGCCTAGTAAAATAAGTTTCCCTGGAGGGTGGGCCAGGTGAGGGGGTGGAAGAGCTTCCCAGCAGCCTGACCCTGCCTTTGGAAGGTTGCCACAGGAGTTGGGCTGCAGGGAAAGAAAATTGTTGTGGGAGGCCAGGGATCATGACTCCTTGATAAAGCTATGGCACCATGGCTCTTTAAGGAGCCGGGCTGAGTTAGCCAGGCAAGTGGCTGGATGTCTGGGGTGCCAGAATCAGGGTACCCCTACTGAATGTCCAGTTACTGTGCTGCAATATTGCTCCCTTGGGATTAGAATCAGGTGCATCTCCGGGCCATCCAGATTTCTGGATGTCCAGATAGCCTGGACATTCACCTTCATAATGGGCCTCTATGTGAATATCTCTGTCCAGTAATACCCAACAGTCTTCCATTCTGATGGACTCTCTGCAGAGGGAGTGGGCAGAATTCAGAGCACAAATCACAGGGAGGCAGGACAAGTCGGAGTGACAGAAGTAGCAACATATCTGTCCTATGGCCTGCCACGATCTACCCACGGTGAGAGGCAAGCAGGCCCAGGGCAGCAGCGGTAACTGATTGCTTCCTATCGACAATCTCTCCATGGAAGTCAGGAAGCAATATCAAGCCTAGAGCAACACCGCATCTCAATGAATTGTCTACTGCTGCAGCGAGCTCAGAAGGAGGAAAAAGTTGACTCCAACAGAAATTTCCAAGTTGATTTCCAAGTTTAAATCTCCAGTTCATTGTAAGTGCCCCCCGGCACAATCATGTTTTATGTAAACCGCGCTGATTTTTAAGAGTGCGGTATATAAGAAACAATAAATAAATAAATCACGGGCAAGTAGAATGTAGCAGATGGCAAGAAGTTATGGGTCTTAGCTATAGGTGGGCAAAATTTTGGTGGGGCCAGGGCCCATATGGTCTGCCCCGTTCCGATGCTTATGACTGTCAATTGGCCTGTCACAACCCTACTTCTGTGGACACTCGCCCCTGCCACATACTTATCCTGGGGCATGCATGTCTACAGATGCTGTATGCTAGTGTAAAATGTAGGCTCACTGAAAGATTGCACCTACTTTTGCATGATCTGCACATAAGGATTTCTAGGAGCATACTTTGGAGGAACTGAGGAGAAGCTGCAGTGTGTATGCGTATTTTACAAAATGTGCTTATACATGCAGAGAATATAGACACACATTTATATAATCTTTGGATCAGAGTAAATGTGTGCAAGAGAATTTGTGCTTTACTGGGGTCATTGCAGGAGCCTATTTTATAAGTACCTATGCTGCCTTTTTAAAATAGGCCGGAAATAGTTGTTTTTTGACATCTCTGTTATGAAATTACTCCTCACGCTGTTCACTCTTTCTTGAAATGTTGCCACCAAATCCAGTTTACAGCATTTTATTAATTCTAGAGGAAATATAGTTCCCTATTCTTCTGGTTCCTTTCCATAAAGTTCCTTTCAGTTCCTTGTTTCTTAGGTTGTAAATCAAAGGGTTGAGCAGTGGAATTGCTGTTATATAGACTAAGGTAAGAAGTTTGTTAATGTCCATGGAGTAAGCAGACTTGGGACTCATATACAGAACTGCAGAGGTTCCATAAAATAAAAGGATGACTGTGAGGTGAGAGGAACAGGTAGAAAAAGCTTTTTGTCTACCCGTAGCAGAGTGGATTTTTAGGATGGCAGAAATAATGTTCACATATGATATGATTGTTAATATGAATGGGGTAAAAGCCAGAAGTGGCCCTTCAATATAATTTAAAGTTTCAATGATGTTGGTCCCTGAACATGCCAGGGTCATCAGCGCTGTGATATCACAGAAGAAATGGTTAATTTCATTGGAGTTACAGAAAGATGATTGTGATATTAATGTAACGCAAGGAACTATATTTAGGAATCCAGTCACCCAAGAAATAATTGCTAGAACTATGCAGACTTTCCTGTTCATGATGATGGTGTAGCGCAGGGGATTGCAGATGGCAACGTAGCGATCATAGGCCATGGCAGTCAGAAGGTAAAACTCTATATCTATGCAGGACAGGAACAGGTACATCTGGGTCATACACTGTGTAAAAGAAATGGTCTTATACTGTGTTATGAGCATTGCTAACAATTTAGGAACTGTGACAGACACATACGATATTTCTATTAAGGACAAATTGCTAAGGAAGAAGAACATGGGGCTTTGGAGACGGGAATCAGAGCACACTGCAGAAATAATAAGAAGATTCCCCATTATGCACAGCAGATAAATCATCAGAAACACAAGGAAAAGGAGAAGCTGCATCTCAGGAAGCTCAAAGAATCCCAGAATGATGAATTCTGTCACCTCAGTGTAATTTGTCTTTTCCATTTCACCCATTCTGATGAGCTGTTCGAATGAGAAGGGAGAAAACAACAACAACAAAAATTATAACAAATGTATCTAAATGTGTATTTGATTTCTCAACTTTAGCACTCGCCATTTAGTCCTTTCTTCTATTCCTTACCTTAAAGGCCATTAATGACCTTCTGTACACACTCATTAACTCTTGCCCCTTTTCTTTATGCCATTCTGTTAACTCACTATCTTGACGAACAAGGCCTGCCCCATGTCTGTACCATATGTTTACACTAAGTACAACAGGAGCAAGGTAAAAAACAGATAAGCTTTATTGAATGTCCTGACACAGACATACTTTGGCAAGTGACTTCTTCAAGGGAATAGCTTCAAAATACAAACAAAACTACAATTAATATACATAAAAACATGTCAAAAATATATAAAATATCTAAGGTAAATTATACAGACAAGTGTTAAAATCAAAATTAAATAATAACACTAAAATAAATATAGTAATATAATTAATTTGTTACATAAACTATCATAAGTAAATATAAAATAACAAAACAAGTGCTATAAGTAAATAATCAGTACTTTAATATATGATATATAAATCAAGAACATTAATAAAAAGGGTGAAAACATCTAAGGGACATTAAAACAAACTAAAACAAATTAAATAAGTAAAATATATGTTTAACGAGAATTGCAAATACATGTATATAGACAGAGAGTGACCGTGAAAGATGATATCACAGAGAGTGACCATGAAAGATGACATCACATAGTGCAATAATAACACCAAAATGCCATAAGGATGACCATATAGGGCCAGGCAAGCACAATTCCCCTGAATGGGCCAGATATACAAGTGAATAAAGGTACAACAACCATTTTGCCTCTAAAGCAGTGGTTCTCAACCTTTTTTGTACCGCGACCCCTTTTACCATTGGTCAACTTGTGATGACCCCCAATGATAAAAACAAATGTGTCTCTCTTCCTTTACCATTAACGCATTGTCACTGTAATCATTTGTTGAATTATTAATATATTATAGGCCTTTGCGATATGTTTTTATTTATAAAATTTACTTATTTAAACCACAATAATTAAACACAATAACAAGTAACAATATTTGATTTCAAAATTATTATGATTTTGTAGTCAAATCAATAATATTAAATACAATTATTTTTTCTACCTTTGCTGTCTGACCTATTTATTCTGTGATCATGCTGGTCCTGATCTGAGGCTTCTGCTTTCCTGTCTTCTCTTAGCTCTCTTTCTGTGGTCTATGGTCCATCTGCCATTTCTTATCTCTTCTTTTGTTTTCTTCACTTCTTTCCATCAGCCTATTTCCAGTCCCCATAACCCTTCCCAGTATCAGCCCCTTTCCAGTCCTCCCTCCCAGTACCTTCTAATGTCAACTTGCATTCCCATGACTGCCACTGGTGTCCATTCCCTTCCAGTCCCCCTCCTTCCCCACTGTCCAGCTCCTTCTAGTCCAAATATCATGGCAGCCTCTCTCAGCATCCACTCCCTTCCAGTCCCATTCTCCCATCCCCTCGCATCAGCCCATTTGTAGCCCTAGCCCCCAGTTTTCTTCCAAGGCCAGCAGCTATATCCTCCCCTCCCCACCATCAGCCCATTTCCAGTTGAAGCCCCCCCCCAATCAGCTCACTTCCAGTGCTAGTCCCCCCCTCAACCCCATTAGCAGTGCGAGTCTCCCCAATCAGCCCATTACCAGTCCTACCCCCATCAGCCCATATCCAGTGGAAGCCCCACCCAGCAGCGCACTGCCCGTGCTAGTCCCCGCGCAACTCCATTACCAGTGCTAATCTCCCAATCAGTCCATTACCAGTCCTAGCCTCCTCTAATCAGCCCATTTCCAGTCCTAACCTCCCCATCAGCTCATTTCCAATGCTAGCCCCCATCTGTCCATTACCAGTCCTACGCCCCATCAGCCCATTACCAGTCCCAACCCCCCCCCCCCTTGATCAGTCCATTCCCAGTCCTAGCCTTCCCTAATCAACCCATTACCAGTCCTAGACCACCCCCCAGATCTGCCCATTACTAGTGCTAGCCCCCTCATCAGACCATTATAATTCCCTCTGTCCAGCATTTATCCCCTGTCTGTCCAGTATGTCCCCCATCTCTCCCCTTTGTCCATGTCAGCCCCCCTCTGTCCATGTCAGCCCCCTCCCTTCCTCCCTCCCTCCATCAATGTCAGCCCCCCTCTATCCATGGCAGCCCCCCTCCCTCCCTCCCTGTCAGCCCCCTCCCTTCCTCCCTCCATCCATCCATCCATCCATCCCTCCATGTCAGCTCCCCCTCTATCCGTGTCAACTCTATACCTCCCCCATGTCAGCCCAGTTGCAAGTTCCCTGCCCCCACGTCCCGTCTCCCGATGTCTGTCTGCCCTGGTCTTCTGCAGCTGCAGTTCCCTGTCTCTTAGGGAACCGAGGCTGTGCCTGTGAAGCCGTTGCGGAGCCTTTCCGTCTCTCGATGGGCTCCTTGCAGCATTGTCCACCTCCAAAGGAAGTTGTTTACCACTTCATTTGGAGGCAGAACAATGCTGCATGGAGCCTGTCGAGAGACGGGAAGGCTCCGCAACATTTTCACAGGCACAGTCGCGGTTCCCTAAGAGGCAGGGAACCGCGGCTGCTGAAGGGAGGCAGTGAGTTTGCCACTGCCGAGAAGTGGACTCGGCAGTGGCAGCAACGTTTGTGCTTTTTTCTTTTTATTTAACTTGGCGGAGTGAGGCAACCCCTGGTAAATCCTGTGGTGACCCCCGTGGGGGTCGTGACCCACAGGTTGAGAACCGCTGCTCTAAAGGAAAAATAAAGAAAGAAAAAGGGAAAAAAGGGGGGGGGAAGGGGGTAGAGGGAGGGAGAAGAAGAGAAGGGGAGGGAGAAGGGGAAAGGGAAGACAGGAGAAGAGAAAAGGGAGAAAGGGAAGTAAAAAAAGGCTGTTCTGCTTCTATGAGATAACCAGAGAACAATGTTAAACTTAAACGGACTGAAGATAAAAATAAAAATAATTATGAGAAAAAGTAGGGAGCTAATTTTTCTGGCTCAGAAAAGCATATGTATTTTGTGTAAGCTGGAGTCTTCAGCATGGAAAGGAGATGCCAGATGGCTCTGTGTGAAAACCGGAATGAAACAGTGCTTACTATAGCCTTCTAACTCCAGTCTTGGAGGGCCGCAAACCAGCCAGGTTTTCAGGATGTCCCTAATGAATATGCACAAGATATATTTGCATGTACTGCTCCCATTATATTCAAATTTATCTCATGCATATTCATTAGGCATATCCTGAAAACCTGACTGATCTGCAGCTCTACGGGACAGGAGTTAGAGATTCCTGTCCTAGTGGAATCATACTAGGCATTCCAATGGGGGGGAAAAATATCAGCAATAGCAATACAGTTTTTTTGGTGGGCATTGGGGGATCCTAAGGTTTTTGTAAAACCATAAGTATGACAAACTTCATATATAGGGAGGAACATGCACACTGAACCTAGCATATGGTTGGAATATCGTGTATCAATTTCACATTCTACAAATATTCTAGAACTGTTCAGTGTCGATGTTATGGTACTCAGTGTATATTCTGTATACTAACATTTGACACAGAACTTGTGCTCCTCCGCTGAAACTCCTTCCTAGACACTCTGAAAAAATTACTCAAGGCTTCATGCTCCTCTTCCTTGATGTCACTGCTGCCTTTGATTCAATTAGCCATGAACATCTCCACTAATCACATCTCCACTAATTCAGACAGAGGAACAACTCTGGAGGACTGTTATCAACAGGTCAGGGTAGGATTGAATAATTCACCCCCTTTCAAACAATGCCAGGGGGGCACTAGTGAGCCCATGGAAGAAAGGCTGCACTTTGAATCTGCTCCTGCCCATTTAATCCCTCTTTAAGAAAATGCTGCTTTAAATTGGCCACCAACCGCCAGGCTACATTCTGTTAGGGCAAAGTCTGCACTCCCCGATTTATAGGAAGGACTCTGCGAGCGCAGCAAAATGCCATCAGAGCCTGTTACTGCACCATTAGGATTCCCTTCAGGACTGCTGGGCTCAGATCATCGTGGTTTCCAGTAACTCCCTCTAATGTAAGATCCACGTAAATTAAGAAATGCACAATGCCTCCACAATTGACATTGATAGCATTCACTGGGCTCCTGCAAAGTACTGCCTTCTCGTACAGTTGAGGTCTAGTTCCTGATCCCCCTGCCTGACCACTTGATGGTGCTAAGGTGGCTCTTCAGATCAGAATTGCAAATGTAAGGCTGCCCATGGACTAGCACTGAAGGTACGGTCCCCTCTCTATAGCCCACCGATGTTGTTTGGTGACCACAGTAAGTGCCTCTATCTCCAAGATGCTGCTATTTGTTGGCTGTGCTTACGTAGCCTTATGGTGCTGGAATTTATTTATTTATTTATTTATTTACTTCTCTTATATACCGCGCTATTAAAATCAGTGCGGTTTACAATTGAACAAAAAACATACTGCAATGTCACATGACAATTGAGTTTTTACATTGAACATGGACGAGATAACCTGGAGGTAAAAGGGGTAACTAATTACAGAGTAATTATTCATGGAGTATGGTGAGAAATTATACATATAGTATGGTGAGAAATTATACATATAGTATAGCTTGGTTTCAACATATTTATAAGAGGTTTAATCAATAAGATGTGTGATCAGTACCAATAATAAATAAGAGAGGGGATATGGTGGTAGAGCTAGTCATTTTCTTTATGGTGTTGGATTTTGGGTGGGGTGGAGTAGGGTGTAGGATGTGAGGATGGGTGGTTGTTTCTGGGATTGGATTCTGGGTAATGGATGAGGAAAGGTGTTGTTTGAGGGCTTTTCTAAATGACAATAGGTCTGGGGTGGAACGGAGCTCAGTGGGGAGGGCATTCCAGGTCATGGGTGCAAATAGGGAGAAGGCTCTATTGGCAGTAGCCTTTTTGCACTTAGTTAGAATGTTGGGGATCTCTAGAGTGTTTGCTTGATTAGATCTCCTGATCCTGTTGAACGGCCGTCTTTGAATGAGTTTGCTGATGGGTGAGGTGATCTGGTTCCTTAGGGCTTTGAATGTTAGTACTAGGGACTTATACTGGATTCTAGCCTGAAGTGGAAGCCAGTGGAGATCCATCATGACTGGGGTTATATGTTTAGCTCTTGATGTACCTGCAAGTACCCTTGCTGCAGCATTCATTGCAAGGCGAAGAGGTCCTAGTGTTGACTGAGGGAGGCCATGAAGGATGATATTTGCAAAGTCTAGATGTGGGAGCACCAAGGCTTGGAAGATAGTTCGGTAGTCATTAAAGTCCAATAGGGGCGCAGGTGACGTAGTATCCGGACCTTATGGTAAATTGCTTTCGTGATGTTCTTCACATGTGTAAACATGTCGAGTCATTGGTCAAGCGTGATGCCGAGATAGCGGATAGTTGATTTTGCTATCAACTCAATATTGTTTACTTTTAATGTGGGGGGTGGGGAGAACATCTGGTTCTTGGTGAGGAATAAGACATCTGTTTTACTATGGTTGATCCTTAAATTTTGTGTTGTAAGCCATTGTGATACAGCTTCGAAGCAGCTTGATATAGGTGAAAAGTCAGGTTGATCAATCAGGAATGGTGAGCAGATTAGGACGTCGTCTGCGTAGACTAGGCACTGGATGTTGAAGGAGCGGATTAGGGTACAAATTGGTTGCATATATATGTTGAACGTTAATGCAGATATGGATGAACCCTGAGGTACACCTTGATTGAGAGGGAATGGGTCAGAAGTCATGGGACCTGTTCTGACTTGTTGCCATCTGTTAGATAGGTAGGACTTGCACCATGCTATAGTTGAGCCTTGTATTCCTTTCTCCACAAGACAGAGTATCAGAGTTTCATGGTTGACTGAATCAAAGGCTGCAGCAATATCCATGAAAATGAGGACAAATCCCTGGCAGATGTTATCAAGTCCTGCAACTGCAATTGCTGCAACACATTGTGAAACACAGAAGCATTCCACCGGTGGTGGAAGATTTCACGTTTCTGGATCTTGGTGCCATCTCTTCCTTCTATACTTTATGCTGATAATTAGAGATAAGATCCAGAAGCCCCGAGGTGCTGGCCATCTGCTGGAGATTATCACCTGCTCTTCTCTCTCCCGTTTGCTATGACGAAAGTGAACTACAACCAAAAGACGCAGACAGAGCTCTCCCCACCCCCCAACTCGACACTGAATCTGCACCAGATAATTACATCTTCTAAGGTATCCACTATGGCATCCAAAAATAAATACTCCGCTATGCTGTCAAAGTTTTCAAGGAAAAGTGACAAACCAGAAAACCCAACCAGGGATAGAGTCTCAACCCCTGAGCCCGCTTGCTCACAGTTGAAGGAAAGACTTCTTCGCCGCCCACTAAGGCAGACCTTTTGGAGGTGTTTCAAGAGCTGTGGTCATTTAGAGTGGATTTCTTCAAAGCCATAACAGATCTGCGATCCGATTTAAAAAATCTGGATGATCATGTAACACAAAACAAAATAAACATCCGGGAACAAATTGATGCTACGGCCATATTCCGGTCCAAAATAATTAAGCTAGATCAGCTCACAAAGGATGATGATCTGGAGAACCAACAACACTGCAATAATATATGAATTCTAGCAGTTTCACAGGTATTGTACTTTTTCCATACATCAGACCTTTCTGTAATTTATAAACTCATTTCAACAAACTCGTTTTGTATGCTCAAGATTGTGCTTAGCTTATTTTAGCTTATCTTATTGATGCTGGTACGAATCCCCGACGCCACCAAATAGGTACCGCTTTTGCGTTTCGAATGCTTCTTCTTCAGGGTGGAATTTTATTTATCAGAACGATCGGCAAAACAACCAGGAAGTTGTAGTAAAACAATATCAAAATTACCGCGGGTATCCGAAAATGTAGCTTGTGAGGAAACCGCACACCCACCTTTCAACCTGCGGCTAGACCAAGCACTCCCGTTCACCAGATCTCTTGAACCGCCAAACTTTCACAGTGTGCAGAAAAACGCCGCGCATGCGGAGAGATGTTCAAGTCCCGATTTAAATGGCTGTGACGCTGTTTTACCATCCAATCAGCTGGCAACACTTTTATTCCACAACAGACGTTGCTTGCATGAATGGACCACAACCCTTACTGATGCTAAACACACGCCCGACATTCAATGGAATTATTCAAACCAGTTGTACCCACTGTGTCCAATCGAAAAATCCATTTTTGTTCCTGGATCACTAATGTTTGAGCTCGGGACTTGCCATTTCTACCACCAAGTACCTTTTTGATCGCAAAGCACCGTAAGTCTCCAAACATATGATGGTTATCCATACAATGCGCCACTATTGGGGCTTCTAATAGCTTGCATTTTAACCTGCTGTGGTGCTCACTAATCCTGATTTTCAGTTGTCTCTCAGTCTTTCCAATATAAAAGAGGCCATAAGGGCACTTAATGGCATATACCACATAATCCGAGGCACAAGTCGTGGTGTATTTCAAAACATAATTCGGATTCAAACCCCTGGCCCTTTGGCCTGAGGTAGCATGCCCCAACCATTAGACCACTCCTCCCTCTATGTTTGTAGTAGGATGTGTGTGTGCAGGGTGTGGTTGGTGAGGGGTGCAGATGAAGTATAGCACCTGTACACTTGTGTTTTATAGAGCATTATGGCAATAAAGCCTTACCATCACATAAAATGTGTCTCATTGAGCTTATTCCTGGCTATTTGGTCTTGCCAATATGGTTGCACTGTCTTTTCATGGCCTGTGACTGGTCACTCTTCAGTATGTGCTTCACCAGTAGGTCTTCTGGGGCAATGGGTTGTCACCTCCTCAGTGCAAGGTTGTGCAGCATGCTGCATGCCATGAATAGTTGCAGAATCTTTGTGGACTGTATAGTAGCTTGCCTCCAGATCTGTTCAGTCACCTAAACCTGGTCTTCTTCTAGCCAAACATTCTTGCTATCATAGCTCTGGTGGTGCTGTGGGATCTATTGTATTGGTCCTATACTTCATTCTTGGGTGCTACAACAGGGGTCATGAGCCAGCTCCATAGAAGATATCCTCGGTCACCTGCAAGAGATGTTGGTGGAGAGGACATTGGAGGTGGTTACTTATGGTTCTGGTCATAGCTGTCTACAGGGGCAGCAGAATGCCTCTTTGGTTGGTGAGGCCAAGCTCTACCCCCGAGCTTGTGCCACTTATTTTAATGTAATTCCATATCTTCTTTGTAACACACAATGCAAACTACAAAATTAAGCTACGAAAAAGAATTGGTTTGCTTCTTGTCATTTTTAGTTTTCATCTGAAAGAAATTAATGAAAAAACAATGCCTTATGTTCTGGGCCTGTCTGTCTCTAACATTTTCCTCAGCATCATGTGCAGCGTCGGCAAAAGAATATATTCTGCTCTCTATAAATGAGAGCTGCTGGTCCTTTAAAGCATGTTTTAGGATTTGAATGGCTGAATTTATGTTACAATTCCAGTTACACTGTCACAGACTCCTCACTCAGAAGCACTATTAATAGTTGCGGCCCAGGCCAGTGACTATGGACAAAGTGGTTTACAGCACGTAAAGAAAAAAACCTAGTAAAACAGACTGTTACTGCCAAAGTGATTTGTTTGTGTGCAGTTTGTCCTATGTGTTATAAGCATAGCAAAAGGGGCACTTTACTGTCTCTGGTCTCACTGTCTCCCTCCTTCTGGGTCCGACAGAATGGATTCCCTAGTCCCTTGCTTATGCTCTCTGAGTTTCACAATTAGGATTTTCTATCTCCCATTCATGCTCTCTCCCTTCCCGTATCCCAGGTGAAGAAAACTCCATGATCTAACCACAATACCACAATACCACATCTCTTTAGGTCTCTGGTCCATCAAGCAGTGAGAAACAGACAGAGAGTAATATAGAACACAATCACACACACAAGTGTTACGTTCTTTGAGCTCAGAGGGAAGACAATAAGCGGACTATGAACAAGCATAATTCCAGGCTTACTGAATTCAAAGTTCTCCACCTAAAAGCTCCCTTTTATTAGAGAAAAAGAGGAAGTAACAGTCAATTATTATAACCATGAAATAACACAAGTTGTCGCCAAAGTTCTTTTTACAGATAAGATCTGATTACAGTATATTAGATGAAATTTATAATTGCAAAAGTTGCAAAAATTATGTTGTGTCAGCAGGGACTTCCAGCTGACTGTACAATGAACTTTATGCTTGCACAGTTCATAGCCTATGTTCTTTTTGCTTGCGTTAACACTGTTCCATCTATTTTAAAGATGGTTACAGAGAACTCATGATCATGACATCCTATTCTATTTAAAAGGAAGTAGGTGAAAAGTCAAACTTCTAAACACATTTTGTATCAAGAAATTCATCCATCTTCAATTACATATTGGGGATTCTTGTATCCCTTTATCTGTCCATTCCTACACTAGGGAGATGAACTCTGGTTCCCTCTCACGGCCTCTCACCTCCTGGGTCCTAGATGTTCAGTTCTAGACTCTGGTTCTCCAGCTCTGGCCTCGTACCATCTCTGCTTCCAGGATCCAAGGGGAGTATATTGGTCTTCTGCTGACCACATCACAGAGGCCTACACATACTACTTCTCTTCCATTTCCAGCTTCTAATGGTTAAGAACTCTGGCTTGGAAACCCAGAGACCAGGGTTCGATTCCCACTGGCACTCCTTGTGGCCTTGGGCAATTCACTTTACCCTCCATTGCCTCAGAAAAATCCAAGTTATTAATGTCCCTGTTTAATGTACATTACTAAGTTTAAGTTTCAATGTAAACCGCTTTGATTGAAATGATAGTGTATCCTGAATAACAGGTTAGCAGTGAGGAAACTCGCCTGGCTAGGTTGGCTGCAGCCCTTGTGGCTGAGCCTTGATTATCTTACTACAATTTCATGGTTTGATTAGACTCTCCCCGAGACGTGGTTTGGAAGTTTAATGATGATTACCTGTTTTGGTTTATATTCTTCCTTTATTTTTCTGTATTATCGGTTGTAATTGTTTATCTATTATGACTCTGTAAAAAGTATCTTCATAAATAAAATATATAAAAAAAAAAAAAAAAAAAAAAAAAAAGAAAAATACAATTTATTAATTTCCATGTTTAATTTAAATTACTAATTTTAATTTTAAATGTAAACAGATTTGAATGAAATGATAAAGTGGTATATAAAACCTGTTAAATAAATAAAATAAATAAAAACTCTCTACAATTTTTCCATGCATTCTTTATTTGACCACAAGTCACTTTTTTCTTCAAAATCTATTTTGTTGGCAAAATTTTGCTTTTTACTCATTCCAAAAAGACTTCCATCATGCAAGGGAAATAAATACCCTCAGTTCCCACACAAAGATGAGGACCTCACTTTTAGTAAGTAGACATGTTATTTCATGTAAATAGTACTCTTGCCTATGGGGGTTATTCCGAGCCATGTTTAGCGGGGATGGATGTCCAGGTCAGACGTCCATCCCCACTAAACATCGGGACCATATCCCCTGCCTAAAACTCCCCACACATACATAGGAGATGTGTGGGAGCTCTGGATGGGTGTGGGTGGGGACAGGCCACGGGAGGAGTGAGGGCGGGAGGTGGACAGAGATGCGACCCAAGACATACAGGGCCAGTCCTGAGGTTGGCCTATACATCCGGGGTCCCAACATCAATGGAGAACTTATTCCACCCTGGAAGAGGAGGAGTGGCCTAGTGGTTGGGGCAAGTTACCCTGGGCCAAGGGTTCAAATCATGCTAGAGGACAGCAACCTTGGGTTGGAAAGACTGGGGTTTCTAGACCCACAGATGCTCCTTGTGGCCTTGGGAAAGCCACGTAACCCTCTGTTGCCTCAGGTACAAAAACATAGATTGTGAGCCTTTTGGGAAAAAGGGGAAAATATATAAATACTGTACCTGAATGTACACTGCTTTGACCAGTAGAAAAACGGTATATAAGCCTAGTAAAATAAGTTTCCCTGGAGGGTGGGCCAGGTGAGGGGGTGGAAGAGCTTCCCATCAGCCTGACCCTGCCTTTGGAAGGTTGCCACAGGAGTTGGGCTGCAGGGAAAGAAAATTGTTGTGGGAGGCCAGGGATCATGACTCTTTAATAAAGCTATGGTACCATGGCTCTTTAAGGAGCCTGGCTGAGTTAGCCAGGCAAGTGGCTGGATGTCTGGGGTGCCAGAATCAGGGTACCCCTACTGAATGTCCATTTACTGTGCTGCAATATTGCTCCCTTGGGATTAGAATCAGGTGCATCTCCGGGCCATCCAGATTTCTGGATGTCCAGATAGCCTGGACATTCACCTTCATAATGGGCCTCTATGTGAATATCTCTGTCCAGTAATACCCAACAGTCTTCCATTCTGATGGACTCTCTGCAGAGGGAGTGGGCAGAATTCAGAGCACAAATCACAGGGAGGCAGGACAAGTCGGAGTGACAGAAGTAGCAACATATCTGTCCTATGGCCTGCCACGATCTACCCACGGTGAGAGGCAAGCAGGCCCAGGGCAGCAGCGGTAACTGATTGCTTCCTATCGACAATCTCTCCATGGAAGTCAGGAAGCAATATCAAGCCTAGAGCAACACCGCATCTCAATGAATTGTCTACTGCTGCAGCGAGCTCAGAAGGAGGAAAAAGTTGACTCCAACAGAAATTTCCAAGTTGATTTCCAAGTTTAAATCTCCAGTTCATTGTAAGTGCCCCCCGGCACAATCATGTTTTATGTAAACCGCGCTGATTTTTAAGAGTGCGGTATATAAGAAACAATAAATAAATAAATCACGGGCAAGTAGAATGTAGCAGATGGCAAGAAGTTATGGGTCTTAGCTATAGGTGGGCAAAATTTTGGTGGGGCCAGGGCCCATATGGTCTGCCCCGTTCCGATGCTTATGACTGTCAATTGGCCTGTCACAACCCTACTTCTGTGGACACTCGCCCCTGCCACATACTTATCCTGGGGCATGCATGTCTACAGATGCTGTATGCTAGTGTAAAATGTAGGCTCACTGAAAGATTGCACCTACTTTTGCATGATCTGCACATAAGGATTTCTAGGAGCATACTTTGGAGGAACTGAGGAGAAGCTGCAGTGTGTATGCGTATTTTACAAAATGTGCTTATACATGCAGAGAATATAGACACACATTTATATAATCTTTGGATCAGAGTAAATGTGTGCAAGAGAATTTGTGCTTTACTGGGGTCATTGCAGGAGCCTATTTTATAAGTACCTATGCTGCCTTTTTAAAATAGGCCGGAAATAGTTGTTTTTTGACATCTCTGTTATGAAATTACTCCTCACGCTGTTCACTCTTTCTTGAAATGTTGCCACCAAATCCAGTTTACAGCATTTTATTAATTCTAGAGGAAATATAGTTCCCTATTCTTCTGGTTCCTTTCCATAAAGTTCCTTTCAGTTCCTTGTTTCTTAGGCTGTAAATCAAAGGGTTGAGCAGTGGAATTGCTGTTATATAGACTAAGGTAAGAAGTTCGTTAATGTCCATGGAGTAAGCAGACTTGGGACTCATATACAGAACTGCAGAGGTTCCATAAAATAAAAGGATGACTGTGAGGTGAGAGGAACAGGTAGAAAAAGCTTTTTGTCTACCCGTAGCAGAGTGGATTTTTAGGATGGCAGAAATAATGTTCACATATGATATGATTGTTAATATGAATGGGGTAAAAGCCAGAAGTGGCCCTTCAATATAATTTAAAGTTTCAATGATGTTGGTCCCTGAACATGCCAGGGTCATCAGCGCTGTGATATCACAGAAGAAATGGTTAATTTCATTGGAGTTACAGAAAGATGATTGTGATATTAATGTAACGTAAGGAACTATATTTAGGAATCCAGTCACCCAAGAAATAATTGCTAGAACTATGCACACTTTCCTGTTCATGATGATGGTGTAGCGCAGGGATTGCAGATGGCAACGTAGCGATCATAGGCCATGGCAGTCAGAAGGTAAAACTCTATATCTATGCAGGACAGGAACAGGTACATCTGGGTCATACACTGTGTAAAAGAAATGGTCTTATACTGTGTTATGAGCATTGCTAACAATTTAGGAACTGTGACAGACACATACGATATTTCTAGTAAGGACAAATTGCTAAGGAAGAAGAACATGGGGCTTTGGAGACGGGAATCAGAGCACACTGCAGAAATAATAAGAAGATTCCCCATTATGCACAGCAGATAAATCATCAGAAACACAAGGAAAAGGAGAAGCTGCATCTCAGGAAGCTCAAAGAATCCCAGAATGATGAATTCTGTCACCTCAGTGTAATTTGTCTTTTCCATTTCACCCATTCTGATGAGCTGTTCGAATGAGAAGGGAGAAAACAACAACAACAAAAATTATAACAAATGTATCTAAATGTGTATTTGATTTCTCAACTTTAGCACTCGCCATTTAGTCCTTTCTTCTATTCCTTACCTTAAAGGCCATTAATGACCTTCTGTACACACTCATTAACTCTTGCCCCTTTTCTTTATGCCATTCTGTTAACTCACTATCTTGACGAACAAGGCCTGCCCCATGTCTGTACCATATGTTTACACTAAGTACAACAGGAGCAAGGTAAAAAACAGATAAGCTTTATTGAATGTCCTGACACAGACATACTTTGGCAAGTGACTTCTTCAAGGGAATAGCTTCAAAATACAAACAAAACTACAATTAATATACATAAAAACATGTCAAAAATATATAAAATATCTAAGGTAAATTATACAGACAAGTGTTAAAATCAAAATTAAATAATAACACTTTAAAATAAATATAGTAATATAATTAATTTGTTACATAAACTATCAGAAGTAAATATAAATAACAAAACAAGTGCTATAAGTAAATAATCAGTACTTTAATATATGATATATAAATCAAGAACATTAATAAAAAGGGTGAAAACATCTAAGGGACATTAAAACAAACTAAAACAAATTAAATAAGTAAAATATATGTTTAACGAGAATTGCAAATACATGTATATAGACAGAGAGTGACCGTGAAAGATGATATCACAGAGAGTGACCATGAAAGATGACATCACATAGTGCAATAATAACACCAAAATGCCATAAGGATGACCATATAGGGCCAGGCAAGCACAATTCCCCTGAATGGGACAGATGTACAAGTGAATAAAGGTACAACAACCATTTTGCCTCTAAAGCAGTGGTTCTCAACCTTTTTTGTACCGCGACCCCTTTTACCAATTGTCAACTTGTGATGACCCCCAATGATAAAAACAAATGTGTCTCTCTTCCTTTACCATTAACGCATTGTCACTGTAATCATTTGTTGAATTATTAATATATTATAGGCCTTTGCGATATGTTTTTATTTATAAAATTTACTTATTTAAACCACAATAATTAAACACAATAACAAGTAACAATATTTGATTTCAAAATTATTATGATTTTGTAGTCAAATCAATAATATTAAATACAATTATTTTTTCTACCTTTGCTGTCTGACCAATTTATTCTCTGATCATGCTGGTCCTGATCTGAGGCTTCTGCTTTCTTGTCTTCTCTTAGCTCTCTTTCTGTGGTCTATGGTCCATCTGCCATTTCTTATCTCTTCTTTTGTTTTCTTCACTTCTTTCCATCAGCCTATTTCCAGTCCCCATAACCCTTCCCAGTATCAGCCCCTTTCCAGTCCTCCCTCCCAGTACCTTCTAATGTCAACTTGCATTCCCATGACTGCCACTGGTGTCCATTCCCTTCCAGTCCCCCTCCTTCCCCACTGTCCAGCTCCTTCTAGTCCAAATACCAAGGCAGCCTCTCTCAGCATCCACTCCCTTCCAGTCCCATTCTCCCATCCCCTCGCATCAGCCCATTTGTAGCCCTAGCCCCCAGTTTTTTTCCAAGGCCAGCAGCTCTATCCTCCCCTCCCCACCATCAGCCCATTTCCAGTTGAAGCCCCCCCCAATCAGCTCACTTCCAGTGCTAGTCCCCCCCCCTCAACCCCATTAGCAGTGCTAGTCTCCCCAATCAGCCCATTACCAGTCCTACCCCCCATCAGCCCATTACCAGTCCCAACCCCCCCCTTGATCAGTCCATTCCCAGTCCTAGCCTTCCCTAATCAACCCATTACCAGTCCTAGACCACCCCCCAGATCTGCCCACTACTAGTGCTAGCCCCCTCATCAGACCATTATAATTCCCTCTGTCCAGCATTTATCCCCTGTCTGTCCAGTATGTCCCCCAGCTCTCCCCTTTGTCCATGTCAGCCCCCCTCTGTCCATGTCAGCCCCCTCCCTCCCTCCCTCTATCAATGTCAGCCCCCCTCTATCCATGGCAGCCCCCCTCCCTCCCTCCCTGTCAGCCCCCTCCCTTCCTCCCTCCATCCATCCATCCATCCATCCATCCCTCCATGTCAGCTCCCCCTCTATCCATGTCAACTCTCTCCCTCCCCCATGTCAGCCCTGTTGCAGGTTCCCTGCCCCCTCCTCCCTTCTCCCTATGTCTGTCTGCCCTGTTCTTCTGCAGCTGCGGTTCCCTGTCTCTTAGGGAACCGAGGCTGTGCCTGTGAAGCCGTTGCGGAGCCTTTCCGTCTCTCGATGGGCTTCTTGCAGCATTGTCCCACCTCCAAAGGAAGCTGTTTACCACTTCATTTGGAGGCGGAACAATGCTGCATGGAGCCTGTCGAGAGACGGGAAGGCTTCGCAACATTTTCACAGGCACAGTCGCGGTTCCCTAAGAGGCAGGGAACCGCTGCTGCTGAAGGGAGGCAGTGAGTTTGCCACTGCCGAGAAGTGGACTCTGTTTCTTTTTTTTTAACTTGGCAGAGTGAGGCAACCCCTGGTAAATCCTGTGGTGACCCCCTTGGGGGTCGTGACCCACAGGTTGAGAACCGCTGCTCTAAAGGAAAAATAAAGAAAGAAAAAGGGAAAAAAGGGGGGGGGGAAGGGGGTAGAGGGAGGGAGAAGAAGAGAAGGGGAGGGAGAAGGGGAAAGGGAAGACAGGAGAAGAGAAAAGGGAGAAAGGGAAGTAAAAAAAGGCTGTTCTGCTTCTATGAGATAACCAGAGAACAATGTTAAACTTAAACGGACTGAAGATAAAAATAAAAATAATTATGAGAAAAAGTAGGGAGCTAATTTTTCTGGCTCAGAAAGCATATGTATTTTGTGTAAGCTGGAGTCTTCAGCATGGAAAGGAGATGCCAGATGGCTCTGTGTGAAAACCGGAATGAAACAGTGCTTACTATAGCCTTCTAACTCCAGTCTTGGAGGGCCGCAAACCAGCCAGGTTTTCAGGATGTCCCTAATGAATATGCACAAGATATATTTGCATGTACTGCCCCCATTATATTCAAATTTATCTCATGCATATTCATTAGGCATATCCTGAAAACCTGACTGATCTGCAGCTCTACGGGACAGGAGTTAGAGATTCCTGCCCTAATGGAATCATACTAGGCATTCCAATGGGGGGGGGGGGAAATATCAGCAATAGCAATACAGTTTTTTTGGTGGGCATTGGGGGATCCTAAGGTTTTTGTAAAACCATAAGTATGACAAACTTCATATATAGGGAGGAACATGCACACTGAACCTAGCATATGGTTGGAATATCGTGTATCAATTTCACATTCTACAAATATTCTAGAACTGTTCAGTGTCGGTGTTATGGTACTCAGTGTATATTCTGTATACTAACATTTGACACAGAACTTGTGCTCCTCCGCTGAAACCACCCAAGTGTACCTCTTTATCCATAATTTGAAAGATCACCCTTATGTACAAGTCCCATAAAGAGACAACTAGAAAACATCATTACGGACCTCAACACCACTACCTCTCCACTCCACCCTTGTCCGGTTTCTTGGATCAAGGTCACTAAACACGAACCCATCCCAAACCTACTATGCATATTACAGACATCCCTTCACTTGGCAGTATGCCTAAGAACTTCAAGCACGCATTCATTAGGCCTTTAATAAAAAATCACACAGACGACCCAACGTCACCATCTTCATACAGATCCATCTCTAGCATACCCTGCCTTGCCGAAATCATTGAAAAAGCGGTACAACTTCAGACGCAGGACAATGTCAACTCTCATGCCCCCCTTGATCAGTAACATCATGGATTCAAACCATTTCACAGCACTGAAACTCCTTCCTAGACACTCTGAAAAAATTACTCAAGGCTTCATGCTCCTCTTCCTTGATGTCACTGCTGCCTTTGATTCAATTAGCCATGAACATCTCTTATCACATCTCCACTAATTCAGACAGAGGAACAACTCTGGAGGACTGTTATCAACAGGTCAGGGTAGGATTGAATAATTCACCCCCTTTCAAACAATGCCAGGGGGGCACTAGTGAGCCCATGGAAGAAAGGCTGCACTTTGAATCTGCTCCTGCCCATTTAATCCCTCTTTAAGAAAATGCTGCTTTAAATTGGCCACCAACCGCCAGGCTACATTCTGTTAGGGCAAAGTCTGCACTCCCCGATTTATAGGAAGGACTCTGCGAGCGCAGCAAAATGCCATCAGAGCCTGTTACTGCACCATTAGGATTCCCTTCAGGACTGCTGGGCTCAGATCATCGTGGTTTCCAGTAACTCCCTCTAATGTAAGATCCACGTAAATTAAGAAATGCACAATGCCTCCACAATTGACTTTGATAGCATTCACTGGGCTCCTGCAAAGTACTGCCTTCTCGTACAGTTGAGGTCTAGTTCCTGATCCCCCTGCCTGACCACTTGATGGTGCTAAGGTGGCTCTTCAGATCAGAATTGCAAATGTAAGGCTGCCCATGGACTAGCACTGAAGGTACGGTCCCCTCTCTATAGCCCACCGATGTTGTTTGGTGACCACAGTAAGTGCCTCTATCTCCAAGATGCTGCTATTTGTTGGCTGTGCTTACGTAGCCTTATGGTGCTGGAATTTATTTATTTATTTATTTACTTCTCTTATATACCGCGCTATTAAAATCAGTGCGGTTTACAATTGAACAAAAAACATACTGCAATGTCACATGACAATTGAGTTTTTACATTGAACATGGACGAGATAACCTGGAGGTAACAGGGGTAACTAATTACAGAGTAATTATTCATGGAGTATGGTGAGAAATTATACATATAGTATGGTGAGAAATTATACATATAGTATAGCTTGGTTTCAACATATTTATAAGAGGTTTAATCAATAAGATGTGTGATCAGTACCAATAATAAATAAGAGAGGGGATATGGTGGTAGAGCTAGTCATTTTCTTTATGGTGTTGGATTTTGGGTGGGGTGGAGTAGGGTGTAGGATGTGAGGATGGGTGGTTGTTTCTGGGATTGGATTCTGGGTAATGGATGAGGAAAGGTGTTGTTTGAGGGCTTTTCTAAATGACAATAGGTCTGGGGTGGAACGGAGCTCAGTGGGGAGGGCATTCCAGGTCATGGGTGCAAATAGGGAGAAGGCTCTATTGGCAGTAGCCTTTTTGCACTTAGTTAGAATGTTGGGGATCTCTAGAGTGCTTGATTAGATCTCCTGATCCTGTTGAACGGCCGTCTTTGAATGAGTTTGCTGATGGGTGAGGTGATCTGGTTCCTTAGGGCTTTGAATGTTAGTACTAGGGACTTATACTGGATTCTAGCCTGAAGTGGAAGCCAGTGGAGATCCATCATGACTGGGGTTATATGTTTAGCTCTTGATTTACCTGCAAGTACCCTTGCTGCAGCATTCATTGCAAGGCTAAGAGGTCCTAGTGTTGACTGAGGGAGGCCATGAAGGATGATATTTGCAAAGTCTAGATGTGGGAGCACCAAGGCTTGGAAGATAGTTTGGTAGTCATTAAAGTCCAATAGGGGCACAGGTGACGTAGTATCCGGACCTTATGGTAAATTGCTTTCGTGATGTTCTTCACATGTGTAAACATGTCGAGTCATTGGTCAAGCGTGATGCCGAGATAGCGGATAGTTGATTTTGCTATCAACTCAATATTGTTTACTTTTAATGTGGGGGGTGGGGAGAACATCTGGTTCTTGGTGAGGAATAAGACATCTGTTTTACTATGGTTGATCCTTAAATTTTGTGTTGTAAGCCATTGTGATACAGCTTCGAAGCAGCTTGATATAGGTGAAAAGTCAGGTTGATCAATCAGGAATGGTGAGTAGATTAGGACGTCGTCTGCGTAGACTAGGCACTGGATGTTGAAGGAGCGGATTAGGGTACAAATTGGTTGCATATATATGTTGAACATTAATGCAGATAGGGATGAACCCTGAGGTACACCTTGATTGAGAGGGAATGGGTCAGAAGTCATGGGACCTGTTCTGACTTGTTGCCATCTGTTAGATAGGTAGGACTTGCACCATGCTATAGTTGAGCCTTGTATTCCTTTCTCCACAAGACAGAGTATCAGAGTTTCATGGTTGACTGAATCAAAGGCTGCAGCAATATCCATGAAAATGAGGACAAATCCCTGGCAGATGTTATCAAGTCCTGCAACTGCAATTGCTGCAACACATTGTGAAACACAGAAGCATTCCACCGGTGGTGGAAGATTTCACGTTTTTGGATCTTGGTGCCATCTCTTCCTTCTATACTTTATGCTGATAATTAGAGATAAGATCCAGAAGCCCCGAGGTGCTGGCCATCTGCTGGAGATTATCACCTGCTCTTCTCTCTCCCGTTTGCTATGACGAAAGTGAACTACAACCAAAAGACGCAGACAGAGCTCTCCCCACGCCCAAACTCGACACTGAATCTGCACCAGATAATTACATCTTCTAAGGTATCCACTATGGCATCCAAAAATAAATACTCCGCTATGCTGTCAAAGTTTTCAAGGAAAAGTGACAAACCAGAAAACCCAACCAGGGATAGAGTCTCAACCCCTGAGCCCGCTTGCTCACAGTTGAAGGAAAGACTTCTTCGCCGCCCACTAAGGCAGACCTTTTGGAGGTGTTTCAAGACCTGTGGTCATTTAGAGTGGATTTCTTCAAAGCCATAACAGATCTGCGATCTGATTTAAAAAATCTGGATGATCATGTAACACAAAACAAAATAAACATCCGGGAACAAATTGATGCTACGGCCATATTCCGGTCCAAAATAATTAAGCTAGATCAGCTCACAAAGGATGATGATCTGGAGAACCAACAACACTGCAATAATATATGAATTCTAGCAGTTTCACAGGTTTTGTACTTTTTCCATACATCAGACCTTTCTGTAATTTATAAACTCATTTCAACAAACTCGTTTTGTATGCTCAAGATTGTGCTTAGCTTATTTTAGCTTATCTTATTGATGCTCGTACGAATCCCCGACGCCACCAAATAGGTACCGCTTTTGCGTTTCGAATGCTTCTTCTTCAGGGGGGAATTTTATTTATCAGAACGATCGGCAAAACAACCAGGAAGTTGTAGTAAAACAATATCAAAATTACCGCGGGTATCCGAAAATGTAGCTTGTGAGGAAACCGCACACCCACCTTTCAACCTGCGGCTAGACCAAGCACTCCCGTTCACCAGATCTCTTGAACCGCCAAACTTTCACAGTGTGCAGAAAAACGCCGCGCATGCGGAGAGATGTTCAAGTCCCGATTTAAATGGCTGTGACGCTGTTTTACCATCCAATCACCTGGCAACTCTTTTATTCCACAACAGACGTTGCTTGCATGAATGGACCACAACCCTTACTGATGCTAAACACACGCCCGACATTCAATGGAATTATTCAAACCAGATGTACCCACTGTGTCCAATCGAAAAAATCCATTTTTGTTCCTGGATCACTAATGTTTGAGCTCGGGACTTGCCATTTCTACCAGCAAGTACCTTTTCGATCGCAAAGCACCGTAAGTCTCCAAACTTATGATGGCTATCCGTACAATGCGCCACTATTGGGGCTTCTAATAGCTTGCATTTTAACCTGCTGTGGTGCTCACTAATCCTGATTTTCAGTTGTCTCTCAGTCTTTCCAATATAAAAGAGGCCATAAGGGCACTTAATGGCATACACCACATAATCCGAGGCACAAGTCGTGGTGTATTTCAAAACATAATTCGGATTCAAACCCCTGGCCCTTTGGCCTGAGGTAGCATGCCCCAACCATTAGACCACTCCTACCTCTATGTATGTAGTAGGATGTGTGTGTGCAGGGTGTGGTTGGTGAGGGGTGCAGATGAAGTATAGCACCTGTACACTTGTGTTTTATAGAGCATTATGGCAATAAAGCCTTACCATCACATAAAATGTGTCTCATTAAGCTTATTCCTGGCTATTTGGTCTTGCCAATATGGTTGCACTGTCTTTTCATGGCCTGTGACTGGTCACTCTTCAGTATGTGCTTCACCAGTAGGTCTTCTGGGGCAATGGGTTGTCACCTCCTCAGTGCAAGGTTGTGCAGCATGCTGCATGCCATGAATAGCTGTAGAATCTTTGTGGGCTGTATAGTAGCTTGCCTCCAGATCTGTTCAGTCACCTAAACCTGGTCTTCTTCTAGCCAAACATTCTTCCTATCATAGCTCTGGTGGTGCTGTGGGATCTATTGTATTGGTCCTATACCTCATTCTTGGGTGCTACAACAGGGGTCATGAGCCAGCTCCATAGAAGATATCCTCGGTCACCTGCAAGAGATGTTGGTGGAGAGGACATTGGGGGTGGTTACTTATGGTTCTGGTCATAGCTGTCTACAGGGGCAGCAGAATGCCTCTTTGGTTGGTGAGGCCAAGCTCTACCCCCGAGCTTGTGTCACTGATTTTAATGTCATTCCATATCTTCTTTGTAACACACAATGCAAACTACAAAATTAAGCTAAGAAAAAGAATTGGTTTGCTTCTTGTCATTTTTAGTTTTCATCTGAAAGAAATTAATGAAAAAACAATGCCTTATATTCTGGTCCTGTCTGTCTCTAACATTTTCCTCAGCATCATGTGCAGCGTCGGCAAAAGAATATATTCTGCTCTCTATAAATGAGAGCTGCTGGTCCTTTAAAGCATGTTTTAGGATTTGAATGGCTGAATTTATGTTACAATTCCAGTTACACTGTCACAGACCCCTCACTCAGAAGCACTATTAATAGTTGCGGCCCAGGCCAGTGACTATGGACAAAGTGGTTTACAGCACGTAAAGGAAAAAACCTAGTAAAACAGACTGTTACTGCCAAAGTGATTTGTTTGTGTGCAGTTTGTCCTATGTGTTATAAGCATAGCAAAAAGGGGCACTTTACTGACTCTGGTCTCACTGTCTCCCTCCTTCTGGGTCCGACAGAATGGATTCCCTAGTCCCTTGCTTATGCTCTCTGAGTTTCACAATTAGGATTTTCCATCTCCCATTCATGCTCTCTCCCTTCCCGTATCCCAGGTGAAGAAAACTCCATGATCTAACCACAATACCAAAATACCACGGCTCTTTAGGTCTCTGGTCCATCAAGCAGTGAGAAACAGACAGAGAGTAATATAGAACACAATCACACACACACAAGTGTTACGTTCTTTGAGCTCAGAGGGAAGACAATAAGCGGACTATGAACAGGCATAATTCCAGGCTTATTGAATTCAAAGTTCTCCTCCTAAAAGCTCCCTTTTATTAGAGAAAAAGAGGAAGTAACAGTCATTTATTATAACCATGAAATAACACAAGGTGTTGCCAAAGTTCTTTTTACAGAGTAAGATCTGATTACAGTATATTAGATGAAATTTATAATTGCAAAAGTTGCAAAAATTATGTTGTGTCAGCAGGGACTTCCAGCTGACTGTACAATGAACTTTATGCTTGCACAGTTCATAGCCTATGTTCTTTTTGCTTGCGTTAACACTGTTCCATCTATTTTAAAGACGGTTACAGAGAACTCATGATCATGACATCCTATTCTATTTAAAAGGAAGTAGGTGAAAAGTCAAACTTCTAAACACATTTTGTATCAAGAAATTCATCCATCTTCAATTACATATTGGGGATTCTGGTATCCCTTTATCTGTCCATTCCTACAGTCCTCCCTGTGATTCTAGAAAGAATCATTACAAAAGAACAGTAGCTGAAACATGTCCAATTCCGTAATAATCTTCTACAGTAGGCTTCATTTTGCAGATGTTCTTTCAAAGTCCTAGGCACATCTGGTCCATAGGTGAGCTCCATCTTGTTCGTTGGAAGAAATCATTATACAAAATCATGTGACATTGTTTACCTTTGCTTAGCCTCAATAAAAAATGTGTACAGAAAACAAGACTTTACCAATTATTCTTGTAAGCACTACCTCTTCCAGCAGTGGCCAACTGCTTCTCGTAGATCTAGCAATAATTCAGAGATTAGTCCCTCATATCATGACACCAGTCATCACTCCAGATTCTTCAGCAGCATCCTTTCTCACCATGGGCTGTGCTATGCACATCTTAGATCAATCTTTTTCAGTGACCATCCACCCAGGCTTCACTGCTGCGCATACATGAGTAGTTCCGCTGGAATCGTTGATCTTTATCAGGAGTCTCCATATCCAGTAGCATATCATTCAGTCGTTTTCTTCCTCTTCGGCCCATTAGATTAGTGCATACAATATATATTTGTAAAAATCCAACTCTCCACTACAGCATCTCTCTTGATGCCATACAATTGCAAACAAGCACAATTATTCACCCCTAATGACAGTCTTAAATAGTTTAACAGAATTATATTATCTATTGTTAATTACAATACATCCATAGCTAGCACTAAATTATTACATAGCTAGTCTGTAACATACTCATTATTTTCATCTACATTCCTAAACTTATTCTGTCTACTTGCCAAATCAAATGTTAGCATGTGGCCTGATAGACACATTGCTTTTTCCTGTCAGGAACACGATTGTACATACTCATATCACTAATTATGTTTGTGATGTATTCTCCAGCCTTAACAATATACAAGATATAGTCAATCTGGTTTATTCAAGGGGTAACAAACATTAAAACATAACTAGCAGTTTATGACAAATAATCTAAACTCATTTCAATTGTTTGTCAATGATTATTAGGAAGGCGGTCTTATCTTAGGTGATGATTCAACTCACATTACTTTAAACATTATCACCACATCCTGCACACACAAACACCCCAGTACTTCACTGGTCTTCTCCACTTCCATATCCCTACACGTAGTCTTCATTCTCTTCACATTAATCAACTTCACTTCCCCCCACCATCTCGTGCACACTTTCAGTCTACCCATCATTCTGCCTTTTTCTTCTTTGGTCCAGCTCTGTGGAACTCTCTTCCCACTCCGCTCCGTCTGGAAGATAACTACACCAATTTCAGGCCCCTACTTAAATCCCATCTGTTCACCTCAGCATATAACCTCCCAGCCACACCCAACTGATCTGGTTTATCTATTTTTGCACTTTTCTTTGTTTTTATTTTTATTTTTTCTAATACTACTTTCCCCACTAATCACAGCAGTTCACATTGCAACTAAAACTTGGTACAGCACATTAAACAGGAACATTGATAACTTGAAATTTTTCTTTGTAAGACAATGAGGGTTAAGTGACTTATCCAAGGTCACAAGGAGTGCTAGTACTCTAGTCATTAGACTACTTCTCCATTCCATTCTAATTCACATAGACATCTAAGCTCACAAAGGAAGGAACATTTATATAAGGGTGTGTACATTCATAACTATAAACCTTTAACACCAAATTTGAACCAATTAAAACTGTTAATTACCACTTCTTTTCAGAACAAAACAGCATAGTAGTAGAATATCAGTACATAGGGCTCCTCATGCAAGAAGCCTGAGACAAAATCAGTATTAATCAAGTGAGCAGATAACTCAAGAACTCTAGGAAGAGCGAACACTCCAGCTAGTTGAGCATTAGCAAATAGCAAAGCAGCCGACTCTGTCACAGAATCAATTCTTTCAATTGCATCAGTTTTCCTTACTCATTGTGCAAAGCAGAACCATCAGTACAGAGTGAGGTCAAACAGTAGCAAGAAAAGAGATGAAAGAAAACTGTTTTTTTTCCAAGTGTAGAAGACACGAAAACTTAATGAGAGACATGTTAAAGCACTAAAAAAAAAAATCAGTAATTTGGATTGCAAAGACTACTGCTACCATCCCAGTGGCTTAAGTCTAGTGGGAAATTTCTGAGCAAAAACACAAACAGCAGCAATAGAAGAGGTAAGCATATTGGATCACACTTGCAATTAACAACATCAATTCTGCAGAGGTCTTAGCATAATAACTAAAACATATACGACATGAGAATTTAAGATCACTCCTCCAATCGACTCCTGCAGATTAGTTTAAAAGAGACTAAGAGAAATATCAGCATTTTTTCTTCAGACATTTACTCATACACTATCAAAGTTGAACTTTCAACATTATATACATATTCACCATACTGTTTTAATTACTTAATTCACTTGTTTGAATATAATAAGTTCAGATCCAGACCTAAAAAACACAACTTATTTACTATACATACACAAGTAAAAGAAATGGTTAATCACATTTGGAGGTTTTTTTTAACTTCCCTAATGGTTAGTCTAACAAAGAAAAGCTTACCACAGTTGCTCAAGACGTTCTTTTCTGCTAATATTGCAGTCATGCCAAACTGTTATCTGTGCCGGAAATCTCTACATTATTACTGCAATAAATATCAAAACTTACACTGCACAGCACACTTCCCTAACCACGAAATTAGAGGAAACAAACTTCACACTACAATTATGACATGAAAATCAGTCCTTTAAAACTTTGTTTGATTAATTCTATTTTACAGTCATACAGCAACAATATAAGTTTTTCCCTGTAAGCTTCCAGTTTCTTTTATATTTACACTATCCATCCTAAACACTTGATTATTACATTTTTCAAAACACAGAGTGCTTGCTGCACTTTTTAGCCTTAAACCATACACAGTACATTCATGACTGGTATGAAATTCGCTTCAAAAGCCATTTCATACTGTAACTAACCTCAATTTGCTCCACTGAAATGTTCCACCAAGGAGGAACGGCAAACTGTGGTTACTGGCAGTCATCAAATATTAACATAAGGGCGCTTCACCAAAACCTGCGCCTCATTTCACAATTAGGGCTTCCTTTCTCTGCCCTATATCACGAGCCTTCTCACTCCACTTATCTAACTGAGATCTCTAATTAACCTTACCGACTTTACATTATAATCACAATATACACACAGATACCTGTCAATTCTTTAGTATACTTACACAACCACTGCCTGTGTCCTTGAGACTTGTCTACTATGTCCAGCTACTGAAGGAACACAGAGATCCGAGTCACGGCAGAAACTGAAGAAAACTCCATGATCTAACCACAATACCACAATACCACGGCTCTTTAGGTCTCTGGTCCATCAAGCAGTGAGAAACAGACAGAGAGTAATATAGAACACAATCACACACACACACAAGTGTTATGTTCTTTGAGCTCAGAGGGAAGACAATAAGCGGACTATGAACAGGCATAATTCCAGGCTTACTGAATTCAAAGTTCTCCTCCTAAAAGCTCCCTTTTATTAGAGAAAAAGAGGAAGTAACAGTCATTTATTATAACCATGAAATAACACAAGGTGTCGCCAAAGTTCTTTTTACAGAGTAAGATCTGATTACAGTATATTAGATGAAATTTATAATTGCAAAAGTTGCAAAAATTATGTTGTGTCAGCAGGGACTTCCAGCTGACTGTACAATGAACTTTATGCTTGCACAGTTCATAGCCTATGTTCTTTTTGCTTGCGTTAACACTGTTCCATCTATTTTAAAGACGGTTACAGAGAACTCATGATCATGACATCCTATTCTATTTAAAAGGAAGTAGGTGAAAAGTCAAACTTCTAAACACATTTTGTATCAAGAAATTCATCCATCTTCAATTACATATTGGGGATTCTGGTATCCCTTTATCTGTCCATTCCTACACCAGGGAGATGATCTCTGGTTCCCTCTCATGGCCTCTCACTTCCTGGGTCCTAGATGTTCAGTTCTGGACTCTGGTTCTCCAGCTCTGGCCTCGTACCATCTCTGCTTCCAGGATCCAAGGGGAGTATATTGGTCTTCTGCTGACCACATCACAGAGGCCTACACATACTACTTCTCTTCCATTTCCAGCTTCTAATGGTTAAGAACTCTAGCTTGGAAACCCAGAGACCAGGGTTCGATTCCCACTGGCACTCCTTGTGGCCTTGGGCAATTCACTTTACCCTCCATTGCCTCAGAAAAATCCAAGTTATTAATGTCCCTGTTTAATGTACATTACTAAGTTTAAGTTTCAATGTAAACCGCTTTGATTGAAATGATAAAGTGGTATATAAAACCTGTTAAATAAATAAAATAAATAAAAACTCTCTACAATTTTTCCATGCATTCTTTATTTGACCACAAGTCACTTTTTTCTTCAAAATCTATTTTGTTGGCAAAATTTTGCTTTTTACTCATTCCAAAAAGACTTCCATCATGCAAGGGAAATAAATACCCTCAGTTCCCACACAAAGATGAGGACCTCACTTTTAGTAAGTAGAAATGTTAATTCATGTAAATAGCACTCTTGCCTATGGGGGTTATTCCGAGCCATGTTTAGCGGGGATGGATGTCCAGGTCAGACGTCCATCCCCACTAAACGTCAGGGCCATATCCCCTGCCTAAAACTCCCCACACATACATAGGAGATGTGTGGGGAGCTCTGGATGGGTGTGGGTGGGGACAGGCCAAGGGAGGAGCGAGGGCGGGAGGTGGACAGAGATGCGACCCCAGACATACAGGGCCAATTCTGAGGTTGGCCTATACATCCGGGGTCCCAACATCAATGGGGAACTTATTCCACCCTGGAAGAGGAGGAGTGGCCTAGTGGTTGGGGCAAGTTACCTTGGGCCAGGGGTTCAAATCATGCTAGAGGACAGCAACCTTGGGTTGGAAAGACTGGGGTTTCTAGACCCACAGATGCTCCTTGTGGCCTTGGGAAAGCCACGTAACCCTCTGTTGCCTCAGGTACAAAAACATAGATTGTGAGCCTTTTGGGAAAAAGGGGAAAATATATAAATACTTTACCTGAATGTACACTGCTTTGACCAGTAGAAAAACGGTATATAAGCCTAGTAAAATAAGTTCCCCTGGAGGGTGGGCCAGGTGAGGGGGTGGAAGAGCTTCCCAGCAGCCTGACCCTGCCTTTGGAAGGTTGCCACAGGAGTTGGGCTGCAGGGAAAGAAAATTGTTGTGGGAGGCAAGGGATCATGACTCCTTGATAAAGCTATGGCACCATGGCTCTTTAAGGAGCCTGGCTGAGTTAGCCAGGCAAGTGGCTGGATGTCTGGGGTGCCAGAATCAGGGTACCCCTACTGAATGTCCAGTTACTGTGCTGCAATATTGCTCCCTTGGGATTAGAATCAGATGCATCTCCGGGCCATCCAGATTTCTGGATGTCCAGATAGCCTGGACATTCACCTTCATAATGGGCCTCTATGTGAATATCTCTGTCCAGTAATACCCAACAGTCTTCCATTCTGATGGACTCTCTGCAGAGGGAGTGGGCAGAATTCAGAGCACAAATCACAGGGAGGCAGGACAAGTCGGAGTGACAGAAGTAGCAACATATCTGTCCTATGGCCTGCCACGATCTACCCACGGTGAGAGGCAAGCAGGCCCAGGGCAGCAGCGGTAACTGATTGCTTCCTATCGACAATCTCTCCATGGAAGTCAGGAAGCAATATCAAGCCTAGAGCAACACCGCATCTCAATGAATTGTCTACTGCTGCAGCGAGCTCAGAAGGAGGAAAAAGTTGACTCCAACAGAAATTTCCAAGTTGATTTCCAAGTTTAAATCTCCAGTTCATTGTAAGTGCCCCCCGGCACAATCATGTTTTATGTAAACCGCGCTGATTTTTAAGAGTGCGGTATAGAAGAAACAATAAATAAATAAATAAATAACGGGCAAGTAGAATGTAGCAGATGGCAAGAAGTTATGGGTCTTAGCTATAGGTGGGCAAAATTTTGGTGGGGCCAGAGCCCATATGGTCTGCCCCGTTCCGATGCTTATGACTGTCAATTGGCCTGTCACAACCCTACTTCTGTGGACACTCGCCCCTGCCACATACTTATCCTGGGGCATGCATGTCTACAGATGCTGTATGCTAGTGTAAAATGTAGGCTCACTGAAAGATTGCACCTACTTTTGCATGATCTGCACATAAGGATTTCTAGGAGCATACTTTGGAGGAACTGAGGAGAAGCTGCAGTGTGTATGCGTATTTTACAAAATGTGCTTATACATGCAGAGAATATAGACACACATTTATATAATCTTTGGATCAGAGTAAATGTGTGCAAGAGAATTTGTGCATTACTGGGGGTCATTGCAGGAGCCTATTTTATAAGTACCTATGCTGCCTTTTTAAAATAGGCCGGAAATAGTTGTTTTTTGACATCTCTGTTATGAAATTACTCCTCACGCTGTTCACTCTTTCTTGAAATGTTGCCACCAAATCCAGTTTACAGCATTTTATTAATTCTAGAGGAAATATAGTTCCCTATTCTTCTGGTTCCTTTCCATAAAGTTCCTTTCAGTTCCTTGTTTCTTAGGTTGTAAATCAAAGGGTTGAGCAGTGGAATTGCTGTTATATAGACTAAGGTAAGAAGTTTGTTAATGTCCATGGAGTAAGCAGACTTGGGACTCATATACAGAACTGCAGAGGTTCCATAAAATAAAAGGATGACTGTGAGGTGAGAGGAACAGTAGAAAAAGCTTTTTGTCTACCCGTAGCAGAGTGGATTTTTAGGATGGCAGAAATAATGTTCACATATGATATGATTGTTAATATGAATGGGGTAAAGCCAGAAGTGGCCCTTCAATATAATTTAAAGTTTCAATGATGTTGGTCCCTGAACATGCCAGGGTCATCAGCGCTGTGATATCACAGAAGAAATGGTTAATTTCATTGGAGTTACAGAAAGATGATTGTGATATTAATGTAACGCAAGGAACTATATTTAGGAATCCAGTCACCCAAGAAATAATTGCTAGAACTATGCAGACTTTCCTGTTCATGATGATGGTGTAGCGCAGGGGATTGCAGATGGCAACGTAGCGATCATAGGCCATGGCAGTCAGAAGGTAAAACTCTATATCTATGCAGGACAGGAACAGGTACATCTGGGTCATACACTGTGTAAAAGAAATGGTCTTATACTGTGTTATGAGCATTGCTAACAATTTAGGAACTGTGACAGACACATACGATATTTCTAGTAAGGACAAATTGCTAAGGAAGAAGAACATGGGCTTTGGAGACGGGAATCAGAGCACACTGCAGAAATAATAAGAAGATTCCCCATTATGCACAGCAGATAAATCATCAGAAACACAAGGAAAAGGAGAAGCTGCATCTCAGGAAGCTCAAAGAATCCCAGAATGATGAATTCTGTCACCTCAGTGTAATTTGTCTTTTCCATTTCACCCATTCTGATGAGCTGTTCGAATGAGAAGGGAGAAAACAACAACAACAAAAATTATAACAAATGTATCTAATGTGTATTTGATTTCTCAACTTTAGCACTCGCCATTTAGTCCTTTCTTCTATTCCTTACCTTAAAGGCCATTAATGACCTTCTGTACACACTCATTAACTCTTGCCCCTTTTCTTTATGCCATTCTGTTAACTCACTATCTTGACGAACAAGGCCTGCCCCATGTCTGTACCATATGTTTACACTAAGTACAACAGGAGCAAGGTAAAAAAACAGATAAGCTTTATTGAATGTCCTGACACAGACATACTTTGGCAAGTGACTTCTTCAAGGGAATAGCTTCAAAATACAAACAAAACTACAATTAATATACATAAAAACATGTCAAAAATATATAAAATATCTAAGGTAAATTATACAGACAAGTGTTAAAATCAAAATTAAATAATAACACTAAAATAAATATAGTAATATAATTAATTTGTTACATAAACTATCATAAGTAAATATAAAATAACAAAACAAGTGCTAAAGTAAATAATCAGTACTTTAATATATGATATATAAATCAAGAACATTAATAAAAAGGGTGAAAACATCTAAGGGACATTAAAACAAACTAAAACAAATTAAATAAGTAAAATATATGTTTAACGAGAATTGCAAATACATGTATATAGACAGAGAGTGACCGTGAAAGATGATATCACAGAGAGTGACCATGAAAGATGACATCACATAGTGCAATAATAACACCAATATGCCATAAGGATGACCATATAGGGCCAGGCAAGCACAATTCCCCTGAATGGGCCAGATATACAAGTGAATAAAGGTACAACAACCATTTTGCCTCTAAAGCAGTGGTTCTCAACCTTTTTTGTACCGCGACCCCTTTTACCATTGGTCAACTTGTGATGACCCCCAATGATAAAAACAAATGTGTCTCTCTTCCTTTACCATTAACGCATTGTCACTGTAATCATTTGTTGAATTATTAATATATTATAGGCCTTTGCGATATGTTTTTATTTATAAAATTTACTTATTTAAACCACAATAATTAAACACAATAACAAGTAACAATATTTGATTTCAAAATTATTATGATTTTGTAGTCAAATCAATAATATTAAATACAATTATTTTTTCTACCTTTGCTGTCTGACCTATTTATTCTGTGATCATGCTGGTCCTGATCTGAGGCTTCTGCTTTCCTGTCTTCCTCTTAGCTCTCTTTCTGTGGTCTATGGTCCATCTGCCATTTCTTATCTCTTCTTTTGTTTTTCTTCACTTCTTTCCATCAGCCTATTTCCAGTCCCCATAACCCTTCCCAGTATCAGCGCCCCTTTCCAGTCCTCCCTCCCAGTACCTTCTAATGTCAACTTGCATTCCCATGACTGCCACTGGTGGCCATTCCCTTCCAGTCCCCCTCCTTCCCCACGGTCCAGGCCCTTCTAGTACAAAAACCAGGGCCGCCTCTCTCAGCATCCACTCCATTCCAGTACCATTCTCCCATACACTCGCATCAGCCAAATTGTAGCCCTAGCCCCCAGTTTTATTCCAATGCCAGCATCTATATCCTACCCTCCCCAACATCAGCACATTTCCATTTGTAGGCCCCCCCCAATCAGCTCACTTCCAGTGCTAGTCCCCCCCTCAACCCCATTAGCAGTGCTAGTCTCCCCAATCAGCCCATTACCAGTCCTACCCCCATCAGCCCATATCCAGTGGAAGCCCCACCAATCAGCTCACTTCCAGTGCTAGTCCCCTCTCAACTCCATTACCAGTGCTAATCTCCCCAATCAGTCCATTACCAGTCCTAGCCTCCTCTAATCAGCCCATTTCCAGTCCTAACCTCCCCATCAGCTCATTTCCAATGCTAGCCCCCATCTGTCCATTACCAGTCCTACGCCCCATCAGCCCAGTACCAGTCCCAACCCCCCCCCCCTTGATCAGTCCATTCCCAGTCCTAGCCTTCCCTAATCAACCCATTACCAGTCCTAGACCACCCCCCAGATCTGCCCATTACTAGTGCTAGCCCCCTCATCAGACCATTATAATTCCCTCTGTCCAGCATTTATCCCCTGTCTGTCCAGTATGTCCCCCATCTCTCCCCTTTGTCCATGTCAGCCCCCCTCTGTCCATGTCAGCCCCCTCCCTTCCTCCCTCCCTCCATCAATGTCAGCCCCCCTCTATCCATGGCAGCCCCCCTCCCTCCCTCCCTGTCAGCCCCCTCCCTTCCTCCCTCCATCCATCCATCCATCCATCCCTCCATGTCAGCTCCCCCTCTATCCATGTCAACTCTCTCCCTCCCCCATGTCAGCCCAGTTGCAAGTTCCCTGCCCCCTCGTCCCTTCTCCCTATGTCTGTCTGCCCTGTTCTTCTGCAGCTGCAGTTCCCTGTCTCTTAGGGAACCGAGGCTGTGCCTGTGAAGCCGTTGCGGAGCCTTTCCGTCTCTCGATGGGCTCCTTGCAGCATTGTCCCACCTCCAAAGGAAGTTGTTTACCACTTCATTTGGAGGCAGAACAATGCTGCATGGAGCCTGTCGAGAGACGGGAAGGCTCCGCAACATTTTCACAGGCACAGTCGCGGTTCCCTAAGAGGCAGGGACCCGCGGCTGCTGAAGGGAGGCAGTGAGTTTGCCACTGCCGAGAAGTGGACTCGGCAGCGGCAGCAACCTTTGTGCTTTTTTTTCTTTTTTTTTAACTTGGCGGAGTGAGGCAACCCCTGGTAAATCCTGTGGTGACCCCCGTGGGGATCGTGACCCACAGGTTGAGAACTGCTGCTCTAAAGGAAAAATAAAGAAAGAAAAAGGGAAAAAAGGGGGGGGAAGGGGGTAGAGGGAGGGAGAAGAAGAGAAGGGGAGGGAGAAGGGGAAAGGGAAGACAGGAGAAGAGAAAAGGGAGAAAGGGAAGTAAAAAAAGGCTGTTCTGCTTCTATGAGATAACCAGAGAACAATGTTAAACTTAAACGGACTGAAGATAAAAATAAAAATAATTATGAGAAAAAGTAGGGAGCTAATTTTTCTGGCTCAGAAAAGCATATGTATTTTGTGTAAGCTGGAGTCTTCAGCATGGAAAGGAGATGCCAGATGGCTCTGTGTGAAAACCGGAATGAAACAGTGCTTACTATAGCCTTCTAACTCCATTCTTGGAGGGCCGCAAACCAGCCAGGTTTTCAGGATGTCCCTAATGAATATGCACAAGATATATTTGCATGTACTGCTCCCATTATATTCAAATTTATCTCATGCATATTCATTAGGCATATCCTGAAAACCTGACTGATCTGCAGCTCTACGGGACAGGAGTTAGAGATTCCTGTCCTAGTGGAATCATACTAGGCATTCCAATGGGGGGGAAAAATATCAGCAATAGCAATACAGTTTTTTTGGTGGGCATTGGGGGATCCTAAGGTTTTTGTAAAACCATAAGTATGACAAACTTCATATATAGGGAGGAACATGCACACTGAACCTAGCATATGGTTGGAATATCGTGTATCAATTTCACATTCTACAAATATTCTAGAACTGTTCAGTGTCGATGTTATGGTACTCAGTGTATATTCTGTATACTAACATTTGACACAGAACTTGTGCTCCTCCGCTGAAACTCCTTCCTAGACACTCTGAAAAAATTACTCAAGGCTTCATGCTCCTCTTCCTTGATGTCACTGCTGCCTTTGATTCAATTAGCCATGAACATCTCCACTAATCACATCTCCACTAATTCAGACAGAGGAACAACTCTGGAGGACTGTTATCAACAGGTCAGGGTAGGATTGAATAATTCACCCCCTTTCAAACAATGCCAGGGGGGCACTAGTGAGCCCATGGAAGAAAGGCTGCACTTTGAATCTGCTCCTGCCCATTTAATCCCTCTTTAAGAAAATGCTGCTTTAAATTGGCCACCAACCGCCAGGCTACATTCTGTTAGGGCAAAGTCTGCACTCCCCGATTTATAGGAAGGACTCTGCGAGCGCAGCAAAATGCCATCAGAGCCTGTTACTGCACCATTAGGATTCCCTTCAGGACTGCTGGGCTCAGATCATCGTGGTTTCCAGTAACTCCCTCTAATGTAAGATCCACGTAAATTAAGAAATGCACAATGCCTCCACAATTGACATTGATAGCATTCACTGGGCTCCTGCAAAGTACTGCCTTCTCGTACAGTTGAGGTCTAGTTTCCTGATCCCCCTGCCTGACCACGTGAGGGTGCTAAGGTGGCTCTTCAGATCAGAATTGCAAATGTAAGGCTGCCCATGGACTAGCACTGAAGGTACGGTCCCCTCTCTATAGCCCACCGATGTTGTTTGGTGACCACAGTAAGTGCCTCTATCTCCAAGATGCTGCTATTTGTTGGCTGTGCTTACGTAGCCTTATGGTGCTGGAATTTATTTATTTATTTATTTACTTCTCTTATATACCGCGCTATTAAAATCAGTGCGGTTTACAATTGAACAAAAAACATACTGCAATGTCACATGACAATTGAGTTTTTTACATTGAACATGGACGAGATAACCTGGAGGTAAAAGGGGTAACTAATTACAGAGTAATTATTCATGGAGTATGGTGAGAAATTATACATATAGTATGGTGAGAATTATACATATAGTATAGCTTGGTTTCAACATATTTATAAGAGGTTTAATCAATAAGATGTGTGATCAGTACCAATAATAAATAAGAGAGGGGATATGGTGGTAGAGCTAGTCATTTTCTTTATGGTGTTGGATTTTGGGTGGGGTGGAGTAGGGTGTAGGATGTGAGGATGGGTGGTTGTTTCTGGGATTGGATTCTGGGTAATGGATGAGGAAAGGTGTTGTTTGAGGGCTTTTCTAAATGACAATAGGTCTGGGGTGGAACGGAGCTCAGTGGGGAGGGCATTCCAGGTCATGGGTGCAAATAGGGAGAAGGCTCTATTGGCAGTAGCCTTTTTGCACTTAGTTAGAATGTTGGGGATCTCTAGAGTGTTTGCTTGATTAGATCTCCTGATCCTGTTGAACGGCCGTCTTTGAATGAGTTTGCTGATGGGTGAGGTGATCTGGTTCCTTAGGGCTTTGAATGTTAGTACTAGGGACTTATACTGGATTCTAGCCTGAAGTGGAAGCCAGTGGAGATCCATCATGACTGGGGTTATATGTTTAGCTCTTGATGTACCTGCAAGTACCCTTGCTGCAGCATTCATTGCAAGGCGAAGAGGTCCTAGTGTTGACTGAGGGAGGCCATGAAGGATGATATTTGCAAAGTCTAGATGTGGGAGCACCAAGGCTTGGAAGATAGTTCGGTAGTCATTAAAGTCCAATAGGGGCGCAGGTGACGTAGTATCCGGACCTTATGGTAAATTGCTTTCGTGATGTTCTTCACATGTGTAAACATGTCGAGTCATTGGTCAAGCGTGATGCCGAGATAGCGGATAGTTGATTTTGCTATCAACTCAATATTGTTTACTTTTAATGTGGGGGGTGGGGAGAACATCTGGTTCTTGGTGAGGAATAAGACATCTGTTTTACTATGGTTGATCCTTAAATTTTGTGTTGTAAGCCATTGTGATACAGCTTCGAAGCAGCTTGATATAGGTGAAAAGTCAGGTTGATCAATCAGGAATGGTGAGCAGATTAGGACGTCGTCTGCGTAGACTAGGCACTGGATGTTGAAGGAGCGGATTAGGGTACAAATTGGTTGCATATATATGTTGAACGTTAATGCAGATATGGATGAACCCTGAGGTACACCTTGATTGAGAGGGAATGGGTCAGAAGTCATGGGACCTGTTCTGACTTGTTGCCATCTGTTAGATAGGTAGGACTTGCACCATGCTATAGTTGAGCCTTGTATTCCTTTCTCCACAAGACAGAGTATCAGAGTTTCATGGTTGACTGAATCAAAGGCTGCAGCAATATCCATGAAAATGAGGACAAATCCCTGGCAGATGTTATCAAGTCCTGCAACTGCAATTGCTGCAACACATTGTGAAACACAGAAGCATTCCACCGGTGGTGGAAGATTTCACGTTTCTGGATCTTGGTGCCATCTCTTCCTTCTATACTTTATGCTGATAATTAGAGATAAGATCCAGAAGCCCCGAGGTGCTGGCCATCTGCTGGAGATTATCACCTGCTCTTCTCTCTCCCGTTTGCTATGACGAAAGTGAACTACAACCAAAAGACGCAGACAGAGCTCTCCCCACCCCCCAACTCGACACTGAATCTGCACCAGATAATTACATCTTCTAAGGTATCCACTATGGCATCCAAAAATAAATACTCCGCTATGCTGTCAAAGTTTTCAAGGAAAAGTGACAAACCAGAAAACCCAACCAGGGATAGAGTCTCAACCCCTGAGCCCGCTTGCTCACAGTTGAAGGAAAGACTTCTTCGCCGCCCACTAAGGCAGACCTTTTGGAGGTGTTTCAAGAGCTGTGGTCATTTAGAGTGGATTTCTTCAAAGCCATAACAGATCTGCGATCCGATTTAAAAAATCTGGATGATCATGTAACACAAAACAAAATAAACATCCGGGAACAAATTGATGCTACGGCCATATTCCGGTCCAAAATAATTAAGCTAGATCAGCTCACAAAGGATGATGATCTGGAGAACCAACAACACTGCAATAATATATGAATTCTAGCAGTTTCACAGGTATTGTACTTTTTCCATACATCAGACCTTTCTGTAATTTATAAACTCATTTCAACAAACTCGTTTTGTATGCTCAAGATTGTGCTTAGCTTATTTTAGCTTATCTTATTGATGCTGGTACGAATCCCCGACGCCACCAAATAGGTACCGCTTTTGCGTTTCGAATGCTTCTTCTTCAGGGTGGAATTTATTTATCAGAACGATCGGCAAAACAACCAGGAAGTTGTAGTAAAACAATATCAAAATTACCGCGGGTATCCGAAAATGTAGCTTGTGAGGAAACCGCACACCCACCTTTCAACCTGCGGCTAGACCAAGCACTCCCGTTCACCAGATCTCTTGAACCGCCAAACTTTCACAGTGTGCAGAAAAACGCCGCGCATGCGGAGAGATGTTCAAGTCCCGATTTAAATGGCTGTGACGCTGTTTTACCATCCAATCAGCTGGCAACACTTTTATTCCACAACAGACGTTGCTTGCATGAATGGACCACAACCCTTACTGATGCTAAACACACGCCCGACATTCAATGGAATTATTCAAACCAGTTGTACCCACTGTGTCCAATCGAAAAATCCATTTTTGTTCCTGGATCACTAATGTTTGAGCTCGGGACTTGCCATTTCTACCACCAAGTACCTTTTTGATCGCAAAGCACCGTAAGTCTCCAAACATATGATGGTTATCCATACAATGCGCCACTATTGGGGCTTCTAATAGCTTGCATTTTAACCTGCTGTGGTGCTCACTAATCCTGATTTTCAGTTGTCTCTCAGTCTTTCCAATATAAAAGAGGCCATAAGGGCACTTAATGGCATATACCACATAATCCGAGGCACAAGTCGTGGTGTATTTCAAAACATAATTCGGATTCAAACCCCTGGCCCTTTGGCCTGAGGTAGCATGCCCCAACCATTAGACCACTCCTCCCTCTATGTTTGTAGTAGGATGTGTGTGCAGGGTGTGGTTGGTGAGGGGTGCAGATGAAGTATAGCACCTGTACACTTGTGTTTTATAGAGCATTATGGCAATAAAGCCTTACCATCACATAAAATGTGTCTCATTGAGCTTATTCCTGGCTATTTGGTCTTGCCAATATGGTTGCACTGTCTTTTCATGGCCTGTGACTGGTCACTCTTCAGTATGTGCTTCACCAGTAGGTCTTCTGGGGCAATGGGTTGTCACCTCCTCAGTGCAAGGTTGTGCAGCATGCTGCATGCCATGAATAGTTGCAGAATCTTTGTGGACTGTATAGTAGCTTGCCTCCAGATCTGTTCAGTCACCTAAACCTGGTCTTCTTCTAGCCAAACATTCTTGCTATCATAGCTCTGGTGGTGCTGTGGGATCTATTGTATTGGTCCTATATACTTCATTCTTGGGTGCTACAACAGGGGTCATGAGCCAGCTCCATAGAAGATATCCTCGGTCACCTGCAAGAGATGTTGGTGGAGAGGACATTGGAGGTGGTTACTTATGGTTCTGGTCATAGCTGTCTACAGGGGCAGCAGAATGCCTCTTTGGTTGGTGAGGCCAAGCTCTACCCCCGAGCTTGTGCCACTTATTTTAATGTAATTCCATATCTTCTTTGTAACACACAATGCAAACTACAAAATTAAGCTACGAAAAAGAATTGGTTTGCTTCTTGTCATTTTTAGTTTTCATCTGAAAGAAATTAATGAAAAAACAATGCCTTATGTTCTGGGCCTGTCTGTCTCTAACATTTTCCTCAGCATCATGTGCAGCGTCGGCAAAAGAATATATTCTGCTCTCTATAAATGAGAGCTGCTGGTCCTTTAAAGCATGTTTTAGGATTTGAATGGCTGAATTTATGTTACAATTCCAGTTACACTGTCACAGACTCCTCACTCAGAAGCACTATTAATAGTTGCGGCCCAGGCCAGTGACTATGGACAAAGTGGTTTACAGCACGTAAAGAAAAAACCTAGTAAAACAGACTGTTACTGCCAAAGTGATTTGTTTGTGTGCAGTTTGTCCTATGTGTTATAAGCATAGCAAAAGGGGCACTTTACTGTCTCTGGTCTCACTGTCTCCCTCCTTCTGGGTCCGACAGAATGGATTCCCTAGTCCCCTTGCTTATGCTCTCTGAGTTTCACAATTAGGATTTTCTATCTCCCATTCATGCTCTCTCCCTTCCCGTATCCCAGGTGAAGAAAACTCCATGATCTAACCACAATACCACAATACCACATCTCTTTAGGTCTCTGGTCCATCAAGCAGTGAGAAACAGACAGAGAGTAATATAGAACACAATCACACACACACAAGTGTTACGTTCTTTGAGCTCAGAGGGAAGACAATAAGCGGACTATGAACAAGCATAATTCCAGGCTTACTGAATTCAAAGTTCTCCACCTAAAAGCTCCCTTTTATTAGAGAAAAAGAGGAAGTAACAGTCAATTATTATAACCATGAAATAACACAAGTTGTCGCCAAAGTTCTTTTTACAGATAAGATCTGATTACAGTATATTAGATGAAATTTATAATTGCAAAAGTTGCAAAAATTATGTTGTGTCAGCAGGGACTTCCAGCTGACTGTACAATGAACTTTATGCTTGCACAGTTCATAGCCTATGTTCTTTTTGCTTGCGTTAACACTGTTCCATCTATTTTAAAGATGGTTACAGAGAACTCATGATCATGACATCCTATTCTATTTAAAAGGAAGTAGGTGAAAAGTCAAACTTCTAAACACATTTTGTATCAAGAAATTCATCCATCTTCAATTACATATTGGGGATTCTTGTATCCCTTTATCTGTCCATTCCTACACTAGGGAGATGAACTCTGGTTCCCTCTCACGGCCTCTCACCTCCTGGGTCCTAGATGTTCAGTTCTAGACTCTGGTTCTCCAGCTCTGGCCTTGTACCATCTCTGCTTCCAGGATCCAAGGGGAGTATATTGGTCTTCTGCTGACCACATCACAGAGGCCTACACATACTACTTCTCTTCCATTTCCAGCTTCTAATGGTTAAGAACTCTGGCTTGGAAACCCAGAGACCAGGGTTCGATTCCCACTGGCACTCCTTGTGGCCTTGGGCAATTCACTTTACCCTCCATTGCCTCAGAAAAATCCAAGTTATTAATGTCCCTGTTTAATGTACATTACTAAGTTTAAGTTTCAATGTAAACCGCTTTGATTGAAATGATAGTGTATCCTGAATAACAGGTTAGCAGTGAGGAAACTCGCCTGGCTAGGTTGGCTGCAGCCCTTGTGGCTGAGCCTTGATTATCTTACTACAATTTCATGGTTTGATTAGACTCTCCCCGAGACGTGGTTTGGAAGTTTAATGATGATTACCTGTTTTGGTTTATATTCTTCCTTTATTTTTCTGTATTATCGGTTGTAATTGTTTATCTATTATGACTCTGTAAAAAGTATCTTCATAAATAAAATATATTAAAAAAAAAAAAAAAAAAAAAAAAAAAAAAAAATCCAAGTTATTAATGTCCCTGTTTAATGTACATTACTAAGTTTAAGTTTCAATGTAAACCGCTTTGAATGAAATGATAAAGTGGTATATAAAACCTGTTAAATAAATAAAATAAATAAAAACTCTCTACAATTTTTCCATGCATTCTTTATTTGACCACAAGTCACTTTTTTCTTCAAAATCTATTTTGTTGGCAAAATTTTGCTTTTTACTCATTCCAAAAAGACTTCCATCATGCAAGGGAAATAAATACCCTCAGTTCCCACACAAAGATGAGGACCTCACTTTTAGTAAGTAGACATGTTATTTCATGTAAATAGTACTCTTGCCTATAGGGGTTATTCCGAGCCATGTTTAGCGGGGATGGATGTCCAGGTCAGACGTCCATCCCCACTAAACATCGGGACCATATCCCCTGCCTAAAACTCCCCACACATACATAGGAGATGTGTGGGGAGCTCTGGATGGGTGTGGGTGGGGACAGGCCAAGGGAGGAGTGAGGGCGGGAGGTGGACAGAGATGCGACCCAAGACATACAGGGCCAGTCCTGAGGTTGGCCTATACATCCGGGGTCCCAACATCAATGGAGAACTTATTCCACCCTGGAAGAGGAGGAGTGGCCTAGTGGTTGGGGCAAGTTACCCTGGGCCAAGGGTTCAAATCATGCTAGAGGACAGCAACCTTGGGTTGGAAAGACTGGGGTTTCTAGACCCACAGATGCTCCTTGTGGCCTTGGGAAAGCCACGTAACCCTCTGTTGCCTCAGGTACAAAAACATAGATTGTGAGCCTTTTGGGAAAAAGGGGAAAATATATAAATACTGTACCTGAATGTACACTGCTTTGACCAGTAGAAAAACGGTATATAAGCCTAGTAAATAAGTTTCCCTGGAGGGTGGGCCAGGTGAGGGGGTGGAAGAGCTTCCCATCAGCCTGACCCTGCCTTTGGAAGGTTGCCACAGGAGTTGGGCTGCAGGGAAAGAAAATTGTTGTGGGAGGCCAGGGATCATGACTCTTTAATAAAGCTATGGTACCATGGCTCTTTAAGGAGCCTGGCTGAGTTAGCCAGGCAAGTGGCTGGATGTCTGGGGTGCCAGAATCAGGGTACCCCTACTGAATGTCCATTTACTGTGCTGCAATATTGCTCCCTTGGGATTAGAATCAGGTGCATCTCCGGGCCATCCAGATTTCTGGATGTCCAGATAGCCTGGACATTCACCTTCATAATGGGCCTCTATGTGAATATCTCTGTCCAGTAATACCCAACAGTCTTCCATTCTGATGGACTCTCTGCAGAGGGAGTGGGCAGAATTCAGAGCACAAATCACAGGGAGGCAGGACAAGTCGGAGTGACAGAAGTAGCAACATATCTGTCCTATGGCCTGCCACGATCTACCCACGGTGAGAGGCAAGCAGGCCCAGGGCAGCAGCGGTAACTGATTGCTTCCTATCGACAATCTCTCCATGGAAGTCAGGAAGCAATATCAAGCCTAGAGCAACACCGCATCTCAATGAATTGTCTACTGCTGCAGCGAGCTCAGAAGGAGGAAAAAGTTGACTCCAACAGAAATTTCCAAGTTGATTTCCAAGTTTAAATCTCCAGTTCATTGTAAGTGCCCCCCGGCACAATCATGTTTTATGTAAACCGCGCTGATTTTTAAGAGTGCGGTATAGAAGAAACAATAAATAAATAAATAAATAAATAACGGGCAAGTAGAATGTAGCAGATGGCAAGAAGTTATGGGTCTTAGCTATAGGTGGGCAAAATTTTGGTGGGGCCAGAGCCCATATGGTCTGCCCCGTTCCGATGCTTATGACTGTCAATTGGCCTGTTACAACCCTACTTCTGTGGACACTCGCCCCTGCCACATACTTATCCTGGGGCATGCATGTCTACAGATGCTGTATGCTAGTGTAAAATGTAGGCTCACTGAAAGATTGCACCTACTTTTGCATGATCTGCACATAAGGATTTCTAGGAGCATACTTTGGAGGAACTGAGGAGAAGCTGCAGTGTGTATGCGTATTTTACAAAATGTGCTTATATATGCAGAGAATATAGACACACATTTATATAATCTTTGGATCAGAGTAAATGTGTGCAAGAGAATTTGTGCATTACTGGGGTCATTGCAGGAGCCTATTTTATAAGTACCTATGCTGCCTTTTTAAAATAGGCCGGAAATAGTTGTTTTTTGACATCTCTGTTATGAAATTACTCCTCACGCTGTTCACTCTTTCTTGAAATGTTGCCACCAAATCCAGTTTACAGCATTTTATTAATTCTAGAGGAAATATAGTTCCCTATTCTTCTGGTTCCTTTCCATAAAGTTCCTTTCAGTTCCTTGTTTCTTAGGCTGTAAATCAAAGGGTTGAGCAGTGGAATTGCTGTTATATAGACTAAGGTAAGAAGTTTGTTAATGTCCATGGAGTAAGCAGACTTGGGACTCATATACAGAACTGCAGAGGTTCCATAAAATAAAAGGATGACTGTGAGGTGAGAGGAACAGGTAGAAAAAGCTTTTTGTCTACCCGTAGCAGAGTGGATTTTTAGGATGGCAGAAATAATGTTCACATATGATATGATTGTTAATATGAATGGGGTAAAAGCCAGAAGTGGCCCTTCAATATAATTTAAAGTTTCAATGATGTTGGTCCCTGAACATGCCAGGGTCATCAGCGCTGTGATATCACAGAAGAAATGGTTAATTTCATTGGAGTTACAGAAAGATGATTGTGATATTAATGTAACGTAAGGAACTATATTTAGGAATCCAGTCACCCAAGAAATAATGGCTAGAACTATGCAGACTTTCCTGTTCATGATGATGGTGTAGCGCAGGGGATTGCAGATGGCAACGTAGCGATCATAGGCCATGGCAGTCAGAAGGTAAAACTCTATATCTATGCAGGACAGGAACAGGTACATCTGGGTCATACACTGTGTAAAAGAGATGGTCTTATACTGTGTTATGAGCATTGCTAACAATTTAGGAACTGTGACAGACACATATGATATTTCTAGTAAGGACAAATTGCTAAGGAAGAAGAACATGGGGCTTTGGAGACGGGAATCAGAGCACACTGCAGAAATAATAAGAAGATTCCCCATTATGCACAGCAGATAAATCATCAGAAACACAAGGAAAAGGAGAAGCTGCATCTCAGGAAGCTCAAAGAATCCCAGAATGATGAATTCTGTCACCTCAGTGTAATTTGTCTTTTCCATTTCACCCATTCTGATGAGCTGTTCGAATGAGAAGGGAGAAAACAACAACAACAAAAATTATAACAAATGTATCTAAATGTGTATTTGATTTCTCAGCTTTAGCACTCGCAATTTAGTCCTTTCTTCTATCCCTTACCTTAAAGGCCATTAATGACCTTCTGTACACACTCATTAACTCTTGCCCCTTTTCTTTATGCCATTCTGTTAACTCACTATCTTGACGAACAAGGCCTGCCCCATGTCTGTACCATATGTTTACCCTAAGTACAACAGGAGCAAGGTAAAAAACAGATAAGCTTTATTGAATGTCCTGACACAGACATACTTTGGCAAGTGACTTCTTCAAGGGAATAGCTTCAAAATACAAACAAAACTACAATTAATATACATAAAAACATGTCAAAAATATATAAAATATCTAAGGTAAATTATACAGACAAGTGTTAAAATCAAAATTAAATAATAACACTTTAAAATAAATATAGTAATATAATTAATTTGTTACATAAACTATCATAAGTAAATATAAAATAACAAAACAAGTGCTAAAAGTAAATAATCAGTACTTTAATATATGATATATAAATCAAGAACATTAATAAAAAGGGTGAAAACATCTAAGGGACATTAAAACAAACTAAAACAAATTAAATAAGTAAAATATATGTTTAACGAGAATTGCAAATACATGTATATAGACAGAGAGTGACCGTGAAAGATGATATCACAGAGAGTGACCATGAAAGATGACATCACATAGTGCAATAATAACACCAAAATGCCATAAGGATGACCATATAGGGCCAGGCAAGCACAATTCCCCTGAATGGGCCAGATATACAAGTGAATAAAGGTACAACAACCATTTTGCCTCTAAAGCAGTGGTTCTCAACCTTTTTTGTACCGCGACCCTTTTACCATTGGTCAACTTGTGATGACCCCCAATGATAAAAACAAATGTGTCTCTCTTCCTTTACCATTAACGCATTGTCACTGTAATCATTTGTTGAATTATTAATATATTATAGGCCTTTGCGATATGTTTTTCTTTATAAAATTTACTTATTTAAACCACAATAATTAAACACAATAACAAGTAACAATATTTGATTTCAAAATTATTATGATTTTGTAGTCAAATCAATAATATTAAATACAATTATTTTTTCTACCTTTGCTGTCTGACCAATTTATTCTCTGATCATGCTGGTCCTGATCTGAGGCTTCTGCTTTCCTGTCTTCTCTTAGCTCTCTTTCTGTGGTCTATGGTCCATCTGCCATTTCTTATCTCTTCTTTTGTTTTCTTCACTTCTTTCCATCAGCCTATTTCCAGTCCCCATAACCCTTCCCAGTATCAGCCCCTTTCCAGTCCTCCCTCCCAGTACCTTCTAATGTCAACTTGCATTCCCATGACTGCCACTGGTGTCCATTCCTTTCCAGTTCCCCTCCTTCCCCACTGTCCAGCTCCTTCTAGTCCAAATACCATGGCAGTCTCTCTCAGCATCCACTCCCTTCCAGTCCCATTCTCCCATCCCCTCACATCAGCCCATTTGTAGCCCTAGCCCCCAGTTTTCTTCCAAGGCCAGCAGCTCTATCCTCCCCTCCCCACCATCAGCCCATTTCCAGTTGAAGCCCCCCCCCCAATCAGCTCACTTCCAGTGCTATTCCCCCCCTCAACCCCATTAGCAGTGCTAGTCTCCCCTTCAGCCCATTACCAGTCCTACCCCCCATCAGCCCATATCCAGTTGAAGCCCCCCCAATCAGCTCACTTCCAGTGCTAGTCCCCTCTCAACTCCATTACCAGTGCTAATCTCCCCAATCAGCCCATTACCAGTCCTACCCCCCATCAGCCCATATCCAGTTGAAGCCCCCCCAATCAGCTCACTTCCAGTGCTAGTCCCCTCTCAACTCCATTACCAGTGCTAATCTCCCCAATCAGTCCATTACCAGTCCTAGCCTCCTCTAATCCGCCCATTTCCAGTCCTACGCTCCGCATCAGCTCATTTCCAATGCTAGCCGCCATCTGTCCATTACCAGTCCTACGCCCCATCAGCCCATTACCAGTCCCAACCCCCCCCCTTGATCAGTCCATTCCCAGTCCTAGCCTTCCCTAATCAACCCATTACCAGTCCTAGACCACCCCCCAGATCTGCCCATTACTAGTGCTAGCCCCCTCATCAGACCATTATAATTCCCTCTGTCCAGCATTTATCCCCTGTCTGTCCAGTATGTCCCCATCTCTCCCCTTTGTCCATGTCAGCCCCCCTCTGTCCATGTCAGCCCCGTCCCTCCCTCCCTCCATCAATGTCAGCCCCCCTCTATCCATGGCAGCCCCCCTCCCTCCCTCCCTGTCAGCCCCCTCCCTTCCTCCCTCCATCCATCCATCCATCCCTCCATGTCAGCTCCCCCTCTATCCATGTCAACTCTCTCCCTCCCCCATGTCAGCCCTGTTGCAGGTTCCCTGCCCCCTCCTCCCTTCTCCCTATGTCTGTCTGCCCTGTTCTTCTGCAGCTGCGGTTCCCTGTCTCTTAGGGAACCGAGGCTGTGCCTGTGAAGCCGTTGCGGAGCCTTTCCGTCTCTCGATGGGCTCCTTGCAGCATTGTCCCACCTCCAAAGGAAGTTGTTTACCACTTCATTTGGAGGCGGAACAATGCTGCATGGAGCCTGTCGAGAGACGGGAAGGCTCCGCAACATTTTCACAGGCACAGTCGCGGTTCCCTAAGAGGCAGGGAACCGCGGCTGCTGAAGGGAGGCAGTGAGTTTGCCACTGCCGAGAAGTGGACTCGGCAGCGGCAGCAACGTTTGTGCTTTTTTCTTTTTCTTTTTTTTTAACTTGGCGGAGTGAGGCAACCCCTGGTAAATCCTGTGGTGACCCCCGTGGGGATCGTGACCCACAGGTTGAGAACTGCTGCTCTAAAGGAAAAATAAAGAAAGAAAAAGGGAAAAAAGGGGGGGGGGAGGGGGTAGAGGGAGGGAGAAGGAGAGAAGGGGAGGGAGAAGGGGAAAGGGAAGACAGGAGAAGAGAAAAGGGAGAAAGGGAAGTAAAAAAAGGCTGTTCTGCTTCTATGAGATAACCAGAGAACAATGTTAAACTTAAACGGACTGAAGATAAAAATAAAAATAATTATGAGAAAAAGTAGGGAGCTAATTTTTCTGGCTCAGAAAAGCATATATATTTTGTGTAAGCTGGAGTCTTCAGCATGGAAAGGAGATGCCAGATGGCTCTGTGTGAAAACCGGAATGAAACAGTGCTTACTATAGCCTTCTAACTCCAGTCTTGGAGGGCCGCAAACCAGCCAGGTTTTCAGGATGTCCCTAATGAATATTCACAAGATATATTTGCATGTACTGCCCCCATTATATTCAAATTTATCTCATGCATATTCATTAGGCATATCCTGAAAACCTGACTGATCTGCAGCTCTACTGGACAGGAGTTAGAGATTCCTGCCCTAGTGGAATCATACTAGGCATTCCAATGGGGGGGGAAAAATATCAGCAATAGCAATACAGTTTTTCTGGTGGGCATTGGGGGATCCTAAGGTTTTTGTAAAACCATAAGTATGACAAACTTCATATATAGGGAGGAACATGCACACTGAACCTAGCATATGTTCCCTGTAAGTATTAGTGTATGTGTCTCATATCCCCGTGTGTTAAATGTATCCCCCAATTGTGTTGTGACCGCTTTGATTGAAGGATAAGGCGGTATACAAAACTGTCTAAATAAATAAAAATAAATAAATAAATATGGTTGGAATATCGTGCATCAATTTCACATTCTACAAATATTCTAGAACTGTTCAGTGTCGATGTTATGGTACTCAGTGTATATTCTGCATACTAACATTTGACACAGAACTTGTGCTCCTCCGCTGAAACCACCCAAGTGTACCTCTTTATCCATAATTTGAAAGATCACCCTTATGTACAAGTCCCATAAAGAGACAACTAGAAAACATCATTACGGACCTCAACACCACTACCTCTCCACTCGACCCTTGTCCGGTTTCTTGGATCAAGGTCGCTAAACACGAACCCATCCCAAACCTACTATGCATATTACAGACATCCCTTCACTTGGCAGTATGCCTAAGAACTTCAAGCACGCATTCATCAGGCCTTTAATAAAAAATCACACAGACGACCCAACGTCACCATCTTCATATAGATCCATCTCTAGCATACCCTGCCTTGCCGAAATCATTGAAAAAGCGGTACAACTTCAGACGCAGGACAATGTCAACTCTCATGCCCCCCTTGATCAGTAACATCATGGATTCAAACCATTTCACAGTACTGAAACTCCTTCCTAGACACTCTGAAAAAATTACTCAAGGCTTCATGCTCCTCTTCCTTGATGTCACTGCTGCCTTTGATTCAATTAGCCATGAACATCTCTTATCACATCTCCACTAATTCAGACAGAGGAACAACTCTGGAGGACTGTTATCAACAGGACAGGGTAGGATTGAATAATTCACCCCCTTTCAAACAATGCTAGGGGGGCACTAGTGAGCCCATGGAGGAAAGGCTGCACTTTGAATCTGCTCCTGCCCATTTAATCCCTCTTTAAGAAAATGCTGCTTTAAATTGGCCACCAACCGCCAGGCTACATTCTGTTAGGGCAAAGTCTGCACTCCCCGATTTATAGGAAGGACTCTGCGAGCGCAGCAAAATGCCATCAGAGCCTGTTACTGCACCATTAGGATTCCCTTCAGGACTGCTGGGCTCAGATCATCGTGGTTTCAGGTAACTCCCTCTAATGTAAGATCCACGTAAATTAAGAAATGCACAATGCCTCCACAATTGACTTTGATAGCATTCACTGGGCTCCTGCAAAGTACTGCCTTCTCGTACAGTTGAGGTCTAGTTCCTGATCCCCCTGCCTGACCACTTGATGGTGCTAAGGTGGCTCTTCAGATCAGAATTGCAAATGTAAGGCTGCCCATGGACTAGCACTGAAGGTACGGTCTCCTCTCTATAGCCCTCCGATGTTGTTTGGTGACCACAGTAAGTGCCTCTATCTCCAAGATGCCGCTATTTGTTGGCTGTGCTTACGTAGCCTTATGGTGCTGGAATTTATTTATTTATTTATTTTTATTTATTTATTTACTTCTCTTATATACCGCGCTATTAAAATCAGTGCGGTTTACAATTGAACAAAAAACATACTGCAATGTCACATGACAATTGAGTTTTTACATTGAACATGGACGAGATAACCTGGAGGTAACAGGGGTAACTAATTACAGAGTAATTTTTCATGGAGTATGGTGAGAAATTATACATATAGTATGGTGAGAAATTATACATATAGTATAGCTTGGTTTCAACATATTTATAAGAGGTTTAATCAATAAGATGTGTGATCAGTACCAATAATAAATAAGAGAGGGGATATGGTGGTAGAGCTAGTCATTTTCTTTATGGTGTTGGATTTTGGGTGGGGTGGAGTAGGGTGTAGGATGTGAGGATGGGTGGTTGTTTCTGGGATTGGATTCTGGGTAATGGATGAGGAAAAGGTGTTGTTTGAGGGCTTTTCTAAATGACAATAGGTCTGGGGTGGAACGGAGCTCAGTGGGGAGGGCATTCCAGGTCATGGGTGCAAATAGGGAGAAGGCTCTATTGGCAGTAGCCTTTTTGCACTTAGTTAGAATGTTGGGGATCTCTAGAGTGCTTGATTAGATCTCCTGATCCTGTTGAACGGCCGTCTTTGAATGAGTTTGCTGATGGGTGAGGTGATCTGGTTCCTTAGGGCTTTGAATGTTAGTACTAGGGACTTATACTGGATTCTAGCCTGAAGTGGAAGCCAGTGGAGATCCATCATGACTGGGGTTATATGTTTAGCTCTTGATGTACCTGCAAGTACCCTTGCTGCAGCATTCATTGCAAGGCGAAGAGGTCCTAGTGTTGACTGAGGGAGGCCATGAAGGATGATATTTGCGAAGTCTAGATGTGGGAGCACCGAGGCTTGGAAGATAGTTCGGTAGTCATTAAAGTCCAATAGGGGGCGCAGGTGACGTAGTATCCGGACCTTATGGTAAATTGCTTTCGTGATGTTCTTCACATGTGTAAACATGTCGAGTCATTGGTCAAGCGTGATGCCGAGATAGCGGATAGTTGATTTTGCTATCAACTCAATATTGTTTACTTTTAATGTGGGGGGTGGGGAGAACATCTGGTTCTTGGTGAGGAATAAGACATCTGTTTTACTATGGTTGATCCTTAAATTTTGTGTTGTAAGCCATTGTGATACAGCTTCGAAGCAGCTTGATATAGGTGAAAAGTCAGGTTGATCAATCAGGAATGGTGAGTAGATTAGGACGTCGTCTGCGTAGACAAGGCACTGGATGTTGAAGGAGCGGATTAGGGTACAAATTGGTTGCATATATATGTTGAACATTAATGCAGATAGGGATGAACCCTGAGGTACACCTTGATTGAGAGGGAATGGGTCAGAAGTCATGGGACCTGTTCTGACTTGTTGCCATCTGTTAGATAGGTAGGACTTGCACCATGCTATAGCTGAGCCTTGTATTCCTTTCTCCACAAGACGGAGTATCAGAGTTTCATGGTTGACTGAATCAAAGGCTGCAGCAATATCCATGAAAATGAGGACAAATCCCTGGCAGATGTTATCAAGTCCTGCAACTGCAATTGCTGCAACACATTGTGAAACACAGAAGCATTCCACCGGTGGTGGGAGATTTCACATTTCTGGATCTTGGTGCCATCTCTTCCTTCTATACTTTATGCTGATAATTAGAGATAAGATCCAGAAGCCCCGAGGTGCTCGCCATCTGCTGGAGACTGTCACCTGCTCTTCTCTCTCCCGTTTGCTATGACGAAAGTGAACTACAACCAAAAGACGCAGACAGAGCTCTCCCCACCCCCCAACTCGACACTGAATCTGCACCAGATAATTACATCTTCTAAGGTATCCACTATGGCATCCAAAAATAAATACTCCGCTATGCTGTCAAAGTTTTCAAGGAAAAGTGACAAACCAGAAAACCCATCCAGGGATAGAGTCTCAACCCCTGAGCCCGCTTGCTCACAGTTGAAGGAAAGACTTCTTCGCCGCCCACTAAGGCGGACCTTTTGGAGGTGTTTCAAGAGCTGTGGTCATTTAGAGTGGATTTCTTCAAAGCCATAACAGATCTGCGATCTGATTTAAAAAATCTGGATGATCATGTAACACAAAACAAAATAAACATCCGGGAACAAATTGATGCTACGGCCATATTCCGGTCCAAAATAATTAAGCTAGATCAGCTCACAAAGGATGATGATCTGGAGAACCAACAACACTGCAATAATATATGAATTCTAGCAGTTCCGGAGCTGTCTTGGGGTCAGGAGAATACTATACAACTTGTGCAAGAAATATATGCCTGCTTTTTTCCAGGAGGCCAGGTCCGGTAAAGATAGAGTGAGCGCATCGGGGTGTGGGATCCTAGTCTGGGGGAGAAGCTCGGTCTCGACCTATCTTGGTATGTTTTTCCTTCTTTGAAGACAAGGTGACCTTACTCCACAGTCTGCGACGCAAATGTGTGATACCCATTCCGCGAGTATGAGATTCAGATATACCAGGACCTCTCCCAGTATACTTTAGAGCACCACCACAGTTTTAAAACTCTTATGCAGCTACTCCAGAAAAAAGATCCGATACAGATAGGGGTTCCCTTTTGCACTCCTTTTATGTTCCTTTTCGACTGGAACAACATAACTGGAACGTAACTGGAACAACGTAACTCACAAGATTACAGAACTTTCGGCTTGCCTGGATTTTGTGGATTTAATTCAAAATGATGGATGACATACATTGCGGCAGTGCGATGCTCATTGAGAGTATGAAGTCTCGACTCCAAAACTTCATAAGGTACCCAGGTCTCACCGCCAGTCTGAGGCCGAGGTGGAAGACACACAGAATAAAACAATGGACTCAAACGCTCCCCATTGACAGATACTATATCCAGGATTTGTGTCCCTGATTTGGCAGTTGTAGGATTTACTCCTTACCTCTTTTTCAGTTCCTCTTTTTCAAGTTGGGTTTGGTACATTCTTGCATATTTTCTCAATAAAATCTATTGGTGAAGAGGGGGAGGGTTTAGGGTTTGGATATCGGGATAACGGCTACTGTGGGTAATTGGGAAGCTGAGTTGAGGGAAGGACAGTGCAAAGAGAAGAGAAGAGTGGGTTTTTTCTTTAAGTGGGATGTGATGACATAATGAGAGGTGGGGGGTTGTTGGGCAACTAGAGAAGTGGGATCATGGGTTGGGGGTGGACGGGAGGTCTCACTCTCATACCTCTTAGGTTTTACAGATGGTGGCACCTTAGATGTCCTCTTGTTTATGTTACAGTGAATTGTTTCAGACCCAGCCACGAATCAACGCGGCTGGGCACAGGCATGCGGTGGCAAGCCGAAGGGCCGGGGGGAGGGGCGGGGGGGGACGGCGGAAGGGGGGGCGGGCAAAGAGCCGCAGTCAAAAGAGCGCGCCTGGCGTGGGCGCGGCCTCTTTGCCGCTCACCCCCCTTCCTGGAGGAAACCGGACACCCGCCCGACCCACCCAATTAGCAAGCATGCAAGACGGCTGAAAAACGCACCCGGTGAGAGAGAACACAGCCTAGGCCTTAAGTAAACGGGGGGGACGTACTGGAGAGATACACGGACCTCCCCCCAGAGAGAGGGAGATGGCGACAAGAACACTGCGCAGAGAGACCCCCCTGCCTTGCTTTGACGGCGGGCAAAGGGGGGGGGGGTGTAAGGAAGAAAGGTTGCCAAGTCTGCTCGAACGGCAGGTGTAACAGCCTTTCGACTGAAGATACGAAAGACTAAGGGACTGGGAAAAGCTTTCACAGCAGAGAGTCCCTCCTGCGATGTAAAACGTTTGAAGGATATTCGGCTGTGTCTCTCGAGGGTTGCAAAAAGAAAAGGGATACAAGGAATGTGCAGACTATGTTTGTTGATTGTGACGTGCATGCTGTGGCCAACAGTTTTTGTTGTACTGTTAATAACCACTGTTGTCAAATAAATCAAATAGTTTGGTGAAAGAAACTCCATGGTGTAATGTGGTGAATCACTGGAGGGAAAAGGGAGGGGGAGGGGAGGGGGAAGGGGGAGGGTCACGGGTAAGGGGAGAGGGAGAGGGACCCGAGGCGGTCATGCCAGTTGCGTGGCTGTGTCCTTATGATTCAGGACCGCAGGGTTTAGAGGGGAGGAAGGGGGGAATCTGGGGAGGGCAACAGAGTCCAGAGGGAGGACATATACTTATAGAGAACTGGAGGCCTTCAGGGGAGACTATGGTTTTTCTATAACCCTTAGCAAGATTGTGCTCTGACATAACACCTTGGAGAAGATCTCAGTTAGCGCTCTTCCTGTGGTTAAATGCCTAAGATTACCTTTTGGAATATCAGTGGAATTCATCATCCAGTTAAGAGGAGGTGGGTATTCGATCAGGTACGCAGATCACATGCAGATGTGATTTTTCTACAAGAGATGCATCTAGCTTTACAAGACCATCTATGACTTATTTCTTCAACATATCCACAAGTGTTTGCTGCAAGCCTCAATTCACACAAGTGGAGGGGGGGGGGAGGGAGTGGTCACCATGTTTTCTCAAGCCTGTCCTTTTTCGTTAACCACTTGATTTGGTGATCCTTATGGGTGCTACCTGATCCTGGTAGGCTCTCTGTACAGAACTATTGTCATGCTGGTTAATGTTTACGTTCCTCCAATGGAGATTGGGAGATCTTAGAATTTATGCGCAAGGAGAGTTTTTCATAAGCAGCAACTTTAACTGCATCTTTTCAGTGCTTGACAAACTGGGTCATGGAAATCCTGCCACTCTACACACACCTCAACTTGCAAATCTTTTGAAAGAATGGGACCTACGCAATGCTTGGTGTGAGCTTCATTTAACTTATTCATGCATTGATTACACAGGTACACTAAAAAAATTTTTTTTTAAACTGCCTCTAATGTTTCGATTGATTTTTACGTTTTTTGGTGCGCTGAATTCAAATCTGGTAACCAATTTGCTCCATCACGTACAGATTTTTTGCTACATTGGGTTAGCAGTTTGAGGTGAACGTTTCAGATTGAGTGCGATCGAGATAAAAGTTTCTTGGATGAATTCTTTATACTAATTGTTTAGTAGTTATTCAAATAAGAATAAAGAAAATTGCAACAAGGCAGCACATAAGAATAGAGTAATGTCAACAAAACACACTGTGATGGTAGCAAAATTGTCTGCACTTAAAACAGCCACATACATGTGCACAAACATTGAGCATATAAGAGCGAGGTTAGACACAAAGCAAAGCAAAGAAATGTGCAAAAAATGTTGTACAGGTATGTATGTAAGAATAGAAAACGCAAACCGCACCATTGCAATACATGAAGACAAACACCCGATGGTGTGAAAATAAAATTCTAATAAATGAGATCCGACACTGTGGTAATAACTAGCAAATTTTTATTTCAAAGTTTAGTAAAAACACGATATTTGTCAACACAGTTTAGATTTTAAAGACATTCTTGGGTCAATCAATCTCCTGGTGGGCCCGTTTCTTCTTCCCCCGAATGCTTCTCTTGGTGCGCTGCTTGGCGTATTTTTCATCTGGGGTTTCCCGCAGCAGCAACCAGCAGAAATCAGCCATCATAGTGGTGTTCCATCTTCCTTGGTACCTTCTCTCTGCGTCCTTGATGTCCTGGTGAAACCTTTCACCTTGTTCTTCACTGTACGCCCCCAAGTTTTCGGGAAAGTAGTTCACATGGGAGTGCAAGAAATGGACTTTCAGGCTCATGTTACAGCCTTGTTCTTTGAAGGCATTGAGCATCCTGGCAACAATATCCTTATAGTTCTCATCCCGCCTGTTCCCCAAGAATTTGAGAACAACATCCTTGAAGGAATCCCAGGCTTCTTTTTCCTTCTCAGACATCGTTTCAGCGAATGCTCCATCTGAAATGAGTTTCCTTATATCAGGGCCAACAAACACTCCTTCCTTTAGCTTTGCTTCAGAAAGTCGGGGGAACTTTGAGCAAAGGTACCAAAAGCACTCACCATCTTTTGGAAGGGACTTGATGAATTGCTTAATGAGACCCAACTTAATGTGGAGAGGTGGTAATAGAATTTTATCACGAGATACCAAGCTCTCATGAAGAACATTTTTCTCACCGGGTCTCAAATACTCCCGAATTGGCCAGTCTTTTTTCCCCCAGTGTAGGTCGCGGGCCCGGCTATCCCACAAGCAAAGGAAGCAGGGATATTTGGTGAAACCGGATTGCTGCCCTAATAGCATGGATAGAATTTTAAAGTCTCCACAAATCATCCACTTATGCTCATCATAACGAATCTTCTGAAGAATCAGGGCCAAATTCTCGTATTTTTCTTGGAGAATAACAGAGTGAGCAATAGGAACTGAAGCGAATGTGTTGCCATTATGAAGAAGAACACCTTTTATGCTGTCTTTTGACGAATCAATGAACAGCCGCCATTCAGCAGGATCATACTTGAGTTTAAACTTTTCCATCACTCCGTATATATCGTTGCAAAATACCAAATCTTCCTCTTTGCTGAAATACTTCAAAAATTGTGTCTCGCGGTTGCGGTACCAATAAAAAGTTGTTCCTGGTGACAATAGATTTTTCTGTTTAAGCCGAGAACCTAGCAGTTGGGCAGCATCTTTTGGGAGTCCTAAATCCCGGACTAAATCATTCAATTCAGCTTGAGAGAAAAGTTCAGGTTTCGGATCTGGTTCAGTTTCAAACTCGGAAGTACTGGACTCATCGGGAAAAGCCATCTGATGAGTCTCATCATGATCAGAACCGTCCACACAAATATGATCCAAATATTTTGGTGGTTCAGGCACAGGTACTTCGTTGCTATGAGGCATAGGCCTAATTGCTGAGGGAAGGTTGGGGTAACTTATTACGTTCTTATTTTTTAAGTTGTATCCCTTCACAATGCAAAAGCAAAAATAGCAGTCACTGCTGTGGTCTCTTTGTTCACGCCACATCATAGGTATTCCGAAACGAAATGCTTGTTTTTTACCTTTCATCCATAAGCGTAGATCTTCCTCACATGTCTTGCACACTTTGTGAGGAGCCCACGGTTTGTCTTGATCGCCTAACTTCAAACCGAAATAGGCGAAATATACTTTTTAAAATAAATGCAGAAATGTTCCTCTGCCGCTTTTTCACGGTATATTCCCCACAAATAAAACAAAAACTGTCCGGAGAGTTGACGCAACCTCTGGCTCTGTGAGCCATCACAAATACACAGCACTGCAAACTACAACTGTAGTGAACCACTTCGGAATAAAACTGGATTACGACTGAGCAAACAAAAGGTAATAATGAACTTGCAAGAAACTGAAATTTGACAGGAACGTTCATGTCGCAACCACCGTGTTTGAGCGAGCGAACGAGGCGAGGCGAACAGGAAAGAACATGCGCCAGCGCGAGTACTGGATTTAGCCCCCCGCCTCCCAATTGTCCTGTTAATGTATAAAATGAATACAAAACACTCTAAAATATCATGAGGGAGTGTTTCTAGTTAGTTAACCATTACAACCTCTATTTTGGGCCAAGAAAATAAACTGCAGTCGGCTAAAAAGAAATTATGTGAACATTCCTTATATGGGTAAGAAATCTAATTTTGCAAGAAAACGTGACGTGATGGAACATTTTGGCTATTTTTCCTGGATTCACCACCCCAAAATCTATAGGAATCAGTTGCAAAACTGGAGGCAGTTTTTTGGTAGTGTACCTGTGTTATTGGTTGATCCCTCATTCTCTACTGCCATTGTTCTTCGAGGTTGTGATAGGCCCAATGGGACCCTATGATCACACCCAACTTTTGTTGGAATGGGACATAGCAGAAGGGGATCCTTCTCCTCAGCTGTGGACCCTCCCTCACCACTTGTTTAAAAAAACAGGATTTCTTAAAAGAAATCAGGGAGAGCTGGAGGGAATATCTTTATTTTAACAACACTGAAGATTTGTCAGACTTCACAATGTGGGAGGCAGGCAAAACAGTACTGCGGGACGAGTTAATCTCTTTAGCAACAGCTTTTTTTTATTAGAGTTTTTTAGTCATATACAATAACCAAAGAGTAAAGGATACAACTCCAATCAAACAAGAAAATATGTACACCAGAATACTCATCTCAAAGTATAAGGGGACATTGGAGCATACAGCCCACATTATGGGAGTTAGATGCTCAACAACAAAGCAGAAAATACAATCTAAAAAGGAAAACCAAGTCAGAAATTTATGATTACAATATTAGGAGGTATTTTAATCATCACCACCTATACCACTGAACTCTCCCTGTCAGCCAAAAACTTTTCCAGATGAGTCACTTCAAGGAAAACATACGAAGCACCATCACAATTTATGATGCATTTACAAGGGAAACGTAAATAAAAAGTAGCACCCAAAGCCAAAACAGACGGCTTCCACGTTAAAAATTGCCGGCATCGCATTTGGGTGCTATAAGAAACATCTGGGAAAATATTGACTGATTGACCACAAAATAAAGCTGACTTAACCTTAAAGAAAGCCTTCAAAATTTGCTGCTTCACCAAAACAGATGAAACGGTAACCAACAAGGTAGAACGAGTATTAATGGTGTCCGAGGAATCCTCCAAGAATGTAGTAAGGTTAGCCATAGAAGGAACAATTACATCCAGCTCCCCGTCAGCAGAGTTTACCTTTTTAGAACTAGAGGGGATATAATAAATCTGAATAACTTCAATAACTTCAGGGATGGCCAAGACCTCTTTCAAAAACTTATCAAGGAGAATTTTAGGTGACAAAAGAGAAGATTGAGGAAAATTCAACAAACGTAAGTTACAAGCCCTCATGGAATTCTCTAGTGCTTCCATCTTTGAATGCAAAATTAGAGAATCTTTTATTCCCAATACATTAATAGACTGGAGAGGAAGCACCTGAGATTCCAACTTAGCCACTGCCTTATCCAAAATAGAGACTTTCTCATCAAACTGCTGTAAAGCTACAGCAGTTTCTTGACAGAAAGTACTAAGGGAACCAAGAACAAAGGAAACCTTAGAATCAATACATTTCAATGGCCCCCACACGTCTTTTAAAGTTACCTCTGCATCCAGAGAAAGAGCTGGCAATTCCGAGGAGCCCTCCAGAGCTGCTAGCTGAACAAAGTAAGCAAAGTAATCACAATTTTCTCCTTCCTTTCAGACTCAGAGGAAACCTCGGACACGGAAATTGCATCAGGAACAGGACAGGGAGGATGGGATATCCCTCCAGGGCTTAGAGAGGCCCCCTCAGGAGAAGACTGCGCTAAAGGCATTGGAGCAAAGTGTTTGTCCAGAGGGCCGACTGGTTTCAAATTACCGGCATCAGCCATCTGGAGCTTACTCTGCAGCTTAGTTTTCTTCTTACCCATAATTAACAGTAAAATACAAAGCAGAAAATCATTAACTGGAAATTGTAAAGGCAGAAGAAATACCAAAACTTGCAGCAAAACACTCTGCACTGATCCTCAAAGATCTTACAGACGTGCAAACGCCACAGTGACGTTGAAGGGGCGTCTAAGGGGCAGGAGCTGCCCCTTTAGACACGCCCCTTCAGAACACACCCCACAGTCATGCTCCGTGGTCACAGAGAAAAGAGAGACACAAATGAATAGAAAAGGAAGAAAGCCCCTCGAGGAGCAGACTGCCCCGGGAGTGCCTGGAAAGGGACCGCAACTCAGCAGCACAGTCTCGATGGTCCGGCAGCCCTCGACAGGGCAAGCACACCTCCTGCACACTCCAGCACCAACTCAACCAGTAATAGCTTTAAAAAATAGGAGACTCCAGAAACAAGAGGCCTTATGTACAGAGATTGCACATTTAGAAACTCTTCACCGAAAAGGGGCCATTTGCTTTATCTTAAAGGTGAACTAGCTACACTGGAAACAGAGAACATTGACTCGCAACTACTAAGCACCAGACAATGGTGTTGAAAGAACTGAAATATGAGATTGCAGACCTACTACTAGTAATCTGTGAACGATCATTAAAATCATCTGTAATACCTGAAGATTGGAGGTTGGCCATTGTAATGACAATTTTTAAAAAGGGTTCCAGGTGTGATCTGGGAAACTACAGACTAGTGAGCCTGACATCAGTACCAGGAAAAATGGTAGAAACCATTATAAAGAACAAAATTACTGAACATGTAGATAGTCATGGCTTAATCGGAGACAGCCAACATGGCTTTAGCCAAGAAAGGTCTTGTCTTACTAATCTGTTATGCTTTTTTGAAGGTGTGAATAAACAGGTAGACAAAGGTGAGTCAGTTGATATAGTGTATCTGGATTTTCAGAAAGCTTTTGACAAGGTCCCTCATGAGAGACTTTTGGTGAAATTAAAACGTCATGAGAAAGGAGGCAGTGTACTATTGTGGATTAGGAACTGGTTAATTAATTTTTATTTAACATTTCTTATATACTGTGTTTCATGATGTCAAGGTGGTTTATATTGAACAAACTGAAAGTGCATTGAAGAGGGCATTATAACTTAGAGTTAACTATTTACAGAGAACATGGGCAATGGAAGGTTAAGTGGCTTGCCCAAGACCACAAGGAGCACCTGTGGGACTAGAAACCCCAGTCCTACTGGCCCAAGGTTGTTGTCCTCTGTGGGGTTTAGAACCTCTGACCTTATGGCCTGCAGTAACTTGCCCCAACCACTAGGCCACTCCTCCCTTGACAGAAAGCTAGAAAGCAGAGAGTAGGGCTAAATGGCCAAGTTTCACAATGGAGAATAGTGGAGTACCCCCAGGGATCTGTGCTAGGTCCGCTGCTTTTTAACGTTTTCATAAATGACTTGGAAATGGGAATAATGAGTGAGGTAATCAAATTTGCAGATGACACAAAACTATTCAAAGTTGTTAAAATCCACGAGGATTTTGAAAATTTTCAAAAGGACCTTTGATAAATTGGAAGACTGGACATGAAAATGGCAGATGAAATTTAATGTGGACAAGTGCAAAGTTATTCACCTAGGAACATACAACCCAAACTATGGTTGCACGATACAAGTTTCCACATTAGGAACCACCACCCAGGAAAAAGATTTAGGCGTCATCATGGATAACGTGTTGAAACCTTCCACCCAGTGTGCAGCAGTGGCCAAGAGAACAAATGGAATGCTAGATATCATAAAGAAGAAATGGAGAATAAAATAAAGGATATTAAAATGCCTCTGTATCGTTCCATGGAGCGACCACATCTTAAATATTGTTTGCAATTCTGGTTGCCGTATCTTTAAAAGGATATAATGTTATTAGAAAAGGTACAGAGAAGAGCCACCAAAATTGTAAAGGGGATGGAAGGCTACACCTATGAAGAGGGACTATTCAACCTGGAAAAGAGATGGCTGAGGGGAGTTATGATAGAAGTCTATAAATTAATGTATGCAGTGGAATGAGTACATGTAGATTGATTGTTTATGCCATCAAAATATAGAAATATAGAAATATAGAAAGAAAATATTTTTTCACCTAATGTGTAATCAAACTCTGGAATTCATTCGGAGGATGTAGTAAAAGCTGTTGGTGTAGCCAGGTTTAAAAAAGGTTTGGAAAGGTTCCTGGAGGAAAGTGAAGAAAACTCCATGATCTGACCACAATACCACGGCTCTTTAGGTCTCTGGTCCATCAAGCAGTGAGAGACAGGCAGAGAGTAATACAGAACACAATCACACACACAAGTGTTACGTTCTTTGAGCTCAGAGGGAAGACAACAAGCGGATTATGGACATGCATAATTCCAAGCTTATTGAATTCAAATTCCTCCTCCAAAAAGCTCCTTTTTATTAGAGAAAAAGAGGAAGTAACAGTCATTTATTATAACCATGAAATAACACAAGGTGTCGCCAAAGTTCTTTTTACAAAGTAAGATCTGATTACAGTATATTAGATGAAATTTATAATTGCAAAAGTTGCAAAAATTATGTTGTGTCAGCAGTGACTGTACAATGAACTATGGTTGCACAGTTCATAGCCTATGTTCTTTTTGCTTGCGTTAACACTGTTCCATCTATTTTAAAGACAGTTACACAGAACCCATGATCATGACATCCTATTCTATTTAAAAGGAAGTAGGTGAGAAGTCAAACTTCTAAACACATTTTGTATCAAGAAATTCATCCATCTTCAATTACATATTGGGGATTCTGGTATCCCTTTGCCTGTCCATCTCTACAGTCCTCCCTGTGATTCTAGAAAGAATCATTACAAAAGAACAGTAGCTGAAACATGTCCAATTCCGGAGTAATCTTCTACAATAGGCTTCATTTTGCAGATGTTCTTTCAAAGTCCTAGGCACATCTGGTCCATAGGTGAGCTCCATCTTGTTCATTGGAAGAAATCCTTATACAAAATCATGTAACATTGTTTCTCACCATGGGCTGTGCTATGCACAACTTATATCAATGTTTTTCAGTGACCGTACACCCAGGCTTCACAGCTGCGCATACATGAGTAGTTCCGCTGGAATCGTTGATCTTTATCAGGAGTCCCCATATTCAGTAGCATTTCTTTCACAGTAGTTTTCTTCCTCTTCGGCCCATTAGATTCAGTGCATACAATATATAATTTGTAAAAATCCAATTCTCCACTACAGCATCTCTCTTGATTCCACGCAATTGCAAACAAGCACAATTATTCATCCCTAATGACAGTCTTAAATAGTTGAACAGAATTATATTATCTATTGTTAATTACAATACATCTATAGCTAGCACTAAATTATTACATAGCTAGTCTGTAACATACTCATTATTTTCATCTACATTCCTAAACTTATTCTGTCTACTTGCCAAATCAAATGTTAGCATGTGGCCTGATAGACACCTCTACAGAAAGGTCCATAAACCATTATTAAAGGGATATCTGGAATATCCACTGCTTGCCCTAATACAAGCATTGTGGAACCTGTGTCTTTTGGGGAAACTGCTAGGTACTTGTGACCTAGATTGGCCATTGCTGGAAACAGGATTCTGGGCTTGATGGACCTTGGTCTGACCCAATTTGGCATATCTTATATTCTTATATTCCTATGTTCTTAAGATGCCAAAGTGGTCAGCCCTGATCTTTTTCCAGCAGAACTCTATAAAGCCCTTCCTGACCTCTTTGCACCCATGCTCACCCAGGTGTTTAATGAAATACAGCCTGAGAGGTGGTTGTCATCCACCTTTTACCAAGCCACAATCACAGTGATCCCAAAGGAAGATAAAGATCCCCTGTGTTATAGCAGCTATTGACTAATCTCTCTGTTTAATATAGATTACAAAATCTTCACAAAAAGTTTCTCCATCCATTTGGATAAGCAGATTCATAATCTGGTGCACCCGGATCAAGCAGAATTTATTACTCACCACTATGGCTTTGAAAATGTCCATCAGTTGATAAATGTGATGGCAGGACTGCAAAAGGTCCCCGGGGAGTTTGCCATCCTATTCCTTGATGCTGAGAAGGCATTCAATAAGATAGAATGGTGATATTTATTAGCCACATTGGAACAGTTTAGGTTTGGTTCTTCCTTCTGAGGCTGGATTGAGGCTCTGCATTCTGCCCCCATAGCCTCAATGTTGGTGAACGGCTTTTTATCTCTGCCCTTTGCTCTAGGAAGAGGCACCACAGAGGGATGTCCACTTTGCCCGCTCTTATTTGCTCTAGCTATAGAGCCCCAAGCAGTATACCTGTGGAATAGGGCCTCTACATTAGGTATAATGTTGGGAGGGCAAAGTCATATAGTTTCTTTATATTTGGATGACACCCTAATATTTCTCTGGGAAGCACGCTGCTCTTTGTCCATCATTATGGACCTTTTACAAACCTTTTCCAACATCTCGGGCTTTACCATGAATCATCAGAAATCAGCTTTACTACCATGCATTTCAGCTACATCTGGGATTGGCCCACCAGTTTCAGAGGGTTTTATGGTGGCTGAACAGTTTTGATATTTGGGGATAGAAATACCGTGAACACTCGCAAAGTTGTACACACTTAACAACATTCCACTATTTAAAACATTAGAGGGGATGGAAGGCTCTTGGCAGTCCACAATGATTTTGTGGTTAGGGTGCATTAATACCCTGAAAATGATCCTACTGCTCAAGATTCTGTTCTTGTTCACCCAATTACCTATTTTGGTCCCGTGTTCTTTTTCAACAAAGTACATCAGTTTACTTCCTTTATATGGCAGGTTCGGCAGCCAAAGATAGGGTGATCGGGTTTGATTCATTCTAAAGGCTCAGGAAGACTCAGACTGCCAAATATTGAACTTTATTACTGATGTGCATGTTTAAGGGTTCTTCACCTTTGGAAGATGGGCACCTGGTCAGCATGGGCTTTCTTGGAAGCGGCGTGGATGGCTCCTGTACCACTCATCGTGGTACCCTTTGTACATTTGCTGCTGATAAATGGTGAGTTCTCTCTTATCTTTTTTCTGGGACCGATCTGGCAAGCATGGGTATCTTTATGTCATTGCTTGCATCTGTCTCCTCTGTATTCCCCTTTCGTGATGCTTACTGCTTTCCCCTTTGTGAGAGATTTTGGTAATCGGCTCGCATTACGACTGTTGACTATTTTTGACCAGGGGACTCTTTTGTCTAAACTGGAATTAGAGCTATGAATGGGAGTTAAGTTTTCCTTATTCCAATATGTGCAGTTGCGTCACTACTTTAGATCTCTGTATTGGGTTTAAGCTAGTATCCGAACACTGCATCTTTGGGAGAGGATGCTATTTGAAGCGACACAATTTAAAGCTCTCCTTGCCAGGCTATACCATTCCTTTGCTGCTGCTCCTCTTTCTGAGTCTTCGTCATCTGTTCCAAGTTTTCGATGGATGTCAGACCTTCTGGAAATTCTGGATAGAAGTATATCATTACTCTCACATGTGCTCGATTTCGCTTTCCCTGATTAACATGCAGCTATGTATTCTCTATCGTATGCATATATTACCTGTGGATCATTATTGCTGGGGGCACGCAGATGATTTTTTTGTGTTGGCAGTTTTATGGTCACAGAGGATATTTCTGTTACATATGGTGGACCTGTCCCAAGATTCAGTCATTTTGGACAGCGGTATAAAACCTCATAGGACAAATTATGTGAATTTCCTTTCCTTTCACTATTGAATATTGTGTGCTTGGATACTTACCTATGGATTCTTTATTACCTGATCAAATATGTCTGGCTAATTGTTCACTCCTTGCTGCTCACTCTGTCATCAGCAGGTACTGGAAAAGGTCTTCTGTCCAACTATTGATGAATGGATGGTGAAGCTCTTGGATATTTATAGAATGGAGAAACACTGCAGATCTTCATGGGAATTCAGAAAGAATGAGAACTCTCTGGTCACCCTTCTTATCTTTGACTAGTTGATTCTTTAGGTGATATCAGGCTTCATATCACCAGTACAGGGGGGTATGAGTACAATGGCCACTTATTTTAGCCCTTATTCTAGCCCTTATGTAACATACGTTCTTTCCCACTGAATCCCTTATAGTTCCTACTGTACTTCTTCTTTGGTGGGATTGGGATTTAGGAAAGGGGGAGGGGAGGAGGATGTTTTAGGGACGGGGTGAGGGGAGGGAGAGTGAGGCAGGGTTCCTTTCTCTAGAGGATAGTGTACTTGAGGGGGATGTTTGTTATACCTTTGTTGCATGTATTTGGTGTCAATGTGTACGAATGGGCTCCTCTCAGTCTTTCCATCTAATGTCATGTAATTTTATGTGTCTCATTGGTTTTTCCCCCTGCGATCTTGGAGGGGGTTAGCCTGCTTAGCTATAACTCTATTTGTTATTTATTGGCATTATATTGTCAAGAACTGTTGTTTTCTACTCTTGTTGACCCAGTCTGTCTAGAGTCTGGAAGATGATGATATGTTTTTCTTTTTTTTTTAAATTCTTTATTTTCGTTTTATAACAACAAAGGAAAAGGAAGACATACACCTAAAGACAGATACATAACGTGTAATACATACACCAAAGTAAACCCCTACCACCCCCCTCCCCCCTGCTTCTTCTCTAGAAAACTAAGCATTCCCGAAGCGGGCGTGTACTTACATTATTGTGTTACAAAACCTAACGGTGATCTAAAACATGATGAGTGCGCATTATACAGGCATGTTGGAGCAATGAGCAGATTGTACATAATCATTAAGCATCTGCCATTTAGACAAGCGAGAGTGAGTTTGGACATGGGGAATAGCTCTCCGAGGTATCTGCTCATATTTACTATATAAGCAGACGAGGTTCCACCATTCATTGACAGTAAGTCGAGAGCTATCCTTCCAATTCCTCGTGATTAAGCATATGGCTATACCCAGCATGAAATCAAGGAGAAAGCGACCCTTCTTAGGAAGAGAGGGGACCTCCGCCACAGAGCGGAGTCCCACGACCTTCCAAGAGAGAGGTTCATGAAAGTGTAAGATAAATTGAATACGACCCCAGACCCGCCCCCAATAGACCTGCAGTTGAGGACATTCATAAATAACATGAGCGAAGGTTCCCACAGCAGTATGGCAAGACCAACACAGGTCCCTAGCATTTGGGTTCCATTTGGCTATTTTTTCTGGGGCATAAAAGCATCTGTGTGCAAAGAAGAAGAGAGTTTGGGTAACAGAGGCAGACCGGGAAACCCGCACTACTTTACTCCAGAAAACGCTCCATTGCACAGGGGTTAAAGTGATTTGCAGTTCGCGCTCCCAGGCTTGTTGGGCTCTAAAAGTGTCCGTGTCTGTACCCTGACATATTATTTTATAAAAGTTAGAAGCTACCCCATGTGTACTACTAATGGAGTGAATTATCTCTAATAGCCCATCCTCAGTAGGGGCAGAGGGCGGCATGATTCGAGCACTTTTGAGGCAGTAGTGAAGCTGCATCAATTGAAAGTAGTGTTTCGCTGGTAACGCAAATTCCTTTTGTAAATCAGAAAAGGTTTTCCAACGAGCTGCAGAGAAAAGCTGTTGGGGTGTCCAGATCCCCCTGGAGTACCAGGGTTTCCAGGCTATTGTTCTATTTAGGACTTGAATTCTGGGGTTATTCCATAGCGGTAGCTTAGGATTTTCTTCCGTTTTATCGGATTATTGATGCCTTTTACGTTCAATGAGAAAATCTTACATGGTGCCATCAATCGGTAATAGATATTTTAGGTAAGGGCGCTTGATAACATATAACATATGCAGAATCTGTACAACAATGTCATAATCACCGAGTATTCTGGCTAATACACCCCATATTGAAAAGTATGTACCAACGTATCTTAGAGAAGAAGCAAAACCCCCAAAGAATATGGCGACCATATGTCTGCGGGAGGAGGCCCTAGAGAGGAAATAGAAAGACATGTAGAAAAAAAGAAAAGAAACACCAGAGTCCATAATAACACTGTCTCTGATACTCATCGAGGCTACTGTGGGTAGATGGAGTCGGGTCACAGATACCATCAAGAGTAAGGCCACAGACTGCCCACGCCAGACTCTTTGCTAGGCTGCGGCAGATCCAATATGGCAGGTACAGCGGATATGAGGAGACTTGCAGGAATATTCTGGAAGTCAGCGCATCAAGTCGGCTTCTTTGGAATCCAAAAACTCCGCTAGTAGATCAGGGTCCTCAAATGTTCTTGTCTGATTGTGAAGCGTGACTCGGAGCTTGGCCGGGTACATCAGGCCATAGCGTGCTTGTAGTTGTTGAAGCCTCGGCCGGAATTCCAGAAAGCGCTTTCGGCGGTCGACCGTGGGTTTAGCCAAGTCGGGATAGAAGGAGATCTTGTGGCTCTCAAACTCCATATGGCCCTTTGCCCGAGAGGCACTTAGAATTTGCTCCACGTGTTGATATCTCAGTAGTCGAAAAATGATAGGCCGCGGGGTCTTCCTGTTGAGCGTTATGCTTGTGGGTACACGATGAGCGCGACCAATCTCCAAATCTTTGGTAAAGGTGATTTGAAGCAGGGAAGGGAGGATTTTGCATAAAAACTCTTTCATGTCTCCCGATTCCGCTCCCTCCGGTATGCCCACGAGTCGTATGTTGTTGCGGCGCGCTCTATTATTGCCATCTTCCACCTCTTTCTGCAAGGCCCGCACCTGTCGTTCAACTTTGTCGAGTTTGGACAGCCGGGCCGCATGGGAGTCCAATATGCTCTCCATTTTGTCCTGACGCGAAGAAAGCCCTTCTAGCTTGCTTTGCAGCACACCAAAATCTTCCCGCAGCGCTCGGAGTGCTTCACCGTTTGCCTGCACAAGGTTTTTGACCCCGCTAATCTCTACGAGGATTTCCTGCTGCATTTCGGGGCCCTCGCACAAGGCCGGCCCCTTCTGCGGGGACGGAGGTTCAGTTTTGGAACGTTTGCCGTGAGAAGCCGCTGGAGATCCAAATTCCAGGCGCGTTGGTTTGGTCCCCGCCATCTCACCAATGTGCCCCGGCAAGATCAGAGTAGAAGTTCTAAGTTAGTGAGGTGTTAATTCAGGATTCTGAGTAGGCCTCTCGGGAGCCTCAGCGTTATGCGACCATCCCGCTGGACATCTGGCTCCGCCCCCCGATGATATGTTTTTCTTGCTCTTGACTTTAATAAAATTGTTTACACAAAAAAGCAATGCCAAGGATTGCCACAAGGCTCTGCCCTATCATCCCTACTATTTAATATTTTCATGCAACCACTATGCAACATAATTTGCAACTATAACATCTTCTACCACCTTTATGCCGATTGGCATCTTAATCTACACACCTTTTTTAACCAACAACCCAGATTACTTCATGATGGGAAGATGTGTTGAATCTATTATCCAATGGCTCCACCACTACAACATGTCCATCAATTCCAACAAAACAGAAGTAGTCCACATAACAAAGAACCTTACATTCCCCTCCATATCCACTATAACCCTGGCTAACATAAATAAGTCAAGGATGAGGTCAAATACTTGGGCGTAATCCTTGAGCAGGGGCTAAACTTTCACTCTCACTTCAAGCAAGTCACAAGGTCTGCATACTTCAAAATGAAAACCACTCTGCCCCCTGCTTGAACAAAATGATTTTAGGGATGTATGCCAAACCGTCATCACTCCACTATTCCACTATGGAAACATCATTTATCAAAGGCTATCAGAATGCAATGACTAGAATAATCACAGGCACCTCTCAGTGATTGCACATCACCCCTGTACTGAAGCAGCTTCACTGGCTTACTATGCACATGAGAATTAAAATAAATATAAATCCTCTCTAAACATTTTTAAAATTCTCCATGACCTCTCTGCAGACATCTTGTGGACACTCAATCACAAACTCCTTGACAACAGGACAAGGAGAAAAACTAGCCAAAATGTATTAACTGCCCCACCTTCAATCTCTCGATCCAACCACTCCACATCAAACAGAGCTCTCTCCCTTTACGCATCCTCTATATGGAATTCTCTCCCACTATACATCCAATCATAAACCACCATAGGCAAATTCCATTGTAGGCTAAAGACCTATCTTTTCCTTGAACATTTCGGCCCTGCACCTAACTGTAATCACATCTTCTTACTAATTTACCACATGTTTGCATTAGTTACACCATTGATCAACTATTGTTAACCTTCCCCTGATATAAACTATACCATGTTTATACCCTGTTATAAACTATACCTTGTTCCCCCACTATTATAAATTATACCTTGTGTATCCACTGTTATACAGTTGTGGTCAATATTATTGGTATCACAACCAATTCTCAGTGTAACTCTTTACCTAAAAAGGCAACAATTCCCACCATTTGCTACTCCCAATCTGGACTTCTTATTAAGTGTCCAAATCTAAACTCATATTTCTGCAATAACAATTTACTCCAAGAGAATATACCTGCATAACAATTCATTCTTATAATGCATATATGATTTCATAAAAAAATCTTTATTATCTCATCTATATCCATTTTAAATAACCTCATAAAGCACCCCTCATAAATCCTCATTAGCTATAACAATCTGTATAACACATTACATATTATACATTATATCCATTATAAATATGACTGAATATTCACTATTCAGTCATTCTTACTACCACAAACCATCACACATCCATACATGCATCCAATTACACAAATCTCCAACTGTACAAACATTGACAAAACATATCAATCAAGATGTCCCCAAAAAGGGAGGCGGAGCCAGCTCGGACACAGCATGGAGGCGTAAGATTTGCTCTCCCGGGCCCCTGACACTCAATCCTGCTTTCCCCTGATCATTATTTGTTACCGAGAGGTGATTTTGTGCTACAGGAAGGTCGGAAGATGGCTGGGAGCAAACAGACCCGTTTAGACTTCAATTCCCCTGCAGCGACGGGGTCTAAAAGAACTAAAACAGACCCGCTCTCGCCGAACAAAATGGCGTCGCTGCCGACTACCCCGGAGGGGATGCAAGAACTTCTGAAGGAAGTGAAAGCTATACACTGTCGTGTTGATGCTAACGGGGACACGCTTATGGAACTCCAAACAGACCTGAAGGAGCTTAGCACTCAATTGCAATCTCTCACCACCCGGGTAGACAAGGTTGAGTCGGCAGTGGCCGGCCACCAGGAGCAACTCCAGAGATTTTCTCCTGCCCTGCGCAAGATCCATTGGCTTGAGGAGAACCTGGAAGACATGAGCAACAGGGCCAGGCGTAATAATGTACGAATCGTCGGCCTAAAGGAAGGGGCGGAAGGCAGCGATCCGATACAATTTCTGGAGGGTTTTCTCCCTAAGCTGCTAAACATCAATTTTACCCGCCCGCTGGAAATCGAGAGGGCGCATCGTATTCCAACTTCCCCTAACTTACATGCCAAGTCCCCGCGGCCGTTCATTTTCTGCTTGCTAAGGCACCAGCAGGTTTCTCAGATTTTTGCTGCGGCCAAAATGCGTCAGCCTCTACAGCACGAAGGGCAACGAGTTTTTTTTTATGCCGACTTCTGCAAACGCACTGTGGACAAAAGGAAACAATTCCTTGCGATGCGGCCTAGATTACAGCGTCTTCAAGCGAGATATGGCTTATTCAGTCCTGCAAGGTTTAAGGTCACCTTGAACAATGCCACTAAATCGTTTGAAGATCCTGCGGCCTTACAACACTTCGTCGAGGAACAGGAGGCTCTACAGATGCAACAGAGCTAATGGCCCTACGGGTTGGAGTCTGCAATAATGGCTCAAAGTGTTTGGGGAGTCTGTTTTACTTGGTAACCCAGTGACTGGGTCCCCTCACTTTCTCCTGCCTTCGTGGCACGGATTGAGACATCATGGGTTTCTCTGTGTCTGCTGAGAGACTATTGTGGGACAGAGCACACTGAAGGCTTTCTACCAATGGCAGCGGGTGGGGACTCTCCCTGCCTGATGGCTAGTCCTCTATATAACTTTTCTTTTCTCCTGTCTTCATTTATAATTATACTGTGGGTATTGTGATTGTGGCACCCTATCTTAGCCTCTTTTCAAGGGCGTCGTTATACTTTTATTTGCTCTGTGTCTAAGACCCTACTTATCTACCTGTTTGTTCCTGTTGCTAAACCTTGTTTTGATAAAAATGCTCTTGGGGAAGGGTTTTGAGAGCTATCCCTTTGAAGAATACAATTGATGACAACTAGTCTTTTTTTTTTATTTTAAGGTGGGGGTGGGCTACGGGTTAATGGGGGTCCGGGCTGCCCTATGCGGTAATAGTGGTCCAGCTGTCTGACCCAATAACTGGTTTGTTTTTTGGTTTAAATTATGTTGGGTGGGGGTGGGGGACTGGCTCTTTGGGGACTTGTATAACCTGTATTATGGCTCTATTTTTCCCGACTCCCATAGCATCTTAATTATCTGGGGGGATGGCTAGTGGGCTGAGGATTATATCTCTCAATGTGAAGGGAATCAAGTCTCCGATAAAGCGCAAAAAGATTCTAACATATTGCAAGCGTCAGCATGCTGATGTGATTCTCTTACAAGAAACGCATCTCTCTCCACAAGAAACGATTAAGTTAGAGGACAACCATTATAAGTTAGTGGGATCTTCCCCAGCACCCGCTAAGAAAAACGGGGTTGCTACACTAATGAGTTCCTCTTTGTCTTTTCAGCGTTTAAAGGAGCGACGTGACTCTGATGGGAGGTGGGCCTTCTCACATCTCATGGTAGGGAAGACACATTTATACCTACTGAATGTTTATGGCCCCAATGTGGATGACCCCGATTTCTTTCGCGACTTAAGCGGGATTCTCCAGAAGGAAAGTGGGGCTCACATAATTATGGGAGGTGATTTCAATTTGGTTAGGGACCCCCTGATTGATAGGAACCCTGGGAGGGTGGAGCGTCCCCTTCGCGCGAATGTAGCGCTTACTGCTCTCATGGACTCTTGCGGTTTAATAGATATTTGGCGATTACTCCACCCAAGGGAGAAGGAGTTCTCCTTTTTCTCTCCAACGCATAAGTCCTCTTCTCGTACAGATTTTTTCCTGATATCTAAGCCCCTGGTCTCGGATAACTGTGATGCCAGAATCTTGAGCCAGACGGTCTCGGATCATGCTGCCATATCATTATTTGTTAATATCGAAGAGCTGGAGCGACCCAGTAGGACCTGGTCATTCAACCGGACGTTTTTGGCAGACCCTAATTTCCAAGAGGAGATTCGAGCTGCTATAACTTCATATTTCGCTAATAATAAGGTTGGTGACACCGCTAATTGGGCCTGGTGGGAGGCCTGGAAGGCCTCTCTCAGGGCTTCACTTACGAGTTATAGTATCAGGGAAGCGAAGAAGCAAAGGGCCCAGTTGGAGGCTCTGGATGCCCAAATTCGGGCGGGTGAGCGCCTGTGGATTCAACATCACGATCCTGGTCTTTTGTCTCGACTGCAAAGGTTAAGGTTTCAGTTTAACGAGGTGCTCAGCACCGAAGTGGATCATCTATTGTTAAAACAAGCGGCTCGATTCCACGTTGAGCGAAACAAAGCTGGTAGGCTTTTGGCAAATAGGGTGAGTGGCAAGCAAACTAGGGTAAGAATTGCTTCTATATGCGATGATCGTTCTGTTCGTTTAACTCATAGCGATCAGATCGCAGAGGAATTCTCCAAATTTTATAAGAAGCTGTATTCCTCCGAACTAATGACGGACACAGCTGACTTCTCTAGCTTTGTTGAAAACTTAGCGCATCCTATATTAGGGCAGTCCCTAGCACTACAGCTTGGCAAACCTATTACGCAGGACGAACTCCTTCAGGCGATAAAGGAGTCCCCCTCCGGGAAGGCCACAGGACCGGACGGGATCCCCTCCGAATTTTATAAAGTATTTAGCTCTGATCTGGTCCCCCATATGTTGACGTATTTCTCCGAACTAGAGATTGATCTTTCTCGGACAGGCAACTTTTCTGAAGCTGTTATTTCGGTTCTTGAAAAGCCAGGTAAAGATCCTAGCCATGTGGCCAATTACAGGCCCATATCTCTCCTGAATACAGACTATAAGATTTATGCCAGCATCTTAGCCAAGCGATTGTCGGCAGTTATAGGGGAGCTAGTCCACCCAGACCAATGTGGGTTTATCCCGGGAAGATCTGCTGCTGACAATGGCCGCCTTCTTTGCAACTTGTTAGAAGGTGTGTCGGCGGATAGTATCCCATATGTGGCCCTTTCTTTGGATGCAGAGAAGGCTTTTGACAGGCTAGAGTGGCCGTTCCTATTTTTCGTCCTGAAATGGTTCGGGTTGGGAGACGGTTTCATCAATAAAGTTAAGACACTATATGCCACTACATCTGCTCGTATCTGTGTGAACGGCGCGCTGTCTCACCCCTTTTCTCTCCACAGAGGCACTAGGCAAGGCTGCCCCCTTTCCCCCCTAATATTTAACCTTGCTTTGGAGCCTTTGGCTATTGCCATTCGGCAAAGCCCACTTATTCAGGGTGTAGCAATAAAGGACATCCAGATAAAAATTTCTGCTTATGCCGATGATATCCTTTTGTTTACTCAGCCGACGGAGATTCCGCATATTTTAACCCTGATCGAACGTTACTCCAATGTCTCCGGTTATAAGATTAATTGGTCTAAATCAGTGGCTTTCCCTTTAAATAACTATCCCTCCGCTCTTGAGATGGCTCCCTTTCCTTTTAAGTGGGAGACAGTTTGTGTAAAATATTTGGGAGCGTGGTATAATGCCGCGACTGATGTAATGATCCAAAAGAATGGGGAGGAGCTGCTACACCTGGTCCGACAAAGGTCTTTGTCTTGGTCTCCTCTGCAGCTTTCATGGTGGGGCAGACTGGAAGTAATTAAAATGACTTTAGTTCCCAAGATCAATTATGTATTAAGTATGCTCCCTTTCTTGCTTCCCCCTCCATTTTACAAAAAACTGGAACGCAACCTTTTGCATTTTCTGTGGAATGGACGCCCCTCTCGCATAGCGGCGAAAAAACTTAAAGCCCCCAAGGAGAAAGGTGGGGTCCATTTCCCAGACTTTTTGGGCTATCACCAGGCTTTCCTCTTAAAGCAAGGGGTGCGATGGTTGGTTTTTGGGGAACAAGACGACCCGCCCTCGTGGGTGGCGGTGGAGGCATGCCTAGCTGCACCTTATCCCCTCCATACCTTATTAGGCTCAAAGCACCCGGAATGGACGCACGTTGGACGGGTGATCAGGTCCACGCAGGAGGCCTTTTTAAATCTGGCCAATTTGCTTGCTGTGGAAGATCCTCCTTCTTGTCAGATTCCGCTTTGGTGGAATCCACGATTTCGAATTCGCGGTAGGATGTTTGCTTGGAAGAAATGGCAAGAATCTGGTATTTGGTTCTTGGGTCAACTGGTTGGATCGGATGGTTGGAAAGATTTTGCCTCCTTAAAGGGGACGTTCTCCCTTCCAGACTCCAATTTTTTCAAATGGGTTCAGCTTAAACACTGTATAGAAGCCTCTCCCATCAATGTCCGACGACTCGTTCCAGTAGGAAAGTTATTGAAGGGCCTGAAGGATATTTCAGATCAGCCAGGAGTTGCTTCTAAGCTCTATGCCTTGTGGAGAGAGAACGTCGTTGTCAGATGTGCAGGGTTAACACGGGTGTGGGAGTCCGACTTGTCTCGCTCAATACCTTCTTCCAATTGGAAAATCTTATGGGGCCCCATCACTCGAGTTTCCCGTTCAGCTGCAATTACACAATCTTTATTTTTCTTTTTGCACAGGGCATTTATCACGCCAGCGAAGCTAGCCAAATGGGACAAGGCTGCCACGGGTAGATGCTGGTCGTGCCAAGGGGCGCCTGGCACCTTTTCTCACATGTTTTTTGACTGCCCCTTAGTGCAGCAATTTTGGCGACAAGTTTTAACCAAAATTGGTTGTGTTTTAAATCTCTCCCTAGAAGGGACGATAGACTTGATTTTCTTTCGGTCGTTGGCATTTCCCTCAGATAAGTTTAAAGAAGAAAGATTCCTGTTAAATTATATGCTTGCCATTGCTCTAAAGACGATCTTGGAGCACTGGAAAAATTTTCAAGATCTGAGTTCGGGAAAATGGTGGAATTTATTATGCTATTATTCTAAGTTGGAAAAAACCTACTGTAAACTTCACCAACCTGAGAGCCGGGAGTTGAATTTTACTAGGTGGTCCTTGCTGGATCAATATGTTGCCCGCTCCCAGGTTGGAACTGGAGCCCTTTTAGAGAGCCCTGTGTAACCTTTCCCAAAGATGTGTAGGACTTAGCCTGTGGGAGACGGTGGAGAAACCTCTGTTCCCCAGAGGGCCAGGTGGGTGGGTGGTAGGGTGGGAGGGGATTTGTTTTGTTTCTTTTGTGCTGTACGTTAGTCGCTATTTTTAGTTTTTTCTTTTTTGTGTTCTGTTGGTTGCTTTATACTGTACTGCACTTGTATTGGTTGGTGTATGTTGTTTGAAAACTGAAATAAAGAGTTTAAAAAAAAAAATAAAAAAAAGATGTCCCCAAAAAACTCTTCATAACTGAATATGAACCCTCATCATTTTATATGCAAAACAAATGGAACTTCTTCAAGACCACGCAATCTTATACACCAACATTAAAAAGTGAAATTATACTCTTGAGTTCAAAAATTCAAAATTCTGGAGGAACATCTGATGACATTGCCCAATCCTCTTCACGAAAAATGTTACCAAATGAGCTGGATCAGCAGTGGTTCCAATTCAAATGTCTGCGAAAGTCCATTAACTTCACTGCATTGTATAATTCAGCAAACCGCAGTTCACCACTGACCATAATTCAATAAAAATGTTGCAAACTTCTGCAAACTTACACTCTGTGTTTTATCTCACATTTGCTACATTCCAATCCAGTCCTCTCCGTGAATCCACTGCGATCTCAATTCTTCACTTCACTTCTCTTCACTGCACTACACAGCAACAAGCTTAGAGTATTACGACCCCTACGGAATGTACTAGATCCATGCGACTTCCGTTCAGTTGCTCAAGCACTCATCATGCCTCACCTCGACTACTGTAACGCCATCTTACAGGGTCTACCAAAGAAAATGACCAACAGATTACAACTGGCACAACACGTAGCAGCAAGGATCATCATGAGAACAAGCGTCACCGAACATATTACACCTATATTGATGGAACTACACTGGCTCCCAGTCTCTGCCAGGATCCAATACAAAACATTGGTAACGACATTCAAACTAATTCACAACCTAGCCCCTTCATTCCTTTCCACCCTGATCACCTTGCAAACTAGCTCCAGAAGCAGGAGAACCATAAACGAAGACACACTTATAGTTCCAAACAGCATCAGACATGTAAAATCCAGTACTGGCCGCAGAGCATTCTCCTTCTCTGCCCCCACTTTATGGAACAACCTTCCACATGAGATGAGAGCAACAAAAGACCTACTCGATTTCAGAAAAAAATTAAAAACTCACCTATTCAACTGCCACTATGGCCAGCTGTGAATCAAGCAAGATGAAAAGAAACAAATAGCTGTTTGTCAAATGTAAATAGTTAAAGGATAATCGCTTTTGTACATATGAATGATACCTACTGGAGGGCTATATCTAGACCCTGCGATGTGTGCTGTGTATTACCCCTCTTCTTTCTATCTATGCCCCAATCTTCCTGTCTTGATTTTGTGACATATCCCAAAGACTTTAATCAAACCGCTTCTGATCGCTGGAAGTAGCGGTATATAAGTGTTTGCTAAATAAATAAATAAACAATCCTCCATTACTGTTGCAGACCTATATTGCATGCCGTCTCCCACAATCACTTTGTTCCAATTATTTTACTCCAATTCTCATTTTACTCCAATCCAATCTTGGACCATAGTTTCGCCTCTCTGGCTTCTTTAGGGAAACTGTAACTAAAACCACAATACACATTTAATACACCTTCTCAACACAAATGACAAAGACAACCAAGACCTTTACCCACTCACCGACCTTCAGCAGACTATACATACAGCTCCCAGCAGAAAACTCAAAACTGCTACAAAAAAGACTCCAGTGCATGCATGATTCAAACCAACGTTTTCATACCTCAATAAAGCCAAAGCCATTTTACCTGCACATTTAACCCCTTTGGTATCACAGTGTCTCATCTAAAATGTATTGTTATTCCCAGCAACATAAACGTTGTTGCATATCACCACCACCCACCCCACTAACTTTTTCCAATATAAAACATCAAAAATTCTGAACTGTATGATTCTTCTCTAACCAATGAGGAACTAATGGAGCTGATTCTACCCTATGTTGAATTACAAAAAGATGTTCTATTATCTGGAGTTTAAATGGCTGCGATGTCTGTCCTATACCTGTATATAACAACAAACATGGACAAAGCACTACCTAAATCACACCACTTATATTACAAGTAGTGGAATCCATCAATTGATGAACAAATTCCTTGATAGGATGTTAAAACCTTGTCAATTCTATAGTTACCATACATTCAACACACTAATTACACTTTCTATTTCCATTCTCTCCACAAATTCCATCTTCCCGATTCCGAGAATGCACTAAGATATCCTGCAAATTTCTACCTCTCCGCAAAGAAAATACAGGAGGATACTTAAACAACAAATGTATCTGTAATATATTCCAATGATGTAATATCAAATCTCTTATATACCAGGTTTGTGTAGAATAAGGCAAAACACAAGTTAGCCTAGACACATCCTTTTTCTGTGTATTCAAAAATAATAAATCACGGTTGATGATAAAGGCCCTTTTTTTAGCATGATGTATGACACAATCTGGAAAACCCCAGCTATGAAATTTCAACACCATCTAATGTGACTGAGATCTAAACTCCTGTTGCAAAGAGCATAGCTTACGAAGACATAAAAACTGCAGCATGGTTGAAAACTTCGATATTCAAGCAAAGTATTCCAATCCGTGTCTTTACTATATATAGAAGTAGAAATTAATGTAAAGAAGACAAAGATATGACAACTGACATAATCAACAGGTTCATCGTTGAAGGAGAAGAAATTGAAATCATGAACAACTTTAACCTACTTGGATCAACTATCAATAAAGAAGCAACAAGCAGTCAAGAAATCAGACGACACATTGCTCTTGGCAAAATGGCTATGAAAGACCTAGATAAGATTCTCAAGAGCAGAGATGTCTCTCTCCATATAAAGATTCAACTTGTTCAAGCTATGGTATTTTCAATAACATCATATGGATGTGAAAGCTGGACAGTGAAAAAGATAGACAGGAAGAAAATTGATGCCTTTGAATTATGGTGCTGGTGGCGAATACTGTGTATACCATGGAATGCCCGAAGAACAAACCAGTCGGTACTAGAGGAGATCAAACCTAAGCTTTCTTTAGAAGCTCAGATGACAAGACTTCGACTTTCATAGTTTGGACACATCATGCCAAGAGAGAGATCATTAGAGAAAGACATCATGCTTGGCAAGATAGAAGGTCAACGCAAAAGAGGAAGGCCAGCAATGAGATGGATCGATACAATAACAGCAGCTATGGGTACCAGTCTGTCAACAATGAGCCGCCTGACTGAAGACTGAACACAATTTAGGATAGCTATCCAGAGGGTCACCATGAGTCGACTCCGACTCAATGGCACTTAACAACAACAGAAGTAGAAAAACCAAACTCCCTCAAGCTAATCGTAATGTTGAAAACATGGACAGTCTCCTTAGACACCTCTGTGGTGAATTGTAAATGACTGTCCTGCGTATTCAACCATCCTAAAACTCATGCAATTCCCACTCTTGGTCTTGCCAAATGAGAAAGATATCATCTATATATCTAACCCATTTCACTACCCATGACCTATTTTGGAAAACATACAATACCTTTTCCTCAAAATTATGCACATATAACCCAGCAACCGATGGAGCCACTGTAGCACCCATAGATACACCCTCTATCTGATGGTAGTACAATCCATTAAATTCAAAATAATTCCTCCATAGTATAATTTCCAATAAATGGTGATAAAACCATATCTGAACATCAGAATGTTCCAATGATGCCAAATAATACATTGGAACCTCCACTGTCTCAGCCTAAGGAACATTTGTATATATGCCAAAATATCCATGGTGACTACAATATATGATCCCCCTAGACCCTGCCATGAGTTCAAAAAGGACAGAAAATCCCCGGAATCTTTAATACGACTGGGCCTGTATGACCAGAGGGTTAAAAAAGAGTCCATATATTGTGAAAGGGGCTCTAAACATGAGACAATCCCTGTCACAATTGGACGCCTTGGTGGATTAACCAAGGACTTATGTATCTTAGGGACTACATAAAATGATGGAATTCATGGATACTGGACATAACGAAACTTCAATAACCGTTCTGAGATTACAGCTATAAACAATGTCCTCTCTAACACTTCCAAAATTTCATATTATATCGCTGAAGTGGGATCCCTATGAATGGGCGATATAACATTCATGAGCTGGAACAAATCGCATTTGAAGACTGGGAGAAACCACCAGCAGACGGATATACAAAACTTATAAATGGCTACAAGAAATGTTTGGAGGCTGTCATGTCTGCCAAGTGTTGTGCAACCAAATATTAGTGAAGAATGTCATTACTCCTGTCCAGTTCATATTTTGTTTTTTTTTTTCTCAGAAATTACTACATCTAAGTTGCACAGACATTTTTTTTGTTGTTGTATACCTTTGAACATACTATTAAAATATTATGCTGACATACAGTTGTAATATTTCCAATTATTTCTCAAAATATTGTACACAACATTCCTAAAATGCAAGGGTGCCAATAATGTTGATCACAACTATACCTCCCATTTTGGAAGCATTATTATTGGTTACCTGCTGTTTAAGTTTTATGTAAAATCTTAAATCTGTTACCTGTACAATGCTGTGACTCGTAGATACAGTGGTACAAAAAAAGTTGTTAAATAAATAAAATAAAACAATAAACATTGTCATGTCCTACATACAGGGGATAAATAATCAAAAACACAAGGAAAAGGAGAAGCTGCATCTCAGGAAGCTGAAAGAATCCCAGAATGATGAATTCTGTCATTTCAGTGTAATTCGTTTTTTCCATTTCACCCATTCTGATAAGATGTTGGAATGAGAAGGGAGAAAACAAAGCAAAACAAAAAAAATCCCAATGCATCTAAATGTGTATACAATTTCTCAACTTTGGCACTCACCATTTAGTCCTCCCTTCTACCCCTAACCTTAAAGGCCAATAAAGGGCTCCTGCATGCACTCACTAGCTCTTGCCCCTTTTCTTTATGTCATTCTGTTAACTCAGTATCTTATGGCCCGCCCCCATGTCTGCACCATATGCTTACACTGACATGGAACTTAATTTAGATCTTTTACCCTGCTGTCAAATTAGGCTACCTGTAGACAATCGCTGCCATGCTGTTGTTCCACACTACACATATTCAGTGTGATGTACACCGCACTGATTATAATAGCGCGGTATAGAAGAAATGTTAAATAAATAAATAAATAAAATATTCTTTGTCAGACTATATACATCCTTAACCATATGATTTTGCTACTTTATGCATGTTGTATGCACGCCTGACACCATCGTTTGCCCATGCTACAACATCATGGAGAGTCTTTCTCACCTGAGTGATGCAAAAATACTCCAATTCTGGTGGTACCCCTAAGCTAAGGGCGGGCAAGTAAATAGAAATAACCCCCCAATACAGCACAGATGAGATTCACTCAGCCCCTAAATAACCCCCTTTTCCAGGCTCTTCCTTATCCCTCTCTTTCACTTCTCTCCCTTTTTTTTTAAACTCACCTAACATAAGAACATAAGATATGCCACACTGGGTCAGACCAAGGTCCATCAAGCCTAGCATGCTGTCTCCAACAGTGGCCAATCCAGGTCACAAACACCTAGCAGTCTCCCCAAAAGACACAGTATCCTCAATGCCTGCATTGGGTCAAGCAGTGATATCCTTGGTCCCCTTCAATGGTTTATGGACCTTTCCTCCAGGATCCTGTCCAAACCCCCTTCAAACCCAGCCACACCAAAAGCTTTCACTACATCCATATTTTCTCTTATTAGTCTTAAATAGGCTACCCTGTAGTTTCATTGCATGTCCCCTGGTCTTTCTATATTCTGATGACGTAAACAATCGATCCATGTCTACCCATTCCACTCCATTCATTAACCTATAGACCTCCATCATATCTCCCCTCAGCCGTCTCCCTTCCAGGTTGAAGAGCCCCAAACCCCTCAGTCTCTCCCCATAGGAGCATCCCTCCATCCTCCATACCATCCAGGTGGCTCTTTTCTGCACTTTTTCCAATAACGATACATCCTCTTCAAGATACGGTGACCAGAATTGCACACAATATTCATGCTGCAGTTGCGCCATGAAACGATACAGAGGCATTATAATATCCTTTGTTTTCTATTTGCTCTCTTGGCTGCTGCTGCACACTGGGCAGAGTGCTTCAACATGTTATCCACGATGATGCCCAAATCCCCCTCCTGAGTGGTAGTTCCCATATGTGGAATCCTGCATCGTCCAGCCACAGTTTGGGTTGTTCTTTCCAAGGTGCATTGCACCTGTCCACATCAAATTTCATCTGCCTTTTGGACACCCAGTCCTCCAATTTATCAAGATCCTCTTACAATTTTCCACAATCCTCATGAGTTTCAACAACTTTAAATAGCTTTGTGTTCTGTTTCCAGATTTATCTAGAGAGACTCAGAAGAGGCGGCGGGATTTCCTTTTATTAAGACCTGGGGTTCAGCAGTTGGGTGGGCTCTTTTTTTTGAAATTTCCCTGTAAGTGTCTGATTAAATATCAATCACATTCCTATATTTTTTATGAGCCCACCCAATTGGTGGACTTCATTAATGCCCGACATTCAGAGGCCGGAACGGATCCTCCTTCTGTTTAGGACAAGCATGATTAGGATTTGACTGTATAGGTACACTCTTTTTTCCTTCGTATTTTGATGGATGTTTATTTCTTTCTAGTTATCTCCCCATATGGTGGGCTAGCATGAGCGGGGAATGTTTATATTATGTTACCTGTATTAATTTGAGGGCCTTAATTGACTCTTGATGTATTTTCTTTTTCCTGCTCTGGTTTCTTTTTCAAGATATATTTCTTGATAAATTTTGTATAATGTTATAAATATAAAATAAAAAAAATAGCTTTGTTTCATCTGCAAATTTGATAACCTCACTCGTTTTTCCCCTTTCCAGGTCATCTATGAATATTTAAAAAAACAGCAGACCCAGCACAGATCCCTGCGATACTCCACTACTCACCCTTTTCCATTGGGAAAATTGGCCATTTAGTCCTACCCTCTGCTTTCCATCCCTTAACCAGTTCCTGATCCACAATAGTACACTGCCTCCTACCCCATGACTCCCTAGTTTTGCCAAAAGTCTCTGATGAGGGACCTTATAAAAGGCTTTCTGAAAGTCCAGATACACTCTATCAGCCGACTCACCCATCTACCTGTTTATCCACACCTTCAAAAAACACAACAGATTAGCAAGACATGACCCTCCTTGTCTAAAGCCACATTGGCTGTCTCTCATTAAGCCATGACTATCTACATGTTGAGTAATTTTGTTCTTTATGATGGTTTCCACCATTTTCCCTGGTATTGACGTGAGGCTCACCGGTCTGTAGTCTCCCTCTGAACCCTTTCCAAAAATTGGCGCCACATTGACAATCCTCCAATCTTCAGGTATTACAGATGATTGTAATGATAGTTCACAGATTACTAATAGCAGGTCTGCAATCTCATATTTCAGTTCTTTCAACACCCTTGGATTTACACCATCCAGTCCAGGTGACCTGCTACTCTTCAGTCTATCAAAACAGTTGCAATACATCTTCCCGGTAGAGGATCGGTGTATCAACATTTCTTTCAATTCTTCCTCAGCATCACCTTTAAATACCACTTCAGTCATGGGTAACATCCCCACATCCTCCTCAGTAAAGACCAACACAAAGAATTCACTCAGTCACTCAGTCTCTCCGCTACAGCCCCCTCCCCTCCTACTGCCTCTTTAACCCTCCATCATCCAATGGTCCAACTGACTCTCTCACAGGTCCTCTGCTATGAATGCACTTGAAAAAGTCTCCACTGCGTGGTTTTGCCTCCACAACAAGCTTTCTCTCAAATTCTCTCCTTGCCTGCCCCATCAATGCCTTGCATACAACCCGCCAGTGCCCGTGCCATTTCCAGTTCTCGTCATTTGGCTCCCCACCCCCACTGCCTAAAAGATGCTTCCCTGGCAATAACAGCCTCTCCGACCTCACCCTCAAAACACACTGGCAGTTCCTTGGACCTCCCCCCACCCCTCACAAAGAGTGGAATACAGCTGGTGTGGGCCTCCAAGATAGTATTTCCAAACAACACCCAAGCTTGATGTAAGTCTTTAACCTTTGCAACTGCTCCTTTTAGTTTTTTCTTAACTATTTTCCTCATTTTATCATAGTCTCCCTTTTGAAAGTTAAAAGGTAGTACTGTAGATTTCCTTGCCATCCCTCTTCCATTAATTAAATCAAACGTGATCATGCTATGATCACTATTGCCAAGTGGCCCCAACACCCTTATCTCTTGCAACAGATCTGGTGTTCCACTGAGGACTAAGTCCAAAATGGCTTCCCCTCTGGTCAGATCATGAACCAGCTGCTCCAAGAAGCAGTCATCTATTTCATCTAGAAACTTTATCCCCTTAGCATGCTCTGCCATGACACGGACCCAATCAATACTGGGGTAATTGAAATCACCCATTATCATTACTGTTCTGTAACTTTTGTTAGCTTCCCTGATTTCTTTGAGCATTTCATCATCCATTTGTTCACTCTGGCCAGGCGGTCAATAGTACAACCCCACTGCCTCTGCCTTCCCCTTTTTACGTGGAATTTCAATACATAGAGATTCTATAGCAAATTTTATTTCCTCCAAAACTTTAATCCTTTGTGATTCAATGCCTTCTCTAATATAGAGCGCAACCCCTCCACAAATTGGATCAGCTCTGTCATTATGATATAGTTTGTACTCAGGAATCACAGTGTCCCACTAGTTGTCCTCCTTCCACCATGTCTCTGAGATACCAAACATATCTAACTTCTCATTTAGTGCTATATATTCTAACTCTCCCATCTTATTTTTTTAGACTTCTAGTATTTGCATACAAGCATTTTAGAGACTATTTTATTCATATTAATCTGGTTATCGGTAGGAAGGTAATTTGGAATCTTTAAGCTCTGTCTGCTCTACTCAAGGGCATTTGGGCTACCTTTGTCTTTATTGGAAACTCTCTGCTGATGTGCCCTAACTTTTTTTTTTATAGTATCCTTCAAGAATACATTGTTCCAAACCATGGCTCTTGGGCGACTGTCGGCTACCTACTTTCACCCTCTTACCCCACCTTCTCCCTCCCCTTCCCCTTCCTAACCTCACTGGATACTGGGCTGAGCCAAGGTTGTGGCTTACCTCCATATGTGTTCCAATGTCAGCTCCTATATGATAAGCAATATAGTTAGACTTTACAGTAGGGACATGCATTCACTTGAAATGTATTGTTTTGTATCCGAACACTGACATGAAAAGGGCTGAAATTCTGTTTCTCCTCATTCCCCACACCCCTTTGCCAGTCACACTCTTCCCTCAAAGTGGTAATTTTTGTTTTTGAAGGAAAGTTTCTTGCAGGAGAAGCTATTAGATTGCCAAGGGGGCTGGTTCTAGCCAGTATGCTCTTCACTCTTGTATTTTTGGTGGTCTTCATTCCTGTTTTCTGCTGGGTCTCAAGCTTGATTGTTCTTGAACTTTTGGGAAAACCCTTCCTGGATTTTTTTGTCTTGTGAATCTATTGACTCCTGCTCTAGAGGCTTACTCCAAATATTTTTCTTTTGCTGTGTTCTTTTGCCAGAAATTCTGTGAAACCATGTCTAAGTATATTATCAGAAACATTTATCAAGCCTATTCCAGATCACTAATTGGACAAACAAGGTTTTTAAAATTTGTTTGTAAACCTCTAGTAATCTTTTAGCTGTTGTGTGTGTGTGTGTGTGTGGCAGACACAGCCATCTCTTAATTAGCAAAATTTCCCTGAAATGAAAATTTATAAAAACAAAATGAAGAACACCCCCTCCTGCAAACAACACAGAAAACAAAACTAAACACATTTTCTTACCTCCAGTCCCCTACTTTACAGCTCAGAGCTATCCTTTTTAAGAAGTGATATTATAAAAGTGGCAATGCTTTACGGATAGTAGCTAGAACATATCCTTGGCTGTGTGGAGAGAAGTTAAAAAGCAAACTAAAGGAGTCACTTGGTCTTTTTCTGTAATCTTCTATATTACCCAGTGACTAGAACTGATATTCTAGAGATCATTTTTGAAGACTTGTGAGGATTTACGCATGTAATAGTCTTCCCCATGTGAATGGAAAATGTAGAAAGCCGCTGTTGATACATGTGAATGCTGGTTCATGCACAGTTTGAAGGTGACAGTTTATGCACAGGGTTTGGACAGACCAGTAAAGTATGCATATAGTTATGCTTTAATACTGGAATTTCACTCATATTTTTAAAAAGCTAGATACTGGCATTTGTACTTGCTCTCAATATCAGCTAACTGCTTATTTAGACCTGGGGTCTGGGCCACTGATTTAGGGGCCAATTGTTTGTACTTCTCTGCTATGCTAAACCACCTCAAAAACTAAAATAGAAGAGATTTTTCCTTTGGGTCTTTACATGACTCTCTTTAGACATCTAGTTTTATAGAATTTGTCACTTACAATGCGAACACCACTACTTAAATGTACAGGTTGCAAAATCCCCTCATGCCAATATAATTGCTGCATTTACCACGCAGATCCCCAAGTCAGGCTGCTCTATATTTTAATGTGTCAAATTATAAAATTTCTGTTTTCACTGTGCATATAGGTAAATACAGCTATTTTTACCTGCCTTTATGGGAGTTATACAAAGGTTCCGCCTTAAATGAGCCATTCATAAAATGCCCAGGAACATCCAGTCTTGATGGTGAAGCCTGATTTTGTATAGGTCCAGCTAGTTGGGAAAAGGAATGTCCAAATCTGTATATTCACAATTTGGCAGTATTTCACAAAAGGATCACTGAAGAGGAAGCCTTTAATAAAAATTCCTATAAGGCCAAGAGAAATACATGTATTTTTTGTGGCACGTATACTAAGAAACTAGTTCTAAACAAGAGTGGCATCACTCGAGGCTCTAAACATGTGAATGTTAGCACTTAACAATTGTTCAGTATATCCTACAAATGCTGATGTTAGGATTTATAATACTCTATATCCAAGAAGAGCCAATTAATAAGTCATGCACCAAAATTCAAAGTTTTGGATTTTTATAATGTTCTAAATACCAGAGTAATAAGTACTATTGCCTCCTCACTCATGCTGTTTATATATACCTTACAATTCTAATGTCTCTGTGCAGGTGTAAATGCTAATATTTACATTTCTTGAAATAGACATATATTTCCATTGCAAAATAGGAAAAATGCATGCATATTAGGGGTGTGCATTTGCCTTTTCACTAATGTTAAAATGCAATAAATGACAGCCTATTCAGTTAGTTTTGCACCAACGAACAACCATTTTGTCCTTTACAATTCATCATAGGTGCAAAGGCAGGCAGCCAGACATACCAGTGCTACTCTGGGAGGGGCAGAATGGGAAGGGGTGAGGGACAAGCCAGAAGCATGAGACACTTTAACTCTTTGGCAAGCATCCAAACAAGCCTATCACTGCCTTACTTATCCAAATCCCTTGAACGATGATGACACAACTAGGATGGAAGATACAGAATGGCATCAAGGCAAAGAACCACTTTTCTAAGGCTTTCTGAAAGAGAGGAGATCCCGTGGTAGTTTGCAAAGATTAGAAATAGTTAGGAAAAAAAAAAGAAAAAATCTTCCAGAGATCACACAACTTACACACTTATGTTACAAACAGAGAAAAGATTCTTGCTTTTCAGGTTTGTAAGGGTTGCTGGCTGATCTTAGAAGGAAAGAGTACTAAGTTTCTACCAACTAGACGGAACAGTAAAGTGACATGGATGGACACTGAGAAATGGTGTCAGTGACAGGTTAGTGTATCTGTCTCACAAGCAGTGAGATAAAGAAGTTATTTGATTTCTAATAATCTTTCGCCCGCTGTCATCAAGTATAATATAACAATACCATAGTATAAATTAATTAAAATCCTTTTAGGATTTTTTTATTTTCAAAACTAATACATTTCCAAGAAAGGAGTCTACTTTGTAATCTAATGAAATGCTTCTCCCAACTGATAAGAGCAGCAGCAGGAGAGCACCAGTGGTTGAAGGGTGTCTGTCAGGCACTTAAAGAGACCTCAAACTAAATCTGCGAGAAACTGAGGGATGGCGCATTCAACCAAGTAAAATGGTTGTATGAACAAACGGACATAAGCTATGCCATACTGGGTCAGACCAAAGGTACATCAAGCAGGGCTGAGCTGCCCACTAAGACAAGTAGGTGCTCGACTAAGGCAGTAGACACTGGTGAGTGGCACAGCGATCCTTCTTTTCTTGGTAATGGTGGCTGCAGTGTGGTGGTGGGCCTTAAAGCACCCGCACATGTAGTCACGGCCTGCTGATTCTGCCCTCCTCTAACACAACATCCTGTCGGAGGGGACAGTAGTGGTAAGCTGTGAGTGTACACACATATGTGAGTTCTTTAAGGTCTGCCTAGGCGTTGAATTCACTGCTTCGAAGAAGGAAGGGAGGGATCGCCATACCGCCCCCCCCCCCAGGTGAGAAGATGGATGCCGGGGGTGGGACAGTGTGGTTGGTTTGGTAGTGTTTGGTAGTGTGGCAGGCATGGAGGGAGCAGCACAGGGGGCCTGTCAAGGGCTGCAGAAACCCTTGGGCTGGCTCTGCCATTGAGCCTGCTACCCTGAAACATAGAAACATAGAAATATGATGACAGAAAAAGACCACATGGCCTATCTAGTCTGTCCTTCCAATAGTGGTGAATCCAGGAATCCAGGTCTCACGTATCTGTCAGATTCCTAAAAGGTAAACAGATTCCATGCTGCTTATCCCAGAGGTGAGAAGTGGATTTCCTCAATCCACTAATGTTTTATGGACTTCCCCTCCAAGAACTTCTGCAAATCTCTTTCAAACTAAGCTACACTAACAGCTCTTACTCTCCTACCCTAGCCAAGGCGTTTATTTGTGGTATTTGTTTATCTCTCAGATAAATTGAAGATGTCAATATGATGCAGATATGATCCTGAGCCCAGTTTGGTAATATTTATTTATTTATTTATTTGTACATTTTTCTATACCACCTCTTCCAGAGATTAGAGGTGGTTTACATATAACCGAACAATAATAATAAGGAACGTTATTATTATTATTTTACAAAGAACATTTTAGGTAGTTTAAATAAAGGCAATATATAATGAGACAGGTGGCAAAAACATGCCAATATAATAACAGCAAGTGACATTAAACTATTATCAAAGAACTATTTACATGTGTGTGGAATTGAGATACCTGAGAAGTGTGACATATTATAAGCTGTTGGTATTTAAACTTGCAGCGCAAACTATTTACATGGGTATAGTATTGAATATCCATAAGGAGTGAGGAAGAGAATAATAACTGATTTAATAGAAGAGGTGTGAGTGTATGCTATGTCTAGGTAGGATCAGGATAAGGTTGCTGGCTTGTACTACTTTGAAGAATCGGAACCTCATCGGACTGCAGGCTGTAGAAATGCTGGGTAAAAAAGAATGTTTTCAGTTCTTTTTTAATGATTGAAGGTCCTTCATCTCTCTTAACTCTATTGGTAGGTTGTTCCACAACGTAGGAGCATAGAGTGAGAAAGCTGAGTTGCTCGTCTTCTGCTTTAGTTGCCGAATGAATTCTGGTACTTGCAACATGTGTAGGTTTTTTCTCCTTCTTGACCTGCTCTCTTGAGGAGCATGTATTAGAGATGTCAGGAAGGACGGTGCTATGTTATTAATAAGTTTGAATGCTGTAACCAATGATTTATAGGCAATTCTACAGGACACTTGGAGCCAATGCAATGCGTAAAGGATAGGGGAGATGTGGTTGGTTAATTTTGCTTTGTAGATCAGCCTTGTAGCAACATTTTGAGCCAGTTGTAGAGTGTGCAGGGTTTTTTTTTATGTTCCTTGCAGTATTCCATTGCAGTAATCCAGGTGAGGTGTTATTAGTGTTTGTACCACAGTCCTAGCTAGTTTGATTGCAAATATTATGACAGAACAAACTGTGAAACCACATGACTCATGCCAATGATGCTTGCGGCCTATGAGTTAGAAGGTGGCATCCACGCAGCCTTAATCACCCCTGTTTCATATCATGGTGAAGCACACACCATTGTAGTAAAACTGCTAGAGCAGGGGTCACCAACCTGCGGCCCGCGAGGGCCTTCCGTGCGGCCCGCGAGACTCTCCCCCGGTGCGGCCCGCCAAGGCAAACTCACAGACTCCTTCATGTCAGCTCTCTCCCTTCTTCTGCAGCCGCGGTTCCCTGCCTCTTAGGGAACCGCGGCTGTGCTTGTAACATCATCGCGGCTCCGTGCAGCATTGTCCCGCCTCTAAAGGAAGTGGTAAACAACTTCCTTTAGAGGCGGGACAATGCTGCACGGAGCCGCGATGATGTTACAAGCACAGCCGCGGTTCCCTAAGAGGCAGGGAACCGCGGCTGCAGAAGAAGGGAGGGAGCTGGCATGAAGTATAGGTACGAGCAGTTTTCTTTTGGGTTGTTTTTTTTTCGCGCGCGGGGGGGGGGGTGCGGCCCGCGAGTCTGCCGGTAGTCGGCTGTGCGGCCCGCGGCCCTTTGGAGGTTGGTGACCCCTGTGCTAGAGGAACCTGACAAAAATGTGTAGTATTTTATAGAATGTGGTGAATAAGCATCCTGAATATAGAACAGCCCAAAAAAATTTAGAAAGTGAGGGCCCGATAGTCAAAGTGATTAATGTGGTTAGCAGAGCTGCTAACCGCATTAGTCACGGTACTAACACTGAATATCCTTGACTGCCAGCTCTACATACCCCGATTCTAAATGCTTCACAGAGCTCTGCTGCATCCCGGAATGCTCCCAATGCTGGCCTAACTTTTACTGTGTATCTCTAACACGGCATGACAGCAGCTCAATAACGCTGCTGCCTGATTAGCGAGCGGCCTATGCAGCGACCTTAGATATTCAATGCCTGGGCCGGATATGTCCCTGGCATTGAATATCTGGGCCAGTGCTGAATATCAGGCCCTGAATAATCCAAGGCACAATTTACAGCAGAGACCTTGGTTTGCAGTTAGAGCTGCACAGAATTGGCACTGCCTTTAAATATGGGACACTATAGGAGCTATTCTATTTTGGAAGCCACATTTCTCTTTAAAATATGTAATTTATGTCACCATCATAATTATTGCAGCAAATGGGTGTTCAAGCTTAAACATCAAGGTGGCCCACCCACCTGCCACCAGTTGATAATTTGACCTTTGTTTGGCTTGAATAAGAGTCTTGTTGGAGCTGTGGGAAACTTGAAGTCTCTGTTATCGATCTTTATCTTAAATATTTCTGTTGGTGGCAATTTTATATGGAGCTCAAACCGAGTTCCCATATTGTGCTGGGATTTTTGAATACCTTGAGGCAGGAATCTGATGCTGAAAAAGACATGTAGCTAGTTTGATTGCAAAAGGAGTTAACTTTACTTTTCAGCAAATGATTTCAAATGGGGTCATTTTGTGATAGTATTGGAGCAGTTGGAGATTATCACAGTTACCATGTGTACCCCATGAAGAGCAGACTTGAGCATCTTTCAATGGTGTCATCAGAAGGCATAATCACTGGTGCAGCACTGAAAGAAGCCAGTATTTGTCCTCCTCCAGCAGGTGGTAAGGTATTTGGAGTGGGGCAGCAGTGCAGCTGAAGATAGGCCTAACTGTCCTGACCCACACCACTATGCTGTGATCATTGTGATTGAGTCTGGTAAGGCCAAATGTTGCTTGGAGAGGGGCATGCCTTTCTCTCATGCAGGGCCGGCCGTCCATTGAGCGAGAATGTTTTTTGCACAGGGCCCCGCGTTTCAGGGGGCCCCGCGCAAAAAACATTCTGATCCTAAAGTTAAAAAAAAAAAAAAAAAAAAAAGCTGTCTTCTCCCGCTGTCCGGGCCGCTGCGGCAGAATCGAGTGTGCCGCGGGGCCCCCCCCTGCCCAGCAGAGCCTGCCCTCCCCTGTATCCGCTCTCTCTTCGCAGCCTCAGTCACACGCGCCAGCTTTCAGTGCGCGAAGGGACTAGTTTCCCTTTCGCGGCTCTGTTAAGCCCGCGGGGGCTGATGGGAACTTCCCATCAGCCCCTGCGGGCTTAACAGAGCAGTGAGGGAGAAACTCTCCCCTCGCGCTCTGAAAGCCGGAGCATGTGACTGAAGCTGCGAAGAGAGAGCGGATACAGGGGAGGGCAGGCTCTGCTGGGCAGGGGGGGCCCCGCGGCACACTCGATTCTGCCGCGGCGGCCCCGGCAGCGGGAGAAGACAGCTTTTTAAAAAAAATAAAATTCCCTAGGCTGGGCTGGGCTGGGGGGGGGGGGATTAGGAGTGGTGAGGGGCTGGGGGGGGGTTAGGAGTGATGATGGGCTGGGGGGTTAGGAGTGGTGATGGGCTGGGGGGTTTGGAGTGGTGATGGGCTATTGGGGGGCTGGGGGGGTTAGGAGTGGTGATGGGCTATGGGGGAGCTATGTCTGTATATGGGCTGATGGGATTAGGACTGGAAGTGGGTTGATGGGGGGTTAGGACTGGTAATGGGCTATGGGGGGGCTCAAACTAAAAATTGGGTGATGGGGGATTATGACTGGAAATGGGCTGGTGGGATTAGGACTGGGAGTGGGCTGATGGGGAGGTTAGGACTGTTAATGGGGTATGGGGGGGCTTAAACTGAAAATTGGGTGATGGGGGTTAGGACTGGAAATGGGCTGATGGGGTGGTTAACACAGTAGTTGGGCTGATGTGGTTAGGACTGGTAAAGGGCTGTGGGCTGATGGGGGATTAGGACTGGTAATGGGCTATGGGGGGTTAGGACTGATTATGGGCTATGGGGGGGCTAGGACAGGAAATGGGCTGATGGGGAGGGGTTAGGAATTTAGGTGGGCTGATGGGGTTAGGACTGTTAATGGGCTGTGGGCTGTTGGGGGGGTTAGAATTGGTAATGGGCTATGGGGGTGGTTAAGACTGGTAATGGGCTGTTGGCTGATGGGGGCTGTCTGGTAATGGGCTATGGGGTGTTAGGACTGATAATGGGCTATGGGGGGCTAGGACAGGAAATGGGCTGATGGGGAGGGGTTAGGACTTGAGGTGGGCTGATGGGGTTAGGACTGGTAATGGGCTGTGGGGGGGCTAGGACAGGAAATGGGCTGATGGGGAGGGGTTAGGACTTGAGGTGGGCTGATGGGGTTGGACTGGTAATGGGCTGTGGGATCATGGGGGGTTTAGGACTGGCAATGGGCTATGGGGGGCTGACTGGAAATGGGTTGATGGGGTTAGGACTGGAAGTGGGCTGTTGGGGGGTTAGGACTGGAAGTGGGTTGATGGGGGGCAGGACTGGTATTGGGTTGGGGGTTGCTAGGACTGGAAATGGGCTGATGGGGGGCTAGGACTGGAAATGGGCTGATGCAGGGACTAGAAGGGAGCGGATGCTGGGTGAGGCTGGAACTAGAAGGGAGCTGATGTTGGGGGAGGATTAGAATGGGATGGGGCTGGGAGAGTAAAATGGAGAGGGGAAAAATATTTTGTGTGGGAGGGATAAAAAATCTACAATTGGCCGGGTATTGGGAGAGTAAGTGGGGATTGAGGATGGAGGGGTAAAATTTGAGTGGATGAAATAGGAATGAGGAAAGAGCAAAAGGAGAAAGATTAGTATGTTAAAGCAGATGTAGAGTGAGAGAATGGAAAAAAAACTAGAAGAGAGAAGAAAGGACAAATGGACAGCAGATGATGGAGAGTTAGCAGAAAACATGAAGAAACCAGAAGAAAGTGGCTGGAGCAATTGCAACTGAAAAAAAAATGCACAAAAGGTAGAAAGATATCTCTTTATTTTGAATTTATTAACTGGAATATGAAAGCTCTGGGAAATGTGCAGGGCCGGCCCGTCCATTGAGCAAGAATGTTTTTTGCACAGGGCCCCGCGTTTCAGGGGGCCCCGCGCAAAGAACATTCTGCTTTTTTTTTTTTTTAAATTACATTTTTAAAAAAAACCTGTCTCTGGCTGCTGCCGCTGCCGCGTCCGTCGCAGCAGCGGCAGAATGGAGTGTCCTGCGGGGCCCCCTCTCCTCGTTGAGCCCTCTGCAAGGGCTTTCAGATTCGCGAAGGGAGAGTGCTCCCTCGCGTCTCTGTAAAGCCCGCAGGGGCTAATGGGAAATTTCCCATCAGCCCCTCGCGTCTAAAGGGGCAGATGGGAAATTTCCCATTAGCCCCTGCGGGCTTTACAGATACGCGAGGGAGCACTCTCCCTTCGCGAATCTGAAAGCCCTTGCAGAGGGCTCAACGAGGAGAGGGGGCCCCGCGGGACACTCCATTCTGCCGCTGCTGCGACGGACGCGGCAGCGGCAGCGGCAGAAGCTAGAGCCAGGTTTTTTTTTTTTTTTTAAATTTGCCAGAAGGGAAGGGAAGGGGGGGGGGGTTAAGACTGGTAATGGGCTGGTGGGCTGATGGAGGCTGTCTGGAAATGTGCGGGGGGGGGGTAAGTCATGGAAATGTGCTGGGGGGGGGGTTAGGTCAGGAAATGTGCTAGGGGGGGTTAGGACTGGAAATGTGCTGGGGGGGGGGGGGGGTTAGTACTTTAATTGGGCTAGGGGGGGTTAGGACTGCTAATGGGCTGGGGCTGATGGAGGCTGACTGGAAATGTGCTGGGGGGGGTTAGGACTGGAAATGTGCTGGGGGGGGTTAGGACTGGAAATGTGCTGGGTGGGGGTGGTTAGGACTGGAAATGGGCTAGGGGGGGTTAGGACTGCTAATGGGCTGGGGCTGATGGAGGCTGACTGGAAATGGGGTCGGGGGGGTTAGGACTGGAAATGGGCTGGGGGGGTTAGGACTGGAAATGGGCTAGGGGGGTTAAGACTGGTAATGGGCTGGGGGTTGATGGAGGCTGACTGGAAATGGGGTGATGGGGGGTTAGGACTGGAAATGGGCTGGGGGGTGGTTAAGACTGGTAATGGGCTGTGGGCTGATGGGGGCTGTCTGGAAATAGGGTGATGGGGGGTTAGGATTGCTAATGGGCTATGGGGGGGTTAGGACTGATAATGGGCTATGGGGGCGCTAGGACAGGAAATGGGCTGATGGGGAGGGGTTAGGACTTGAGGTGGGCTGATGTGGTTAGGACTGGTAATGGGCTGTGGGCTGATGGGGGGGTTAGGACTGGCAATGGGCTATGGGGGGCTGACTGGAAATGGGCTGATGGGGTTAAGACTGGAAGTGGGCTGATGGGGGGGTTAGGACTGGTAATGGGTTATAGGGGGGGCTTAAACTGAAAATGGGTTGATGGGGGGCTAGGACTGGTAATGGGTTGGGGATTGCTATGACTGGAAATGGACTGAGTGGACGGGGAGGCTTGAACTGCAAATAGCTGATGGGGAGGGAGCTTGGAATGGAAATGGGCTGTGAGGGAAGGGAGCTAGGACTGAAAATGGGCTGATGGAGCAGCTAGGATAGGACTGGAAATGGGCTGTTGGGGGGGAGCTAAGATTGGAAATGGGCTGTGGTGGGGGCTTGAATTGAAATGGACTCATGGAGGGGCTACAACTGGAAGTAGGCTCATGGGGGGGCTTGGACTGGAATTGGGCTGAGTGGAGGGGAGCTAGGATTTGACATGGGCTGATGGTGGGGCTAGGAAATGACTAGAAATGGGCTGATGGGGGGCTAGGATTGGAAATGAGCTGATGAAGGGACTCAGACTGAAAATGGATGGGGGAGCTAGGACTGGAAATGGGTTGATGGGGGGCTAGGACTGGAAATGGGCTGATGCAGGGACTAGAAGGGAATGGATGCTGGGTGAGACTGGAACTAGAAGGGAGCTGATGTTGGGGGAGGATTAGAATGGGATGGGGCTGGGAGAGTAAAATGGAGAGGGGAAAATATTTTGTGTGGGAGGGATGAAAAATCTACAATTGGCCGGGTATTGGGAGAGTAAGTGGGGATTGAGGATGGAGGGGTAAAATTTGTGTGGATGAAATAAGAATGAGGAAAGAGCAAAAGGAGAAAGATTAGTATGTTAAAGCAGATGTAGAGAGAGAGGATGGAAAGAAAACTAGAAGAGAGAAGAAAGGACAAATGGACAGCAGACGATGGAGAGTTAGCAGAAAACATGAAGAAACCAGAAGAAAGTGGCTGGAGCAATTGCAACTGAAAAAAATGCACAAAAGGTAGAAAGATATCTCTTTATTTTGAATTTATTAACTGGAATATGAAAGCTCTGGGAAATGTGCATCATTAATGTCTGCGCTTTGTTTGGTACAAGAGGAAATTGATTTATAGTTTTATTTCTACAGTGTTGTTGTACATTCCAAGTTTGGCTTTTGGGGTTCCCAGTTTAATTATTGCCTTCCTGTTTCTAAATTGCGATTCCTTGTTTGGTGATGGTCTATGTTCTGCATGTGTAACTGAGCTGAGGTATTCTGTTTATGTAATTCCTATTTGACATTGCCACTTGTTCTCTTTCCCCAGTATTCTCTGAAATGTACTGGTTTAATATTTGCAGTGTTTCCTTTTGATAGGTAGGGTCTGGTGCTTTGAGAGTCCTGGTAATGCTGTCAGGATATGGCGGGTTTGCTATGGGTTCTAAATGGACAGCGTTTGTAGTAGTTCCTAATGTGCCTGGCGGTTGGCACTGGATTATAGTAATGTAGAAATCTTTTAGTCTTTCTTTATCCATACACTCATTAAGAGACATGTTTACTAAAAGTTAGTGAATGGTAACATTATGCAAATATTTATGCAAATAAGACCACTTATGCAAATGAGACCCCGCACCGAGTCTCCGCACATGGCCCCGCACCCCCCTTGGGCCGCCCCTGGAAATGTGCATCATTAACGTCTGTGCTTTGTTTGGTACAAGAGGAAATTAATTTATAGTTTTATTTCTACAGTGTTGTTGTACAATCCAAGTTTGGCTTTTGGGGTTCCCAGTTTAATTATTGCCTTCCTGTTTCTAAATTGTGATTCCTTGTTTGGTGATGGTCTATGTTCTGCATGTGTAACTGAGCTGAGGTATTCTATTTATGTAATTCCTATTTGACATTGCCACTTGTTCTCTTTCCCCAGTAGGTCATGTATTGTTGTTCTCTGAAATGTTTTGGTTTAATATTTGCAGTGTTGCCTTTTGATAGGTAGGGTATGGTGCTTTGTGAGTCCTGGTAGTGCTGTTAGGATACGGCGGGTTTGCTATGGGTTCTAAATGGGCAGTGTTTGTAGTAGTTCCTAATGTGCCTGGCGGTTGGCACTGGATTATAGTAATGTAGAAATCTTTTAGTCTGTCTTTATCCATACACTCATTAAGAGACATGTTTACTAAAAGTTAGTGTATGTTAGCATTATGCAAATATTTATGCAAATAAGGCCACTTATGCAAATGAGGCCCCGCACCGAGTCTCCGCACATGGCCCCGCACCCCCCTTGGACCGCCCCTGCTCTCATGGAGCTGTCAGGTGCCCTGTTTTCAGTGTTTTTATCCTTGGGTTCCTAGCGCTTGGTAGGCCTGAAGAGGAGCAAAAGGACTCCACAGGGTCCCCAGGTTCCTCTTCCCTCTTGCTGTACTTATCTGCATATTTCTTTTTTTTTTAATCTTTTCTGATTTTCTCTTTTTCTCCCTTTGGTTTCATTGGGCAGCATTTGGGTCTCTGCTGCTTTCAATAAAGCAGCTCCAAATTAAAAAAAAAAAAAAAAAAAAGAGGCACTTGTTTTCAGCAGCTGAGCTTTCCAGGCCTGTATTTCCTGCTCAGGCCTGTGTTTCCAGCTTTCCAGGTCTGTGGTTTCCTGCTTTCCAGGTCTGTGGTTTCCTGCTCAGGCTTCCCCAGTGAGCTTGACAGGTATTGGGATTCTCTTTTCGGGACTCCCTTTCACTATGGCCCTGTTTCTTTTTATTGACACTTTCTTCCTTTCACCACTGCACTGCTAAACCATGGGGTCTAATGCAGCCTGCCACCTCCAACATTTTTTTTTACTGTGGCTGCTTCTATTCATCTCTGTTGTGGCTTAAAAACCTGGCACACCCTTTTTTGGCAGTTTTGGAGCCCCTACAGTAGCCTGGGGTCTGATGCCTAATGCTGTTTCTGTGGCCCTTGCCACTCCTTTCCTATTTTTTCTTGCCGGTGGGTGCTATGGCCATTTGATATGGTGGCTGGGCCTGGTGAAGGTGGAGCCTGGCAGGGCAGCCTTAGCCACAATCCTGTCAGTCTCAAATCCCTTGGAGGCCTTGGTACCCTTCTTCTTAGCTGACTTGAGCTGTATCTACTGAACATAAGAACATAAGATATGCCATACTGGGTCAGACCAAGGTCCATCAAGCCCAGTATTCTGTTTCCAAGAGTGGCCAATCTAGGTCATATGTACCTAGCAGTTTCCCCAAGAGACACAAGTTCCACAATGCTTGTACTGGGTCAAGCATTGATATCTTCGGTCACTTCTTAATAATGGTTTATGGACCTTTCCTCCAGGAACTTGTCCAAACCTTTTTTAAACCCAGCTACACTAACAGCCTTTATTACATCCTCCGGTAACAAATTCCAGAGTTTGATTACACGTTGAGTGAAAAAATATTTTCTTTTATTAGTCTTAAATAGTTTACCCTGTAGCTTCATTGCATGTCCCCTAGTTTTTCTATATTCTGATAAGGTAAACAATCGATCTACGTTTACCCGTTCCACTCCGTTCATTAATTTATAGACTTCTATCATATCTCCCCTCAGCCGTCTCTTTTCCAGGTTAAAGAGCCCTAACCTTTTTAGCCTTTCTTCATAGGAGTATCCTTCCATCCCCTTTACCATTTTGGTGGCTCTTCTCTGTACCTTTTCTAAAATCGCTATATCCTTTTTAAGATACGGCGACCAGAATTGCACACAATATTCAAGGTGCGGTCTCACCATGGAACGATATAGAGGCATTATAATATCTTTTGTCTCATTTTCCATTCCTTTCCTTATCATACCTAGCATTCTATTTGCTCTCTTGGCCGCCGCTGCACACTGGGCCGAGGGTTTTAACATGGTATCCACAATGACGCCTAAATCTTTTTCCTGGGTGGTGGTTCCTAATGTGGAACCTTGCATTGTGTAACCATAGTTTGGGTTGTTCTTCCCTAGGTGCATAACCTTGCACTTGTCCACATTAAATTTCATCTGCCATTTTAATGCCCAGTCTTCCAATTTATCAAGATCCTCTTGCAATTTTTCACAATCCTCTTGGGTTTTAACAACTTTAAATAGTTTTGTGTCATCTGTAAATTTGATAACCTCACTCGTTATTCCACTTTCCAGGTCATTTATGAATATGTCAAAAAGCAGCAGACCCAGCACAGATCCATGGGGTACACCACTATTCACCTTTCTCCATTGGGAAAATTGGCCATTTAGCCCTACCCTCTGCTTTCTATCTTTTAACCAGTTCCTGATGCACAATAGTACACTGCCTCCTATCCCATGACTCTTTAGTTTTGCCAAAAGTCTCTGATGAGGGACCTTATCAAAGGCTTTCTGAAAGTCCAGATACACAATATCAACCGACTCACCTTTGTCCACCTGTTTATTCACTCCTTCAAAAAAACATAACAGATTAGTAAGACAAGATCTTCCTTGTCTAAAGCCATGTTGCCTGTCTCCCATAAGGTTGTGACTATCTACATGCTGAATAATTTTATTCTTTATGATGGTTTCTAGCATTTTTCCCGGTACTGACGTCAGGCTCACCGGTCTGTAGTTTCCCGGATCACCCCTGGAACCCTTTTTAAAAATTGGTGTTACATTGGCGATCCCCCAATCTTCAAGTATTAGAGATGATTTTATTGATAGTTCACAGATTACTGATAGAAGTTCTGCAATCTCATATTTCAGTTCTTTCAACACCCTTGGATGTATACCATCCAGCCCAGGTGATTTGCTACTCTTCAGTTTATCTAATAGTTGTAAGACATCTTCCTGATGTATCGATATTTCCTTCAATTCTTCCACACCTTTAAATACCACTTCAGTCATGGGTAACATCCCTACATCTTCCTCAGTAAAGACCGAAGCAAAGAATTCATTTAGTTTCTCCGCTATCGCCTTGTCACCTCTTAGTGCTCCTTTAACCCCTTTAGCATCTAATGGACCAACTGACTCTCTTTCAGTCTTGACAAGCTGTTTGATAGCCTCCTTCATGGAGTTTGAGGCCTGGGCCTCCCCTATAGGGGAGCCAGGACCTTTGAGTGTCTCAATCATGGGCAATAAGAGGGGTCACAGTCTCTGCTTTGCCCTTGCACTCATCTGTCCTCTGGGAGTCCAACCTTATCCCCTACAGGTGTTGGTTAGAGTACTCAAGATAAAATGCTTTATGCCAGAAGTAAGTCTGAAGTGGATGGGGTAGTTCCCCTGGGGGAAGTCTAGCATCTCCATGATCTGCCTTTTTTACAGATAGGTTTATACCCTTTCAAGATGCTTTGATGGCTCAGAGGTTTGTAAAACTTGCTTTCAGGAGAGGTTATCAGGCAGGTCCCCATTGTTCCAGGAGGATATCAGGTGTTCTGCTGCATTCATGTCTCTACCTGATCCTATGCTGAAGTGTGTATGGCTTTAGGGAGAAAATTCCCAAGCTGTGCTCTAGGGGCCCAAAGGTCCTGTCTCAGCTGTATCCTTGGCCCCCAGGGCAAGCATTATCAACCTTTTGGATTCCTTGGGCTGGGAGTCCTGGTACCAGCTGTGACTAAGCACATGACCATCCCTGGGAAGGCAAGCACCATGCTCAAGAAGTCTCAGATTTGGAAGGTCAAGGCTTCCTTAAAAATTCCTTTGCAGCCACTGCCTTAGGCTCTCAGGTGGTGCTGTCTGCACACCTGGAGATAAACCCTCTGTTGATTGATCTGTCCTCTGCCAGACAGCCTGGAGGGAATGAGGATGGCAGCAGACTACCTAGGTGGCTGGGATTGGTTCAAAGTTTCTTACATATGCATGGCAGCAGTAATAGTGACCAGATGGTAGTGCTGGATCTGCATTTAGTTGGAGGATGTTTTCTCCAAACCAGCTGAGCAAATTTCTCTAAAGGGAGCCAATTGCTCTTCAGGGTGGGACTGGTGAAATAGCAAAGTCCTTGGGGATTCTCCATTAAAAGACTCTTATAGGACAGTCCTAGAGGTGCCAAGCGGTCCTCTTGTAGGACCATGCATAGATAGTGTAGTTCTTCACCTGCAGCAGGTGTTCTCCATGGACAGCAAGAATAAGTCCACAAGTATGGGTGATGTCACAGACAGTGTCCAGACAGAACGCTTCCCAGCTTCCATTGGAAGTCTTTGGGAGCTGCACCATGCATGCACACCTGCCATCCCACCTGCCACAATGCCATCTTCTCCAGTCAAATATCAAAGCAGTAGCCAAGGAGAGACAACTCCTCAAGAAGGTGGGAGGGTTGTGAGAACTTATTCCTACTGTCCACAGAGAAAATCTGCTACAGGTGAGTGCCTACACTTTCTCCATGGACAAGCAAGATGTAAGTCCTCATATATCGGACTCCCAAGCTACAGGCTACCAAAAGAACAAGGAGGCCCAAAGCCCAACAGTGGTGACAAAACTGGAGAACAGAAAGGTAGTCCCTCTAGGGACTCTACCATTTCATCATCCCCAGCTTACAGCATGACCAAAGTTAGTCAACATTTGCAGGTGGCCTGGATGGACAGAAGGGCCAGTGGGCAGGAGTTGAATCTAATACCCACTAAGGTTCCAGAGCACAGCCAGGTTGAAGTTGCTGTCCCATCAGGAATCCCTATCCAGATAGTAGTGGACTTTGAACATTTGTACCAAAAACAATGTGTCAGCCTGGCAGATTTCCTCTGTGAAGGTCGAGCGCAGGGTAGCAATGGAAGCAGCCAAGGCTCAGACTTTATGGGCTATGACATGACCCTCAAAGTTCAGGCCAGCCTGGGAATATGCCAAGGTGATGCAGTCCGCCAGCAACAAGGACAGTGTGTGAAGTGCTGCTTCCCCCAGCCTAGGAAAACCTTGCATCCTTGGAAAGAAAGTCTTCAGGACAATCAACAAGTTGAGGTGGAACTCAGAGACAACCTTCAGAAGAAATCACAGGTGCATTCACAAGACCACTGATTCTGGTGATATCTGGTGTAAGGTGGATGGGCCACCAGAGCCTGGAGCTCACTGGCACAGTGAGCTGACATGACCACCACCAAAAACAGGACCTTCCAGTCAAGTACTTCAGAGAGCAGGCATCCAGAGACTCAAAAGGAGCCCACATGAGCTGTGTAAAGACCATGTTGAGATCCCAAGCCACAGCAGGGGACCTGATGAGAGGCTTTTGGAGAAACAAGCCCACATAAAGCAAGCAACCAGTGGGTAGGCTGAGAAGGGCCTGTCCCGCCTTCCCTGCGAACCATGACGGTAAGTGCAATCATGCTGAGGTGAACCCAGATGGAATTGAATTTCAGGCTGAGTCCGAGAGGTGCAGGAGGTATTCCAGCAACTGATCCACCGCGCAGGAGAAGGGATCCTGCACCCTATCCATACACCAAGCAGTGAACCTCTGCCATTTGAACACACAGACCAGACACATCAAGTCCTTGTGCAATGCCAGAAGGACGTCCATGATACTGTCTTGTAAACTGAGCTTCGAAAGTACTATCTACTCAGCATCTAGGCCATGAAGGTCAGGGAGAGAACACTGGGGTTCAGCAGGGTTCCCTTGTCCTTGGAGACAAGATCTGGGCAGAGCCCAGACAGAGAGGCTCCTTCTGAGACAGCTGAAGCAGCAGGAGGAACCTCAGCTGCTGGGACCAGTAAGGGACAGTGAGGATAATTGTGCCCTTGCTGGTCTGAAGTTTCAGCAGAGTTCTCGCCAGGAGTGGGATCAGGGGAAAGTTGTAAAGCAGACCCATCCCCCCAGTGGAGGAGAAAGGCATATGAAGCCTTCTGGAACAGAACTGGCCCACCTGGGCATTCTACGATGTGGTAACGAGGCTGATCGTGGGGGTACCACACTCTTAAAAGATATGCACCACCACCTTACTGTGGAGGGTCCACTTGTGTGGCTGGAGAACTTTGCTCAGCTGATCTGCCAAGACATTCAACTTGCCTGGCAGGTAGGTTTCCTTCAGTTCCATCACATGGTCCAGAGCAAACTTCCACAGCTGAACCGCTTCCCAGTAGAAGAGCTAGGAGTTCTTGCCTCACTGTTTGCTCATATAGAACATCGTGATCTGAATGAACATCTGGATGGGACCACCTGATTCGCCATGTGCATACAGAAGGCTCGGAGGGCATTTGCTATGGTCCACAACTCAAGGAAGTTGATCGAGTACAGGCTTTCATGCTCACACCAGAGGCTTTGCATGCACAGGCCATCAAGATGAGCCCCTCACCTGAGTTTAGACACATCAGTTGTCAGTATCCTGTGAGGGGGCTATGCCTGGAAAGGGAAACCCCAAAGTAGGACAACAGCTCCAGCCACAAGATGAGGGGCAGTTCCAGGGATGCGGTGACTGCCATCCAGTCCCAGAAGTGGCCCATGGCCTGCCTCCATTGCATGCAGAGAGTCTATTAGGCTTACTGCATGAAGAGGCAAACCAAGGGAGTAATGTGCACTGTGGAGGCCATGTGGCCGAGCACCTTCAGTATCCCTTAGCCATCATGCGGCATTGATGCTGCATGCTGTCGACCATGGCTGTCAGCCTCTGCATTCGGACCAGTGGTAGAAACATCTTGACGAGTGGTATCGAGGAGGGCACCGATGAACTCCAGCTGCTGTGTGGGCTGGAGGTGGGACTTGGGGTAGTTGATGATGAACCCAGCTGCTCGAGGAACTGTTTGGTTTGATGAATGGACTGCCGGGCCACATCTAGACTGCTATATTTCTGAGAAACTAGTCAAAAGTCTGCCCCCAGTTTGGGCTGCCGGACCAGCTGGGCCTTTTGAGGCTTCTCCATCTGCTGATGACAGGGAACCTGTGCCTTAGGCCGGGCATTCTGGGGCACCAGGTAGTACTAGCATGGACGTGGGTAGAAGACCTTCTTACCCTGGTACTACTTGCATGAAGGATATGTGGTTTTCCTCGAGAGCCTGGAGAGTGTGCGTGCTCCTTCTTGAGCTCGCTTGCTTTCTTCTCGACTAGCTTCCCAAAAATATTCTCCCCACTGCAGGGAATGTTGGGCAGCTTATGCTGGATCCATTGCTCCAGGTGGTAGGACTGAGGCCAGGCCAATCTCTGTGCACCGATGCTCACTGACACCACTCTACAGGCGAGTTTGAAGGTATTGTATGTGGCTCGCACAGCATTATTGTTGTGATCTATCAGGAGGTGAGGCAGTCTGGAGGAACATGGCCTGCAAACTCCACCAGTTCTAACATGATGTCTTTCAGGAACATACCCATATACAGCTGGTAGGCATGGAGCTAAGGTAGCATCTCCTACCAATGAAGTCCAGGGTCCTGCCTTCTCATCCCGGAAGTACCAAGGAATGAGTCACAATGCTCTTCAAATGCTTCAAAGCCGACTAAACCACGATGGAGTTGTGTGTTAGCTGAGACTTCTCAAAACCCGGCACCTTCTGGACTTGGTACCTTGAGTCCTGCCACTGGATGAATGTAGGAACCATGAGGGGATTCTCCCACAGCCGCAGCAGCAATCTCTGCAAGAAATGGTGCACCAGCACCATCATAGCTTCCTTGGGCAGCGAAGAATACTGTAGGAGCTCCAGTTCCTCTTCTCTTGGCTCGTCTTCTGCCTCAAGGGAGAAGTGTATGGCCTTGGCCATATCCCGTATGAAGTCCTGGAAGGATATGTCCTCAGGGGCGATTTACACCACTTATACGGAGGGGATGGATCAGAGGGAAGATCAGGAGACCTCCTGTCTGAGATGGCAGAGCCCTCCTTGGTTTCCCAGTCGTCAGACTCCAAGAGGAAATCAAAATAGAGTCAGGTTTCCTCTGGCCACCTACTATGGTTTTGTGGAGAAAGCAGACAATAGTGGGACCTGTGGTGCCCCGAAGAATGGAGTGTCTCGGGACATCGGACCCTGATAGGCTCAACAGGGAAACTGCTGTAGGAACCGGTGTCAATTCTTTTTTTTTTTAAACTTTTATTTTCATTTTGCAACAAACAAAAGAAACAACACACCAAAGGAGACAAAACAAGTATACAATAAGGAAAAGCAAACCCTATTACCCCCCACCCCCCTGCTTCTTCTCTAAGCCGACAGTATCAGCATGTGAGCGCTTCCAAACAACAGTGATGGTACATCAAAACGAACATAAATAGCATCGGCGATACAGAATGATCATGTGACAGAGAGTTATACAAATTTAAACAGTCAGATGAGAGCATTTAGCGGTGTGAACATAGTCATTGAGCATCTTCCATTTAGACAAATGATGGGGGGTCTGAACGGAAGAAGCAAACATACGAGGTATTTGTTCATATTTACTGTAGAGACAGACATGATTCCACCATTCATTGGGGCTCAGATGGGAGCTATTTTTCCAGTATTTCGTAATTAGGGAAATAGCAATGCCCAGCATAAAGTCTAAAAGGAAGTAAGCCGATTTTGGAAGAGAGGGGATCCCCGCAGCTGAGCGGAGTCCCACTATCCTCCAAGACAGGGGCTCTTGAAAGTGCAAAATAGATTGGATACGACCCCAGACCCGACGCCAGTAATACTGTAGTGCGGGACATTCATACATAACATGAGTTAGTGAACCAATGGCCGCATGGCATGTCCAGCATCTATTGCCCTGGGAGGTGTTCCATTTGGCTAATCTGTCAGGAGTATAGAAACACCGGTGGGCTAGAAAGAAGAGTGTCTGAGTGAGTGAGGCGGATCTGGAGACCCGTGTCACTCTACTCCAGACAAGGCTCCATTGCTCCGGGGTCAAAGTTACATGCAGTTCCCGCTCCCATGCTTTCTGTGCTATAGGGGTACCTCTATTTACAGCATTACTTAAGGTTTTGTAAAAGTTAGATGCTACACCCGGTGAGCTCCCGATAGATCGGATAGTCTCCGACAAGTCTTGGGTAGGGGATTCCGATGGCGGGAGCACCTTAGCACTCCGAAGACAATGCTGTAGTTGCACCAACTGAAAGTAGTGTTTCGCTGGGAGACCAAATTCAATTTGCAATTCACGAAAAGTTTTCCAGCGATCATCATGGAACAACTGGGTAGGGGTCCAAATGCCCCTAGTGTACCAGGGGCTCCACGCCATCGGTTTATTTTGTATTTGAAATCGAGTATTGTACCAAAGCGGGAGTCTATCTAACGGACAGAATCGGGAGTCTAGAGATTGAATAAGAGTATTAAAGGCACCTAAAGTGTCTAAAAGCATTGGTGGATAGTGGGAGTCTGATGGGAGAGTCATACCAGGGAGAGAAGTAAGAGGAAACGGTTTGCAAAGGTTCTCCTCTATGTCTAGCCACACAGGTCTACTCGGTGCTAGATCTTCCAGCCAACGAGCGCCTTGTTTGAGAAGAAAAGAGTGGTGATATTGCAGGAAATCAGGGAATCTGACACCCCCATTTTCCTTATCAGCTTGCAACTTATGCTTCGCTATCCTAGGTGTCTTGTTTTGCCATAAGTATCTAGTCAGAAGGCCCTCTAAATCTTTATATGTACGTCGAGGTAGGAGACAGGGCAACATTTCTAAAATGTAATTCACTTTAGGAACAATCATCATTTTTATGGTTTCTAGGCGACCCCACCAGGTAAGTGTTAAAGGAGTCCAACGGTGAGTAAGCGCCCGGACTTTAGAGGTTAGGTCTTTGGCATTAAAGGAGATAGCGTCTTCCAAAGGAGAGCAATAGTGAACCCCAAGGTATTTGACCATGCGAGGTTGCCATAAAAAGGGAAAGGATTGCATATCTGCTTGATGAATCAGAGGATTTAGTGGAAAGGCTACCGATTTGGTCCAATTTATCTTATACCCCGAGAGTTGTGAATATTTACCGATTTGCTCTAGGACAGCCGGCACTGAGTCTAAAGAGACAAAGAGCATAAGGTCATCAGCATATGCTGAAATTTTGATTTCCCTATGAGAGAAGGGGACTCCATGAATCTCCTCCGATTGCCGGATTAGTAAAGCTAAGGGTTTGAGTGCAAGATCGAAAAGAAGTGGAGACAGTGGGCATCCCTGACGAGTACCGCGTTGAAGGGGAAATGGCTGAGACTTTAAAGCATTAGCACAGATACTGGCTGTAGGCTGTGCGTACATGGTGTGGAGACAATGGAGAAAACCTTCTCCGAATCCGTACCAGCGGAGAGTTGCAAACAGGAAAGGCCATTCTAAGCGATCAAAGGCCTTCTCAGCATCAAGTGAGAGGCCAACAAATGGTCGATCAAGATTAACTGCGGTAGTCAGTACATGACATAGAGTCCGAGCATTGTCAGCAGTTGATCTACCGGGAATGAAACCGCATTGATCTGGGTGTATTAAAGTAGACATCCTATCAGAGAGCCGGGTGGAGAGAATGGTGGCAAATATTTTATAGTCCGCATTTAGGAGGGAAATTGGACGATAATTAGCTGTTAGTTGCGGATCTCTCCCCTCTTTCTCAAAAACTACTACATTTGCCATTGAAAAGGACCCAGAAGGAGATCCCTCCTCGGCCAGAGCAGAAAAATAAAGTTTCAAAACTGGAGCTAAGTCAGCGTTAAAGGTTTTGTAGAATTCAGCAGGGAGACCGTCCGGGCCTGCAGCTCGACCTGTGGCACATCTCTTGAGAGCAGAATGAATTTCTGATAAAGTGAATGGTTTGTCCATGGCCTCTCTATCTTTGTCAGATAGGGTCGGTCGTTGTACCCCTGAGAGCAGTCGTTCAAATACTTCTGGCTCAAAATCACATTCAGATTGATAAAGCCGAGTATAAAAATCACGAAAGAGTTCTAAGATTTCTGTATCTTTAGTGACCAGACCCCCCCCCCCGACGGATTACGGAGAGCGGTAACACGCTTGGCTTCTTTTTGACCTTTCAGGGCATTCGCTAACAATTTGCCAGCACGGTTATTTTCCCGGTAATACAACCCGTGTTGTGATTCAATATTTTTAGCAGCATCAGTATATAAAAGCTGATTGTATTGAAAGCGGAGGCGTTGTAAACGGAGTAAAATACATGGGTCAGTACGGGACGTGAGGAGACGCTCCCCAGCCTGTATCTGTTGCTCTAGAATCAGTAAGTGTTGCTTTCTTTGTTTCCCCTGTCGAATTTGATAGCTGGTTATAGTAGCACGGATAGATGCCTTAAAACCCTCCCACCAAGCCCAGCTCGCTGTGTCATGGGGTGAGTTAAAATGAAAATAATCTTGGATAGCAGCCTTTATGTCAACCTGAAAATCTTTTTGATCTAGTAGGGATCTATCAAAAAACCAAGCACGGGGATGATCATCTCGCGTAGTGACATGTAATGAAAAAGATATGGCAGCATGATCAGAAATATGGAGAGGATGAGTCCTAGCCGTGTCCACTTGAGAAATCAATGCTTTGGAAATGAGAAAGAAATCTATTCTAGATTGTGAGTGATGGGGGGCAGAGAAAAAGGTGTACTCTAAGTCGGAGGGGTGAAGCAGCCTCCATATATCTACTAGCGCAAGATCTTGCATCAGAGCTGTAAGGGTAGCAAGACTCTTGGGTGGACTACTTGTTCTAGGCGGCTGTCTATCTATCAAAGGGTCTAGCACTTGATTGAAATCGCCACCGAGTATTAATGGAGTATTGGCAGAGGCCTGTGCCAACTGCGCAATACTTGCATAGTAAGCAGGGTTATCTACATTCGGGGCATAAATACAAATACACGTGAATTCACTATCTCCAACCTTAAAGTGTGCACGGGCCCATCTACCCTCCTTATCAGAGCTAGTATCTATTACAGTAGCTTGCAAAGACTTCTTAACCAGAATGGCTACCCCACACCGTTTGGAAACGGCGGGAGAATAGGCAGCCACCAGGTAAGGTTTAGCATTGAGTTTCAGTGTTTCAGCGGAATTTAGATGCGTTTCCTGAAGAAACACTAAATCAGCATGCTCATGGTTAAGATAGCTAAGAATTTGCTTTCTTTTGATTGGACTATTGATGCCTTTTACGTTAAGTGATAAGATCTTACATAAGGCCATTGAGAGAGGTTAAAAATTCTGAAAGAGAACATGATAACGCACATAATTTCACAATGTCCCTCATAGTAACTGTATCTGGCTGTACACATGACATGATAGAAAATGAGCTAATGTAATACAATGAAGCGCCCCACATTAAAAAATAAGAACCGCAGTGCGGTAGAGAAGAAGCAGAACCCCAGAAATTACTGGCGACCATGTGTCTGCGGGGAGAAACCCCAGAGAAGGCCGAAATTGAAAACATATAACCTGTATAACTGTGCATGCTCCGAATCCAACCGAGGCACACATCATGGAGGGACAGGAGACCAAGAAAGTCATATAAAGACAGAAAGAAAAGTCCGGGCAGTCTCTGTGCTTGGCTATGACCACCGCGTCGGGTCCTTCAAAATGGCGGACAGAGCCGGCAGATAATAAGTCCAAGTTGTTGGGTTAGCGCATCTGCTCTGCTTCTTTGGAGTCTAAAAATGTTGATAGTAGATCAGGATCTTCGAATGTCCTAGTTTGGTTGTGGAGAGTCACTCGGAGCTTCGCTGGATACAACAGGCCAAAGCGAGCCTGTAACTGTTGAAGTCGAGGGCGAAAAGCAAGGAGTCTCTTCCGACGGTCAACTGTGGGCTTTGCCAAATCCGGGAAGAAGGAGACTTTATGACTTTCAAACTCCAGATGACGATTCGCCCGGGCAGCATTTAGAATTTGTTCCACTTGTTGATATCGCAGTAATCGAAAGATAATAGGCCGGGGGGTCGTTCGGTTGAGCGCCATATGGGTAGGAACACGATGTGCTCGATCAATTTCCAGATCTCTATGAAATGTGATCTTCAGCAAGGAGGGAAGAGTTTTGAGCAGGAATTCTCTTATATCTCCTGCTTCCGCCCCCTCCGGTATTCCAAGGAGCCTCACATTGTTGCGACGGGCTCGATTATTGCTATCTTCTAACTCTTTTTGAAGATTCTGTATCTGGCGCTCAGCCTTGTCCAGTTTGACCAAGCGCACCGCGTGCGAGTCGAGGACCCCCGCCATGTTGTCCTGCCGTAATGAAAGACTTTCAAGTCGGTCCTGGAGCACACCGAAGTCTTCTCGCATGGCACGAAGCGCTTCTCCGTTGGACTGCACCAGTTCCTTTACGCCGCGTATTTCCTCTAAGATCTCCTGATGCATTTCGGGGTTTTCCCGAAGTGGAACCATCTTCTGTGGGGAAGACACCTCTGTTTTGGAGCGTTTTCCGTGTGAAGAAGAAGGAGACCCGAAGTCCAAGCGCGCTGGTTTATGGGCCGCCATCCCCCCCGAGGTACCCCGGTAAGTTCGGAGCAAAAAATTGAGTTTATGTAGGTATTAAGTCAGGATTCTGAGTAGGCCTCTCGGGAGCTTCAGCGCGAAGCGTCTAACCCGCTGGACATCAGGCTCCGCCCCCCCACTGGTGTCAATTCTAATCTCCTGCCTGATAGGCCTGCCTCCACTGGCAGTGCCTAGGTCTCCAGGATGAGCGCATGGGTCTCCAGGATCAGCTGGATGGAGTGCGGTGATAACACCAAAGTTATTGAAGAACCTTCATGCCACAAGGGTAAGACCACTGCCCTGTGAGCCTTGGGGGCCCACAGGCGTTCCTCCATCACCACTGTCTCGGAGGGGACCAGGGTCGGAATTACAATTTTGGCCACCAGTGCTGACACCTCTGGCAGGGACTCCACAATGACAGGCTCATTGGGAGACATCTGGGCTGCCCTCCAGGGCTGTAGGGATCGATTCCTCCCATCAGGGAGTTGATCCCTTCTGCTAGGGAAGCTTGGCAGGCTGCTCTGGACCCTCGCTGTCCACATTGCACCAGGAAGGGCTGAAGTGCCGATGTACCCAGGCCTTGTCCCATTGCTCGGGTACCCCTTTCGATGTTGATGGGACCGGTGTAAGATCCTTCCTCATTCTGGTTGGATATCAATTGAAGGTCTCCACTTGATGTCCCGACCACTCGGTTCTGAATGAGCCTTGGCAACCCTCCCAGTTGACACCTTGGTGGGACTCTGCAATTATGTCAATGATGCTGGAGCAGAGGATGCTGAATCTGATGTTCTGAAGTGGGACTCCTGTTTTTCCTGGCCCTTCAGGCTCCTCCGTGTCATCTGCAGTCAAAGGTTGCAAAGCGGGCTGGTGTTCAGGCCCAAGGCACTGCAGGCACCATTTGTGCCTCTTTGTGACCAAAATAGTGTGGCTACATTTTGTGCATTTCTTAAAGCCACTCACCAGCTTGGGCATGTACAGGGAGACTGTGTCAGCAAGGTTGAAGGCCTTGATTGTGCCGATAGTGAGACATAGGCCCAGAAAAGGAAAAGCACAAAAAGAGAAAAAAAAAAGAGCCAAAGCAAGGATGTATTTGCTGCTTGTACACGGAGAACTTGAAGATCCACCGAACAACTGCAAGTTTTTGGTTCTCAGTTCCAGAAGGGACAGTCCTTTCATAGCTTTTGACATGTTTGAATCTTCACCTTGGCTCCATCAACAAGGGCCGATGGTTCCTCCCATAGTGCAGCCAGTTAAGGTGTAGTTTGAGCTCTTTCTCTCTGAGGGGGCCCATACTACATTAAACCAGTGGGTCTTTGGGACATCAGTCAATGTTTGAAATTTATTAGCTCCTTCTGAAAGATGTCTGCTTTATATTCCTAAAGACTTTGGTTCAATCCAGCACGGATATTATAATGCACAATATTTGAATTATGGCAATATTGTAGGTACTCCCAGTTAGAGCATTCCTGCGGTTTTACGCTCATATGGATGATATTCGAGGAAACGTTTCAGTGTCTCTTGCAATTGCAGACTATTTTTCCTGTGCCCTTCCACAGCAGGGCCAGGGACTTTATTCCATTTACATAGCAGTGCACAGTCTGCATCTATAGATAGTTGTTTTCAGACTCTGGATCACATTAGGACCTTCGGGTGTGTCATTGCATTGGTCAGGTAGCAGGTGTTCCTCAACTCTCTAGACCTCACCAAGACATATTGTCACTTTCCCTGGTGGAAGCAGAATCATCAGTTTCTCTGCTTCTGCATTCTGGGCTGCCCTTTGGCTAAGATGCAGCTCCCATATCTTTTCCAAGGAGTGACAGTAGGAGCTGAGTTTCTTTACAAGTAGGGAATCCAAGGTTGCCATACCTAGATATCTGACTGGTCTACTCAGTCTCTCTGGAGAAGTCCAGTGATGACCGAAGCCTGGTAATTTACTGGTTGGAATGGCTGGGGTCGGTGATCAACTGCCTTTAGCACAGCCTGATTCTCTTCAAGGTATTGGAGTACATTGGGGTTTGATTCCATCCTCTCTTGTGCCGTGTTTTCTCACAACAGAGAGGTCCCCCAAGCTCCAGAACAAACTCATGGCATTCAGGGCTCAGTCAGCTTCATGGGCCAAGACTATATTCAGGTCCTGGGATCCATGGCATTGATATTGGAGCCAGTTCCTTGGACCAGGGAGTATATGTGCAGAGGCATATGCTAACCTTCTGGTTTTCCTGTTCCCAGTCATTCTACAAAGCCCTTCCTTGCCCTGGGAGACCAAGGATCAGTTGATGTGGTGGTTATGTTTCTGCCATCTGATAGCAGGGGTGCAGTTGGAAGCACTGGATTAAGGCATTATCAGTTAAGATGCCATCTTGAAGGGCTGGGATGCATAATGCCTAGTCAACTTGGTCCAGAGATTCTGGTGCTTTAAGGAAGCCTCTTGGGCAATCATTCACTTGCAGGCAAGGGTGATAACTTGACTCTGGAGAGGTTCAGGCCTCTTCCAGTGGACAAAGTGGTCTAGGCATTCCTAACAGGGGGGAGGTATTCCTAACAGGAGCTCTGCATTTCAAGCAAAGGTAAGAGTTTGTGTCTTTTAATTACTAGCTCTCTGCCTGAGAGCTCTTAAAATGATTTTGGTACATTTAAAAAAATACATTCTTTTTGGTGCTTTGGTTCAAAAGGGGAGAGATTTTCTTTAGTGCTGTAGTTTTAAAACTCTGCTTTTAGTATCTTTCTCAGCTCTTTGAAGCTACTGACACCTCATCAGCAGTTAATTCCCTCCCTACCCCCCCAACCCCCACCCACCCTTTGTGAGCAGTCTTGCTTTATAGGGCACCTCTCCAATTAGCAACACACAGGGACTTGGAACAGCACATTTAGAAAACATTTAAAAGAGGTTTACTGCTTTTTTTCTGAAAGGCAGCTGGGAAACTGGCTGGTACTTTGGTAGGTCTCTCTCACTTTTGCTTCAAGAGGTACCTAAGCTCCACCAGCTGAACAATGGCTGGGAAAAATTGTTTTGCCAAAGCTTTTGCCCCCATTACAGCTTCTACCTCTGTCCAGGCAGAGATCCCAATGGCAGTTGAAGGACCAGTTCCAAGTGCAGGATGCCTGCATGCTGAAGCGCTCAGGAAACAAGTGGAGGAGCTCAGAGAAGAGGTGTTGAGGCTGAGGAGCATTCAAGTGAGTGAGAAGCACATTGATTAGATGCTTCTTGAAACATCCAAGCTCTCCAGCAGAGGAGAATATGGGAACTTACAGAATGATGAAGGTTAGACAAAAGTTACCAGGCCTGCAGAATCACCAATCCAACTCCTCCAGCCCTTGAATTGAAGAACCATTATGCAGCCCTGGAAGTAGAGGAGGTGAAAGCATCCCTGGAAAGGGAAGAACCAGAGCTTGAGCACCCCAAAGTTGCAGAATCAGTGACTCTCTTCTGAGGGGTAACGAGGCATCCATCTGCTGACCAGACTTGATATCTAGAGAGGTATGCTGTCTGCCAGGTGCCAAAATCCGAGATTTTTCTGAGAGTTTGTCAAGAATCATCAAGCCCACTGACTATCACCCGATGTTGCTCATCCATGTCGGGACAGAGAATGAAGCAGATAGGTGCGTAGGTAGTGTTCTCTTCAATCCTCTCTATTGAGGGTAAAGGCTAAGGCTACGTGGATGGTGTCAGTGAGAGAGTTTTGTTTTATTGGACCATGGTATCCTGTTCCAAGGTTTGCAGAGTAGAGATGGCATCCATCTGTTCAAGAAGGGTTGACGTGTCTTCAATGGCACTGAAGAGGGCTTTAAACTAGATTCATTGGGGATGGGTGAAGAAAGCCCCCAGGTAAGTGAAACTTTAAATACCTTTATGGAAATGGGTAAAAGGGGCAACATATGGAAAGCAGTGTGTATAAATGCCCATAGCATGGGAAAGAAAATCCTAGATGTTGAGGCTTTTATGGGAGAGGCTGACTTGGATTTAGTGGCAGTAACAGAGACATGGTTCATGGACAACCATGACTGGGATGTAACTATACCAGACTATACTTTATTCAGAAAGGACAGAGTAGGAAGAAGAGGAGGAGTGACACTATATGTAAAAAATAATATTAAAGCTATGGAAATACAGGGCTTAAAAGGGAGAGAGGAGGCAGTGTGGGTTAAACTAGAAAGAGGGTTGAGGGAAATCTATTTTCATTGCTGTGATATACAGACCTCCCTCACAGGGAGAGGAGGTGGACAGAGAGTTAATTGAAGACATACACAGCATTGCCAGGAAAGGGGAAGTGCTACTGATAGGGGATTTCAATATGTCAGATGTTGATTGGCACATTCCTGCTGCAGTATTGTCTAGAAGTAAGAAGATCCTGGATTCTCTACAGGGAGAACTGTTCAGGCAAGTAGTAACAGAACCCACACATGGAGGGACAATACTGGACTTGGTGCTTACCAATGGTGAAAATGTTTCTGATGTTATAGTGGGAGATCATCTTACATCCAGTGATCACCAGATGGTGTGGTTCAGTATTAGGACGAGGGCTGATAAATCCATTCAAAAGCAAGGATCTTAGAGTTTAGGAGAACTGACTTTGCCAAGATGGGCCAATACTTCAAGGAGTCATTAGCAGGATGGAAACAGCTGGGAGATGTAGAAAAACAGTGAGCAAAATTCAAAAGGGATATTTTAAGGGCAACAAACCTTTTTGTTAAAATGATAAATAAACGTAAAAGGAAAAGGAGACTGCTATGTTTTTTGAAAGAAGTAGCTGAAAAGCTGAAGAAAAAGAGGGAAGCCTTCATAAAATATATTAGATCACAGAGAGAGGAAAACAAACATCTATATTTGGAAAAACATAGAAAAGCTAGCAAAGTAGTCAGGAAACAAAGATTCAAAAAGAAGAAGAATAGTTAATGCAATAAAAGGGGGGACAAGACATTTTTCAGATATGTAAGTGAAAAGTGGAAGGGCAAAAGTGGTATTGTCAGACTCAAGGGTGAAGGGGAGGAATATGGAGAAGCTGGTGGGGATAAAGCAGAATTGCTTAACAAATATTTCTGTTCTGTGTTCACAGATGAAGAACCAGGAGCAAGACCTCAGAAAACACCCATAAACAGGAAAATAAGTGAGGGGTATCTTGAAAGTTTTTCAGAAGACTGTGCTCATGAGAAACTAGCTAAACCTAAAGTAGACAAAGCAATGGGACCGGATAGTATACACCCTAGAATATTGAGGGAACTTGGGGATGTTCTAGCAGCTTCACTGACCGACCTTTTCAATGCTTCTTTGGAATTGGGAGTAAGGATACGGTTGAAAACTACAGGCCGGTTAGTTTAACCTCGATGGTGAGTAAATTATTGAAAGCGAGGCTGAAAGAGAAAATAGTGAGGTTTCTGGAGTCCAATGGTTTATTGGATCCGAGGCAACATTGATTCACCGAGGCAGGTCTTGTCAGACAAATCTGATTGATTTCTTTGATTGGATGACCAGGGAGTTGGACCGAGGGAGAGCCCTAGATGTGGTGCATTTAGATTTCAGTAAAGCCTTTGACACCGTTCCTCACAGACGACTTATAAACAAACTGAGCACCCTAGGGATGGACCGTAAAGTTACTGCTTGGGTTAGAAAATACTTGTGGGAGATGACAAAGGGTGCAGGTAAATGGAGCTTACTCTGAGGAGAAGGCTGTTATCAGTGGTGTGCCCCAGGGGTATGTCCTTGTTCCGATTTTTCTAACATCTTTGTTAGTGATATTATGGAAGGGCTGTCGGGTAATGTTAAAAAATGCAAGGTCATGCATTTGAGCTGCAGCAACCCAAGGGAGTGATATGGTATAGGGGTGAAGTACTTCTGCCCAAAAAAGAAGAGTGGGACCTAGGCGTGATTGTGTTTGATGATCTTAAAGTCGCTAAATAGGTAGAAAAGTCAACAGGGAGAGCTAGAAGGATGCTTGGGTGCAAAGGGGGAGGAATGGCCAGCAGAAGAAAGGAGGTGATAGTGCCTCTGTATAAGTCTTTGCTGCAACCTCATTTGGAGTATTGTGTGCAGTTCTGGAGACTGCATCTTCAAAACAGGTTGAAATCAGTACAGAGGGTGGCTACTAAAATGGTTAGTGATCTTCTTTCTAAAGCATATGAGGACAGACTTAAGGATCATAACCCTTTGAAGGCCTACTTTAAAATTTTAATCCACATTCTGCAGCCGGGTTAAATTTTGCATATTTCAGGAAAATTGTACCCGTCTTATTCAATATGTTCTAATAGGGATTTTCCTTCTGCTATGGTCATGTATTATATACCATTTGATAGGAATATTTAGTCAGAATTTTGGATCCTGAGAGTTTTGGGCTCGGCCTGGAAAGGGTTAATATGTATATTTTAGAGGAAAGGCGTGCTAAAGGTGATATGATTGTGACTTTTAAATACCTCTGTGGCATATATGCACTAGAGGAGAGCCTCTTTCGATTGAAAGCAAGCTCTGCAATGAGGGGACATAGGATGAGGGTGAAAGGGATAGACTCGGGAGTAATATGTGGAAATATTTCTTTTCCGAAAGAGTGGTAGTTGCATGAAATAGTCTCCCAGTGGAGGTGTTAGAGATGAGGACAGTATCTGAATTCAAAAAAGCATGGGGCAAACACAGAGGATCTTTAAAAGAAAAAAAAGGGACTGTTGTAGTGGCTGACATGGAAGGGCAGACTGGATGGACCATGTGGTCTTTTCCTGCCATCATGTTTCTATGATGTTCTTGGATAATGTCATGGCAGTTGCATATGTCTACAAATGAAGCAGAGTTCATGGTGCCAGAGCAGAGCTGTATTGTTGGGCAGAGGAGCATCTGACTACCCTGTATGCAATGCATGTTTCAATTGTTATCACAGTGCAGGTTGACGTTGGTACCCTATAAAATAGGTGAGTGAAGGTCAGCATTCATGCATAGGAAACCTTAGTGCGAAGATGGGTCCTTCCATTGCTCCTCTTGATGGCTTCTGAAGATAATGCCAATGAGAGGAGTTATTTCAGCCATGGGAAGGGCCCATGGATGGCAGGTTTGGATGTCCTACTTTAGGAGTGGCCTCGGGAAGAACTGCTGTATATCTCTCTCCCTGGCCACTAGGTTGAACTGTTGATACTGTATAACTGTGTATCCAGATACAAATGTGGATTGCTGAAGGTTGAAATAGGCATGTTGTAAGATGATGCCCCTTTTTTTTCTTTTGAACCCAATGGGAGTTGGGAAGAATTATACAGGTGGTTACAAATGTCTGCCTGTCTGTCCAGAGCAGTTAGTGAATTGCTCATTTCAAAAACCCTCTCCCTGTTCTCTCCTCTTCAAACCACCCAAAACGCTCCCACCACCAAAACCTGTTTTCGGCACAATTGCTCCACCACTATGGACATTGCCTTCTCCCCAAAATACTGCTGCCTCACAAGTGCCCTATACCCCCAAAATGCTGCCACCATAAAAAAATAATACTCCCCACAACTTCCTCACCCTCCTGCACACTGCCCTTAAAATAAACCCTCCACAACTGATCCACTATACTGTAAACTACCTGTCTCCAAAAAGCAATCTCCTGCAACTTCCTCATCACCTACACCATGCAAACTTTCACACCCCGAAAACCTATACTCTCACAACATCCCCTCTATGATGTAAAGTGCCCCACTCCCATAAAACACTCCCCTACAACTACTCACCCTGAAAACATCCCCACTGGGAAAAGCTAACCGCACTTGCAACTGCCCCATGACCACATCAACCACCCTATCCTCAAAAACTATCCTGTCCCCAAAATCTACCTTGCCACATAAGCCCCATTGCCCCACAAACTGTCCCACTCCAAAAACCAGCCTCCTGCCAAATGCCTGACCAACCTGAAAACATCTGCCACAAAAAAAATCTCACAACTGCACCCCACACCGCAAACAGCCCCATTTTAAAAAGCTAACCCTTCCTGCAGCTGCTGAATCACCATTTCCACTACCTCCACACCCAAAAATCACTCCTCCCCCCCTACACACACACACAACTGCTCTATCCCTGAAAGCTACCCCATCACAACTGCTCTCTGGCCTACAAACTGCCCAACCCGAAAAATCTCCTCCAAATTCCTCACTAGTCTGCAAACTGACCTCCCTAAAAATACCCTACATAACTGCCTCCCACCCTGTAAACTGCCCCATCCTAAAAGACTAATCCTTCCTGCAATGCCCCACCACCACAAACAAATCCCACCTCTGGAAACATTCCCCGCAACTTCACTGCAAACTGCTCCTACCTCAAAAAACAACCTCCTGCAACTGCCATACATACCTGCAAACTTCCCCCCTCCAAACGAAAATACCCCACAATTGCCCTCATACTCCCCCAGACTGCCCCATTAGCAAAATTAACCACTCCTACAAATGCCTCACCACCCTGCACTATGCCATCCTGGCATAGTGCAGGGTCCTGGCTATGTCCTGGACCCTGTCCTCATATGCCTTGCTACATCCCAGCAAGGAGCCTATTCTCAATCAATGTCTTCCCCTGGCTTCTCTGCTCTCTCTCTATCCTGCTCCAGCCACTCAGGTTAGCTCTCCTCTACCATTCTTCCTTACCTTTTCAGGAAATACGCTCCCCAGTTCTCCATTACCTTGAGGCACTTCTTCTTCGTCTCAGGTTTTACCCGCCCAGCCATTATCTCCTTCTGTATGTTCCCCCTTGATTCATTCTGCTCTCTGGGACTCACTCTTCCTTACCGTATATGAAGTCTCCTCCACTTATTCACACCTTACAATTCTGGGCGACCTGAACATCCACGTTGACTCTCCCTCCCGACCCAGAGACAAGGCCTTCATTTCACTTCTCTCTGATCCTTCCCTTCATCAGCATGTCTCTCTCCCCACACATGAAGCTGGTCAGACTCTCAACCTGCTTCTTACTGCTCCCTTGTCATCTGTGGTCCCCTCTATGATCTCGACTTTGTCCCTCACCTGGATGGACCACTTTTGCATGTTCTTCTCCTTGTCCCTCCCAACTGACTCTCTTCCCCCTCAGTCTATCTCTGCATCCACACACTTGAAGTGGCGCATCATTCCAAACACCCTTCTTCACATCCCCTCTGGAGACTCCATCTTTCCTTTAAATTTCGGCTCCTCATCTACCGATGTTCATGTTCAGTCTTGGCATTCCACTCTTTCCGCTCATCTTGACAGGCTGGCCCCCCTCGAATCATGCACTATTCGCCCTACCCTTCACACATGATCTCTCCTTTCTCCGAGCTCAGCTCTAGTGGCATCAACCTATCCCCACTAGCCTTCTTCACTTCTGTCTTTCCCGCCGCCACTACAAAGCCCAAATCTCTTCAGCTAAAAAGACCTATTACACTTCCATTATTTCATGTGCCTCAAATTCTTCCAGGCAACTTTTTTCAGTGGTTCGCTCTCTTTCAGAGTTCACTCTCAGCCCACCCCCTTCTGCCAGACCTCTCTCGTCTTGCCAGCTACTTCTCTGAGAAGATTGCTGTGCACCATTCCCAGTTTCACCCTCTCCATCACCCACAAAAGAAGTTTCATTTTCCCTCTCCACCCTTGGCTTGGTGACTTCACCACCATCCTCCCCCTCCCTACCCACTCCTACCTTCCCTCATCTCTTTAGACTTATCAGCAGCATTTGATCTGATCGATCACCAAACTCTTCTGTCCCGTCTTTTTGATGTAGGATTGCGGGGCACGGTACTGCATTGGTTTCGTTCCTTTCTCACAGCTCGTTCCTTTGTTGTCCGTTCTAATCATCAGTCCTCTTCACCTGTTTCCTTATCATGTGGGGTGCCTCAAGGTTCAGTTCTCTCTCCTTTACTCTTTAATATTTTCCTTGCTCCATTGCAAATGCAATGTGTGCCTTCGAGTCAGTCCTGACCCCTGGCGACCCAGAAGCTCCTGGGTTTTCTTGGCAGTGTCACTGGAAGTAGATTGCCAGGCCTTTCTTCCGAGGCAATGGAGGGTTAAGTGACTTGCCCAAAGCCACAAGGAGTGCTAGTGGGAATCGAACCCTGGTTGCTTGGTTACCAAACCAGTGTTCTAACCTTACCTCTCTTGATTCAACAATTCCCAGTTTCAGTTTATATCTACGCTGACGATATTATTCTCCTCTTCCACACATCCTCGGTTAGCATTGATATTACTCAATTTAATACTTGTCTCTCTCATGTTGCCACCTGGCTTTCTTCCAATTTTTTGCATTTGAATCCATCAAAATCCACAGCCATGTGGGTCTCTTTGAGCACACCTTGTCCAACCATTATGTCTCAAAAATAAATTCCATTTCTATTCCTCTCACTTCCTCTTTTCGTTGCTTAGGTGTAACTCTGGATTCTTCGCTATCTTTCCATGACCATGTATCAAATCTATCTTTCCGTTCTTTTTTTACCTTGCGGCAACTTAGATCAGTCCGCTCTATCTTGTCTTCTGATTCCCTCATTACCCTTTTATTGGCCTTAGTCATGTCCAGATTAGACTACTGTAATGTGTTTTTTGCTAATCTTCCATCCTACCAACTTCAGCGGTTACAACTGTTACAGAATACAGCTGCTCGACTTGTTACTCATGCCCGGAAATCTGATCATGTAACACCTCTGCTTTTTCAACTTCATTGATTACCACTCCATTATAGGTTTAAATATAAGCTTCTCATCCTAACACATAGGGTTATCCATACATCAAATCCTTTGTACCTAGCAAACCTTGTCTCCCTCCATACTCCCTACCGACAACTCCGTTCATTGCATGCCAATCGACTGTCTCTCCCTTCCCCTTCACAGGCCCATTTAGAGCAGACGCGTCATGCTTCATTCTTTTTCCTTGGACCCTCACTTTGGAACGCCTTGCCATCTTCCCTCCGACTGGAATTCTTGTACCATAATTTCAAAAGCTTATTGAAAACATATCTGTTTCAACAGGCTTATGACCTTCCTCCCAATAGTTCTGTCTAGTTATTGTTTTTTATGCCTGTCTCTAGGTGACCCCTCTGGTCAATCTTTCTTTTTATTTAATAATGGAGTTCCTTTCTTCCTATGGCGCTAGCATATATATTTTTTTTATTGTAAACCACTCTCACGTCCCGACAAGGGCGGTATATAAAGTGTTAAATAAAGATAAAGATAAAGATCTTTGGTCTTCCTTCCAGCCCATCACTGCCACCAGCCTACTGAAGGTTATCAATTCATCCCATAAGATTACATGCCCCTCTGACCCTGTCCCTTCCCTTTGGATCATGGAACCTTCCCTTGCCCTCCTACCTTTGTACTCTCCATCATTAATTCCAGTCTCACTTTGGGTATCTTTCCCTCTCTACAGAAGCATGGCATTGTCTGTCCCATCCTTAAAAAGCCTTCACCTGCCCCAGAAACTCTGGCTAATTGGCATCCAATTTCTAATCTTCCCTACCTTTCCAAGGAAACTAGTCTTCTCTCAACTCTCTTCACACTTGGATTTCACTCCCTTCTTGCATCCATACCAATCTGGTTTCCAAACTACAGTAGCCATAGCACAGACACTATCTTTCTTTCCCTGCTCATTGAAACACACACTGCTCATGAAGAAGACAACATCTCTCTTGGAATTTCCTTGGATCTCTCTACAACCTTTGATTTGGTAGATCACCCTCTTCTACTTTCTCGTCTCTCTGACTGTGGACTTCAGGATACAACCCTTCACTGGTTTCAGTCTTTCCTGTCCCCATGTTCCTTCTCAGTGTTTTGCGGTTCTGCCTCATCCCCCCTATCCCACCAACCTGTGGCATCCCCCAGGACTCAGTTCTGGCCCCCCTCCTCTTCAACATTTTCTTAGCCCCCCTTGCACTACTAACTCAGTCACTTGGTCTCTGTCTACTTTTATGCAGGCGGCATCCTCCTTCTCCTTCACACAAATGCTCACTCTCTGGATATAACCCCCTTAAATGCTTGTTTATCCTCTGTCTCTGACTGGCTTCATTCCAATCATCTCTCTCTCAATTCCTCCAAATGTTCCGCAATATGGTTCACCTTTAATATCCCACAAACCACAATAGCTCCTTCTCTGTCCAACTCCCTAGTCTCCCTTGTTCAATCCCTCCACTATCTTGGGGTCATTCTAGATTCCACCCTGTCATTTCACAGCCGCATTTCCTCCCTTGCCCAACGGTCTTTCTTCTTCCTCTGTTGGATCCGTGCTCTTCGTTCTTTTTATACCACCTTATCATACATTCAAGGCAATTTATATTAAACACAACTGCAAGTTAACAAAAGAGGGAGGTCAAATTTAGATTCTTAAACAGTTTTACATAGAATATGTGGGTGACATTAGTAATAATCACAGTAGGGGAGCAAAATGGGTCATAGGGTACTCCTAGTGACTTGGAATGGGGAAGTCTTTGGAAGCTGAGGTTGTTTGTTGGGCAGTAGGTAGTTTGCAATCATGCAGTTTTTGGGATGAGGTAGTTTGCAGGGAAGTGAGGCAGTTGGGATAGTGTAATTTTTAGAATTTGGGGTAGTTTGCGTGGAGTGGAGATTCATAGGAGGAGAACTCCCTGACTGCAAGAGGAAGGGGGCAAGGAAAATGCTGAGAGAAGAGGAAGGGGAAAAGGAACAGAGAGGGTCAAGATAGCGGAGGGGAAGCAGGGGGTATACTGCAGGTATACTGAGGTTGGGCTGAACCTCTGTGCCGGACCCCGCCTAAGGGCCATGCCAAAGGGCCCTTTGGCAAGGCCCTTAGGTGCGGGTCCACCAGGCGCAGGCGCATCTAGGCATGCCTGTGCTTTAAACAATGGAGGTGAAGCTCCTTGGCTCTGATTGGCCTCAACACTAGGGGAGTGTGAGGAAGCTGGGATTCTCTCTCTCAACTGTTAACACTGATCAGTACTTTGCTGAATAGTAAAACATGCCTTTGCTTTAAACAATGGAGATGAAGTTCCTTGGCTCTGATTGTCCTCAGCACCTGCAACTACCCTACCATCCTGCAAACTACCCCACCCCCAAAAACTACCCCTTGCAACTGTCTCACCACCCCATAAACAACCCCCACCCCCCCCAAAACTTTCAGCGCTGCCCCCCAAAATACTCTCACCCCAAAAACGTATGCGGGCAACTGCCCCACTGGCCAAAGGTGGCAGAACACTATTCTCTTTGGGATGACCAAGCTCCTCCCCTCAGCCAGCCAAATTACTCTGTTGTGATTGCCGGCATTCTCTTCCTGTCCTCCCATGGGTATCTGATCTCCTGTGAGCAGACAGGAGGGGTCTTCGCTGTGATAGTAGTGCTCTTTTGTCCATTGGGAATGGGATCCCCAAGGGCAGCCTGCAGACCGCAGATTGCTATCATGGCTTTCCACTCCTGTTTTTCTGCAGGAGATCTGATCCTGGCGGGCAGACAGAAGGGAGGGGACAGTTGGTGATTTTGACAGTACAGTTTTTTTTGGGTGCCAGGGCCCATTTTGGCTTCCCTCTTTCTGATGTCTCTGTTACTGGCATCCAAATGACTCCTCCCAAAAATTACCACCGTGAATCTGCCGCTACTGTTTCTATTGTGAAAAGTAACTGTTGACTGCTCTCTTATTAGCTGCTATGTGCACAAGGCTAGATTAATGAACTTGCAAGCTAGAAAGATACCTACTGTATGTTCCAAAGTTTAGGGCTCTGTCAAATGGACAGACACATGCGTGCGGACATGCATGCACATACATGCACTCATAACAGCCCAAAAATACAAACACACACACACAAAATACGAGAGATACGTACAGATACAATCACATATATCATATAAACATACAAACATCTATATGCACACACACATAAACACAGGACCTGTCCCAGAGTTGGTGTAAGGTGTTGACCCTCCAGGCAAACCTTAAGCTTTAAGAACATAAGAAATGCCTTACTGGGTCAAACCAAGATCCATCAATCCCATTATCCTGTTTCCAACAGTGGCCAATTCTGGCCACAAGTATCTGGCAGGTTCTCAAGGAGGCACACAGGTTCCACAGTGGATTTCCCGGGTCCTCTTAGTAATGGTTTATGGAACTTTCATCCAGGAACTTGTCTAAACCTTTTTTAAAGCCAGCTACACTAACCACCAGGAGTGGAGAAACAGCCTAGTGGTTAGAACACTTGCTTAATACCCAGACATTCAAGTGTTTGTATTCCCTCTAGTACACCTTGTTGAAGTCATCCCATTGCCTCTGAAAAAGGATTAGCAATCTACTTCCTGTGAAATGTTACTAAAAAAACCCTCAGAAGCATCTGGTTGCAATGATTTAACAGCTTTTACTAATCCTCCGGTAACAAATTCCACAGTTTAATTACAAGTTGAGTTAAAAAATATTTTATCTTATTACTCTTAAATGGGTTGCATTGTAGCTTCATTGTGTGTCCTCTATTCTTTCTACTTTTTGATGAGGTAAATAACCAATCTATGTTTATCCGTTTACCTGTTCCACTCCATTCATTAAGCCTTACGTCCCCTCCATCCCCCCCCCCCTTTCAGAATCTAGCTTTAAATGCTCTGCTCTCTGTTCAATCATTACCCAGAAGTTGTCCCCCTAGGTGACTGTGTAATTTCCTCCGTGGTTGGGCGAGCCCTGCACACACTCAAACAGAAGAGATTCTGACAGAAGCACACACAGATAAGGTTAGCAGATTTTTGGCAGGCAAATCTGGGACACTTATCAGAAGTGTGTGTGGGGGGGGGGGGAGGGACACCTTAGGTTTGAGCAATAAGATGTCCGGAAAGGAGGAAGAGTCATTACCCCCCCCCCCCCCATCATCCCATGAGAGCAACACTATCACTTCCAAACAGACAAATCGGCAGAGAAATAGAAACAGTGATGCCTTTTCCCCTGTTCTGTGCAAAATATAAAGACAATGGATGTAAATTCTAAAAACTGACATATTCAAATCACAAAATTGAAAATCGTTGTTTTTCTACCCCTTCTGTACCCATTGCTGGAATCGGGGACAGGAGTCTGCCAAACAGATAGGAGTTGGGGACACAGCTCTAAAATCAGAAACAATCCCTGAAAATCGAAGACATCTGGTAACCTTAACCAAGGAAATGTAGATACAAACAGATGGGTGTGTGCACCCATGTACATACACAGAGGAGTAGGAAATAATGCCATGAGTGATGCTCTGCATACTCTCCCCACTTGTATTTAAGCATATTTTCAATTAAATATTCAGCTATCTCAGCACTGCTGAATATCATAGGTTAAAAATATGTAGAAAGTTATCTGGATATATTAGATGTGCTGTATCTGCAGCCAAGATAACTGCGTGAAGTTAACCAGATAGCAGCTCAATTTGGCTACTATGTAGCTAGATTTTAGCCCTGCCCTCAGGACACCTCCCATTCTTCCTTCTTATATCTAGATAACTTTTGGCCAGTTATCAAGTTGCTCAGTCAAAAGTTTTGCAATCAGTGGCCTCAAATTTTGTAAGCTAACAATTTTGGCAGTTAACTCTGAAATGAACATATATAAACCTTTTATCTTTGAATTTTCAGCGGTGTAATACAGATAGTGCTGCTGAAAATTTTTACAGACTGTCCCAGCACTATCCACAAAATGCCGGGAGGAGTGAGGGCAAAGCAAAGACATTCCACCTCCATCTACAAATAGCCAATGATATTCAGCTGCTATCCAATTAGTCATACAAGTGGTTCTCAAGCAAGCCCTCTGCTACCCCCTATGGCTAGTCTGGTTTCCAGATAAGTGTTTGGGCGGAATAAACTTTTTATTACACACGTATACACTTGCACTTTTTAATCCATGGCGCCTTTCTGTTCTTTCCTGGTTTGACTTTTTACTGCAGAGTTCTCACCTTCTGTTTCCTGCTTTTTCTAAGTGTTAGGAACACCCTTGCCCTGACCCCTCCACCTCCCCCCCCCTCCCCCCGCGTCCCTGACACTGTCTGGTTATTTCTGCTGAATATCCCTCTCAGCAAGGTTTATCCAGTTAGAAGGTCCTAGTAACTGGAAAAACCCCTTTGAATACTGGGAGCAATATTTCTTGGCAGAAAGTAGGAGAATATTGAAAAATAAACAGATATATAGCATTAGGACACATAGGGGCAGGTGCACTAAAGGTTAACATACATTAATGAAAGTTAATGCACATTAAGTTCTGTAACGACCCATAGAAATGAGCGAGCAGAGGCAGCACTTAACGTGCTTTAACTTTACATAACATGCATTAACCTTTAGTAAATATGTCCCATAAACATCAACTCAGTTTCATACATGTGGAAATAAAAAGCATTTTTTTTTTGTTCCTGGGTTTCAAAAAGAGAAGCAGTAGAGGAATGATAGGAGCCAAAAACATAAGCTCCCACTGCAGTATGCACTATAGCTAGAGGGGCTGATATAGGGGTCTGGGGGCTGTTGCTAGGGCTTGGAGAAGGGAGGGCACTGTGTTGCTGGGACCTGGGGAAAAGGGGACATCGATGCTGCTGGGGTTGGAAAAGGCGGTGATGCTGAGGCTGGGAGGAAGGGCTGGCAATGGAAAATTGTGTTTTGCGTCATTAAATAGAATCCTCCTGGAATCCATCTAAGAAAGCAAGAAAACATTATTTTTGTGCAGAATACACCGATAAAACCCTATTTTTCTGCCCTTGAGAAGATATCAAATTGCCGCAAAAGCAACTCTCCAAGTTTCCAAAGGATAAATACATATGATCTGAAGTATAAAAATAAATACATTTCAGATAAATGAATACTACTGCTACTTCTTGTTTAGTGCCGTCGAGTCATTGTCGACTCATGGTGACCCTCTGGATAGTTGTCCTAAACTGTGTTCGGTCTTCAATCAGGCGGCTCATTGATGATAGAGTGGCACCCATAGCTGCTGTATCGATCCATCTCATTGCTGGCCTTCCTCTTTTGAGTTGACCTTCTACCTTTGCAAGCATGATATCTTTCTCTAATGATCTCTCTGTTCGCATGATGTGTCCAAAATATTAAAGATGAATTCTTGTCATCTGAGCTTCTAAGGAAAGGTTAGATTTGATGTCCTCTAGTACTGAATGGTTTGTTCTTCGGGCAGTCATGGTATATACACACTATTCATCACCAGCACCATAATTCAAAGGCATTGATTTTCTTCCTGTCTATCTTTTTCACTGTCCAACTTTCGCATAACTGCTACTTATCATTTGTACAGTGCTAAAAGGCATATGCAATGCTTTAAAATGCTCTATAAAATTACCCACTTTGAGACTGTTGATAGGAATATATCAAACGATTCATCAGATAGCATCTTTTATTTGAGATGAGATCACAGATGAAGCAATTTATAAAAACTCTACTGTCAGGTAATACAATACCACAGAGCATTAGGTCATACTTTTCCATGGTTTATATTGGTTTATATGAATTTTTGATTAAATTATAGACACAGGAATGTATACTCACATTTTGTCTGCTTAATTTTGTTGTGCAGCATCTCTTCTTCTTGACAGTAAAGACTGGGATCTGGAAGATGTATTTAAGAGATCTCCGGGACCTAAGAGATAAAAACCTCCAAAGAATTCTTAAGCTTCAGATGTGCTACATGAACAAAATTATAATTTAACAAGTGTATGCTCTCAGGATTGCACAAAAATGTGTTTTACTGACAGAGAGTATGGCTGGGGTGTGCTTGTGGTTGAGTAAGTGAAAGGGGATTAATAATGGCAAGGGGTTTAATGATCTGGTGAGTGCTGATAAGTTATTAGTAGTGAGTGGCTCTGAATGGGTGGGGACTGATTAGTGGCAGGGGGTGAGTGAGTGAAAAGGATTTATTGGTGGTGAGGGCTGAGTGCATAGCTGGAGTTTGTCAGTATCACAGCGACTGAGCAAATGAACGAGGAGATGGTAGTTATGCATGAAAGGAAGGCTGGGTGTCTGAGTAAAACAATTATTCTGAATGGTTCAGGGCCAAGTGACTGAGAAGATGGGAATATGGGGCAGTTAAGACTGGTACAGGAGTAGAGAGACTAGAAGAACACGGTCGTGCTGGAGCAGAAGCGGGGTTGCTCTATACTCACATATTTTATAAAATATGCATGTACAGACAATAGGGATCAGTTTATAAGACAATGTTTATTTTAGGCACCAAGTATGAGCCTAACTGGGGCTTATTTTGGTCATTAACATGGGAATGTGGCTGCAGACATACATTAATGACCTCTTCTATGTGCATTAGCTGTAGGGCTGGTATATATACAGGGTGACCCAAAAAAAGTGAGAACATCTCATAGCATATAAGTTATTTAAAAATTCAAAAAGATAGATGTAAATGATTGACAAATTAAAAAAAAAAAAGATGGCGACTGGAAATTGTCGAAATAAAGACGTTATATAGCTAAAAAAGGTAAATAAGTAAACTATTTAAGCTTTTAATTTATAAGATGTTCTCACTTTTTTTGGGCCACCCTGTATATCTACACTGTAACTTAAGACGTGATTTCAGCCACTTAGGCGAGTATTTTATAAAGACAAATAGGTGCCTACTTATTTTTCTAATGCAGGCTTAACATAGGTGCCGTAAATAATACTTTAATTAGATTTTTTTTTTAATTCTCCCATAAATTGTAATTTTATAAAGGTTTTATCACTTGTATATGCCTGCATAGTAAGGAAGGGGATATTTAGCGGCGGTGGATAAGGTGATTTCAGCGGCTAGCCGCCACCGCTGAAATTTAATATGGCGAAAGGTAGGCCTTTTCTGTGCCTTATTTTCTCCACTTTGCCATAATTGGGCAGGAGCTCAATATTACCGCTGCCCAGTTATGGCCTAGTTTACTATGTTAATTGCTTTTAATATCGGGCCCTACATGCTTAAAATGCCTCTTAAAAATTTGCCTCACTAACAGGCATGTGCTTATTTATACTTGACTTTATAGTAGATATGTTCAGGGGCAGGTTTTGTCAGAATGCCAGGAGTCAAAATTTATACTTGCCTTTATTTGCACCTTTCAAATTTACTTTCCCTGTGAACATCCATGAACAGAAATCAAATGGCCTTGGCTTCATTTTAGCCATGATTTATGCAACGTTTATGAGACAATTTTTAAAAGCCATATAGGTGCCTGGGTATCTTTTATTTATTTATTTATTTAATTTATTTGTTTTTATATACCGCACTATTACAGATCAGTGTGGTTTACATGAAACATATGAATGTGTGTTACAAATAACACTTACAGGTAACATAATATTTAGATTATATGGTTTACATGGTTTACAATCTAACATGGTTTACATCTAAGGTGAAACTAGTAACATATTTACATTACAGGTGTTTACATCTGGGGTTTAACTAGGAACAAATTTACATTGCAGGAGTTTTCCTCTGAGGTATAACTAGGGACATATTTACATTACAGGAGTTTACATCTGAGGTCAAACTAGGGACATGTTTACATTACAGGACTTGAAATTAGGAACATATAAACAATTACTGGAGCATATTCGCAGTGATGGACTGTTTCCGTTTGTGTGGCTAGTCTAGGTTGTACGTTAGTTGGAAGAGAAGTCTTCAATGTCTTCCTAAAGGTTGTGAGATCCGGGATAGCATGTATCGTTGGGGATAGGGCATTTCATTGGGTTGGCGCATATAGGGAAAAGGCATGGATCTTTATTCAATAGGCTAAAATAGGTGCCTTCTTGCCTTCTGGATGTAGACACCTCATTATAAAATTACCACCTTCTTTGGAACAGGTGTAAATTTATGTAAGACTGCTTGTGCACTACTAGGATCATTGTAGGAGTTGATTTTGTGAAGATGCCCTACTACAAAATTAGCCTACTAATTGGACAGTTTCAAAAGGTATTTCTATGAGTAATACTGTGCTTTATGTGCATAAATTTACTTTTATAAAACTGTTCATCCAGTGGAAACATAAGGTTATGCCCATACGATCTCTATGCAGAGACCTATACGATACCTTATCAGAGGTGTTTCCAGGGAAGGTGGTAGCATTTCCATGCATATGTAGCTTCTACCAGTATGAGGACCCTCATACAAGCTGTTTTCTGCAATGTGACAAACCAGGGATACAACTTCAGGAACGTAACACTGCAACGTTCAGGTTTAAATCTATGGGATTCCTGGGTTCCAGGTCCAGACCGGCACTTCCAGTAACCAGTCCACACCAGGTTTTGCTCTGAGCCAAAACATTACTCAAAGTCTTTAAGGGTCAAAACAGTATGAGAAAACTGGCAAAGTATAAAAGTAGAACCAACACACTTTTCTTCTGCTGGAACTTTTCCTTAATAGGGGAACTCACTCCAATATCCCATGAATATCTTTCAGAGCTAGATGCAGAACTCAGATGTGATCGCAAGACACTGCACTCCTGCTGAACCTGCTTCCTTGTCTCAGATCCAAGGATCATTCACTGTATCCTCTTCTTCCCTTTTTCCAGTATCAGTGGAATTCCTTTCCTTGTGGACATTCAGAGCCTTCCTCTTGTAATGAAGCTTTTTAAACTCCTTAAGCAAGATGTAGTACACTGGCCTAAGTTTCCCTTGTCACTACTCCTATCTTGGTTCCATGGCTGAGTTAGCCAGAGGCCCTCACTCTCTTATGGCACAATGCAGCCAAAGACCTGCCACCGGAGTACAGTGGCTTAGCAGCCAAATACCAGAAAATGCTTTTGGACTTGGTCTTTATACCAGTTAGGTTTTCTTCCAACCAAGATCTCCTCCTGCCATTGTTTCACTGGTCATAAGTGACCCTCCCATGTTTTGGAAACATTGGGTGGCATAAAACGTGAAGACATACTATTTTGGTATAGACATAAAATGTCTATGTAGTTGCTCACAGCAGAGCTTTGGTGGTCTGTACATATACGTTATAAGATGTGTACATATGCTTGCAAATTAATCATGGAAATTATGCAAAGAGCAGGTGTAAACATTTATTTATTTATTTATACATTTTTCTATACCGCCTCTTCATATACATATCTTTAAATTGCTGGGGTAATTTTCAGAATAGAAGATCATATCTGTTTTCATTTTGAAAATTTGCCGGTACCTGTATACATGCAAAGAGTAATATTACAAGATGGAGCAGTCAAATGGGTGGTTATTTTGGGTCTATGTTATAAAGACACATAGACACCATAGTGTTCATACTGTATATGTCTGATGTCATTGACAGAGCTTTGCATGAGAACCTTCCCCAGCTCTTTCTAGAATAGTTTGTAATAGTTTTACCACGCAAATGCATGAATTCCTATCTGCTGCCATATCACCTCATCTCAATCTTCTCTTGTCCATCAAACCCCAAGGACATGTTTCTAAACGGTCTGCGGGCTTAATCATTCATTTTTATCTTAACATTGTTTTGTTTTTGTAAGATTCCTATTTTCCCTCTGCTGCCACTGTCATAGCATATTTGTGATCCCTTAAACAAGTGTTTAGGACGTTTTTTAGATTTCCTTACTTTTTGCCACCTTGCCACCGTAGATCACATTTACACCTCAGGCACTCCAGCTGTGATACTTTCAAAATAGAGTCATTTGATTTTACTGCAGATAGTTTTCTGATTAAAATGCCCTATAAATTACCCAGTGGGTTTAAAAAGTTTAGCATAGAAATAAAAGAACATAAGAAATGCATAATAGGACAGACCAAGGCCCAACAAGCCCAGTATTCTGTTTCCAACAATGGCCAATCCAGATCACAAGTACCTGGCAGGTACCCAAAAGGCAACCCAGGTCCTGAGGCAGGCAGTGTATTTACTGGGTCCTCTTTAATAATGGTTTATGGACCTTTCCAATAGGAACTTGTCCAGACTCTTTTTACACCCAGCTATACTAAAAGCTTTTACTACATCCTCCAGTAACAAATTCCAGAGTTTGATTACATGTTGAGTGAAAAGATATTTTCTATTAATCTTAAATTGATTACATTGTAACTTCAATGCATGTCCCCTAGTCTGTCTGCTTTTTTTTTTAAATTACTTTATTTAAATTTTATATAATTACAAAGCAAGCAGGATACAAATAAACAAACAAAGCCTAAACAGAACCACACTAAATAAAATAAACGGACAAAATTAAACAACTTAACCTAAACCCCCCCGCCCTCCCCCCCCCCCCCCGCTCCTTGCAATGGGTAGCACAACAACATGATTAATATTGTGTAACAGAACCTTAATGCAACAAACTGGCCACATATTCATCAAACGGTGCCCATTTTTCCAAATTTATCAGCAAAGACCCCGTATGGTGTACCAAACTATAAGTTTTCTCATAGCTCGCGTAGAGAGATACAGAGTTCCACCATACATTCCAATCCAAGTTACGCAAGTTTTTCCAATTACAAAAAATAGTTTTAAGAGCAACTGCAATCATGAAGTTTAACAAAAAATGATGTCTACGAGGAAGTGATAAAAAACTTGCTGCTGACCGCAAGCAGATAGTAGACCATGACAGCGGGGCTGAAAACTTTAGGACTGCCTGGATTCTACTCCATGTCGGGGTCCAAAACCTTTGAACACCGGGGCACTCTAATATCATATGGGACAACGTACCAGGCTGCTCATCACATGTCCAGCACCGCCCATTACTGTGCTTATCCCATTTAGATAATTTTATGGGAGTGATATGGGTACGATGCATAAAGAAAAACAATGACTGTGTGAGCGCAGCAGATCTAGCAACCCTAGTGACGGGCCCCCACAAGTGCGCCCACATATCCGGGGTGATCTCAAAACCCAAATCAGTTTCCCAGACTTTGGAAAGGCCTATCAGTGACCCTGGGAAATACTCTCCTAAAAACGAGTACAAACGAGAAATTGCCTTCGGCTGGTCAGCAACTTCACTGATCTTCCCAAGTAGGGAACAGGATTCTGGCAGGGAGGCGATATCCCCGACAACGGACTTGATACAGTGTTTCAGCTGAAACCATTGGAAAAAACAAACCCTCGGCAGTGAGAATTCTTTCCGCACCACAGCAAAAGCTTTCCACTGGTTCCCTGAAAGTAGCTGACCGACTGTCCAAATCCCACAATTCTGCCAGATCCTCCAAGCGAAGGTGTTTCTCTTTATTTGAAATAAGGGGTTCCGCCAAAGAGGCGAGGCTCTAGAAGGGAGGCTAGCAAGTGGCGCCCGAGAGGTCACAGCAATATAAGCTTCCTGAGTATTTATCACCACCCCCAGAGCCCCAGTAGTATCTACAAGTCTAGACCCAAGGAGCACCTGTAACGGATAAGGGGAAGCTAGGCGGGCCTCGACTTCTAGCCAAATGGGAGCATCCAGCGCGTCCCTGGGCATGCACCACAGCGCCCCTTGCTTTAAAATGGACGCTATGTGATAACGATAAAAGTCTGGAAAAAATATGCCACCTTTGTCTTTAGGCATTTTCAGTTTACACAGCGCAATTCTGGGAGGCTTCCCTTGCCACAAAAAGCTAAGCAAGGAGCGTTCCAGGGATCTGTATATTGTCTGAGGTAGCAACAGAGGGAGCATACCCAATACGTAGTTCACCTTGGGCGCAACTGTCATTTTGATTGTTTCCAGCCTGCCCCACCATGACAGATATAGAGGGGACCAATGCAATACCAATCCCTTTACCATATCTTGCAGTATCTTACCATTGGTATGAATGGTCTGATCTAATGAGGCGCAGTAGCGAACGCCTAAGTATTTAATTGGGCCAGCCTCCCACTGGAAAGGGAAAGCGGCCATAGAAGACGCGGTAGCGAGGCTATTTAAGGGGAAAGCAACAGATTTGTTCCAGTTGATCTTATAACCTGAAACTGATGAGTAGTGTTCGATCGCCTTTAAAATTTCAGTGACCGAACTAGGTTGTGTAAAAAGCAAGAGATCGTCTGCGTAAGCTGAAAGTTTTACTTGCATATCACCTATTTCAATCCCTTGAATAAGATCGGATTGCCTAATGGCTAAGTTAAGTGGTTCCAAAGCTATGTTAAAAAGTAAAGGAGATAAAGGGCAGCCTTGTCGGGTACCTCTACGTAAAGCAAACGATTGCGACAACAGGCCATTTGCAAATATACGTGCTGTCGGCTTGGCATACAATACTTTCAACATATGACGGAAAGCCGGGCCGAAACCAAACCATCTCAGGACTTCAAACAGGAAATTCCACTCCAATCTGTCAAATGCTTTTTCAGCATCCAGAGCTAAGCCAACTAACGGGAAATCCAGGGTGTTAGCTTTAAAAAGCAGGTTACATAATAGTCGGCCATTATCTGCAGTTGAGCGCATGGGGATAAAACCACATTGATCCGGGTGCACTAGACCAGGAAGCACCCGCGTCAACCTCCTGGCCAAAACTGTGGCATAAATTTTGTAATTCGCATTCAGTAACGATATAGGACGGTAGTTACCGACTCTAGTAGGATCCCTTCCTGGTTTCTCAAGGACAACAACAGTAGCCTCGGAGAAACGACCAGTCTCAACCTGATCCTCTTGCAACGAATGAAAATATTGCGACATCCAAGGAGTTAGGTCCTTTGCAAATGTTTTATAAAACTCATTCGGGATGCCGTCTGGGCCGGCAGCCTTCCCATGGGCAAGGGAGCCTATAGCCTCATAGATCTCATCCTCCCTCAGAGGGATATCAAGTTCCCTGACCTGGTCATCAGTTAAGGCTGGGTGTTTGATATGGCCCAGGAATCCCTGGATCTGCTCCCGAGAGGCATCTGTTTAAGAGTCATATAATTTGGCATAAAACTTAGAGAAAGCATCCAAAATTTGTTCATTATTGTTTAACATATGCTGCTCATCATCCACTAAAGTAGTAATATGTACTCTATTACGTTTGCCTTTTAACATTGCTGCCAACGAGCTGCCCGCCTTATTCTGTTCCACGTAATACCTTGATTGCTGGTGGTGCATAACCTGCTGTACTTCCGCGCTCAACAGAGAATTATACTGACATAGCAGCTTTTGCAATCTGGCTAATACACAACTGGCTGGGTTATTGAACCACAATCGCTCCCCTGCCTTAATTTGATCATCTAAAACCTTAAGCCGCGCTTTCCTTTGCTTGGCCGCTTTGATGGAATAACTAGTGATCACAGCTCGCAATGTTGCCTTAAAGGCCTCCCACCAGGCCCAGCCCGCTGTATCTGAGGGGGCATTTATTTTAAAATAATCAGCCATGGCCGTTCTAAGGGTAGTGCAAAAGTCCTCCTCAGAAAGAAGAGACCGCCGAAAAGACCACTGTTCGGGGCCTTTCACCTCTTCCGCTAGTTGAAAACTTAAGGTAATGGCAGAGTGGTCTGAGATATGTCAGGCTTCTATACCTACAGAGGCTACACTTGGCACCAATGACTTGGAAATTAAGAAATAGTCAATACGGGACAAAGAGTTGTGTGGGGTTGAGAAAAAGGTAAAATCTTTCTCAGTCGGGTGAAAAACTCTCCATGCATCTATTAGTCCTACAGAGTCCATGCAAGCCTTAAGGACCAAGCTGGCTTTAGAATGACTCTCCCGTTTGCAAGGGTGACGATCCAGCAGGGGGTCCAATGTCATATTAAAATCCCCACCCACCACCAGAGGAGATTGTGCATCTTCCTGTAGGCTAGCAGTTAGTGACTGAAAAAATCCCGGATCATCCATGTTCGGAGCGTAGATATTGTAGACCGCTAATTGCAGACCATTGATTAGCAACCTTACCATGGCCCATCTCCCTTCCAGCCCACTTCTGGAAACCTCAATTTTCGCCCCAAGTGAACTACGCACCAGGATAGCCACGCCATTTTTTTTCCGCACTGCCGGTGCATGCCCAGCTAACGCGAAGAATCCCCCCGCTAGCTTCCTAGTTTCTTCCGTGCCTAAATGTGTTTCTTGAAGTAGCAGAATGTCTACATGATGCTTTTTGCCGTAGCATAAGATCTTTTTTCTTTTGATTGGGTTTTGAATGCCCTTTACATTCAAAGACATTAAAATGAGCCCCTTAGAACCTATCGGCATCTTTATACATACAGTCATAAATCATATCTGCCAGAGTCGCATTACACACAATACAAAACTTACCCCTACACAAACCAACGAGCAAGGAGCTATCCCCAACCCCAAAAGGGCCGAAACCCACCCTCAGGTGAGACAGTGCAAGACTAATGGTCCCCGCTTACCCCATACTTCCACATGATGGAGACCCCATCCATCCCTGTTGGCAGCAACCCCCATTGGTAATGGGGGAGGCTGTGCACGAATATACCCTCCGATGCACGTGCCGCCATAATCAGAAAAGAAAAACATTACCAGTTGGCACCAGCTTTCCCCACCACAAACACCTGGAAAGGGCCGGTTGGACTGCCAGGATGTATAAAACAAAAAAGCACTCAGCAAACATTACATCATCAGAAAAGAGAAAAAGGAAGGGAAAAAAAGGATAAAGATACATAAACAATGATGCAAATGCAGTCCTGCCCTAAACTGGCCATCTGGAATTTGCCGCAGGATCGCTGCCACCAACGATCTTTCACAGTTCGATAATCTTTTGTAGAACAGCTCCCAGTTGTCAGCACATTTGAAGCGCCTCCTGATCCTCAATAAACGCTGCCAAAGACTTAGGGTCCTCGAAAACTTTTGTAGAATTATTTAGAGTCACCTTGAAACGTGCAGGGTAGAAGAACCCGTAACGGGCCTGCAGTTTCTGCAGTCGGGGACGGAGAGCAAGGAATTGCATCCGCTTCTCAACCGTAGCTTTGCTGTAATCAGGGTAAAAAGACAACCTCCTACCCTCGAATTGCACCTGCGTCGCAGCTCTCGCGGCCCCCATTATTAGAGAAACGTGTTGGAACCGCAGCACACATAAGATCATGGGCCTTGGCTTGCCGTCGCGCACTTCCCCCCGAGGGGGAATTCGGTGAGCTCTTTCAATCTCGAAAGATTGTTGAAATTCAAGTCTTAACAGCTTAGGTATCCACGTTTGCAAAAATGCAACAGGGTCCTTCCCCTCTGCCCCTTCGGGGATGCCAGTAATTCGAATATTATTGCGACGCAATCTATTGTTCATGTCCTCCACCACCCGCTCCAGCTTCTCCACACGTTGCAAGGCCTGTTTAACTTCTTTAACGCTTCCCTCCTGTGCCGCAACTTTCTTTTCGATTTGCTCAATCTGAGAGGTCAAGATCTCTAGCGAACAGCGTACTTCTTTAAGGTCTGCTTGTACAGAGGTTAGGGTATCTCCGCTGGACTCCACCAGCACCCGCACGGATCAGATCTCATTTAGCACTTCCTGAAAGGCCTCTGGAGTCTCTTTTGGCGGCGCCATTTTGTGAGGGGACAGGGGATCGGTTTTAGATCGTTTCGACCCAGTATTTGGCGTCCCCGCAAAGTCCAGGCATGTCTGTTTGGAGCTGGTCATTACCAGTGCCTTGAGGGAAACAAAATCTCGAACCAAGTTTTCAGCCAACGCGGTGGATTTGCTGGGTTGTCTCTGGGTTCGCGGGAGAAGCGAAATTACGCGACCATCACTGTCTGCTGCTGGCTCCGCCTCAGTCTGTCTGCTTTTTAATGGTGTAAACAACCAATCTACATTTACCCATTCCATTTATCAATTTATAGACCTCTATTATATTTTCCCTCAGCCATCTCTTTTCCAAGTTGAAAGCCCTAACCTTTTAAGGCTTTCCTCATAGGGGTTTCTTTCTATCCCCTTTACCATTTTGGTGGCTTTTCTCTGTACCTTTTTAAATTCTGCTATATCTTTTTTAAGTTATTTATGTTAAATTTCTGTATTGAAACACAAACAGAAATGTTACACATTCCATACCATCTCAAGAGTGTATGTCTTCAAACTATACACCCTCTATTGCATTATTAAACATGAAAGAGGAACCCTCAACATTGACATTAGAATTAGAATTAGAATTAGTGCCTCATCATTTTAATTTTTATCCCCTTCCCACCTCTTATTTTAGTAAATAATGTTTGTTATTGAGATATACCCATACATATATTTTAAAGTTCAACGATAACACCTTATGGTACAATTCAAACCAATCGGCCAAATTTGGAACATCTCTAATCCACTTAAAGCAAACTTCTTTCTGCTCCTCTTTCCATCTGTCTATTTGGAATGAACCCTTTTTCTTCTGCTATACAATTATTGCCTCTGCTTTTATCTTCTCCTCCTTTCTCCCTTCCCTCCCTTTCCCATCCCCTTTTCCACCATTAGTTAACATACCTCATACATCACGTATCTCTAAACTTCCCACCCTCCCCTTACCCTCTTAACCATACTCTGACCCCCCTTCCTCCCCTCCCCTCTCTCCCCCTTCCCCCTCTCCTACCAGAGTCCCCCTCCCCTCCCTATTTCAAGTTCCCTTTCCCTCCTTTTCACATTGGAGACCTATTCATACCAGTCTTCACATATCATTATATCTTCAGTGGAGTACATTAAGGATTCTGCTTCTGTTTCGTGGTGTCAATGTTTGTATATATGGACCCCACCATTCCATGAATATTTTGGTGGCTCTCTCATTAGCTCGTGCTCCCACCTGTTCTATATGTAATAACGCATATACTTCTCTCTTCCACTGTCTCATAGTGGGTCCCCTTGGTAGTAACCAATTTAGCAGCATAACTATCCGCGCTACCAGCAAGACCTTTCCCAGCCAATCCCGTTGACGCCTCCCCAACCCCTCCAAAGGCATTAGCATGCCCAAGATCAAAACCCTAGATTCTTTCCTCAATGTAATCCCCAGGATGGATGTAAGATGTTTTACTAGGGCTCCCCAAAATCGCACCACTCCCAAGCATAGCCACAACATATGCCCCAAGTCTGCTCTGCCTATCCCACATCTTGGACAACTTGCTGTGGCACTGCTTCCTGCTTTAAATGCTCTGCACAGGGCAAAATGGCTCCTTCTCAATATACAGTATTGCATTTCCCGGAAACCTGCATTTTTATTCACCCTGGGGATATCAGAAAAAGCTCTGATCATATCTACCCCTCCTATCTCCACTCCCAGGTCATGTGTCCATGCTGATGCTAATCCCTGCTCATGTGTATCCCCTTCCAAATTAAAATACGCCTTCTGTAAATTTGTAACCTGGGCCTGTGATTCCGCTCCAGAATCGAAAAGCTCTTTGAATTTAGTGCATATATCTGCCTGCAAATCCTTCATCTCCAAACTACGTATATAGCTTCTCATCTGATTATATAAGAGAACCGGTCCTTACCTGTCAGCCCATACCTAGTTCTCAGCTCATTAAATTCCATCATTTTTCCCGACTCATTTACTACCTGTTCTATGGCCACTATTCCCTTAGTCTCCCACCTAAAGAATGCTCCCCCCTGCATCCCTGGAATAAAAGTCCCATTACCATATAACGGCTGCTGCTGCTTTGTGCTTTGCTGTTCTTCGCATGTCTCTCCTCTTGTGCTTAATGTCTTCGATTTCACTGTTTCTTTGATAAATTCTGTCGACTTTCACACAGATGACATGCCAGAGATGCTGCTTGTCGTGAGCACTGATGTGCACTAGTGGTAACAAACAGAATGTGATGCTTGGTTAGAACCTCCCTGAGCAGCGTATCCACCTCCTCCGGACAAAAGCTTTCTTTGTATGAGGATTGTTTGGCTTTAGGAGCCATGGTGCTGGGACAGGAGCAGACATTTGGTGAAAATGTTTTAAAATAGGGACAATGGAAGTATGGCTTAGTTTTCAGGGTCTGTAAATGGGTGGCTCCCATATGTTCAGGCTATAAATATTTCTACACCCTAAAGGGGTCATTCCTGGAAACGTTCAGGTAAGATTGATGCTTGCAGACCCAATTCCAGAACCAGTTACTTGCATGGCATCACTAACTGCTGGTCTGTCATGGGTAGATTTCTGCACTACGGCTCTTTTGGGGTCTCTGCCAGCATATCACTGCTGTTCCTATTGGCATGGTCTCGAATGGATGTTCTGAAGTTGTGGTGTCTACTTTCTGAAACTCTACTGGGTGGGTTTTGCTGCATTGGTCTATGAAGGGTATCTGGACCTGTTAGCATTGCTGTGTTGTGCTCTACACAAATGTTTTGATGTTGGTGACCCCAGGGTAATGTTCATGCCATCTGTGCCTGTGGAAGTTGATGGCTGCAGATGAATGGTTTTTAGGTAGTATATCACTACACATAAGAACATAAAATATGCCATAGTGGGTCAGACCAATGGTCCATCAAGCCCAGTATGTTGTTTACAGCAGTGGCTAGGAGGAGTGGCATAGTGGTTGGGGCAAGGTACCTCAGGCTGGAAGGTCAGGGGTTCAAATCCCACTAGTAGGACAGCAACCATGAGCCAGAAGGACTGGGTTTCTAGTCCCACAGGTGCTCCTTGTGGTCTTGGGCAAGCTGCTTAACCCTCCATTGCCTATGTTCCCTGTAAAATAGTTATCTCCAAGTTATAATGCCCTGTTCAATGTAATTTCAGTTTGTTTAATGTAAACCACACTGATGCAGAATAGCACGGTATATAAGAGAATGTAAATAATAAATAAATAAATAAATATCATGAAAGACGGTATATAAGAAATGTAAAATGAAAAATAATCCAGAACACATGCACCTGTCAGGTTCCCAGAATAATCTATGTAGACCTGGAAACTGTCTAGGGTTGCATGGCATGACTTTACAAACTGTGGGACATAGCTGCTTTGCAGCTGTATATTTGAGGTACATTGTGAGAGCTGCACATGTCACTTTGACATGTTGATGCTATGACCATCACATGGACTGGACTTGCATTTTGCAATAGCACCATATACATCATTAGAATAAAGGTACAGATATCCAGTGCCATCTGTGGACCATAACCAATGATGGATCTGTGTCCAACACATCCTCCAACATTTCTTATTTCTAAGCAGTTGCAGGCATTGACAGTAGTTTTTTTTATCTGCCCTGTATGTGGCTAAGTGTATATGATAATGACCAGACAACTGTGGATGCATCAGGAAACATGTGCCAGGTTGTGTGTGTTTCCTGGTCTGCAGCATAGGTCCCTCTTGGGCACTATGGATGTGCATTTGATAGAAACACTATGGGAAATAACAAGCTGTACTATATCATTTCAGATTGTGTTGAAATGGAAAGGACACAGAGCTATCCACAATTTGTGTTCCCGCCAACAGTTTTGTCATAGGCTGCCCTCACACTGGTGCACTTTTGGTAGATTAAGTGTCTATCTGGCTAAGAAGTCGGCTCTCAGTTGTGGCAAGTATGGTCATGAAAGTGGTATCTGTGGCAATTGTACAAATAGAAAGCATATTGGAAAGGGTACTAGATATTTTAGAAAAAGAAAGAACCCTACTGGCTTCATTTCTCACAGTCGGAGCTGGTCTCAAATCTGTGACCTTGGAATTACAGGACAACCATCTTGCAAATGAGCCATCATGTCCCCATAGCAGCTGACTCTAGACAGCTGGTTCTAGGCAGCCAGCAATCAACTGTGTCATATTGCTTGTGATCTTTCTTCCTATTTCCTGGGTGTCTCCTCTGTGGTCCAGTGTGTAGCTATATGGACACTGCAAAGAGGCTTTGCTTACATGCAATTCTCTTGACTCCTGCTGTGGAAGACTACTTTATTTATTTATTTTTTTATTTATTTATACATCTTTTCTATACCGCCACTTCCAGCGATCAGTGGCGGTTTACAGGTAACATAAACTTTAATAATAGAGTACTATTATTTTACATAGAACAGATTTAGAACAATGAACATTCAACTATTAAATGTAACTCAAAAATACAAAGAGATAACAGGCTACCAACAGTATATCAACAGTAAAGGGATATATTTACATTAAATTACAGTTATTCACATTAGCGACAAGTAATTGCTTTCAAAGAGTAAGCTTAACTAGGTGAGCAATGTGAATGTGTGGGAAAGATTTTATGCCTTGTCTAGGTAGGGTCAGTGAATGACTGATGATCGGTGGTTTTCTCTGTGTTAGGATTATCTTCAATGTGGAGGTTATTGTAGTACAGAGTAAATAGATGGGTTTTTAGATTTTTTCTAAATAATTGAAGGTCCTTGATTTCTCTGATTTCAGACGGGAGGTTGTTCCATAACGTAGGGGCGAAGTATGAGAAAGCTGTGTTGCTTGTCTTCTGACTTGTCTTTCGAATAGAATCAGGGACTTGTAACGTGTGAAGGTTTATTCTTCGTCTTGATCTATTTTCATGTGGGATGTTGATGAGCGTAGATAAGAAGGATGGAGCTATATTATTAAAGATCTTAAATGTATTGACTAAGGACTTGTAGATGATTCTGCATGAGACGGGTAACCAATGGAGAGCGTAGAGAATCTGAGATATATGATCTGAAAGTTTCGCTTTATAGATAATCCTTGCGGTGACATTTTGGGCTAATTGAAGTGTGTGAATATTTTTCTTAGAGGTCCCTTGAAGAATACCATTACAGTAGTCTAAATGTGGTGTAATAAGTGTTTGTACTATGGTTCTGAAATCAGTGTTATCTATCAATGGTCTAAGTTGTTGGATTGTCCTTAATTTGAAATATATTGTTTTTATAGATTGTTTTATATGTTTGGTGAGGCTGAGGGTCTTATCCAGAGTGACTCCCAAATATTTGATCTCATCTTTGACTGGGAGAGAGTTTTTTCCAATGTTGATTTCAAGTGGGGGAGTGAAGCTTGTGTTTCTTGTTATGAATAAAACTTCTGTTTTTTTAAATTAATATTCATATTCATTGATTTCAGCCACAGCTCAGCTTCAGTGAGGCAGCGACAGATGTTGCTATAATCCGGGTTGGACACATCAAATGGCGAGTATAACATGATGTCGTCCGCGTAGATGTGGTAGTTGATTTTGAAGCGTTTAAATATGGAACAGATGGGTTGAAGATAGAGATTAAATAAAAGAGCCGAAAGGGCAGAGCCTTGAGGGATGCCCTGTTCTTGTGGAAATGGGGATGAGGCATTTAGATCTATTTGCACATATTGGGTCCGGTTAGTAAAATAGGATATGAACCATTCAAGGGTTTTATCTTTGATGCCTATTTGAGAAAGTCTTGAAATGAGCGTGATATGGTTTACAGTGTCAAAGGCCAAGGAAATATCAATGAATATGAGAATGAAGGCTCGCTTGGTATTATCAATACCTCTGATGATTGTATCAAATAGTGCTGTTAGGAGTGTTTCTACACCATGATATGGGCAAAATCCATATTGATGATCATCTAATGGAGCTGATGAGTCTATATAATCTTGTAGCTGTGTTTGCACAATCTTTTCAATAATCTTGGCAAGGAATGGAATACTTGCAATGGGACGATATGAAGTTGGGTCGTTGCTGTCTAGTGCTTTGTTTTTTAACAGCGGTCGGATTGCTGACCTTTTGAGGACATCTGCTATACGTCCTTGTTGAAGAGATTGGTTTACTATGTTCAGTAAGTCTGAGGCAAGTTCTGTTTTTGTTGATTTTATCCAAGTCACTGGACAAGGATCAAGTAGAGAGGTTGTAGTATTTAGGTTGGAGATTGTCTGAAGAAGGAGCTTGTTGGTAATAGGATGGAAGGCTTTCCATTCCAGTTGGTTATTATCTGAAAGAGATAGGCTAGGTGGGGTGAAATGGCTGTTAAGTTTGAGTTTATTTGCAAAGTGATCAGCAAGTATTTGCGGGTTAATACAAATTTTGTGAGAATTGTTGGATGGGGATTTTTTTTTTAAAATCTTTATTTTCTTTTTAAGACAGAACAACACATAATAAAGCACACAACTACATCGTAAACACCACAAGCCTACCACTAAATGACAATCCAAAAAGTAAGAAAACCCTGAACCCCCCCCCCCCGTAACCCTCCCCAGCTCTCCCCTCCAGGGTTCAGATAGCAAGACTCCTTAAGAAGGAGCCTGGCAAGCCAAGACCTAGTCATCTACTTAGTTTGGCTGATTCAATGTAAACGTTTAACAGTTGCCATTTAAGAGGTTGTTTCCCAGACGGTTGCATAGATTTACAAGAGGACTGCTCAAATTGGCTATACAAGCAGACTCGATTCCACCATTCATGAACATTAATGCTGACAGTATCTTTCCAGTGGCCAATAATCAGACATATCACTATACCGATCATGAAGTCAAGCAGAAAGGCACCTTCCTTGGGTAATGAAGGTAGATCTGCTGCGGATCATAAGCCTATTATCTGCCAAGAGAGGGGCTCTCTAAACTGCAAAATGAGCTGGACTTACTTCCAAACGGACTCCCAGAAGGTTCGCACCCCCCGGCAGTCATATACAATATGCCTCAGGGTGCCGACCTCGTCTCCACAAGTCCAGCAGAGTGGGCTAAGAGTACCATCCCAGCGTGCCAGCTTAGCTGGAGTATAAAAGCAATTATGAGCAAAGTAGAATAATGTCTGGGTCATGGAGGCGGATCTGGACACTCTCACTTGCTTACACCAGAACTTCCTCCACTGGAGTTCAGAGAGCCCCCTCCCTGTCTCTCGTTCCCATCTCTTTTGAACCTTCCCCATCAACTGGGACGGGGACCGAGTCAGTCTCTTGTAAATCTGAGATACCATTCCCTTCGCTTGCCGAAGTGTACAAAGAATATCAAATGCTCCCTCGGTACCTGAGTTTTGCCCCGGCTCTATTCCCGCTCCAGCTAAACAATGTCGAAGCTGAATCCACTGAAACTGGCAAGTTAGGGGGAGGCCAAATTCCTGTCTAAGCTCTTCGTATGTCTTCCACTTGCTAACATTTTGCAATTGACTCACCCACCACACCCCCCGGGAGTACCAGGTTCTCCAAGCAAAGGTCTTCTGAATTTTAAATAGAGGGTTATTCCAAATGGGGAGCCGGGCGCGTGAGCTGACATCGGGATCACAGATTTTAATAAATGGTTGAAAAGCTTTGAGGGTATCAAGGATAACTATGGGGATCGGGGAAGTACCTGGGAATTGCATCCCCGGGGCGCACTCCAGCGGGACAGGAGCCAATAGCCTCTCTTCCAAAGTAACCCAGACCGGCCTCCCGATAGTGGAAGATTGCAGCCAACAAGACCCTTGTTTGAGCAGGAAGGCATGATGATAAGCCTTAAAATTGGGAAAGTTCACACCACCCTGCTCTCGGGAAAGTCTTAGTTTTTCCTTCGCGATCCTCGGCGTTTTGTTTTTCCACAAAAACTGCAGAAGCATCCGTTCAAGATGCTGGTAAGTATGCACAGGGAGATAGCAGGGAAGCATCTCCAAGAAATAATTGACTTTGGGGACGATCATCATTTTGATGGTTTCTAGCCGACCCCACCAAGAGAGCGTTAGGGGAGACCACCGCGAAGTCAACTCTCGAGTCAGGGTCAAGAGCGTTTCAGCGTTACACCTAATCGTTTCTTCGAAAGGGTAGCAATAACGGACTCCTAAGTACTTCACCGCGCCCGATTCCCACAAAAAAGGATATTCACTGAGGTCTCCTTTAAGGACCCATTTGTTTAGCGGAAACATCACCGATTTGGACCAGTTAATTTTATATCCTGAATATCGCGAATAATTCTCTATGTGCTCCAAGATCTTGGGAATGGAATCAGGCGTGGCGAAGAGGAGAAGGTCATCCGCGTAAGCTGAAAGTTTGGTTTCCTGCCCCGTGACCAAAGCGCCATGGATATCAGGACTTTGATGTATAAGAAGAGCTAAGGGCTCCATCGCAAGATTAAAAAGCATAGGGGACAGCGGGCATCCTTGGCGAGTGCCACGCCTCAGAGCGAGAGGGGTCGAGGCGACCCCATTAACGCAAATCCGCGCGGTAGGAGAAGTATACAAAACCTCCAGGGCTCTCAAAAACACATCGCCGAAGCCGAACCAGCGGAGAGTCGCAAAGAGAAAAGGCCATTCCAAGCGGTCGAAAGCCTTTTCTGCATCTAATGAGAGGCCAATTAGTGGCTTCGCCATCTCGTCGGCTCCCAACAAGACATGACATAAAAGACGCGTTATCAGCGGTCGAGCGGCCTTCGGTAAAGCCACACTGATCGGGGTGGATTAGGGTCGGGATAATCCCAGAGAGCCGGGTAGACAAGACAGTTGCATAAATCTTGTAGTCAGCGTTGAGCAGAGAGATGGGACGGTAGTTGGTGACCAACTGAGGGTCACGACCCGGCTTCTCAAATACCACTAAATTAGCCAACGCAAAGGTACCAGGTTGTTGTCCCGCGGCAGACAGCAGCCTGAAATATTGCTCCAGATGGGGAGCAAGGGCTTTGTCAAAGCTCTTGAAGAATTCAACAGGTAGCCCGTCCGGCCCAGCAGCCTTGCCCGAGGCCATAGATGCTATTGCCCGCCTAATCTCCTCCGCAGTAATGGGAGCGTCAAGCTCCTCCCGGTACCCCTCAGAGAGAGTAGGCCGCTGTAGGGTGGCAACCAACTTCTCGAAACCCTCCTGTGAAAACTCACGTTCCGAGCTATACAGGTGTGTATAATAGTCCCGAAACGCCTCGGCAATCAGAGTATCTTTGACTAACAGGTCAGATCCCTGCCAATTCTTGATGGCACTGACACGTTTGGTTTCCCGCTTGCCCTTTAGTGTAGTCGCTAGTTGCTTACCGGCTTTATTACCCTCTCGGTAATAATTCCCTTGCAGCCTCCGGACGCTTTGAGAAGCCGCAGTAGTCATAAGAGCGTTGTATTGAAATCTTAGGCGCTGGAGCCGCACTAAAATACAGGGGTCAGTGCGCCGCGTCAGGACCCTTTCCCCCGCTTCAATCTGCTGCTCAAGGTCTTGCAACCGCTGTTTCCTTTGCTTTCTCAATCGTATATCAAAACTGGCGATAACCGCCCTGACCGTGGCCTTAAAACCCTCCCACCAGGCCCAGGTGGAGGTGGCCTGTGAGGAGTTAAACTGAAAGTATTCGGAGATAGCAGCTGTTATCTCGATGTGGAATTCAGGTATATCTAAGAGAGATCTGTCTAAAGCCCAATCTAGAGTCGGGCTGCGTAGGGAGTCATCTTGCAGGATCATTGAGATAGGAGCGTGGTCCGAGATGTGAATTGAATGGAGGGTAGCGGGGCCCATATTAGGGACCAAGGTCTTAGAAACTAGGAAAAAATCAATACGGGATTGCGACGCATGCGGCGCGGAAAAGTAAGTGAATTCCAACTCCTGTGGGTGCTGTAAACGCCAGATGTCCACTAAAGCTAGTTCCTGGATCATGGAGGCAAGGAAAAGTTGCCCCTTGGACCACTTAATTGAACGGGGAGGTTGGCGATCAATGAGGGGGTCTAGTGTTTGGTTAAAATCTCCCCCTACGATAATCGACTTCCCGCTATCCCCCTGTAGCTCTCTTGCAACTGCGAGAAAAAAATCTAAGTTATCCATGGTGGGGGCATATAAGCACATGAGGATCACTTCGATCCCGCCTAATTTCAGTTCAGCTTTTGTCCATCGACCTTCTGCATCTGAGTAGTGGCTTAACACTGTGAGCTTGAGGGACTTTCTGGCAAGGATGGCAACCCCGTTGTGTTTCCTAATGGCCGGGGAGTACGCTATTACCTCATAGGGTCGCTGACCAAGTTTCAAAGACTCCTGTAAGTTCAAATGCGTCTCTTGAAGCAACAGTATATCAGCCCTTTCTCGACGTGCATAGTCTAAGATTTTCCGCCTCTTGATCGGGCTGTTAATGCCTTGTACATTAAGAGAGACTATTTTACACGGAGCCATTGAAACTAGTGACGAGATTGACCCCGCGGGGCCTGAGCAGAAGACATAGTATTGCCCGGAGAACCATCAGTCTAAAGAGAAAACCTGTCTTGGCAAATCTGCAATAGCGGAGTGCTGTTAACGTGAAAAATAGTGTAAAACAATACAACCCTGGAGGAGAGGCTAAACCCAGGAAAATTACTGGTGAGCGCAGGCCGGCAGGGCTGGCTCAGGAGACCCAGGCTAAACACGGTGGGCCCGCACCACAGACAAAATGTGGACCATGCAGGAAACTTTTACCTACCCTGAAAAAGATAGAGTATGAGAGTGTGGAAAGAGAACATATGATGATCAACACATGACTATATAGAACATAGCAATATAGTAGTAGGGAAAATAGCGAGATATAGAAAAGGGGGGAGGGACCCATCCCCCAGTCCAATCCAGCAGCTATTCCAGCTCTGGAAACTCGAGAGAAAAGAAGAAAAATAAAGTCTTCAAAAACGTAGGGGTACGCTGTTGAGCTCATAGCGTTGTTCAGGAGACAAAAAACCTACTGAGCATTGGGGAAACGTTCACTAGACTTAAGCAGGTCATCAGCGTCTCGCATCTCAGCGCATCTGAGCAGCTTCTTTCTCCTCCAAGAACCGATCAAGCGCTTCTGGATCTTCAAAGGTGCGAGTTTGATTGTGCAAGGTAACGCGCATTCGCGCGGGATAAAGGAGACCAAATCGCGCCTGAAGCTGCTGCAGCCGAGGTCAGTATTCCAGTAATCTTTTGCGCCTGTTAACAGTGTGCTTGGCTAAGTCCGGGAAGAAGGAGAGTCGGCGCCCCTCAAATTCTACCGGTGCTCTTGTGCACGCCAGCTCCAGAATCTGCGCTGCTTGCTGATAACGCAGGGTGCGAAAAATGATGGGCCACGGTTTGGAGTTATGCGGCATAGTGCAGGAAGGGATGCGATGAGCACGATCTATTTCGAAGTCTTTATCAAAGGTACAGTGCAAAATCTCAGGGATCGCTTTATACAGGAAGGCCCGCATGTCTTTCCCTTCCGCCCCCTCCGGCAGGCCTACCACTCGCACGTTGTTGCGACATGCTCGATTATTGCTGTCCTCCATCTCACGCTGCAGCGCTTTGAGTTGCCTCTCTAGCTTAGCGACCGTTTCCAGTCGGGCCTCGTGGTTAGCGAGTACTGCCTCCGCTTTGTCCTGCCTTACAGAGAGGCCTTCGATCTTTGTGTTGAGCCCGGCAAGTTCTTCGTGCACTGAGCTTAACGCAGCCCCATTGGCTTTTACTAACTCCTTTACCCCTCGAATTTCGGTGAGTAACTCGAGGTGGGCATCCGGCCCTTCACGTGTAGCCGCCATTTTTTGCGGGGAGATGGGCTCAGTTTTGGTCCTTTTAGCGCTGTTGTTTAGGGCGCCTGCATAATCCAACCGCTGCGGCTTGGGGCCCGCCATCAGGAAGGTACCAGAGTGAAATTCAGGGGTCTTTGTAAAATTTTAGCGGTACTTTTATTCGGGTTCTTGCAAGGTCTCCTCAGAGCCACCGCACTAGGCGTCCACTCTGCTCGGCATCAGGCTCTGCCCCCCCCGTTGGATGGGGATTTGGTTAACGATTTGACAATCTCAAATAGTTCTCTAGGACTATTAATAGCTTTAGATAAAGTTTTAGAGTGATATTGTTTTTTAGCGTTATTAATCGCATCCTTGTAATCTTTTAGTAGTGAGAAATATTGTATTCTGAGTTCGTGAGTTTTTTTTCCTTCTCCAAGTAGATTCCATTTTTCTAAGACCTTTCTTCAGAATTGCAAGTTCAATAGTATACCATTTTTCATTTTTTCTCATTTTATGGCGAATCTTCGTTGAATATGGTTCTGATGCAGATCCAATAATGGAATTCCAGCTTGATATTGCGTCATCAAGGTTAAAGATATAAGGATCCAATCTAGGGAGTACTGATTCAAGAAACTCTTCTCTGTTGAATGGTCAAAATCTTTGACGTTGTTGTAGATTGACAAGAGGTACTTTGGTGTGTTGTGGGAGGTGGAAAGAGAACCTAATCAGATAGTGGTCAGACCAAGGGACTTGAGATGTGGAAGGTGAGACATAATGAGATGTGGTTGTATAATGGGTAGGGATGAATATTAGGTCGAGAGTGTTTCCTTTAGTATGAGTTGGTTGGTTAACTGTTTGCTTGAAGCCCATCTCTTCCATCGCTTCTAAGAAAGATGTTTCTTGATTGTTAGAGAGAGATGGCAGATTGAAATCACCTAGCAAGATGAGGGGTTTCCTTATTGTAGAATTGCAAGCCGATTCTAGTATGGTGTCAACATTTTGATTACTTGCAGTCGGAGGTCTGTATATCAAGCAGATTGCTATGTCCTTATTTTCAATTTTGAGTATATTTGTGTCATCAGGGTTTTCACATAAAGTAGGGGATAACCCGAGATTAGATTTAGCTAATATAAGAACACCTCCTTCTCTTATATGTTTCTTATTGCAGGTGAAGATGGAGTATCCTTGCACTTTTAATTGATTTAACAGGACTGAGTCGGATTCTGTTAACCATGTCTCAGTAATGCATAGTAGGTCTGGGTTTTCTGTATTAATTAGATCTGTTATGATAGGTGTTTTATTTCTAACTGACCTAGCATTGATGAGGATGAAGGATAAGTGTGTGGAAGCATTGCCTGAATTTATGTGGTTGGTTTTAGAGTATGTCTTTATCTGAATCAGTCTGTGGTGATTTATCTTAGAATTTCCTAAGAATAGTTGGTGAGTGTTATGTCTCTGACGATGAGGGATAACATGAATGTAAGAGAACTCTGGGAGGTTCAAAGGTGGGTTGAAGGCATTAGCAGGGAGGGGGTAGAGAGAGAGTAGTAGGCTGAAAATGTATAAGGTGAGATTCAAGGTAAACAATAGCATTTTTTTATAGTTCATGTTGGAACTTCTGATGACTGTAAAAATGCAGGTTACTGACAACAATATAAGAATCAAGTAATATTAATTAGCTACTGAAAACAGTATATGGAATCAAGTAGTATAAATTAGCTACTGACAACAGTATATGGAATCAAGTAGTATTAATATTTGGTCATGGAAGACCCTCGATAAAGTGATTGATGTCAGTGAGGTTATACTCTAACAAGGCAGTGACCTTAGAATGTGTGAAGTTATAAATGAAACTATTGGTGATAGCTATAATTTTAATAAGATAGAGTATGGATTAAGATACAGCAGTATTGTGCGGTTTTGAGGAGATTTTCAGCTTAGGCAGGGTAATGACGACAGTATTAAATATGTGTTAGCTACTGGCAACAGTAATAATTGAGGAACTGCTACTGGCAACAGTATTACAAATGTGACAGCTACTGGCAACAGTAATAATTGAGGAACTGCTACTGGAAACAGTATTAAAAATGTGATAGCTACTGGCAACAGTAATAATTGAGGAACTGCTACTGGGAACAGTATTACAAATGTGATAGCTACTGGCAACAGTAATAATTGAGGAACTGCTACTGGAAACAGTATTACAAATGTGATAGCTACTGGCAACAGTAATTTGAAAATGCTACTGACAACAGTAATGTAGGAAGGTTACTGACATCATTAATTGGTATATTCGGTGTAGCCTATAACTGCTAACATTGATGTTTAGTCTAACTGGACGGTTGAGCAGAGTGGATAGGTGGGTTCTGGTGTATATTGTAAAGGGATAAATCAGCTGGATAGAGTTTGTAAAGGGTATACTTGCTGCGATTGCGGTTCTGTGGAGAGGGTGAAGTATGCGATCTCGACCCTCTAGGGGAGCTCAGCTGTACTTGGGAGTAGATGCTGGACTCCGCATTGATTGTTTCTTCGTTGTATCTGAGTCAAAAGTAGTGGAGTCTTAGGCGCCTTAGCCTAGGGGCCATGTCCCGATTGGATAGGGGTGAACGATGATAGTCGTGGCTAAACAGGAACTCTTTTGTGAATGGACGTGTCCTCCGCGTCTGCTGCTACAGCATCTGATGCTTCAGCGGTTGGTCCTGGTGCAGGGAGAGGGATTCACAAGATATATATGTGGCCATGTGCATATGCCACAAATTCAGTGAAACCATATCTAGGTATACTGTTATTGATATTTCTCAAGCCTTATACAGAACCAGGTTGCTCAACACTAATAAAAAAATTAGGATCACTAAAGGACACATGAACATGGAAAATGAAATATCTCTGAAGTACTGTAGTCCTCAACAGCAGGAGTCAATGGATTCATAGGGCATTAGAGGCAGCTTGTTTTTTCCATAGAGATCCACACCAGACAAACTTGGGGCCAGTCAGGAAACTAGGTCAGCAGACATATGACACAGTAGGGAGCGGGCTGCCAAGAGTCAGCCCCCATGCAGATGTGATGGCAGGTTCAAGAGCAGCCTCTGACTGTGAAACATGAAGGCAGTGACTTTTTATTTGACTGAAATCTCTAGTACCTTTTTCAGTGTAGTTTTCATTTGGGCAGCAGTCACAGCTACCTTTCATTTGCCTTAGTGCCCTAAAAGGCATAATTATAATAATGACCCACAAAAGAGGATAATTTATTATTACCACCCCGCTATTGGGCACCATACATAGTACACTTGTTTATGTTTATTGTATTTGATAAATCACCCTTCACATACAGTATGCAATAGGGTGGTGTACTGTACATTAAAAAAATAGGAAAAAGAAACAGCCTCCCTCACATGTGCCATAGTGTGCTGAGTAAGAGACTGAAAGAAGTTCACACAGAGACATTATTTCTTCAGCATTTTATTCACATCAACAATGGTAATATGCACATGTAATATATTCCCCTCCACGTAACTAGAGCCATCCCCCTTTTGTGATGAGGGAAGAAGGACAGGGATACAGTACGTGCCTAGAGCTGCTGCACAGCCACTGTCAGAGTGTGCAGATCTGTCTGTATTCCCACCAGGTGGTCCACCATGAGGTCCTAGACCCAGGTGAAGCTCCTAAGCCCTGCTGCATCTTCTGCTGAATGGTCTGGAGATACAGCAGGACCTCTGGCTCTGCAAGTCCCAAGAGGGTTTCATGGTAGTTCACAGACAGAGCATTCTGTGCCATGGATACTGCCTTCAGTGGCATAACATGGTTCTCTATGCTTGCCCTCCTGTCCTCCCCAATTAACTCATCCACCCACTCCCAACCCTCCTTTCCTCTCCCCACTCCTATCCTCTCTCTCATCTTCCCTCCCTTCCTTCTCCTTCCCAGGTAAATGGATTGGCTCCCCTGGCATGTCCGATATGGTGTGTGCTGCACATGTGGCCGGTCAATACTGTCCAGCTGGTGGCTCAATGGTGCTCATATATCTCAGGGGGTAGAGGGGTCCTCTTCACATGTCCATGCCCTGGCTCTATATCTTTCTTCCTCCTCCTCTAAACCTTTGACTTTCAGCAGAGTTTAGTAGAGACAAAAACAAGTCAGCCAACCCAAGGACAACACTACCAGGCAGTTGGCAGGAGCATTCTGTTTGAATAACCCCAACTGGAGCAAACAACCAAAACCAAAAGTCCCAACTACTTCCCCCCCCCCCACACCCCACCTCAACAACTCCCAGTTACCATATACTGTAACATTAACTGTTACTAATCTGCTGCAAAAAAGTACTCACATGCCAACTGCAGGAGCTCCAAGCCCATGAGCATAAATAAAGAATAACCTGGCACCCTCCTTGACACTAAAGTTCCAGAGATGCATAAGCAAAAAAAGTAACACCTGTGAGAGTGCCCTCAACAGCCAAATCAAGGACATCATCAAGCCACCCTACACCATCTGAAGTCCCACACTATTTCCCATTATATTGGGTGCCACAGGGTTGATTAAGAGAAATTTCCAAGCACATCTTGCCAAATCATACATAAATCTAAACATCTTGTGAACTCTAGAAGGAGCCTCTAATTGGCTTGATGCAAGTACTACACTGAGCAGTAGCAGCAAATTTGAGTGACTGAGATCATACTCCATACAACCTGGCTTAAAGAGTGAGGTTCATGACTATCATGGTATATGCAGAACTAAATCAATATACACTAACACCCTTAATAAACACCATTTATCTACTAATATTCAAAAAACTTACCAACCAACGTTTCTAACATAAAGCGTCTGCACTCCAACATGAAACCAGAACCTATGGATCACACATTCGCCTTCTGCAAGAATAGAATTTTTTTTCTTTAACCAGGTTTGGCTATACACCATTTAGTAAGTATTTGTCCACTTATCTGAGCAATCCAGGGATTTCAGCACATGTCGGCAAACAGACATCCATTTCTGCAGCAACTGCCTAGTCGTAAACGTTGAACGACCAAAGGTGTCCACCGTTGCGGAAAAGAGTACAAATGCCCAACAAAAGCTTCTGTTTCACCAAGTAGGCTTCTTCAGGGATTCCTGATAGCACAATTATTGAAAATATTGCCAGAATCAAACACAAAAAGTGTCTCCACACATCTTCAACATGTTGGTGTATAGCCAAACCTGGTTAAAGAAAAAAAAAATTCTATTCTTGCAGGAGGCAAACATGTGATCCATAGGTTCCGGTTTCATGTTGGAGTGCAGACACTTTTGATTCCCTATACTAATTCAGAGAATCCCTTAAAGTACTTTTTTGGATGTTGGCAGTCTTTGATTATATTAGTAGAATTTGTGTAATATATGAATTAATTATAAGAAGGATAGTGACCTATGATGTGAGTGTCTGCTTTTAACCCTATGGTGACTAATTTCACCACATGTAGGGGTAAGGCCATCCTGAGGTCATATATGCCTTATTGAATTGTGAAATAATTATATGTTAGAAAAGTTGGTTGGTAAGATTTTTGAATATTAGTAGATACATGGTGTTTACTAAGGGTGTTAGTGTATATTGATTTAGTTAACCCTTTGGCAGTTGGTTTTATTAATGTGCAGAACTAACCCATTTATAAGAAATTGTCCTAGGAACAACAACTCATAGCACACCAAAAGCATGGAACTGGGTAACACAGAAAGCTGGAAAATGCCACAGAATAGCCTATCCATATGCCAACAGCCTACCCTAAAAAAATCCTTTCAACACCCCAATTTGCACAGGAGGACCAATGAAAGGGTACAGAAGCCCAGAGGAAAATGGTTTGCAGCAGTATTCCCTTAGCCAGGCAAGCCAGACACCCATCCAGAAGACACACATAACCAACTGCCCTCCACTGGAAGCCAAAGCCATGGCTCTAACAGAAACAGTGACCAAGGCCTCCACCTCAGCTAAGACAAGCTTACTGCACCAACAAGCTGCCACTGCAGCCCTAATATACGCCCTTTCACTGCAAATCCTAAATCAATTATATCACCAACACTGTGACGAGTGGTAGTAGCAGACCAAAGAGATGTAGATTACTCACAGCTATACTATAACCTAGAGGTCCTTGAATACCCAATCCCTACATTCTCCTATACACACAAATGTGGATTGTAGATATTCACCCTATCCCCTACGAATCCCCATTAGTCACCTGTTGAGTCTGTTGAACTGGAGAGAATGTAAGATATGTGAACAAGGACTGTCATCTCAGTGCATAGTAAAACTCTATAAATGATAAGAAGTAGCAGCGCTAGTAGTAGGTCCATTACTGCCAATTCAACCAATTACCTGAATGTCAGAGGCAATCCAGAAACAATTGTTCCCTCGTCAGGACAGCCCCATCAAAGGTGAAAGAAGCCATCCCCAAAGCAACAACTTTAGCTGCCATTGGCTGCCATGATGACTCTGTCTTATGGATATTGATTGAAGCCCTGCTGCACAGGTTCAATACCACAAACTCCCTTTTTCCTGTATCCTTTAATCACACTGGCACTGCATCAACCATTGAAGCTCCATGCCTACCTTCCAGTTCAGAGTCATTCCCAAGCCCCTGCATAGAGCCCATAGGCCTGATTAAAAGAATTCTCAAGCACCCCCTCATGCCCTAGCCCACTAACTCCAGAAGGGGCCCCCTTGGTACTCACAAACACTATGGCGAGCACCAGCAGCAAAACTGAGAAACCATCACCACACTCCATACACACCTTGGTCCACTGCTGTGGCATGCACAAAACCAACCCATCTGGGGAAATTGCCCTCCTTCCAATGTAAACTCCCTGAAAAGCTCAAGTCCAGAATCTGCTCACCATACCATACTATACTACTTTAAGCCCAGCCTCAGCCCCTGAATCCCCAATATCCTGGCCATCTGCTGACTAGAACCACCGCTCCCAAATTATCCTGCCTTTGACTCACCATGAGCAGAAAATACCAGAGCATGTCAACTGGTTGCAAGGCAGTGTCAGCCCACACAGCTTCGCAGGCAACTCTGCGGCTACATCACAGCCAAGGAAGAACCCCTCATTTTGCTGGGATGCATTGGGGGAATAACAAAAGGCCCAACTTCAGCTGTCATTGATACCTGCAATGGACAGAGGAAGGCAGACCTGAGCATGTATCACAGTAGCACAGACCAGACCACACAATCCCTTACTCCACCCCAACCATCACTGTACTCAAGCCACTACTGAATGCTGAGGAGACCCACAGCCATTGTGAGAGTCTGCATAATGGTAGGAGCCATATATGTATGAAAATGCTAACACCTTCCCTGGAAACACCTCTGATCAGCTCAAGTACAGTTATGCACATTGAGATTGTATAGAAATTACGTTAAATGCATATTGGATGGGCAATTTTATAAAAGCCAGTTTTTGCACATAAAGAACAGTTGTACTCATAGAAAGGCCTTTTGAAACTGTTCTTATGAGTCTAATTTTATAGTAGGGTGTCTTCACAAAATTAACTCTTACAGTGATCTCAGTCGTGCACAAGCACTCTTGCATAATTTTACATCTGCTCTCAGGAGGGTATAGATGTGTGTGTACTCTGTAAGAGTAATTTTATAACAAGGTGCCCTGACTGAGAGGGTAAGAAGGCAGCTATGTTTAGACTATTTTATAAAAATATCTATATGGCTTATAAGATTACCCCAGAAATGCTGCATAAATCATGGCTAAGTTGAAGCTGAAGTCATTTGATTCCTGTTAGAATATAAGAACATAAGAAATGCAATACAGTGAAGCTAGAAGGATGCTTGGGTCCATAGGGAGAGGAATGGCCATGAGAAGAAAGGAGGTGATAGTGCCTCTGTATGTCTTTGGTGCGACCTCATTTGGAGTATTATGTGCAATTCTGGAGACCGCACCTTCAAAAGGATATACACAGGTCAAAGTCGGTACAGAGGGTGGGTACTATAATGGTTAGTAGTCTTCGTTATAAAGCATATGAGGACAAACGTAAGGGTCTTAATATGTATACTTTAGAGGAAAGGTGTGATAGAGGTGATATGATTGAGACGTTTAAATACCTCCGTGACATAAATGCACAGGAGGAGAGCCTGTTTCGATTGAATGTAAGCTCTGCTACAAGGGAACATAGAATGAGGGTAAAAGGGGATAGTCTCAGGAGTAATATGTGGAAATATTTCTTTATGGAAAGAGTGGTGGATCCGTGGAATAGTCTCCCAGTGGAAGTAGTAGAGATGAGGACAGTATCTGAATTCAAAAAAGCATAGGACAAACACAAAGGATCTTTAAAGGAAAAAAGGGGACTGTTGTAGTGGTTGATACGGAAGGGCAGACTAGATAGGCCATGTGGTCTTTTTCTGCCATCATGTTTCTATGTTTCTAATATTGGGTCATATCAAGGTCCATCAAGCCCTGCATCTTGTTTCCAACAGTGGTCAATCTAGGTCAAAAGTACCTATCAGGTTCCCAAAAAGATACACAGATTCCACAATGCTTATTCCAGGGTTAGCAGTGGATTTCCCTGGTCCTCTTTAATCATGGTTTCTGGACTTTTCCTCCATGAACTTATCCAAATCTTTTTTAAACCCAGCTATACTAACAGCTTTTACTACATCCTCTGATAACGAATTCCAAAGTTCAATTACTCTTTGAGCGAAATATATATTTTCTTACTAGTCCTAAATGGGCTACATTGTAACTTCATTGAGTGTCCCCTAGTCTTTCTATGTTTTGAAGTAGCAAACAACCAATCTATGTTTATCCGATCCATTCCATTCATTAATTTATATCTGCTCACGGATGTTAATGGGTAAATGCAAAAAGTATGACTTGTATAAAATGTATTTATTTATTTAACATTTTTTATATACCACTCCTCAGTTATATCAAAGCGGTTTACATTGAAACAGAACATGTATTACATGGAACAGTATAAAGAACTATATACATTTAACTGTTTACAACGTTTCAACTATTTACAGTAGATTGGTTCTTAGTTTAGTCGTCTTCTTGTAAGGAGTGGACAGTTTTGCGGAGATTTAAGAACTGTTGTGTGTACTTCAGATGCTGTCGTAGTGCTCAGTGAAAAGGTAGGTCTTTAGATGTTTTCTGAAGTCAGCGATATTTGAAGTAGCTCTTAGGTGGTGTAGGAATGAGTTCCATAGTGACGGTGAATAAAATTCAAATACCCTGTGAAGTAGTCTTTGTGAAGAGGTGGACAGTATAGCGGCAATTGAGAGTGTGTTCTGGTGGATCTTCCTCCTTGATCGTGTATCTGGGACTCTTGATTATTGCATTTAAGCATTCAGCCAAACGGTTATTGATTATCTTGAATGTCATCATTATGGCTTTATATTTTATTCTAGAGCGGATGGGAAGCCAGTGGAGTTCTTTTAAGGGGGGGGGAGGGTGATATGATCATGCTTCTTTGTTCCTGTAATTAGCCTAGAAGCTGTGTTTTGAGCCTGATGCAGCTTGTGTGTTGTACGTTTGGGTAGACCCTGGAGTATCATGTTGCTGTAGTCCAGCAGTATAATGATTATTGCCTGGCAGACAGATCAAAAGTGGCTTGGTTCTATTATGTGTCGTAAGTTCTGCTGTATCTTCATCTTGCAGTAGACTTTAGAGGTGGCTTTGACATGAGATTGGAGATTGAGCCTCTTGTCTAGAAGGACACCCAGATATCTCACCTCATTCTTGATAGAAATTGAATGATTTCCAATTAACAGATTATTTGGAGGGTTGAATGTGGCGTTTCTAGTGATTACAAGGACTTCGGATTTGTTATAGTTGATTATTAAGTTGTGCTGTGCCAGTCATTCGGTTATTTCTATTATGCATGAGGAGATGGGAGAGAAGTCTGGATTCGTGGTGTGAATTGATGAGTATATCATTAGATCATCTGCGCATAGGTGGTAATGTATGCAGTGATTCTATATGATTTTTTAGAACAGGTTGTATGTAAATGTTGAAAAGTAAAGCAGATAATGCTGAGCCTTGAGGTAGTCCTTGATGTAACGAGAAAGGTCTTGATTTGCTGGTCTTAATCTTCACTTCTGTTGTTCTGTCGGATAAGTAGGAGCAGACCCAGGACAGTGGGGTGTCACTTATTCCAATTTCTGACAGCCTGTCCAGGAGTGTGGGGTGTATTATTGAATAGAATGCAGCTGTTATATCAATGAAAATGAGTATGAATCCATGCTTGATGTTCTCGATCCCTTTGAGGACTGTGTTCAAAAGAGATGTGAATAAGGTTTCGACTCCATGGGATTCTCAGAATCCGTGTTGCTGTGGGTTGAGTGGGAAGTTTGACTCTACATGGTCCTGGAGTTGATGCTGAATGGTCTTTTCAATTATTTTGGATAGGAGTGGTATGCTGGATATTGGAGGTATGAGGCTGGTGAGCTTGGGTCAGATGCTGTGTTCTTTAGGAGTGGTCTTATAGATGAGATTTTGAGCTGAGGTGGCATAAATCCTTGTGAGAGGAAAAGCTTTACTATTCTGCAGAGCATTGGTGCTAGTTCTTGAGATATCACTTTCATCCAGATGGTGGGGTAAAGGTCGAGGGGTGAGGTTGTAGTGTTCTGGGCTTTTAGTAGGTTGGTCAGTATTTTTCAGAGATCGAGTAAAACTTTGTCCAAATCTTTGGTGAATCTCTTGCTGCAGACATGTTGACGAAGGAGGCAGGTGCAATGCATTATGTGGGCATGTGAATTTGCTTTGAAAGCAGCTTGCGTATATTTTGGGGGTTAAGGTATCTGCGTCGGCGTTATGAGGAGTTTTAGTCAGATCCCTGACTACTGAGAAGAGCTCTCTAGGGCGGTTCAGTGATTTCATTATGATGTTTGTATGGTGTAGCCTTTTATGGTCCAAGATCAGTTTGTTGTATTCATATTGCTTTGTTCTGTACTCCAGGCAATCTGTCTGCTCCTTGGTTTTTCACCTTTTTCGTTCCAGTTTTCCCAATGTGAGTTTTGCTTGTCTTATATTAGAGGAGTACCATGGGGCTTTGTTTTTTCTACAAGATGTGTTACTCTTGGGTGGAGCAAGGGCAGCTGGTGAGATGGTGTCATTCCAGTTTGAAGTAAGTGTAGAGAGGTCTGTAGATTTGTTGTCTAGCATTGGGAGAATTTGTTTGAGAAGGGTGTCTTTGTTGAATTCTTTAAAGCACCTTGGATTATTTGAGTAGTTGTGTCTGAGCTGTGATGGATTGACAGGTAATTTAAATGCTATCATGTGATGATCAGAGCAGGGTACTGGGGATACTTGGTAAATGATGTGAGAGAGAAGGTTGGAGGGGATGAACACTAAGGGGTCTGTTTACTAAACATTCCTAATGTGCGGGGCCGCGGTAGTGTGCCTGTGCCATATAAGGAGTGGGCGGTTCAGGCAGAGAAAAGAAAAAAAACGGGAGTAAGCGATCGCACATTTGCGCGGGGCGCTATTGTGCGCCGCGCTATTGTGCGCTGTGCACAATAGTGCGTGGGAAGGCTAAGTGGCGCCCTGATGTGCACACACAAAGGAGCAGAGCCATAGTACAATGGTTAAGACACTGACCAATGGTGCAGAGATCAGGGGTTCAATCCCCCACAGTGCCCAATGAAGAAGGCTCACTGAGGCAGTGTGTATTATGGGGATGAGTGCTGTAGGGGGCAATCTATTTTTATTTCAGTTATCACTACTAGCAAACGCACTCACAAAGCATGTTAACATAAGGCGGCCCCTAAGGCACATGTTAAAGTTCACTGTCCGCCAAGGCACCCTTGAATGTCCCCTATAGGGCACCATATATGTTGCGTCACAGGATAATGTATAGTGCACCTTATATGGACGGCAACCATAAGGTGCCCTATAGGGTGCCCTATAAAGCACCCTCAGAGGCACCTTATGGGTACAGTACACTGAGGGTGTGTTTGATGGCAGCAACATATGTACATTAAATCTAAAAAAAGCTTTGGACAACCCTATCAAATAACCCCACTGTGGGCTCGAACCCATTACCACTGGCTCCACAGGCAGTGAAGTAACCATTGGGCTACAGCTATATAGCTGCCAGCAAGCCCCCGGCTGGCTGCAGAGAGCCTGCATGTCACCACACAGACAGTCTGCTGTGGGAACCAGGATAGGGTTAGGCCACCCATACCCATGATGCACTGCACATGCAAATCAGCTGTCCACAGATGAACACAAGATGGGGAATGCACCCCAACAGCTCCCCGGCCTGGTAGGGGGACGTGTCCGTGTGCAACCACACAGCACCTTGGCCTGGTAGGAGGTACTGACCGGGTGTTTAATTTGCACAGAGTAGCTACACACAGTCACACTGTGCGGGAACTGTGCTCACCCTGAGTGTGCGATGAGGCGCCCTGGACCAGGTCCACAGCACCCTCCATGGCAGAGCTCCAAAACAGTTGTAATCTGTGAGATAGGTAGTTTCTGCAGGAACACCTTGGATATCTCTGTCTGTCTCAGTCAGGGGAACCCCCACGGACCCCTAGGTGGGCTATGTACCACCAACCCCCCCCCCCCCCCCGAGGGTGGCAAACAGGCAGGGTCTCCTATCAACAGATCCCCATTATACACCCACCCCCCCCCCCCCCCGCAATGATGGCAGTAGAGTGGACCATCAACCCCAGTCCTGTTGGGGAACAGACACCCTACAGGGCAGTCCAAGCAGCCCCACACACACCCCCAGACCACAATATCAGACAGACAGTAGGCCTGGATATGCTGAGATGCACCCCACCACTATCTGATATTCCCCTGCATCAAGCCATCAGCCACTGCAAGGCACTCCAGCAGGGCACATACCAGCTGTGAACAGTCTGCTGGTTTGTCCCACTGGAAATGCATGCACCCACAACTGGGATGGCAGTACACACAAGCAGAAACATCAGTGACTAGGCCCCAACAGGTGACCCATGTATATCACATGAGGGAAATGCTATGAAGCACTATGGGGGTGCCTAGCCATGCTGCCATCACTGCACAGTCAGGGTGGAGTGAAAGCCCAGCAGCACATACAGAGGTCACCCTGTCTGTGGAGGTGGTGGATGGCCACTACAATGTCCCTGCCAGTGCCCTATGCCCTGTGCAGATGCATCCTGGCCAGCCCACCCTGTCTGAGCTATACCCATGGTACCTTGCTGCTCATTATGCACATCATCAGGCCAAAACTGTGGACAGTGTTTGCAGCCAACACACACTGTATAGACAGACACACACTCCCACACGTATGCCAGCATTGTGCTACTATAGAGGGGTTCAGAATCCTTGCCCACCACACCAGTCCTGGGCACAGTACAGGCATGGGTATGGTATGCAATACCGTTGGGGGTCCCTCCCTAGGGTGGTAAACACTGTCAGGGGCCAGACCTGACGCACACACCGCAGACATCAGATAGATTATTATGATGGAGCTCATAGAGCAGACTGTGCGTAACGTAGGGATATCTATCTGCCAGTACTCATAGCAAACGTTTGAGAGCTGTGTACCATATACCCTGGTGTAGGGTGACATTGCTAAGGTATGCAAGTGCTGGTATTGGGAGATGCACGCAGGGCCCAATGTCCTGCCTCACCAGGAGGCATTGGCCAATGGGGCCTGTGGGTGTGGGTGTGGGTGTGTCTGTCCCTGTTGGCTGCTGCTGTACGGCAGAGGTTCCCAAATCCAGTCCAGGTTTGCAATACACTGGTTGGGGTTTCCTGCTGTCCCTCATGAATATGCATGAGCTACATCTACATGCCATGGGGGTGGTGCATAGATATACAGCACGGTTATTTGTATGAGTGGCAGCATGGAACCTGAATGGTGTGTGGTCCTCCAGGACTGCATTTGTGAGACTCTGCTCTAGGTAATGCCCCTGGTCATGGTGTCTGTGCTTGGTGGTGTAAAAGATAGGCGTATGACCAATGCGTATATCCCCAGCAATAAAGGATTGCCCTTACTAACATGGTTTAGTTGTGGGGAAAATATGTGGACAGGATTGGCAGTAGCCCCAGCTGGGCTTTGAACCTGTGACCTTTTGCTCCTGCACACACTGTCTGTGTGCACTGCACCACTGTGTTGCCACAGATGTGCTGAATTCCCTGGGAAGTCCATGACTGTACATCCGACAGGGCCTATGTTGCAGTGGACGTGCCAGCCTGCACATGGCTCGGCCACTGTCTTCTGTGGCTAGCAGCCACTGCCCCCTCCACCACCTGTACCCTACCGCCAACATGCTGGCATGTCCGTATCTTGGAAAAGCATATGACCTGATTGAGTTGTGGCACTCCAGGACTGCATTTGGGGGACTCGGCTGTCGGTAATGCCCATTGTTATGGTGTGTGTGCGGTGTTGGGTACAAAATGGGTGTGTGAACCATGCTTATGTTCTCTGCAATAAAGGAGTGTCTTTACTATCTCTGTTTAGTGGTGGGTAAAATATGGGGACTGGGTTGGCAGGAACCCCAGCTTGGATTTGAACCTGTGACCCTCTGGTCCTAGAGGTACTGCCTCTGTCTGCTGCACCACACTGGGGGTGGGAAACCTGACCAAAGGAGTCAAATACCCTGCTCTGCACATTTGTACTGTGGGCTCAGTCACCTTGTCTGGTGACAAAAGTGCAAATAAACCCCTCAACCGACCACGACGAACTGGGGATAAATATAACCAAGCTGGGCAACAGTGATATTAATGGGCAACCATAGCAAACACTCCCAGGAAGGCTCAGAAAAAAGGAAATGGTTTTTGGAAGGGTCTCCGCTCCGTAGCCCCTTCCATACTTCATTTCATTTTTTTGGAGCTTTCCTGGGTGTGTTTCTTATGTTTGCCCATTAATATCAGGGTTCCCCAGCTGACTTCCTATTTTTAATATGTTTGTTTGGGTCTTTTTCTATCTTTATTTGCACTTTTGTTCTGTGCACATGTATCACACTGCTCACGTTTTGCAGGTTTCCCCGGTTTCCCTGTACATTGCTGACGGAAATGGTTTCTCTTCCCTTTAAATGCCCTCTACCGTGAGTGTTTCACTCGCGCTATTTTTAACCTGCAAATTCGTCCCCGATACTGTGCGGGGAGCCTCTCCCCTCCCCTTCCCCGCCCATTTACCCCGTCTCTCCGCCCCTCGGGAGCCTTCCTCCGCCCTCAGAATGCCTTTCCACGCCTCTATCGGACATTTGCGGGCCGGGTACTTGTGCGGGGCACGTTAGTGCGGCGCGCAATTGTGCGGGGCCCACGCGCACTTGTGCGGGGCATTTAAGAGCGTTTCTGAGCGTTTGAGTGCCGCGTTTCCGTGCGCTATTGTGCGGCACACAATTGTACGGCTTTTAGTAAACATGCCCCTAAGTCAAGAGTGTTTTCATTATCATGTGTTTGAGTATCAATGATTTGTGAGAATGCCATAGAGATTAAGGCCTTGTGGAATGATGTGATTTGTTCTGGGGATAAGGCATTCAAGTTGATATCGCCTAGTAATATTAGTTGTTTACCCTTATTAGAGTATCTTGTAGCCAGCTCTGTTATGTAAGAGAGATCATCAGGGTCGGAGGTTGGGGCTCTATATATTAGGCTTATCATTATGTCCTTGTTTTCCAGGGTTATAGAGTTTAGTGTGGACATTGATAAGCTATTGGTGACTTTCAGGTTTAATTGTTTGCTGGAGAGGATGAGGGTTCCTCTTCCTCTGCGTCATGCTCTGGGGCAGTGGTGAAAGTCCATGGTTGCTGGATTGAGTTGGTTTAGAAGTACATTGTCTGCATCTGTCAGCCATGATTCAGTTATACACATGATTTCTACTTTGTGGTCTTGGATGTAGTCTGATATGGTGTGTATTTTGTTGTGAATGGAGAGTGCATTTATTAAGGAGCATTTGATATTTCCAGTTTGTCGTTACGGTTGTGAGAGTGCTTGTGTAGTTTCAATTGTTTGTATATGAGTGAGGCAGTGTGGTCTCCTCTGAGGGTTGGGGTACCATGATTGGGGTACAAATGGTTGTCTGGGTTTGTATATGATTAGGATTGAGTTATTCCATATAAATGTAGTGTTAGATGGCTTTGTTAGCAGGGAAACTAGGAAGAGGAAGAGAAGGATAGCCTGAAGCTTTTTCATTTCAGAAGATATGAGGACTAAAGGCTTAAAGGCTTAGACTAGAACCAATCATGCATGCAATTACCTGCGATTATGTAGCGCGACTTACAGGACATGAAAAATACATAGTGGTTAAATGCAATTAGGTTGAGGCGAGTACAAAAATGCTAACATTAGCTAGTTCTGATCTTTACTTGCAGTGTATTGGTTATTACATACAATTTGATGCAGTCTCCTGTCACCTAATTTCCACGCCTAAGGGCGATGTCAAAGGACCCTCTGGTGAGGCCCTTAGGCACTGGCCCATCAGGCATGGGCGTGTTCGATGGCGCTTTTACTTTTGAATTGGTGGCAGGCTGGAGATTGATTTAGGGCTCTGGAGCTGGGAGGAGTCCTCTGTTCCGTCTCCTGAGCTCTGACCCGATCAGGGAGCTGCCAGCGATGCGAACTTCCCATGCCTGATGGCGACTTTACTTTTGAATTGGTGGCAGGCTGTTGATTGGTTTAGGGCTCTGGAGCTGGGAGGAGTCCTCTGTTCTGTCTCCCAAGCTCTAACCCGATCGGGAATCTGCCAGCGATGCGATCTTCCCACGCCTGATGGCGTCTTTACTCCACCCAAAATTTACCCCTGAACATGCCTCCTACAGTGTCATGTAGAGTACATACAATTTTGTCTAAATGGAGCTGATTACATAAGGCAGATAGCAGGGCAGCACGTCCCACCAGTATGTGCTACCCCACTATCTGTCTTGCCGGTATTCTGCCTCCGTCTCTGGCTGCATGCACAGAGCTACTATGCATGCTGCAGGGGATGGAGGCATGACAGGGGTGGAGCATGGGCGGGGCCAGCCCCTGGACATACAGGACCGATTCCAGGATGGCCCTGTATGTCCCGAGATTGCTGGGGGGATGCCCTGATTAGACCACCTCTGAGAAGGAATAAGAGTGGGCTGCCCCCCAAATGTGGCAGGCAGCCCTCCCCTGGAGCTCAGGAGCTATCCACACAGGAGCACCAGGATACAGAGGGTGAGTCCCTGCCTCCCGATATGGGCCCTAGCAACCCTTGTCCAGATCAGGCAGCAGGGACTCAGGGGTCTGTGGCTGCGGACAGATGGAGCCACGGGAAGTCCATCCCTGCGGCTGTGGGATGGGCATGCTGGGCCATCCTCAGGTCTGATTCTGACAGCTATGGGAATGTTTTGCTCCATATTTCAGAATCGGGTCCAAATGGGCTCATCCTGCACCAGGCTATCCAGACGGCCCAGACGTGCCCCTTCTGGAATCAGGCTCCACATGTACTTATATGTGCAGAATAATTTTATAAGAAATATTTTATGCATATGTCATACAGGCATATAGGGGCATGTTTACTAAACATTCCTAACGTGCGGGGCCGCGCTAGTGAGCGTGTGCCATATAAGGAGTGGGCGGTTCAGGCAGAAAATAGAAAAAAAACGGTAGTAAGCAACCGGACGTGTGTGAGTCGCGCTAATGTGCGGGGGTCGACATTACCGCGTGGAAAGGCAAAGTGGCGCGCTGCTGAGTATACAAAACAACAGAGCCGTGGTACAACGGTGAAGACACTGACCAATGGTGCAGGGGCCATGGGTTCAATCCCCCAGTGTGCGCAACGACAAAGGTCAGCTGAGGCAGCAACTGTAATGATTAACATTGTTTTAGGAGGCAAATTAATTTGGAACGGCATAAGGCGGCGCACAGTTATTTTTGGGCGGCAGAAGGCGGCGCACAGTTATTTCTGGGCAGCAGAAGGCGGCGCACTGGTCCCCTTGGGCGGCAGAAGGCGGCGCGCTGATGCACAAGCACAGGAACAGAGCCACAGCACAATGGTTAAAACACTGATCAATGGTGCAGGGATCAGGGGTTCAACTCCTCACAATGCCCAGTGAAAAATGCCTGCTGAGGGAGTATGTATTATGTTGAGGAGTGCTGTAGGAGGCTGTATAATTATATTTTGTTATCACTACTAGCAAACGCACTCTCCCAGCATGTTACCATACGGCGGCCCATAAGGCACATGTTACAGTGCACTGTTCGCCAAGGCACCCTTGAATGACCCCTATAGGGCAGCATGTATGTTGCGACACAGGATAATGTATAGTGCACCCTATAGGGATGGCAACCATAAGGTGGCCTACAGGGCGCCCTATGAAGCACCCTCAGAGGCACCTAATGGGTATAGTAAGCTGAGGGTGGTCTTGCCGGCATAGACATATGTACAGTAAATAAAACTAAAGCTGTGGACAGCCCTACCAAAGGGCCCCACTGTGGGTTTGAACCCATGACCTCTGGCTGCACAGGCAGCGATGTAACCATTGCGCTACAGCTCCATAGCTGTAAGCAGGCCCCTGGCTGGCTGCAGATAGCCTACACGTCACCGCACAGACAGTCTGCTGGTGTCAACAGGATAGGGTTAGGCCACCCGTACCCATGATGCACTGCACATGCAAATTAGCTGTCCGCAGATGTACACAAGATGGGGAATGCACCCCCACAGCACCTCGGCCCTGTTGGGGGAAGTGACCGGGTGCACCCACACAGCACCTTGGCCTAGTAGGGGGCACTGACCGGGTGTTTTACTGGCACAGAGTAGCCACACACCGTTACATCGTGCGGGTACTGTGCTCACCCTGAGTGTGCAATGAGGTGGCCAGGACCAGGTCAACAACACCTGCCATGGCTGATGGAGGCCAAGCGGGCGTTCCAAAGCAGTGTTAATGTGTAAGATAGCTAGTTTCTGCACAAACACCATGGATATCCCTGTCTGCCGCCATCAGGCACCCCCCCCCCGTGGCAAACATGGTCCCCATCAAGGGATCCACACTCTACCTCCCTGCAAAGGTGGCAGTAGAGGGCAACATCAACCACAGTCCTGCTGAGGAACACCACCACCCCCCCCCCAGGCAGGCAGCTCCATACACAGCCATAACACAATAGCAGACAGACATAAGCCCAGGGTGTGGTAAGCTGCACTCCACCACCAGATATTCCCCTGCAGCAAGCCAACAGCCACTGCACCCTGCAAGCCATTATAGCAAGACATTTACCAGCTACAAACAGTCTGCTGGTTAGTCCATAGTGCATGTTCCCAATGGAGATGCATGCACCCAGAACTGGGCTGTCTGCATACACAGCAAGCAGATAGATCAGTGACTGGGCCCCAAAGAGCAGCCCATATCTATCACATGAGAGAATTACTATACAGCACTATGGGGGGGCCTAGCCATGCTGTGGTCACTGCACAGTCAGGGTGAGCATGATCCCCCAGAAGGACATGCTATGGCCACCCTGTCTGTGTAGGTGGTGGCCGGACACTACAATATCCCAGCCAATGTCCCTGCCAGGGCCCTATGCCCAGTGCAGATGCATCCTGGCCACGTCACCCTGCCCTGGCTATACCCATGGTACCTTGCACCGCATTATGCACATTGACTGGCCAATACTGGCAACAGTGCTGGCAGTGCGGGCTGTTGAAGGGGCTTGCAGCCAACACCCACTGTATAGACAGACACACACTTCCACACCTCTGCCATCATGGTGCTACGATTGAGGGGGTAAGTAGCCTTGCCCACCAAACCGGTCCTGAGCACGGCAAGGCATGGATATGGTACGCATTACAGCTGGTGGTCACTCCCCAGGGTGGTAAGCACCGTCAGAGGCCAGGGCTGGAGCATGCCCCGCAAACACCTAACAGATTGTTTGGATGGGGTCAACTAGCAGTATGTACGTAACGTATGGATAACTGCCTGCCTGTGCTCCTAGCAAACGTCTCCGAGCTGTGTACCGTATACCTCAGGTGTAGGGTGACATTGGTAAGTTATGCAAGTGCTCGTTGTGGGTGCTGCATGCACGGTCCAATGTTCTGCCTTTCCAGGAGACATTGGCCAATGGGGCCAGTGGGTGTGGGTGTGTCTGCCCTTGATGGCGGCTGCTTTACGGCACAGATTCCCAACTCCAGTCCAGGTTTGCATCACACTGTTCGGGTTTTCCTGCTATCCCTCATGAATATGCATGGGCTACATCTACATGCCATGGGGGTGTTGCATAGATATACAGCACAGGCATTTGTATGAGTGTCAGCATGGAACCTGACTGGTGTGTGGCCCACCAGGACTGCAGTTGGGTGATTCTGCTCTAGGTGCTGCCCCTGTTCATGGTGTCTGTGCTCAGTGGGGTAAAAGATAGATGTCTTACCATTGCATATGTCCCCGCCATGAAAGGTGTGTCCTTACTATCACTGTTTAGTTGTGGGAAAAATATGTGGGCAGGATTGGCAGTAGCCCCAGCTGGGCTTTGAACTTGTGACCTTCTGTTCTTGTATGCACTGTCTGTGTGCACTGCACCACTGTGTAGCCACAGATTGGTTGGATTCCCTGGACTGTCCATGACTGTGGATCCGGCAGGACCTGTCTGTTGCAGTGGACTGTGCCAGCCTGCACATGGCTAGGCCTCTGTCTTCTGTGGTTAGCAGCCACTGCCCCCTGCACCACATGTACTTGTCCGCCAACATGCTGGCATGAACTTCTCTCAGAAAAAGCAGTTGACCTGATTGCAATGTGGCAGTATGGGACTGCATTTGGGGGACTTGGCTGTAGGTAATGCCCATTGTTGTGGGGTGTGTGCGGTGTTGGGTAAAATATGGGTGTTTTCCCCATGCATACAGGGGTGTCTGCGCTATCTTTATTTAGTGGTGGGTAAAATATAGGGACTGGGCTGGCAGGTGCCCCAGCTGGGTTTTGAACCTCTGCCCTCTGGTCCTAGAGGTAATAACTCTGTCCGCTGTACCACACTTTGGCCACAGAGACAGTGCAGCCCCTGGAGGCAGTAAGCCTGGCAGGATGGAGTCACAAACCCTGCTCTACGCAATTCTACTGTGGGCATATGCACCCAGTCTGGTGACAAACGTGCACATAAACCCCGGAAATGACCACGGGAAATGTGGGACAAAATATCACCACGCTGGGCAACAGTGATATTAATGGGCAACCATAGCAAACACTCCCAGGAAAGCTCCATAACGTGGAAATGTTTTTTGGAAGAGTCTCCTCTCAGTAGACCCTTCCAATCTTCATTTCTTTTTTCTGGAGCTTTGCTGGGTGTGATTTCTGTATTTGCCCATCACTATAACTGTTCCCCAGCTGAATTACTATTTGTAATAGTTCTGTTGTGGTCATTTTCTATTTTTATTTTCACTTTTGTGCTGTGCACATGTATCACACTGCTCACGTTTTGCTGGTTTCCCCGGTTTTCCTGTACATTGCTGACGGAAATGGTTTCTCTTCCCTTTAAATGCTTTCTACCGCGAGTGTTTCACTCGCGGTAGTTTTTACATGCAAATTCGGGCCCGCTACTGTGCGGGGAGCCTCTCCCCTCCCACTCTCCACCCATTGACCCCGTCCCTCCGCCCCTCCGGAGCCTTCCTCCGCCCTCCTTTCGCCGTTCCACGCCTCTATCGGACATTTGCGGGCCCGCACTTGTACGGGGCCCGTTAGTGAGCCGCGTACCTGTGCGGGGGTGACATGCACGTGTGCGGGGCGTTTAAACGCGTTTATTCGCGTTTCAGTGCCGCGTTTCCATGCGCTATTTTGCGGCGCGCACATTTGCGGCTTTTAGTAAACATCCCCCATAGAGTGAAAATCTTTTTTAAAATTACCCTATGAGATAATCTTAAGAAGCGAGAACCTAGTTAAAGCACCTTTTAAGGTGTCTATGTTAAGCCTACTTTATAAAATCATGTAGGTGCCTACTTCTCTTTGTTAAATACTAGCCTTAAGGTGTGTCTACTAAGCCCCACATTAGTAATGCGGGTTTGGGTGACATTACTAGCACTACACTAGATGCAGGGGGTTGGAGAAAGCCATCTCCCTGAATTTAGTGCAGCTGGTAGTATGAATACCACTACAAGGAGCAACTACGGCCATCCATTGTACTGATGATAATTGTTCCCTGCCAAGTTTCAGCAGCGAGGGGCTTTCAAGGCCTGCATTAGTGGCATCGCAGCAGGAATTCCCACACCCAGTCCAGACACCACTCAGACGGGCGCTGCCCACATAGCATGGGTGTTTTGGCACACGACCCTGTGCCACTTTGTACTTCCAGTGTGATGCCAAAAATGCATGCTACCCCCACATTACCCCACTACCCGGGTAGTGTGCTTTAGTAAAAATGCCCCAAGTGGCTGAAATCACACCTTAAGACACAGATATATATATACTAGCCCTAGAGCTGTGTAAATGCCTCTTCCTAGAATGAGCGTAAAATACAGCATTTTATAATTTGCTTGTTGCTTTGCCTTTGCTCCCTCTCAACTCTGCTGAATATGGTCCAACAGAGGAGCACTATTACCACGTGACAAGCGAAAACCAGTACAGGTGTGCTAAACACAAAAAGCCTTTATTTATAATTCTTGACCAGTGGTACAAGGACACCTACAAAGGGGTGTAAACGCCAAGGCCCTCCTTGATACAGGCCGTGTTTTGGCTTATGCCTTCTTCAGGGGTTCTTTAGGTGTGACAAGAATTATGTTCTCTTGACTAAACACCCGTCTCACATAATTTTTAAGCTTTATACCGTGTGTCCTTCTATCTTCACTTCTTGCAAAAAAACAAGCTTTTTTTTTTTTTGCTAGACGTTAAGATCGAAGGACACATTGTATAAAGCTTAAAAATTATATGAGATGGGTTTTTAGTCAAGAAAACATAATTCTTGGCATGCCTAAAGAACCCCTGAAGAAAGCATAAGTCAAAACATGGCCTGTGTCGGGGAGGGCCTTGGCGTTTACACCCCTGTGTAGGTGTCATCGCACCCCTGGTCAAGAATTATAAATAAAGGCTTTTCATGTTTAGCACACCTGTACTGGTTTTCACCTGCAAGAATATGCCATCAAGCAATTGCATGTTTTTATGCTGGTTGGTATTTTATCAGCGTTCATTAATGCATGTCTCTGGCCATATTCTCGTGTTAATGACCAAAATTCCAGATAGGCACATACTCGGTGCGTAAGGTATGTATCCCCTTATAAATTTACCCCTTCACGTGTACATGCATTTTTTATTAAATACTGTAGCAACTCCACCTTTGCTTTGCAACAACTGTGTTCTTCCAGTCTCTCTGCTTTTGCCCCAGTCATATCTGTCCCATCTTCCCAGTCACTTGACCTCTTAACCATTCATAACCATTGATTTACTCACATACCAGCCTTCTTTAAATACATAACCACCAGCCCCTCACTCATCTATTCAGTCACTATTCTACTGACATCCTTCATGTACTCACCACCAATAAATCCCTCCCACTCACTCAGCCTTCTGTCACTGATCAGCTCCCACCAACTCAGTCACTCATAGCTTCTCTCTACTAATAACTTACCCAGCCACTTACTGGCTCATTAAGTTACTTTGCCAATCTTAACCCCTCTGTCTAAGCACTTACACACATACACCCCCCAACCGTGCCTTCTGTCAGTAAAACATATCTTCATACAATCCTTAGAGCATACCCTTTTCAGCTAGTTATAGATTTGTTCATGTAGCACATCTGAAGCCCAGGAATTCTTTTGAGGTTTTTATCTCTTAGGTCCCAGAGATCTCTTAAATACGTCTGCCGGATCCAAGTCTTTACTATCAAGGAGAAGAGATTCTTTGCTACAAAACTGAACAGAAAAATGTCAGTATACCTTTCTTTATCTATATTTTATTCACAAATTCATACAAACTATTATAAACCATTGGCACATTATGACTTAATGCTCTATGTTATTGTATTCTTTATTTATTATTTCATTTAATTTTACAGTTTTTTTTATACTGCTTTATCTATAGATCAAAAGCAGTCTACAGAGAACAAGGAACAAGTAACGTGCTATAACATGTGGTCATACATAAAAGCTTTTAACTTAGAATTTTACATATAATCATGACTACAATAACAATTTGAACAGGGGTGTGTACAGAGATTTAAATAAAACCATAAACAATGTACTTAATCTAGGATATAAGCAAGCTGATCAGAAGATGTTATTATGATCTCATGGTCATGGGTAATCGCAATGGGGGGAGGGGGTGGTAAGCTGGGAAGAAGTTGGGGGGGGGGGTGAGTCTAAGCTGGGCTGGTACTTGGGCAGCTTGGTCTACCTTCAAAGTGCTCTGTGAATAAGTGTGGTTTGAGGTGTCTGCGGAATGCTGCTAAGTCCAGTATGTTTCTTAGCTTTTCAGGAAGACAATTCGAAAGACTGGGTGCACAGAGTGATAATGCTCTCTTGCATGTGGACTGGTTGCTCCTTGTGAATTCCGTAGACATGACTAGTGTGTTCTGTATACAGCTTCTTTTTGTTCTGCTGTTAGTACTGTCTATATGAGAGATCTTAAATGGCTTGAAGATATGTTGTACATTATTTTGAAGATATTTAGTAGGACCTTATATTTGATTCTACTTGCAAATGGGAGCCAGCATGGCTGTTTTAGGATAGGAATTATATATTCAGATTTTGAAGCTCCATAGAGGAGCCAGGCTGTATGTTATGCCTTTTGCAAGTGGTTTAAGGCATGCCTTGGTAGACCCTGGAAGATACTGTTGCAAAGTATGGGAAGATCATAGCCTGTAACACTGCGAAAGTCATGTGGAGATAGGAATGGTTGCAAGTGTTGTAGTTTTCTTATCTTATTATAGCTTTCTCTGGTTGTGCTGTTGATGTGAGTGGTTAGGTTTAGCTGTTGGTCTAAGGTTATTCTAAGAAATTGTACTTCTTGTTTGGGGTTGAAGTCTTATCCTTAGTGAAGTATAATACCTCTGCCTTTTAATAGTTTATGTTTAACTTATGTGTGGATAGCCAGTGTGCTACCTCATTGAAGCAAATTACTATTTCAGTGTGATTTAGTTTTGAAGTATGGTAGGTATATCATAATGTCACCTGCATAAATGTGGTAATGTACCTTGTGCTTCTGGATGATGTTACAGATTGGTTGGACATATAGGTTAAAAAGTAAGGATGGCAGGGCCGAGCCTTTTGGCACTCCTTGCTGTTGGTTGTATGGCTTAGATTTGCTGGTTACTATTTTAACTTGTTGTTTGCAATCGGTTAGGCATCATTTGAACCAGAGTAGTGTTGGGTCCTTGATTCTGATCTCTTGGAGTCTTGTTAGTAGCAAATTATGGCAAATGGAGTCAAAGGCAGACACAAAATTTAGGAATATTAGTATAAAAACTTGTTTTGGCTTTTCAATTCCCTTTATGAGCTTGTCCATGAGGATGTGAGCAGTGTTTCCACCCCATGTCCTGGTCTAAAATCATGTTGTTGCGGATCAAGTGGGGCATATTTATCGATGTGCTCCTGGAGTTGTTACATCACTTTTTCTATTATTCTTGCTAAGAAGGGTAGGCTTGAAATTGGTCTGGATGAGTTTGGGCTTGTTTCGTCCAGTGTAGAATTCTTTAGGATTGGCCCTATAGAGGCGATTTTGAGATTCTTGGGCATTTATTCTATTCTATTTATTTAACTGATTTTCTATACCACCTTTTCCTTCAATCAAAGCAGTTTACATGGCAACTATAAGGAAGTATATAGTCAACAAGTGTTTGCGGGGGGTGGGGGGAGGGAGACATTTAGGATTCTTCAGTAAAGCTAGTTTACATTATTATGATTATTATGATTAAATATGTACAACGGGTAGTATTTATAAATTGCAGTGATTAGGATGCCCCTAGGTGATTGTCTCTAAGTTATCCCGGTAGAGTAATGTCTTTAGCTACTTCCTATCTAGGGTTACCAATTGGCTCCAGATGCGCCCGACAGGCTTGATCCAGTCCTGGGTTTACTCCATTGCATGCAGGGGCATGTAGTTCTGATTTCTCCATTGCACTCCATAAAAAAGCAAGACAAGTCCCTGCAAGCAATGGGGTAAACACAGAGCTGGATCAAGCCTGTTGGGTGCATCTGGAGCCAGTTGACAACTCTATTCCTATCAATCTCAAGGCATGTAGCCTTGAGAATGATAGGTGTATTATTTTAAGTATTATGGGTGACATTTCAGCTCATGCTATTTTGACCCAGCTTACTGGACCTGGGTTGAGAGAAGATGTGGTGATGTTTAGATTGGTAATGATATTTTTCAGGTGTTCTGTGGCAATTAGTGTGAATGATTGCTATAGTGTAGTGCTGAAGTTGTTGATACAAACTGGTTTTGATGATACAGGAGTATAATAGTTGGCTAGAGTTTCTGGACTAGGGGTAGCTGACAGTAGAGTTTTTATCAACTGTTTCAACCATGATCTCATTTCAAATAGAAGCTATTTTATGATAAATCATTTAATATAATGCTTTCAGCAGTCTTAAAGAGGGTAATTTTATAAAGCATCATTTTATTAATTTATTTATTTGAAATTTATTCATATTTTGGACTTCTGATCCTAGGTATTTATCACTGGAAATTTAAGGGTTTATTTTTGAGGTAATTAGGTGTTTTTCCAGGATCAGATAATAGGGATTTATTGATGTATTTGTGGTACAACAAATTTTTAGTGGCTTTTGAAATGGATTCAAGGAAAATTCTCTTTAATGACACAAAACACAATTTTACAATGCCAGCCCTTTCTCCCAACTACAGTATCTCCTCCTTCTCAAAGACTCAGTAACACCATCAGTGTCCCCTTTTCTCTAAGCCCCAGCGACAGTCCCGCAGCCCCCTGCATCTGCCTCTCTACTTGCACACAGTGGCGGCAGCTTGTACTTTCTGCTCCCACGGATCACTGCTGCTTTTCTTTTCAACCAGGGCTAGAAAGGGTTTGAACCCCCCAAAAAGTACGTGCCTGTTCTCACATTCCAAACCGTTTCCAGTAAAAGAGAGAAGCAGCGGAAAGCGGCAGAAGTATAAAGCAGAAGTTCCCCCTGTCGCCAAGGGACTCTGCCTGCAGCTTTTGGCTCTGATGACATTATCCGGTTGAGACAGCAGCTGCAGAGTGATGTCACTGGAGCAGTTGTTTCATCGGACTTTTTCAGTTATAACTGAAAAACTGAAGTCCTATTTATATTCAACTAATCCGACTCCCTTGCTGGGTTAGAATGAACATATATAATCAATAGTCTGAGCATGTTTTATATGTGGAAAATGACTTGTAAAATTGTATGGGCGCATATGTTCATAAAATGTAGGTACACAGACACACAGCACTTACATTTATTCAATATGGGGGTTATTCTGAGGCACAAATAGCGGGGATGGATGGCCCGATGGGACGTCCATCCCCGTTATTTGTGACTTCACCTGCCTCCGAACAACTTCCCCCCAGGTTATGCGGAGAAGTTAGATGGGTGTCGGGGAATGGGTGGCACGGGGAGGAGAGTGGGTGGTCGTCAGCCCTAGATGTACAGGGCCATTTCCAATGTCACCCCTGTATGTCTGGGGCTGGCAAAATGTCCAGGGAAGTTATTCCACCTCCGAGGTCGAATAACCTTCCCGGATGTTTGCTTTTACTGCTGCTGGGGCATGGATGGGGCAGGGAGGTCTGGGTTTATTCCTCACAGCCTGACCCTGGCCTAAATGGAGACCAGATTGGGGGTTGGGCTGCAGTAAATAAATTATTTTTCTTGGTGGCCAGCATCGCAGCTTGCAGTTCCATTTTAAAGCCCTGACTGAGTTAGCCAGGTGCAGTCCTGCACGTGTAGGTTGGTAGAATCACTGTCCCGGCCTGCACGTGCGGCATTGTTTGCTATTCTGATCCCATGGGGCTATACGTGCCCAGCAGGACAGGAATCGTGATCCCCTTTTTGCGTCCGGTTCAGACCGGATGCACAGAGGGGATCTATGTCCAGGACAGAATCGTGCCCTATATGGGTAGTTGTTCCTGGGGCAATTGTTTGGATGGAGCAGGGGCAATTTCTTTTGTATATATGTGATTTATAAATACATGTGTACACACATTCAGTACATGCACATGTCATAGAGCAGGTACAAATTTGTGTGACAGCCTTTCTACACTATTGAGGATAATTCTGGGAGTTTTATTAAAACACATATAGACACCTATTTTATCTTTTACTTTATATTATCTTTATAAAATAGGAATGAAATAGGCACATTTCTTGAACATTTTCCTGGTGCTTTAATATAAAATTACCCTCTAAGCAGGGCTGGCGCTGCTATTAGGCACACTGGGCAGTTGCCTAGAGTTCCAGCCCTCCGGGGCACCCATTGTTGCTGCTGTCTCCTCTCTTGGGACCTGCAGCAGTGGCAATGGCTGTAAGCAACCCCACGGTGCTTACCTTACGACTTTGATACCACAGGGATGTTTGCTTCAACCCCCTTGGACTGCCCGATGCCGACTTCCTGTTTAGGAAATCGGCATCAGGCATCCAAGGAGGTAGAAGCAAACATCCCCTCGGTGCCAAAGTTGTAGGGTAAGAGCCATGAGACTGTTTGTGGCCCTTGCTGCCGCTGCAGGTCCTAGAGCGGGCAGAAGTGTGTGGCAGCAATTGGTGCCGCAGGGAGGGTGTGGGCACAAAGTATGAGGATCACCTAAGGCACCTCATCTCCTTGCATTGGCCCTGTCCCTAAGTGAATTTAAAGCAGAAAGCAGATAAGAAGAAATAAGATCAACATCTTTCTGAAAGTAAATCTAATTTAGGAAATGAACTCTGAAGGATGTTATACGTTTTACCAAGTGTGACAAGTAGTCTCATTCATTTTAATGCCTGGATGGATACAGATATCCACACAAACAATAATACATTTCTTAAATCTTTTATGATCCTCACTACAAAGGCTATTTGCTATACCACCATTGAAAGCCATGCATATAACTGGTACGAGGACATACACATTTTTTGATTTGCAAGACCAGCCTTATGGTATATCTTACCCAGAGAGTTACATTTAGATATGTAAAGAAGTAAAATGCCTTTTATTTCCACATGTATGAAATAAAGTTGATGGGACAGCTTTTCGAAGGCATTTACATGGGTAAGTGCCTTAGTTACCCATATAAATACCCTATCTAGGAATTTTGAAGGGCACCTACATGGATAGTGACCTTTGAAAATCCCAGATAAGCCCCTAACATGCCCAGATGTAATGTGATTAGTATCGGGGCGTGTTAGGGGTGTTCTGGGGCGGAGCGGGGATGGAAGAAAGGGCTAACCAGGTAGCACCGATTTTCGATGCTACCCGCTTAGCCCTCTGTTTCTTAAAGATAGGATGAAATTCATACTTCTCATAACCAAGGCAACATCACTCTAGCAGTATCACTTGATCTCTCCGCAGCATTTGACCTGGTGGATCACACTCTTCTCCTCTCTCGCCTTAGGGATGTGGGCATTCGTGGTTTGGTGTATCACTGGTTTCATTCGTTTCTATGTCATCGGTCTTTTGCTGTTTCCTCCACCCTTTCTTCCTCCGATCGCTTTCCACTCCCCTGTGGTGTCCCTCAGGAATTAATTCTGGCTCCCTTATTGATTAATGTCTTTCTTGCCCCCTTGGCCCTACTCATCCAGCAATCCGGGATTTCAAGCTACTTCTACGCTGATGATATTTTTCTGTTGCATCACACTTCGTCATCTCACCCTGATATATCACCTTTAGAAGACTGTCTGTCCACTATTTCTTCTTGGCTCTCTTCCAATTGTCTGGTACTCAATGTTAAAAAGACTGCTGCAATTTGGTTCCCGCACACATCTCCTACTCCTTCACTTGCCCCATCTCTCGCAGGCTCCATCATTACTTTAGTCCCTAAGCTTCACTACCTTGGAGTATTCCTTGATAGCGCCCTTAGTTTTCATGACCATATTTCTCACATCTCTCGGTGCTCTTTTCTGCGTCTCCGACAAATTCGTGCTATTCGCCCCTTCTTGTCCATTCAGGCCATCACCACTCTTCTTCTCTCTTTGATCATCACCAGATTAGACTTCTGCAATACTATTTTTGCCGGACTCCCCCAATATCAAAAACGCTGTCTCCAATTAATTCAAAATACAGCTGCTCGCATGATCCTCCACGCTTCGCCCCGCGACCATGTCACCCCTCTGCTGCACCACCTTCATTGGTTACCAATTGACTTCCGGATATCCTTTAAGGTCCTCACCTTAACCCATAGAGCCATTTATCTCTCTACACCTGCCTACCTTTCGGATCTACTGACTTACCATACTCCCTCACGCAGTCTTTGGTCCATTCATATTAACCGCCTTCACCTTCCAGCACCTTCCAAAGCCCATCTGCAATCTACCAGGAAATCAGCATTCTACTATTTAGGACCCTCTCTCTGGAACACCCTTCCCACCAACCTCCGTACAGAAGAATCATATCCCAAATTCCATTCTCTTTTAAGACTCATCTATTCTCCCTAGCTTTCCCCCCCTGAATTTCATTTCTCTGTCTCCTATCTTTTGGTCTACCTGATTGTTCTGTCTTTACTTTCTTCTCTTTCTATCATTTATTGTAATTTCTTTTTTTCTCTTTCTATAATTATTAATTTTATTTTGTAAACCGCCCCGATGTTATGGGGGGCGGTATATTAAGTGTGAAATAAACAATAAACAATATCTTTCAGATGCAGGGGCTAAGCAGGTAGCATCAAAAATCAACGCTACCCAGCTAGCTCCTGCAGCTTTTGGGTTGCATATGACCCCGGCATTGAAAATACGGGTTAAGCGGAAGGGGGGCAGGCTATGCACCGACATGGCGCATAGCATCACCCAGTTGAAAATCGGAACCGATGTTTATATGTCTTGATATCACATGTCTGTTTCTTGTCCAGTGTTCTCCAGTTATGTACCTAGAAATATCGGGCCTGATATTCAAATGGATTTAACCAGTTGGAAAGACCCGCTAATCGGATAAACCTTTCTGAGGGGGATATTCAGCGGCACTAACCAGACAGTGCTGGGGAGCTCTATGGGAAGGGCAAGGGCGGTCCCAGCCCATATCCGGTTAGCGGAGATTTTCAGTCTGCTAACCGGATAAGCAATTGCATAAAATGAAGTCATTTCAATAGCTGTGTTCACTTCGTGGCGAGCAGCTGAACATTTCCACTGTTCGGATAGCCGTGCTGGTTAGTGCTGAAACCTGATATTTGGTGCTGGAGAATATCTGAGTATTTATTTTCACTTTTGCCTGTGGAGGCCAGGCGCTTTGAAACCGCTGAATGCTGTGAAACAAATATCATGCCCACTATATAGGCAGACTATAAATGTTTCTAAATAAATAAAACCTACTCAGACTTCATTAACACAAATTAACCTTCAGTATGAAGGTCCCTAAGTTCCATGTAAGAGTGAGCAGACGTTGTGGTAGAACTTTTACTGTCCGTTATAAGAAACCAAATCTACAGAATGCATAAAGGGGGCAAGACTACAAACAAACCATTCCAGGCACCACTTACCATATTTCCCGGATTATAAATCACCCCGGGTATAAATTGAAATGGCTCAATTTGGCTTTTTCACATGTAAATTTATAGTATAAGATACTCATGTGTATAGGTTGCAAGTAGAGAAAATAACGCGCAAGACAAGATTGCTGTTTCTAAAAACCAAATTTATTCGGTTTCACTTTCACTTTACAAAAAGACTCATTTAAAATTAGATTTGCTCTCTATCACTCTCGGGAACTCCTCTTTGGTGTCAAAGTGAAATAGTTCTGCAGTTTCTGGTGCCAGTTCATGTTCGTTATTGTCTACATCTTCACAGTTATCAAGGCTCTTTAGGATCTCAGCCTTCACTAAACCTGATTTGATTATTTTATTGCTCACACCTTCCCATCATGCTGTTGCAACCCATTTGGTAATTTCTGTAAAAATGGCATGGCACATACAGCCGGTGGCTGTGAAACTGTGTTTTCCATGGAACATCCAGTTTTCCCATACGCAATGCAACACAGCTTTGAATCTTCTGTCGATGGAAATGTCAAGCGGTTGAAGCAATTTTGTCATACCACAGGCATAATAACCAGGACAGTGTTCAGAGATTGTATTTTCTTCCTTATGTCTTCGGTGAAATGATCTCTCATGCTATCCATGACAAGTAGTGTTTTCTGTCTCTTGAAAAATCCATCTGGCCACTTACTATAAAGCATCACTGCAGCCATTTCAGCATCATGCTCTCATCTATCCATCCTTTCTCATTCATATCAACAACAGCATTGGTTGGTAGAGTTTCATGTGGCATTGTCTTCCTTGTCAATATAATCATAGGTGGCAGCTTCTTTCCACTTGCACAGCAGACCAGGACCACTGAAAAGTGTGTCATTTTGTATCCACTGGTTCTAATATTTATTGTTTTAACCCCGTTTTGACTGACCATTCTCCCTAATAGGAACCTCATCCATGTTGATTATGAAGTCCACTGTCACAGTGTATGTGCTAATTTCTTCATTTACAAATTCCCTTAAATTCTGTACTTTATCCAAGAAATTAGCAGAGAACTGTTGACACATGGTTGTTCTTTGCCTTATGCTTAATTTGTTTCTTATTATGAATCTGTAGCACCATGAATGACCGGCCTTGAATCCCTCTATATTCATTTCCCTGACAATATGAACTGCTTAGAATCACACCTGCACAGTGGACAATCCAGGGCCCTGGATCCTCTGCTCTACCATGAGCTAAAACAGATGTGCTTCCAATTCAGGCATGAGCTAAAGCAGATGTGCTTCCAATTCATGCCACCATGCTTTGTGGCCACAATTGCCTTCTTGCTGCATTTCATCAAGGTTAATTTTCCATGCATCTTCCTCCAGTCTCTAACTAATTTCTCATTTATCCCAAAAGTTTGCTTGGGAGCTCTGTTACCATGTTCTTCTGTGTAATGAATAACTTTCAATTTGAATTCCGCAGGGCATGAGTTCCATGCCTTCGATGTCACTATTTTCTCTGGGGTTAAAGATAACATTTTTTTGGTAACTGAAATTCATCCGGTATGCTATTTATGCTATTTTATATGTTATTTAGTTTGCTATTTTTGAGTACAGTAAAAGTATGTACCAGTCTGCCTGCAAGCGTTGGGTGTAGAGTGAAGACATAGGGAAAAAGACCATCCACTATGCAGCTGAAAGTATTTATATCCATTTCGAGGGGGCATGTTCCACTATAACTTTCTTAGATAAGTCACTCCAGTATATTGGTCACGCCATTGTTTCTGGATGTAAAAAACTGTAACCAAGGCAGGTCGGACCCGGTGGTACCCTGCTCCTCCCCCTCCCCCCCCCCCTCAACCCTTAATTCCTCCTTCTCCCTTTCTCACCCAATAATCAGTCCAGACAATAACTTGGCTCGAAATGGTCGCAGCTTTTATTAACCAAATTATAACATTCCAAACATTGCTTAAACCATACAACCATTACATAACAAACCCCCGAGTAGGATGAGCCCTCACCCGCCATATTACTAGCAAGGTGAACTCATTCCACTCCCGCCGCGGCCGAGCCAGCAGCAAAGCCAACCCCCCCCCCTTTCCCCGGCCTCGCCATATTACTAGCAAAGACCGGCCAGGGGTCATCCGGGTTGGGGGCGACCACCCCCGCCCCAATTCCAGCTTAAGGCTACGGACCCTGGAAACCTTGGGGATCCCGCCACCCGGCGTAGAGCGTGCCTGCGCCTCTACGCCGCCCCCCCCTAAGCTGCGACCATCGAGCCTCCGGCTGGACTATGCATTCCAAGGCCTCCTGCCAGTCATTTAACAGGAGGTCCACTCCCACAGGTGATAAATGCACCCCGTCCGTGCGATAGAGCCCAGCGCAGTCCACATCCACCCAGGGGTGCATAACCTGATACCCCCCCTGCTGACATACCCACCGCCCGATCTGTCGATTGAGCTTTGCCAACCCCCGGGACCAACGCCGTTGCTGCCGGCAAACAGGCCTTGGAATTATGTCTGACCACATTAACGTAACCTGTGGAAACAGCCTAGACACTATTGCAAAATCCCGCTTCGCTGCTCGAATGATCTGCTTACAGGTCCATCCATTCAGATCATTTCCTCCAACATGCAGCAGGATCACAGCGGGCTCGGCTCTCACACGGCTATGGTGTCGAAGCAACGGTAACAGCTGTGGCCACCGCAGACCACGCTCACCCAGCCATAGAAGCGACACCAAAGCCGGGTCAAGTCCCAAGTTAGGCCCCAGCGGTCGTTCAGCTGCCTGCAGCCCCGCCCAATGCACGAATGAATGCCCGATCATCCAGCATATTTGCGGGCACCGCACAGCATCTGAAAAAGAAAGCACAGGTTAGTGACAGGACCCCCCATTCCCCTTATAAACGGACATAACCTTTAAATGCCTGCGACCGCCACCTGCCAATGCTCTGAATCGCCACCTCCGACAGTCCAGCCGCAGCTGCGCTTGTTGCCGCTCCAATGCGGAAGGAATGCGGAGCGAAGTGTACCGGATCCATGCCCAATCTCCTAATGGCCAACTGCAGCACCGCCGCCACTTGAAATCGGGTCACCCACCCCGCATTCTCGTGCAAGAAAAGCAAGTGATCTGCGACCGGGCGCCTTGCTAAATATGCCCGCACAGCCTCCACAGGGCAAGTCGGCAGGGATACCACCTCCCTCAGCACCAGCCTCAACCCCTTGCCCAATTGATCGGTCTTTGACTTCGCCAGCCGGACCCGCAGCTGCCCGTTTCCAAGCTGCACGTGCTTAAACAATAGTCCCCCCGCCCGCTCTGCCCTGTCCGAGCTGGCCACCAGTTCCCCAACCCGAAAGGCCCCAAAGAAGGCCAAGCAAAAAATTGCCTTAAACAGAACCGCCTCGTAGCGTGACTCCGCCACACTCGGCAGTATCTCGCAAAGTCTCGCCAAAAGATCATGTGTCACTGGCAACCGTGAGTCCCGGGGAGGCGGGCTCCCTCTATCCCAGCCTCAAAGCAGCCACTGTACCAAAAATCCAGGTTTCCCTGACACCCAGCCTGCCGCTCTGGCAAAGAAGGTAAAGCCCGCCAACCGCCTACGCAGTGATGCCCGGGACGTGCCAGTGCACTTCGCCTCCACTACATAGCGTCCCAATAAACAGTCAACCCCGGCTCCGGACCGCCAGCCGCGCGACTCCAAGTAGCCAAGCACAGTGTCAAATCCTTTCTGGTAAGCCACCCAAGTAGACGGAGCAAGGGAATTCTTCAACAGTCGAACCATCTCCGCTGGCCACTCGTCCATAAATGCTCTGGAACCTTCAGGCCTTCCTCGCTTGCCTCCGGCGCCAACGTCCGGAACAGATCCCACTTGAAACGAGAAAGAGCATCGGCAATTCGATTAGTGCAACCCGGAATGTGCCGCGCCTTCACCGCGACATTTAAACGCAAACACTCGAAAACTATGTCCCACATCAAACCCGCTACCAGCGAACAGCGCGGCGTGTACCGGTTGACTACCGCCACCACCGCCTCATTGTCACACCACCATGTCACTCTGCGGTTCCTCAAGCGTTCCGGCCACAAGTGCAAGACGACCAACCACGGGAACAGTTCCAAGAACGTAATGTTGCTAGTCAGTCCCGCCGCGTGCCAGGATTGGGGCCATTGCGCAGCACACCAGTCACCCCTAAAGTAAATCCCCAAACCCCTACTGCCTGCCGCGTCCGTATAAAGCTGCAAATCAACACTGGAGACCTCCTCCTCCATCAGAACAGATACCCCATTAAAGTCCCCAAGAAAAACATCCCAAACCCTCAAATCAGCCTTCATGACCTGCGACATTCGAATACGATGATGCGGCTTGCGCACCCCCGCCGTGGCCGCCGCCAAGTGACGCATAAATACCCTGCCCATCGGAATGACCCTGCATGCAAAATTCAACGATCCAATCAAGATTTGCAATTCCTTAAGAGATAACTTGTTAGACGCTAACCCATTCGCCACCAGGACCCGTAACTTGAACACTTTGTCCATCGGAAGGCGCGCCACCATTCTGACCGAGTCAATCTCCACCCCTAAGAAAGTGATACAAGTGGCGGGACCCTCTGTCTTGTCCTCTGCCAGCGGAAGCCCACACGCCCTTGCCAAGCTTAGAAAACCGTCCATCAACTGTTGACACTCCTCCGAACCAGCCGCCCCAACGAACAGAAAATCATGCAGATAGTGTACAACATTCCTAACACCCACCCGCCGTACTAAAGTCCAGTGCAAAAAGGAGCTAAACATTTCGAAGTAGGCACAAGACACCGAACAGCCCATTGGCATGCACTTGTCCACATAAACTTCATTCTCAAACGAAAAACCCAGCAAATGAAACGAAGACGGATGGACCGGCAGCAAACGAAAAGCCGATTCGATATCTACTTTTGCCAACAGAGCCCCTGGGCCACAACGTCTCACCAGACCCACCGCCTCGTCAAAGGACGCGTAGCGGACCGCACACAGCTCTTTCGGAATATGATCGTTCACCGAGTCCCCCAATGGAAAGGAGAGGTTATGTATCAAACGAAATTTCCCCGTCTCCTTCTTCGGGATTACCCCTAATGGGGAAACCACCAGATTCTCCACTGGCGGCTCCGCAAACGGGCCTGCAATTCTGCCCAAACGCAACTCGACCGCCAATTTCTCCCTAACCACCGCCGCCAAGCGACGCACTGACGGCGAGTTACGCGCAGCCCTACCCGCTATAGTACCTTGCACCGGAATAATGAACCCTTCAAAAAATCCATGCCTCAACACTTCCCTCTCCCGCCTCCGTGGATAAGAACACAGCCAGTCGCCGATCACCTCCCGGGAAAGTGGAGAGGGCGTCAACTCCGCCAAATCGTAATTACTTGTTGGCTGGGGCATGAGGGGGAACCCCACCCTTTTTGAAACATTTGAGTGTGGAATGCCCACCCCCGCAGGCCGCACATGCGTGCCTGAACTTGCAGTCAGGGAAAGGGCACGAGGACCTGTTGAAACGCCAACAGATGTCCCCTTGCCCCCCCCCCTGCCTTCTGCTGCACTGAACCACTGTTTGCACGAAAGGGCCGCCCTGCGCCCCCCAAGCCGCCCCCACCCCACGCCCCCCTGCCCCTCCACCCCCCCCCCCGTCCCGACGGACATCTGGGTTAACCACAAGTTGATATCCTGTGTTCCCCAGGATAGCCCCTTGCTCTCCTCCATCTTGTCACGGAACTTTTCGTCGTAATTCAGCCACGCAAAACCGCTATGGGTCTGCGCAGCTTCTACAATAGAGTCCGCGTACGCCAAAAGCATCCCGTAATCCCCTGGCGCCTGCCGCCCCCAAATACTCGCCAATCTTAAAAAGGATCAAACCCAATTAAGAACATTCCAGGACACTTTCTTGACGCGACCCGCCTTCTCGTCTTCCTTCCGCTTCTTCCTACTCTCACCGGACCGCCTCCGGCCCTCCAGCAATCGAAATATATCAATATACCTCCTCTTCCATATCTTGCATCGCAAATGCCGCGGAACCCCTTCCCACAACTCAATGAATGCCACCGTCGTAGGAACACCCTTTCCACCCGAGGGCCCCAAAGGCCCCGGCTCACCACCCTGCCCTGCACGGGAAGGCGCACTCGAGGATGACGATGTGGATACCATGGACGACGACGAACTCTCCGAACTGTGCTGCCGGCATCTTACGTGCCGACGCTTACGCTTAGCCTTCCGCCCCCTTTTATCGTGCCCTTCCGATTGTTCTGTCCCACCCCTCCCATTGCCCCCAGACAACTCACCCCCAGCACCTCCGACGCTGGCCGGCAGATCCTGCCGCAACCCGTCTTGTTCTCGCCTCCTCATACCGGCTGTCTGCGCCCCCATCACGCTCGCCGGGCGGTCCTCACGCCGTTGGGGTTCCCCTGAGACAGCTCCGAATTCCTCTGTCATTGCCGTACGCTGCTCCCGGGACCTCTGTACTGCCACCGGAACCGCTGAGTCAATCTGTGAAGACAAAAAAGAAGAAGCGGGGGGAGAGGGGACAACCAGGGAACCCCCCGGCTGCCAAGCCGACAACCACTCTGCCCGGGAAGATCCCTGGCCTCCCCCTTGCCAATGGTCCCACGGCGCATAGCCCCCCGGAGTACCCATGCTCCCAGCAAACCCCCTATGGTCAAAGGGCCCTTGCCCATAGTTCTATGCTCCAAACCAAGGAGAAGCCCACCCAGGGAAGAATGGCCCTCCCCCCCTGCCCAACCCCCCATTCCCTGTCCCTCCCCACTGCTACTTACCACTGCAGCCGCCCCCAACCCTGCATCTCCTTGCCCCCCAGAGCTCACCTCCCCCCTACCATCCAACCCCACTGCCCCCCCCCACCACCCTATCCCCTCCTTGTCCTTGGGACCCATTATCCACCCCTACCGGCCCCAAGCCCAGCTCTCCCCCCACCCTGCCACCCCTCCTTCTTTTCCCTTTAGCTGATGCTACAGCCTTGCCCCCTTGAGCCCGAGCCCCTCCCGAGCCTTTAGTTCCCCGGACCCTGGCCCCCCCAGCCACTTTCTGCCCCAACCCCCTTCCCGACGCTCCTCTAGCCGCCCCTCCCCCCGACCCCTCCGACGGAGCAGGCAAAGGCTGCCCGCGTCGCATCCCCTGGCCCTGCTCACCCCGACCACGTGGTGAACTGCATGCCTGCCGGCCTCTCCGCAGTGGCATGCTTGCTACCCCGCTCGCCGAGCAACTTTTGGCCTCCCCAACCGGCCGCTCGAAGGGAGCCCGGCTCAATCTGCCTCCCGACCCCCACGGACCCTCAAGCCGGCAATTAATTTCTTTTCAATTATTCCGGTCCGTTCCCCGTTTGTCTTATTATTTTTTTTTATTTTTATTTTTAATACTTGCGCGCAGTCGCCGGGCCCGCCGCCGCAAGCCCCTTTCTCCAGCTAAGGTCCTTTCCCGGCCCAACGCCAAGCACACGGTCAGGAACGAAGGCCGGAGCTCCCGCCGACAACGACGGACCTCTCTCCCCGCTGCTGGTCCCAGAGAGACCGTCGCCGCTGCGCGCCCCCTTTTAAATCCCCTTCTGCCTCGCACAGCTCATTGGCTCGCCCCCAACTCTTCCTCAGGGCGAGCCAATAGATTTAAATTATGCCCGCGAGGGCCCTCCCCTCCCTGACCGTGGGCAGGTTCCCCGCACCGGGCCGCGCGCCTGGTTACCTTCGGCCGGGGGGACCCTGCCCCGCGGCCTCACCATGACTTATAATCCGGGAAATATGGTATATTGGACATTAACATGAAGGGAGTTATTTGGAGATATCAGCAGTGTGCCCCCATAGTTGACCATGTTAGTTCAGTTAAGGATTGGATCCTTTATGTCTTTTTATGTGATTGCTAGATGTAAGTTGTACATGTATGCTTCGGCCATATGCATTCACAATATCTGCTGAATAAAGTTACCATGTAGCTTTCATGGAATGCTCTAACCAGGGTTTATTGTATCTTTTGAATTAGTTAATGTACAAAGGAGTTCATTAATGGCCTTGAAGGTAAGGGGCAGAAAAGATGACTTGCTGGTGAGTGCAAAAGTTGAGAAATTGTGTACACATTTAAATACATTTATTATATTGTTTTTCTCTTTTGTTCCTTTACATTCCAACAGCTCATCAGAATGGGTGAAATGGAAAAGACAAACTACACTGAGGTGACAGAATTCATCATTCTGGGATTCTTTGAGCTTCCTGAGATGCAGCGTCTCCTTTTCCTAGTGTTTTTGACAATTTATCTGCTGTGCATGGCGGGGAACCTTCTTATTATTTCTGCGGTATTCTCTGATACCCATCTCCATAGCCCCATGTTCTTCTTCCTCATCAATTTATCCTTTTTAGAAATCTGTTATGTGACTGTCATAATTCCTAAATTGTTAGCGATACTCATAACACAATATAAAATCATCTCTTTTATACAGTGTATGGCCCAGATGTACCTGTTCATGGCCTGTACAGATGTAGAGTTCTACCTTCTGACTGCCATGGCCTATGATCGCTACGTTGCCATCTGCGATCCCTTGCGTTACACAATCATCATGAACAGGAAAGTCTGCATAGTTCTAGCCCTTATTTCTTGGATGATTGGATTTCTAGATATAGTTCCTCTCGTTACTTTACTATCACAGTTATCTTTCTGTAACTCTAATGAAATTAACCATTTCTTCTGTGACTTCTCAGCGCTGCTGACGCTGTCATGTTCAGTGACTTATCCCCTTGAAACTCTTATTTATATTGAAGGTTCACTTTTAGGTTTTGCCACTTTCATATCAACAATTACATCATATGTGTACATTATTTCTTCCATCCTAAAAATCCACTCTGCTAAGGGTAGACAAAAAGCCTTTTCTACTTGTTCCTCTCATCTCACAGTCGTCCTTTTATATTATGGAACCTGTATAGGCGCGTACTTAGGACCCAAATCTGCTTCCTCCATGGGCCTTAGGAAACTACTTACCGTAGTATATTTAACAGCAATTCCACTTCTCAACCCCTTGATTTACAGCCTGAGAAACAAGGAGTTGAAAGGAACTTTATGGAAAGTAACTAGAAGAGTGGAGAATTATTTTTCCCCCGGAATTAATAAGATGCTGCAAACTGGATTTGGCGGCAACATTTCAAGAAAGAGCAAGCCACGTTGGGGGTAATTTTATAACAGAGATGTCAAAATGCAACTATTTCATGCATATCTTATAAAGTCAACATAGGCACCTATGTGATTTTATGAACTAGGTTTCTACAATGACCCCCAGTAGCACACAAATTGCCTTGCACACATTTAAACCTGATCCAAAGACTATATAGATGCATATCTATATTCTCTGCATGTACAAGCATATTTTATAAGATATACGCGTACACACACATTTTGACTTCTCTCCTGCTCCTCCAAAGTACAGTATGCTTCTGGAAATGTCTGTGTGCAGATCATGTAAAAGTGAGTGCAATCTTGCAGTGTGCCTACTTTTCACACATGTATACAGCATGCAGTGTTATAAGAGCCATCTTCTGAGTGCAGAAAATGCTTTATCAAATTCCCCATTATGTGTAGAATCCTGTTGAAAATGAGGCAATGGACTGAACCAATCTTATGATATCCAAAGAAGTATAGCTCATATTATCTGCATGTTTAGTACTCTGGTTATAAGAAATTGATACTGGCCATGGCTCTGTCCTATATATATAGCTGTGCATAAATCCTTTCTCAAGAATAAATCTCTATGGGATGCAGCAAAATATTTCTCCAGATTCCCTGAATATCTTTCTTGCAGTAAAGGCTTAATTCACTCAAAATGATTTGGTCTCTGGAAGACAAATATCATCAATTAAGAATAGGCAGCACCTGTAATAAAAGCAGGAATTCATATGTTATTCAAGAAAAATTAACCAGGGTCATGTGATGTTCATTGTGAGAGTGGATGCCGAAAACCACAAAGCATTTATTTAAAGCAATCAAACTGTTCAAAAATGGCAAAAAGTGAGATGTACCTCGATGAATAACATGGGAGTCGTACAAGGTGATTTCGGCATAGATTGTGAGTGGGGTATGCTGTTGAAGCTGTCGATAACTGAATGTGAGAAGGGCAAGGATACGAACATGGTGGCAGAAGTGTAAATGCTTGTTAGTGGGATATTCACAGTTAGTGCCACTGGATATCCATGGGTGCCGCCACTACATGTCCTGAGGTAACATGCTTAGCATTGAGGCATGTCATGTGCATTCTGAGGTGGAGCACATGCGGCACCCATCACTAACTGGCAGTGGCAATACTGAGCCACTGCCCAGTTTTCGATCCATGGGTAAAGTCAGGTGTGGCAAAAGCTGACATAACTTTACACAAGGAAGCTAACCGGAGAGCAGCTCAATATCACCTCTGCCCAGTTAGTGATGGGTTCTGCAGCTACCCAGGATATTTAATGTTTGTGGCCCCAGCATTGAATATCTGGGGTTTGTCTTCCATGGCGACAGCTAGCCACATCAGCAGAGCTAGCCACTGCCACTGTATATCAGACCCCTTATGCCTAATTTAACAGCGGTGATGGAGGACAAACTTTCTAAAAGTCAAGTGTCTGACAATGAATTAAAAGAGAGTCTGAAGTCCCACACTGGTAGAATGCAGCCTGTGGAGGAGAGGATAGTCCGCCAGGTGGCTGGACAGAGGTGGCCAGAGCACAACCCCAGGCATTAGAAATAAATAATAAGCTGCTGCTTAAATGCCTGGACAACCAAGAGAATAAAGACTGCAGAAACAATGTAGAACTAGAAATGGTGAAAGATCAAGAATTATAGCTTTGGTGGAAACAAGGCTGCTGAAGACAACGGGCCTGGACAGAGCTTGCCTTCCAGTCAATGTGGAGAGAATAAGTAGGGGTGTGCTAAGAAAGTAGCAACAAACTAATGCCAGTTATTGCCCGGATATTAAATTATGCTCATAAAGCCCAAAAGTACAGAGAAAAAAGGAAACAAACTTCATTGTCCGATAAAAAGAGCTAAGGTAATGGAGCACTTCAAAAGAATAGGAATTGGCATTGACTTTGTGCAAGAAATGTATTTAAATGTGATTGAACAATGGAGGCTAAAGTGAAACTGGGAAGGGGAACTGAACTTCTCATCATTTGATAATAGACAGAGAGTAGAAATTGAAATACACAAAAGAGTTTCCTATGATGTTTATAAGGCTATACAAGATCTGGATGGCAGATATGTCTGCAGGGTCGGAGACTCTATGAACACAGGGTGTCATGGTGCAACATTTACACACCTAATGTATATAGTCATAAAATTTTTTTAAGGCTGCTCAGAAGTCAGCTTTAGCTGAATAACAGCTATTTGTGGGAGACAACTTCAGTATCACCAGTGACTCTTCTATTGGTTGTAAGCTACCAATTAAGATCTCTAAAGTTGTAGAAGACAGGTAAATCTTTTTGGTATCATAGCTAATGTTAATAGACGCTTGGAGAAGCTGGCACCCAGTGGAGGTCAAATTTACTTTCTACTCAAATGTTCATGGGGTGTTTGTAAGATTAGAGTATATACTGTATTAATTCCAGAAAAAATGTATGGAAAACTCTAGGCTGATGGGAGCCGTCCATCTCCATGGAGTGGTGTAGGCTGCCCTGTGGGGTCCTCCCATAGCTCTCTCCATGGGGGGAATATGAGCATCCTATGTGGACTACCACCCACACCCCTGGTAGACGGTACTCCACAGGGGTGGGTTTCCTATCTGGTTGTTAAGGCAGTTGTTTCTGGAGACCTTGGCTCCCTGGTGGTGTAGTTGCAAGCTTGCAGAATGCCCTAAAAATGTGTGTGCATCCCCTCAAAATACCTGTGTAGTCACTGTGTTTGAGTTGCACATCCACTGGCTCTAGTAATGCCCCCTTCCCTTTTCCCACCTAGGAATATCCTCTCCAATCCCCAAGGTACTGTCCTGCAATGTAAAGGGAGTGTCAGAGAGGGGGATCCCAACCCCCTCACCAGAGGCCTTGTACTGTGTTCACTAGAGCCTGGATGAACAGGCACGCTGGGCGATTCATGGAGAAAGGGGAACATACATCTGTTCCACATGGTGGATATTGCACTGTTCTTTTATAGTCTACAGGTGCCCTAATAACATATTGGTGGCTTGCAATTGCAGGGGGTGCATTATGAGTGCATTTGATTTATAGAAGGTCTGCCATTTCAGTTTTGAGTTCTTTCACTACTTTGGGTTGTATACCATCTGATGATTTGCTACTCACTAATTTGTCAATTTGCCCTATTATATCTTCCAAGTTAATTGAAGTTTATTTCTGTTCTTGCAACAAAATTGAATATAATTTCTGGAATAAGTATTTCCCTTATATTTTCCTCAGTAAAGACTGAAGCAAAAAATTCATTGAGGAGTATGTTTATTAATGTTTGCACCGATAACGTGCATTGGCACTTGAAAGTTAGCATGAGCTATTGTGTTAACTTTTGGAGGAAGCAAATCTGGCCCCCTGCTGTTATCGCAGTGGTAACATACAACACTGTGCTATCCAGCACATGGGTGCATTTAACGCCATCCGTTGAGTAGGCATTAAGTGCACCCACACTAACTGCTGCCTTCACTGATACCTAACTGCGAAGTGCCATCAACACCCACATTCTATCCCTAAACTGCTCAAATCTGGTTCAATCATGCGATGACAAGTTAACATGGAGAGTTTACTGTGTGCTAAACCCCATTCTAATGAATTGCTCATGTTTGCAAATATGGTTCCTGATCGTGTCCCCAGTCTAGTCCCGAAACCTCTGGGTTCCCCATCTCATACAGCAGCTTGGAGACTGAGAAACTCCTCTTTTGTGACATCACTGGTATATCCATCCCAGATCCGCCTCCTGTCACCAGTTACCTCAGTCTCCAAGCAGCTGGATGGATGGTGAGCCCGGTACTCCGGGCCCACTGGAGAAACAATTAGGAATAACTTTGAGATTAAGGTTTTTTTTTCTTGGTTCCATTTAAATTCCATTTAAATTCTCTATCTTGCATAGTAGTGCAGGGTCTGAGGGCCTGTGTCTTTAAGACGTCAGACCTTGTCTCCTTCTCCGGGCCCCCTCCTCCCGCTCCTCTGTCTTGCTTTCAGCTTGGGTCAGTGGAGGACAGGCAAGTGCTGGAGGGTGAAAAGAGCTTCTTGGAAGAAATTGTTGCCCGGGGGTCAGACCGGCGCCATGCAGAAGTGTTGCCTGCCAGTGCGCCCGGTCGGCCCGCAGCGCTTGCACGTGGCCGTCAGCTTTGCTTCCAGGGGCAGCCGCCTAAGGCATAGTGCAGCGCTTTGGAGATCTGCGGAGGACGAGTTCGGTGGCTGGAGCCCGATTTCCTCGTTTTTCTCCTGACAGTGGTAAGGCCGCAGGCTGCTGGGGGGTTTTCCGCGACAGCGTGATTTTTGGCGTGAACGCGGCCCTTAGTCCTGGCGCATGCAGAGATCACGGTTAGGGTCTCCAGCCTAGTGCAGTCCGTCGGCAAGCGCTTTGGGGGGTGGCAGGAGCCCTTCGGAGGGATCTTAGCGCTCCGGGGAGCAGGAAAAGCATCCTTGGCAACGGTCTAAGCTTAAAAAAACAAAAAACAAAGCCGACGGTTGTACTCCCGCAGGGGCACGCATCTTGGGGAAGAGCCATTTCCCGTTTCAGTGGGGGACTGTTGCTGGCAGGTTAAGAGGCTGCAGGGTGGCCGTGCGGTCTGGGCTCTCTGCAATGCCCTCCAAGGCCCCATGCATGGTGTGCGGGTCTAAGAAGACCACAGACACGGGGGTCTGTAAACGTTGTGTGAGTGACGCTCCTAGCTCAGAGCAGGGGAAAGACGGAGCTTCCATGCCACTACCAGAGGTCTCGGCCTTGCCCGTAGATGGTGGGCCGGAGGAGGAGCCAGTGGCAGGACCATCCTCTGCTGTTGGCCTCCCTTCTCCTCACACCTCGTGGGCTCCTTCCTTGGCCTCCATATTTTTGCAAGAGTTTCTTTCCTTACTGCAGCGCTCGGCTTTGGGCAGCCCCCAGCAGTTGGAAAGTGGGGCACGCGGAGGCGCAGTAAAGCGGCCCTCCCCTCCCGCTCACTTGGATGCCCTTTCTCGAGGGGCCAAGCGCGCCCGGGCAGAAGGGTTCGTAGGGGAGCCAACTCCATCCTCAGAGGGTCCCTTGTCGGATGAGGAAGGCCTTAGCTTAGATTTGGAGGAGGAGCTTGAGGAAGGCGAGCTTACCGAAGGGGAAGACCAAGCCAGGGTGGTGCGGGTCTTCCGAAGAGAGGAGTTGCCGGCCCTCATCGCGGAAACCTTGAAGGTGCTCAACATGCCGGTCCCAGGGGCCACGGAGGACGAAAGCCTCGAGGATCCTTTGTTGCAAGTCTTCAGAAAGAGTCAACGGGTGTTCCCGGTTCACAGAGTTTTTCACGAAATGATTCAAGAGGAATGGAATACCCCGGAGGCTCCTCTCAAAGGCTCCCGAATCATGGGCTGCTTGTATCCATTGTCAGATGCAGACAAGGAGGTCTTTAAGTCACCCAGGGTGGACGCCGCCGTTTCTGCAGTCACAAAAAAGACTACAATTCCGGTAGAAGGTGGGGCGGCCCTTAAGGACTCCCAGGATAAGAAGTTGGATGTGTTATTGAGACAAGTGTTTGAGGTTAATGCCCTCTCGCTCCAGGCGGCTATTTGTGGGGCTTGGGTAGCCAGAGCCTGTCTACGCTGGTCGCAAGGGGTGCGCGCAGGGCAGGATGCGGAGTTGGCCAATGAAGCCTCCAGATTGGAATCTGGGTCAGCCTACCTAGCTGATATCCATTACGATCTGATGCGCGGGTTGTCCAAGAGCATGGCCTCGGCTGTGGCGGCGAGACGTTACCTGTGGTTGCGCAATTGGGCGGCGGATACCTCTCCCAAGGCGCGGTTAAGTAAGCTCCCCTTCAAAGGTCGCCTGCTCTTTGGGGAGGATTTGGAAAAGCTGGTCAAAGACCTGGGTGAGTCCAAGGGTGGCCGGTTACCAGAGGACAAGCCTAAGCCAGGGCGTACAATCCCGGCGGGGTGGGGGCAGCAGCGGGATTTTCGCCGGTTCAGGTCCCAGAGATATAATTCCTTCCAGCGGGGGCGATTTTCCAATAGGAGTCAAGGTTTCCGTGGGTTTCGAGGCGCGGGGAGAGGCTTCGGATCCTCTTCCGTGTCCTCCTTCTCTCCCAAAAAGTCACAATGAGATAAGGGGGGCCCAGGCGCCCCTCATTCCCATGGGGGGGCATTTGCAGGAGTTTTATCCTGCCTGGGCCCAAGTCATTTCAGATCAATGGGTGCTGGAGGTTATCCAAGAGGGCTACACACTGGAGTTTCTCAGACCAGTGAGGGACTCCTTCGTACAGTCCCCCAGCAAGTCGGCCGCCAAGCTCTCGGCCTTGCGGGAGACCGTTCAAAGACTGTTAGACCTCGGAGCGGTTGTCCCGGTTCCACCAGACCAACGCGGCAGCGGTCGATACTCTATCTACTTCATCGTTCCCAAGAAGGACGGTGGGGTTCGTCCGATTCTGGATTTAAAGGGTATGAATCGTTGTCTTTGGGTATCTCATTTCCACATGGAAACGCTGCGCTCTGTGTTGGTGGCGGTGCAGAAAGGAGAGTTCCTCACTTCCCTAGATCTGTCAGAAGCTTATCTGCACATCCCCATAAGGCCAGATCACCACCGATTTCTCAGATTTGCGGTGCCGTTCGGGCATTTTCAATTACGAGCATTACCGTTTGGGCTGGCGACGGCCCCAAGAGTGTTCACGAAAGTCATGGTGGTGGTGGCGGCGGCATTGAGGAAGGAAGGAATCCTAGTTCATCCCTATCTAGACGATTGGTTGATCAGGGCGAAGTCTCAGGCAGAGAGCGTGTCGGCCACGGCTCGAGTAGTGGCTTTTCTGGAAAGTCTCGGGTGGATAGTCAATCTGTCCAAGAGCCACTTGGTGCCATCACAAAATCTTGAATATCTCGGTGCATGATTCAAGATGAGCGTGGGGAAGATTTTCCTAACAGACAAGCGGGCGCAGGGCTTGCGGCGCCTAGTTAGGAGATTTCTGGACTGCAAGGCACCTTCAGCGTGGCGTTACCTGCAACTGCTGGGTACCATGGCAGTGACCATAGAGATGGTGCCGTGGGCAAGGGCTCACATGCTGCCCTTGCAGGGAGCGCTGCTTTGCAGATGGTCGCACCAGCTGACCCAACATCTGCCCTGCCCGGAGGACGTCCGTCGAAGTCTGCAGTGGTGGCTGGTTCCCGAATCGCTGGGGCGTGGGAAATCGCTGGAGACTCCGGCCTGGGTGTCACTGATGACAGATGCTTCTCTGCTGGGCTGGGGTGCCCACTGCCAAGGCAGGTTCACTCAAGGCCGGTGGAATGCTCAGGAGCAGGGGTGGCCGATCAACCGGTTGGAGCTACGAGCGGTGGCTCTTGCGTTGCAGGGGTTTCACTCGGTCCTCGGAGGAAAGGCAGTCCGGGTATTCTCCCACAACGCGATCGCAGTGGCCTATGTCAACAAGCAAGGAGGAACCAGCAGCATAGCGCTCAAGGTGGAAGCCGCGGGGTTATGCGACTGGGCAGAAGCGAATCTTCTGGATCTCTCGGCGGCGCACGTGGCCGGGGTAGACAATGTTCAAGCCGATTTCCTCAGTCGGGTGCGGGTGGATCTGGGGGAATGGATCCTTCATCCCGAAGTTTTTCAGATGGTGGCCCGCAGGTGGGGCACTCCAGTCATGGACCTCATGGCGACCTTCGACTCGGCAAAGGCGAGCCGATTTTTCAGCAGGCGAAGAGAGAGGATGTCGGAGGGCTTGGATGCCCTCATTCAGGACTGGCCGGAGGGGCAGCTGCTCTATGTGTTTCCTCCGTGGGTCCTCATCGGAAGAGTGGTGCAACGGGTGGAAAGCTTCAGGGGACAGGTGATTCTGATAGCTCCAGATTGGCCGCGCCGTCCCTGCTACGGGGATCTCGTCCGGCTCCTGGTGGCGAAGCCTTGGCGACTTCCGGCCAGACCAGACCTGTTGTCTCAGGGGCCCCTGTTCATGCCCCACGTGGCTCGATTCTCGCTTATGGCCTGGCTCTTGAGAGGGCGCAGCTGACGTCCCATGGCTACTCGGGGGCAGTCATCTCTACCTTGTTGAAGGCCAGGAGGAGGTCTACCTCGTTAGCGTATGTGCGCATCTGGAGAATTTTCGAGGGTTGGTGCGCGGACAAGGGGTGCCCGGCCTTGAGGGCCACCATCCCTCAGATATTAGCCTTCTTGCAGGATGGTTTTAACAAGGGATTAGCGTCGTCGTCGCTGCGGGTGCAGGTCGCAGCGGTGTCTTGTTATAGGGGCAGAGTGGGCGGACAGGCGATTGGGAGCCAAAGGGACGTCAAGCGCTTTTTGAGAGCGGTGTCTCTCTTGCGGCCTCCGTGCAGACAGATCGTCCCTAAATGGCATCTCCCGTTCGTGCTGGACGCTCTAGAGCGCGGCCCTTTTGAGCCCCTAGTGCAGGCGTCCCTCAAGGATCTTACGCTCAAGGTAGTTTTCCTGGTGGCAATCTCTTCGGCCCGCCGCATCTCCGAATTGCAGGCTTTATTTATTTATTTATTTATTTTATTTACATTCTCTTATATACTGCGCTATTCTGCATCAGTGCAGTTTACATTGAACAAACTGAAATTACATTAAACAGGGCATTATAACTTGGAGATAACTATTTTACTTTGTCCTGTAGAGAGCCCTACCTTTCTTTCTTTTCGTCCAAGGTGGTGCTGAGAACTGTGCCCGCTTTCCTTCCAATGGTGGTTTCGCCGTTTCATGTTAGTCAGGACGTCTCCTTACCGGTGTTCCCTAGGGGCCTTCCAGGGTCCGCCTCACAGAACTTGCATTGACTGGATGTTGGTCGAGCATTAAAGCACTATCTCAAGCGGACGGCGCCTTTTAGGAGGTCGGACAGGCTTTTTGTTTTGTTCGCCGGTCGCCGTCAGGGTGAGGCGGCGTCGAAGGCGTCTATTGCGAAGTGGATAAAGGGGGCCATTGCTTCGGCTTATATCTTGAAAGGTAAGATGGCCCCGGAGGGGCTGAGAGCTCATTCCACCCGGGCACAGGCCACTTCTTGGGCGGAGCGACGGTCGGTGTCTCTGGAAGAAATTTGTAAGGCAGCGACCTGGTCGTCCTTAAATCCCTTTGTGAAGCACTATCGGTTAGATGTCCTACGGGCAGGGGACGCTTCATTTGGAGCGGCGGTGCTTCAGGCTGGCCGTCAAGGTCCCCCCCCCCCCCCCGTGCTTCTTGATGGCACTGCTCTGGTACTACCCAGAGGTTTCGGGACTAGACTGGGGACACGATCAGGAAGGTGAAATTAGACTTACCTGCTAATTGTAGTTCCTGGAGTGGACACAGTCTAGTCCCGTATCCCTCCCTGGTGTTTGCTTGGTCTTCCAGCCTGAAGTGTTGGAGGCCATTCACAGGTAAGTCGGGAGAGTACTTGCAAATCTCTTATGCATGGAGGGGGGTTCTTTGGCGATACGATGAATCTTTCTTGTAGTGTTCTTCCTTTTTTTCCTCTCCTCTGGATGAAAAGAGGGGTCTGGTCAGTCTTAAACCTCTCCTCTGGATGAAAGGAGGGGTATGGTCAGTCTTAAAGTTACACTTTAATTAGGTTTATGGGTGTAGCCCTAGTTTCTCTATATCTACATATGTTTGTTCTTTATTCTTACTTGTTGCTCCGGTGAGTCTGCTTTGTCAATAGGTAACTGGTGACAGGAGGCGGATCTGGGATGGATATACCAGTAATGTCACAAAAGAGGAGTTTCTCAGTCTCCAAGCTGCTGTATGAGATGGGGAACCCAGAGGTTTCGGGACTAGACTGTGTCCACTCCAGGAACTACAATTAGCAGGTAAGTCTAATTTCACCTTCCAAGTCTCTCAGCCTTGTCCTCTCTGAGTGCCCCTTTTACCTGTCGATTACTAATGATCCAACTGACTCCATTACAGGCTTCTTGCTTCAAATGTACCTGAAAATGTTTTTATTATGAGATTTTTCCTCTGTGAGTGGCTACAGTAACCTCTATTGGCTCTATCAGAATAGTATATCTTGAACTTCTACGCCACCTAATGTTTCCAGAACATGGAAGGCCACTCCTGAATGGTGAGGTAATGGTAGAAGGTGGCCTCAGTTGAAGGGAATCTTAACTGGTATAAAGACCAAGCTCACAGGCAGTTTCCTGTCTTTGGCTGGCTAAACCACTGCACCCTAGTGGCAGGTATCTTCTGCTGTAGTAGCCATTGTATCACAAGGGAGGAGTTAGGACTTCTGGCTAACTCAGCCATTGAACCAAAATAAGAGTAATGACAAGGGCAGCTTAGGCCACTGCACTGCATCCTGCTTAAGGAGTTTAAGAAGCCAAATTACAGGAGGAAGGCTCTGAATGTCCAGAAGGAAAAGGGTGCTGATCCTAGAAAAAGGGAAGAAGAGGATACAGTCAGGGCCGGCCCAAGGGTTTTTGCTGCCCCAGGCAGAAGCCCCCTTCTGAGCTGTGCAGCCCCTCCCTTTTTGAGCCGCTACCCTCTGCTGCCACCAATTCCGTTGGCGGGATCAGTTGGGGGGGGGGGTATGGCTCAGCTTGGTGCAGTGGCAGCGGCATTGGCAGTGGCCTGTAGCAGGTCATGTGACCACCCTCCAACAGGAAGTTGTGTCCGAGGTGGGGTCAGAAGGAGTAGGTCATGTGTGCTGAAACACATGGCCTGCCACAGGCTCCATGCCAAGTGACCCACAGAGGTCTGCAGTCACTGTCTGAGACAAAGAGGACCTGGTATTACAGGAATACACCGCCATGAGATCACACCTAAGTCCCAGTTCTATCTGCAGATGGTATCGATGGGATGACGGAGCGGATTTCTCAATTCAGGGAAAGTCCCAGCAGAAGAAAAGTGTCTGAGTTTGTTCTATTTTTTATACTCTGCCAGTTTCCTAATATTGTTTTGACCCTTAAAGACTTTCAGTAAACTTTTGGTTCACAACAAAATCTGGTGTGGACTAAGTCACTGAAAGTGTTGGGGTGTGGAATGAATGGATCCAAGGAGCCAAAGGCCTCCTAGTTAAAAATGATCCCAACCTGGAACCCAGGAATTCCATAGAGTTTAACCTGAAAGTTGCAGTGTTAAGTTCCTGAAGTTGTACCCCTGGTTTACCACACGGCAGAAAACAGCCTTTGTGAGGGGCCCCATGCTAATAGGAGCTACCACCTTCCCTGGAAGATCTTTAATCAGATCAAGTATAGTTACAGTTGTGGTCAACATTATTGGCACCCTCGCATTTTAGGTATGTTGTGTACAATATCTTGATTGTATGCAATCATAATATTTTAATAGTATGTTCAAAGGTATACAACAAAAAAATATGTCTGTGCAACTTAGACGTAGCAATTTCAGAGAAAAATAACAAAATATGACATGGACAGGATTAATGGCACCCTTCACTAATATTTGGTTACACAGTCCTTGGCAGTGATGACAGCCTCCAAACATTTCTTGTAGCCATCTATAAGTTTTGTGCATCTGTCTGCTGGTAGTTTCTCCTACTCTTTAACTGTGATTTGTTCCAGCTCATGAATGTTTCCAGGATTCCTTTTACCTATGACATATTTCAGCTTTTTCCAAAGGTTCTTGACTGGATAGAGATCGGGACTTGTTGCTGGTCAGTTTAAAGCAGTTCATTTGTTCCTTTTTAACCATTCTTTTGAACTTTTGGATATATGTTTTGGGTCATTCTCCTGCTGGAAGACCCATGACCTTTGACTCAGACCTAGCTTTCTGAAACTAGCTAGCTCTTTTTCATAAGTTTCACATTTTAGTTTATTATTTGTATGATATAGTTTTAAATAATTTATGTATATATTTTTTTATTTTAATCCAGTAGTTTTTACATGGTTTTATGTACATTTCATGACAGTTATTATTTTAACTTGAGGTATCCTTTCCTCTCTGATTTTATTATAGCTCATTGTCTTGTTATAATTTTCTCATTGTATTTTTGAAGTATGAATCCAGCCTATTGTATGTTTTATATGTTCTCTGTTTCTCTTATGCTGTTTTATCTTTATTTAATTTTTGTACTTCATAATGGGTGATTACTTCTGTTGTATCATTTTAATATTTTATACATGAGTTTTATTTAGAGTTTGTTTTAACCCCTGATGAAACCTTTGCTGAAACACAACCATGTTGGGTGAATGGTATTCCTTTGTGTTCTTCAATAATATCTGTTGCTACCACTTCACTCGGGCTAGTATGTTTGACTTTTGTGAGTGTGCTGTGTTTTGATATGTTTGAGATGATTCAGAGCTTTCAAACCCTTGCCATTTGCCCCCAGACTCTGTGTTTGTGACATGCTAGCAAGGTGGGTGAAACTACTATCTGATCAGATGTGGGGATAGTTACACCTTTGCTAGTGGCATAATTGTGCCTCTAGCATGCCCCTAGCATGGCCGCTACTGCCTACTCTGTGCCCTAACTCGACCTTAACACTATCTATTCACCTGCTGCTCAGGTAGTGTGGTGTTTTTAGAGTGGGAGCCTTTTGGGTGCACACTTTTGGCTACCGCATGGTCAAAATGCATATTTTATAAAATATATGGGTATATAGCAACTCTACCACAGCTATGCCCTTCCACTCTCTCTGCTCCTGCATCAGTCATGACTTCCCATCTTCTCAGTCACTTGGCCTCTGAAGCATTCATAATCATTTGTTTACTCACGCACCCAGCTTTCCTTACATGCATAAGCACCATCCCTCGCTCATTCACACAGTCGCCATGATACCAACAACTTCCATCTCTCGACCCTCACCACCAATAAAACCCTATCACTCACTCAGCCCACTGCCATTGATCAGTCCCCACCCACTCAATCACTCAGAGCCACTCTCCACTATTAACTTTCCCAGCCACTCACTAGCTCATTAAGATGCATGTTTACGAAAGAACGGGAGCGCAGGGTTTAGCATGGGGTTAATGAGTGTATTGGACCCAAGGTAGCTGGGAGAATTTAGCCAGAAGGCTCCCATGCAGTGAGTGAATAGGTGGGGTTAGGGCAGAGATGGAGCACAGAGTGGACAGAAGCAGCCATGTGGTCATGCTAGCCGCACAAGAGAGGCACAAAGATGCCCCTTGTACATGTGCAACTACTGCCAGCCACTGACGAAGTGGTAGTTGCACCTGCCTTGCTAGCGCATCACAAACACACATTTGGGTCATGAATCCCACATGGTTTAGAGGCCATAACCATGCCATACACATACCATTCATCACACTGCAGGATAGCAAATTTCACACATGAAACAGGCACGCACCTAAGACATGAGTATCGGATGGGTGGCATAGTGCCTCTGTCATGGCAGTGGAGCATCACAATCTGACAGCCAGAAAACTAGGGCCTGCAGCACATGTGTGTACCCATTGCGAGAGTGGGCACATCTCTACATACACAGCAATTTATTTGTGTATTTATTTATTTGATATTTATCCTGTCCTTTCAAATTGTTCATGGCAGGTTACAAATTACATACATATTAATACAAGTAGCATAACACAGACTGACAATACCTCATCATAACACATAAGATAAGAACATAAGATATGCCATACTGGGTCAGACCAAGGTCCATCAAGCCCAGTATCTTGTTTCCAAAAGTGGCCAACATAGGTCACAAATACCTAGCAGTTTCCCCAAAACACATAGGTTCCACAGTGCTTGTAATGGGGCAACCAGTGGATATCCAGGGTCCCCTTTAATAATGAATTCCAGAGTTTGATTACATGTTGAGTGAAAAAACGTCTTCTCTTATTAGTCTTAAATAGGTTACCCTGTAACTTCATTGCATGTCCCCTAATCGTTCTATATTTTGATCACTTTTCCTGGTTGAAGAGCCCTAACCTTTTTAGCCTCTCTTCATAGGGGTATCCTTCCATCACATTTACCATTTTGGTGGCTCTTCTCTGTACCTTTTCTAATAACGCTATATCCCTTTTAAGATACGGCGATCAGAATTGCACACAATATTCAAGGTGTGGTTGTACCATGGAACGATACAGAGGCATTATAGTATATTTTGTTTTATTCTCCATTTCCTTATGATTTCTTGCATTCTATTTGCTCTCTTGGCCACCGCTGCACACTGGGCCGAGGATTTCAACATGTTATCTATGACGACGCCTAAATCTTTTTCCTGCGTGGTGTTTTCTAATGTGGAACCTTGCACACTTTGGGCTGTTCTTTCTTAGGTGCATAACTTCATAAAAAGGATAGTACAGGACATTACTTAATTTACACGATCTTGCGAGATCTTACAATGTTCATCATATCTCAGGGAAAAAGGTACGTTTTTATCGCCTTTTGAAAACATAACAGATTGTCCATAGAAAAGTAATTTTTTTTTTTATACCACGCTCTTTAGAATCAGTCTGGTTTACGTGTATACTAACAGGTACTTTCCATTCGGTAGTAGTGGCAGAGAACACAAATAAGCATTACGACTTGCACATTCAAGATGAAAATGTTTGCAAGAGGGAACCCTTTAACCAAAATTCTGATTGAGACCTCAGAGTATGTGCTGGGATATTCTTCTGCAATTTATTTACAACATAGGCTGGAAGCTGACCATAAAGATATTTAAAAGCCAAGACAAGCATTTTAAAAATATAACACTTTTCAATCGGTAGCCAGTGAAGTGAGTTTTGATAAGGAGAGACTTGATCTCTAAACCTCAAATCAAAAATCAGTCTACTACATCCTCCGGCAACAAATTCCAGAGTTTGATTACACGTTGAGTGAAAAAATATTTTTTCTTATTAGTCTTAAATAGTTTACCCTGTAGCTTCATTACATGTCCCCTAGGGGTATGTTTACTAAAACCCCGGTAATGTGCGGGCCGCGTTAGTGTGTGGGTGCCATATAAGGAGTGGGCGTTTCTTTCTGAAAAAGAAAAAACGGGATTTAAATATGCAGTAGGGTGCGTGGCACCCATGTGCGCCCCGCACATTAGCCCATGAGAAAGCTGCGTGGGAGGCATAAGTGGCGCACTGATGTGCAAGTAGAAGAGCAGAGCCACAGCACAATGGTTAAGACATTTACCAATGGTGCAGGGTTCAGGGGTTCAATCCCCCACAGTGCCCAATGAAGACAACTGGCTGAGGCATTACTTTAGGAGGCATTTCAATATTGGGCGGCATAAGGCAGTGCGCTATTGCTTTAGGAGGCATTTTAATATTCGGAGGCATAAGGCGGCGCACTGATGTGCAAACACAGGAACAGAACCACAGCACAATGGTTAAGATACTGCCCAATGATGCAGAGTTCAGGAGATCAATCCCCCAAAGTGCCCAATGAACAAGGCTGGCTGAGGCATTACCTATTATGGGGAAGATTGCCTAAGGAGGCATTTTATTTATATTTTAATTACTTCTACTAGCAAACGCACTCTCAAAGCGTGTTAACATAAGGCGCCCCATAAGGCACATTTTAAAGTGCACTGTCCGCCAAGGCACCCTAGAATGTTGCTTATAGGGCGCTTTATAGGGTGCCGTATGAGTTACCGCAAGGTCATAGCACTGTTTTTGATGGCAGCACTGTGCAGTTTAAGGAATGAAAAGCATAAGTAGGTGCGCTGACATGCAAAGATAAACAGCAGTGGAACACAATGGTTAAGACACTGACCAATGATGCAGGAGTCATGGGTTCAATCCCCCACTGTGATGAATGAAGAAGGCTGGCTGAGGCATTACCTGTTATAGTTAATATTGCTGTAGGGGGCATTTTATTTTTATTTTAATTAGTGCTGCCAGCAAACACACCCTCAAAGTATTGTAACATAAGGTGCTGCATAAGGCGCCTCATAGGGTACCCCAGAGGGCACATTTTAAAGTGCACTGTCCGCCACGGCAACTTAAAATGTCCCCTATAGGGCACCCTATAAGTTGCATCACTGGATTATGTACAGTGCACCTTATATGGACGGTAACCATAAGGTGCCCTATAAAGCGCCCTCAGAGGCACCTTATGGATACAGTACACTGAGGGTGTTTTTGCTGGCAGCAATAATGTACATTAAAAATAGATAATGCTTTGGGCAGCCCTATCAAATAACCACGCTGTGGGTTTGAACCCATGACCTCTGGCTCCACAGGCAGTGAAATAACCATTGGGCTATAGCTCTATAGCTACTGGCAAGTCCCTGGCTGGCTGCAGAGGGAGTGTACATCACCACAAAGACAGTCTGCTGTGGTCACCAGGATAGGGTTAGCACACCCGTACCCATGATGCACTGCACATGCAAATCAGCTGTCCACAGATAAACACAAGATGGGGTATGCACCCACACAGCACCTCGGCCTGGTAGGGAGAACTGACCATGTCCACCCCCACAGCACCTCGGCCTGGTAGGGGGTACTGACCATGTGTTTTACTGGCACAGAGTAGCTACACACCGTCACATTGTGCGGGTACTGTGCTCACCCTGAGGGTGTGGTGAGGCACCCAGCACCAGGTCCACAGCACCTTCCATGGCAGAAATAGGCCATGATGCAGGTACAAAGTAGTGTTAATGTGTGAGATAGGTAGTTTCTGCAGAAACACCTTGGGTATATTTGTCTTTCTCAATCAGGTGTTGTCCCATGGAACCCTAGGAGGATTATCACCCCACTCCCCTAGGGCTGAGGGTGGCAAACAGGGTCTCCCATCAACTTATCCACATTCTACCTCCCTGCAATGGTGGCAGTAGAGGGGACCATCAACCCCAGTCCTGCTAGGGAAAAGACACCCTTCAAGGCAGTCAATGCAGCTCTGTACATAACCATAACACAATAGCAGACAGACATTAGGCCTGTATATGCTAAGCTGCACCCCACCACCATCTGATATTCTTCTGCAGCAAGCCTTCAGCCACTGCACCCTGCAAGGCACTCCATCAAGACACATACCAGCTGCAAACAGTCTGTTAGTTAGTCCATAGTGCATGTTCCTGGTGGAAATGCATGCACCCAGAACTGGGATGGCAGCACACACAAGCAGATATATCAGTGACTAAGCCCCAAAAGGAAACCCATAAATATCACATGAGAGAAATACTGTATAGCACTATGGGGGTGCCTAGCCATGCTGTCGTCACTGCACAGTCAGGGTGAGAGTGATCTCCCAGCAGGACATACTGAGGTCACCCTGTCTGTGTAGGTGGTGGCCGGGCACTAAAATGTCCCAGTCAGTACCCTATGCTCTGTGCAGATGCACCCTGACCAGGCCACCCGGTCCGGGCTATACCCATGGCACCTTGCTCCTCATTATGTACATTGGCAGGCCAATACTGGCAACAGTGCTGGCAGTGTGGGCTGTGGAAGGTGTTTGCAGCCACCACACACTGTATAGACAGACACACACTCCGACACCTATGCCAGCATTGTGCTACTATAGAGGAGTTCAGCAGCCATGCCCACCACACCAGTCCTGGGCACAGTACAGGCATGGATATGGTACGCAATACTGTTGGGGGTCACTCCCCAGGGTGGTAAACACTGTCAGAGACCAGACCTGAAGCACACACCGCAGACATCAGAATGATTATTATGATGGAGCTCAATCAGCAAACTGTGCTTAACGTAGGAATTGGTATCTGCCAGTACTCATAGCAAACGTTTGAGAGCTGTGTACCGTATACCCAGGTGTAGGGTTGCATTGCTAAGGTATGCAAGTGCTAGTATTGGGAGATGCACTCAGGGCCCAATTTCCTGCCTCTCCAGGAGGCATTGGTCAATGGGGCCTGTGGGTGTGGGTGTGGGTGTGTCTGCCCCTGTTGGCTGCTGCTTTACAGCAGAGGTTCCCAACTCCAGTCCTGGTGTGCCAAACACTGTTCAGGTTTTCATGCTGTCCCTCATGAATATGCATGAGCTACATCTGCATACCATGGGGGTGGTGCATAGATATGCAGCACAGGCATCTTTATTAGAGGCAGCATGGAACCTGAATGGTGTGTGGCCCTCTCGGACTGCATTTGGGAGACTCTGCTCTAGGTAATGCGCCTGTTTATGGTATCTGTGCTCGGTGGGGTAAAATATAGGCGTATTAACCATGCGTATGTTCTCAGCAATAAAGGTTTTTCCTTACTATCACGGTTTAGTTGTGGGAAAACTATGTGGACTGGATTGGCAGTAGCCCCAGCTGGGCTTTGAACATGTGACCTTCTGTTTGCATTCCCTGGGGAGTCCATGACTGTACATCCGACAGAGCCTGTCTGTTGCAGTGGACGGTGCCAGCCTGCACAGGGCTAGGCCACTGTCTGCTGTGCCTAGCAGCCACTGCCCCCTGCACCACCTGTACCCTTCTGCCAACATGCTGACATGTCCTTATCTTGGAAACAGCATATGACCTGATTGAGTTGTGGCATTCCAGGACTGCATTTGGGGGACTCGGCTGTAGGTAATGCCCATTGTTATGGTGTGTGTGCGGTGTAGGGTAAAATATAGGTATTTGAACCATGCTTATGTTCTCTGCAATAAAGGAGTGTCTTTACTATCTCTGTTTAGTGGTGGGTAAAATATGGGGACTGGGTTGGCAGGAACCCCAGCTGGGATTTGAACCTGTGACCTTCTGATCCTGCAGGCACTGGCTTTGTCTGCTGCACCACACTGTGGCCACAGTGACAATGCAATCCCTGGAGATAGGAAACCTGTCCGAATGAGTCAGAAACCCTGCTCTGCACAATTTTACTGTGGGCGGGGCACAAAAACGCACTATTAGCGTGCGCTAAGGTACCTTAGTGCACGCTCAAGTGCGCCCTGCACAATTGCGCGGTTTAGTAAACATACCCCCTAGTCTTTCTATATTCTGATAATGTAAACAATCGATCTACATTTACCCGATATACTCCGTTCATTAATTTATAGATTTCTATCATATCTCCCCTCAGACGTCTCTTTTCCAGATTAAAGAGCCCTAACCTTTTTAGCCTTTCTTCATAGGGGTATCTTTCCATCCTCTTTACCATTTTGGTGGCTCTTCTTTGAACCTTTTCTAATAATGCTATATCCTTTTTAAGATACGGTGACCAGAATTGCACATAGAACTTTGCACTTGTCCACATTAAATTTCATCTGCCATTTTGATGCCCTTTTTTCCAATTTATCAAGATCCTCTTGCAATTTTTTCACAATCCTCATAGGTTTTAACAACTTTAAATAGTGAATTTCCTAGTTTTTTTGTTGGAACCTCTAAGCATGTAAAGTCTGAATCTGATTAAGTTTCTCTGCCTCCTTCTCATGTTTCCACAGATGCCTCACAACATTCGCTGCTTCTTCAGATGTTCTAACCACAGGCATATATTTGTCCCAGAGGGCTTGGAGGTTTCAGTTTCTTCAGAGCTGTTCTCAGTGGAAAAGGGACAATGAAGAATCCAGATCTAACAAGCTAGTGGCAGTAGTCACTTTAACAGGCTTTTCAACCCCAAATTCAAGGGAAACCCCTTCCCACCATGTGTTTTGGTAGATGAGATGCTTAGTCCTGAAGGCTCCATAGAGCACTTCACAGCAGGTTACTTCCTGAACCTCTTCTCTGCATGCTGACCATCTGGTTCCCTAGGAGAATGGAAACAAGAACCTGCAAATGCAGCAGTCTTGTTAGGGACCAAGAACTTTTCTCCACTTTTCTTTCCTTAACTGGAGTTTCTGCAGACCTCCTTCCTAGAGACCTACAGGTTCTTCACATGAACAGGAAGACTAGGCCGATAAGCCTGGGCCTGGGATAGAGTGCTTCCCTATGCCTTAACATGTTGGCTCAGCCTCTCCCAGCCATTGCAGAACTAGAGAGCCAGAACTCAGAGCTCCACTAGGCACGTCTGCTCCCCATGGAGTTAGGAAGTCACTGTGAAGTTAGGGGCATTACCAGTTGTGAGCCTCAGGGATCGGTCCTTGGTCCTATTCTTTTTAACATCTTTGTAAGCGTAATTGTGGAAGGTCTGTCAGGAAAGGCAAACCTCTTTGCAGATGATATCAAAATCTGCAACAGGATAGCCACTCTGGAAGGTGGGGATCTAGTGAAGCTTAAAGAATGGTTGAGAATTTGGCAATGGGTATTTAAAGCTAAAAAATGCAGGGTCATGCATTTGGGCTGCAAAAATTCAAGGGAACAGTACAGTATAGATGGTGAAGTACTTAAATGCACAAAAGAAAAGTGGGACCTGAGGGTGATTGTATTGGATGATCTTAAAGTGGCCAAAAACGTATCCATCAAGAGAAAAATCACTTCAATAATAATTCCCTGACTGCAAACCTGAGTCTTGATTTGAAGCTCTACTCCCTGCCAAAAACATTGGGGGTAGGGGAGGAGCTATTACAATGAATCCACAATACCTCCATTTTTGAAGGATTAATCTGTATTCTGTTTAACCAAATCCAAACTGAACACCAATCTGGTAAATCCAAAGGTTTGATCTACATCCAAGGGGACATACAGCTGAATATCATCAGCATAAGAGTGTACCTGAACCCCTTGGGCTTAAATCACATCAATTACAGGCTTAATGTAGATGTTAAAAAGATGGCTGTCTTGACAGTATGCAGGCTACATATGTACATGGATAGATGTGGGAGAGCTCAGAAGCCTTATGAGAAGAGACTTGAAGACCTAAATATGTACACTTTGGAGGAGAGGAGGGATAGGGGAGATATGATTCAGACCTTTAAATACTTAAGGAGAAATAATGAACAAACAAACCTCTTCCAAAGACGGGGAAGCTGTAATACGAGAGGGCATAACATGAAGCTGCAAGGTGGAAAATTGAAAGGCAATATCAGGAAATACTTTTTCACTGAGAGGGTGGTGGATGCTTGGAATGCACTCCTGATGGAGGTGGTGGGGGCAAATACGGTGACAGAATTCAAAATGGCATGGGACAGACACAATGTATCCATTTATAGCAACAGGATAAAATCAAAATAAACGGAACCATCTAACTTCTCAACATATAGGGGTGTTCTGCATGGAGCGGTGGGTTCACCCCTAAACAAAGACATGGGGAGGGGTGGCCTGAGGGGCAGCCTGCACAGAGTTGCACCTACTCCTGCCATCTTACTCCAGCCTTCTTACTGGGCAGACTAGATGGACCATACTGGTTTTATCTGCCGTCATTTACTATGATACTATGTTAGATGAGTTGGGAGATAGGGCCTATGCTCATTGAAACAGCAACTACTGCCCAGATGGTCAGGGATGGAAAGTGTAAAGTTCAGCCAGGGGCGGGTCATGCAAACGTGGTGAACCAACCAGTGGCGGAAGGAAAGTATGGCACCAAACTGTGCTAACAGATGATCATCTCCCCTGCATAGGTGGCAATCCTTAGAGTATATACTTTTTAACTTGTTATAAGTTTGTTCATGTGGCACATCTGAAGCCCAGAAATTCTTTTGAGGTTTTTATCTCTTAGGTCCCGAAGATCTCATAAATACATCTGCCTGATCCAAGTCTTTACTAACATGAAAAAGAGATTATTTTCAACAAAATTAAACAGAAAAACGTGAGTATACCTTTCTGTGTCTATATTTTAATCACAAATTCATACAGAGCAATATAAATAATAGAACAGTCTAACCTAATGCTCTATGCTATTTCATTAACTGACAGTTTTTATAAACTGCTTCATTCATGATCTCATTTCAAATAGAAAATGTTATCAGATGAATCGTTTAATATACGAGTAATGCTATCAGCAGTATTTAAAGGGGTAATTTTAAAAATCATTGTATTTATTTATTTGAAATTTATTTATATCTGAGACTTCTGATTCTCTATATTTATCATTTGGATATATTTTTAAAGTACATAGGTGTTTTCTCACAGTCAGAAAATAGGGATTTATCATTGTATTTGTGGAACAAAAAACATTCTAGTGACTTTTTAGATGGATTCCAGATCAATTTTATTTAATGACATAAAATACAGTTTTCCAGGGTCAGCACATTCTCCCAGCCAAAGCATCACTCTCTTCTCCAAGCCCCAGCAACACTATCACTGCCCCCTTCTCTAAACCCAAACAACAGCGCCCCCCCCCCTCCCTCCCTCCCAGCCCCCTGCATCAGCCTCTCTACCTGCACACAGAGGCAGGAGTTTGAGCTTTTTTGCCCCCAATGCTCTCTGTTACTCCTCTTTTCAACCGGTGCTGGAAAAGGTTTGAAACCAAGAAAAGGAAGTGTACTTCCCAGCAGCAGAGAGAAACAATGAAAAGTGGCAGAAGCTTTTTTCAGCCCTCCCAACTGCTGGCCTTCCTTAATACTAGGTGCTTGGAGAACCAGGTGATTTCTCCTGTGGTACCACTTGTTCACGTTTTCTGGAATTTCCTTCAATATGAATATTGTTTTTTCCTTTTCTTGGATCTCTCAACTGGGGGCTGGAGTGGGAGTGATTGATAACTGTGTTACCTTAAAAAAATGTGTTTTGTTTTATTGTAAGATATCATGATCATATCTCAATTTCTGTACAAGATGTATTCTTGATTAATATTGTAAACTTGCATAAAAATTAAAAAAAAAGTGGCAGAAGTATAAAGCACAAGCTCCCACATTCGCCAAGGGACTTTGGCTGTAGTTTTTGGCTCTGATGATATTATCTTGTTGCAGCAGCAGCTGCTGGGTGATGTTACTGGAGCACTGAAAAAGGGGCCATTTTTTAAGGGCTTTTGGTTATAACCTAACCCCCAAATTTCTCTTTGCAGTTGTTTTATTGGATTTTCTTTTCAGATATAGCTGAAATTCTAAAGCCTTATTTATTTTCCACAAATCCTATGTCCTTACTGGATTAGAATGAGCATACACAATCAAAAGACTGAGCATCTTTTATATATGGAAAATGACCCTGATAAAATTGTAGGGGTGCATATGTGCATAAAATATAGGTCCACAAAAATACAACACCTACTTTAAAGTCAGTTGGTCCAGGGAAGGAGTATCCAAGTGCTTAGAACTAAGAGACCAGGATTTGATTCCCACTAGTACTTCTTGTGTCCTTAAGCAAGTCACTTAGCCTGTGTTTGTATCTACATTTCCTCTATGTGTGCATCTGTGTCTCTTCTGTATGTACTATGAAGCCACTTCCATTCATGCATGTCCATCCCCCTCTACGTCCGGGCAGAAGTGAGCATGCAAAGTTAGACCCAATTCTGATCCCACATCCCCTGCGAGATCAGAATCAGGTTTAGCGCCTGGATGTGCAGGTCTGGACCTGATTCTGTTGAGCTGTACCTCCAGCAGCTACCCAGCTAACTCGGCCGGTCCTGTGAATGGAGCTGCGGTGCCATGGCGTCCCTTCGCTATGCCGAGCTGTGATCCTGGCCCGCCGAACCCAGATGCCTGTTCCCCACAGCCTGACCCCCGATCTGGCCTTCCAAGGACTGGGTCAGGCTGTGTGTAACTCCCTGCACCCCCTCACCTATGTCACCAGGTCCCATGACACGATCCCCCTCCGTCCAGGGGGACTTATTCCACCTTCAAGGTGAAATAAGTCCTCCATCTAGATTCAATGCTCTGAATCAGCCCTGTATGTCCGGGGTCATGGCCTTCCCATGACCTTCCCTCGTTCCGCCTCCAGAGCACCCCTCCCACCCCCATCTAGGCCTCCCTGTACAAACTTGCTGTACGTATGGGGAGGGGATTGATGGGGCCAGCAAGGGTACGAATAGCAGGGATGGACGTCCTGATGGGGCCACACCATCCTACAAATTACCCCGCTATTGGTGGGAAAGAATGACCCCCTATGTCTGTGTTTGTGTGCATACAACTGTTTTGTATGTTTCTCTGCTGTGTGTCTGTATGTATGTGTATCTCCAGTTTGTGTATGTGTATTTGTGAGCTAGCAAGTGTGTTTGCATATGTGTGTTCATGCATGCTTGCATGTATGTCTTTGCATGTGTGTGCGTGCATGCATGCTTGCATGTATGTGTCTCTCCATGTGTGTGCATGTTTGCTCTGTGTTTGTGTATGCATATATGTGTGTGTTTTTATCTGTGTTGTTTCTTTGTGCGCCTGCAATTGGGAAAGGAGATGAGAACAGCAGGACGTTTGACAGGTGCAGATTCATAATTGCTATGCTACTTTGAATCAGTGCTTGTATGCTGCAACTGTTGAAAGAGCTTTTCCTGTAGAAATGCAGTCAGGCACTTTTGTTGCTTTTGGGGGGAGAGGGCATAATTTCTCCTCCATCTCCCACCACATGCAAAATCTCAACTTGTATGTCACAGCTCACTATCTCCTGTAATGGGGAAAAGATATCCTGTGATAGAAAAACAGAGGAACCTATGAGCAATAGGGCTGTTTCTAGCAGGAAGGAAGATATCAGGACACCCAGTTGCCAAGAGCAACACAAACATTCCCAGCCACGAGGGAAAGAACCCCGCACAGCTGATAAGCAATCCCCAGCTCATAGCTCTAATAGCTTTCACCTGGGAGGGGGAAGGGCTGGATTAGAGCCTCAGCAAACGTATAAGGGACGTTCACTAGAGACGTATAAGGGACGTTCACTAGAGTTAGTGAGCAGCAGTGGCAGTAGGAGGAGCAGGAGCTTTGGCTTTGGTAGCTCCAGAGAAAGCAGCTCAGAGAATTCAGAGAAGCCAGCAACAGGAAGCAGGAAAGACGTGGTGAATCAGAACCAGCTGGAGTCTGTGTGCAAGCTGAGGTCTGAATCTGGAAAGCAACGTCTGCCCTGGGCTGGTAGGAAAACTTACTTGTGTGACTCTGATTCTGAATGGGAAAGAGAAAGGCAGCTAACAGCTAATAGAGTTAATTGGAGGAGAAAGGCACAGAAACCTTTTAACCAAACCTCAAAACCTATTCCTTATGGTGAAGGCATTCATAAGGAGAAAGTACCAGTCAGGATAACTGGAAAGTATTTGCAAGCTTCAAGAGAGGGAGAATATACGGTGCCAGACATTTGTATGTTGGAAGAGGGTGCTGAGCAGCCTGAACGTAGAGAAAAGCCTCTAAGGTTTAAACCCCTTCTAAAAGGAGCAGTGCACAGACTTGCTCTTGCCTCAAACCCTGAAGGTAGGCCAATTAGCCAATGTAAAGCTGGATACAAGACTTTCTCACGTAGGAGTTATAAGGGACATAACTCTCATTACAATTATATGCCAAGATATGGTGATACAGACCCTTACCTGCTAGAGGAGATAGTAGGGAGGTCACGGGAGCTGGCAGAGGAGAATAATCTGCCAACACTCTATAGGCAGCAGCAGAGTGGTACAGATGGTAGTCAGATTGAATCAATGATAATTGATCCACCAGAAACAGAATTATCTGACAATCAGATGGACTGTTCATTGGCTGTATTAAGTGATGTGGTTTCACTGTGCTGAAGAGATACAGTTGTGGAAATAATTTAACTGCCTGTTTAAAAGTACAAGACTTTACTTTATCCTATCCTTTTTGCCAGAGTGTATGGCTTATGTTTCTTTATTACCTGTGTTTGGAATCCGTCCCCGGGAGGGGAAATAAAACCCTGTCTTGACCTTAACCATTCGTGCCTCAACTACCTTATTGCAAAGGAGCCCAACTACAACCTTTCAATAAAAGGTCCCCCTGCAGTCCAACCAGTACGCTAACGCTACAGGCGGCCCAGGGTGTGACACTCCCCACCAATAACTAGAGCAGTATTCACCCCCACAGCCATCCCATCAGCTGGATCCTACCCACAATTTCTGCTGCTAGTTACATTGGAAGCAGGAAGAAGAGGCTCACTCAAACAGGGGAGAGGAAACTAACCCATTTAGAAAGGCTGCCGCGAGAGAGGATTGGAGAACTGTATGTAGAGAGCCCACTGCTAATGTGCTAGCCATCGGAGCAGAAAGTTAAACCCAGATATTCAATGCCTAGTGGTTGGGGCAAGGTACTTCAGGCCGGAAGGTCGGGGGTTCAAATCCCACTAGAGGACAGCAACCTTGGGCCGGAAGGACTGGGGTTTCTAGTCCCACAGGTGCTCCTTGTGGTCTTGGGCAAGCCACTTAACGCTCCATAGCCCATGTTCCCTGTAAAAATAGTTATCTCCAAGTTATAATGCCCTGTTCAATGTAATTTCAGTTTGTTCAATGTAAACCACACTGATGCAGAATAGCGCGGTATATAAGAGAATGTAAATAAATAAATAAAAAATAAATAACCAGCCCCAGCATTCAATATCCAGGTTTATCACATTTGCCTGGCAACAATGATATGAGCCGCTGCCCGGTCAGTGATACATGGCAAACGTTAGGCCAGGGTTTCCTGGGTTAGCAACTGGTGCCACCTGCGCTCCACCCTGCAATGCCCCAGACACGCTCCAGTGCTAACCAGTTAGCATAAGGGCATATAGAGACAGCAGTCGCAGATATTCAGCAGCACAAACAGTGTTAGAGCCACTGAATATCCAACTCAGTAGCATTTACACAGTCTGCAAAAATCAGCAGAATCCAAAGAAAAAAGATAGTTCTCAATCTTAAACGCTTGAGTACGGAGCACATTTGACAAAGCCCTCCTAAATTTGGAACCTAGGTATGTTTCTAGTTTTCCAACTCATTAATCTAGTCCTGCCCAAGGCAACAGAATAATTTGCCAATACACATAACAACAAATAAAAACACTGTAAATATCAGTCGGCTTTCACAATAGAAATAACAGCAAATAAAATAAAATATATATTTGTAGAATTTTAATGAAGTACATCCCAGTTAGGGAATTATTAGTAATCCCAGTATCTCTGGTGGGTACTGCAGGGTTAAATAGTTTTGGTGTGGAGTCTGATGCAGGATGGTAGTTTTGGGACTGGGTGTAATTTGTAGGGTGGTGTGGCAGAAGGAAGAAGGTATTTTTGGAGGTGGGGAAGTTTGCAGGGTATTGTGGCCACTGCAGGGAGGGATTTTTTGGGGGTGGGTGTAATTTGTGAGGCAGTGGGGCAGTTGCACAGGTAATTTTAGGGACTGGGGATATTTTGGGGGCAATGGGGCAGTTACAGGGGTAGTTTTTGGGAGTGGGGGTAATGTGCAGAGTGGTGGGGTAATTGCAGTGGAGTTTTTGCAAATACTGTAGATAGTTTGTCGGGTGGTGGGTAGTTGCAGAGGATAGTTTTCGGGGAGGGGTGGTTTGAGGAGTGAGTGCAGTTAGTGCAGAGTAGTTTTCAGAGTGTGGTATTTTGTAGGGTGGTGGGACAGTTGTGGGGTTAGTTTTTGGGGATGGGTATTTTGCAAGGCAATGGACAATTGTAAATGAGCAGTTTTGGAGGGAGATAGTTTGGAATGATGGGGAAGTTGGAGTGGGGTATTTTCTGGGTGGGGTTGTTATCAGGGTGGTAAGACAGTTATAGGAAGGTAAATTGTGTGGGTCGGAATAGTTGTTGAAGCAGTGGGGCAATTTGGGTGGGGTTTTTGGGGAGGGGTAGTTTGTGGGACAGTGGAGAAGTTGGAGTAGTGTAAGTTTGGTAGTTTGTGGGGTAGTGTATAGATAGGGTGGCATATTTTTTGGAAGTTGGAGTAATTTGCAAAATGGTGGGGCAGTTGTGATGGAGTAGTTTTGGGGTAAGGGTAGTTTGGGGCAGTGTACAGCTGAGGAAAGGGTAGTTTTTGGAAGTTGGGATAGTGAGTTGGGTGTTGAGGCAGTTATGATGGGGTAGTTTTGGGATATGGGGTAGTTTTGGGCTAGGGTGCTGGCGCAGTAGCAGAAAGAGTTAGTTTTAACTGGTGGGGTAGATTGCAGGGTGGTAAGGCAGTTGAAGGAGGTTGATTTTTGGGGTGGGGAAGTTTGTAGAACAGTGGAGCAGTTGTGGCAAGGTAGTTTTTAGGAGTTGAACAGGTTGCAGAGTTGTATGGCAGTTGTGATGTGGGGTCATTTTAGAGGGGGTAATTGACAATATGGTGAAGCAGTTGCAGGAGGGGCTCATTTTTCAGGGTGGGGCAGTTTGTGAGATGGGACTGGTTGTGTGAGTTATATTTTGGAGAGCATTTTTCAGTTTAGTGAGGCAATTGTAGGTTTTTGGGATGGGGCATTATTCAGGGCAGTGGGGCAGTTGTGGTGAGGTAGTTTTTATGGGTGGGGTAGTTGCCAGGGTGGTAGGACAGTTGCAGGGGGGGGAGGTGTTTATGATGGTGGGGATAGTGGACAGGGTGACGGGGTAGCTAAAGGAGTGATTACATTTTCCTGGGTGGGGGGTAAGTTTGCGGGATAAGGAGCAGTTGCCGTGGGTATTTTTGAGGCGGTGAGGCATTTTCAGAAGGTTGATTTGGGAGTGGGGCAGTTTGCAGTATGATGGGACAGTTGTGGGGAGGCAATTTTTGGGGATGGGGTAGTTGAGGGGTGGTGTGGCAGTTGTAGTAGAGATTAGGTTTTCCTGGTGTGGCAGTTATTGGGGTAAGGGCAGTTGTTTGTGGGGGGGGGGAGTGGGGCAGTTGTGAGGATTTACTTTTTGTGGGATGAAGCAATTAGGGTGGAGAGGCAGTTGTGGGAAGTATTATTTTCATGATAAGAGGGGTAGTCAAAGTAGTAAGTCCCCTAAATGAGAAACCCAGGAGATGGAAACTGTCTGGGTATACCGGCAGTAGCCAGAAAGTTTACTTGATGTTGGTCTTCACAAACCATGCCCCTTCGCAGTGAACCGTCACTAGGGTGAGCACCAGGTCTACTGAAGTGTACTTGACCTACACAAAATTCAATCCTCCAACATTTATGCAAACCTCACAACTTGATGTAAAGCCAGTTCATTATTTAGGGGTAACTGTAGACCAACAGCTAATCTTACAACCATATATTAGGAAAATCATAAGGCTAATATAGTACAAAATAAAAATAGTCCAGCATCTACATCCATTACTTGACTTTCAACATTTTTGCACTGTCTTCCATGCCCTAGTGTTCCCATAGCTGGATTACTGTAACATCCTCTTCCAGGGCTTACCAAAGTATGACTTCGTTCTCTGCAGATGACTCAGAATACTGTCGCCCGCCTAATATACAGAACACATCGGACTGACATATAACACTGATTCTGAAACAGCTACATTGGCTTCCATGGCAAGCCAAACAAAATGCAAGGTTATTCTCACAAAATACAAGTTACTCCATAACCTCTCCTCAGTTTATCTGCAATCGTACCTCATAGGACACTGAATAACAGATCTAGAAGAGCAATCACGCAAAACACTTTCAGTATGCCTACTCTAAAAGTAAAGAGCAGCCAACACACTTCCAATAGAGCCCTTTTACTTTATGCATCGTCCATTTGGAACACTCTTCCAGAGAGCATACATGCTATTCCTGACCTGACAGACTTTCGAAAAAAGCTGAAAGCTCATTGTTTCATTGGTTATTTCAGGAGAGAGGATTGAACATGCATCCCCAACACTTAAGTACAGTAGCATACCGCACATCTCTTGACCTGATATGCTTCTTTTTCAGTTCTATTTCATGACTCTTTGATTCAATTACTTCTGCACTTATGTTGTTATGTCAAGTTAAACATTGTTTCTTTGTAAGACATATTTTATGTAAAGTTAAAAATTTTTCAGTTGACATGTAAATTGCTTTGATTATTAGATAAAGGGGTATGTTTACTAAATGGCGCACTTGTGCGGGGCGCACTTGAGCGCCCTAAAATGATGCATTTAAGTGCTCTTAAGCGCCCCGTATGCGTGCGTATCACATTAACGGGCCCCATACGCGTGCGCCGAAAACGCGCACGTTTGCGGGGCGCTCATGTGTGATAGAGGCGTGGGAAGGCGAAATGAGGGCGGAGGAAGGCCCCCGAGGCGCGGAGAGACGGGGTCAATGGGTGGAATGTGGGAGGGGAGAGACTCCCTGCACAGGAGCGTGCCAGAATTTACAAGGAAAAAATACCGCGAGTGTAACACTCGCGGTAGAGCACATTTAAAGGGAAGAGAAACCATTTCTGTCAGCAATGTACAGCAAAATCGGGGAAACCTAACAAACGTGAGCAGTGTGATACATGTGCACAGAACAAAATAGCAAATATGATATGAAAATGACCACAACAAATTCTAAGAAAATTATAATCCATCTGGGCAACAGTGATATTAATGGGCAACCATACAAAACACTCCCAGGAAAGCTCCAAAAAAAAGAAATGATTTTTTGAAGGGTCTACGCTCATTCAAAAGCACTGCATTTTAATGGAGCTTTCCTGGGAGTGTTTTCCAGGTTGCCCATTGATATCACTGTTGCGCAGCTTGGTTATAGTTTTCTTCCCCTTTTTTGGAGGGCATTTGTGAGGTTTATTTGCACCTTTGTCCCCATACAAGGTCAACGAGCCCACAGTAAAATTGTGAAGAGCAGGGTGTCTGACTCGTGCGGCCAGGTATCACATCTCCAGAGACTGCACTGTTTCTGTGGCCACAGTGTGGTGCAGTGGACACAGCCAGTACCTGTAGGATCAGAGGGCCACAAGTTCAAAGCCCAGCTGGGGCTCCTGCCAACCCCATCTCCATCATGTTACCCACCACCAAACAGTGAGAATACAGACCCTCTTTTATTGCAGAGAACATAAGCATGGTCCCAACACCTATATTTTACCCTACACCGCACACAAACCATAACAATGGACATTGCCTACAGCCGAGTCCCCCAAAGTCAGTCCTGGAGTGCTACAACTCACTCAGGTCATATGTTTTTCCCAGATAGGAACATGTCTGCATGTTTGTGGAAGGGTACAGGTGGCGGAGGGGGCAGTGGCTGCAAACCACAGCAGACAGTGGCCTAGGCCTGTGCAGGCTGGCACGTCCACCGCAACAGACAGGCTCTGTCGGATGTACAGTCATGTACTCCCCAGGGAACACAGCATATCTGTGGCAACACGGTGGTGCAGTGCACACAGACAGTGTGTGCAGGAACAGATGGTCACAGGTTCAAAGCCCAGCTGGGGCTACTGCCAATCCAGTCCACATATTTTTCCTACAACTAAACCGTGATAGTAAGGACAAAACTGTATAGCTAGGAACATATGCATGATTAATACGCCTATATTTTACCACAGCATTCACAGACACCATAAACAGGCGCATTACCTGGAGCAGAGTCTCCCAAATGCAGTCCTGGAGGGCCCCACACCATTCAGGTTCCATGCTGCCTCTAACAAAGATGCCTGTGCTGCATAGCTATGCACCACCCCCATGGTATGCAGATATAGCTCATGCATATTTATGAGGGATAGCATGAATACCAGAACAGTGTGTGGAACACCAGGACTGGATTTGGGGAACTCTGCCGTAAAGCAGCAGCCAACAGGGCCAGACACCTCCCCACAGGCCCCATTGGCCAATGCCTCCTGGAGAGGCAGGACATTGGGCCCTGCCTGTATCTCCCAATACTAACAGTTGCATACCTCAGCACTGCCACCCTACACCTGGGTATACGGTACACAGCTATCAAGCGTTTCCCATTATAACTGGCAGATCTCCAGTCCTACGTAAAGCACAGTTTGCTCATTCAGCTCCACCATAACACTCAAACAGATGTCTGCGGTGTGTGCTGCAGGTCTGGTCTCTGACAGTATTTACCACCCTGGGATGTGACCCCCAACAGTAATGCGTACCATATCCATGCATGTACTGTGTCCAGGACTGGTGTGTTGGGTATGGCTGCTGAACCCCTCTATAGTAGCACAATGCTGGCATAGGTGTGGGGGTGGCTGTCTGTCTATCCAGTGTGTGGTGGCTGCAAACACCTTCTACAGCCCACACTGCCAGCAATGTTGCCAGTATTGGGCTGGCAATGTGCATAATGAGGAGCAAGGTACCATGGGTATAGGCCGGACAGGGTGGCCTGGCCAGGGTGCATCTGCACAGGGCATAGGGCACTGACTGGGACATTGTAGTGCTCGGCCACCACCGACACAGACAGGGTGACAGTATGTCCTCCTGAGAGATCACTCTCACCCTGACTATGCAGTGACCACAGCATGGCTAGGCACCACCATAGTGCTATATAGTATTTCTCTCATGTGATAGATATGGGTTTCCATTTGGGGCCCAGTCACTGATTTATCTGCTTGCTGTGTATGCTGACAGTCCAGTTCTGGGTGCATGCATCTCCACTGGGAACATGTACTATGGACTAACTAGCAGACTGTTTGTAGCTGGTATGTGTCTTGCTGGAGTTGCTTGCAGTGGCTGTTGGCTTGCTGCAGGGGAATATCAGATGGTGGTGGGGTGCAGCTTACCATATCCTGGTTTTATGTCTGTCTGCTATTGTGGTATGGCTGTGTATAGAGCTGCACTGCCTGCCCTGTGGGGTGTGTGTTGCTCAGTAGGACTGGGGTTGATGTTGCCCTCTACTGCCACCTTTGCAGGGAGGTAGAGTGTGGATCTATTGATGGGAGACCATGATTTGCTGCCCTTGGGGGGGGGGGCCTGCTGCTGCACCTGACTGAGGCAGACAGAGATATCCATGGTGTTTGTGTGGACACTACCTATCTTACACAGATAACACTGCTCTGGACCTCCCACATGGCTTCCATCAGCCATGGAAGGTGTTGTGGACCTGGTCCTGGGCGCCTCACTGCACACTCAGGGTGAGCACAGTACCCGCACAATGTGACGGTGTGTAGCTACTCTGTGCCAGTAAAACACCCGGTCAGTACCCCCTTACCAGGCCGAGGTGCTGTGTGGGTGCATTCCCCATCTTGTGTCCATCTGTGGACAGCTGATTTGCATGTGCAGTGCATCATGGGTACGGGTGGGCTAACCCTATCCTGGTGACCACAGCAGACTGTCTGTGTGGTGACGTGCAGGCTTTCTGCAGCCAGCCAGGGGCTTGCTAGCAGCTATAGAGCTGTAGCCTAATGGCTATGTCCCTGCCTGTGAAACCAGAGGCTGTGGGTTCAAACCTACATTGGGGTTGTTTGTTAGGGTTGTCCAAAGCATTATTTGTCTTTAATGTACATATTTTGTTGCCAGCAAACAAACCCTCAGCGTACTGTACCTATAGGGTGCCGCTTTATAGGGTGCCGCTTCATATGGCGCCCTATCGGGCACCCTATGGTTTCCGTCCATATAAGGTGCACTATACATTATCCTGTGACACAACTTATAGGGTTCCCTATGGGGGACATATTAGGGTGCCGTGGCGGATAGTGCACTTTATAATGTGCCCTATGGAGTGCCGTATAGGGTGCCTTATACGGCACCTTCAATTACGGCACGTGAGGGCGTGTTTGCTGGCAGAAATTTATAAAATAAACATACGGTGCTGCAGGACAAAATATGTACATTGCAAACCTGCTGCCAAAGCCAGCCTTCCGTATTAGGCACCATGGGGAGCAAACCCATGACCCCTGTATCAGCAGTCAGTGCCTTAACCATTGTGCTCCACTGCTGCTCTCCCTTGCATGTCAACGCACCTACCTATGCTTTTCATTCCTTAAACTGCACAGTGCTGCCATCGAAAACAGTACTCTGACCTTGCGGTACCTCATATGACACCCTCTACAGTGCCCTGTGAGCAACATTCTAGGGTGCCTTGGCAGACAGTGCACTTTGCAATGTGCCTTATGGGGCGCATTATGTTCACACGCTTTAAGGGTGCGTTTGCTGGTACTGTAAATTAAAATAAACATACATTGACTCCTAAAGCAACCTTCCCCATAATACATAATGCTTCAGCTAGCCCTGTTCATTGGGCACTGTGAGAAATTGAACCCTTGCTCCCTGCACCATTGGTCAGTGTCATAACCATTGTGCTGTGGTTCTATTCCTGTGTTTGCACATCAGCGCGCCGCCTTATGCCTCCTATTATTAAATAGCCTCCTTAAGCAATAGCCTAATGCCCATCTGCGCGCCGCCTTAAGCCGCCCATTATTTGTATGCCTCCTAAAATATCACCTCACCAAGCCCTGTTCATTGAGCACAGTGGGGGATCGAACCCCTGATCCCTGCACCATTGGTAAGTGCCTTAACCATTGTACTGTGGCTCTGTGTTTCTGTTTGTACTTCAGCGCCCCACTTATACCTTCCAGTATGCGATTGCTGCCGAAACCGTCGCGCCGCCTTATGCCGCCCAGTAGTAATATGCCGCCAGAAACATCAGCGCGCCGCTTTATGCCGCCCAGTATTAATATGCCACATAAAAACATCAGCGCGCCGCCTTATGCCGTCCAGTATTGATGTGCCGCCAAAAAAAATCAGCGCGCTGCTTTATTCGGCCCAGTATTTCTCTGCCTCATAAACTAACACCTCAGCAAGCCATTGAGCATTGTGGGGGGTTTGAACCCCTGATCCCTGCACCATTGGTCAGTGCTTTAACCATTGTGCTGTGGCTCTGTTCTTCTGTTTGCAGATCAGCGCGACACATATGCCTCCCGTTCAGCTCTCAGTTGCGGTAAGATGCAGGGCGCACACGGGCGCCGCGCACCTTAGCGCATCTGTCAATCACGGCTTTTCTTCTTCAGGACGGAACACCCACTCCTTATATGGCACACGCACTCTACCGCGGCCCGCACTTTACCGGCTTTTAGTAAACATACCCCAAAGTGTTATATAAAGCTATATAAATAAATTAATAAATTATGGCAGCATTTGGGGGGTTTGTAAGGTAGTTGTGAGGAAATATTTTTTGGTAGTGAGGCAATGTGCATGATGGTGGGGCAGTTGTGGGGAAGCAGTTTTTGGTGCTGGGGCAGTCTGGAGAACTGAGAGAGGGTTTTTGAAAGGAACTGCTCTGGACAAATGGACAGACAAACATTCTCTACCCCTTTTATATATTTATTTCCAACTTCTGTTGGATTGGATAAAATAAAAGGGGGTTTCATCTTGCAACACACCCATTTCAGCCTTCAGCAATCCACATTTGTATCTACAGTTATACATGCCATCGACAGTTTAGCCTAGTGTTCATTTTTCTCTGTCGTAGAATGGTTTAAAATTAGCAAAGGTGTACGACAAGGCTGCATAGTTTCCCTTTACCTGTTTAACTTATATGCAGAACAAATCAGAGAAGCAGGACTGAATGAAGACAACCGAGAGGTGAAGACTGGTGTAAGATTCATCAACAAGACAAAGATCCTGACAACTCGCAAAATCAATAAGTTCACCATTGATCGAGAAGAAATTGAAATAGTTCACAATTTTAACCTGCAGTCAAGAAATCTGGCGACTCATCTCACTTAGCAGAATAGTTATGGACCTAGATAAGATTCTCAAGAACAGAGACATTTCTCTCCATACAAAGATTTGATTTGTCCAAGCTATGGTATTTTCAATAACATCATATGGATGTGAAAGTTGGACAATGAAAAAGATAGACAGGAAGAAAATCGATGCCTTTGAATTATGGTGCTGGCAAAGAATACTGGGCTCGATACTGAGTTGGGCAGGCTATGCGCACCTACCAGTCATAGCCCTGCCTGCTGACCCTTAACCATGGATATTCAATGCCAGGATCATATGCAGCCCTGGCAATTAATATCCAGGGATCACTGTACAAGCTGGAAGCTGCAGTAGCTAACTGGGCAGCAGCGATATAGCATGCTGCCCGATTAGCTCCTGCGCCTTAAAGAAAGCCACATTTTTCCTCGCCTATCTTTTAGATGCAGGTCACTAACTGGGCAGCATGCAATATTGCTGCTGCCTATTTAGTGACAATATCCACCTCCACTCCACCCTGGAATGCCCCCAACATGCTCCAATGCTAACTACATAGCATCGAAGTGTGTAGCGGGGTTATAAGGAGATATTCAATAGCACAAACCATGTAAGTGCCATTGAATACCCCTATTTAAGGCATTTACACAATTTACTGGGCTGTGAACCCCATCCAACTCCAGCTTCCCCATCATCCCCAAACTATCTCCCCCAAAAACTAACCCCGCAACTGACCCACCACCCTACAAATTAGTATATATGCCTTTTGAATATCAAGCCCACTGTGTATATCATGGACTGCCCAAAGAACAAACCAGACAGTAATAGAAGAGATCAAACCTAGGCTTTCGTTAGAAGCTCAGATGACAAGACTTTGACTTTCGTACTTTGGACACATAATGCAAAGAGAGAGAGCGTTAGAGAAAGACATCATGCTTAGCAAGGTAGGAGGTCAGTGCAAAAGAGGAAGGCCAACAATGAGATGGTTTGATACAATAACAGCAGCTATGGATGCCACTCTATCAACAATGAGCTGACTGATTGAAGACCAACCACAGTTTATGACAACTATCTCTAGAGGGTCGCCATGAGTCAACACTGACTCAACAGCACTTAACAACAACAAAGATCTTATCAATGATGATACGTTCCCAGTAGAGCCCTGTGATTTATCAGTGATATACAGTTAGGAAAGTGAAGCTTATCTCAATGATGTAACAGGCTTTTAGTGTGCAAGCTCAGCTGTGTGAGATTAATGTCCAAGACTCATTAGATTCTACCATTTTCCATTGGAATTTCAAGAAATGGCTTTATAATCAAACCTTTTCCTGATTTAATTGGGGTCAATATTCAATCATTTTTAAATGCTATCTGCCATGTTTAAATATGATCTGGATATTAAACACAGGCATCTGCATACCAGCCGGTGCTATCGGGATTCGGCAGCCAGAATGGCCACAATATGGTTAACAGTGATATTCAGCCATTATCTGGATAACCAACCTACATAGCATTTAGGACACCTTTTCTGCTGTCCTGAACTATACAGATTGTTATGCGGGTAGTGGTGTTGAAATTCTCTGTTAACTGAATGAGGTCCTTCTCCACCCAGCTTCGCCCATAGACCACCTCAGCACTATCAAGATAGGTGATCAGAGGGAATATTGAATGGTGCTGTCGAGAGAGTGCCACTGAATATTGCTGCTAACTGGTTAAGTGCCTTTGAATATCAGTCCAATTGCATTTATTTATTTATATTTATTTATTTAACAATTTTTCTATACCACCTTTGTCTAAGGCAGTTTACAAGGAACAACACAAAAATTATAAAGAAATTGCTTTTACATTGAATGTGGGAAGTCATCTTGGAGATAAATATGGGGTTGTTTGATGGATAGATATACTATATAATAGCAACAGTTATATATAGGGAGAGACAAGGGAGGGAGTGATATGAGCAGTCATGAAGGTAGGAAGCTCTAATAGAGGTTATGTAATGTCATTGGGTCCATAGTAATCAGTGAACAGGTGAATTTTGAGTGACTTTTTTAGGTCAGTAATGGATTTTGCTGTTCTTATATTTTCTGGTAACAAGTTCCATAGTGATGGGGCGTAGAGGGAGAATGCTCTGTTACTGGTTTGCTGTGTTGTATTGATCTTGAGTGGGTGAATATTCAGTAGGTTCCGATTGTTAGATCTTCTTGGTCTTGTTGTGTGTGTTGAGGTGATTAGTTCTAAGAGGCAGGGCACTGAGGAATTGTGCATTATCTTAAAGGTGGTGGTTATGGATTTGTATTTTGTCTGCAATGTTATTGGAAGCCAATGTAGAATTTTTAGGATCGGTGTTATATGCTGCCGTGTTGCACTGGAGGTGAGGATTCTGGCGGCAGTATTTTGGACTAGTTGATTTATCTATTCAAATCTATGGGGCCAATATTCTGCAGGGATAAATGTGCTTGAAGTAGTAGATGACTTATCTAGTTATTATTCTTCCCAACCCAATGGAAGTTGAAAAGAATTATATAAAAGGGACCCAGAATGGATATCTCACCGTCATTTGAAACTGACCATGGCCAAAACCGAGCTTCTTACGTTTCCCCCTAAACTCACCACTTCCTTTACTCCTTTCTCAATCTCTGGTAGAGATGAGGATAGTATCTGAATTCAAAGAAGCATGGGACAAACAGAGGATCTCTAAAGGAAAAAAAGGGACTGTTGTAATGGTTGATATGGAAGGGCAGACTAGATAGGCCATGTGGTCTTTTTCTGTCATCATGTTTCTATGTTTCTCTGGATAACAGTTTACTTCTCCCTGTTTCCTCAATTCACAACCTTGGGTTCATTTTGACTACTCCCTCTCCTCCACACACATCCAACTGATTCCTACATCCTGTTACTTATTTCTCTATAACATCGTAAAATTTACACCTTCCTTTCGTAAAACACTACTAAGGCACTTATCTGCTCTTTAGTCACTATCTGTCTAGACTATTGCAATTTCCTCCTTGCTGGTCTCCCTCTGAATCTTCTCTCTCCCCTTCAATCTGTTCAAAACTCAGCTGCATAGCTAATCTTCCACCAGCCTCAATATGCTCATATAACCCCTCTTCTCAAGTTGCTTCATTGGCTCCCTATCCTTTTCCGTATCCATTTTAAACTTCTACTAACCTATAAGTGTACTCATTCTGCTGCTCCTCACTACCTTTCCTCTCTTATCTCTTCCTACACCCCTTCTCGGGAACTCCAGTCTTCTGGCAAATCAGTTTTATGTATGCCCTTCTCTTCTACTATCAACTCCAGATTTCGATCCTTCCACCTTGCTGCTCCTTATGCCTGGAAGAAACTGCCTGAGTCTGTATGTCAGGTTTCATTTCTGGCCCTTTTAAAATCCAGGCTGAAAACTAACCTCTTCGAGGCCACTTTTGGATCACAATACGTTAGTCTCCTATGTGTGTCCTTTTCATTTCCCTAGATATATCATTGTCCTCAGCTGTTGTATTGTCTGTCTTGGCTAGATTGTAAGCTCTGATGAGCAAGGACCATCTTTTACATGTGTCTGTACAGTGCTGCATATGCCTTGTAGCACTTCAGAAATGATCAGTAGTAGTAGTAGAATGTCTATCTGTCTGTCTGTCAATTTGGGGGCAAAATAACTCTCCAAAAATGGAATGGAATGGGATAAAACTTTGTACGTGGGAAAAACTGGTAGAACGACACATTGAATTTGAAAATGGGCCAAACTGGACCATGGGCTCTAAAGAAATCAACCCCCCAAAAACTAGCCATAGCAAATGGGGACTCATTCTTTTCAAACACTCTCTGTTCTCTACTCTCTAAATCCCCCAAAAAGCCCCCATCATCAAAAGCAACAATATTCAGCTTCTAGCTAGTTGTCCTACAGCAGCTAAAGTTAGAAACTTTAGAGACTCGCTTAACTTTAGCCATTTGGTCAGCGACTGAATATCACCATTAGCTGGTTAACTAATGCACTATGGGGGTCATTCTGTCCCGTTGGGATGTCCACCCCCACTATTTGCCATCTTGCTGGCCTGGAAAAAGCCTCCCCGTACAAACAATGCGTTTGTAGGGAGAGGTTTAGACAAGAGCGGGAAGGGGCATTCTGGAGGTGGAGTGAGGTCGGAACATCAGCGGTCTGTGACTCCGGATGTACAGGGCCGATTCTGAGGTTGGCCCTGTACGTCCAGGGCCGTGCACTTAGACAGGGGACTTATTCCAACGCAGAGTTGGAATAAGTCTCACTGAACGTCGGGGGATCCTGTCGCCGGGCAGGGAACAAAAGGCAGAGGGCTACAGGAAGTTCCCTGCAGGCAGACCCTGGCCATGGGAGGCCGGATCAAGGGTCCAGCTGCGGGGAATGAAGTAAATCGGTGTGTGGCCGGCATTCATGGTTCCTGAATGGAGCCATGGTGCCATGGCGATGGGTCACCATGGCACTGCGGCTCCATTCAGGAGCCTGACTCAGATAGCTGGACATGTGGCTGTGCGTGCAGGCCAATCAGAATTGGGGCCTGGCCTGCACATCCAGGCCCTAGACCCGATTCTGATCCCACGGGTGGCAGGGAAATTCTAGTGGCAGCATACGATATAATGTGTTAATGTAACTTCAATTGACCATCTAAATGCACCAGTGTGTTAGTAAACAGAACACAAGCTTTCATTGATGAACGAAACAACTCAGTTAACAGTAATGCATAACTGAAAAGTTAATGGCGTCACTAGTCAATGGGTAAGCAAGGCAGGGCGCTTAACTCAGGTCAGCTTTCAGCTCCCCTAGGGCATTCTCTTGTTCAGGCCCCCATGTCCAAAGTTCATCCTTTCTAGGCCCCTGGTCAGAATCTCCGCATACTGGTTCACAAACTGGTGGGAATAATTACAGATGTCCAAGAAGGAGTGAAGCTCCCTTACGTTGGTTGGGCTTTTAAGTTGTTGAAAGGCCACAGTTCTTTTCTTTTGCAGCCACAGTCCATCAGCAGAAACTTCATATCCCAGATAATTGAGGGATTTTCAGCACCACTGACCCTTTGTCAAGGGTAACTTTGCTCCTGCAGCCTTTAATTGTTGGAGAACATATTCTATCTCCTTTAAATGTTCAGAAAAGGTGGCACTCTTCACTAAGAGATCATCTACATACACAAGGGTGCCCCTAGCCTCGGCATCAGACAGGGCCTTGTGCAGAAAAATATTGAAGACTGCTGGTACATTCAGATATCTGATCGGTGTCCAATTCCAGGCGTACTACCGCCTACTAAAGGTGAAGGCCAGCCTCCGTTGGTCCTCAGGATGGACAGGGACAGTCCAAAATCCTGAAGCGAGATCCAGGCTGATAAAGTATTTTGCACCTTTGATGGTGGTGAGGTTCTGTTCCAGATGATCCATGGGCCATCTGGACAGGTGTACTTTCTTGTTAAGCTGGGGGTAGTCCAGGGCCAAGCGTCAGCTTAAATCTTTCTTGAGGACAGGCCACAATGGCGCATTGTAGGTGCTATTGCACTGGTGTATAATTCCCTTCCTTTCCAGGGAATTGATGATTTCCTGGACTAATTCATATAAGGCCAGGGGAATTTTATACTGTCGTGCAAAAACGGGCTTACTGTTTGGATTGGTAGGTATGCGGGTGACATGTAGGTCCGTAAGACCGCAGTCATAGGTGTCAGTGGCAAAAAGGTCCTTGAACTGATATAGCAGTTCCCTAAGCTGAGTCTTTTCTGACTCATCAGAACAGGCGTCTGCCTCAGCGAGCTTTTCCTTAACCATCCTCAAACCCTGGAAAGTGTTGATTTGGTAGAATTTTGACCTTTTCCTCTATCTCCTCTTGGAGAGAAAGGGCTTTGATAGCTGGACCACCTGGGGCTCCTATCCCTGGTTGGTGTAGGAACTGTGGGACTCATCAAGTTTCCATGACAAGATCAAATGGTCCTGTTCTAGGTACATCTGGGTGGATGCAGCACTATGAGGCCAGGTAAACTGTAGGGTCAGGAGGCCCCGAGGTGAGGTTCTTACACACTCAGAGGTCTCCCCTCCTTCACACAGATTCCAAGAATCTGGGGACTCCCCAATTATCTGGATAGTCAGCTCTATGCTGGGGAATGATTCACCTACCAAGTATCCAAAGGGTTCCCTTTTAGTAATGCTAACAGGTTCTGGGTTGGTGTTGGTGATCAAAAGATGCAACATTGGTGCTGTGGCCTCCTCGCAGGGGATGGGGACAGTAATCAGGCCCAGCTCCACAAAATGGGAGTTAGGGTTGAAGAAGACCAGGGGGTCTGAAACTGTTTTGCCCCCTGGTTACCTGGACCTTGAGGGGACAGTTCTGTACCTTCCCTTGTATTTGGACATCCTCCGCACTCACCACTTCGCAAACCTGAGGGATTATCTGTCCAGTCCTCAGTGATGGATGGGTGCCAGGCCACTCCACTGGCTCGCCCTCCATCCTACTCCTAAGGAGGTTATTCACCAAATCCACATAAGCTCCAAGTCTAAGAAGGCAATCCGAGCCTATGTAGAAGGGAACTTTGTAAGAGAAGATCACAGACTCCTACCCATGTCTTGGGGCCTTCATCAGGCACTTCAAAGGAGGTCAAAGTTTTCCTAACCCAATTTAGGGTGGCATGGTGATTAAGGTAATGGAAAAGGATGTCACTGATGAGTGAGTGAGTGAGTGATCACAGTGTGGTAACAGGTAGACTCTTTCCTTCTGGGGTGTGCCCACCCATGCATGAATGAACAGGCCTCTCTTATCTGAGGAGATTGCTGCAAGTTTCTTAGGGTGGTCTTGACAAGGGTCAGAGGCTAGAGGGATGCTTACCTCTGTAGCATCCAGAGTCTCCAGGGCCTGGTCCCTCTGGACTATGGGACCCTTCAGGAATATCTGCAGACAGTCACTATGAAGGATATTGTTAGCTATTGAAACCTTTTCAATGGTGATTACCTCATAATTTCTCTGACTCTCATCCTAGCCCCTTCGTACTTGAGCTCTAGCATTTGGGGTTCTGCTGATCTCTGTAAATTAATCCTGATAGCAGTGTCTTTTCATTCCACAGAACTAGGATCACTGTTCTTTTCATCACATTTCAGTCTGGCATAAGGTATAGGATGGGTGGCTTGTGTCCAAATCACCTCTTGGATATAGTCCAGTATGGGGGTGCAGCCTTTTTAGGAGCTCATTGACAATCAAAAGTTCCTCCGCAGGGCACTTGGTAATTATCACAGGATGTTTCACCTGTAACTTTCCAATTTGGAGGGAAGCCAGACTTGATCTATGGTCTCTATGGCTTGTTTACCATATGCTATGAGTGACCCCTCAGTGGATGTTATGCGTAGGGTATCCTGACCCTCCACGGAAGCAGTGAGCCTGTTAAAAGGACTCATGGTAATCAAGGTAACTTCAGATGCTGAATTTATTAGGCCATCACAAGGATACACCTGTTGTATTGTAACAAGAATAGTATACCTCTGTCCTTTTGGCTTGAGTTTACCCAGAAAGTACCTGTGCTTCCTGATGGAGTCAAAGATTGGCACCCTGCCATCCACTGGAGAAATGTCACTCTGTCTTGAGGGTGTGGCCTTTCTGGCCGGCCTGGAGATCTGAGCTGGCTATACCTGTGAGGCAGTCATGCACTGTCATCAGAAAGGGTAGGGGTTTTAGCCTTTGGCACCTTTGACTTGCTAGGTCTAGGGCTGCTACTAGGCCCAGCAGATTTGGCTGGTGCCTTTTGTGGCTCCTCCTCCTCCAGAAAAACTATCCTTTGGAGCCTGTCAACAGCTGCCATGACTTCCTCTAGTTTCTTTAGGAAAAGCTGATCCATGTCACCACCAGGCTTCCTCCTCCATTTCTGGTTCTGCCTAGGAAAAGACTGGCCACCGGAGCTCTGCTTAGACCCAGATGTCTGAACCCTCTGTGGACTCCTGAAAAGAGTCTGTGGAGCAGAAAGAGAATTACTTTCTAAAGTAAGGTTAGATTTGACAGTGCTGACACTCTGTTTTGACTCCTTAGACCAGCTAGGAGCCTTTACCTTGCTGCTGCTCTCAGCAAGGGTCTTAGTATAAGCTGTATAAATCCCCTCAGCATGCTCTATCAAGTAAGAAAGGAACTCATTGCATCTTTCATACAGGTGTGCTTTGGTAGATCATGGCAATGTTTGGTAAAATAGATCACAAAATTCCCAATGATGCTCTATCACGTCCCAGGAGGGATCACTTTGAAAGAAGGTCTGTCTGAGCCTGTAAGCATAATCCCTAGGTAATGCATCCCTCCCGCAAATCATACCATAAGCTGCATTCTTGGCACTTGCAGGATTGTGGTACAACCCAAAATGTTTTTTTCAATTCCTCCTTTACAGTGGCAAAGCCATTCCTAATATTCTGTGACATTGCATGAATTGCATAGTAGAAAGCTCCATCAAATGCCCAGGGCAGATATTAGAGCATGCCTCTCTCACTGGTTACTTCCAGAGCCTGGAAGGCCTCTTTTACTTCAGCCAAATGTTCATCTATGGGCACCAGCCCACCCTTCTTAAAGGGTGGTACCATGTCATGCAGGACTTTGGGCTGCAGAGGTGGGGCACCTTTGCTCTTTTGTTCCTTCTGGCCTCGGGGAAGTGAAGAGCTTTGGTTGCCTTCAACTCCCTCTTGTGGTCAAGGCAGGCACAGTTTCTTTTCACTCAAGTTCCTTTTCACCCCTCCTTTTCCTCCCCCTTTCTGGGGAGAGGTTGAGAGTGGGATGCCTCTCTCACTGCTAGATGGCTCTGCTTGCAAGGCTGTTCTTTTACTTCAGGCAGGCTTGTCAATCTGTCATCATCTTCTTCTGGATCATATTCTGAGAGAAGAGATGGACTTGGGGAAACAGATTGAGGACTGGGAGGCATGAGCTGATCTTTCAGCAGATTAAGCTCACTTTTAAACTGGGTCATGTCCTTTTTGCACTTGTCTAGTGCCTTTTTATGCTTTTCTAACTCCTGTTCACCTTTGAGCTGCTCAGCTCGAAGAGAGATATTTCTCTGTTTCTTGAGAGTTAACTCAGCTTCAGAGGTTTTCAAATGCCACAACAAAGCCCACTCTTTCAGTTCATACTTCTCTTTCTCCTCCTGTAATTTAGAATTTTCTTCTATCAATTCAGATCTATAAATTCAAACTCCCTGACGCTCTGTCTTAAATTCTTTCACTAGCTGAACCAGGACAGCAAGCTATTTTTTTTTTTTAAATCTGTTCTCTTCCATCTTGTTCTCTCTCTCTTTCTTTCTGAGTTCTGGATTCTAGTATACAGCCGTATAACTCTTTGTCCTGAAGACTTGGTGATTGGCTGGACTCGGACCCTGAATGTCATCTTCAGCAAATACAGTAACAGCTAATAGGTGGTCCTTCTACAAACAAAGGTCCATTGTGCTAAAGTTGCTGATGTGCCGGTTCATACATTGTTGCCAATGCTAGCACAATGAACGCCTCATCCATGTTTGTCTGCACAGTCAAATGTAAAAAGTGCTTCTAAACTGGCTGAATTACTTGATCTGCAAGTTTTAATGCTGAGTTATAACAAAACAGGAATCCATCTTGTTTAATTCAGTTGTTGGTTCAGAGCAGGCCCCATGGTTCAGGCTTTGTTTCTGAGCAGGCCCCATCTTGTAACAGGAAGCCATGCTAGTGGTTCAGGAATTAGTTTCTGAACAGGTACCAGCCCTACAAAACCAATGTCATCGGCATAAGCAGAGACCTTAATGTCCACTCCTCCCACAGATAGGCCCTCAACCTCAACCTCCTTGTCTTGACGTATGGCACACAATAAAGGTTCTAGAGCCAAATTAAGAAGGTGTGGGGAGAGAGAGCATCCTTGTTGAGTGCCTCTCTTAGTTCACCTATATGCCTGGTACTGGAGAACGTTTATGTTGTTGTTAGTGAGATGACAGGAATCAGGATTTTTTTGGACTGCTTGAATGATGCTAAGTATTTACTGTTAAGTAGTTATTTTTATTCTGACTACGCATTTGCCCTTTCACTGCAATTTTCTTACAACATTGGATTTGAAGGAGAAATACTAGCATCACTTGAAAAGTGTTCACAAAGGAGTTTGGGGAAAAAGGAGGGTGGGGTGTAGCCAACATTAATAATAATAAGGCAGGGGTGTTGATTTATAGGTTGCAGTGGAGTGCCAAAAACCTTAGCGTGGCCCTGCCAAGGACTGGCCATACATGGTGCTTGCGGCTACTCCTGGACACTGCCACCACAATTCTCACAGCAATCCAGCATTCTAGAGTAGCCACAAGCACTGTGGAAGGGAGCTGATACTGAGAGGGGTTGGAGCTAGAGGAGTAGCCTAGTGGAATTAAACCAAGAGACCAGGGTTTAATTCCCCCCTAGTTCTTCTTGTAGCCTTGAGCAAGTCATTTAACTCTCCATTGCCTCAAAAGACAAGCCTGGCAATCTACTTGGAGTCACAGTGCCAAGAAAACCCAGAAGCTGATGGGTCACTAAGAGTGGACATTGACTCAAAGGCACATATTGTAATGCCTAAAGCCCACTGGCAAGCTATGCATTTTTCCATCTCTGACAGATCTGAGGCCCTCTCTGGTATGTGGGTCCAGGCAATTGTCAGTCCTGACATCTGCTGCCTTTTATTTTGTACAGTATGAGGGAAATGCATTTCTATTTCTCCTGTGTTGCACTACATATATATAATTCTCTTGTTGTTTTGTGCTCATTTATTGATGAAGTCCTATCTGTATTGTGTGTGTGTGTGTGTGTGTGTGTCTACAACCAAGGCTGGGTATTTTGTTAGTATGGAATTTCTGTTTAAGAATATGTAGCAATCTTGCTTGTTCAGTTTACACATAGCCCTTTCTGCAATTATTTTTTGGGAACAAGGGGCAGGACAGGGGATGGGGTGGGGGCAGGACAGGGGGTAGGGAAAGGGCAGGGCAGGGATAGGCATGGGCAGAGCATGGCTAGACACAGGTGGCGTGTTTTTGTCTTTCAAAAAGTTGGCACCCTAGTTGCATTGGGCCCAATTCCATTCAAGACGTAGATCTCTTTTGTACGTCCAGGCAGACCTGAACATACAAATGAGATTGCGATTCTGATGGGGCACATCTAGCCCCACGGGATCAGAATCTCAAACAGCACTGTATGTGCAGGCCGGGACTGCAATTCAAGTCCCGGCCTACACATATAGAGCTAACCCGGCTAACTCAGCCAGGGCTTTTAAATGGAGCCACGGCACCATGGCGTCCCATTTCCATGGCACCACGGCTCCATTTAAAAGCCGCGATGCCAGCTGCTGCCCCACAAAGTTAATTCCCCGCAGCCCAACCCCCGATCTGACATCCTAAGGCCAGGGTTGGGCTGTGGGGAATTAACTTTGCCCCTCCCCCAGCCCCTTTTGCTACCCAAAACGAAAAAAAAAAAAACGTCAGGGAGGTTATTAGAATCGGACCTGTACATCCAGGGCTGGCGACCACCCACTGGCCACCCACTCTCCACCCCCGGGCTGCCTCTTCCCCGTCCCTGACTAACTTCCCCACACAACAAGGAGGAAGTTATTTGGGGCAGGCAGCCGGTACGTATAGTTGGGATGGACATCCCATTGGGACGTCCATCCCCACTTTTCATACCTTGGAATGACCCCCATTGTGTTTCCCACAGGGGGTGGGTGTCCTATATGGGGGTACTTCTAGAATTTATGGATTCCTTCTGGTAAAGCTGCTGGCTGTCTGAGTATGGGTGCTTGAACACCCAACCCCCTGCTTCTAGCTCCTCCATTTGCATTGCATAGAGGATACACTACACAATGGAATTGGTGCAGGCCAAGCCATATGAGAAGAGTAATAGGGGGAGGGAATCCCATTGCCCCTCCTCCTCTGCAAACACCAGAGGCCTTGTATTCTGTTCCTTGCAGCCTGGGTCAACAGGATCCCTGGAAGCCTCAGGACGAGGAGGGTCCTTGTACCTGTTGTGGACACCCTTCCTGATCCCATACAAGGCCCCCTGAATCTTCAGTCGCCATATTTGCACCCCATCTCCTACAGTTAGAGGCACAGCACAGACTCACTGCATGTGTTTGCTTTCCTGATTTGCTTGCCTCACCCTCTTGTACTTAGCCCCTTTGCTCTGAGCTGTGCCTATTCCCAGGCATCCCTCTCTATTCTGTACTGGCCAGTTACTACTGTCCTGTTGGTGATGCAATTTTTTTACTATCTGCACTGTTACTCTACTGATGCATTTGTAACTTACAATTGCAGGACTGCTCAGCTCTAAATGCACACTAACCACACGTTTGCCCAACGCTACCCACAGCACTTCAGTAAACATGCCCTTTAGTTTCTTAGAGTACATGCCTCAAAAAGTACATGTATTTCTTATGACCTGATAGGCACTTTATAAGAGGCTCCGTATTCAGCAATCCTTTTGTAAACTATTGCACAAACTGCAAACAGACAGATTTTGACATCCTTTTTCCTACCTAGATGACCTATACAAAATCAGACTTCACATCCAAGACTGGAGGTTTATAATTTCCTGGGAATTTTATGAAAGGCTTGCTGAATGTGGAACCTTTTGTGAAATACTTCTAAAACCAGTGTAGAAACAACTGTAATTGCTGCATGTACAGTGGGAACAGCAATGTTATAAATTGACACATTTAGGATGAGATTGCTTTGAGCAGTAAAGTAAGGGGGAGGCAAAATAACACAGGTACACTAAAAAAATTTTTTTTTAAACTGCCTCTAATGTTTCGATTGATTTTTACGTTTTTTGGTGCGCTGAATCCAAATCTGGTAACCAATTTGCTCCATCACGTACAGATTTTTTGCTACATTGGGTTAGCAGTTTGAGGTGAACGTTCAGATTGAGTGCAATCGAGATAAAAGTTTCTTGGATGAATTCTTTATACTAATTGTTTAGTAGTTATTCACATAAGAATAAAGAAAATTGTAACAAGGCAGCACATAAGAATAGAGTAATGTCAACAAAACACACTGTGATGGTAGCAAAATTGTCTGCACTTAAAACAGCCACATACATGTGCACAAACATTGAGCATATAAGAGCGAGGTTAGACACAAAGCAAAGCAAAGAAATGTGCAAAAAATGTTGTACAGGTATGTATGTAAGAATAGAAAACGCAAACCGCACCATTGCAATACATGAAGACAAACACCCGATGGTGTGAAAATAAAATTCTAATAAATGAGATCCGACACTGTGGTAATAACAGGCAAATTTTTATTTCAAAGTTTAGTAAAAACACGATATTTGTCAGCACAGTTTAGATTTTAAAGTCATTCTTGGGTCAATCAATCTCCTGGTGGGCCCGTTTCTTCTTCCCCTGAATGCTTCTCTTGGTGCGCTGCTTGGCGTATTTTTCATCTGGGGTTTCCCGCAGCAGCAACCAGCAGAAATCAGCCATCATAGTGGTGTTCCATCTTCCTTGGTACCTTCTCTCTGCGTCCTTGATGTCCTGGTGAAACCTTTCACCTTGTTCTTCACTGTACGCCCCCAAGTTTTCGGGAAAGTAGTTCACATGGGAGTGCAAGAAATGGACTTTCAGGCTCATGTTACAGCCTTGTTCTTTGAAGGCATTGAGCATCCTGGCAACAATATCCTTATAGTTCTCATCCCGCCTGTTCCCCAAGAATTTGAGAACAACATCCTTGAAGGAATCCCAGGCTTCTTTTTCCTTCTCAGACATCGTTTCAGCGAATGCTCCATCTGAAATGAGTTTCCTTATATCAGGGCCAACAAACACTCCTTCCTTTAGCTTTGCTTCAGAAAGTCGGGGGAACTTTGAGCAAAGGTACCGAAAGCACTCACCATCTTTTGGAAGGGACTTGATGATTGCTTAATGAGACCCAACTTAATGTGGAGAGGTGGTAATAGAATTTTATCACGAGTTACCAAGCTCTCATGAAGAACATTTTTCTCACCGGGTCTCAAATACTCCCGAATTGGCCAGTCTTTTTCCCCCAGTGTAGGTCGCGGGCCCGGCTATCCCACAAGCAAAGGAAGCAGGGATATTTGGTGAAACCAGATTGCTGCCCTAATAGCATGGATAGAATTTTAAAGTCTCCACAAATCATCCACTTATGCTCATCATAACGAATCTTCTGAAGAATCAGGGCCAAATTCTCGTATTTTTCTTGGAGAATAACAGAGTGAGCAATAGGAACTGAAGTGAATGTGTTGCCATTATGAAGAAGAACACCTTTTATGCTGTCTTTTGACAAATCAATGAACAGCCGCCATTCAGCAGGATCATACTTGGGTTAAACTTTTTCCATCACTCCGTATATATCGTTGCAAAATACCAAATCTTCCTCTTTGCTGAAATACTTCAAAAATTGTATCTCGCGGTTGCGGTACCAATAAAAGTTGTTCCTGGTGACAATAGATTTTTCTGTTTAAGCCGAGAACCTAGCAGTTGGGCAGCATCTTTTGGGAGTCCTAAAGACCGGACTAAATCCATCCATTCAGCTTGAGAGAAAAGTTCAGGTTTCGGATCTGGTTCAGTTTCAAACTTGGAAGTACTGGACTCATCGGGAAAAGCCATCTGATGAGTCTCATCATGATCAGAACCGTCCACACAAATATGATCCAAAGATTTTGGTGGTTCAGGCACAGGTACTTCGTTGCTATGAGGCATAGGCCTAATTGCTGAGGGAAGGTTGGGGTAACTTATTACGTTCTTATTTTTTAAGTTGTATCCCTTCACAATGCAAGAGCAAAAATAGCAGTCACTGCTGTGGTCTCTTTGTTCACGCCACATCATAGGTATTCCGAAACGAAATGCTTGTTTTTTACCTTTCATCCATAAGCGTAGATCTTCCTCACATGTCTTGCACACTTTGTGAGGAGCCCACGGTTTGTCTTGATTGCCTAACTTCAAACCGAAATAGGCGAAATATACTTTTTTAATAAATGCAGAAATGTTCCTCTGCCGCTTTTTCACGGTATATTCCCCACAAATAAAACAAAAACTGTCCGGAGAGTTGACGCAACCTCTGGCTCTGTGAGCCATCACAAATACACAGCACTGCAAACTACAACTGTAGTGAACCACTTCGGAATAAAGCTGGATTACGACTGAGCAAACAAAAGGTAATAATGAACTTGCAAGAAACTGAAATTTGACAGGAACGTTCATGTCGCAACCACCGTGTTTGAGCGAGCGAACGAGGCGAGGCGAACAGGAAAGAACATGCGCCAGCGCGAGTACTGGATTTAGCCCCCCGCCTCCCAATTGTCCTGTTAATGTATAAAATGAATACAAAACACTCTAAAATATCATGAGGGAGTATTTCTAGTTAGTTAACCATTACAACCTCTATTTTGGGCCAAGAAAATAAACTGCAGTCGGCTAAAAAGAAATTATGTGAACATTCCTTATATGGGTAAGAAATCTAATTTTGCAAGAAAACGTGACGTGATGGAACATTTTGGCTATTTTTCCTGGATTCAGCACCCCAAAATCTATAGGAATCAGTTGCAAAACTGGAGGCAGTTTTTTGGTAGTGTACCTGTGTAATCTGTTTGGTTTTCTGTGTTCTTTGCAAGGTTTTCCATTGTTCTTCATTTTGATTTTATAAATTTTATTTTTGTTTTGTTTTATTTCATTTTGTTTATAAATGTTAATTTCAGGACAAGTTTGCTAATTAAGAGGTGGTTTTGGCTGTCGCCAAACAAACAAAACAGCTGTAAGACTACTAGAGGTTTCTAGGCAAATTTTTTAAAAACCTGGTTGTCAAATAAGTGATCTGGAACAGTCTTGGTAAATATCTCTGATAGTATATTTAGATATGGGGGAATGTTTACTAAACCGCATTAGCTGTCAGCGCGGCAGATAGTCTGTGCTATTCTGGCCGCATTGGCAGCTAATGCGGGTGAAATACAGATAGCACAGTGCTTTTCTGAGCTATCTGCTTTTTGTGTGTTAGATGAGGGGGGAGCAGGATTGGGGTGTGGAAAAGGCATGGCAACAGAAGGCAGCCAGTGAACGAGCAATTGTCGTGTGCTGACTTTTGAAATCACTGATAGCGCAGCTGTAGATAATGCCAAGAGGTGGCATTAAGTACAGCTGAGCCATCACTTGTGCTGCTATGCAGGTCCTGCTGATTGGCATTGGCATTGGCAGTAGCAGCAGCATGCCACCCACTGATGGACAAATAGTGCCATCAGGGGGTGGCATTGGAGGTTTAGCAGCACCAACACAGGGCCGTCAACCCCTCTTTAAAAATCTACCCTGTTCAGACAGCACCCAACCATACAATTATGCTGCCTGGGGGGTTGTCACCATTGAATGTCCTGGCTAGCTAGCTAAGCCCCACAGACCACCCATGCAACACCCAGACCTTACCAGGCCAGTCACTGTTGGTCTAGCAGTATATGTAGCCCGAGCAGTTCCCCTTTGCTCCTGACCCTGTCTCTGTCACACAGCACCAGTCTTGCAGTGCTGCCCCCTAGTGATAAGACCCATGTTTATGCAATTTCTTAATATACTGTACTGCCCAGGCTGAAGAGCATCAGAGCAGTTTATAGTCACTACAAACAGGTACTGGATACATTCTCTCATCTCCAAAGGGCTCACAATCTACCTGAATACCTGAGGCAATGGAGGGTTAAGTGGCTTGCCCAAAGCCACAAGATGTGCCTATAGGACTAGAAACCCCAGTCCCTCTGACCTGATTTTGCTGTCTCCAGGTGGGAATCGAACCCCCCCCTCCCGGCCCTCCAACATGAGGTACCTAACCACTAGGCCTCTCAATGCTGGGAACATGGCACAGTGTGATAATGACCTGCTCTGTTCAGTATCTGCAAGGGAGATGCTTGCCATTCTGTCTGCAGATACCACACAGGTTTTCCACCTATCATATGGCATTTTGACATATTCCACATGTTAAGTGCAAAACCATTAATGCACTTTAGTAAACAGATCCCATGGTTTCACCGAATTTCTGGTACAAGAACATGGCAAAAGAAAAGTCTTTGGAGTAAGCCTCTAGAGCAGGAGTCAATAGATTCAAAAAGCAAAAAAGCCAGGAAGGGTTTTACACAGAGTTTAAGAACAATCAAGCTTTGAGCCAATCAGAAAACAGAATTGAAGACCACCAAAAATACAAGAGAATTAAGAGCAGGCTGATTAGAACTAGCCCCCTTGGCAATGTAATAGCTCCTCCTGCAAGAAGCCTGCCTTCCAACCCAGAAGTCAACAGAATGCACATTCCTACTGTAATGTTGAGCTATATTACTTATCATAAAGGAGTGACATAGGGAGGGAAGTCACAACTTGGCTGAGCCTAGCATCCAGTGAGGTTAGGATAGGGAGGTGGAACAGGGAGGTTGAACAAGAGGGTAGAAGGAGGTAGGGCTTGTGGAGGTAAGTTTAAAAAAAGGAAAAAAAGAAAGAGAAATCCTCCAGTACTGAGGAATAAGGAAAAGCCTGGAAAGAGAGGTTATTTAGGGCCTTGGGTGAGCCTCATCTCTACCATCTCAGATGTTTTTTTCTGCTTAACTGCCCACCCTTGACTTAAGGGCACCGCTGGAGCTGGAGTATTTTTTGCACTAGTCAGATGGGAAGGACTATCCACAGTGTTGCAGCATGGGCAAAATGGTGTCAAGCGGGGCACACAGCATAAAATCATATAATTAAGGAAGTATACAGTCTTTTATAGAACGTGTAATGGTGGGACAACACCATGGCAGCTGTTGTCTACAGGTAGCCTGCTTTGATGGCAGGGTACAAGACTTTAATGAAGTTCCATATAAGTGTTAGCATATGGTGAAGACATTGGGGTGGGCCTTTTACAGTCTTATAAGAAACTAAGGGGCTTGTTTACAAAGCCGCGGTAGTGGTTTGCGATCGTAATCGGAGCCGCGGCCCCATTGATTTCAATGGGGCCGCGGCTGCGATCGCGATCGCGAACCACTACCGCAGCTTTGTAAACAAGCCCCTAAGTCTATAGAATGGCTTAACGAAAAAGGGCATGCCTTTTACGATCAAACCCCTCCAGGAACCACTTATGTCGAGCATTAACATGAAGGGAGTTATTATGAGGTATCAGTTGTGTGCCCGTCTAGTTAACCATGTTAGTTCTGTTCAGAATTAGATTTATTGGAAGGAATTTTCAGTTGCAGCCGCCAGCACACTTAAAGTGACTGCTCATCGACACTTTAAAATCGACCCGGATATTTTGCAAGCCGATCAGCACAGTATTCAGCTGCTGGCCGGATTGCAAAACCAGTTAACCCTAGAATTACTGAGATTTTTTGCACACACTGAATACCGTTGGTGTCATAAATGACCCCATGACAAATTTTAATTGTTAACCATGAAAAATTTAAACTAGACAGACAAAATATTATTCCGAATTAATTATATATCATATGAAGGTTGAATGTTTTGAAATTTAATGCTTTATCATAAAATTACATGAATTGTTGCCATGAAAGCAGTTTTTGCATGCACTTGATGAACACAATAAAGTACTACAGTCATTTGCATGAGACACAGACAATTTCTGAATGTTCTTTGCAAACATTGCGCTTGCAAGATGTGCAAACTATGTTGCTTTTCTTGTCTTTTTCTCTGGAACAGCAGTGACACCTTGCTCTTTTCTTTGGGATCCCGACATTGCAAACAGCATCAGTGGCTTCTTCAATGCTGGAAGAAGTCTTGCTGCAATTACTCTGAAGCAGCTGCTTTCCTAATTCCAAGAGGAATAGACGATGTCTGTGCTTTGACTTGGACTGCCATTCTGGATTTAGTGACATCCAAACAATGAAGGCATTCAAAGCACTGATGTCCAACATGTTGTAGAAGATTGTCACTGGCCAGCCTCTTGTCATTCATTTTGTGGTATACGTGTGCAACATTTGATCTGTCATATCTACTCCACCTTTACTAGAATTATAGTCCAAGATCATGTGTGTTTTTTTGTCTGGACGTGTGTTATCTACTTCTTCTTGATCATGTGAACTGCTCAGAAGAACAACCACTTTTCCTTTCTTCAGGCAATAGGAAACCAGAGTACCGTCATCGCGAAAGGCAAACAGTGAAGTGAATACCTCTCGGCCCTTTGCTGTTACAAATTCTGGAGGTAATTCTTGTCTGTTCTTTCGAATTGTCCCCAAAAGTGTCATTTGTTTTTCTAGCAATTTCCATGACAGGGATAAACTGCAAAAGAAATTGTCAACAGTAACATTTCTGCCAGATCGCGTCAATCCTTCAGTGAGTTGCAGCACAACCCTTTCACCCTGATTCTGTTCCCTGTTTTGTCCGAGTTCCCTTCCTGTATATATGTGAAGACGCAGAACATATGACGTTGCACTGTCACACAACATCCATAGCTTTATGCCATATTTCCCAGGTTTGCTGGGAATATATTGTCTGAATGGAACATGGCCACGAAATGTAAGCAGTTGCTCATCCACGGTAACATTTTCACAAGGAACAAAGGCGTCACTTAGAGTTGCTTCCCAGGTATCAAAAACATGTCTGATTGGAGAAAGCTTATCCACGCCTCATTGTTCACATCTGTTGGTTGCATCATCAAATCTGAGAGCACAAGAAATTTGCTGAAAACGGTTACGGGCCATATTTTGCCAAAAACAGAATGACCATCTTCATGGTTCCACAGCTGAACTATGGATTCATTTCATGACTTCTACATGCCTGAGAGGATCAGAAGTCCAAGAAAACGTTGAAAATCTCCATCTGTCAAATCTTTCCAGGTGTTGTCATAAATGTGTCTTCCTTGTTTGCTCGTCCACATCATGATTTCATTCAGTAAGTTCTTCCTCATGAACAAGTGGAATGCTGTGAGAGGGCCATCAACATTTTGTACAGCATACCTTGTAGGACCTTGTTGAACGGGCATGACATTAGCTCTGGCGTATCTTCCAGCAGCTTGCTTTATAGGTTTCCTGTTCCATGATGTGGCATCCTTAGATACATAGACTTCAATGGCAACATTTGTGCTTATAGTTGATGACCTCTTATCTCCTCTACGACCACAACTAAGATTCCTCACAGATGATACTGACACCGAGGACTCCTGCCTTCTTCCCCGTCCAGCACAGCCTCGACCTTTCCCTCAACCTGTAACTTGACTTTTTGCTGCAGGCGATGTTACCAGCTCAACATCAGTCTCACATTCACTTGGCAACCAATTGCTGTCGCCATCTGAATCATGACTGTCATCATCAGATTTATCGCCCGAACTTGGCTGTTATGCTTCTTTGCTTGCTGAATATGCTGCAACATCAGGTGACTCAGAGCTGTCACTGTCAGCATCTCATTGCAATATTTCTCTTACTTAGGCAGCTGAATACTTTCATTTTGACATCATAAACAATAACCTAAAATAAATAAACAAAGATAAAGTTGAATAAAACGCAAAACAGTTTTACTATAGGTGTACAATAATCGTGATGAACGAGCTGAAAGCCTTTAGATTTCATCGGAAATAATGACAGAAGTATGATATCAATTACAGAAAATGTGTAATTTTCATAAAATAAGAGTACAAAAAATAAATTATACATAATTAATGATAAATACCTTTGTCAGATCAAAAAATTCACAAAACTGCAAATTGTATCACGATCCAAACCGGACGTAAGCAACTGGGGTAAAAAATGACCCCACTGGTACTCTGTGCTGCAATTCATCACTAGCGTCAACTAGCGGATGAAAATAATTCCTCTCATGGCGCAATATAAAGAGAATATTGACATGTGAAAAGTCATAAAAAGATTGCATTCTTGAACAACTAGCTTCCGAGATACGCGTTGTGAAACTTGCAATGGGGTCACTTTTGACCCCATCGGTACTCCCAGGGTTAAAGATAGGACAGCCCTTCAGCTGTCCTAACTTTAGCTGATTAGGATTAACTGGGCAGCAGCAATATTGAGCCACTGCCGGGTCAACCTGCAATGCCTGCCCCGGAACACCCTGACACTAAGGGGCTTGTTTACAAAGCTGCGGTAGCGGTTCGCGATCGTTACCGGAGCCGCGGCCCCATTGATTTCAATGGGGCCGCGGCTCCGATAGCGATCGCGAACCGCTACCGCAGCTTTGTAAACAAGCCCCTAAGTGCTTAGTGTCGGAGCATTTAGAGGCTCAAACCAGGAGCAATATTTACACAATTTGTGGGTCTGGAAAGCATAAATGCCTTTGAATTCACCCCTGTTACTGTATGCATTTTGTATGCAATTGCTAGATGGAAGTTGCACATATATGCTTTTGTTATATGCATCCACAATATCTATTGAATAAAAATGCTGTTTAGCTTTAATAGAATGCTGTCTTATTGGGTTTATTATATTTTTGGAGTCAGTGAGTGTACCCAAGAGGTCATTAATGGCCTTGAAGGTAACAGGTAGACGGGATGACTGAATGTTGAGTGCCAAAGCTAAGAAATCATGTACAAATTTAGATACATTTGTTATAGCTTTTTAAATGTTTTCTCCCTTCTCATTCCAACAGCTTATCAGAATGGGTGAAATGGAAAAGACAAATTACACTGAGGCAACAGAATTCATCATTCTGGGATTCTTTGAGTTTCCTGAGATGCAGCTCCCTTTTTTCCTTGTTTTTTTGATTATTTATCTGCAGTGTCTGGTGGGGAACCTTCTTATTATTTCCGCAGTGTTCTCTGATTCCCGTCTCCATAGTTCCATGTTCTTCTTCCTCATCAATTTGTCCTTTCTAGAAATCTGTTATGTGACTGTCATAGTGCCTAAATTATTAGCGATACTCATAAAACAGTATAAAACCATCTCTTTTACACAGTGTATGGCCCAGATGTACCTGTTCATGGCCTGTACAGATGTAGAGTTCTACCTTCTGACTGCCATGGCCTATGATCGCTATGTTGCCATCTGCAATCCCTTGCGTTACACAGTCATCATGAACAGGAAAGTCTGCATAGTTCTAGCCCTTATTTCTTGGACAATCGGATTTCTAGGTGTAGTTCCTGAAGTTTCTTTACTATCACAGTCATCTTTCTGTAACTCCAATGAAATTAACCATTTCTTCTGTGACCTTTCAGCACTGATGACCCTGTTATGCTCAGGAACTTATTCCCTTGAAACCCTAATTTATATCGAAGGTTCACTTTTAGGTTTTGCCACATTCATGTTAATAATTATATCATATGTGTACATTATTTCTGCCATTCTAAATATCCGGTCTGCTAAGGGTAGACAAAAGGCCTTTTCTACCTGTTCCTCTCACCTCACAGTTGTTCTTTTATTTTATGGAACCTCTGCAGGTGTGTACATGGGACCCAAGTCTGCTTCCTCCATGGGACTTAACAAACTGCTGACCGTAGTATATTTAACAGCAATTCCAGTGCTCAACCCCTTGATTTACAGCCTGAGAAACAAGGAATTGAAAGGAACTTTATGGAAAGCAACCAGAAGAGTAGAGAATTATATTTCCCCCAGAATTAATAAAATGCTGCACACTGGATTTGGTTGCAACATTTCAAGAAAAATTGAACAGTGTGGAGGGTAATTTCTTAACAAAGATGTTGAAAAACAACTATTTCATGCATATTTTAAAAAGGCAGCATGTGCCTTTATGAAATAGACTCCTACAATGACCCCCAGTATCTCTTGCATTCATTTACCCTGATTCAAAGATTATGTAAATGTGTGTCTATATTCTCTGCATGTACAGGCACAGTTTGTAAGATACACAACACGCATTGCAACTTCTCCCCAGCTCCTTCAATCTATGCTCCTGCCTATGTGGAGTTCAGATAAATGGAGGTGCAATCTTTCAGTACACCTACTTTTTACACATGTATATACTATGCAATGTTATAAGAGTCATCCTCTAGGTGCAGAAAATGCTTTATAACATTTCCCATTATGTATAGAAACCTCTTGGAAATCAGCCAAAGGATTGACCAATCTTACAATATCCAAAGAAGTAGAACACATATGCAGTAGAGTACTCTAGTAATAAGAATGAGAGACTAGCCCAGGCTCTGGCCCTGTCATATATATCTAGTAGGACAATCGTCCATGGCCTCCATTCTACCATATTCAGAGCTGTGTATAAATGCATGCTTAAGAACAAATCTCATGGGATAGAGCAAAATATTTCTCCAGATTCCCTGAATATCTTTCTTGCAGTTCAGGTTTAACTCACTCAAAATAATTTGGTTTCTGGAAGACAAATTTCAACAAGTAAAATAGTTAGCACCTGCAAAAATATCGGGAATTCACATATTCCAAAAAGGTACCGGGTTCATGTGATGATTACTGTGTGAGCATATGCCCAGAACCATAAAGCACTTACTTAAAGCAACCAAACTGTTGAAGCATGGTAAAAAGTGAGCAAGTTCACGGTGAAATACCTCCTAGTGGTATGAGGTGATTTTGGCATAGATTGTGAGATGGGTATGCTGGGGACATTGAGCTTCATGGAATATGCATTAAAGAAAATGTTGATAAAACAAAAAGGAGTGTGTTTACTAAACCACATTGCATTCAGTGTATGGTTTGGGTGCTGTGTTAAAAAGTAGCAAGGGTACCAGCACTAAAGTCCTTCTACTACTCTGGTAACATGCATCAAAGCGGTAACTGGTGGGATGGGGGCATTCCCAGCATGGTGCAGGTAGCCCAGGCCTTTGTGGCCCATGTTATCCGTGCTCAGCAGAGGTAGAATGGTTGCAACTAACAGCACCTCAGTGTTGGCACTAGTTGCACCCATGACAGGTTCACCACAACAGCACAATAACCTCAGGGGGATGGAAAGCCCACATACTACCCACACGGGGCTCAGTAAACATGCTCCAGAGAGGCAAAAAAAACAATGGCATCAAGCAATACCAAAGAAAACAAGCAGATGGTACTGTACAAATAAATACTAAATAACTAATCATAAAAACATCAAATATGATTAATAAAATAATACAAACCTGCTAGAATTTGAAAACAACCATTTATTAATATTGAAAATAGCATTATTTCACAGAACATCAGAACAGATAACATCAACTGGAAATAACTTCAGAACTGTAACAGTCTGACAAAAATGAATCAAATACCCAACATGTTTCAATGCAAAGACCTGCCTCAGGGGACTTATACTAAATCACAGTTGATGTAATTGTAGGATAGCCAAAGAAGATTAACTGGGTAGAGATCCCCAATAGGGATTACTCAGACATACAAGCATAATTTTGGCAAACTGATGAGAAATCTTGCCCTATTAAAAACACAGGTGTCCAAGGTGGCATAAATAATGCAGTTAAAAATCAAAAGTATACACCAAAACATCAAAATACAGGGTCCAGCATATAGGAGGGAGGAGATAAAAGAGGACAAGATAAGTATGAGGGTGCGTGTGGATGAGTTTGTCTGAGCAGATTATGGGCTAAACAAAAATGTACCTGGAGACATTGAAGAATATTATTTAAAGAAAAAGATGCTCATTTGAATGGGCTATGTCAGGGACACTGATGTAAGTGAAATCCATTTATGTGTTTGAAGATAACAATACAAATATTAAATAATAAAATTACAGCATGGTAAAATGCATTTGGATCTTGCAATACATTGAAGGGATTAGCTACTAAATTGTGGTCAAATATCACAGAATAATAAGTGTGATAAAGAAGTAGAAGAGCCTGCAGAAACTGAGAAAGATCATCCCAAACTGAAAGAAGCAAATCAGAGTTAGACCTTCTTGCGGAGACTGAGTTGCACAATCAAGTAAGAATAGAATGATTTATAGCAGGCATGTCCAACAGGTAGATTGCAATCTACCTGTAGAGCATGGAGGGGTCAGAGGTAGATCGCCAGCCCCACTTGACTCCATCTCTCCGGCAGCTCGCCCCGTCGCTAGGAGAGAGCTCGTGGCGACAGGTCATCTGCCGAGGGCTTGCCGCCGATGCTGATCCTTTGCCTGTCTTTTTTCCCTGCCTGCGGGAATCTTGCCTGCGGGTGTATTGGGGGCACTTGTTATTTTTGTGCCAATAGTTTGTGGGTACCCCAGGGAGCCGCTGCCTGCGCCCCGCGATGAGACACCACAGGCCCGGCGTCATACCTGGTCTCCTGCCTCTCAGAATCACCCATTCCTGCCCCCACCCCAACACCCCTTAGAAGTGTGTTATATACCGGGCGATATCCATTCACCTGGGCTTTACCTGAATACACTTAGCGTATTAGTTGTGTCGTGTGCTGGTCATTGGTAGCTTTATAGTTCGCTTTCATTAAACGTTTTTGGGCAGACACAGCAAAGTGTCAAGAATTTGGTGATTTTGGCGGGCTTTTCCAATTTTGCTCTAACTTGCCTATGCCTTGCCTTCGAATTGGTTCAAGCCACTGTGACATTTGCTTGCCTCTACAATTTTATTTTGCCTAGCCTTTGCATTGATTCTACACTGCAATTTTATTTCGCCTTGCCTTTGCGTTGATTCTACACTGTGTGCAGAATTTATTAAATCGTGTGTGGTGGTAATTGGACTTGTTTGGCAGTATTTGATTTTATCTGGTTTGCTGGGCAGGTGTTTGAGTTTTTTTGATGATTGTTTGGTGGTATTTGATTATTGGTGCCAGTATGATGAATTCTTATTTTTACTTTTTGAACTGCATGTGTGGTTTTGGCATCTCCAGTCCTTGTATTGCATATCATCCAGAGGTCTTCAGTTCCTGTTGATCTTTAATACTTTGGGACAGTGACAGTTGTGGACCAGAATCAGCCAGTATTTATACTAACTTAGCAGATTTGGCCTTCTTACATCCGGCCACCCCAGTATAACAAAGATGAGTGTTCCAAAGAAGAGCAAAACCTACCATGATGAATGGGAAATGGACTACTTCATCATGGTGAAAGACAAGTGTTGCTGTCTAATTTGTAATGCCCCAGTATCCTTGCCCAAAAAGGGTAATCTGGAACGTCATTATAAGGCTCTGCATAGCAATACGTTTAATGCTGATTTTCCACCCAAAAGTGAAATTCGTAAACTGAAGCTCAAAGAACTTAAATTGAAATTGGCTACTCAGCAACAGTTGATGGTGAAGCCAAGGTCACATTTGGGCAATGCAACCATAACATCTTTCAAGGTCAGCAACCTGATCGCAAAGAAATGCAAACCTTTACTGAAGGGGAATTTGTAAAAGATTGTTTTCTTGAAGCAGCTAACAATCTTTTTGAAGGATTTAAAAATAAGAAACTGATCATAGCTGCTATTCAAGATGTGCAATTGTCAAGAAACACTGTTGTGCGGAGAATAGAAAAGATGTGTGGAGACACAACTGAACAATTGTTGGAGGATCTTTCAAATTGTGTTGCTTTCTCACTCCAACTGGATGAATCTACAGACATAAGAGACATAGCCCAGTTACTAGTCTTTATCCGGATGGTTTTTGAAGACTTCAGTGTTAAAGAAGAACTACTTGGAATGATTTCTTTAAAAGGGAGAACTACCAGTCAGGAAATATTCAGCTCTTTCCATTCTTTTGTGACAAAGTGTAATCTTCCATTGCATAGACTTGTTTCCATCACTACTGATGGAGCAAGAGCAATGACAGGTGAGGTTAATGGTTTCATAGCCCTCTGAAGACAGCATGACGACTTCCCAGATTTCCTTTCTTACCACTGCATCATTCACCAGCAGGTTTTGGCAAGCAAGAAACTCAATACAAAGACTGTCATGGCCATCACTTTCAAAATTGTAAATTCAGTTCATGGACGATCACTTCAAAGACAGCTTTTCAATCTTTCTCTTGATAAAGGGGCAGCGAAAATCATTTTGCACACAGATGTAAGGTGGCTAAGTAGGCACAAATTTCTGCAAAGATTTTGTGATTTCCTGAATGAAATAAGAAGTTTTTTGAAGGAGAGGGGAGATGACCAAGCAGAGTTGGAAGATAAGGAGTGGTTATGTGATCTGGCATTTCTCGCTGACTTTACAGGCAAACTAAGTGATATGAACCTTGAACTACAAGGTAAAAATAAATGCATTGGCAAGATGATGAGTACAGTTTCACCCTACAAGAGCAAATTTGAGCTAATGATGACTGACCTTGCAAACAGCATTTTTGATCATTTTCCTAATATGCAGGACCATCTGGGACAATATCCAAATTTTGTTTTTCAGAACGAGAAGTATGTGATAGAAATCTGTTCTGTTATCCAGGAATTCAAAAATAGATTTTGTGACTTCCAAAAATTTGGAACAGTTGTGGAGTACTTGTTATACCCATTCAAAATAGATGTGGACGTTAAAGAAACTGCAGATGCTATCAGTAAAAATTACTCATTGAACAAGCCATCTCTTGAAAATGAAATAGTAACCCTTAAAAAGGACATTTTTCTCAAGACCCGTGCTGAGCAAGAATCGTTTTGGAAGCTAGTGCCTAGAGACAAATTTCCCAACTTGAGAAGATGCAGTGAATCTGTACACTCCTGTTTCGGTTCAACTTTTTTGTGTGAATCTGTGTTTTCCCATCTGAAAATGATAAAGAGTACACAATGTTCCGACATGACAGATGAACATCTCCAGGATTCCCTGAGACTGGCCCTCAAGCAATATTCACCCAACTTCAAAAAGCTGGTGGATGAAATGCAGGCTCAGACGTCTCACTAATGAGCAAGAGCGAAATATTAAAGATTATGCAAGATCAGCCCTGGATCAATACTCAACCTAAATTTAACACAAATTACTCAATAAAAGTTAAAGAAAGTTATTAAGACAGTCAAAGAAAGTTATTACTCAATAAAACTTTAAGAAAAAATGTACTTTCCATTTCCCCTGGATCTTCGTCTCTCTGTTTTGTTTTTGCTTAATTTGCTTAACAGCTGATCACATCCAAGTAAATGACAAAAGGTTCATTAAAAATGGGAGGGGGGAATCCTCCAACTTTATTGGGTTAAAATTTAATTTGAAACTAATTTGAAACTTAATTTTCATGGTGGTAGATCACCAGCACTTTTGGCCGGAAAAAGTAGATCACAACCTGTTCGAAGTTGGACATGCCTGATTTATCGGATCGAAAGCAGTGGAAGCATCAAGAGAACCAGTGAGAACAATTTTTCCATGATCTAGGAAACTGCGGATTTTGCTTAAGAGGATTTACTAGGATGGATTCCATGCTATGGCTGGGGTGGAAGCCAAAAATGTGAAGGTGTAAAATATTAATTGTTTTCTGCATAGTTCCAGAACTGTGAGAAAACAATCTCTTCAGTAAGTGTTGAAAGATATGGGAGATTGGAAATAGGGAGAAAGTGAGCTGGGTCAGTAAGGTCTAGATTGGGTTTTTGAGTAGAGACCGGATGAGTGCTTACTTCACTGGTTTGGGGACAGAACGAGAGAATAGACTGCAATTAATTAGTATGAATGCAAAGGGAAGAAAACCAAGGTGAAATTAGACCTTGACTGATAATTTTCTTTCCTTGAGTCCCTCCAGTCTAGTTCAGATGTGTGGGTTTATGCCTTCCTACCAGCAGATGGAGACTGAGAACCACTGGTTAGATGATGTTACATTATAAGGATTATTGCAGCACTCCTCGCAGTAATATTTCTGTAACAAAGCAGACTCAAAATAAATTATTATAAGGTACCCATTCATTCTGTACCCCACTAATTATACTTAGCACCTAACCACTCCCATTCTGAAATGAGTACGTAATACCAGATATAGGCTACTGTCCTAGAGTTCTTAATGCCAATTATGGCGCCAAGCAACTCACAGCACATCATCGTGACCTGCCAACTGCACCAGAAGAATGAGCTGGATGAACAAAATCACGGCCCAGCCCCAAAGTCTTACTGTAACATGCCCGTTCCCTCAAAACAGGACAAGAACAAGAGCTATGTTAGGTGGGTCCTGGACTGAACTGTAGGGATTCAATGAAAGAAAAATAACAGGTAAGTTCTAATTTCACCTTTCTCATCATCCATCTAGTCCAGTCCAGACACATGGGACGTAACAAAGCAGTACTGAGCAATGGGGAGGGATGAACGAGCCGTGCCTCTACCACTTGTACCCCGAAGTGTGCAATGCTCCATGTTATCACATTCTGACACCCTGAAGAAGTTAAGTAAGTAAGGCATACACATCTGTGCCCCAAAGATACCAAAGACATACTCCTAGGCAGATTTTACTAATTATAACACCTTGATCCCTGGTGGAAGAAAAATTGGAGCCTTGCCAGAACTTACCAGACTTCAATCCATAACAAGGAACTCCTGGAAGCCAGTGCACCCTGTGCAGCCTCCACAAACCACACCAAGGGTAGAGCCATCCATGAAATCCCTTCATTTGGCAAAGAACTGATGATGATTTAGCGTGCGGTCACACTAGTACAGAGACCCCAGACTCCCACCTGAAAGCTGATAGGATTGAAAGGGACAGAGATTGAATTATATGTACAGCTGAGCTTACTTCAAGCCTAAATGAGGAAAACAGGAAGTTGGCATTGGGCATCAGAGAGAAGGTGGATGCAAACAGCCCCCCGGTGCCAAAGTTTAAAGGTAAGTGCCATGGGTCTGTTTGCAGTCATTTCTACCATTGCACGTCCTGTAGAGGGGTGGCAGCAGTGACAAGGGGTGCCAGAGGGGGGATATAACATGGATGATATAATATAGCTATTTCATAAACTAAAGAGCAATAAATCACTTGGACTGGATGGAAAACATCCTAGGGTGCTGAAAGAATGCAGAACTGAGACTGCAAACCTACTATTAGTAATCTGTAAACTATCATTACAATCCTCTATAATACCTGAAGATTGAAGAGTGGCCAATGTAAAGCCAATTTTATAAAATGGTTCCAGGTGTGATCTGGGAAACTTCAGATCAGTGAGCCTGACATTGGTATCCTGAAAAATAGTAGAAATCATTATAAAGACCAAAAATTACAGAACATATAGACAATGATGGTTTAATAGGACAAACCCAACATGGATTTAGACAAGGAATCTATTGTTTCACTATTCTACTTAATTTTTATGAAGGTGTGAATAAGCAAGTAGATAAAGGTGAGCCAGTGGATATAGTGTATCTGGAGTTTCTGAAAACCTTTGACTAGGTCCCTCATAAGACTTGTTATCATGTAAACCGCTAAAATTTGGAGATACTGCGGTATAGAAAAAATGCTAAATAAATAAATAAGAGACTTTGAGGAAATTAAAGTAATGGGATAAGAGGCGGTGCACTGCTATGGATTGGGAACTGGCTGAAAGAACAAAAACAGAAAGACATGTTTACTAAAGTGCTGCAAGTAGAGAGGGGCAAGCATGCAGATAAGAGTGTGAATATAGAATGGAGGGAGAGTAGCGGTCATGGTAGTTGCAGGGGGTGCATCCATGTTAGGGAAGTAAGGCCATGTAGGTGCATCTTTAGCACAGTAGTAAAGAATGCGTGCCCTTAGCGCATGCATACTCTGAAGGCACTCACTACATGCGCCTTACAACTGTTTGCTACTAGTGTGATGTTATGGCTGGCAGTAGGCTACTAAATAATAATAATAATAATTAACATTTATAAAGCGCTACCAGTCGTACGCAGTGCTGTACAGACACATAAGAGTAACGGTCCCTGCTCATTGGAGCTTACAATCTAATCAAGACGAGAAACACACATTGCGATACATTACACTACACTACATTACATTACATTGGGGCAACATGGGTAACATTACATTACATCATGGGATGCATTTAAAGGATGCTTACATGGTGACGATTCTCATGGTTCCCTTGCATCTGACCAGGTCATCGGTGGAGTTTCTGGAGTGGAGAGGGGAGGAGGATGTGGCTAAACCACAGTGCCCCACCTAAGGGCCACGCCAAAGGGCCCTTTGGTGTGGCCCTTAGGCACGGGCGCGCCCAGGAGCGCTTTCTTTAAAAAGTGCTGCCCGGTGTTTCTTTGGCCTGATTGGCCATGCGGTGGCCCTAAACTAAACCGCTGCAGAGATATAAGACAGCAATACCTGGGCCCCTGCTCCACTAATAGGGTACCTAGTAAGTGGCCAGTGAAGAACAGAGAAGGCTGATCTGGGAATAGGCACATCCTGTTACATAGCTCATAGCAATGGACAAAAGTACAATGGGACAGGGCATGCTAATCAGAAAAGCAAACACATGCATTGAGGCCTTGCTGTGGTCCTTTCTGGGGGAGATAGTGCACAAATGCAGCATCTGAATGAGCACAGGCCCTGTATGGGTGCAGGCATGATGTCAGCAGTGGCCACAATGTAGAATGGGCATATAAATCCCTGTCATGCTGAAGCACCCAGGGTATCTGATTACCTAGGCTACAGTGGAAGGTTGCCAGGCTTCTGGTGTTGGAAGGGTTTGGGACCTTCTCCTCGCATTCTCTTTATATATCTGGTGCAGCACTCTTGTTAGTAAGGAGTGTTGTCCTCATGGGGATAAAGGGAGGATGCTAGAGCCAGAAAATCTATAAGCTCAACACAGGGACCACACAGATATGCAGGACCCTCCCACACTTCACTTCTACCAGATGGGATCCATATGCAACCTTTTGGCCCACCACAGAGGACACCAACCTCTGTGGCTTATCTTCTGCCAGGGGGGTGGGAGACAATCAATAAAAAGGCACCCATACTTACACCAGGAGGATATCTCTGGGGACACAATCCAAAGCAGACTACACATCCCCATGGAGGCAGACAACCCCCAATTGGCTCCCAGCCAGAGCACACCAATTCTCAGGGAAATGAAGGCTCACATACCCTTGGGAACATCCGTGAACTCCCCAGGTCTGTGGAATGCTTCATCCCTAGCCAAGCTAGCCCATGTTCAGTGACAGAGATGTAGGTACCTGCTCATGAGCTGACAGACCAAAGACATGTCATCCTATAGAAACATGATGGCAGATAAAGACCATACGGACTATCCAGTCTGCCCTTACATAACAAATACTAAGCTTTACAACCCATTTATAGAAACACAGAAAGATGGTCAGAGTGAGGAGCAATCTGCCCACAGGAACAGGACTCATATTACTGCCATTGCCCTATAGGTGCAGGTATGCACTCTTACATGGCTTCCCCTACAAGGAAGGTGGTGGTCTGACAGCACATATTGGTGGTAAGCTTTCATTTACCAATTGTAGCAAAATCTCATTTGCATGCCCCTCCCTCAACTGTGCTCTACCATTTCCAACCCTGACTATGTGTTCATTTCTGACTATTTTACTGAGAATAGACCCTAACTCCCAACTTCTCCCTAGATCATCATACCAGCAGGCCTCCCCGTCCTTAAACAGTGCATGTGAATTCTTGAACATCAGTGAAGTTGCTTTATATATGCAGAAACAATCATGTGTTGCAGGCCCTGATTTTTGTCGCTGTCAGGTTGCAGAGCTCCACTGCTGTGGCAGACACACCATATTGTCCATCCGATACCAATGCGTTCGCTTCTGGATATTGCTATCCAGTGTTGTAAATGATGGTATATGTTTGGGATGGTTCAGGACATTCAAGCCTGGGCTGTGCATTTGTGATTTGCTAGTAAGGCAGGTGCGACTATCACCTGGTCAGAGGCTAGTACTAATTGCACCCACACTAGCAGCATCTTTGTGCCTCTAGCATACCACTAGCATGGCTGCTACTGCCCACTCTCCACCACTATTTATTTATTTAACAGCTATTTTTTATATATACTGCTTTAGCTGTACGTCAAAGCAGTTTACAGTGCATGTGAACTTGTAGAAAGTTACAGTGAACAAGATAACTTAGGGTGTTAATGAGCAACCGGCTATTTATATTCAATAATGTTGAAAGAATTACAATAACATGAGTTTGAAACACTGCAACAAGCAGGTTAACTTAGAGTATTAAATGACTGAATAGCTAGTGACATTAGCATTAGTGGAAAGAGAGTGTGGGGGGGGGAGGAGAGAGTAGGGTAGTAACATTGAAATTAGTGGGAAGGGAATGTAGAGAGTAGTAACATAGTAACATAGTAAATGACGGCAGATAAAGACCAGTATGGTCCATCTAGTCTGCCCAGCAAGATGGCAAGAGTAGGTGCACCTGCCGCTCCGTGCAGGTCACCCCTCCCCATGTCTTTGTTTTAGGGGTGAACCTTCCCCATGTCTTTGTTTTAGGGCTGAACCCACCGCTCCGTGTAGGACACCCCTGTATGTTGAGAAATTAGTTAATTACGTTTATTTTGATTTTATCCTGTTGCTGTAAAGGGATCCACTGTATCTGTTCCATACCATTTTACATTCTGTCACTGTATTTGCCCCCACCACTTCCATCAGGAAGGCATTCCAAGCACCCACCACCCTTTCAGTGAAGTAGTATTTCCTGACATTGCTTTTCAATTTATTCCCTTGCAGCTTTGTGTTATGCCCTCTAGTTATACAGCTTCCCCATCTTTGGAAGAGATTTGTTTGTTCATTATTTCTCTTTAGGTATTTAAAGGTCTGAATCATATCTCCCCTGTCCCTCCTCTCCTCCAGAGTGTACATATTTAGGTCTTCAAGTCTCTTCTCATAAGGCTTCTGACGCAGGCTCCAAATCATTTTGGTCACCTTCCTCTGAACAGTTTCCAGTCTTTTTATATCCTTTGCAAGATATAGTCTCCAAAACTGAACACAGTATTTCAAGTGAGGCCTCACCAGTGACATTACACAATGGCATTAGTACCTCTTCCTTTCTGCTGGTAATTCCTCTTCGTATGCAACCCAACATCCTCCTGGCCTTTGCCACTGCCTTGTCACACTGTTTTGCCACCTTGAGATCCGCAGAAATATTTACACCAAGGTCCTTCTCCTGGTCCGTGCACACCAATCTCTCTCCCCCTATCGCATACATTTCACCTGGATTTCTGATTCCCAAGTGCATGACATTGCACTTCTTCACATTAAATCTTAACTGCCAAGCATTAGACCATTCTTCCAGCTTTTGTAGACCTTTCCTCATTTTATCCACTCCCTCAGGGGAGTACACTCCGTTGCAAATTTTTGTGTCATCTGCAAAAAGACAGACTTTTCCATGCAGTCCTTCAGCAATATCACTCACAAATACATTGAACAGTGCCGGGCCCAGGAAAGAACCCTGGGGCACCCTGCTAATCACCCTCCTTTCATCTGAGTGAGCTCCACTTACCATCACCTTCTGTCGTCTGTCCATCGACCAATTTCAGATCCAGTTCACCACCTTGGGACCAATCCCCAAACTACTGAGTTTATTGATAAGCCTCCTATGAGGAACAGTATCAAAGGCTTTGCTGAAATCCAGGTAGATGGCATCCATCACATGCCCCTGATCTAGTTCTCTGGTCACCCAGTCAATCAGATTTGTTTGGAAAGATTGTCCTTTGGTAAAACCATGTTGCCTTGGATCATGCAACCTGTTGGCTTTGAGAAAGTCTACTATTCGTTCTTTCAGAAGTGCCTCCATTACTTTTCCCGCCATCGAAGTAAGGCTCACGGGCCTGTAATTTGTCATTTCTTCCCTGTCACCACTTTTGTGAAGAGGTACCACATCTGCCCTTCTCCAGTCCTGAGGAACTACTCCTTTTTCCAAGGATCTGTTGAAAACATCCTTTAACGGCTCTGCAAGAACCTCTCTGAGCTCTTTCAGTATCCTGGGATGTATCCCATCAGGTCCCATGGCCTTGTTCACTTTCATTTTCGCAAGTTGTTCTAAGACATCATCTTTTGTGAATGGTGTGGTATCTACTTCATTCCCATTTTCATATTTGGGAGTCACAGATGGTCCTTCTCCAGGATTTTCTTTAGTAAAAACAGAGCAGAAGTATTTGTTTAGCAATTTTGCTTTTTCAATGTCACTTTCCACAAATCCGTTCCCAGCGCTTCTGAGTCCTACAATTCCATCTCCGATTTTCCTCCTCTCCCGAATATATCTGAAGAAAGTTTTGTTGCCACACTTCACATCTTTAGCCATCTTTTCTTCTGCCTTTGATTTTGTTTCCTTATTTCTCTTTTTGTCTCTTTGAGTATGCTCCTGTATTCCTTACTGTGTTCCTCTGTTTGCAAGCTTTTGAATTTTGTGAAAGCCTTTTTTTTTTTTTTTTTTGCCTTTATTTGAGCAGTTACTTCTTTGGAGAACCAAATAGGTTTCCTTCTCCTTTGTTTTTATTTACTTTTCATATATATTTATCTGTTGCCCCTTTTATTGCCACCTTTAGTTTAGCCCATTGCAATTCCACTTCCCTTATCCCCTCCCATCCTGCCAACTCCTCCTTCAGGTACTTGGCCATTCTACTGAAGTCAGTGTTTTTGAAGTTTAGGACTTTGAGCTTGCTATGGCTGGACTGCACCTTGGTTTTTATCTCAAACCACATCATAGGGATAGGCAAATGCTCTAGAGACAAGTTAGTTGGGATATGCATCTACCGAGGTACAAATGTTTGCATAATATTTTTTAATGAGTTGTGGGAGGTGTTGTCTCCAAAATAGTCTAGGAATGCCCCTGCCTAACCCCACCTATTCACACACGGCTCAGTAGAGTGGTGCTTTTAGTGTGGGAACTTTCTGACTTCCTTCTTCCCATGATACTGGCTACTTCACTTTAGTAAACATACCCCAGAGAGTAGAGAAGTGGAGAAAGGTGAATAGTGGAGTACCCCAGGGATCTGTGCTGGGCCTGATGCTTTTTAACATATTCATAAATGACCTGGAAATGGCAATAACAAGTGAGGTGATCAAATCTGCAGATGACCTAAAATTATTCAAAGTTATTAAAACACAAGAGGATTGTGAAAAATTGTAAGATAATATTGATAAATTGGGAGACTGAGCATTTAAATGGCAGATGAAATTTAATGTGCACAAGTGCAAAGTTATGCACTAGGAAAGAACAACCCAAGATACAGTTACACCAGGGGTCCCTAATGAATATTCATGGCATATTTGCATACAAGGAAAGGCAGTGGATGCAAATTTATCTCATGAATATTCATTAGGGGCATCATGAAAACCAGATTGGATTGTGGTGCACTAGGACTGGAGTTGTCCATCCCTGAGTTACACGACATGAGGCTTCACATTAGGAATCATCACCAAGGAAAAGGATCTAGGCATCATTGGGGATACATTGAAGCCCTCTGCCTAGTGTGCAGCAGCAGCCAAGAAAGGAAACAGAATGTTAGGAATCATAATGGTTTATGGTTTATTACATTTTAAAAAACTGTTCTTCAAACTTTGTATCAAAATGGTTTACAATAATAAAAATATTAGGAAAAAGAAAAGAAAACCTTTTAAAATTAAAAGAAAGTATTAAAGATAGGTTGGCATGGGAGGAAGAGAGAGGAGGGGGAAAATGCAGAATATCGGGGAATTCCAGGTGTGGAGATAGTTGAGTGGCCGGAGTCCTCGTGTACCAAGTTGCAACAGAGGGTATTTTGAAAGTGTTCTGAAAAAGGTGAGTTTTACCCATTTTAAAAGTCGAAAAAGAGGATTCAAGATGTAGGGATGCAGGGAGTGAATTTCAAAGTGAAGGCCCTAGAAAAAAGAAAACAGAATTTTGAGTGCCTTCCAGATGTGTATCTGAAGGGGATGGTAGATAGAGACAATGTGCATGTATTGAACAGAGTGTGTGAGTGGGGGCTTAAGAAATTATGTGGGAGGAGATATGCTGGGATACCTGAGTTAAGAAACTTGTGAATTATGGTTAGTAATGGAGTCAGTATGGAAAAGGAAGCCAATGAGATTTTATGAACAACTGAGAAACATGATGAAGGAGGCAAATAACGGTATTCTCTACTGATTGCAGATGTTTCAGCTGATACTGAGGAAGTCCATAATAAATAGTGTTGCAATAATCCAATTTTGAAATAACTAAGGAGAGCAGAAGTGTGGTAATAGTGAATGACATATGATAAGAATGAATACTACAGATCTGGTGGAGAGAAAAGAAGTAACGGCGAACTGTAGAGTTAATGTGTGACTGAAAACTGACAGAAGACTCAAGTATAACACCTAAATACTCAAGAGTTTGTACTGTGGGTATAATGGTACCTTCAAGAGAAGGGGATATACAAGGTGTGACAAAAAAGAAACGAGACTGTGGCAGCCACACCCATGACTCAATGCCAATTGGCTAACCACTTATGTCACTGTGTTGTGCAACATCTCACCACTATTCTGCTATAATATTTTTCATCTCTCACTCTGTTTTTCTTTTTCAGGTTTTTTTGTAGAACACTGCTCCATCGCTTTGTCACGTAACTGGAGGTGGCAGAAATATGGAGCAAAGAATCAACTTGAAATTTCTGGTTAAGTTGAAGAAAGCCCCAACTGAGTGTCTCCAACTTCTCCAAAAGGCTTATGGAGAAGATGCAATGTTAAGGCCGCGAGTCTTCGAGTGACACAAATGCTTCAAGACTGGCCACGAGGAGGTGGAGGATGACCCCAAGTCAGGACTGACTTCCATGGCAGAGACAGCTGAGAACATTGACAGAGTGAACCAGGTGGTGCGGAGTGATCACAGACTGATGGTGCGGATGATAGCTGAGGAGCTCAGCCTGAACAGGGAGTCAGTGTGGACCATCTTGGTACAAGAGCTGGGGATGTGGAAGGTGTGCACCAAGATGGTTCCCAAGCTTTTATCAGATGACCAGAAGCAGCACCAGGTCAATGTTTGTCGAGACTTGCTAGAGAAGATCGGAGAAGATCCAGAGTTTGTTGGCCGAAAGAGGCTCTCCTTCTGTGCATTTATGCCATGGAGGTATTTAAATGACTCAATCATATCACCTCTATCTTGCCTTTCCTCTAAGGTGTACATATTAAGATCCTTAAGTCTGTCCTCATATGCTTTATAATGAAGACCACTAACCATTTTAGTAGCCACCCTCTGTACCAACTCCAGCCTGTTTATATCCTTTTGAAGGTGCGGTTTCCAGAATTGCATACAATACTCCAAATGAGGTCACACAAAAGACTTATACAGAGGCACTATCACCTCCTTTCTTCTGCTGGCCATTCCTCTCCCTATGCACCCCAGCATCCTTCTAGATTTTGCTGTCACCTTTTCTACCTGTTTAGCTACTTTAAGATCATCAGACATAATCACACCTAGGTCCCGCTCTTCTTTAGTGGACAAAAGTACTTCCCCCCCCCCCATATTATATTGCCCCCTTGGATTGCTGCAGCCCAAATGCATGACTTTTCATATTTTAACATTAAATCTCAGCTGCCAAATTCTAGACCATTCTTCAAGCTTATCTAGATCCCTCCTCATGTTATCTACACCTTCCTGGGTGTCTACTCTATTGCTTATTTTGGTATCATCCGCAAAGAGGCAAACATTATCCGACAGCCCTTCCGCTATATCACTACCAAAGATGTTAAAAAGAATCGGACTAAGGACAGGTCCCTTGGGCACACCACTGGTAACCTCCTTCTCCTCAAAGTGAGCTCCATTTACCTATACCTTTTGTTGCCCCCCACTCAATCAATTTCTAACCCAAGCAGTAACTTTAGAGTTCATCCCTAGAGTGCTCAGTTTGTTTATATGTCTCCTGTGAGGAACGGTGTCAAAGGCTTTACTGAAATCTATGGCTCTCCCTCGGTCCAACTCCCTGGTCACCCAGTCAAAGAAATCAATCAGATTTGCCTGGCAAGACCTCCCTCTGGTGAATCCATGCTGCCTCGGATCCTGTAAACCGCTGGACTCCAGAAACGTCACTATTTTCTCTTTCACTAGCGCTTCCGATAATTTGCTCACCACCAAATTTAGTTTTCAGCCACATCCTTACTTCCGCTTTTGTGTAACGGAATCATATGTGCCTCTCTCCAATCCTTTGGCACCACTCCCCACTCCACCGAGCCATTGAAAAGGTCAGTCAGTGAGCTGCTAGAATGTTCCCAAATTCCTTCAGTATTCTTAGATTTATCCCATCCGGTTCCATTGCTTTTTCTATTTTAAGTTTAGCTAGCTTCTCACATACACAGTCTTCTTAAAATTGTTCAAGATACCCCTCACTTCTGTTCCTGTTTGTGGGAGTTTTCTGAGGTCCTGCTCCTGGTTCTTCATCTGTGAACACAGAACAGAAATATTTGTTAAGCAATTCCGCTTTATCCTCATCAGCTTCTACATATTCCTCCCCTTCACCCTTGAGTCTGACAATACCACTTTTGCCCTTCCTCTTCTCACTAACATATCTGAAATATGTCTTATCCCCCCATTTTACTGTATTGGCTATTTCCTCCTCTTTTTGAATCTTTGATTTCCTGCCTACTTTGCTAGCTTCATTAAGCTAATATAGATGCCAAATATTCCAAATATTCCAAATATAGATGCCTGTCTTCCTCTCTCTGTGATCTCTTGTATTTCATGAAGGTCTCCCTCTTTTTCTTCAAATTTTCAGCTACTTCTTTCGAAAACCATAGCAATTTCCTTTTCCTTTTGCCTTCATTTACCATTTTATCAAAAAAGGTTGGTTGCCCTTTAAATATCCCCTTTCAGTTTTGCCCACTGTTTTTGTACATCCCCCAGCTGTTCCCATCCTGCTAATGATTCCCTGAAGTATTGGCTCATCTTGGCAAAGTTAGTTTTCCTAAAGTCTAAGACCCTCGGTTTTGAATGGATTTTAATAGCCCTAGTCCTAATACTGAACTATACAATCTGGTGATCACTGGATCTCCCACAACATCAGAAACACTTTCACCATAAATAAGCACCAAGTCCAGTATGGCTCCTTCACGTGTGGGTTCTGTTACCAGTTGCCTGAAGAGTTCTCTCTGTAGAGAATCCAGAATCTCCTTACTTCTAGATGATAGTGCAGCAGGAATGTGCCAACCAACATCTGGCATATTGAAATCCCCTGTCCGTAGCACTTCACCTTTCCTAGCAACATTCGTATGTCTTCAATTAACTCTCTGTCCACCTCTTCCTCTTGTGAGGGTGATCTGTATATCGCGCCAATGCAAATAGATTTCTCTTTCTCTCTTTCTAGTTTAACCCACAATGCCTCCTCTCTCCCTTTTAAGCTCTGTAGTTCCAAAACTTTAATATTTTTTGTTACATATAGTGCGTCTCCTCATCCCCTTCTTCATACCCTGTCCTTTCTGAATAAAGTATAGCCTGCTATAGTTGCATCCCAGTCATGGTTTTCTGTGAACCATGTTTCTGTAACTGCCACTAAATCCAAGTCAGCCTCTCCCAAATGCCCTTAAGTATGGAGCAGACAAAGCTTAAAGATGCCAAATTACCCCTGCCTACCGATAACCAGATTAATATGAATAAAATACATCCTCTAAAATCCTTGTATGCAAAGGCTTGAAATCTAAAAAATATAAGTTGGAAGCGTATATAGCACTAAATGAGAAGTTAGATATGATTGGTATCTCAGAGACTTGGTGGAAGGAGGACAACCAGTGGGATACTGTGATATCTGGTTACAGATTATATCATAATGACAGAGTAGATCAAATTGGTAAAGGGGTTGCACTCTGTGTTAGAAAGGGAATAGAGTCACACAGGCTTAAGATTTTGCAGGATTAAAATACAATGTAAAATCTCTATGGATTGAAATTCCATATAAAAGGGGGAAGGCAATGGCAGTGGGGGTGTGCTACCAACCACCTGGCCAGAATGCACAAATGGATGATGAAATGCTTAAAGAAATCAGGGAAGCTAACAAAAGTTACAACACAGTAATAATAATGGGTGATTTCAATTACCCCAGTATTGAGGGGGTCAGTGTCACGGCAGGACATGCTAGGGAGATAAAGTTTCTAGATGAAATAAATGACTGTTTTTCGGAGCAGCTGATTCATGAACCAACTAGAGGGGAAGCCATTTTGGACCTAATCCTTAGTGGGACACAAGATCAGGTGCAAGAGATAAGGGTGTTGGGGCCACTTTGGAATAGTGGTCATAGCATGATCACGTTTGATTTAATAAATGGAGGGAGGATGGCAAGGAAATCCACAGTACTACCTTTTAACTTTCAATAGGGAGACTATGATATAATGAGGAAAATAGTTAAGAAAAAACTAAAAGGAGCAGTTTCAGAGGTTAAAGATTTACATTAAGCATGGGTGTTAATATCTTGGAAGTGCAGACAAGCTGTATTCAACGCTTTAAGAAAAGTGGAAGAAAGTCCAAAAAACTGCTGGCATGGTTTAAAGGTGAGGTCAGAGAGGCTGTTGTAGCCAAAAAAGCATCTTTCAGGAAATGGAAAAAAGAGCCAAATGACAAAAAGTGGAAACAACAAAAGCACTGACAAGTTAGATTAAAGGCATTGATAAGGCAAAGAGAGAATTTGAAAAAAAGCTTGCTGTGGAAGCAAAAACACATGGAGGCACATTCCATTCTGCGCATTCCAGCCTCTGTGCGTCTGGTCAGAACCAGGCACACAGAGATAGACATGATTCTGATCCCATGGGGCACATCTAGCCCGCGCAAAATCAGAATCACATCTAGGCCTGTATGTGCAGGCCAGGACCCAATTCCCATCGGCATGCACATACAGGCCCCTGCCTGGTTAACTCAGTCAGGCTCCTAAACAGAGCCATGGTGCCATGTAGAGTTGCCAACTGGCTCCAGATGCGCCCGACACACTTGATCCAGTCCTAGGTTTACCCCACTGCATGCAGGGACATGTAGTTCTGATTTTTCCATTGCATTCCATAAGAAAAGCAAGACTACATGTCCCTGCATGCAATGGGGTAAACCCAGGACTGGATCAAGCCTGTCGGGCGCATCTGGAGCCAGTTGGCAACCCTAGTGCCATGGCGTCCAGTTGCCATGGCATCGTGGCTCCATTCAGGAGCCATGATCCCCTGCTGCTGAACACTTTCACCTTTCACTGCAGTCTGACCCCGATCTTGCCTCCCATGGCTAGGGTCAAGCTGTGAGGAATCTCCTGCACACCCTCACCTTTTTTCTCCCTGCCAGGCCTCCTGTCCCCTGAAGTCTAAGGGGACTTATTCTACTTCTGAGGTGGAATAAGTCCCCTGTACAGTCTGCCGGCTCTAGACGTATAGAGCTGACTTCAGAATCGTCCCTGTACGTCCCGGGCCATGGACCGCACACTGCCCAACTTAACTCTGCCTCCACTCCGCCCCTGCCCATCCTCATCTAAGCCTCCCTGTACAAACTCCTTGTTCATATGTGAAGGATTAGTTGGGGATTGTAAGGGGACCAAAACCTGTGATAAAGTCAGTTGGATCATTAGATGATAGAGGAGAAAAAGGGGCACTAAGAGGGGACAAGGCCATAGTGGAAATACTGAATAAATTCTTTGCTTCGGTCTTTACTGAAGAAGGTGTAGGGAAGTTACCCATAACTGAAATGGTATTTAAAGATGCTGCATCGAAAGAATTGAAAGAAATATTGATAACCTGTGAAGATGTATTACAACTATTTGATAAACTAAAGAGTAGCAAATCACCTGGACTGGATAGTATACATCTGAGGGTGTTGAAAGAGCTGAAATATGAGATTGCAGACCTACTATTACTAATCTGTGAACTATCATTAAAATCATCTATAATACCTGAAGATTGGAGAATGGCCATTGTAACGCCAAATTTTAAAAAGGATTCCAGGATTGAACTGGGAAACTACAGACCGGTGAGCCTGACATCAGTACTGGGCAAAATGGTAGAAACCATTATAAAGAAGAAAAATACTTGTGACATGGATTGGTTGCCGTTGAAAACAGGATACTGGACTTCATGGACCTTGGTCTGACACAGTATGGCATTTCTTATGTATTTATGTTCGTCGATCTTTGAATGGCAATTAGAAAAAATACCTCATTCAACCATTAACCAAATCAATCTTGCTCAGTAGTTCTCAGTTGTCACAACATAGCCTCAGAACTAACCGTTAGCACTAACAAATTCTGGGAATATTTGATTGGTCTCCCAGACATGTGCCGGTTTAACATCAATGGCATATGTTGATAACTCATGTGGTATCACAATATACTATGAGCAAATTGCAATAAAGAGAAAATATACTTAGCTCATTCAAAGATGTGATACTTTGTGTGATAATCCATGGTTCTTATGTATTTGTTTTTCAATTTTTTAGTGTTGTAAAGTTTCTTCCACTTCCACTTTTTTAACTCAAAAGTGTGTCCCAATGCCAACCTTTATAAGGCACCCATGCGTTTCTCCATAAAGGGTTTCTCAAGGGACTTGATCATAAAGTCATATTCCTGACAATATCTCAGCTCGCAGCTCAATCCGGCTGTCACCTTCCCATGTTCTAAGGAATCCAAAAAACGCCGCGCATCTTTGAATTCACTGACCTCATCAGGTGCTAGTGGTCATTGATTAGCTTGCTAAGTAGCTAGGGAATGCTGTATAAGGGTCTACAGACCCATACAAGTACTGGTATTCCTGACAGGGACTCTATTGAAAAATTATAAGAGGACCTTGTTAAACTGGGAGACTGGGCATTTAAATGGCAGATGGCATTTAATGTGCAGAAGTGCAAAGTTATGCACCTAGGAAATAACAACCCAAACTACAGTTACATGATGTGAGGCTGCACATTAGGAACCACCACCCAGGAAAAGGATCGAGGCATCATTGTGGATGCATTGAAGCCTTCTGTCCAGTGTACAGCAGCAGCCAATAAAGCAAACAGAATGTTCATTATAAAGCATATGAGGACAGACTTAAGGATCTTAATATGTACACCTTAGAGGAAAGGCGGGATAGAGGTGATATGATTGAGATGTTTAAATACCTCCGTGGCATAAATGTTCAGGGAGAGAGCCTCTTTCAATTGAAAGCAAGTTCTGCGACGAGGGGACATGGGATGAGGGTGAAGGGAGATAGATTCAGGAGTGATATGCGGAAATATTTCTTTACGGAAAGAGTAGTGGATCCGTGGAATAGTCTCCCAGTGGAGGTGGTAGAGATGAGGACAGTAACTGAATTCAAAAAAGCATGGGACCAACACAGAGGATCTCTAAAGGTAAAAAGTGGACTGTTGTAGTTGTTGTTATGGAAGGACAGACTAGATGGGCCTTGTGGTCTTTTTCTGTCATAATGTTTCTATGTTTCTATGTTTCTATGTTAGGATACATAAGGAAAGAATTCCTAACAGGGGCTTCATTGCAGGCAAGGTAATTCTGTGTGGCTTTTAAATACAAGCTCTCTGCTTGAAAGCTCTTAAATGGTTTTGGTTTTCATTTTTAAAAGCTAATTCTTTTTCTATACTTCAAAGGGGGAATTTGTTATGGTGTTAGGCAAAGCTCTGTCAGTTAGAGCTACCCATTCACAGATAGCTCTTTGAAGCCACTGACTTCATCAGGTTTTACATCCCTTCCTAGCCACCCCACCTCCCACCAACCCCATGTAAGTATCCTTACTTTATAGGGCAACTCCCCAATTTGCTACACAGTGCTGTTAAAACACACTTAAAAGAGGTTAACTACTTTTTATTTTAAAGGACAGCTGAGGAACAGGTAGGGACTTTTGTAAGTCTCTCTCTTTTACTTCAACAGGTACGTATTGCTAATTGTTGCCCTGATACAGCTTCTGTCTCTGTTCAGAAAGAGATCCTATGCCAGTTGAAGGACCAGTCAATGAATAGGATGCCTGCATGCTGAAACTCTCAGAAAACAAATGGAGGAGCTTAGAGAAGAGGTGGAGAGATTGAGAAGCATTTGAGACAGTGAAAAGTTCATTGATGACATGCTTCTTGAAACATCCAAGCTCTCTGACAGAGGTGATGATGGGAGCAGCATGAAGAAAGTTGGACACGAATCACCAGAACTTGCAGAATCAGCACTCCAACTCCTTCAGCCCTTGTACTGAAGAACCAGTATGCAGTTGTGGAAGTGGAGGAGGTGAAAGCATCCTAGGAAAGAGAAGAACCACAGCTCAAGCACTTCAAAGTTGCAGAATCAATGACCACAAAGAAGTGAAGGGTAGTGGTATTTGATGACTCTTCTGAGGAGTACTGAGGCATCCATCTCCAACAAGACTTGATGTTCAGAGAGGTGTGCCGTCTGCCAGGTGCCAAAATCTGCGATGTTATGAAGAGTTTGCAGAGACTCATCAAGTCTACTGACTATTATCCAATATTGCTCATCCATGTCGGCATAAATGATACTGACAGATATCTCTCTCAGTGTATCAAAAGTGACTTCATGGCTCTGGGACAGAGGGTGAAGCAGATAAGTATGCAGATTGTGTTCCCTTTTTTCCTTCCTTTGAAGGTAAAGGCCAAGGCAGAGAAGCTCACATCTGGATGGATGGTGTCATCAAGAACATTTTGGTTTCCTAGACCATGGGATGATGTTACAAAGGCTACAGAGGAGAAATGACATCCATCTGTCCAAGAAGAGTCGAAATGCCGAAATGTCTTGAGTAGCAGACTGGCTAACCTACTGAAGAGGGTTTTAAACTAGATTCATTGGGAATGGGTGAAGAAAGCCCCCAGGTAAATGAAACATTAAATACCTCTGTAGAAATGGGTAAAAGAGGCAACATTTGGAAAGCGGTGTATATAAATGCCCGTAGCTTGGAAAATAAGATTCCAGATGTTGAAACTTTAATGGAAGATGCTGACTTGATTTTCATGGTGGTTATAGAGGCATAGTTCTCAGACAACCATGACTGGGATGTATTTATACTGGGTTATACTTTATTCAGAAAGGATAGGGTAGGAAGAAGGAGAGGAGAGAGGAGGCACAGTGGGATAAACTAGAAAGAGGGAAAAGGAAATTCATTTCCATTGGAGTGATATACAGATCTCTCTCACAGGGAGAAGTGGATGGAGATTTAATAGAAGACATGTGCAGCATTGCCATGAAAGGAGAAGTGCTACTGATAGGTGATTTCAATATATACTGGATGTTGATTGGCACATCCTTGCTATGGTGTCATCTAGAAGTAAGGAGATCCTGGATTCTCTACAGGGAAAACTATTCAGTCAACTGGTTACAGAACCCATATGTGAAGGGGCCATACTGGAATTGGTGCTTACTAGTGGGAAAAGTGTTTCTGATGTTAAAGTAGGAGATCATCTTGCATCCAGTGATTACCAGATGGTGTAGTTTCATATTAGGACCAGAGCTGATAAAATACATTCAAAAGTGAGGGTCTTAGACTTTAGGAAAACTAAGTTTGCCAAGATGGGATATTACCTCAAGGAGTAGTTAGTGGGATGGGAACGTCTGGGGAATGTAGAAAAACAGTGGGCAAAACTGAAAGGGGATATAAGGGCAAAAACCTTTTTTCTTAGAAAGGTAAATACATGTAACAGGAAAAGGAAGCTACTGTAGTTCTCAAATTAAGGAGCTGGAGAGGTGGAGAAAAAGAGGGAGGCCCTCAGGATATACAAGTTATCACAGAGAGAGGAAGACAGACATCTATATTTGGAAAAACTTAAGAGAAACTAGCAAAGTAGTGAGGAAAGCAAAGATTCAAAAAGAAGAAGAAATAGTCAATAAAATAAAATGGGAGGATAAAACATTTTTCAGTATGTTAGTGAGAGGAGGAAGGGCAAAAGTGGTATTGTCAGACTCAAGGGTGAAGGGGAGGAATACTGTATGTAGAAGCTGATGAGGATAAAGCAGAATTGCTTAATAAATCTTTCTGTCTTGTGTTCACAGATGAAGAGCCAGGATCTGGACCTCAGGAAACACCCACAAATAGAAACAGAAGTGATGGGGAGTCAAACAATTTTCAGAAGACTGTGTTTGTGAGGAACTAGCTAACCTAAAAGTAGATAAAGTGATGGGACCGAATGGGATACCTCTAAGAATACTGAAGGAACTTGGGGATGTTCTAGCGGCTCCACTGACTGACCTTTTCAATGCTTTTTTGGAGTCGGGAGTGATCCCAGAGGACTGGAGAAAGGCACATGTGGTCCCTTAGACCAAAAGCGGAATTAAGGATGAGGTTGACAGGTTGGTTAGTCTAACTTCTGTGGTTAGGAAATTATTGGAAACGCTGCAAAAGAGAGAATAGTGAGGTTTCTGGAGTCCAGTGGATTGCAGGATATGAGGCAAGATGGGTTTGCCAGAGGCAGGTCTTGTCAGGCAAATCTGATTGATTTGTTTGACTGGGTGACCAGGGAGTTGGACTGAGGGAGAACTCTAGATATGGTATACTTAGATTTCAGTAAAGCCTTTGACACCATTCCACACAGGTGACTTATAAACAAACTGAGCATCCTAGGGATGGACCCTAAAGTTACTGACTGAGTTAGAAATTTGTTGAGTAGGAAATGGCAAAGGTTACAGGTAAATGGAACTCACGCAAAGGAGGAGGTGGTTACCATTGGCGTGCCGCAGGGATCTGTCCTTGATCTGATTCTTTTTGACATCTTTGTTAGTGATATTCCAGAAGGGCTGTCGGGTAAAGTTTGGATGTTTGTGGATGATACCAAAATCTGTAATAGAAGGAGTAAAAACATGAGGAAGGATCTAGCTAAGCTTGAAGAATGGTCTAGAATTTGGCAGTTGAGATTTAATGCTAAAAAATCAGTGTCATGTATTTGGGCTGCAAAAATCCAAGGGAGTGAAGTACTTCTGCTCACAAAAGAAGAGCGGGACCTAGGCATGATTGTGTCTGGTGATCTTAAAGTAGCTAAACAAGAAGAAAAGGTGACTGTGAAAGTCAGAAGGATGCTTGAGTGCAAAGGGAGAGGAATGGCCAATAGAAAAAAAAGAGGTGATAGTGCTTCTGCATACGTCTCTGGTGTGACCTTATTTGAAGTATTGTGTGCAATTCTTGAAATCACATCTTCAAAAGGATATAAACAGGTTGGAGTCAGCACAGAGGGTGGCTATTAAAATGCTTAGTGATCTATGTTATGAAGCATGTGAGGACAGACTTAAAGATCTTAATATGTATACTTTAGAGCAGAGATTCCCAACTCCAGTCCTGAAGGGCCAAATAGTTACTGTGAAGGTCCAAAGGTGGCACATACACCCATGAACGACTAAGGCAACTGTAGGAGTAGGGCAATAACAGATCCATCTCCTATACAGTTTGTCCAAACAGCTTTTATTTAGCTCTGTAGCGGGATATATCCATTCACCACTATGCCCTCTCTTTCTTTCACTGGCCACTTCGTACATGCCCTGTTAGTAGGTTTGGGGGACATGTATTTCTGTCTGTTCTCTCTGCAGAGGTTTGATTGCCTACTACTGCTAATAAGATCACATTGCTAGCATGCAAATGCAGGGTGTATCTAGTTCATGCTGTCACAGTGTGCATGCAGGCTAGCCACGCATTCGCAATGACGATGCTACTGACGCAGCTAGAGCCATATTACCTCCCTATCGCAACCACACCTCCTGCATTTGCTGTGGCCACAATGCCCCCACTTTGGTAAAACTGTGTGCTAACTGTGCATTAGCTGTACGCCATCTGCAGCACTTTAGTAAACATGCCCTTAAGTCCCCTTGTCAATCTTAACCTCTCCCTTCTACCCTAACCATGTCCTCTGTCAGTAAAATACCTATTTGTGAAATCCAGAGAACATACATTTTTCAACTTGTTATAATGTTATTCATGTAGCACATCTGAAGCCTGGGAATTCTTTAGAGATTTTTATCTCTTAGGTCCCAGATTACTCTTAAATACATCAGACCAGTGCATATCTCCAAGCAAAAAAAGATGCTGGTACTCATAAAGAGGGCTCTTTCATTAATATATGAGGACCTTGGTTCAATTTTAGCACGCAAAGCAAAAGGTTCTGCTACTCCATAACACTGTATGTCCCCTCAAAAAACCCTGCCTCTGCCTGATTCAACTCTTTACCATCAAGAAGAAGAGATTCTTTGCAACAAAATTAAACAGAAAACGTGAGTATATCTTTCTGTGTCTATAGTTTAATCACAAATTCATACAGACTAATACAAACCATGCAATAGTACAGCCTAATGCTCAATGGTATTATATTAGCTGACGATAGAGTTTTTATAAACTGCTTCATTCATGATCTCATTTCAAATAGAAAATGTTATCAGATGAATCGTTTAATATAATGCTATCAGAAATTTTAAAGGGGTAACTTTATACAACATTTTATTATATTTTTTTATTTGAAATTTATTTCTATTTAGGGATTCTGATTCCATAGGGCTGATATTCGAAATGATTAATGTGGTTAGCAGACCTGCTAACAGCATTCATTGTGCAACAGGAATATTCAGCAGCTGAGCATTTCCGGGTGCCGGCACTTAATGCCAGCCGGCTGGAGGGCAGAATAGAGGCAGCACCTGGGGATAACCTGTCAGTGGCGATATTCAGCCTCTAGATGGTTATCCCACAGCAGCAAAAGTTAGGTACCTGAAAGGCTTACCTAAATTTCTCTGTCGTAGGTAAACGGGCAGCCACTGAATGCCAACACTGCCCAGTTAGGTGTGGCACTATCAGGCTGACTCACATATTCAATGACGGTAGCCAGATATGACCCCAGCATTGAGCATCCAAGTTTAAAGTGCAGCGGCGATGAGGGGCACCACTGAATATCCCCCCCAATGTTTTTATCATTTGGAAATTGATGAGTTTATTTTTGAAGCAATTAGATCTTTTCTCATGGTCAGAAAATAGGATTTATCAGTGTATATGTGGCACAAGATACATTTTTTAGTGGCTTTTTAGATGGATTCCAGGTGGATTCTATTTAAAGACACAAAGCACAATTTTCCAATACTAGCCCTTTCTCCCAGCCTCAGCATCACCCCCTTCTCCAAGCCCCAGCAACACTATCAGTGCGCCCCCCCCCCTTCTCTAAACCCCAGCAAAGTCCCCCAAGACCTACATCAGCCCCTCTACCTGCACACAGCAACAGGAGTGGTTCTTTGAAAGTGGTGTGGGAACTCAACTTACCTGATAACATGCATTTCCCTGAGGCAGAACTTGACGTACTGGCTTCTGTTCGAAACCCAGCGCTGTGTCGGATTTGGTCTGGATTACAATGGATTATCATGGGACTAGCTAATCTTCAGCTAAGTAACTTTTAAAAGTGTTGATACTGGAGAGAAATGTTATTTTGACACATGCATTTTCATTAAATTGAACCACTTGGGTGACTGTGGCTATTGGCTTGGCATATGGTGCGAGGCATTGCTCCTACACAACAAAAGCATTTTTTAACAAATATGCTGGGATTTGTTTGCGGTTCGATGGTTGTTGTGTGGTAAGACTGATGATTGTCCCCATTGTTTCTTTTGGACTGATATTATGTGTCTTTTTATTGTCCAATTTTCTCCTGTTATCTGCCTAGAAAGATTAGCCCCGATATTCAAAGAGGTTTGTTTGGTTAGCAGGACCTGCTAAACCCCACAGCCACACTAATTGGACAGTGGGCAGGGTGAAGGTCGTCCTTAGGCAGGGGGAGGGCGGTCCCAGCCCTTATCCAGAAATCAGACTTGCCTATGGGGTACCAGAGGGCTTGGTTGAGAACCACTGGTATGGCTCACTGGATAGAAGCTGAATATCGCTGGCTATTTGTAGATTTAGGCAGAACATCCATCCTCTCCAACATTATCCAGAAAGTACTGGGACAGTCTGAAGAAATTTTCAGCAGCACTATCTGTATAACACCATTGAAAATTCAAGGATAAATGGTTTATTTTTTTTTCTTCCCCCCCCCTCCCCTTAATATCTGCAGGGTATTAATGGTTACTATTGGACGGATAATGTTGTGCTTTTCACACCTTATCTTTTTGTGTCTGTTTTGGTTTTGTCCTATGTTTTGAGATTTATGTTCCCTTGATACAATCTCTTATTGTAAACCACTATGATTCAAATTTTTGTGTGTATAGCACTATGACAAATTATTAGATAAATAAATAATATGCTTAGCAGCTTCTTTGGATATGTTGTCTTTATCCAGGAATATTCAAGGACACTGACTTAACCAGTTATGCCTTTGAATATCTATTTAAAGTGAACCAGATCAATTAATTTTAGGAGGATAAGATGTCACTGAATATTCAGATATCCCCAGCAGAACACAGGTGTCAATAAAAAGTAGATGAAATGTTTAAGAAATTACTGAGCCATAATGGTCAGAAAATAGGTTGTGTAGTATGCTGGCCAATAATTATGTAGTTAGGGCGGCAACTTTGAAAACTATGTGAAACGCTGCAAAGTCTGTGGGTTTTTGACCTGTATGTTTTGCAGCTGTAGTAAAGCGGAAAGAAAGCAGATAGTTTCCCTTTGAAGAGTGCCCAGGAGAAAGCCCCTGCACATGCTTTTTGTGGTTGTCTGTCTTCCATGAAATGTAGCAGGCACAGTTTTGAAAATGCAAAACTACTTATGCTATTTTCATCTCCATCCTGACCCCTCCCCAGGAACTCTTCCTTGAAAATAGGAGTAAAAATGGCCAGTGAAATGGGCTTTGAACTATATATATGCACACATATTTGACACATAAAAGAATCAAATAAAGGAAAATCAATTAAAAAAGGAAATAGTAGGAAATGGTATGACAATTGGGACATTGACAGGACAGGATTATTGGCACCCTTATAAACAATACAAATCAGTTTGAACAGTAGGACCACATTCCCATTACAGTAAAATGAGACATACCTGTGATCAATTGTCAGTACTCAAATGACTTAAAACAACCAATGTATGTTGACTCTAATGTTTAAAATGGCCACATTCACTCTGTTCCATTTTCACAATGGTGAAGACAAGAGAGTTGCCTGAGACTGTCATAGAAGCCATTATCACCAAACATCAAACTTCAAAGGGGTACAAGGCTATCTCCAAAGACCTTGGGATTCTTGTGTCTATACTTTGCAATGTTATTAAGAAGTTTACTGATCATGGAACTGTCCAGAACCTCCCAGGACATGGTGGGAAAAGGAAAATTGAGTCCAAGAAATCTTTGAAGATTAGTGTGAACTGTTGGAAAAACACCACATACAACATCCAAAGAGCTTAAGGCTGACCTGGAGCAATCTGGAGTGGTGGTTTCAACCCATACCATAGACCACACACTAAACAAAGAAGGACTTAATGGGTAAAGGCCAAGTAGGACTCCACCTCTCAAAGATAGACATAAAAAGGCATGTCTGATCTGTGCCCAAACCCACCTTGAGAAATCACAATCCTTCTGGGAAAATATTCGGTAGACAGATGAAACCAAATTTGAACTCTTTGGCAATGCAGACCAGCAAGCTGCAGGCCTGAAACGTATTCAAGAAATCATGGAGTCAGAAGATTACCAAGGTGTTTTGGAGTGAAATGTGCTATCTAGTGTCCGAAAGCTAGGTCTGGATCAAAGGTCACGGGTCCTCCAGCAGAACAATGACCTAAAACATACAGTACATCCAAAAGTTCAAAAGAATGATTAAAAAGGAACAAATGAACTGGCCAGCAATGAGTCCTGATCCCAATCCAATCAAGAACTTTTGCAAAGAGCTGAAATCTGCCATTGGTGAAAGGAATCTTGGAAACATTCATGATCTGGAACAAATCACAGTTAAAGAATGGGAGAAACTATCAGCAGACATCTTTTTTTTGGTTGTATACCTTTGAACATACTATTAAAATATTATGATGACATACTGTTGGAATATTTCCAGTTATTTCTCAAGATAATGTATACAACATACCTAAAATCCAAGGGCACCAATAATATTGACCACAACTCTATTTAACTATGTAAATGGCTTTGGAAATTTGTCCTACATTAGATAATAACATTTTCCATTAAGCTTTATTAAATGTGCTGGAAACCCTGTGGAACAGAGGTTCTCAACCTGTGGGTCGCGACCCCCACGGGGGTCGCCACAGGATTTAGCAGGGGTCGCCTTACTCCAGTTAAAAAAAATAAAAAATCACACAAGTTGTTGCCGCATCTGCTTCTCGGCAGTGGCAAACTCACCGCCTCCCTTCTTCTACAGCCGTGGCTCCCTGTCTCTTAGGGAATCGCGGCTATGCCTGTGAAAATGTTGCGGAGCCTTCCCGTATCCCGTCTCTCGAAGGGCTCTGTGAAGCATTGTCCCGCCTCCAAAGGAAGTGGTAAACAACTTCCTTTGGAGGCGGGACAATGCTGCATGGAGCCCGTCGAGAGACAGGAAGGCTCCGCAACGGCTTCACAGGCACAGGGACAGGGAACCGCGGCTGCAGAAGAACAGGGCAGTAGCAGGCAGATATAGGGAGAGGGGAGGAGGGGGCAGGGAACCTTCAATGGGGCTGATATGGGGGAGGGACGGGGCTGACATGGATGGATGGATCGAGGGAGGGAGGGGGCTGACATGGACAGAGGGGACTGACATGGAGGGAGAGAGGGAGGGCAGCTGACATGGACAAGGGGGAGAGACAGGGGGACATACTGGACAGACAGGGGATAAATGCTGGACAGAGGGGAGAGACAGTATGGGTTAGGATTATATTGGGCTGATGGGAGGCTAGCACTGGTAATGGGCAGATCGGGTGGGGGCTAGGACTGGTAATGGGTTGATTAGGGAAGGCTAGGACTGGGAATGGACTGATCAATGGGGGGTTGGGACTGGTAATGGGCTAATAGGGGGTAGAACTGCTAATGGACTGATGGGGGGCTAGCACAGGAAATGAGCTGATCGGGGAGGTTGTGACTGGAAATGGTCTGATTAGAGGAGCCTAGCACTGGTAATGGACTGGGGGGTAGGACTGGTAATGGACTGATGGGGGGTAGGACTAGAAATTGGCTGATTAGGGGAGCCTAGCACTGGTAATGGGGTTGAGGGGGGCTAGCACTGGAAGTAATCTGATTGGGGGGGGGCTTCAACTGGAAATGGGCTGATGGCGGGGAGGGGAGGATAGACCCGCTGGCCTTGGAAGAAAACTGGGGGCTAGGGCTACAAATGGGCTGATGTGAGGGGATGGAAGAATGGGACTGGAAGGGAGTGGATGCTGAGAGGGGCTGCCATGGTATTTGGACTAGAAGGGGACTGGAAATAGGCTGATGGAAAGAAGTGAAGAAAACAAAAAAAGAGATAAGAAATGGCAGATGGACCATAGACCACAGAAAGAGAGCTAAGAAAAGACAGGAAAGCAGAAGCCTCAGATTGGGACCAGTATGATCAAAGAATAAATTGGTAAGACAACAAAGGTAGAAAAAAGAATTGTATTTAATATTATTGATGTGACTACAAAATCATAATAATTTTGAAATCAAATATTGTTACTTGTTATTGTGATTAATTATTGTGGTTTAAATAAGTACATTTCATAAATAAAAACATAGTGCAAAAGCCTATAATATATTGATAATTCAACAAATGATTACAGCGACAATGTGTTAACAGTAAAGGAAGAGAGACACATTTGATTTTATCATTGGGGGTCATCACAAGTTGACCAATGGTAAAAGGGGTCATGGTACAAAACAGGCTGAGAACTACTGCTGTGGAGTGTCCGTGACTTCTTCCATGACTCTGAAGATTCCTTTGCTTCTGATAACATGATGTAACTGGGTTACAATGGTATGTTGTTCTTCCTTACACTGAAGATCATTGTTCAGTGTTCTAGAACAATAGCTCCCAACCCTTGGTCCATGGACCCCTGGGGGTGTGTGGGGCACAGTAAAGATGTAAAAGAAACAGAATGATGGGGAATGCTGGGGGGGGGGGGGGGAGAAAGAGAGAGTGGGTGTACTGAGTGGGGGAAGAGAGAGAGACTGGTTGAACAGGAAGGAGAAGGGAGATAAAGAGAGCTAGTGGGGACAATCAAGGAACTAAAGGGAAGGGATACGGGAGGAGTGATGGGGATGATCAGTGGATCCCTGAGCTTTTTGGAAGATAATAAGGATCCATGCAACTCACTCTATCAAGGATTGCTTAAACAATATTTCCACCCCCTAAAGCTGGTACAAAATACGGTGGCCTGGATCATTACAAACAGAGCAAGAAGCGAGCACATCACCCTAATACTTCAGCAGCTGCATTGGCTACCCATCCTCTCACAGATAAGATATAAGGCAGCCTTAAACATCTTTAAAATCTTTCATAACTTCTCATCCTCTGCACTACAGCACATTCTAACCAAGGACTTCATCTCAAGACCCAGACGAAGCAACGTGATGAACAAAATCATTACTCCACCCGGATTCCAACGTGCCAACCAATCTACCACCAAAAGAGCCCCATCCCTCGCCTCACCTACACTTTGGAATGCCCTCTCCGAACCAATGTGCTTAACAAAGGACATTAAAGATTTCAGGAAGATGCTTAAGACACTATTCTTTGCCAAACACTATGGCTCCATCAACCAATAATCCCCATACCTCTATCACCTTACAGCATTGTTTTTATTGTTTTGTATTGTTTTTCTCTCCCCTCCCTTAATGTCCTCCCTTTCCCAACCATTATGTAACCACATGAAGGAAAAGGTGGTATATAAAACTTGATAAATAAATAAGGGTTTGGAACCTCTGATCTATAGTACTGTACACGTGGTTCTTTGAAATATGACAATAAATATTTCCAATGCTTTGTTTTAAAAAGGAGAGATGCAAATGTATTGAAATAATAACAATAACAATAACATATTCATTTTTATTTTATGCTTTACTTCCAAATGACCCTCAAAGCATGCTGTAATAGATACTCAGTTTAAAATAACAACAGACTTATTTTCCCTACTGAAAACATATACACACACATATCCTAATATTTAGAGGGTGACATTTAAATCCTTCCCTGGAGGTGAGGCAAGACACAAGTTTAAGGGATCTTTGAAGAGAGGACGGGACTGTAATGTTTTAAAGCTGTTATGGATAGGCAGACTGCATAGACTATATGCATATCATCATCTTCTGTTTTTCTATATTTAAAATCCAATGTATAAAAAACTTCCAGCCATTTCACATTGCACCAACAGAAACTTATTTAAATAAAAAGGGATCAATATGCAAAATAATTAATGTGGCTCATTTCAGAGTTAACTGCTCAAATCATTAGCTTTTAAAATCTGAGGCCTCCCATTGCATACATTTTGACTGGGCAGTTCAATGTCTGGCCAAAAGATAATCTAGACATAAGAAGGAGGAGTGGGAGTGTTCTGAAGGCAGGGCCAAAATTTGCCTAGGTAGTAGCCATTTTGAGCTGCTATCTGGTTAACTTCATACAGTTATCTTGGCTGCAGATAGTATAGCACATCTAATATATCCAGATAATGCAGAGGCGGCCCAGTGGTTATACAGGGCTAAGTGCGGAGACTCATTGCTAGGACTCATTTACATACCACTGGGCCTCATTTACATACATATAATTTATTTTATTTAAAATGTATATGTTTCCTGAAGTGCAAGCAGGGTTCAGGAAAGGGCGAGGAACAAGAGACATCATTGCGGAAGTGAGATGGATCCTTGAAAAGACTAAAGAATACCAAAAGGATATCTATGGGGTATGTTTACTAAACTGTGGTAATGTCACCCATGTTAGGTTCGGCGGTAAAGGTACAGATGCCCATATGAAGGCATGGGCGGTGCATCATTACAGCAAGCCGTATCAGCTAATGCACGTTACAAGGCGACTTAGACTAACGTGTGTTACAAGGCGCCTTCTAAGGCACCTTACAAGGCACATTACAAGGCACCTTGTAACGTGCCTTATAAGTAAGGTGCTTTGTAAGGTGCCTTATAAGATGCCTTGTAAGGTGCCTTAGAAGGTGCCTTGTAAGGTGCCTTATAAGATGCCTTGTAAGGTGCCTTAGAAGGTGCCTTAGAAGGTGCCTTAGAAGGTGCCTAGTAAGGTGCCTTAGAAAGTGCCTTGTAAGGTGCCTTATAAGGTGCCTTGTATGGTTCCTCATAAGGTGCCTTGTAAGGCGCCCTATAGGGCTCCTTAGGTTAAGCGCCGTATAAGGCACCCCTGGATAAGGCACCGTAGAAGGCACCCTGGGCTATGGAACCATAGGTTAAGACCGCCTAACAAGATTATGGTGCCCTAGGTTAGTGTGCCAAGGGCTGCAAGGTGCTTCAGGATGGCATACATGACCTGTGAGGCACAGAGACAGATATAGCCCTAACACTAGATAGAGCACTGAGGAAAGGCAATGAACAGGTGAGTGAAGGAGGGAGAGCTGGGTGTTGCTGGACCTGCCATATCTGTGTGCATCCCATGTGGCTGCCAGTACTGTTGACAAACATGGCGGGGACAAGTGTACCACAGCACAGGGTGTTGGCAATGTAAAGTACTGGAAAGACAGTTGGTGGCAGACGATGGGAATACGTGTCCCCCAGTGTAGGCGGAGGTGGCAAGATAGTTACAATGATGGGTGGTCAGAGGAGTAGTGGTACCATGCAGATCAGGCACAGGTGAGGCAAGTATGAAGAGACGCAATGCAGGAAAGGGTACCAGTGCAGAAAATGGGGTGGCAGCCTGCACAGGAAGACAGGACTCTACACAGCTGACAGACGCAGAAAGATGGACCGAAGGATTGTTGGCAACAGTGGTGAGGGCAATATGGGCTGGCAGCATGGATCTGCAAAGATATGACTGTTACAGGCATGCAAAATATCTGAGTTGGACAGGCATGAAAAGAGAGAACAATGAGGAATCAAACCCATGACCACTGTTTAGGACATCATTGTACTAACCAGTAGGCTATATCTCTATGGCTTGTTACACAGCAAAGGCTGGGTACAGAAGGACTGCAGGTCACCGCATAAACTGTCTGCTCTGTGTGCCAGGATAGGGTAACCCCAGCAGCACCCATGATGCAATTCACATGCAGAACAGCGGTCTACAGCTGATCACCAGATGGGGGTCTGCACCTCTCTGATATTGCAACATGGTAAGACGGACTGACAGTGCATGATACTGGCACAGAGTAGCTACAGACAATGCCATTGTGCAGGTTCTGTGTTTACCCTGAGGGTTAGGATGGACACCCAGCATTAGGTCCGCAGTACATGTGGTGTTAAAGATAGGTCCTGGTGCACATCCCCAGCACTACCAGTGTGTGCCAGGTGCTCCTAGCAGTGCAACTGAATGTACTTCTGTGTCCCATAGTCACATGTGGGCCCTGTGGGGCCAGGCACTACCCAGATTATTGCATACCTGGTGTTAGGGTGTGGCTGCCATGGACACCTGTTATCAGGGCAGAGGGGTGTCTAGTCTCACAGGAGGTGGCACTGTCTCTACAGGTCAAAGTGGTATACACTATATACCCCAAAGGACCCATAATCACCCATTTTGTAGATGAGGGAGTGGAGGGATAGGTGCCTGGGCCCTGGCTGTAGAACAAGCCACTGCAGTCCTGCTGGCAGAGGAAAGCCCTAGTGGGCCAGAGCCATACCTATGACCTTGGCAGACCAGCAGCAATGCTTGGGATAACCAGGGAAACCTCAACTGCCCCACACCATGGTCTGCCATTCACCAGCAGATGGCACAGTCAGACTGCACTTGCAGCACCCTAAAAGGTGTTCCCACCCTGCAGAGACTAACTGCAGACAGTCCACAGTGCATGCTCACAGGGGAACCCTGTGCACCCAGAGATGGGATGTACAGCACAGACATCAAGCAGGTATCTTAGTGATTGGGGCCCAAAACTAGGAACACACAGGTATAACTGAAGACAAATAACATTAAGCACTATGTGGGAGCATAGACATGCCATGGTCACTGCTCGGTCAAGGTGAAAGTGACCTCACAGCATGCCATGCTGTGGCCACCCTGTCCATGCAGGTGGTGGTTGGGCACTACAGTGTCCCAGCCATTGCCCTACACCCTGTGCAGATGCATCCTGACAATCCGCCCTGTCCAGGCCATACCCACAATACCTTGCTCCTCATTATGCACATTTGCAGGCTAACACTGGTAACAGTGGGACATTGTGGGCCCAGAGCGGTGTAGGCAGCCACAAAACAATTGATAGACATACACCCCTATTGAAGCATTGTGCAATGATAGGGGTGGTTGGCAATCCTACTCTTAGCACTGGTCCTGATTACAGTGCCAACATTGCTAAACTGTGCAGGGGGTAGTAGTAATGCTCTGCTGATAACTGCAGCTCTGTGCTGGAGCCAACAGCCTGACTCTCCATGAAGCTTTGGATAGTGGAGCCTGTGTAAGTGGGTATTTTGACCCCTGTTTGATGCTGCTTTGGGGTTTGCACATGTTGATGTTGTTTATTTTATTTATTTATTTAACTATTTATATCCCGCTTTTCACCGGGTCAAAGCGGCGTTACATACAAGGGAGGGGAAATTACGTAAAAAGGGTGGGACCATCACCAGGGAGACAACATTGATGATTTTGATATGAGACGGACTTAGGACATGGACAGGTTAGTGCAGTTTTGGATCAGTGGATCACGGTGGGCAGATCAGATGTTGGTGCACTTTTTGGTGGAAGTCGTATTGAAGTATTCATGGAATAAGGTGGTTTTTAGCTGTTTTCTGAAGGATAGTGGATCGGCATTGTTTCTGAGATGGATCGGTAGAGAGTTCCATAGGGATGGAGCATAGAGTTCGAAAGCTCGATTGCATGTCCGTTGAGAGCATTTAGTTCTTATGTGAGGGATGGTGAGGGAGTTGTTGGAGGCTTGTCTAGTAGTTTTGCCGTGTACTGGACGAGACAGCAGGGTGCGAAGCTGGGTGTTCTGTGTTTGGTGGATGGCTTTGTGGGTGAGTAGGATGGATTTGTATTTAGTCCTTGCTTCGAGTGGAAGTATGTGTAGGTCCTTCAGAATTGGGGTGATGTGGTCGGTTTTCTTTGCTTTCTGAATGATTCTTGCCGTGGTGTTCAATGCTGTTCGGAGGGGGTTGGTCTTTGTGACTGGAAGGCCATGGTAGAGTACGTTGCAGTAGTCCAGATGTGGGAGTGTCATAGCTTGCATTATTGTCCGGAAGTCTTGATGCTCGAGAAGTGGTCTGAGGCGTTGTACTAATTTTGCTTTGTGGAATATTATTCCAGAGGTTTTGGCAATTTGTTGCTTTAAGGTGAGGGCTTGGTCAATGATAATGCCCAGATATCTTATTTGTGGCTGTATTTGAATGCTTGTGTTTCCTATGTTGGGGTGTGTAGGTGTGGTGTGTAGGTGTGGTGTAGGTGTGTAGGTGGCGTGAAGTCAGGGTCTTTTGTCACTATGAGGGCTTCAGTTTTCTTTATGTTGATGGATAGGTTATTTTCTTGTAACCAATTGGATACCTCAGAGAAGCATGCTGATAGATGTGGGTTCGTTGGGTTTGTGGTTGTAATATGGGCGTAGAGCATGATATCATGATGCTGTATCTGCAATGTAGGGTAGAATGTGGGGAGATGCTCTTTAGGCTCCACAGCTGGGACTTGAACCTGTGACCCTCTGATTCTGGAGACACTGGCTGTGTGTACTGCACCACACTATTGCCACAGAGGAGAAGTGGTCACTGGGGCTATCCTTACTTTCCTCAGGCAGACCTTTTCTGTTGCACTGCACACCACGTACTGGTACAGGGCATGGCCTAGGTCCACGGCAGGCAGGTGGCACTGTTCACTCCAGCACAAACACCCCCCCCCCCCCCGCCATGTTGACATGACCATATGCTGTCAGTGCTGGTTATGCGCGGTCCCAGGCCATCCATTGTGCAGGTAGGTGGGTGCCTAGAGTGTGGGGTCTGGGGTAGAGAGGCATACATGGACATCCACACATCCCCCCATCACTGCCTACCAATGTTATGTCCCTTCCACATGGGGGAGTGATAGCTGGGGGGATGTCAGGCTGGTACTCTATTGGCTAGGGTGGACTGGGTAGATGTAGGCGGAGTGTGTTGTTACTTCCGACTGTGAACAGGCTAGGGTATGCATCTGAGGTACTGTGTACCCAGTTTGGCCTACTGGGTGTACATATGTTTCTGACAACATATGGGCACACTCTGCAATGCCTTACTAGGAGCTGCCGTAAAGTGTGTTCAGTTAGCTGGGTCTATGAACTGTTTGGGACCCATCCTGGGTGTGGTCTATGGACCCTTGTTAGTGTGGTCCCCAGATGTGCACTGCTTGCCCTATTAGCTGTGTGACTTTTGGGGTACTTGCTGGGTAATGTCCCCTGGATGGGACACTGTGGAACACGGACTACTGGGCATGTTTGGCCCTGGTCAGCTGCTGTCCTGCTGATTTCCAGTTTCTATGTTCCTATGTGCCACCTGGGCGATGGCCTAGTTCACCCTGTGCCCCAGATGCCCCCACTGCATGCCCCACCTGTAGTCCCTCTATGCCCCATTTGCACCATCACCATAGTGGCCTTTCATACTTGGCCACTATGCTGTTGCTGCAGATGGAGCACTACTATCATCTTTCTCGGGCTCCCTGCCTAGGCTGTACATTGCTGACACTTAAATGTTTTCTCTCTCCTGCAAATGTGCATCTAACACCAGGTTTTCACTCGAGGTACTTTCCAGCCTTTCAGTTCCCCACGTTGGTGTCATGGGAGCCTCTCCCCTCCCATTGACCCCTTCTCTCCGCCCTCTCTACACCCTCTGCGGTGTTTACCGCGGCCGGGAACGCGAACATGCGTTAGGCTACGTTAACGCGCATTAATGTAATGTTAATGCGCGTTAACGTTACATAGCATGCATTAAGGTTACCTAACGCGCGTTAACATAGCCACTGCTACGTTACCGCAGTTTAGTAAACATACCTCTATTTGTCTCTTATTGACTACATCAAGGCTTTTGACTGTGTAAACCATAAGAAACTCTGGGCCAAATTAAGAAGCATGGGTATACCAGAACACCTGATCGTTCTCTTGCACAACCTTTACATTGATCAAGAAGCAATAGTTTGAATGGAACAAGGAGAAACAGGATGGTTTAAAATCAGCAAAGGTGTATGACGAGGCTTCATACTTTCCCCCTACCTGTTTAATTTATATGCAGAACAAGTCAACAGAGTTGCAGGACTGTATGAAGACAACCGAGGTGTGAAAATTGGTGGAAGACTCATCAACAACTTTCGCTATGCTGATGATACCACATTACTGGCTGAAAGTGAAGACAATCTGAAACATTTGCTTATCAAGATCAAGTAATATAGTCTTAAAATGGGTCTGCACCGTAATGTAAAGAAGACAAAGATCCTGACAACTAGCAAAATCAATAAGTTCATCATTGATGGAGAAGAAATTAAAATAGTGGACAACTTTAATCTATTTGGATCAACTATCAATAAAGAAACAACAAGCAGTCAAGAAATCAGACGATGCATTGCTCTTGGCAGAATGACTGTGAAGGACCTATACAAGATTCTGAAGAGCAGAGATGTCTCTCTCCATGCAAAGATTCAACTCGTTCGAGCAATGGTATTTTCAATAACATCATATGGATGCGAAAGTTGGATCGTGAAAAAGATAGACAGGAAGAAATTTGATGCCTTTGAATTATGGTGCTGGCAACGAATAATGTGTATATCATGGACTGCCCAAAGAACAAACCAGTCAGTACTAAAGGAGATTAAACGTAAGCTTTCCTTATAAGCTCAGATGACAAGACTTCATCATGTGAAGAGAGATTATTATAGAAAGACATCATGCTTGGCAAGGTAAAAGTTCAATGCAAAAGAGGAAGGCCAGCAATGAGATGAATCAGTACAACAACAACAGCTATGGGTGCCACTCTGTCAACAATGAGCCACTTGACTGAAGACCGAACACAGTTTAGGACAACTATCCAGAGGATGTCCATGAGTTGACACCTTCTTGATGGCACTTAACAACAACAACAACAACAACATGTTGCCCATCTAAAAGTTTAGGTTGTTTTTAAATGAGCCTTCACAAGCCTCTTATTTCCCTGGCAATGACTTAGGGGCATGCTTACTAAATATTAATGTGCTTTAAGTGCCACTGCCGGGTTTTAGTCTGTTGCTCTTTAAACGGATAATACTAAGTAATCAGAAAATACGTGCCGTTTAATGACTCACTCTGCAACTGGAGAACTTTAAATTATTGCATTCTAACTTTAGGCAATAGGTCTCAGAAAAAAACGCTGGCCCACAAACCAAGAGCTAAACGCTCAATGCTGGTGCCGGTTTAACATCAATGACCAGTAGCCTTTTAAAAGCGCGGCGTTCTTCATATCATGAATGGTTTTTTGAAGTTCGATTGAAGTGGACTGATATGAAATACCTTTTACTAGCAGAGAAAGACGCCGATAGCATCAATTCTATAGCCTCATGGGGACAATTCCCTGAAGAAACAATAGTTGTGAAACGCTTGGGGTACCTGGCTGTGAGCGTTGGAATAATCCCGTTCAACTTTCGATTGAAGCTAAGTTTTTCATTATAAGATTGAAGCTTCCTCTTATTGAATATGAATTTTTGTGCAAGACTTGTTATACGAGGAATACAGCTTCTTTAGTTAAAGATTACCATTTGCACTGAGAGTGTATAAACAACGATCTTTTAAGAAACCATTTTGAAAATAACACAAAAACAAACACAAAAACAGAATATTAAGGCTTTTAAAAGGCTACTGGTCATTGATGTTAAACCGGCACCAGCATTGAGCGTTTAGCTCTTGGTTTGTGGGCCAGCGGTTTTTTCTGAGACCTATTGCCTAAAGTTAGAATGCAATAATTTAAAGTTCTCCAGTTGTTAAGTGCCACTGCGCCAATAGAAATAAATGGGTTTTGCTGCACTTAGCACACATTAACATTTGTGAATGTTCATTATCTTTTAATAAACATGTCTCATAAAGAGTATCTCAATATCATTTGCAAGGGCAGTGAGAATAAAGAAAGACTATCAGATTTCTACATTACTATACTCCAGTACCAAGTGCCAGACACATTAGGAAGTACTATAAACCCTGCTCATTTAGAACCCATAGCAAACCCGCCATATCATAATAGCATTACCAGGACTCACAAAGCGCCAAACCCTACCTATCAAAAGGCAACACTGCAAATATTAAACCAATACACCTCAGAGAATACCAATGCTTCTCCTACTGGGGAAAGAAAACAAGTGGGACTGTCACATAGAAACTACATGAACAGAATACTGCAGCTCAGCTGCACATGCAAAACATAGACCATCACCAAACATAGAACAAGGTATCACAATGTAGAAATATGGAGACAAAAATAAACTGGGAACCCCACAAGCCAAACTTTGAATGCACAACAACACTGGAGAAATAAAACTATAAAATTAATTTTCTCTTGTACTAAACAAAATGAGCCCAATTCCAGTAGGGGCACAGCTGCGCAATCAGCATGACGGCCTCGTGCCTGTCCTACCCCCAGCCCGTCCCTTCCCCCCCTGTCGGTCACACATTGCACCACACGTTTTCTTTCCTCAACACATTTTGTTTATTTATTAACAATGATAATTAACAGAACAAAAGCTGTTGGCCACAGCATGCCCCCTCATTTCCTGACATTTATACACTTCATAATTCCTTACAATCAACAATCACTCATAAACCATTTTCCGTTTTCAGCCCCCTTGAGAGACACAGCCAATATCCCACCAACCTGGTAAGTGGGGGAGGCAAATTCTCCGTAAAAGCTTTTTCCATCTGTCCTTAGTCCTCGCCATATCCTCTGGGAGAAAAGGTGTTGGGCCTGCCGTTCAAGCTGACTTAGCAACCCTTTTCCCCTCCTTTTCCCTCCTGCACGCTGTCAAAGCGAGTCAGGGGCCATCTGCGCGGTGTTCTCGCTACACTTTGTCAATCTCTCCAGGGAAGGTCCATGTTTCTCTCCTGCAACTCTCCCCTTTTACCCAAAGCCTGGGCTGTGTTCTCTCTCATCAGGGCCGTGCGGTCTCCTCAGGGCCCTATCTCTCCTGCATGCTGTGACGAGATCCCCCTTTTTCTCCCTTCTAATTGGGTGGGTCGGGAGGGTGTCCGTCCTCCTCTAAGGAAGGGGGGGGGGAGCAGTGAAAGAGGATAGGCCGGCGCCGTACCCGCCCTTTTATATTCAGCCACGGCCAGCCCTCTCCATCCTCCCCCCTCCCCGCCCCCAAGACCCTAACCCTCGGCCCGCCAATGCGGGCCTGTGCGCCGCCGCGGTAATTTGCGGCTGGGTCTCAGCTGCGCAATCAGCATGACGGCCTCGTGCCTGTCCTACCCCTAGCCCGTCCCCCCCCCCCCCCCCGTCGGTCACACATGGCACCACATGTTTTCTTTCCTCAACACATTTTGTTAATTACAATTGTTAATAAATAAACAGAACAAAAACTGTTGGCCACAGCATGCCCCTCATTTCCTGACATTTATACAATTCATAATTCCTTACAATCAACAATCACTCATAAACCATTTTCCGTTTTCAGCCCCCTCGAGAGACACAGCCAATATCCCACCGGCCCGGTAAGTGGGGGAGGCAAATTCGCTGTAAAAGCTTTTTCCATCTGTCCTTAGTCCTCCCCATATCCTCCGGGAGAAAAGGTGTTGGGCCTGCCATTCAAGCTGACTTAGCAACCCTTTTCCCCTCCTTTTCCCTCCTGCATGCCATCAAAGCGAGTCAGGGGCCATCTGCGTGGTGTTCTCGCTGCACTTTGTCAATCTCTCCGGGGAAGGTCCATGTTTCTCTCCTGCAACTCTCCCCCTTTACCCAAAGCCTGGGCTGTGTTCTCTCATCGGGGCCGTGTGGTCTCCTCGGGGCCCTATCTCTCCTGCCAACCCCTGCGGGGGGGGCACCGTTCGCGTGCAGGAACCATTGATCTGCTATGTCGACCCATAGCTGTTGGTATGCTATGGCATTTTTTACAGGGCATGATGGGTCGCCGGGCAATGCTGACAACACCACTCGTGCACCCTTACCCATCATGTCTGTTTTGGATCTGTGCAAATGTAGCACTACAGCCCTTCCTTTTATGTCTACATCACATTTTTTTATTCCGCCATAGGCTGTCCTGTGCCTAGAAGAGGGCACGAGCTCCCCTATCCGAAATGCCCCATAGAACGCCCAGGAAAAGGCACATCTGAACAGCCTCGTGTCATACACATAAAAACAGACCTGGCCTGCTGTCACCCTCAATTGTTGCAGCATTTGATGAGTGATCGGGTGTCTTTAGTCTACCTTACTAGCCTGCCCTACCGACCAGCCTTTCATTACTCTCGTAATGATGAAGTCCGTCCTAGGGCTCCTCTCCCCCATTGCCCTGGCAAAAAATGCTATAGCTGCCAAGTGGGCTTGCACTGCCGCTTTTGTACTCCCTCGGCCCTTGCAATGTAAAATCCATCTCAGTATTGTCCCTACCTTAAATCTGTCTTCTTTTTGAATTCTGTTATCTCTGCAAAATCCCTGGTACTGTTCCCATGCTGCGACGTATTTTCGTCTTGTCTGCTCTGCTAAGGAATCCACCTATAAAAATTACGGGTCTAATTTCCAGAGTAATCAAATTGCTCCCAATACTGTTAAATTACTCCACTGTAACCACCCCTGAAGCCTGCTAAGGAGTCCAACAGGAGCTCCCATACCTCGGTGGACCAAACTCCCAGACATGGTCGGGTACCACTGTCTTGACCGTGTCTGCCTCGGGGGCGAGTTCGTGAAAGAGCTTGATCTTACAATGAGAAAGAACATCAGCAATGTTATTACATACACCCTTTATGTGCTCGGCTTTAATGGTTATGTTGTGTACCAGACATAGCAACACAATCCTTCTTAACAGTGCCACTAACCCTGGTGACCTGGCTCGCATTCTGTTCACTGCCGAAACCACCGCTAAGTTATCGGTATGGAAGGTGATAGCTCTGTTGGTGAGCCAAGGTGCTCAGATAGACAATGCTACCATTAGCAGGAACAATTCCAGGAATGTGATGTCCTTGGTGGCTCCTTTTGCGTGCCATTCCCCGGGCCATGGCTCTGAACACCACGCCCCTTTGAAGTATATGCCGAAACCAATTCCCTCAGAGGCATTCGTGAATAATTCTAGGCAAAGGCAAGGCCATTGAACATATGCAGGAATTGCAATCAGACCTGAAGGTCTTCCTGTATTTCCCTACTAACTCGAATGCGGTGGTGTTTTTTCTTAATCCCGCTCGTTGCCAACGCCATGCAGCAGCAGAAAACTCGCCCCATCGGTATAACCCTACAAAGCAAAGCAGGACCAGTATTGACTGAAATTGCTCCAATATAGCTTTTCGTTGATCGTGTATTTGTTGAATGTCTCTTTTTAGCTTCGGCACATTCTCTGATGGTAAATGTGACCTATGCGCTGTCACGTCTAGCTGTATGCCTAGGAATGTGATAATCCCTGAAGGGCCATCTGTCTTTTCTGTCGCCAATGGAATTCCAAATGACTGCGCCACCTGCTCAAAGATACCTAATATCCTTTTGGAGTCGCCATAATCTTTTCCAATGAATAGGAAATCATCTAAGTAGTGCACCACTGTGTTGGGGCCCGCCAAATCCTCGACTACCCAATGGATGAATGAGCTAAATTGCTCAAAGTATGCACATGATACTGCTCATCCCATGGGCAAACATTTATCGTAGAAGAATTCTCCATTGAAAGTGAAACCCAACAATGGAAAGGACTCTGGGTGGACCGGCAATATCCTGAAAGCAGATTCTATATCCGCCTTTGCCAGCTGTGCCTGCTGCCCTTTGCTCCTTATGAGCCTGACTGCCTGATCGATGGTCGCATATTTAACGGAGCATAAGGCAGGATCTATATAGTCATTAACTGACCTCCCTTCGGGGTATGATAGATTGTGAATTAACCGGAATTGTCCTGGTTCTTTCTTTGGTATCACACCCAATGGGGACACTACCATGTCCTTGAAGGGCGGTGTTTTGAAAGGCCCCGCTACTCTCCCCATACCTATTTCCTTTGCTATCTTGTTGTGTGCTACTGAGTTATGTTTACGTACTGATGGGGGGTTGTTTTTGACACATGCTTGTGATTTTGTTCGTATTAGGGATGTGATGCGAAAACCATAAGGGAAGCCATTTTCAATATTGATAGCTTTGTCCCGCTTTGGATATGCCCTCTGCCAAGGGCACAAACGCTCAAGCTTGATGGGTGTTGGGGCCATGGCCCTCGTTTGTGCATTGCTGTACCATTCTGAATGTCTTAGCATCCCTCATTGCTCTGCATGTGTAAGCCGGGTGTCCACTCCACATACTGAACAGGAGTGTCTGTATTTGCAAGGCTGCCATTAACAACTTCCTGTGTTGTACTGGCGGCACGCCCGCCTCCCAGCTATCTGACTAGCCTGCTGCCATTGCGTGCCCTGAAAAGGCTGCTGCAGCCCGTCTTGGCTCTATGGCCTATTGGGCGCCATTTCTTCGGTCCACAGGTCAAGTATCCTGTGATGCCAAGCTAGTGTGGGATCCCAAACCATGCTTATCCTGAACTTTACATCATAGTTCAGCCAGGCCCATCCCCTGAATTGTTTATGTGCTCGGGTAATCATGTCCAGGTACTTGGTCAGATATGACCCTGATTCGGGTTCCTTCTCCATCACCACACTCATAAAGATGTGGAAGGCTATCACCCAGTTATTAATGGATTTTTGGCTTCCTATCCCTGTCCCTCTCCTTTCTTTTTTCTCTCTCTTTCCAGCTATTTGACTCCTCTTCCTGATCCCTAAGCAAGAGAGAGAATATGTCTATATATTCCCGTCTCCAAATACGCTTTTTTATCTTTTTTGGCACTTAACTGGCCAGTGAACTAATGCCGCACCGTGGATCACGGCTGGTATCACGCCACTCAGCTTGCATTCCTTGGGTCTCCCCCGCTGCCATGCTCTCGGTTTTCACCCCTCTGACTCTGCCCTGACCATGCCCACATTAGAGGATTTAATTGTTTTGGTTTTCTATGTTTTTTTTAATTTTTAATGCATTCTGAATCACATCTGCCAATGCTAGGTCCCCATCAATATCAGAATCGGAGTCCTCAGATGATGAGGCTAACAGCTCTGGCACCCCCCTTTCACGCCCCGACTTACCATTTGCCGTGCTAGGTGGCGATGTGCTATTGCTCGCTGTCAGCAGCTCTTCACCCCTGAAGCCTGGCATCCCTAACCTTTGTTTAACTGAGATCAAGCCGTGTTGTGTAACTTGTTCACGTACCATCTGTAGCAGCTCGTCCAGTTCCTTTCTTTGTGTAGGGTGTGTGGTCGCCAGTTGCTGCGGTGCCATTCTCCTATTGCTGCACCTGGGTTTTGCTGCTGCACTGCCTGCTGTTTCAGTGCTGCCCGCAGCCGCTCTCCTTCTGGCTGCACCATTATCTGCCCTTGCTTTTGCTGCTGGTGCTTTCTTTGTTGTAACCTTGCCACTTGCCTGCTGGGAGCTGTGCTTCTAGGGGGGCCCTTTGGTTGTCTTTTCATGGCATCTCTATCCTTGGATAAAATTACTATGCAGGGGTGTTGGAAAAGACTAAGTAGTACCTGTCTTAGATGTTTGTCTTAATCCCATGCAACTCTTGCTTCATTATCCCCCCCCCCCCCCTCCCGCCTGAACACTTATTCCTGCTTGCAATAATTATTAATCCATCATTTCACCTTATTTCAAACATTTCATGCATATAGCTATTCAACTGTGTCCCTTGGGGAAACTGCTAGGTACGTATGACCTAGATTGGCCACTGTTGGAAACAGAATACTGGGCTTGATGGACCTTGGTCTGACCCAGTATGGCATATCTTATGTTCTTATGTTCAACTATCTTCTCTTTATTTATTTGCCCAAACTGATATTCACTATTGAGCACATACCAAAGTATATTTGCATTCATTTATTCCTATTATCTATCATTCATTCCCCTATACAGTCTAATATATTTTTAAATTAGCTAACAGAGGCCATACTGCCGCCTCTTTCCACTAGATGGCAGCATCTCCCCACGTTTGGTTCAATTCTATGTATTTATTTATTTCCTTTATCACCACATGTGCTGCATTCATCTCTGACTGTCTACAGCTCGCTTGGAGTAGGTCATTTAGTTTAATTGTCGCCTGTTCGTCTCTGCCAGTGGCCCCGTTTTTATTTTTCTTTATCTTTAGGAGCCGGTGATAAACCATCTGGCATCTTTCAACTTCAGCCTGTTGTAGCTACTGCTACCGCTTGTGTTCATCCGCCATGATGCATATGCATGTGGGAGAGCCCCCCACTTGTTATTCCCATGCAGGCTCTGGGCTCCCCTTGCTGGCACTGCCCTGCTACTCCTCCGGCACCGAGCAAAACCTGCCCCACAAGCTAAAGAGGTCTCAGGTGATCGGGAATCGCGCCCTTGGCGATCCGGGCAATGATCCTCTGCTGCCCCATGCAGGCCACTCTTCTTCCCCCTCCCCCAACTTGAGCACGTGTGTGAGGCTCCGGGCTTCCCTTGACGTGACTCACAGCAGGCAGCCTGCGCGAGTGACCCACCGCCGGCCCCCTCTTTTACATTGTTCTGTAAGTTGAACGCTCGATCGCGTTCCGTGTTTCATGGCAGTGCCAAAAGGTGAGTCCTGGTGAGTCCTGTACGGTCAATGTAGAAATATGTAGACAAAAATAAACTGGGAACCCCACAAGCCAAACTTTGAATGCACAACAACACTGGAGAAATAAAACTATAAAATTAATTTTCTCTTGTACTAAACAAAATAAGCCCAATTCCAGTAGGGGCACATCCAGGCTATCTGGATGGCTCCGAACAGGACGGGCCTGTTAGGACCCAATTCTGCATCATGGGAGCCAGACGTTCCTGTAGGTGCAGGATCAGGACCTGGGAGATGGCCTGACATGTCCATGCATCGCTGAAGGGACGTTCATCCCACTGCACAACCTGCCTGCTGTCATGGAGCTCCCATTTCCCTGCTGCCTGACCCTGATGGGGGGGGGGGGTAGCTGGGGCCTAGATCGAGCTGCGGGGACTCACCCTGCTCACTGCTGTCGCAGCTGGGGGACTGGCCAGCCAATCAGGAGAGGCTGTGTGAATTAAGCCCCCTTACAGCAGGTGGAGGCAGACGAGCAGATTTTGGTGATGTCATCACTTGATATATCCTCTGATGCAACACTGAGAAAACCCAGTATGCAAGAACTTTGCCATGTTGTTGTTAAGTGCCGTCGAGTCGGAGTCGACTCATGGCGACCCTCTGGATAGCTATCCTAAATTGTGTTCGGTCTTCAGTCAGGCGGCTCATTGTTGACAGACTGGTACCCGTAGCTGCTGTAATTGTATCGATCCATCTCATTGCTGGCCTTCCTCTTTTGTGTTGACCTTCTATCTTGCCAAGCATAATGTCTTTCTCTAATAATCTCTCTCTTCGCATGATGTGTCCAAAGTATGAAAGTCGAAGTCTTGTCATCTGAGCTTCTAAAGAAAGCTTAGGTTTGATCTCCTCTAGTACCGACTGGTTTGTTCTTTGGGCAGTCATGGTATACACAGTATTCGCCGCCAGCACCATAATTCAAAGGCATCAATTTTCTTCCTATCTGTCTTTTTCACTGTCCAGCTTTCACATCCATATGATGTTATTGAAAATACCATGGCTTGAACAAGTCGAATCTTTGTATGGAGAGAGACATCTCTGCTCTTGAGAATCTTATCTAGGTCTTTCATAGCCATTCTGCCAAGAGCAGTGTGTCGTCTGATTTCTTGACTGCTTGTTGCTTCTTTATTGATAGTTGATCCAAGTAGGTTAAAGTTGTTCACAATTTCAATTTCTTCTCCTTCAACGATGAACCTGTTGATTATGCCAGTTGTCATGATCTTTGTCTTCTTTACATTAAGTTGCAAGCCCATTTTGAGACTATGTTCTTTGATTGTGAGAAGCAAATGTTTCAGATCATCTTCACTTTCAGCCAGTAATGTGGTATCATCAGCATAGCAAAGGTTGTTGATGAGTCTTCCACCAATCTTCACACCTCTGTTGTCTTCATACAATCCTGCTTCTCTGATGATTTGTTCTGCATATAAATTAAACAGGTAGGGGGAAAGTATGCAGCCTTGTCTTACACCTTTGCTTATTTTAAACCATTCTGTTTCTCCTTGTTCCATTCGAACTGTTGCTTCTTGATCAACGTTTAGATTACGCAAGAGAACGATCAGGTGTTCTGGTATACCCATGCTTCTTAATGTGACCCAGAGTTTCTCATGGTTTACACAGTCAAAAGCCTTGCTATAGTCGATAAAGCACAAATAGATATCCTTTTGGTATTCTTTAGTCTTTTCAAGGATCCATCTCACATCTGCAATGATGTCTCTCATTCCTCGCCCTTTCCTGAAACCTGCTTGCACTTCAGGTAGTTCTTGTTCCAGGTATGGTTGTAGTCTCTTTTGAATAATCTTCAGTAGAATCTTGCTGGCATGTGGGATCAGAGCGACTGTGCCATAATTTCCACAGTCAGTTTGATCACCATTCTTTAGTATTGGTATAAACACAGATCTTTTCCAGTCAGTTGGCCATGATGTTGTCTTCCATATTTCTTGGCAGAGCCTTGTGAGCATGGTAACTGCTGCATCAGATTGCTGCAATACTTCTATGGGAATGCTATCAATGCCTGGTGCTTTGTTCTTTGATAAGGCTTTCAATGCTGCTTCAACTTCTTCTTTCATCACCAATGGTTCCCGATCATAAGGTACAGGTTGAAACGGCTGTTGGTCCACTTGATCATTATCATATAAAAACTCTGTATATTCCTTCCACCTTTTCTTGATCCTCTCAGCATCATTCAACATAGAACCTTGAGCATCTTATAACATTCCAGTTCGAGGCTGGAACTTTTTCTTTAACTCTCGTAGCTTTAGGAAAGCCGATCTTGTTCTTCCTCTAATAGTTTCTGCTTCTATTTCCTTGCAAGTGTCATTGTAGTACTTTTCCTTGTCCTGTCTTGCTGCACGTTGGAAATCTCTGTTGAGTTCTGCGATTGTCTTTCTTTCTCCTCTGGCTTTAGCTTCTCTGCATTTCTGGGCAATTTTCAGAGTTTCTTCCATCATCTATTTTGGCCGTTTTTGCTTTTTCACCTTTTGTAGAGACTTCTTGCTTTCTTCTAACACAACCTTCTTGATGTCATTCCATAACTCTTCTGGAGCTCTGTCATTTGTATCTAAAGCAGCAAATCGATTTTGCAGGCAGTCTTTAAATTCCAGTGGTATATTCTCAAGGTCATATTTTGCTGCATTCATGAGTGGTTTGCTCTTTTTCAACTTTAGCTTGAGTTTGCATACTAGTAGTTGATGATCTGTACCACAGTCAGCTCCAGGTTTTGTCTTTGTTGATGTTACAGAGCTTTTCCATCGTTGACTTCCACAGATGTAGTCAATTTGATTTTTATACAATCCATTGGGTGAAGTCCATGTGTACAGTCGCCGCTTGTGTTGCTGGAAGAAGGTGTTTGAGATGAATAGATCATTGGTCTTGCAGAATTCTATCAGTCTTTCTCCAGCTTCATTTCTGTTGCCAAGTCCATATTTTCCAACTACTTTGCCTTCTTCTTTGTTGTCAACTTTTGCGTTCCAGTCACCCATGACTATCAGGATATCCTGTTTGCATGTTCTGTCAATTTCAGCTTGTACTTGTTCATAGAACTCTTCAATTTCATTCTCTTCTGCAGCTGTTGTTGGGGCATATACTTGAATTATAGTTGTGTTGATAGGCAATCCTCGTAGACGAATAGAGATTAAGCATTCGCTGACTGCACTGTATTTCATTACAGTTCTTGCAAGTTTCTTCTTTATTATAAATGCAGCACCATTTCTTCTTTGTCTTTCATTTCCAGCATAGTAGACCATGTGATCATCTGATGCAAAGTGCCCGATGCCAGTCCATTTCAGTTCGCTGACACCCAACAGATCAAGTTGTACACATTCCATTTCATTCTTGACCACCTCCAACTTCCCTTGGTTCATGCTTCGTACGTTCCATGTTCCAATGTGTAAGACATCTTTACAGCTTCTGACTCTCATTTCATGCGCAGCTACATCAGCAGTCAGACTTCCCGAGGGCTTTGATCCAACCACATCATAGATTCTGGCTTTACTCTGAAAAGTCTTCAGCTCTTCCCCAGTAGCTAGTTGAGTGCCTTCCGACCTGGGGGTCTCATCTTCCAGCACCATAGCACAATTTGTTTTGTTGTAACTATCCATTGGGTTTTCATGGCAAGATACAGAAGTAGATTGCCGGGCCTTTCTTCCGCACAGTTTAATTTTGGTGTTGTTGCCGTTTTCACAAAAATGTGATCCTCCGCCGTCAACACTGTCCCATTCTGCTGCTGCCCAGATGGGTGGTTTGTCTTGGTCTGGCACCTCAGCTGAGACCTGTCCACCCTGCCAGTAGTTAAACTACCGATAGTTTAGCTCTCAGCATCACCAGCAGACGGCACAGTCAGGCAGCACAAGCAGCACCCTACAAGGTACCATACCCACAATACCTTGCTTCTCATTATGCACATATGCAGGCTAACGCTGGTAACAGTGGGACATTGTGGGCCCAGTGAGGTGTGGGCAGCCACAAAACAATGGATAGACATACACACACACACACACACTCCTATTGCAGCATTGTGCAAAGATAGGGGTGGCTGGCAACCCTGTCCACCACACTGGTCCTGATCACAGTGCTGACATTGCTAAACTGTGCAGGAGGTAGTAGTAGTTTTCTGGTGATAACTGCAGCTCTGTGCTGGGGCCAGCAGCCTGACTCTCCATGAAGCTTTGGATAGTGGAGCCTGTGTGGGTGGGTGTTTGTACCCCTGTTCGCCACTGCTTTGGGGATTACACATGTTGATGTTGTATCTGCATTGTAGGGTAAAATGTAGGGACATGCTCTACAGTATCCACAGCTGGGACTTGAATCTGTGACCCTCTGCTTTTGGACACACTGGCTGTGTGTACTGCACCACACTATTGCCACAGAAGTACAGCAGTCCCTGGGGCTACCTTTACATTTCCTCGGCCAGACCTTTTCTGTTGCACTGCACACCACATACTGGTACAGGGCATGGCCTAGGTCCACTGCAGGCAGGTGCCATTGCCCCCTCCAGCACAACCACACCCCCCTCTGCCATGCCAACATGACCATATGCTAGCGGTGCTGTTAGTGCGCAGTCCCAGGCCATCCATTGTGCAGGTAGGCGGGTACCTAGGGTGCGGGGTCTGGGGTGGCGAGGCATACATGGACTTACACACATCCCCCCATCACTGCCTACCGATGTTATGTCCCTTCCACATGGGAGAGTGATGGCTGGGGGGATGTCAGGTTGGTGCTGTAGCAACTATTGGCTAGGGTGGACCGCATAGATATAAGTAGATTGTGTTGTGACAGCCCACTGTGGACAATCTAGGGCATGCACCTCAGGTACGGTGTACCCAGTTTGGCCTACTGGGTGTATATATGTTTCCGACAATTGTCCCCCGCAGCCCCCTCTAGTGGCGGCGTAGTGGTTCCACAGGGGCTGGGGAGCGCATAAGAATTAAAAGGTTCAGGGTTGATCTGTTGTGAGGGTCAATGGGATAGCAGGTCACATTGTCACCCTCAGAGTCAACAACCTAAAAAGTAACTCTTGCCAAGTGTAGGGTACAAAAAGGCTTTTATTTCCCCTTTTCGCATGAAGAAATTCAAAATATGAGGTAATGAGTAACAGAACATAAATTCAGTTGCATCAAAACGTGAGTCAGCAAAACACTCAAAATAACATGGTTCCTTCACCAACTTAAAGCATAAACTTTCCAGTACAGTTTTCACACATTAGATTTGTTTGCCTTTTTCTCAAAGATATCTTCTTGTGCAAAAGTCACATTCCATTGATTCTATATCTTCAGTGCTCTCAGATTCCCCTGGCAGCCATTCCATGTCTATGGGATCTGAAACTGAGGTCTCTGAGATCTCTTGGATATTAAAACCTGGTTTCCTAAAAGCATGCCATACTGTATCCCAGTGCTGGCTTGGTAGTTTGGGGCGTCGGCTTTTAGGTCTAGTATATCTCCCTGGGCTTGCTGTTGTTTCAGGACTAAAAGTTTGCTCCTTCCATTTTCTGGCAACATTAAACTTTTTCCTGTAAAACTTATCAGTTATATCTGGTTTAAAACAGTCCTTATTGTCCAGATAAAAACTAGCCCTTTGTTCCTCTCTAGGCTTCTTGAAAAAGGCTTGAGGCCTAGTCTGAGAGTTTTGTGCTCCAGGTATATCCTCTCTCTCAAGGCTATGAACTTTTCCTTTATCTTTCAAGTTACTTTTGTAAAAGCTTTTAAAAATACCTTTTTTCTCTTGAAGGTTTCTTCTCCAACCGGAGGGATAAGCCCTTCCTTCCTTGGCTGCAGTCCGTGATACTGCCCCTTGAAGTTGTGTATGGCCTTTCTCTAGGCCTGCTCTCCCAGTAGCTTCCTTTCCTTTAGCTCTGCTGGGTTTGTCAGTGACCTCACCTCGGTCTCTGAGTCTGGCCTCTGGAGCTTCCCTTGGCACTGCCTCCTGTTCTCCACATGAAGGTCGCTGCCAAGCTCCTTGCCTCCTCCTGTGCTTCTCCTCTGGGTTCTTCCCTTCGGGGTTTCTCTGTTGCCTTTCTGGCTCTCTTGACTGCCTTCCTGGCACCTTTGCCTCTCTTTGCTCTCTCTCTCTTGGCTCCTCCTCTTGCAGTGCTCTGTTCCTACTTAAATCCAGAGCAGCTGCTTCTGAGTCCTGCCCATAGAGGTGTGGTTCTTCCACTTTCAGGTTTGTTCTCCTGCTCCCTCTATGTGTCCCTTCTCGTAATTGCAGGCAAATCCTGTTTTTTTCAAGATTTAAAAGTTTCCTTTCTTGCATCAGAGGGCTTGCGGTATCACATATCCCCCTTCTCAAAATATTACGGGCTGGGGGAAGCTCTTCACCGCAGCACGTAATCCATAACTTGCGGCCCGCTCTTCTCGGCTGCTCGCAACCATAGGTGGCATGTCTGCCGATTTCCGGCCTCTTGTTGGGGTGATCTCCGCGCTCAGTATATGTCCAAAGCGCGTCTCGCTCCTTCCAAGGGCGTAGGAGATTAGCATGGTAGACCTGCTCTCTACCTTTTGAGTTTTTCACCACATAGGAGGTGGTGCCTACTGGGTGTATTATGGTATGGGGACCCTTCCATTGAGACTCAAATTTTGGGGTCGCCCCAGGAACCAAAACCACTACCTTCTCGCCAACCTTGAAATGTCTCGGCTTCGTCCGTCGATCATAGTAGTGCTTCTGTTTCTGTTGGCTTTCCTTAAGCCTTTCCGTAGCAAATTGGGCAGTTCGTTCGAGGCGTGTCCTTAAATTACGTAAGAACAGGGGTACGCTTATTTCGTCTTCCTTGGGTTCAACCCACTGCTCCTTCAAAACGTCCAATATGCCTCTAGGTGAGCGTCCATACATGAGCTCGTATGGTGATGTGCCCAATGAACTTTGCTTCCTTTCGCGGCAAGCATATAGTATGAAGGGTAATATGCTGTCCCACTCCTTCATCTCTCCGTCTAAAGCTCGTCTCAGCATTTGCTTTAGACTTTGATTAAGACGCTCTACCAATCCATTGCATTGGGGATGGTAGGCCGCCGTCTTTACATGTTGGATCCCGAATGCCTCCCAGACCTGGGCGAGGTATTTCGATAGAAAGTTGCTTCCTCTGTCCGTTAAGACTTCCTGCGGGAATCCAACCTCGCAGAATAGTTTGACCAACTCCGTTGCAATCGTCCTAGCGGAGATATTCCGTAGGGGCACTGCCCAGGGGAATCGCGTGGCCTGGTCAATTATTACTAGGATGTATTGAAAACCGCGCGGGGTCTTGGTAAGGGGTCCGACGATGTCCATGGCCAATCTTCTAATGGGCTCGGCTATTACCGGCATCGGGACTAGCGGTACTCCCGCTGGCCGGTGTGTTGTAACCCTCTGGCAGGAGGCACAAGATTCGCAAAAACGGGTGGTCTCCCGAAAAACACCTGGCCAATAAAATCTTTCTAAAATTTGGTCCAGGGTGCCTTGTGGACCTTTATGGCCTCCTGTAGGATGGTCATGTGCTAGTCGGAGAACAGCTAGTTTAAACTTGCTCGGGACGACCAGTTGCTTACGGATCAGTCCCGTCCGTGGATTTCTATTTTCTCTGTACAAGAGTTCTTCGTCCATTATAAATCGAGGGTAGGTCTCACAGTCTTCTTGAGCCTGTTCGATTGCTCGGACCAAAGCTGGGTCCGCCCTCTGCTCCATTTTAAAGGAGGGAAATTTCTCTACCACGTCTGCGGGTATCCACGGCATACTTTTTCCTGCCTCCAATTCGGCTCTCCCCTGGGATCGGCTTCTCCTCTCCTTCCTTCGCATAGCTTTAGGCTTTCGTCCCCTTCGTGGTGGGTCCCCTATCAGTTCGTCATGCGAAGGTAGATCATCCCGGGTCATCTCTCTTGAACAAGAAGGCCTCTCCTTATCCTGAGAATGGGCTCTCGTAGAGACTAGAGCGTTAGACTCCCTCTTTATACTATTCAGCTGAGGTGCGCGAACTTCCGCGCGACCGGGTTCAGAGATGTATCTAGGGCTTTTAACAAGGTCAGGTGGCCTGCCAGTGGAATCTGGTTTATTTTGAGGTAAACATTCTTTCTTCAAAGTATTTCTAAATTGAGGCCAATCTCGGCCCAGGACTAAATCCTGCGGTAATCTTGGCACCACTGCCATTGGCATCTCTTTCACAATACCCATCCCCTTTATCCACAACTTATAAATGGGGTAGCGGGTAGCTGCTCCATGTACACACTTAATCTTGACATACCCCTCGGGTGATTCTGGGACCGACAGTCCATGATCCTGGATGGTCGACCATAACCTTTTTGAAAGCATAGTCTGGTCGGCTCCAGAATCTAACAATGCTCGTACACTTATGCCATGTATTTTTACATTGACAAGAAACCCATCATGCACTATTCTTGGTGACTCTCCTACCAAGGCTGTTCTCGCATGACATTCATACTGTACATGTCCTTTTTTTCCACACACAAAACATTTTTTTGTATTCACATTCTCCAGGGGTTTATAACTCTGCCACCTACCAGCTGGAGGACGTGAGGGACTTCCCTTCCCTTGTGCCTCCAATCCCATGGCACTTCGTGGACTTACACTAGGCTGTGTCACCTTTTCAGCCTCTAAGTATCTTTCAGTAAGCACAATAGCTTCAGTGGTATTGCTACAATTTTGGAGCATCAGAAAATTCTGCACCCTGTTAGGTAGTGCATTCATATATTGCTCTAAAATTATCGCATCCATGAGCGTATTTATACTTCTCCTTTCAGGTTGTAGCCACTTGTAAGCAAGACTACGCAACCTGTGGCCTAATGCCTTAGGTGTTTCATCTACCTTAAGCATAGCAGCTCTGAACATTTTATTGTACGCCACCGGCGTAAGACCAACACGATCTCTAATTGCGTTTACTACATCCTGATATGAATTTGCGAGCTCTGGGGGCATGGACCTGTAGGCCGCCAGTGCTTCACCTGTAAGTGATGCCGCTAGGCGTATGGCCCACTGCTCCTCAGGCCACTTAGCCGAATTCGCAATCCTAGCGAAAGTGTCTAGAAAGTCATCAATATCGTCACTTGGACTGAGCTTCCCTATCATTAAGTCCGAACAAGACCAATGTCCAAGTTCAGGGTTTACCCGTCCGACGAGTGATGTTCCTTCTTTCCTGCTCTGAGCCAGCTCCTCTCGCTGTTGCGCCATCCATGCGCTCATTGTTTCTATGACAGGCGTCTGCTGCTCCTGCATCGCCTTTAGCGCCTGATCCTGGCTCCGTTGTGCCAGCTCAGCCTGTTTGGTGAACTGGTGTGCCATCCAGGCACACAGCTCCTTGGGCTCCATTGTACCTGTTAAAAAAACAGAAAGAGAAAAAAAACCCAAGTGCGGCTCTTCACAAAATATATTTTCCAGACCCTCTATATTTTTTCTTTCAACTTCCCCAGGTGTCCAACACTAGGTAGGGTTATCTACGCCTTACCTTGCTTTAGTGTTGCATCAGCTTTTGGGGAATGTAGTGCGGTCGTCCAGGGGTTGCTCCACCGCTCCTGGATTCGCCAGATGATCTTTCACCTTTAGGATTTTCCTCCTTTTTTTTTTTTTTCTTCCACTCCGGTCCGGATTCCTAGGACTCCACTCCTGGTTTTTAACTCCGGTCCACTTTCTAGCAACTGCTCCGGTCTCCTGGTTTTCCTCTTCCGATCCGGATTCTAATACAGGTCAGTCCGGGTTTTACTTGCAGTTTTTTTTTTTTTTTTTCAAAAAGAAAAGAGCTTCTATTTCTCTTTTGAGTAGTTGCCCACGTTGCTCTGTACACTCAAGAGTACCCCAAAAATCCGTGCAACTACGCCACTTATGTCCCCCGCAGCCCCCTCTAGTGGCGGCGTAGTGGTTCCACAGGGGCTGGGGAGCGCATAAGAATTAAAAGGTTCAGGGTTGATCTGTTGTGAGGGTCAATGGGATAGCAGGTCACATTGTCACCCTCAGAGTCAACAACCTAAAAAGTAACTCTTGCCAAGTGTAGGGTACAAAAAGGCTTTTATTTCCCCTTTTCGCATGAAGAAATTCAAAATATGAGGTAATGAGTAACAGAACATAAATTCAGTTGCATCAAAACGTGAGTCAGCAAAACACTCAAAATAACATGGTTCCTTCATCAACTTAAAGCATAAACTTTCCAGTACAGTTTTCACACATTAGATTTGTTTGCCTTTTTCTCAAAGATATCTTCTTGTGCAAAAGTCACATTCCATTGATTCTATATCTTCAGTGCTCTCAGATTCCCCTGGCAGCCATTCCATGTCTATGGGATCTGAAACTGAGGTCTCTGAGATCTCTTGGATATTAAAACCTGGTTTCCTAAAAGCATGCCATACTGTATCCCAGTGCTGGCTTGGTAGTTTGGGGCATCGGCTTTTAGGTCTAGTATATCTCCCTGGGCTTGCTGTTGTTTCAGGACTAAAAGTTTGCTCCTTCCATTTTCTGGCAACATTAAACTTTTTCCTGTAAAACTTATCAGTTATATCTGGTTTAAAACAGTCCTTATTGTCCAGATAAAAACTAGCCCTTTGTTCCTCTCTAGGCTTCTTGAAAAAGGCTTGAGGCCTAGTCTGAGAGTTTTGTGCTCCAGGTATATCCTTTCTCTCAAGGCTATGAACTTTTCCTTTATCTTTCAAGTTACTTTTGTAAAAACTTTTAAAAATACCTTTTTTCTCTTGAAGGTTTCTTCTCCAACCGGAGGGATAAGCCCTTCCTTCCTTGGCTGCAGTCCGTGATACTGCCCCTTGAAGTTGTGTATGGCCTTTCTCTAGGCCTGCTCTCCCAGTAGCATCCTTTCCTTTAGCTCTGCTGGGTTTGTCAGTGACCTCACCTCGGTCTCTGAGTCTGGCCTCTGGAGCTTCCCTTGGCACTGCCTCCTGTTCTCCACATGAAGGTCGCTGCCAAGCTCCTTGCCTCCTCCTGTGCTTCTCCTCTGGTTCTTCCCTTCGGGGTTTCTCTGTTGCCTTTCTGGCTCTCTTGACTGCCTTCCTGGCACCTTTGCCTCTCTTTGCTCTCTCTCTCTCTTGGCTCCTCCTCTTGCAGTGCTCTGTTCCTACTTAAATCCAGAGCAGCTGCTTCTGAGTCCTGCCCATAGAGGTGTGGTTCTTCCACTTTCAGGTTTGTTCTCCTGCTCCCTCTATGTGTCCCTTCTCGTAATTGCAGGCAAATCCTGTTTTTTTCAAGATTTAAAAGTTTCCTTTCTTGCATCAGAGGGCTTGCGGTATCACACAATGTGTGGTCACACCCTGCAGTGCCTTACTAGGGGCTGCACTAAAGGGTGTTCAATTAGCTGGGTTTACAGACTGTTTGGGATGCATCCTGGGTAAGGTCTGTGGACCCTTGTTAGAGTGGTCCCCAGATGTGCACTGATTGCCCTATTACAGGCATAGTGGTACCTGTGTGACCTTTGGGGTACTTGCTGGGTAATGTCCCCTGGATGGGACAGTGTGGAACACGGACTACTGGGCATGTTTGGCCCTTGTCAGCTGCTGTCCTGCTGATTTCCAGTTTCTATGTTCCTATGTGCCACCTAGGCGATGGCCTAGTCCACCCTGTGCCCCAACTGCCCCTACTGCATGTTTCGCCTGCAGCCCTCTATGCCCCATTTGCACCATCACCATAGTGGCCTTTCATACTTGGGCACTATGCTGTTGCTGAAAATGGAGCACTACTATCACTTTACTTGGGCTCCCTGCCTATGCTGTGCATTGCTGACATTGATATGGTTTCACCCTCCTGCAAATGTGCATCTAACAACAGGTTTTCTGTCCCGGTAATGTTCGGCCCTTCATTTCCCTGCGTTAGTGTAGCAGGACCCTCTACCTGCCCACTTCCCCCCCCCCCCATTGACCCCTTCTCTCCGCCCTCTCTTCACCCTCTGCGGGACTTACCACGGCCGGTGACATTAACGCACGTTACTGTAGCCGCTGCTACATTATCGCAGTTTAGTAAACATACCCCTTAGTCTCCTATGTGCTTCCTTACCAGTCCCCTAGATCAGTAGTTCTCAATCCAGTCCTCTGGGACCCCTAATCCAATTGCGTTTTCAGGATATCCACAATGAATATGCATGAGATAGATCGGCATACAATGAAAGCAGTGCATGCAGATCTATCTCATGAATATTCATTGTGGATATCCAAAAACCTGACTGGCCTGGGGGTCCCAGAGGACTTGGTTGAGAACCACTGCCCTAGATGTATCCTTGTTCTCAGCTGTTGTGTTGCCTGTCTTGACTAGATTGTAAGCCCTGATAATCAGGAACCATCTTTTAAATGTGCCTGTACAACGCTTTGTATGCCTTGTAGTACTATACAAATGATCAGTAGTAGTAGTAGTAGTAGTAGTATCATTCATATCAACCTCCACGAGCAACCTGTAGTGCTTCCCAAAGGTACTCAATGAAGATCAAATAGCCGCCTTACAGTTGTCCTTTTGAGACACCAAAGAGGACTGCCTAGGAAATGGCCTGCACGCAATGGAGTGAGCTCTGACTCATTCTGACACATTCTTACCATCAAGAATGTACAATCGTATTTAGACCCAGGTTATTCCAAAAGGAACCTTCCTTCCAGGGCACTGCTATGTAGATAGAATATCGTCACTGGCCCTGCTATGGAGGGCATGGAATAAATAGCCTGCAATTGCAAGAGATGCTGAAGAGTTTCATTGAACATCACCCACATGAGAGAAGAGCTACAGGGAGATTCTAGCAGGGAATCTGTTACAGGCACTACAGTAATTCAAAAATCATGCATCATAATTCCTAGGCTGGCCTGAACCAGATACTTTAGGGTTAGAAGGCAGACATCTTGCAGAATGAACTAATACTTTTCCAACCTTGAGTGAGGACCCAAAGACCCACTAGTTTAACGTGGTTGGATTCCTTCAGAGAGAAACAGACTAAGACCCCAACCAGCTGCACCCAGGGATGGATCACCTGAAATCATTAAGGGAGATTACTGTCTCCCAAGGGAGCCATGGTAGAGATTGGAGCATGCCGAAAGCTCCAAAAATGCCTCTCCCTTCTGGGACTGAGACTCTCGGTAGTTTATGGGAATCTCTAGGCTCTACGCACAGCCTTACAAGAGGAGCCTTTAGCAATTCTAGGCCTATTTTCCAGGACTCTTTCTGGGGAACTTCCCCAAAGACTTCATCCTTTCACCAGGCCTACCCTAAAGAGCAATCGGCCCAGCCACAGTTGGGAGTCAGCATTCACAGACTAAGTGCTGAGCTAGTGCTGGCCATTACCATTCCTGCCATGCAGTTGGAAGAGACTCTGAACCAGCTACCTAAGCTGTTGCTGCCATCCTCAGAGTTTCTTGGCTGTCTGACAGAGGAGGTTCAATCAACAGAGGGCTTGTCTCAAGGCGTGCACACAGCATTTCCAGAGAAACTGCTATTACTGAACATTTGTATAGCATTACAAGATGTACACACTGTTGCACAGACACATGCAAAAAACAGTGCCTGCTCATCAGAGCTTACAATCTAGTCAAGACAGACAACGCAATAGCTGTAGACATGGGATACAGCTAGGGGGAATGGTAAGGAAACACAAAGGAGATCAGGTGAGTCAAGATCCGAAAGCGGCAGCAAAGAGGTGAGTTTTCAGCCTGGATTTGAAAAGGGTCAGAGAAAATGCCTGAAGCTAAGATGGTGGGTGCAGAGGCATTCTTAAGGAGGGCCTTGACTCTCTGAATATGCGACTCCTCGAGCACGGTGCCTCCCTCCATGTTGATGGTATGCGTTTATTCACAGCCATGGCCAAGACTCCCATCCCAGGAACATGAAAGGCTGATACCGATCACCCTTTGGATGACGGTAGAGCCGAGACAGGACCTTCAGGCTCCTAGGGCCCAAGGAGGAGTTTACTCCCTAAACCTCTACACACTGCTGCATAGGATCAAGCATGAATGCAGCAGGACACCGTATACCCTCCAGTAACAAGGCAGATCTGCCTGCTGACATTACCTGAAAGCAGGTTCTACAAACAGCAGAGCTGCCAAAGTGTCTTGAAAGGGCATAAAAAGGACCTGCCTGTAAAAAAGGTGGATCATGGAGATCCTAGCCTTGCCACAGGGGTATCACCCCAACCTTCTCAGACTTACCTTCTGGCACAAAAGAGTCTCTCTTGAGTCCTCCAACTAACATCTGTAGAGGATAAGTTTGGGCTCCCAGAGGATGGATGAGCTCAAGGGTTAAGTGGAGGCCATGACCCCTCTAATTGCCCATGATAGAGACATTTGTGGACTGTGGGTCCTCCAAAGAGCAGGCCTGGGCCTCAGACTCATGAAGGGGGCTGCCAATCAGGGCCAGTGCTAGGGTTTCTGGCACCCACCCCTGCAACCTATATATTGTCACCCACTTCCTTCATTACTATTAAAACTGGCAACACCCAACCTCCCATTTTTTCCCAAACTCCTTTCTAAACTCTTTTTGCATGATACCAAACAACAAGAGAAGCTTAGCAACCCCAACATAACTCCTCTGAAACTGTACACTGGACCATCATGGTGTTAATGTAATTATACTGCATATTCTGCAAAAAAACAAAGGAAATGCAAGGTGCTTGCACTCCAAGGAACTAAAAGAAAAAGTGAGAACCAGAGTGCAGTTTATAATATCAAATTATAAATTATAACTCATTTTATTTTGTTGTATAAATTACATTATGGTACTTGATTTTTTCTTTTTGTACATATATTCTGCATCCACAGAAACCCCTCCCTTGACAAGGTGCAGAGCAGTACTAGGACATTCACCCATAAACTCAATGTGCCCAATTTTTATTTAGGCAGGCTATGCACCGTGTCAGCGCATATCCTGCTACTGACCCTCTTAACCCGGATTTTCATTTCTGCAGCAATGGAAATGAAAACCCAGGTCATTCCGCATAGGCTGGCAGCCGCCAAGGCTAAGTGGGTAGCAACAATTTTCAATGCTGCCCTTTAGCTCCAGCGCCTTAAAGATAGGCGAGGGTTTTTCTCGCCTATCTTTAAGGCGTAGAGTGTTAAGCGAGCAGCATCAAAAATTGCTGCTACCCTCATAGTGTCATTCCCCAACTCTGCTCCACCCCGGAATAACATGCCCCGATATTAAGCGGATTGCATTTGGATGCATTAGGGACTTAATCGGGATTTTCCAAAGGCAATACCCGTGTAGGTGCCTTTGGAAAATCCAACTTAAGGCATCTACACGGGTAACATGGGCTGTTACCCGTGTAATTGCCTTTGAAAATCGGGTCCAATAAATATACTGTATAAATCAGATTCTGGTTTTCTCCATTACCAGGCATATGGGAAACTAATAGAAAAACCTACAAAAGTCACCGTGGATCCAAAGAGCAAATCTACCATGCCATATCAGCAGCAACTTTCAAAACTCACACAAGGAGCCTATCCAGTACAAAGCAGCACTGTAAACATTGTAGCAGGCCCTAGAACATCCATAGATCTATTTGAAAAGCTGAATAAGTCACATTACTACAGTACAGATCTCTATTTGTAAATTCCATGTTAACAGACTACCTGGCCTTCATCACACACTCAGAATAGAGAGTCTTAGCAAAAATAAAAGTGACCATAACCTAAAAGTAACAGTATGTAGACAAAAGTTAAACTGAAACCTCAAGAAGCTAGACTCTTCATGCAGTGCAATATCAGAGAAATAGGAAGAGATGTATTTCCCTGTACTGTGTAAAATATAAAGGGACATGTTTACTAAGGTAGGTTAGCTGCTAACATGGCGATAATGTGGGATTATCACTGGGAGGTAGCAGCTAACATGAGTAAATGTAGATGGTGCAGGAAAGCCCTGTGCTAGCTGCAGATCATGTTTTACCTGAGCACATGGACAGAGAGTGGGAGTACCTGTAATGTTTGATTACCATGGTCGTTGACTGTGCACGGTAATTGCAAGTTGGGCAGACATCACAGGTACAGCAAATGCCACCTCAATAGGTGGTGTTAGCTGCATCTGCAGTATTGCTAACCCTCGATCCCTGAGGTTTGGCAGCCTTATCTGCTGGGAAAATGCAGGGTTTTGCAGTTAATGCAGTGAGAGCAGCACTAACACAAAGCATTAGCTACAAAGGCCTATCACACCTTAGTAAACATGTCCCAAAAATAGTGCAGTTTGATTTTCTTCTACCTTTCTTGTCTGATCATTATTTTTCTCTGATCATGTTGGTCCCATTCTGAGAGTTTCTGTTTCCATTGTCTTTTTTTTAGCTCTCTTTCTATGGTCTGTAGTCCATCTGCCATTTCTTGTCTCTCCTTTTGTTTTCTTCACTTCTTTTCATCAGGGTTATTGATGTTTTCCTTTTTGATGACTTCCATTTATTTTTCTCTTTCTGTGTACTCAGATTTCACTGTTCGTTCTTATTATTCAGTCCTCAAGCCTGCTCTTTTTTTACTCCATCTACCTACCACTTTCCAAAACTCACTCCAGTCCTCCCATTCCCCACCTCTTCTTCACTCGTCCATTATTCCCTAATCTTCGCTTACTCTCTCTTTCACTCTTTCTTCCATATCTAACTTCTCTCATCCTCCCCATCCAGTGTCTCTCCCTTCTCTCTATATATATTTATCTCTCTCTCTCTCTCTCTTTCTCTCCATCCAGCATCTCTACTCTCTCTCTCTATCCTTCTGTGTCCCTCCTTTCCCTTCCTATTCTTTTGACACACTTCTTCCCTCTCCATTCCTATCCGCCTGTGTCCAACATCTCCCCTGTCTACATATCACCCCTTCCATATTACTCCCATATTCAGCATATCTCTATCTCTTTCTCACCCTACTTACCCCATGTCAATCTTAACCCCCTCTCTCCCTATTATCCCCATGTCCTACATCTCCCTTCTTTCCCTCCGTTCCACACCCCATGTCCAGCATCTTCCCATAGTCACCCTATAACCCTCCCATGTCTGGTATCCCCACTCTACCTCAAAAATCTTTACTCTTTGCTAGTCCCTGTGCCAATTCTCCCTATGTCAACTTCCCATGTCAAGTATCTCTTTTTGTTCTCTCTAGCTCCAATGTTTAGCATGTCCCTTCTGCCTCCCTATTCCACCCCTGCATCTAGCAATTTCCCTCCATTCCCTGTGCCCATTCATATCCAGTCCAATGTTCCCTCTAATTTTCTGTAGGCTGTGTGCGCATAAAATATCAGCCGTGCGGCATTTGAAGGAAGGTTAAATTTTTTGTGCGCTACATAACGACACTTGGAATTATATACTTTAAAATTTGACTACACATTAGAATACAGTATGTACACCACATTGATGTTAATCATCATGAAGGCAGAAAGTCTCCCAAGAACCAAAGTTTGCTTTTCCCCTGCAGACCTTTTTTTTTTTTATTTTTAGTGCCATCAAGTCAGTGTTGACTCATAGCAACCCAGCTACCTCTGGGTTTTCTTGGCAATGTATCACTGGAAGTAGATTGCCAGCCTTTTCCTCCAAGGCAATGGAGGGTAAAGTGACTTGCCCAAAGTCACAAGGAGTGCCAGTGGGAATCAAACCCTTGCTCTTCTGGGTACTAGGCAGTTGCTCTAACCACTAGGCTACTCCTCCTGCAGACCTACTCATGGTCAAAAACAAGAACTCAAGATTTGAGCCAAGAACATCAAAGGCAGATGCCAAATAACTGTCTAATTTCCAATAAACCCCCCCCCCCCCCCCACAATTCCAGTATACTGCAGTCAGCTCTGCACGAATTTACCAGAGAAACATATTGGTCCCCTAGGGACTTCGCTAAGGGGAGTACGAAATATTAATAAAACAGTTTCTCTCCTGTGGGGGACCTACTTATCCTACCCGAGAACCGAACAGAACGGAGCAGTACCACAAAACCAAGGCAACCTATGAACAAAAATACATTAAAATGCATTATAAATTACAATGCAGACCAAAATAGGGGGATAAAGATGGTAAACTCACAGTCTGTGTCCTAGTCCCAAACACTACGTACCGGAGAGCTCCATTCAGCTCCCACTGTGCGTAGAGGACAGGGCAGTACAGTATATGCCATCGCTGTCAGAAAGCCCATCAGAATCTATTCAAAAATGGTCACCTTTCATACCACAGACAGAGCTCACTGCCTCCAGCAATCATCCCTAGAATAGACAGTAAAAGTGCTACCTCCCGATTCAAGAATCACTTCAATCAATTCTGGTGTGGTACTGCCGAGTGGACTCTGTAGAGCTGTGCCCTACTCCGAGCCGAATCAGCCACTGTGGATAGCCACAAACAAAAACAAAATGGTAAAAATTGGCACAAAACCCCCTGCTCACCACAGGGGACTGGTGGCTGTTTGTTGTTTTTTTTTAAAATTGAGGAACAAAACTAAGTTCCCTAAACCCAAACAGCATGCCGCTGTGGAAAAAAGTTACCCGGCTCCCCTAAACCTCCTGCATCCTGGCTGCTTCCCACGCGGGAGTTGCAGCCCTTTGCCATTTTACACTGGGTGTCCAAACAGTCTGGTATAAATATTTAAGTTCATTTTATTTATTTAATTTCATTCTACTCTGCTCCTGAGAGAAACAGGCTAAAGCAAATACCAGCAACCATGGACTGAGGGGAGCCGTGACTTGCTATGTTAAACAAACCATCTGGAACAGAGGAGCCCAACTAGACACTTCTATTTTATTTTATTTTATTTTTTTTAACTGGAGCATCTGATGAGAAGACGGATAAAGGTATCCTCCTGAGAAGGCAGGCCACCAGTCGTGCCCCAGACAAGCTGACAAAAACTAACAGCAGTAAAACAAGTACAGTACAGTACCATGTGCAGTGGACCGAAGCTGGTGAATAGCCCCCGAGACCACAGCTCTATTGCGCCTCGGAAAGGAGAAGCCTATGGCTGTCTCTGCCACATCCGACTGTGGAGCAGATATACCCCCGTCGAATAACGGTATATTTGCTCTCTAGCAAAACTGCCGATAGCACGTCCCCAGGCAGCAGTCCCGGAGCGGTGTGTTCCTCTCGCACGTGGCACTGAAGGGTGGCTGAGGGAGGGATTAAAGGAGGTGCGTGGCTCGCAGGCAGGCACAAGAGCAGAAAGAGGCTGGCTTGCTGGCTGCCCCTCCCTTTTATTTCCCTCTAGCCTGCCATGATTCGTCAATCGTCATCACATGTGAGAGGAGTGAGGGCAGGGGACTCAGTGCAGAGGAGAGATTCGGAATCGGAAGTGACGAAGTGGCAGTAGATCAGTAGTGCAGCCGCGGCCTTAAAAAACCCAAGGTTTGAAAACTCATCATGAAATCGGTAATTTTTGTGCGCTCCTTTAAAAGTTGTGTGCGCTCGCTCGGCGAGGTGTGTGCGCGCGCACACGCGCACAGCTTAGAGGGAACAGTGATCCAGTCCCTCCCCTCAACCTACCAATGCCCACTGTGTCCAGCATCCATCTGTTTTCCTGTGACCCTCCCTTGTCCAGCATCTTCCATCTGATTTCCCGTGATATCACCTGCCTCTGACACTTTTTATCCATCTTCATTTCCCCCTCCACCTCCTTACTACTACTACTACTACTACTACTACTACTACTACTACTACTACTACTTATCATTTGTATAGCGCTACAAGGCATGCACAGCACTGTACAGACACATGTAAAAGATGGTCTCTGCTCATCAGAGCTTACAATCTAGTCAAGACAAACACAAGAGCTGAGGAGAAGGATATATCTAGGGGAATAGTAAGGAAACACATAGGAGACTAAGCGAATTAGGATCCAAAAGTGGCCTCAAAGAAGTGAGCTTTCAGCATGGATTTGAAAAGAGCCAGAGTTGAAGCCTGATGAACAGATTCAGATGGCCTGTTCCAGGCATAAGGAGCACAAGTCTGGAGCTGGCAGTAGAAGAGAAGGGCACAGAGAAGGGATATGCTATAAGAGTTGAGTTCCTGAGAAGGGGTGTAGGGAGCGATAAGAGAGGAAAGGCAATGAAGAGCAGCAGAATGAGTGCACTTGTAGGACAGTAGGAGAAGTTTGAATTGGATATGGAAACGGATAGAGAGCCAGTGAAGTGACTTGAGAAGAGGACATGCTTCCTCTGAGTCCTGTATCTTTTATTTATTTATTTATTTAGTAAACACTTATATACCGCTACTTCCAGCAATCAGAAGCGGTTTGATTACATCTTTGGGATTTGTCAAAAATCAAGACAGAAAGTTGGGGCATAGATAAAAAGTACAGAGGTAATACACAGCACACAGCATAGTAGGGTCTAAATATAGACCTTAACGTAATTACATAAATTTACAAAAGAGATTGTACTTCACCTATTTACATTTTTACATACAGCAATTTGCTTCTTCTTTTATCCCTCTTGGATTTACATCTGGTTGTAGTGACAATTGAACAGATGTGTTTTTAATTTCTTCCTGAAGTCAATTATGTCTTTAATTGCTCTCAGCTCCTGCGGTAGGTGGTTCCATAAGGTGGGGGCAGAGAAGGAGAATGCTCTGCGGCTAGTACTGACTTTCATATGTCTGATGCTGTTTGGAACTTGTAGTGTGTCTGAGTTGATAGTTCTCCTGTTTCTGGTGGTTGGTTGCGTGCAGATAAGGGTGGAGAGGAATGATGGGGCTAGGTTATGTATTAATTTGAACGTGGTTACCAAAGTTTTGTATTGAATCCTGGCAACGATGGGTAGCCAGTGCAGCTCAATCAATACAGGTGTGATATGCTCAGTTACGCTTGATCGCATGATGATCCTTGCTGCCACATTTTGTGCCAGTTGTAATATATTGGTCGTTTTCTTCGGAAGACCCTGTAAGATGGAGTTACAGTAGTCTAGATGAGGCATGATGAGCGCTTGCGCGACCGACCGGAAGTCACATGGTTCAAGTATATTCCGCAGGGGTCGTAGTATTCTAAGCTTGTGAAAGATGGCCTTGTTGGTGTTGCTGAGGTGTTTTTCCATCTTTAGTTTGCTGTCAATTGTGACTCCCAGATATTTGATTTCATTTTTAGTGTTGTAAGTGTTGTTGCACAAAGTGATTGTTGGAGGCGGTTCGAAGTCAGGTTTACTGGATATAAACATTACTTCCGTTTTCTTGTGGTTAATCGACATATTGTTTTATTTTAGCCATCCCAACATCTCTCTCATGCAGGTTTCAAGCTGAGTATAATTAGGGTTTGCGGCATCCAATTGATTGTACAGCATAATATCGTCCGCGTATATGTGGTAGTTAATGCCATATTTCCTGAAAATTCCACTGAGGGGTTGCATGTAAATGTTAAAAAGTAGTGCCGAGAGTGCCGAACCCTGCGGTATGCCTTGAGTTTGAGTGAAGGCTTCAGCTTTTTCGCCGTTGAATTGGACCTGCGGCTTCCTGTTCGTTATGTAGGAGGAGAACCATTTCAAGGTGGTTCCTAAGATTCCAATCGATGCCAGCTTGTTAAGGAGGGTTACATGATGGACAGTGTCGAAAGCAGCAGAGATGTCAATGAAAATGAGAATAAACATTTTCTTTCTGTCTTCCAGGCCCTTGAGGAGGTTGTTAAGCAGGGCTAAAAGCAGAGTTTCAACCCCATGATTTTTTCTGAAACCGTATTGCTGCTTGTCCAGGGTTTCATGGTCATCGAGGTGGTCTTGCAGTTGGGTAAGGGCTGCTTTTTCAATAATCTTTGCTAGGAAAGATATGCTAGAGATTGGGTGGTAAGATGATGGGTCCTCTTTGTTGAGTGAGTTGTTCTTTAGAATCGGTCTAATTATAGACTTTTTGAGCTGGTTGGGCATGATTCCTTGACATAGTGATTGGTTCACAATGTGTGAGACCTGGTGGACGATATCCTTTTTTGCCGCTTTGATCCATCCTCTGTCTCCCTAGCCCTCCATTGCCAAGTCGAGTATCTTCCCTCATGCTCCTCTGCTGCTGTTCCCCAACTCTCTATTCCCCTTCCCAGACTCTGTGCCTAATTCACTTCCCCTTTGCACTCTCATTCCTGCTCTTTATTCGCCCCCACCCAGTCTTTCTGTCAATCGCTGTCCCTTTAAATGTATCCCAATGTCTATTCCCCTCTCTCTCTCCAGCCCCCAACCGCTGCCCTTGCACGCCCTCCTTAAGACCTTCAACAGGCGCTATCTGGCCAGTAGATCTTCTGTCCACTCTGACCTTCCATGCAGAGCTCTGCTGCCTGAAGGATTTGCTGCTCCTATGGGCATGATCTTCTCTTCTGAGCCATGAATACAGCCTTGTGGAGCTCTGCTGTCCATGGGACTTGCTGCTCCCGTGGGCATTATCTTCCTCTCTGGGCCGCAATCGCAATGTAGAGGTGATCACAGCCCATAAGGGAAGATTGTGCCCGCGGGAGCAGCAAATCCTGTGGGGAACAGAGCTCTTCCTTTCTGGTCTTTGCAGGAGGAGGAGGTGGGACAGATGGGGGCAGCTAGCACTGGTGCCCCCTCATATTGGCACCCACCTGTAGTGCTTACCCTGCTTACCAGGTAGCACCAGCCCTACTGCCAAACAGTTAGCCAAGTCTGAAATCCACCCATGAATTTTTTCAGGAACTGCAATCCAAGCTGGATGAAAAGAAGGGCCTCAGGGCCCGGGAGAGCCCCCAGGAACTGCTTAGAGCTAAGGCTTCCCCCCCCCCCCCAAGACACTTCCACCGAGCCCAGTAGTACCCGCCAGTGGGAAGGAAAGGAGCAGCAGAGGCCACAGAAATGACATCAGACTCTGGGTCTCCTATGGGGAATCCCAAAATTCTGAAGAAAAGATGCCCTGACCTGGCAGCCATAATAGGGGCAAACAGAAGCAGCTGTGGAAAAAAAATCCACTGGAGGATGCAGATTGAATTGGGCAGCATGGTTGAGCACTGCAGCAGCCAAAGGAAAACATAGAAATGTGATGGCAGAAAAAGGCCACATGGTCTATCTACCTACTGCCCTTCCATATCAACTACAATAGTCCACTTTTTTCCTTAAGAGATCTGTGTTTGTCCCATGCGTTTTTGAATTCAAATACTGTCCTCATTTCTACTACCTCCACTGGGAGACTATTCCACGGATCCACCACTCTTTCCGTAAAGAAATATTTCTGCATATTACTACTGAGTCTAGCCACTTTCACCCTCATCATATGTCCCCTCGTAGCAGAGTTTGTTTTCAGTCGAAAGAGGATCTCCTCTTGTATATTTATGTCATGGAGGTATTTAAACATCACTATCCTCTAATGTATACAGATTATGATCTTTAAGTCTGTCCTCATATGCTTTATAACAAAGACCATTAACCATTTTAGTAGCCACCCTCTGCACAGATTCTCCTGTTTATATCCTTTTGAAGGTATGGTCTCCAGAATTGCACAAAATACTCAAAATGAGGTTGCAGCAGAGACTTATACAGAAGTACTGTACTATCACCTCCTTTTTTCTGCTGGCCATTCCTCTTCCTATGCACACAAGCATTCTTCTGGCTATCACCAACATCTTTTCTACCTGATTAGCTGCTTTAAGATCATCAGCAACAATTATGCACAGGTTCCGCTCTTCTTTAGTGTACAGAAATACTTTGCCCCCTACACTGTACCGCTCCCATGAATTTTTGCAGCCCAAGTGCATGACCATGCAATTTTTAGCATTAAATCTCAGCTGCCAAATTCTTGACCATTCTTCAAAAAAACATACCATAAAAAGACACAGGGTCATTGTGAAAAGGGAATACTGAAAAAGGATTCCTTTGGGCTGACTGAAGAAAGCCAAGTTGGGAAGCCCCAGATGCCCACACAGGCCTGGTAGGGCCAGCTGCCAAACAAAAGCCTCTTTTTTTTTTTTAAACAAATTTGGAATTGCTTTATTGAAAGTAGCAGAAAGCCAACTACTGCCCATTGAAACTAATGGCAAAAAAAGAGAAAATCAGAAAAACTATGAAGCATACATTTAAGGACAGCAAGATATAAGGGGGGCCTAGGTCCAACTTATAGACCCCCCTCAGGCGCCCCTTGGGGTCCTCTGCTCCTCCCAAGCATTAGAAACCCATGAGAAAGAGTGTTGGACACAGGACAGTTGTCAGCTCCAGGAGACAAGGGCAAACCCGCTCTGAGCAATTTTGGGCCTTACCAAACTCAGTTATAATGACCACAATACCATGGTGTGGGCCTGGAGAGTCAGGCCTATCTGCATGCTGCACCAGTCCAAATGCTTTCCCACCTGCTGAGGCAAATACTGGCTTCTCTTATTACTGTATCAGAGGGTGTATCAAGTGATAACATCACAGAAAGTTGCTTATCTGCCTTCACCTGCTGGTAAGGGACCATAACCCACACATCTGGACTAGTCTATTAGGATGATAAGGAATCAAATTTAAAATTGGGAAAACATTATTGGAAAAAACTAAGTAAGCTTTTCATAGGGGTCATATACATTAAGGGGCATGTTTACTAAACACCGTTGCTGTGCGGGTTCCCGTTAGTGTGCTGGTGCCATATAAGGAGTGGGCGGGCCAGGCAGAAAAAAGAAAAAAAACGGACCGTACGTGTGTGCGTCGCGCTAATGTGCGGGGCCCACATTAGCGCGTGGAAAGGCTAAGTGGGGCGCCGCTGCATAGTAAAACAACAGAGCCGTAGTACAACGGTGAAGACACTGACCTATGGTGCAGGGGCCAGGGGTTCAAACCCTCATTGCGCTCAATGAAAAAGACCAGCTGAGGCATCAACTTTTATGGGCAAAAGTGGTGTAGGAGGTATATTGATTATGGGCGGCAGAAGGCGGCGCACCCTTTTTTTATACGGCATGAGGCGGCGCACTGTTCATTGTGGGCGGCAGATGGCGGTGCGCTGATAAAATGGGGCAACAGAAGGTGGCAAGCCTGTGGGCAGAAGGCGTCGCGCTGATGTGTGAGGGGGCAGCCCAATAGTGGGAGGGATAAGTGGTGCGCTGATGTGCAAACAGCAGGAATGGAGCCATAGCACAATGGTTAAGACACTGACCACTCATGCAGGCATCATGGGTTCAATTCCCCACAGTGCCCATTGAAGACAGCTGGCTGAGGCATTATTTTAAGGGGCATGCCCATGTTGGGCGGCATAAGGCGGCGCGCTGTTAATGTTACACGGCAGAAGGCGGCGCACTGCTAATTTTGTGCGCCACAATACGGCGCACTGATGGCTACAAGGCTGCGCGCTGCTGCTCAAGCACAGGAACAGAGCCACGGCACAATGGTTGTGACACTGACCAATGGTACAGGGACCAGGGGTTCAATCCCTCACAATGCCCATTGAAAAAGACTAGCAGAGGCAGTATGTTTTATGTTGAGGAGTGCTGTAGGAGGCCCACTAATTTTATTTTGTGATAACAACTAGAAAACGCACGCTCACAGCATGTTAACATAAGGCAGCCCATAAGGCACATGTGACAGTGCACCGTCCGCCAAGGCACCCTAGAATGTCCCCTATAGGGCAGCATGTATGTTGCGACACAGGATAATGTATAGTGCACCCTATATGGATGGCAACCATAAAGTGCCATATACGGCGCCCCATAAAGCGCCCTCAGAGGCACCTTATGGGTACAGTACGCTCAGGGTGTTATTGCTGGCAGCAACATATGTACAGTAAATTAAAAAGATGCTGTGGACACCCCTATCACAGAACCCCACTGTGGGTTTGAACCCATGACCTCTGGCTGCACAGGGAGTGATGTAACCATTGGGTTACAACTCCATAGCTGTAAGCAAGCCCCTGGCTGGCTGCAGATAGCCTGCACGTCACCTCACAGACAGTGCCGGTGTAAACAGGATAGGGTTAGGCCACACGAACCCATGATGCACTGCACATGCAAATTAGCTGTCCACAGATGGACACAAGATGGGTAATGCACCCCCACAGCACCTCGGCCCTGTTGGGGGGAGTGACCGGGTGCACCCACACAGCACCTCGGCCTGGTAGGGGGCACTGACCGGGTGTTTTACTGGCACAGAGTAGCTACACACCGTTACATCGTGCGGGTTCTGTGCTCACCCTGAGTGTGCAATGAGGCGCCCATGGCTGATGGAGGCCAAGCGGGAGTTCCAAAGCAGTGTTAATGTATAAGATAGCTAGTTTCTGCACAAACACCATGGATATCCCAGCCAGGCCCAGCACCCCCTGGGAACCCCCGCCAGCAGCAAACATGGTTCCCCCCCCCCCCCCCATCAAGAGATCCACACTGTACCTCCCTGCTAAAGGTGGCAGTAGAGGGCAACATCAACCTCAGTCCTGCTGAGGAATGAACACCACCCCCACAACACAATAGCAGACAGACATAGGACCAGGATAAGGTAAGCTGCACCCCACCACCAGATATTCCCCTGCAGCAAGCCAACAGCCACTGTACCCTGCAAGCCATTCCAGCAAGACACATACCAGCTACAAACAGTCTGCTGGTTAGTTCATAGTGCATGTTCCCAATGGAGACACATGCACCCAGAACTGGTCTGCCAGCATACACAGCAAGCAGATAAATCAGTGACTGGGCCCCAAATAGAAACCCATATCTATCACATGAGAGAAATACTGTATAGCAATATGGGGGTGCCTAGCCATGCTGTGGTCACTGCACAGTCAGGGTGAGCATGATCTCCCAGAAGGACATGCTTTGGCCACCCTGTCTGTGTAGGTGGTGGCCGGACACCACAATGTCCCTGCCAGTGCCCTATGCCCGGTGCAGATGCATCCTGGCCAGGATACCCTGTCCTGGCTATACCCATGGTACCTTGCACCTCTTTATGCACATTGGCAGGCCAATACTGGCAACAGTGCTGGCAGTGTGGGCTGTGGAAGGGGCTTGCAGCCAACACCCACTGTATAGCCAGACACACACTTCCACACCTATGCCATTATGGTGCTACTATTGAGGAAGTAATTAGCCTTGCCCACCAAACCGGTCCTGAGCACGGCAAGGCATGGATATGGTACGCAGTACAGCTGGGGGTCACTCCCCAGGGTGGTAAACACCGTCAGAGGCCAGGCCTGGAGCACGCACCGCAAACACCTAACAGATTGTTCGGATGGGGTCAACTAGCAGTATGTGCGTAACGTATGGATATCTAGCTGCCTGTGCTCCTAGCAAACGTCTCAGAGCTGTGTACCATATACCTCAGGTGTAGGGTGACATTGGTAAGTTATGCAAGTGCTAGTTTTGGGAGATGCATGCAGGGTCCAATGGTCTGCCTCTCCAGGAGACATTGGCCAATGAGGCCTGTGGGTGTGGGTGTGTCTGCCCTTGATGGCTGCTGCTTTACGCACAGATTCCCAACTCCAGTCCAGGTTTGCATCACACTGTTCTGGTTTTCCTGCTGTCCCTCATGGATATGCATGAGCTACATCTACATACCATGGGTGTGGTGCATAGATATACAGCACAGGCATTTGTATGAGTGGCATCATGGAACCTGACTGGTGTGTGCCCCACCAGGACTGCATTTGGGTGATTCTGCTCTGGGTACTGGCCCTGTTCATGGTGTCTTTGCTCAGTGGGGTAAAAGATAGACGTATTGCCATCGCATATGTCCTCGCCAGGAAAGGTGTGCCCTTACTATCACTGTTTACTTGGGGGAAAAATATGTGGGCAAGATTGGCAGTTGCCCCAGTTGGGCTTTGAACTTGTGACCTTCTGCTTTTGCATGCAGTGTCTGCATGCATTGCACCACTGTGTAGCCACAGATTGGGTGGGTTCCCTGGCATGTCCATGACTGTGGATCCAGCAGGGCCTGTCTGTTGCAGTCTGTTGCAGTGGACGGTGGCAGCCTGCACATGGCTAGGCCTCTGTCTTCTGTCGCTAGCAGCCACTGCCCCCTGCACCACATGTACTCGTCTGCCAACATGCTGGCATGAGCTCCTCCCATAAAAAGCAGGTGACCTGATTGGAATGTGGCAGTACGGGACTGCATTTGGGGTACTTGGCTGTGGGTAATGCCCATTGTTGTGGTGTGTGTGCGTTGTTGGGTAAAATATGGGTGTTTTCCCCATGCTTATGTCCCCTGCAATACAGGGGTGTCTGCGCTATCTGTGTTTAGTGGTGTGTAAAATATAGGGATTGGGCTGTCAAGTGTCCCAGCTGGGCTTTGAACCTCTGGTCCTAGAGGTACTGACTCTGTCCGCTGCACCACACTATGGCCACAGAGGCAGTGCAACCCCTGGAGGTAGTAAGCCTGGCAGGATGGAGTCACAAACCCTGCTCTACGCAATTTTACTGTGGGCATATGCACCCTGTCTGGTGAGAAACGTGCAGATAAACCACGGAAATGACCACGGGAACTGGGGGAAACAATATCACCACGCTGGGCAACAGTGATATTAATGGGCAACCATAGCAAACACTCCCAGGACAGCTCCACAACAGGAAATGTTGTTTGGAAGAGTCTCCGCTCCGTAAACCCTTCCAAAATTCTTTTCTTTTTTCTGGAGCTTTGTTGGGTGTGTTTTCTGTATTTGCCCATCACTATAACTGTTCCCCAGCTGAATTACTATTTTTAATAGTTCTGTTGTGGTCATTTCCTATTTTTATGTGCACTTTTGTGCTGTGCACATGTATCACACTGCTCACGTTTTGCTGGATTCCCCGGTTTTCCTGTACATTGCTGACGGAAATGGTTTCTCTTCCCTTTAAATGCTTTCTACCGCGAGTGTTTCACTCGCGGTAGTTTTTACATGCAAATTCGGGCCCGATACTGTGCGGGGACCCTCTCCCCTCCCACTCTCCACCCATTGACCCCGTCCCTCCGCCCCTCCGGAGCCTTCCTCCGCCCTCCTTTAGCCGTTCCACGCCTCTATCGGACATTTGCGGGCCCGCACTTGTACGGGGCCCGTTAGTGTGCCGCGTACCTGTGCGGGGGTGACACGCACGTGTGCAGGGCATTTAAACGCGTTTATGCGCGTTTCAGTGCCGCGTTTCCGTGCGCTATTTTGCGGCGCGCACATTTCCGGTTTTTAGTAAACATGCCCTTAAATAAGGCAACCAAGGTATTCCCCAACTGCCCCAATACTATCACAAAACAAACGTATTAGTCTGAAATCACTTGCCGAACAGTAACGTTAACTCATTTTACAACCAAACTAGCTACACCTTTTTGTTGCCTTGTGATGAGATAAAGTAAAAACCTGCAAAACTCATCCCTTCTGCAGTTTTCCATGCTCCACAGGTGACAGATTAAGAAAAAATACAGAGGGGTTTAATTTACACATGTGGTCCAAAACTCTCTTCCTTTTAATAGCACTATTTAGTTCTCAAACCTTCCATGGAATAATGATGTAATCATTCTTACATACCATCCACACTTTATTCATTCAGCCAATTCCTTTATTCTCACAAATAACTCATCTTTTAACTTCACTTCCACCTCTACATCATTATCTTTTCTTGCCCCAGAAAAGAACCAACTCCCACCCCACAGTAAGATAAGACTAAAACAAATATATAAAAAAGAGGAGTAGAGTTGAAAAGAAAATATGCCGCTTGACTATTCTCCTCGAAACACATAGAAGAAGTGCTAAAAAGAGAAGCTGCTCCTTCTCTCACCCCAAACAAGAGAAAAAAAAAAAGAAAGATCTTAAGTCTTTCAGATCAAATAGGTGAGTTCACAAACTGAACAAAGCTCTTGTCAGTTCTCTAATAAAACAGTCAGTATCCCTTAAACAAAAATCTCTCAGAGAGGCTGTGATAAATCCATTTCGGGATTTGATGCCTGCCTCAGCGTATTTAAAGATCTCCTCTGGCTTTGGAAGTATTTCTTTTTGGTGTTCGTAAGCACCATTCTGCATCAGATCCTTTCACAGAAGACATACAGTAATAGGTATTCTGTCTTCGACCAGGGCTTAGGCTCAGTCCTAGCATTCTTCGAGGTCAGAAATATGGATCTCCTTGCTCAAGTGTGTAAAGCTTAAACCAAAAGTCCATCTATATTTAATGTTCTTGGACCATAGTACTTCAAAGTGTGAAAGCTTTTTCTTTGTTGCAGAGTGAACTGAGACAGATTTGGTTAACTGTTGAAAGTATCACCTTTATATTCAATAGGCTACTTGGGCTCATATTCAGAGACAGTGGCTAGGCACTTTAATTAAACCCTAATATTCAGCACTGGAATGTTTCTGTCCTCTAGCACCAAATATCCGGTTTCGCCAGTCAGTGTGTCGCTATCTGGTTAACAGAAATATTCAGTCACTAATTAGATAGTGATGTAGTTAAAGTTAGAACAGCCATTCACCTGTCCATCTTTAACCAGTTAAGCTATCTAGTTTGTGCTTGAACATAGAAGTGGAATTATGGCTGAAATCAGAAGTGCAATTATGGCTGAAATCAATGAACATGACCATTAACTTTAAGAAAACGGAAGCAATATTTGTAACAAGAAACACAAACTTTACCCCACCATCTGAAATCAACACCGGAAAGACTCTCATACCTGTTAAGGATGAGATTAAATACTTAGGAATCACAATCGACAGGACTCTCACCCTTACACAACATATAAAACAGACTGTTAAAGTCATATACTATAAGTTAAGGACAATCCAACAGCTGCGACCGTTAATAAATAGCTCCGACTTCAGATCAGTAGTCCAAACTCTAATAACGCCTCATCTAGATTACTGCAATGGCATTCTTCAAGCAACCACTAAAAAAAATCTACACACTTTACAATTAGCGCAAAATGTCACAGCAAGAATTATTTACAAAGCAAAAATATCTGACCACATATCTCCTATTCTCTACTCCCTGCACTGGCTTCCCGTATCTTGTAGAATTATCTATAAAATCTTAGTTACCACGTTCAAGATTTTTAATAATATAGCGCTGTCCTTTCTGTCCACTCTCATCAACATCGCACATGAAAACAGAGTAAGAAGAAGAGCAAACTTACACATGCTACTAGTCCCGGATTCCATTTGAAAAACTAGTCGGAAGACAAGTAATTCTGCTTTTTCATTCTTTGCACCAACGTTATGGAACAACCTTCCAATTGAGTTCAGAGAAATCAAAGACCTCCAACTATTTAGAAAGGACCTCAAAACTCACCTATTTACTTTGCACTATCACAACCTTCAATATGATAACTCCTAACAACAACCATACTTTGACCCTACTTAGATATTTTCCTACATTCGCACAGCAATAAATCCACCCTGAGCAGCTAACTTAATTCAGTCATTCATTCTCAAATGTAAATAATCAAATTCTATTGCCTATGTATATAGTTCTAGGTTACGGCACGCTTTACTGCCACAGTTCTAATTTTTTGTTTCTGATATTTAATTTGGGTTAAATGTTAAAAATGTTCTGCAAATGTTATATGTAAAAACTAATAGTTCTCTATTATTAAGTTTTATGTTCTTTGTAAACCGCCACTGATCTCTGGAAGAGGCGGTACAGAAAAATGTATAAATAAATAAATAAATAAATAAACATCACGTCTAACCTGGATAATGTTTGGCACCATCCCGATACGGTTTTAACTGGGCATTTTTTATCTGGTATATAGGGATATTTAATGAATATTGGGCTCAACATGTTTTAGCCAGTTAGCAAATCTCCCCCTCCCATCCCCCTTATTCTAAATGGCATTAATTATTTTTTGTTAATCTTTCAAACAGTGGAAGCATGCTATCATAGGGAATTGATGGTCATGTTCAGAATAGCCACATTGAAACATTCTATGCACTTTATCCAAACAAATCTCACTGCCCTTTCTGTCTGGCACACATGGATGAAGTATCTCTTCCACACATTCTCTTGGGCTTCTGCAGCTAGTTTGATGATCTTTGCAGTTTTTAAGGATATGCTGCTAATTCATAACTGGAACCAACATTTCAGCTACCATACTGTGGCTTTTTTCAGGGCAAAGTAGTTAAGCAGTGGATGTCTGTTCTTTTACGTAGTAGTCTCAAACTGGATTGGAGGGATTGAGGCAGGAAATTTGAATTTGTCCTTTGGCAGGAAAGTCCATTGGAGAAAGGATGGAGAGAGACTGTGGCTCATGTAGCCTCACTATCATATCATTTGGCTAGTTGTTGGCAGAATTAACTGAATATGCTATAATTTTACCATTAGTGAAAAAAACAAATGCACACCTTATATATATATATATATATAGATATACAGGGTGGCCCAAAAAAATTGAGAACATCTCATAGCATATAAGTTATTTAAAAATTTAAAAAGACAGATGTAAACGATTGACAAATTAAAAAAAAAAATGATGGCGACCGAAAATTGTTGAAATAAAGACGTTATATAGCTAAAAAAGGTAAATAAGTAAACTATTTAAGCTTTTAATTTACGAGATGTTCTCACTTTTTTACCCTACCCTTTTGGTGCCTAGGACATCTGTATCTTGCACACTCACAATCTTAAATGACAGAGGTGTAAGACAGGGGTCTCCCAATCCAGTACTGGAGGGCCACAAACCAGTCAGGTTGGGAGGATATCTCTAATGCATATATATCTCATGCATATTCATTAGGGCTATCCCAAAAACCTGCCAGGATTGCGGCCCTCCAGGACAGGTTTGGGGACCCCTGGGATAGACAGACACATGCTCCCACACCTATGCCAGCATTGTGCAAATATAGAGGCTCTTGGCAGCCCTGGCCACCGCACCAGTACTGGGCACAGTGCAGGCATGGCTATGGTAAGCAATACTGCTGGGGTCACTCCCCAGGGTGGTAAACACTGTCAGACAACAGACCTGAAGCACACTCCACAGACATCAGAAAGGTTGCTATAATGCAGCTCAATCATCAAATTGTGCTTAACTTAGGAATTGCTATCTGCCAGTAATCATAGCAACCTTTTGATAGGTGTGTACCGTATTCCCAGGTTTAGGGTGGCATTGCTAAGGTATGCAAGTGCTAGTATGGGGAGATGCACGCAGGGCCCAACATCCTGCCTCTCCAGGAGGCTTTGGATAATGGAGCTTGTGGGTGAGGGTGTGTCTGCCCCTGTTGGCCGCTGCTCTAGGGCAGAGGTTCCCAACTCCAATCCTTGTGGGCCAAACACTGTTCGGGTTTTCATGCTGTCCCTAATGAATATGCATGAGATACATCTGCATACCATGGGGGCAGTGCATAGACATGCAGCACAGTCGTGTTTATTAGAGGCAGCATGGAACCTGAATGGTGTTTGGCCCTCCAGGACTGCATTTGGGAGACTCTGCTCTAGGTAATATGCATGTTTATGGTGTCTGTGATCTGTAGGGTAAACTGTAGGCGTATTGGGCATGTTTCTGTTATCTGCAATAAAGGTTCTGTCTGTATTACCACGTTTTAGTAGTGGGTAAAATACAGGGACTGGATTGGCAGGAACCACAGCTGCGACTTGAACCTGTGAACTTCTGCTTCAGAAAACACTGGCTGTGTGCACTGCACCACCTTGTTGCCACAGAGACAGTGTATTCCCTGGTGATACCATGACTGTTTGTCAGACAGGGCCTGTCTGTTGCAGTGCATGGAACCCACCTACACAGGGCTAGGCCATGGTCTGCTCTGGGCAGCTGCCACTGCCCACTCCACCACCAGTACCCCTCCACCACCATGCTGACATTTCCTTCTGCTGGTGCTGCTGGTGGTGCGCAGTCTCAGGCCATCCAGTGTGCCGGTGGGCGGCTGCCTATGGTGGGGGTTCTGGGGTAAGGGGTGCCTGCATAGATGTCCATGCTATCCCCCAGCACCACCTGCCAATGTTCTGTGCCCTTGGGGGTACCTGCTGGGTACTATCCCTTGTGACACTGTGGGATGCACACTCGTGCCCATGTTGGGCCCACATCAGTTGCTGTCTGGCTGTACTACTGTTTCAGCATTCCTATGCACCACCTAGCCATCACCCTAGTCCGCACTGTGGCCCAGCTGCACCACAGCATGTGCCGCCTGCAGCCCTCTGTATCCCCTTTTCCAGCATTTGTCCAGTTGCCCGTTCCGACATTCCCACCCTGCTATTGTGGAAGATGTGCACGCCATAGGAAACCTGGCCAATGGAGTCGGATACCCTGCTCATCGCAATTTCACTGTGGGCTCATTCTCCTTGTATGGGGACGGAGCATAAACCCTTCTAAAATTCATATCTTTTTATTGGAGCTTTCTTGGGAGTGTTTTTTGATGTTTCCCATTGATATCACTATTGCCCAGCTTGGTTATGTTTTTTTTACATTTTCTTCTGTTCATTTTCACTGTTTATTTGCCCTTTTGTTCCGTGCACATGTATCACACTTATCACTTTTTGTAGGTTTCCCTGGTTTTGCTGTATATTGCTGACAGAAATGGTTTCTTTTCCTTTTAAATCGGCTCCAATGCCAGGGTTTCACTGGCGTTAGCTTTGAGCCTCGGATTTCACAGCGTTAGTGTGCGGGGAGCCTCTCCCCTCCCACTCTCTGCCCATTGACCCTCTCTCTCCGCCCCTGGGGATCCTTTCTCCGCCCTCCGGGAGCCTTTCTCTGCCTTCAGCGCTCGTTTGCGCCGCTGCGTGCGTTATCGCGTGCTACGGTACCTTATCGCCTGGTAACACGCCTTCATCGGGCAATAAGATACCTTATCGCACGATAACGTGGCAGAGCGCACATTAAGACGGTTTAGTAAACATGCCCCATAGTCACATTGAATATGCTGATAGAAAAAGATCAAGTTAGAGGTATGTTTACTAAACCGTCTTAAAGTGCGCTCCGGCGATAGTGTGCAGGCTGCCATAAAAGGAGTGGGCGTTTCGGTCTTAACATAGCAAAACGGGATTATCGCGCGATAACGCGCGCTGATGCGCACATTATCGGGCGAAGCGCCGCTAAGCGAGTTAATGCGCTGAAAGCTTAAGTAGGCGCCCAGACATGCAAACATCGAAACAGAGGTGTAGCACAATTGTTAATACACTGACTGATGATACAGGGGGCTTGAGTTTAATCCCCCAGTGTGTCTAATGCATAAGGCTGGCTGAGCCATCAGCTTTGACATGTAAGTATTGTTTCTTGAGGCATTTTAATTATTGCTGCCAGCAAACACACCCTCACGTGCCGTAACCTAAGGTGCCGCATAAGGCACCCTATAAGGCACTCCATAGGGCACATTATAAAGTGCACTGTCTGCCACGGCACCCTATAATGTCCCCTATAGGGCACCCTATAAAGTGCTCCTTAGGACACCTTATAAGGCACCTTATATGGACTGTAACCATAAGGGGCCTCAGAAGGTGCTTTATAGGGTGCCCTATAAAGCGCCTTCTGAGGCACCTTATGGTTACAGTCAATGTTCCCTCTAATTTTCTGTAGGCTGTGTGCGCATAAAATATCAGCTGTGTGCAGCTTTTGAAGGAAGGTTAAATTTTTGTGCGCCACATAACGACACTCGGAGTTATATACTTTAAAATTTGACTACACATCAGAATACAGTATGTACACCACATTGATTTTAATCAAATTAAATGAAAATAGACAATTACTAAACGAAGCGGGAAATTTCTACTAATTACAATCATAACTTTTAAATTTTAAGACGTCTGTGTTGTTTTCTATCAGAATCAGAGCCGTAATTTTTGTGCGTTCTGTTGTAAAGTATGTGCGCTCGCTCGGCGAGGTGTGTGCGCGCGCACACGCGCACAGCTTAGAGGGAACAGTGGTTACAGTACTCTGAAGGTTTTTTTGCTGGCAGCACTAATGTACATTAAAAATAGACAATGCTTCGGACAGCCCTATCAAACAACCCCACTGTGGGTTTAAACCCATGACCTCTGGCTCCACAAGCAATGAAGTAACCAGTGGGCTAGAGCTCTATAGCTGCTAGCAAACCCCTGGCTGGCTACAGAAGGACTGCAGGTCACCACACAAACTGCCTGCTGTGGGTACCAGGATAGGGTTAACCCACTCGTACCCATGAGGCACTGCATATGCAAATCAGCAGTCTACAGATGATCACAAGATGGGGTATGCACAACCACAGCACCTCGGCCTGGTAGAGGGTACTGACCATGTGTGTTACTGGCACAGAGTAGCTACAGACCGTCACATTGTGCGGGTACAGTGCTCACCCTGAGCGTGAGGTGGGGCACCCAGCACCAGGTCCACAGCACCTTTCATGGCTGAAAAATGCCATGCTGGAGGTCCACATCAATGCTACTGTGTGTGATAGGTAGTTCCTGTAGACACATATGGGCTATATCTGTATTTCTCAGTCATGTCTAGCCTTTATGGGCTATGATGCACCCAGAATAGTGCATATCCTGTGTTGATACCATGGTTACATGATGTAGGTGAAAGGAGATGAGGGGTGTTCAGACCCATAGGCAGATTATGTACCACTACCCAACCTACCCTCTGGAGCTCAGGGTGGGAAACAAGATCTCCCACCAACAAATCCACATTCTACATCCCTGCAATGGTGGCAGTAGAGGGGACTATCATCCCCGTCCTGCTGGGAAACAGACCCCCTACAGCGCAGTCAATGCAGATCTGTACACATCCATAAAGCAATAGCAAACAGACAGTAAACCGGAAAACGCTCAGCTGCCTCCCACCACTATCTGACATTCTCCAGCAGCAAGCCTCCAGCTACTGCACCCTGCAAGGTGTTCCAGCAAGACACATACTAGCTGCAAACAGTCTGCTAGCTAGTCCATAGTGCATGTTGCTGGAAGAGAAGCATGTACTCAGAACTGGCATGTCAGCATACACACCAAGCAAATAAGTAAGAGATTGGGCACCAAAACAAAAACCCATAAAAATCACACAAAAGAAACATTACATGGCACTATGGGGGAACCTAGCCATGCCATGGTCACTGCTCAGTTAAGTTACAAGTTGTCAATAATACTCCAGTTTCTCCTAATGAATTTTACTTCACTTTTGTTCCCACCATTACTTCAAAAAAGCATAATTAGAAGCAGTTAGGCCTCAGACTTCAAAGAGCCATGGTCTTCATTGTGTTATCGACCTTATGCTCTATTTTGCATCAACGGCCTTATCTCTGCTTTATATATGCTTATATCTTTGACTTGTCCAATGATTTCTAACTCGTGTTTTTCATATATAAAAAGAAATGGATGTTCTTAAAATTTTTCTCTCAAACCATTATTAGCAGCAAGAAAAGATAAATGATTATCTTAAAATGTGCCCGACGCTAGTCTCAGCGCTATTGCGTTTCACATCCACGCTGTTTCTTCAGGGGCCAAACTTATTCTTGTTTCTCACAGTGCTTGTTCTTCCATGGTTTGTACTGGCTTCTCGCTATAGTTTTTGCAACTTTCACAAATTTTCAATTTCACACGGTTTTCTTGATCTAAACAAGGGAATCATAATGTAATTCAGTGTGTTAATATTCTCCTTTTACTTTAGCTATATTTCTATCGGACTATGATCAACATTTGACTGGGACGTTACCTTAACCTTCACTGTTGGTTGTACGCTATTTCATAGCCATTCAGTGTAGACCACGCCGCGCATGCGAGTTTGTCAAAGGGCTACTAATATAGCGTTTTCCCTCCCCCTTGTTATCTGTATTGGTCTAACTCACACACAGAGATTCCAATCTATTTATTTATTTATTTATTTTATTTAGACAGTTTTGTATACCGCCTTATCCTTCAATCAAAGCGGTCACAACACAATTGGGGGATACATTTAACACGCAGGGATATGAGACACATACACTAATACTTACAGGGAACATGGGCAATGGAGGGTTAAGTGGCTTGCCCAAGACCACAAGGAGCATCTGTGGGACTAGAAACCCCAGTCCTTCCGGCCCAAGGTTGCTGTCCTCTAGTGGGATTTGAACCTCCGACCTTCCGGCCTGAAGTACCTTGCCCCAACCACTAGGCTACTCCTCCTAATATTTGTGTATTAAGGCCCCTTGGGTATATCGTTTGCAGCGTAAAGATCCATCGTTGTTCTTTCACAATCAAAGTGTGATCTCGGGATCTGCCCTCTGTACCCGATAAACATCTATCGATACAAAAACATTGCAATTCTTCAAAACGATGGTGCTTCTGAAGGCAGTGTTCAACAATTGGAGCTGTTAGTGTTTGGCATTTCAGCCTGCTGCGATGTTCTGCTAATCTAGTTTTAAACGGTCTCGAGGTTTTTCCTATGTATAACAGCTGACAGGGGCATTCTATAGCGTAGACTACAAATGACGTATCACATGACGTAGAGTGATGTAGTTGGTAACACTTCCCATGATAGTCAAATGACGTAACTTCTTTCATAACTTCACAAAACTGACATGTCCCGCATCGCTTGTGTCCCTTGTCTTGTTGTAAGTGACAATGTTCTTGAGAGCATAACTTGGTTGGACTTAAAACTTCTTTAAAGTTTGTGTGTCTTTTCCATACACAGCGGATTCTTAGATCTCCACATGAGGGAATACTGTGCAACACATTTACATGCTTAGTGAGAATCTGCTGAATTCGATGGTCAAACTGGGAATGTTTTGTTACTAAGTTCATAACTGCCGTCTTTGGCTGTGGTGTTTGTGGTGTCAATAAATATTCTCTGTTATAAAACAAAGCTCTCTTGTATGCCTGATCAATAATCTTCGTGGGGTATCCTCTCTCGCGGAATTTCCTTCATAGGGTAACTGCCTGGTTTTTAAAATCTTGCACACTAGAACAATTCCTCCTATAACGGAGGAATGGTGAAAACGGAAGCCCATTTTTTAACCCTTTTGGATGGGAACTAGAGTAATGCAGAAGGGCATTTCGATCCGTAGACTTATGATATATTGTAGTTTCCCATTCTTGCGTGCCTTTCTTCACTTCCACATCAAGGAATGTTATTTTTTCCTGATTATGTGTGCATGTAAATTTAATCAGCTCTTCTCTCTGATTCAACCAGTCCACATATTGAGTTAGCTGGGCAATTTGTCCTTCCCAAATGACAAAAATGTCATCTATGTATTGGCACCATAGTTTTATGTGAGAACTAAATTGTGATTTCATCAGCCAGGTTTTCTCAAAAGCTCCCATAAAGAGGTTGGCTATGGACGGACCACATGTAGCTCCCATAGCCACCCCGATTTTTTGATGATATAATTGTTCCTCAAATTGAAAATAATTCTGAAATAATATCAATTTTGATATTTCATCCATGAATGTTAAATGCTTTTCGGAAAGATCTCCCCTGGCTGTTAAAGCTTGCATAGTTACCTCATGTGCCTTACTTTGACATATATTAGTATATAAGGCACTAACATCCAGGGTTACCAACCAGATGTTAGCAACCTGTACCCACTGTGTGTGGCTGTTCAATATTTGCAAAAAATGCATTGTGTCTCTTACATATGATGGTATATCGGGGATGAGCGGTCGGAGGAAAGTATCTAAATAGATAGATAACGGTTCTAGCAAGGATCCTTTAGTAGACACTATGGGGCGTCCTGGGGGGCAGGTCAGATGTTTATGTATCTTCGGTACTATATAGAATAGTGCTTGTCTGGGGTCTGTGGTGTTCAAAAATTGATATTCTTTGTAATTCAACAGTTTATCTTGGCGGGCTGTTAACGTGAGTGTCTTAATTTGCTCTTGTAACCTGGGAGTGGGATCTGTTGTTAAAGTTGCATATGTTTTTTCGTCTCTTAACAGACGGTGGATCTCTTCTATGTATTGATTACGTGACATGATGACAATTGCTCCTCCCTTATCTGCCCTTTTTATCACTAGATCGGTTCTTGTTTTTAACTCTTGCAGTACTGCTTTTTCTTCCCTCGTAAGGGCAGTTAGACTCCTCATGTTGTTAAATTCTAGTAATGCAGTCATATCTCTCATTACCAGTGTTCGAAAAATAGCTAAAGCCCCAGGTTGTGCTCCTGGGGGGTTCCATGTAGATTTAATTGGTAATTTTAATCGATTCTTCTGTAGTTCAGTAGATGGTGCCTCCGGTTGTTGCCGTGAATCAAAGAAAATTTTTATATGTAGATTACGTAATAACTTTTCAAAATCTATATTGAACTGGAACCAGTCAAACTTCGCCCATGGTACGAAAGATAGACCTTTTTGTAAGAGGTGTGTGTAGGGCTCTGGTAGTTGTTCTCCTGAGATATTAATAACTATAGATGAAATTGAGTTTTCTCCCTTTTCTAACATAATCGTCTCTTGTTCCCTCCTCTCCCTTGTGCTGTTTTGATATCTTTTTTGTCTACTTTGTCTCCTTTTTTCTTGACCCGTCCTTCGCCATCTTTGTGAAAATCCCCCGCCTTACTACTCGCATTGGAATCAGATGATAGACCCTCTTCTGAACTATCCTCAAATGTCACTTTACGGGATGACTTTGATTTTTTCGGGTTCATCCATGGATAAACGTATCCACTAGTGAAATCGTTATAATCCCGTTGTAATTTCTTCTGTTTTACTTTTTTGACCTCCTCTCTCAATGTATCGGTGTTCTGTTTTAACTCGCCTATGCTTTGAGTATAGTGCTCTTCCGTTTCCGATTTTTTTAGTTCCGTTATCAATGTTGCTTCTTCTTTTTTCACCTCCTCTAGATGACTTTTAGTAGTGTCAGTAATTAACACCATGAGGTCAAGCGAACATTTGTTTAAGATTTTATTCCATTGTTCAATAAAAACAAAATCGGTTGTGAACATTTTCGGTTCTTTATAAACTCTTAAACCTCTTGGTATATGTTGTCTTTTTATGTATTCTATTAGAGACAGATGATGTAATTCTAAACGTACTATGCGTTTCTGGACTTTCAGTAATTTATCCCATGCAGCTGGGTCTGTTTGTCCCTCTGGAGTCTCTAAAGCGAATGGAGTAGTTTCTTTACATATGTCCGATATATAGTCATCTTTAAAGCTAAATGCTTCCTTCCATAGTAAACGACCTTCCATGATTTGTTAGCTACAATGTTAGAATATGGTCTTTTCTTTCGGAGTATGTTATCAGTTAAGTTACAAGTTGTCAATAATACTCCAGTTTCTCCTAATGAATTTTACTCCACTTTTGTTCCCACCATTACTTCAAAAAAGCATAATTAGAAGCAGTTAGGCCTCAGACTTCAAAGAGCCATGGTCTTCATTGTGTTATCGACCTTATGCTCTATTTTGCATCAACGGCCTTATCTCTGCTTTATATATGCTTATATCTTTGACTTGTCCAATGATTTCTAACTCGTGTTTTTCATATATAAAAAGAAATGGATGTTCTTAAAATTTTTCTCTCAAACCATTATTAGCAGCAAGAAAAGATAAATGCTTATCTTAAAATGTGCCCGACGCTAGTCTCAGCGCTATTGCGTTTCACATCCACGCTGTTTCTTCAGGGGCCGAACTTATTCTTGTTTCTCACAGTGCTTCTATTAGACAACTTTTTGGTGGTGGCGAGAATCGAGGAGCAATGTGACAAATTCTGTCTACCCTTTTGATGTCTAGGACATCTGTACCTTGGCCACTCACAATCTTAAATGACAGAGGTGTAAGACAGGGGTCTCCCAATCCAGTACTGGAGGGCCACAAACCGGTCAGATTGGGAGGATATCTCTAATGCATATATATCTCATGCATATTCATTAGGGCTATCCCAAAAGCCTGCTAGGATTGCGGCCCTCCATGACAGGTTTGGGGACCCCTGGGATAGACAGACACACACTCCACACACCTATGCCAGCATTGTGCAACTATAGAGGTCTTTGGAAGCCCTGGCCACTGCACCAGTCCTGAGCACATTGCAGGCATGGCTATGGTATGCAATACTGTTGGGGTCACTCCCCAGGGTGGTAAACACTGTCAGACACAAGACCTGTAGCACACTCCACAGACATCAAAAAGGTTGCTATGATGCAGCATAATCAGAAAATTGCACTTAACTTTGGAATTTCTATCTGCCCGTAATCATAGCAACCTTTTGATAGCTGTGTACCATATTCCCAGGTTTAGGGTGGCATTGCTAAGGTATGCAAGTGCTAGTATTGGGAGATGCACGCAGGGCCCAACATCCTGCCTCTCCAGGAGGCATTGGATAATGGAGCCTGTGGGTGCGGGTGTGTCTGCCCCTGTTGGCTGCTGCTTTAGGGCAGAGGTTCCCAACTCCAGTCCTGGAGGGCCAAACACTGTTCGGGTTTTCATGCTGTCCCTAATGAATATGCATGAGATACATCTGAATACGATGGGGGTGGCGCATAGAAATGCAGCACAGCCATATTTATTAGAGGCAGCATGGAATCTGAATGGTGTTTGGCCCTCCAGGACTGCATTTGGGAGACTCTGCTCTAGGTAATGTGCATGTTTATGGTGTCTCTGCTCTGTAGGGTAAAATGTAGGTGTTTTGGGCATGTTTACATCATCTACAATAAAGGTTCTGTCTGTATTACCACATTTTAGTAGTGGGTAAAATACGGGGACTGGGTTGGCAGGAATCACAGCTGGGACTTGAACCTGTGACTTTCTGCTTCGGGAAACACTGACTGTGTGCACTGCACCACCATGTTGCCACAGAGACTGTGCTTTCCCTGGAGATACCATGACTGTTTGTCAGTCAGAGCCTGTCTGTTGCAGCACACAGCACCCACCTAAACAGGGCTGGGCCATGGTTTTTGCTGTGGGCAGCAGCCACTGCCCCCTCCACCACCAGTACTCCTCTGCCACCATGCTGACATGCCATTCTGCTGGTGGTGCTGGTGGTGCGAGGTCTCAGGCCATCCAGTGTGTGAGTAGGCAGCTGCCTATGGTGTGGGTTCTGGGGTAGGGGTGCCTGCATAGCTGTTCACGCGTCCCCCCAGCACCGCCTGCCAATGTTCTGTGCCCTTGGGGGTACCTGCTGGGTACTATGCCCTGTGACACTGTGGGAATCACACTCGTGCCCATGTTGGGCCCTCATCAGTTGCTGTCTGGCTGCTGTACAGTTTCAGCATTCCTATGGGCCACTTAGGCATCGCCCTAGTCCGCACTGTGTCCCAGCTGCACCACAGCATGTGCCGCCTGCAGCCCTCTGTGTCCCCTTTTCCAGCATCTGTCCAGTTGCCCATTCCGACATGCTCGCCCTGCTGTTGCGGAACATGTGCATGCCATAGGAAACCTGTCCAATGGTGAGGGACAGCCCTGATCAGCAGAATTTCACTGTGGGATCATTCACCTTGTATGGGGACGGAGCATAGACCCTTCCAAACTTCATATCTTTTTTTTTGGAGCATTCTTGGGAGTGTTTTCTGCTGTTTCCCATTAATATCACTATTGGCCAGCTTTGTTATGCTTTTATTACATTTTCTTCTGGTCATTTTCACTGTTTATTTGCCCTTTTGTTCCGTGCACATGTATCACACTTATCACTTTTTGTAGGTTTCCCTGGTTTTGCTGTACATTGCTGACGGAAATGGTTTCTCTTCCCTTTAAATCAGCTCTAACGCCAGGGTTTCACTCGCGTTAGTTTTCAGCCCCGGAATCCACAGCATTAGTGTGCAGGGAGCCTCTCCCCTCCCACTCTCCACCCATTGACCCTCTCTCTCCACCCCTGGGGAGCCTTCCTCCACCCTCCGGGAGCCTTTCTCCGCCTTCAGCGCTCATTTGTGCCGCTGCACGCGTTATCCCGCGATAAGGCGCCTTATCACCCGGTAAAGCACCATTATCGTGTGATAAGGCGCCTTATCGTGCGATAACGTGACAGCAGCGCAAATAGTGCCCTTTAGTAAACATACCCCTAGATGTTTCCAGTTTCCAGGATATTTTATGAAAGGCTTCCTGAACGTGAAACTTTTGTAAAATAGTCCTAAAGCCAGGATAAAAACACCCTTATTACCTATATGCACAGTGGAAACAGCAATTTTATAAATTTACACTTTCAAAAAAGAAATGGTATGACTTGGGTCCTATGTGCTAAATGCCACTACTTAGAGATGTACATTGTGATTTTGTAGCCTGCACATGTGAGTATTGATGTTTGCATGTTTAAGTGGCAAATTCTTCAAATCTAGATGTCTAAGAAGATTCAAGTAAAAACTTGAAGGGAAAATCTCCACTTACTAAGACGCGGCATGACCCAGAAATAGTCAAAGATCATAACAGTAGCCACAAAAAATCTCTTTTATTTTTAGTTTTTGTGATGGTTTTGAGTGCCAGAGAGATAAGAGCAATTGCCCCCTCAATTACTGGTGTGAACGCAGTTCCATATGAGCAGTTAGCTAACATTTACGCCTGCTTCATAGTGTAAAAGCCGGCATCTAGCTTTTTAAAATATGGGTAAATTTCCAATATTAAATCCTAAGTTTATGCATACTTTACTGGCCTACCCAACCCTGTCAACAAAATGCCCTCTTCATGCATGTGTCAACGGAAGCTTTCTGAAATTGCCATTTACAATGAAGGGCATTTTTCATGCATAAATGTCTCAAAAGTGACCTCTGTAGAGTATCAATTCTAGTAACATAGGGACATGTTTACTAAACCGTCTTAACGTGCACCCGGTGTTAGTATGCAGGATGCAATAAAAGGAGTGGGCGTTTCGGTCTTAAGGTAGCAAAACAGGATCATCGCGTGATAACGTGCGCTGCGCACGTTATCAGGCGAGACGCCGCTAAGCACGTTAACGCGCGGTAATCTTAAGTAGGCGCGCAGACATACCAACACAAAAACAGAGGTGTAGTACAATGGTTAATACACTGACTGATAGTACAAGGGTCATGAGTTTGATCTCCAGTGTGCCTAATGCATATGGCTGGTTGAGGCATTAGCTGTTATGTGTAAGTATTGCTTTTTGAGGCATGTTATGTATATTTTAATTAGTGCTGCCAGCAAACACACCCTCACGTGCCGTAACCTAAGGTGCCGCATAAGGCACTCTATAAGGCACTCCATAGGGCACATTATAAAGTTGATTGTCTGCCAAGCCACCCTATAATGTCCCCTATGTGGCACCCTAGAAGGCACTTTATAGGACACCTGGTGTCTGTGCTCTGTAGGGTAAAATGTAGGTGTTTTGGGCATGTTTACGTCATCTGCAATAAAGGTTCTGTCTGTATTAGCAAGTTTTAGTAGTGGGTAAAACATGGGGACTGGGTTGGCAGGAGCCACAGCTGAGACTTGAACCTGTGACCTTCTGCCTCTGAACACACTGGTTGCATGCACTGCACCGCCGTGTTGCCACAGAGGCTATGCATTCCCTGGTGATACCATGACTGTTTGTCCGGCAGGGCCTGTCTGTTGTAGTGCATGGCACCCACCTACACAGGGCTAGGCCATGGTCTGCTCTGTGCAGCTGCCACTGCCCCCCTCCACCACCAGTACCCCTCTGCCACCATGCTGACATGCCCTTCTGCCGGTAGTATTGGTGGTGTGCAGTCTCAGGCCATCCAGTGTGCAGGTAGGCGGATGCCTATGGTGCATGTTCTGGGGTAGGGGTGCCTGCATAGACGTCCACGCTTCCCCCCAACACCGCCTACCAATGTTCTGTGCCCTTGGAGATACCTGCTGGGTACTATCCCCTGTGACACTGTGATAAACACACTTGTGCCCATGTTGGGCCCTTATCAGTTGCTATCTGGCTGCTGTACAGTTTCAACATTCCTAAGTGCCACCTAGGCATCTGCCTAGTCCGCACTGTGCCCCAGCTGCACCAAAGCATTTGCTGCCTGCAGCCCTCTGTATCCCAATTTCAAGCATCTGTCCAGTTGGCCGTTGGAGAGGAAAACCCTGCACAGCGCAATTTCACTGTGGGCTCATTCACCTTGTATGGGGATGAAGCATGGACCCTTCCAGAATTCATATCCTTTTTTTGGTGCTTTCTTGGGAGTGTTTTTTGATATTTCCCATTGAGGTCAGTATTGCCCAGCTTGGTTATTTTATTTTTCCATTTTCTTCTGTTCATTTTCACTGTTTATTTTCCCTTTTGTTCCGTATCACACTTATCACTTTTTTGTAGGTTTCCCTGGTTTTGCTGTACATTGCTGATATAAATGGTTTCTCTTCCCTTTAAATCAGCTCTAATGCCAGGGTTTCACTGGCGTTAGTTTTCAGCCTCGGATTTCACATCATTAGTGTGCGGGGAGCCTCTCCCCTCCCACTCTCCACCCATTGACCCCTTCTCTCCGCCCCTGGGGAGCCTTCCTCCACCCTCAAGGAGCCTTTCTCCACCTTCAGCGCTCGTTTGCACCACTGCACACGTAGTCGCGTGCTAAGGTACCTCTGCGCCCGATAAAGCGCCATTATAGCGCGATAAGGTACCTTATCGCGCAATTACATCACAGAGCGCACATTAAGACGGTTTAGTAAACATACCCCTTAGTCTTTTAGTCTGCTTTATTATTCCTCTCCACACAGCTAAGGATATATCCTAGCTACTATCTGTAAAGCATGGCCATTTTTACGATAGCACTTCTTAAACAGAATAGCATGGAGCTGTAAAGTAGGGGAGTGGAAGCAAAAAATGTTTTTTTTTAAATTTTCTGTGTCGTTTGCAGGGTTTTTGTTTTGTTTTGTTTTTATAAATTTTCATTTCAGGTTACTAGAGGTTTCCAGGCAAATTTTTTAAAAAGGCAATATATTTTTGGGAGGGAGGGAAGGGGAATTCTACTTTTTTTAATAGTTGTCGTGGCTTAGCTTTGAACGAATGATGTTTGGCTTGGAACACAGTCATCTTTTAAGAGGAGTTATTACATCTCCTAGGAAGTTGGTTCTAGGAAGCCTGCTCCTAGCTGTCTTGTATTTCTGGTGGACTTTGTTCCTGTTTCTGATTGACCTAAATTTTGATTGTTTTCTAACTCTGTGGAAAACCCTTCCTGGATGTTTTGTCTTGTAAATCTATTCACTCATGCTCTAGATGCTTACTACAAAGACTTTTCTTTGGCCATGCTCTTGTGCCAGGCATTCTGTAGAAACCATGTCCAAGTATACTACCAGAGACATTTACCAAGCCTAGTCAGATCCTGGTTTTCCACAGAGTTCAAGAACAATCAAGCTATGGGCTATTCAGAAACAGGAATGTAGACCACCAGAAATACAACAGTTAAGAGCAAGCTGATTAGAACCAGCTTAGAGATGTACAGTAATAGCTCATCCTGAAAGAAACTGTCCTGAAAGAAGCTGTTTTCAGCTGATCTCTGAAGCAAAGCAGGGTTGGGCCTGGCTAGAACTTGGTTAGGTGACCATCTTGGAATACCAGGGGCTGTAAACTCACTGCACAGAAGAAAGACCTCACAAACTACTTTCAGACGCACCTTGCCAAGAAAGCTCAGGAACTCTGCCACCAGGAATCAATATTGATTCAATGACACACATTGCATTTTCAAGAAGCCTGCCTTGCAACCCAAATGTCACCACCTTGAAACAAAACTGTGACTGACATGGCAGGGAGAAACACAATTTCAGTTTTTTCCATGTCACTGTTTGGTTGAAAAACAAGACATTTCAGGCAAACACACATTTGTATTGTAAAGTCTAACTGTATTACTTATCATAAAGAAGTCTACAAAAAGCACACGTACTGTCTTGCAAAAATACCTCAGAACACACAAGGGTGAGAAAGTGAAAGTAGTCCTTTATTCACAAACCCCTACATGCTGCGTTTCAGTGTAGCCTTTGACAGGGGGTACCTCAAAGAGAACAAGAATAAATACATACATGTTTTTGTTATGTGCCGTCAAGTCAGTGTCGGTTCATGGCGACCCTCCGGATATTGTGGTGGAGAAGCAGGCTCAGAGTGCAGGAAAAGAAAGGGGAAACAGTCTTTTTTTTTCTAAACCCAAAGAAACTGCAGGCACAGGAAGGGTTAACACCCAAAGTAAAGCCAAAGATCTCCTGCAGAGGAGTGCAGGGCCAGAGACACACCCAGTTCCCATGGAGACCGAGGGAGGAGATGGGAGTGGTTTGGGGGCGGAGTCAAGAGCCATAGGACAGCCCCAAACATTTAGGCAGGGAAGTTTCACTCACAAAAAGATTGCACAGGAAGGGATTGCACAGAAGTGGAAGGAGACACAGGAAGGGAATGCACAGAGATGGGCATGGAAGGAGAAACAGACACAAGCTGAGAAGGAGGATGAGATTGGAAGCAGACACAGAGGCACTGAGACAAGCAGAGTTGTGGCAGCGCCACTGGGACAAAGGAAGCTGACCAAGGACAGGAACAGAGAGGTGAGAAGGCCAGAGGAGAGCTCGGGGGAAGATTCGTCTGAGGAGGAGATATTTTCCAGAAGCTCCTGGTCTGGTCCTTCTCAGTATAAGGGGCCTACAGGAGGACAACACACTACTGGCAAGGTGAGCCCTTTACAAGCCTTAAAGAAGCTTTTAAATAGGGAAACCTTTTCCTGCCCTTCCCCCACTAGCTCACATACTGAGAAGCATAATTGGGAACAAGTGTTGAAAACTTTACAGCGTGTAAAGGCTCCTCAGGCAGACGCTGAGGAGAACAAATATCTGAAAGAGCCCAGTGAGGAAGAAATGGAGCTAGGAGACACTTTTTATGAAAGTGGGGTTTCAGATATGGACATTGAATGTGCTATCTGTGCCAAAGAAGAATAAGGAACTGAACAGGGTTTTAGTAACTGGAGAAAAAAACCCAGGGGTTCTTAATAAGGACATTCTGTGCAAAAGCCCATAACTTTTAGCTAGGCTAATCAATGACTGCTTGACTGATAAAGCTGCATGGTTCACAAAGCCAGAAAGGAGCTAAAAGTGTAAATTGTATCTTGAAGAAATACTATTGAATTTTAAAGTCTGTTGGTGGACCAGGAAATGTTAGGCTATACCAGCTGTGAAACGAACAGTGAAGTATTGTACTGCCTCCTGGGGACCGGAGAACAGACTGCTGTTGTAAAGGATTTTTACTTGTGGAAAAGGTGTGTTTAAACTAAGCCAAGCCAAAGACTGTTTAACCAGGCTTACGTTTATGACTGGAGAAGTATCCTGAACTTTATGTTTTGTAGTCTTCAACATTCTTGCCAAAGAATTTAATTTGGTTGGGAAAATCTTATTTCTTGAATAAAAGAAATTTCCTGCGACCTTTGATCTTGGCTCTAATCTATTTAAGACACAACTACATGCTATTGGGTAACTTTTTATACAAAGGACGCTCGGAGCCCTCTCACACTACTAGGCAACTGCCTGGCCACACGGGGGAGCTCCGACAATATTTGTTCTAAACTGTGTTTGGTCTTCAGTCAGGTGGCTCACTGTTGGCAGAGCAGCACCCATAGCTGCTGTTATTGTAACGATCCATCTCATTGCTGGCTCTCCTTTTTTGTGTTGACCTTATACCTTGCCAAGCATGATATCTTTCTCTAATGATCTCTCTCTTCGCATCATGTGTCCAAAGCATGAAAGTCGAAGTCTTGTCATGTGAGCTTCTAAAGAAAGTTTAGGCTTGATCTCCTGTAGTACTGACTGGTTTGTTGTTCGGACAATCCAAGGAATACACAGTATTCATTGCCAGCACCATAATTCAAGAGCATCAATTTTATTCCTGTCTGTCTTTTTCACTGTCCATCTTTCACATCCATATGACATTATTGAAAATATACCATTGCTCAAACAAGTCGAATCTTTGTATGGATAGAGACCACTCTGCTCTTGAGAATCTTGTCTAAGTCCTTCATAGCCATTCTGCCAAGAGCAATGTGTCGTCTGATTTCTTGACTGCTTGTTGTTTCTTCATTGATAGTTGATCCAAGTAGGTTAAAGTTGTCCACTATTTCAATTTCTTCTCCATCAACGATTAACTTATTGATTTTGCCAGTTGTTGGGATCTTTGTCTTCTTTATATTAAGATGCAGGACTATTTTAAGACTATTGGCTCTAATTTCAGTTGAGCGGTGCTATGTGCTATGTCAGCGCATAGCCCGCCCACCTCCCACTTAACCCAGATTTTCCATCTGGCCCCAGTATCGAAAATCCAGGTGTCACCGCAGAGCAGGACCTACCCATGTAGCACTGATTTTTGATGCTACATGGTTAGACCTAGCGCCATAAAGATAGGCAAGGTTTTCCCATGCCTATATTTAAGGTACAGATCGCTAACCATATAGCATTGAAAATTGATGCTACACAGGTAGCGCCATGGCTCACCTCTGCTCTGCCCTGGAATGTCTCCAACACACCCTGATGCTATGCAGATAGCATCTGAGCACGATAGGGAAATATCCCATGCAGGTGTCCTTTGAAAATCCCGGATAAGGTATTTACATGGGTAACTAGAGAAGTTACCCGTGTAAAGACCTTCAAAAATCAGGCCCTATGTTCCTTGATCTTGAGAAGCAAATGTTTTAGATCGTCACACATTAGTCACATATAAAACAAGTGTGTTAACCAAATATGATAAATATAAATAATTAAATGAAGAAAAAAATAGAATAATAAAAAAATTCATATATTAATAGTACATCAAGGAACATAAGAACAATTAGTTAAATAAATAATGGATAAAAAACAGCTCAAAGTACATCAATATAAAATATCGACATGTACAAATGAGTGAAAAAGATAAAATCAGTATCACTTGTGATTGGCAAGCATAATAATTTGATAGAAAACAGAACGTGTTGATGTTTTATATTGATGTATTTTGACCTGGTTTTATCTTTTATTTATTTAACTAATTGTTCTTATGTTCCTTGATGTACTTTTATTTGTTTAATTATTTATATTTATCATATTTTGGTAACAGATTAGTTTTATATGTGACTATTTATGTATTTATTCTTGTTCTCTTTGAGGTACCTCCTGACGAAGGCTTTGCTGAAATGTGGCCTTATAGGGGTTTGTGAATAAAGCACTACTTTCACTTTCTTGTCCTTGTGTGTTCCTTCTTATTATCATAAAGAAATCATGTACACATTTAGATACATTTATTATATTTTTTTTGTTTTCTCCCTTCTCATTCCAACAGCTCATCAGAATGGGTGAAATTGAAAAGACTAATCACACTGAGGTGACAGAATTCATCATTCTGGGATTCTTTGAGTTTCCTGAGATGCAGCTTCTCCTTTTCCTTGTGTTTTTGATTATTTATCTGTTGTGTGTAGTGGGGAACCTTCTTATTATTTCAGCAGTGTTCTCTGATTCCCATCTCCATAGCCCCATGTTCTTCTTTCTCATCCACTTGTCCTTCATAGAAATTTGTTATGTTACTATTGTCATGCCTAAATTGTTAGCTATACTCATAACACAATATAAAACCATTTCTTTTACACAATGTATGACCCAGATGTACCTGTTCCTGTCCTGCATAGATGTAGAGTTCTACATTCTTACAGCCATGGCCTATGATCGCTATGTTGCTATCTGCAATCCATTGCATTACACCATCATCATGAACAGGAAACTGTGCATATTTCTAGCCATTATTTCTTGGATGATCGGATCTCTAGATATAGTTCCTCATGTTATTATAATGTCACAGTCATCTTACTGTAGCTCTAATGAAATCAACCATTTCTTCTGTGATCTCACAGCCCTGATGACCCTGTCATGTTCAGGGACTGACATCATTGAAATTATAAATTATATTGAAGGCCCACTTGTAGGTTTCACCCCATTTATATTAACAGTTATATCATATGTGTACATTATTTCTGCGATCCTAAAAATCCGCTCTACAAATAGTAGACAAAAGGCTTTTTCTACTTGTTCCTCTCATCTTACGATAGTCATTTTACTGTATGGAACCACTTCAGTTCTGTACATGACTCCAAAGTCTGCTTACTCCATGGACATTAACAAACTTCTTACCTTAGTCTATATAACAGCAATTCCACTGTTCAACCCCTTGATTTACAGCTTAAGAAACAAGGAACTGAAAGGAACTTTACGGAAAGGAACGAGAAGAGTAGGGAACTATATTTCCTCTAGAATTAATAAAATGCTGTAAACTGGATTTAGTGGCAACATTTCAACAAAGAGTGAACAGTGTGGGGAGTAATTTCATAACTGCGATGTCATAAAGCATGTATTTCATGCATATTTTCTAAAGACAACATAGGCACCTATGTGCATTTATGAAATAGGCTTCTAAAATACCCCCAGTAGTGTGCAAATTCTCTTGCACACATTTAACCTGATTTGAAGATTGTATAAATATGTATCTACATTCTATGCATATATGATCACATTTTATAAGATATATACACACATTGCGACATCTTCTCATCTCCTCCTAAACTATGCTCCTGGAAATATATTTTTGCAAATCATGTAAATATAGCTTGAAATCTTGAATTCAAAGGAAGTATGGTGTCTCACGCCACTGGAATGCAGCATTTGGCACAGAGGATAGCCCATCAGGATCACTGGACAGAGACAGACGAAGCACAGATCCAGGTATTAGAAATTATTAATAAGCAGTTACCTGGACAACCAAGAGAATAGAAGCTGCAGAAAAAAAATGTACAGGTCATTAAATTACTACAGATGGTGTAAAATCAAGAAGTGTGGGCCATGTTGGAAACATGGCTGAAGGAAAAGGTGTGTCTGGGCAGAGTGTGCCTTCCATTCAAGGTGGAGAGATTGCATTGAATAAGGATGCACCAAGAAAGTAGCAACAAACCACAACCAGTTATTCCCTGGATATAAAATTATGCTGATAAAGTTAAAATCATGTAAAGGTACAGAGAAAAAAAGGGAATGACCTTCATTCCCTGATAAAATAGTGCTAGGTAATGGAGCACCTTAATAGGGAACTTATATTGCCTTTCTGCAAGAAATTCACCTGAGATTGAACCATAGAAGTTGAAGATATACTGGGTGGGAGAACTGGGCTTCTCGTCATTTAAGAATAAACAGAGAGGAGTAGCAATTCTAATAAAAAAGGGTTTCATTGATGTTCATAAGGCTGTATGAGATGCAGATGGCAGATATGTCTGCATTGTAGGAGAATTCTATAAACATAAGGTGGTACTGTGCAATGTTTATGCACGTAATGTGTACAGTCACAAATACTTCTCTAAACTGGCTGTCCAGCCAAGTCAGCTTTAAATGAATATTAGCTATTTGTGGGGGGCAATTTCAATATCACCAGAGATCCTTCTATGGATTTTAAGCCATCAAAGAAGATCCCTAAAGTCACAGTAGACGTGGGTTGGGGGGTGGGGTGTTAAATATTTGGTATCAGAGCTAAGACTAATAGATGTCTGGAGAACTCAGTATCCACCGGAGGTGGAATTTACTTTCTACTCAAACGCAGATGGGGCATTTGCCAGATTAGACAATATATTAATTCCAGAAAAAAATGTTTGGAAAGCTGCACATAGCTAATAAAGAGGACTTACCATTTTTGATCATTCTTCAGTAATTGTAGAGATAGGTTTGGGCATAATTGTTTACCTTAGAAAAGCTTGACAGGAGTATGTAGATACAAATGATAAGGGGGCATCACGTACTAGGAGGCAGCAGAAGCTGTTATGAGGGGAAATGTTATTACTTATGTTGTGGGATTAAAAAAAAAGAAGAGGGATAAGGAGTTGCTGACACTGATGGAAGAGTTATGGAGGTACTTTGGGCACACATAGGCACTATGCAAGACAAAGACAGATAGCAATATCTAGATACTTGGAGGTGAATTAATGAGTTGTTAAATCAAAGGGCAATGTACAATATTCAGCTCGTTAAGAGTATGTTATACAGGTGGAGTAACAAAACTGGGAAATTGCTTGGCAACCTGATACAGCATAGGAGCTCGAGAATAGCTGATGGCCAGTATGTTTGACTTTACAAGGAGATTTATGCGCCAGGGCCTATCAGTGAGTTCCATAGAGAAGACCTTTTTAAAGGATTGACAATCCCTTAAGTCAGTGAAGAGCAATTCAGCTATTTGAATGTATCCTGCATCATGGTGTAATTGCAAGAGGTTATTAAAAAGCTGAAATTGGCTAAGATAATAAAATTGCCTGTTAAAATATATCTGTAAACTACTCCGATACACACCGTAAAGGGTGGTATATCAAGTGCCTAAACCATGAAACCATAAACCATGAAGATGCCCAAGCCAGATGGGCTAAGCACAGAATGCAATAAAATACTGAGTGATCTAATGGTAGAGACAGTTATAGTGAAAGGGAAGGACCCTGTGTCACCACATATGGTGATACTGTTGAATCGAGGGAGAGATAAAGAGTTGTTAGGTCTTTCAGACCCATTTCATTGTTGAATCAAGATGTCAAGATCATAGTGGCAGTGATGACTCGGAGATTAGGGTGAATGATCAGGGACATGGTCCATTGGACCAGGTTAGGTTAGATCCAGGACATTATGCCTCAGCTAACTCAATGCCTTAATGGCTATAGAAACAATCCTGAAAAGACTTGTTGAATGGTCTTATAGTTTGTTATTGGTAATGAGGGACCATTGAAGGAAGTCCAGATAGTAAAGGTGGAAATGAAGTTCACTCAAATAGCCCTGTTAGTAGTAAGAAAAATGATATTGAAGTTTTGGATCAGTGAGGATGTCCCTGTGTTCCAATGCTGGCTTCACCTGATGCATGAGATGGTGGAGTATGGGAGTATGAGTTGAGGATGCACAACAAGAGTGAAAACCTGGTGAAAAAGTGTTATCTCACCCTATGGGGAATCTTTAAAGATAAATACTTTGTAAATTAGGGTGGCGGGTAGATTAAGAATGAGTGTGCATGTTGATGAATTGGACATGCCAAGGTTCATGGAATATGCATTAAAAAATATTTGCTCATTTGTATGGGTTATGTCGAGGACACTGAAATAATAGTGCAATATTATGTTTATATGTTCCAAGTTAATAATAAAAATATTAAACAACAACAAAAAAATTTGAGCATGATAAAAGGCATTTGGATCTTGCAAGATATTGAAGGAGGTAGTTGCTAAACTGTGGAAAACTATCACATTTTACTGCAGCCTAATTTACTGCAGTAGTCAGTAACCTATGGAAACTCAGTTCTGCAAGCAAGTACCTCCTGCAATAAATGAATATGCAATTTTAAATCAACCTGACAAGCTGCATCATTCTAATGCATGGTCTTAAAGGTGACCATTGGTTATAAAGTGCTATGCATACCCCTACCCACCAGCCAGGACTACCAACACCCACAAGACACTCCTTGGCCCCCCAGCCAATACCTGCTCCTGAAGACCTCCTAAATGCTTGCCTCCTCAGGAAGAAACCCCATCCTGCTCTAACCAAAGGCCCCCATCCTCTCATAGATCCCCTTTGGCTTATCTCCTAATTCAAAGTATCACGCCCCATTCCATATCTTCATTGATAACAGTGTACATTGTCTTACTATATAATAGTCAACTCATCAATGATGCTTTTAAATAGCTCTCTGTAAATAGTAAACAACTGTTGTAAATTAGTTTTCTGTAAATAGTTAAATTGCTAAATAGTTCAACATGTTCCATGTATCATAGTTATTTTTTGTGCCAAAATGTTCTATGTAATTCAATGTTCAATGGTTTTAACTTGTTCACTGTAAACCGCCCCTGATCTCTGGAAGGGGCGGTATAGAAAAGCACACAAATAAATAAATAAATAAAATCTCCTCAATTCCTGGTGTCTAGCAGTATGAGTGATCCTCAGTTGCTCTTCCCCATCTGACTCTGGGTTCAAAATAGTTCTGCGTGACCTCTATCAGTAGTCTCACGGTACTAGCACTCGGAGTAGAGCTATTTATTTTGGTAAGGCTGAGGGTCTTCTTGATGGGCAAGAGGGTTCTGGGAGTCTTCAGTGGGGGAAGTCTTTGCTATGAGGGGAGGAGGAGGGTTCATGTGGCACATTATTTTTTACTTTATGTTTATATTTAAAAAAATATTACAGTCGAGTCCCACTAACCAGAATATTCATTTGCAGCTCCAACCAATAAAAAGCAGACAACATATAGCAACAAATCCCTGGCCCCCAGCTCCTAGCTCTTTTTATATTTGCATTATTGTCCTAAAGTTACAGAGATATGGAAATATAGAAAACAATGGCATATAAAAAAAAATATGACTTATCCAGTTTGCTCATCCATAAGATAAATTAAGTATTAAAATCCCTTCCTCTCCCTCAGAGATCCTTTGTATTTCCCCGAAGCTTTTTTAAAATTCAGATACAGTTCTCATCTCCACCCCCTCCCCTAGGAGGCTGTTGCATGCATCCACCACCCTTTTCATTACTCTTAAGTCTATCCCCTTCACCTTCATCCTATGATCCCTCACTTCAGAGCTTCATTTCAACTGGAAGAGGGTGATCTCCTGTGCATTTATTCCACAGAGGTATTTAAATGTCTCTATCATAACTCCCCTCTCCTGCCTTTCCTCCAAAGTATAATATTGATAAAGACACTGACCATTTTAGTAGCCATCCTCTGGACTGACTCTATCCTGTTTATGTCTTTTTCAAGGTGTGGTCTAAGAATTGTACATAGTACTCAAAATGAGATCACACTAGAGACTTATACAGAGGCACTATCACTTCCTTTTTCCTGCTGCCCATTCCTCTCCCTATGCATCCAAGCATTCTTCTGGCTTTTGCTGTTGCCTTTTCTACTTGTTCAGCAATTTTAAGATCTGCTGATGTGATTACTCCCAGAACCCGCTATTTTTTGTGCACTTAAATACTTCACCCCCTATACAGCTTTCTTGGGTTTTGCAGCCCAAATGCATGACCTCACATTTTTTAGCATTACATCTTAGCTGGAAGGCTGTTTTGTGCCTGAGCCATAAAAGGAGCCCAAATAGTCTCAGATCTCTCCAGTCTATCATAATGAATTGCTGTTAACTTGCTAAAAGAAAGGAGTAGCTTAGTGGTTAGAACACTGGCTTGGCAACCAAGCAACCAGGGTTTGATTCCCACTAGCATGCCTTGGGCAAGTCACTTAGTCCTCCATTGCCTCAGAAAAAAGGCCTAACAATCTGCTTCTGGTGACATTGCCAAAAAAACCCAGGAGCTTCTGGTTTACCAGGAGTCAGGACTGACTCAAAGGCACACGTTGCATTTTTACTAAAAAAACAGATTTTCCACACTCTCTGATAAACAACCAGCCACTCTGGAACCTGGGCTGATCTCCAGTCCTTAGCTAGTTTGCAATGAGTGGCTGCAGTACACACAATCAGCAGGACTGAAATATATTCCTCAAGACTGTCTGGCATTAATTGCATAAGAAAGACGTCAGGTTTTAAGGGAAGACACACCCCTGTGATATCATAAAATAGCTCATAACATATCCTCCGGAAGGGCTGAATAACAGGACAATCCTACTAAACATGCAGCCAAGTGCCCAGGTGACCACAACATAACTAACAGCCATCAGAGATAGTTGAGAGTAATTTTTGAAGACAATGAGGGGTTAAATATCAGCAATACAAAAGCTTGAGCCCATTCTCCACCAGATTTGCTGACACAGCTATTCTATTAGAATGATTACACTAAGCTACTTAAAAGAATCTGTGAGATTGGTAAAGGTAACAGACAATATATGAAAGAGAGTGGGATGCAAGGGGTTACTAGTGATCCAGATGACTGTGATCTTTTTGGGATGAAGAATGCAGATTGATGTAGGTTATAACAAAATATCATCTGCATAATAAAAGACACTCATTTCACTATCATGGATTGCAGTGACCAGTGGGCTTAAGAAAATATTGAAGAGAAGAGGGACTAGATCCTACTTTTGTGGGACCTGAGGTGTGATGAAGTAGTAGTAGAGCTTGCAGAAACTGAAAAAGATTGTCCCAAAAGGAAAGAAGTAAACCTGAGCCAGACCTGAATGTGGAGACATACAGTATGCTGTACAATCAAGTAAGAAGAGAATGATTTATCAGATCAAAAGCTGTGGAAAGGCCGAGAGAAACAGAACAATTTTTACTATGATCCAGGAAACTGTGGATTTTGCTTAACAGGGTTACTAGGATGAATTCCATGCTATGACTGGGAATGGAAGCCAGACTGGAGAAAATGAAAAATGTTAGCTTTTTCTATGTAGTTCCAGAGCTGTGAGAAGACAATTGAGAGCTGTTACATCTTTTTAGTAATTTTTGAAAGGTATCAGAGATTGGAAAAAGGGTTATAGCGAGCTTAGAAGGCTTGATATTGTGTTTTGTTTTGTCTTTTTGAGAAGAGGCCAATTAAGTTCTCATTTCCATGGTTTAGGGATGGGACAAGAGGATCTGGGAAATCCACTGCTTGCCCGGGACAAACATTGTGGAACCTGAGTGCCTTTTTGGGAACCTGCCAGGTACTTGTGAACTGGATTGGCCACTGTTGGAAACAGAATACTGGGCTTGATGGATCTTGGTCTGACCCAGTATGGCATATCTTATGTTCTTATGTAAGGCTCTTACTTATCTGAGGAAACTGGGAATGGATGTGGTGTTTCTGCAAGAAAGCCATCTAACACTAAGGAACATGTCAAATTAAAAAAGGGATGTGTGCAGGAGGTCAACTTCTCTGCCTTTAACTCTCGACAGAGAGGAGTTGCAATCCTCATAGGGAAGCGGGTCACATTTGATGCTCATAAGGTGGTCCAGATGGGGAAGACCGCTATGTCCTGGTGTGGGGATGCTTATAGTTGAAAAGAGTGTCAATGTGAAGTATGTTTGCCCTTAATATCTCCAACCACCCTTCTTCTCAGAGCTGGTGGTGAAGCTGGCAGACCAGACAGATTACTCCCTTAACATGGGTGAAGATTTTAACACAGTAGCAGATTCCACCATCCATTGCAAGCCATCCAAGCAAATCCGCAGGGGTGGGGAGGGGAGGGGGTAAAGCTTTTGTGCAAAGAGCTGGAGCTGATAGACAGATGGAGGACTTTTCACCCAACAGAGCAGGAATTCATGTACTACTCTGGGCTGCACAAAACTCTAGAATAGATTACCTGCTCCTTTCAGAATGGCTGTTTGGAAAGCTCCTGAAGGGAGACATCCAGCCACATGTGATCTCAGACCACACTGCAGTGCAGATCACCCTTCATTTCTCAGACACCCTAAGGGACTGGATATGGTGTTTACACCCAGTATGGAGTCAAAACACTGACTTCTGCCTCTTCTTGCAGAAGTACTAGCAAGAATATGCAGAAGAGAATAGAGTTGAAGACGTAGGCCCCATCACTTTCTTGGGAAGCAGCAAAATTTGTTTTACGGGGTAGGATAATGGGGTTTATAAAGAAGAAACAAAAAATACAAAACCAAAAGCTCCTTCACAGGCTAAGTGAGCTGAGGTGCCTACGAGCGCAATGCCAGATATCCGGTGCAGAGCCTGATAGACCGTTGCTACATGAGCAACAGAATAAGATCAATGCATATTGCAGCAGAGGGCCTTAAAAAGCATCCACATATATACATGTTAGTTATACTTGGGGAGATAAGACTGGCAAACTGATTTCAAACTTAATTAATCCTGCAAAAGCCAAGCATGCTGTCACCCGCCTCCGCAATCTGGATGGCACCCTAGCTGTGGATGAAAGGGAGATGGCCCACAAATTTGTAGCCCTTTTTCTATCCCTTCACCAGGCATGACCAACAGGAACAGCAGAACGGGAAAAATTCTTTGCGGACCTGATCCTCCCAAAGCTCAATGAGGCACAAAGGACCCGATCCTGTCCCAGATGTAGATCCCCTCTGTACATCCGGTCTAAACTGGACGCATAGAGGGGATCGCGATATGGATCCCGCGGGGCACATCTAGCCCCAAGGGACCCAGCATCACGAACAGTCCTGAACGTGCATGACCGGGACAGCGATTCTGTCTGGCCTGAAGGGCAGGACTGCACCTAGCTAGCTCAGTCAGGGCTTTTAAATGTAGCCGTGGTGCCATAGCGTCATGTTGTCATGGCACCACAGCTCCATTTAACAGCAGCGATGCCGGCCACCAAAAAAAGAGTATATTTCCCGAAGCCCAACTCCTGATCTGGCCTCCTAAGATCAGGATCAGACTGTGGGGAATAAACCTTGGCCCCCCTGTCCCATCTGTTCCCCGGGCCTTCCAAAAACAAATGTCCAGGGAAGTTATTCTACCTCAGATGTGGAATAACTTCCCCGGACATTTCGCTGGCCCCGGACATAAAGGGCTGACATTAGAATCATCCCTATACGTCCAGGGCCAGCGACTGCCTACTGCCCACCCACTTTCCATCCCTGTGCGCCCACTCCCTACTCCCTTCTAAGTTCCACGTACAACTAGCGGGGTAGTTATTCGGGAGCAGGTGAAACCACTAATAGTGGGGATGGATGTCCTGTTGGGCCATCCATCCCTGCTATTTGTGGCTCAGAATAACCCCCAAAGGGCCCAATTCTGTCCTGGACATAGAACCCCTCTGTGCATCCAGTCTGAACCAGATGCACAGAGGGGATCGTGATTCTGACTGCACGGGGCACATCTAGCCACATGGGATCAAAATCGCAAACAGGAATGTATGTGCAGGCCGGGACTGCGATTCACTCCCGGCCTGCACGTGTATTAGTAGCCCGACTAACTCCAATCAGTGCTTTTAAATGGAGATGCGGCACCATGGCATCATGTTGCAATGACACTGAGGCTCCATTTAAAAGCCACGATGCTGGCTGCCTAGTTAAAGTGTTTATTCCTCGCAGCCTGACCCCCCAATCTGGTATTCTAAGGCCAGGGTCGGGCTGCAGAGAATAAATCCTTGCTCCCCCCCCTGCCCTATCTGTGCCCCAGCAGCTTAAACGTCCAGGGAAGTTATTTTGCTGGCCCCAGATGTACAGGGCTGACATTAGAATCGGCCCTTTACATCCAGGGCTGGTGACCATCCACTGCCCGCCCACTCTCCATCCCCAGGCCGCCCATTCCCTGCCCTGTCTATCTTCCCCGCACAACCGGCGGGGAAGTTATTCGGGGGAGGAGAAGCCAAGGATAGCGGGAATAGACATCCCATCGGGCTGTCCATCAGCACTATTTGTGGCTCAGAGTAACCCCCAAATGGAATTGCTGGACAGGCCGATCACAGTCGGGGAGGTCCTAAAAGTCATCAAATCAATGAAGCCAGTCAAGACCCCTGGGCCAGATGGCTTGGGTCCCAAGCTCTATAAAATATTGGGAGTGGCAGTGGCCCTGGCCTTCTGAGATATGCAAGAAGCAGCAAAGCAAAGGGGGAATTTTGGGTTGCACACCAACAGAGCCCTAGTGGTCTTGGTACCCAAGCCTGTTAGATATACGGAGCAGGTAGAATCGTATTTACCCATATCTCTCCTAAATCAAGATATGAAAATACTGGCATCTGTGCTGGCTAGGTGCCTGGGTGCGGTGGTGGTGGACCTGATCTACCCTGACCAGGTAGGTTTGTCAACGGTTGTAGTGTAATGAGTCACTTCGTTCCATCAACGATGGCCACCCGGCTAGGAGACTGTGGTAGTGAACCTAGATGTGGAAAAAGCAATTGACAGAGTGGCATTTTGGGTGTTGGCTAAATTTGGTACAGGGGACTCCTTCTTGGGATGGATCCAGACCCCATATAATAAACCCAGAACCAAAATTCTCATTAATGGGCAGCTGACTGACCCCTTCAAGCTCTACAAGAGGACTCGGCAGGGATGCCCTTAGTCCCCTTTATTATTCATTTGGTGACTTGAATCCCGGGCTGTCAAGCTACACATGGCCAACAACATCCCAGAATCTGTGTGGGGGCTCAGGAATACAAGATTAGCATGTTTGCAGACAATATGGTGGTCAGTTTGCCCTACTCGGTGGCCAACCTCATTGAGCTGCTAGCCCACCTGAAGAGCTTTGGCTGTTTTTCCGGCCTGCAAAAAAATATGAGGCACAACTTCTGGATGGTAGGGGGTGGGGCAGGAGACCATACCTTCTCTTCTGATGTTTAAAGGACCTGCTGCAATACTGGAGCATCTATCTGCACACAGATATGCGCATAGTATTTATTTAGGGGTATGTTTACTAAAGCGTCTTAACGTCGCAGCGGTGGCATTATCACGCAATAAGTGCCGTTAGCGCGCGATAATGTAACATTATCGCGTGATAATGTCACTTAGCGTGCGATTACGGAGCGGCAGCGTTAAGGCACACTAATGCTGTGAAATCCGGCTCTGAAGGGTGGAGTAAGGCTTCCCAGAGGGTGGAGAGAAGGGGCCAATGGGCGGAGAGTGGAAGGGGAGAGGCTCCAGGCACACTAATGCTGTGAAATCCGGGTCTGAACACTAACGCCAGTGAAACCCTTGCCTTATTTTATTTATTTATTTTATTTATTTACATTTCTTATATACCGCGCTATTAAAATCAGTGCGGTTCACAATGAACAGAAACATACTACAATGCGTAAATCACATTGAGTTTACAGAGAACAGGGTTTGAACTTGGGAGAACCGGGGAAAACTAATTACAGGTCATATTGAAATAACAACAGTGTATTTACAGTTGGATACAGTGTATTTACAGTTGGATACAACAGAGTATTTGCAGTTGGGCAGAGGTTGGTGGTACAGGAGAGGTGTACCAGAAGGTGTAAGCTGATTATCCGTTCTCTTTTTGAGTCAGGGTGGTGGAGCTACTAGGGAGGGGAGGCAGGGGGTCCATCGTGATGTTTCCTGTTTTAGTTTCTGGATAGTATTTTAAAAACAGGTAGTGTTTGAGCGCTTTTCTGAATGGGGTAAGGCTCGTGAGGGCTCTAATTTCGGACGGGAGGGCATTCCAGGCTATGGGTGCATAAATCGAAAAGGCTCTATTGGCTGTTGCCTTCGTGCATTTTGTCAATATTTTAGGGATCTCTACTGTGTTCAACATTGCAGATCTGCAGTTTCTGTTGTCAGGCAATTTGTGGATCAGCTTACTAATGGGTGTGGGGGGCTGGTTCTTCAGAGCCTTGAATGTAAGGACTAGGGCCTTGTAGTGGATTCGGGCCGGTAATGGTAGCCAGTGGAGTTTCATCATCACTGGCGTTATGTGGTCTGACCTTGATATACCTACCAATACTCTAGCCGCTGAGTTCATGGCAAGCCGGAGCTGGCTTAGGGTGGACTGTGGTAGGCCATGGAGGATGATGTTAGCAAAGTCCAGGTGCGGTATCACTAAGGCTTGGAAAATTGTCCGGAAGTCAGAGAAGTCCAGCAATGGTCGAAGATAGCGTACAGTGCGTATTTTGTGGTAAACTGCTTTTGTGACATTTTTCACATGAGTTATCATATCGAGCCGCTGGTCCAGTGTGATGCCAAGGTAGCGGATTGTGACTTTGCTTTTGAGCTCGGCATTTTTGACTTGTAGGGAGGGAGGCGGAGTAAACTTCTGGTTCCTCGTGATGAAGAGGACATCCATTTTGCTATGGTTAATTCGTAGGTTTTGTGTGAGTAGCTAGTCTGCCACTGCATCAAAGCATCTAATAATAGGGGAGAAATCAGGCCGGCCAATCGTAAACGGAATGCATAACAGGATGTCATCTGCATAGGCAAGGCATTGAATGTTTAGAGAACAGATCAAGGTGCAGATGGGCTGCATATAGATGTTGAACATCAATGCAGACAAGGAGGATCCTTGAGGTACTCCCTTCTTCTGTAGGAATGGTTCAGAAGTCGCAGTACCTGTCCTTACTTGTTGCCATCTGTTGAGCAAGTATGATTTGCACCATTGTAGAGCAGTGCCTGGTATACCTTTTCCTTGGAGGCGTTGTAGCAGTATCTCATGGTTCACTGAGTCAAAAGCGGCTGCAATGTCCATAAAGATGAGAACGAATCCTTTGTGTATGTTATCGAGGCCTGTGACTAACTCATTGAATAAAGTCGTTAGGATGGTATCGACACCATGTGCTTCCCTGAAGCCATGTTGAGACGGGTCCAGAGGTGCCTCGGCATCCACGTGTTGTTGGATCTGTCGCTGGACTACCTTCTCGATGATTTTAGCCATCAAGGGGATGCTCAAAATTGGTCTGTATGATTCGACTTTGGACGGTTCGAGTCTACTATTTTTTAGTAGTGTCCTGATTGCGGTGTGTTTAAGGCTCTGTGGGAAGTAACCAGTTGATAAGGATTGGTTCAGTATCTTGCTAAGAGTGTGACTCAAGTTGCTGCGTAGCTCTTTTATCCAACTGGCGGGACAGGGATCATTAGGTGCCATGGTGAGGTTGATAGAGGCGAAGGTGTCTTCGATTTATTTGCTGGATGTTTCACAGAATTTGAGCAGTAGTGTTGGCTGTGGCTCGGTGTGGGTGGTGGTGTAGGTTAGGTTGGTCGAGAACATCCCAGTCTGGATCATCTTCGATTGAAGGTAGTCTGAGTAGTCCTGGGGTTGGGGCATGGGTGGTTGTGCTAGTGCTGGATCACCTGTTAAGGATTTTACAATATTGAATGTCATGTGGTTTATTTACTGAGTGCTTTAGTATGTCCGTGTGATGCTGCTTCCTTTTCGCTGTTATTTTTTCCCTGTGTATTACCAGGTATGAGTTGTATGCATGATGTGTCTCAATGGATTGGTTTCTTCGCCACTGCCTCTCGAGCATGCGTAAGTGTAGCAGAGATGCTCGAAGGTCTTTAGAGTACCACGGAGCATGTTCACGTTTTCTTGGCTCCTTGCTGGCAGGAGGGAGGTAGGCTGCAGCTCTAAGGTTGTTGTTCCAGTTAGCTACCATCTCGTCTGGGTCGAGGGCTGTGTCATTAAGAAGAGGGAGGATCTTCACAAGGACTTCATCTTTAACGAAGGGTCGAAAACGTGTTATAGGAGCTCTAGAGGAAGGGGCATCAGCTCTATTGTTTCTGTTCTTGGTGCAACGGCTAGTAGGTATATGGAATTTGAGCAGGTTGTGGTCAGACCAAGGTACTGTAGTTATGGATATTGGCAGGTGTTGGACAGTGACAACATCTGACAAGGGGGCGAAGATCAGGTCCAGTTTATTTCCCATCATGTGTGTTGGAGAGTCGATAAGTTGTTTGTAGCCAAGCTCACCGAGTGCTTCAAGGAGGGCTGTTGCTTGTGTGTCTTGTAAGGAAGGCAGGTTGAAGTCTCCTAGGAGCCAGTTTGAGGAGCATGGGTTGTTTGAGTTGCAGGCAAGGTTGATTATAGTTGGTAGGTCATCTGGTGATGATGTTGGTGCGTGGTAGAGTAAATTGATTGTGCAGTGATCATTTGATATGGTGATCGTGTCCAGATGGGTTGTGGTGGTGGAACTATCCAGTTTGAATTGTAGTTTTGCTTTCGCTAGTATGAGGGTTCCTCCTCCCTTCTGGTTGGTCCTGTGGCAGGCAAAGAGTGAGAAATCGGGTGGTGTCATCTAGTTGATGACTACGTTGTCACACTCGGATAGCCATGTCTCGGTGATCAGTAGGATATCAAGGTCATGGAGTGTTATCAGATCAGTGACTACTGGCCATGTTGCGCGTATTGATCTGGCGTTTATGAGTGCATATTTTAGGAACTGTTGGGGCTTGTATTTATCAGATTGGTTTTTCCTGATGTTCTGTAGTGGGATGTGTAGTAAGTGAGGATGAAATGTATTGTTGGTTTTGGCTGCAGTGTGGTGAGGGTTTTCTGCCCATCTCCTTCCATTACCATAGAGGATCGGGATATAGTTAGTGCATGGGTTAAAGGCATGTGATATGCTGGGGAGCCATGATGCAAGGATGATAACAGCTAATGGTATGATCACACACATCTTGGGGGTATATCTGTGGTATGTGGTGGGTTGTGTATTGCTTAGTATGAATGTGGGTGCGTGTATAGTGTGGCTTGATAGCTTGGTGTAGCGGGGGAATATCAGACAATTATGTATAAACAGACAATTAAGAAGTTGTATGTATAAACAGACAATTAAGCAGGAAATATCAGGCAATTGTGTATAAACAGACAATTGAGCAGTTAGGGATAAGCAAACAGTCAATCAGTGAAGTTCAAAGATCATGAGCGTCTGGAAAGCTAAAGTTTGTAGAATCTTTAAGAAGATTTAAATGCAAGAGTGCAGGGGACAATATGGTAGTGGTTCAGTGTCCTATTGGGTACTGCGTTGTGGGAAAGGCAGGTTTCTCTGCACAATGGTTATCTTATTATACAGAGGGCACTCACTCTCTGCACTTTAGAGATATCAAGATGTGGAGAGGTCGGGTGGGCCTGTTTGGGGTGCTGGTACTTCTATGAAGGACGTTGTCTTGATGGATGGACCTGTGAGGCTTCCGCCACGGGGCCTCTGCCTAAGGGCCACGCCGAAGGGCCCTCTGGCGAGGCCCTCAGGCGCAGGCCCGACAGGCGCGGGCGTGCCTGATCAGCGCGGCTTAAAAGCGCTGTCTCAGGCTGCCCCGATTGGGCCGATCGTGCAGGGTGGGAGGTCCTTTCACCCCGGCGTGCTCAATCCTCACATCGGAGGAGAGCAGGGAAACGCCGGGGTGCTTCAGATGAAGAGGGTGATGCGCCCGATCAGCGCGGCTTAAAAGCGCTGTCTCAGGCTGCCCCGATTGGGCCGATCGTGCAGGGTGGGAGGTCCTTTCGCCTACGGCGTGCTCGATCCTCGCGCCGGAGGACAGCAGGGAAATGCCGGGTGCTGCAGATGAAGAGGGCGATGCGCCCGATCAGTGCGGCTTAAAAGCGCTGTCTCAGGCTGCCCCGATTGGGCCGATCGTGCAGGGTGGGAGGTCTTTTCGCCCCGGCGTGCTCGATCCTCGCACCGGAGGAGAGCACGGAAACGCTGGGGTGCTGCAGATGAAGAGGGCGATGCGCCCGATCAGTGCGGCTTAAAAGCGCTGTCTCAGGCTGCCCCGATTGGGCTGATCGTGCAGGGTGGGAGGTCCTTTTGCCCCAGCGTGCTCGATCCTCGCGCCGGAGGAGAGCAGGGAAACGCCGGGGTGCTGCAGATGAAGAGGGCGATGTACCCGATCAGTGCGGCTTAAAAGCGCTGTCTCAGGCTGCCTCGATTGGGCCGATCGTGCAGGGTGGGAGGTCCTTTCGCCCCGGCGTGCTTGATCCTCGCGCCGGAGGAGAGCAGGGAAATGCCGGGGTGCTGCAGATGAAGAGGGCGATGCGTCTGATCAGCGCGGCTTAAAAGCGCTGTCTCAGGCTTCCCCGATTGGGCCGATCGTGCAGGGTGGGAGGTCCTTTCGCCCCGGCTTGCTCGATCCTCGCGCCGGAGGAGAGCAGGGAAACGCTGGGGTGCTGCAGATGAAGAGGCATATTTGCAGGAAAGTGAAACCATTTCAGTCAACAATGTACAGCAAAGCCAGAGAAACCCAAAAACGTGATAGTAGTGATACATGAGCACAGAACAAAAAGGCAAATAAACACAGAAAATGACCTGAACCACATTTAAAATCCCAATAAACCAGCTGGCAAAAAGTGATATTAATGATAAACATAAAGCAACACCACTGACAAAGCTCAAAAAACAAGATATCATGTTTGGAAGGGTTTATTCTCTGTCCCCTACAAAGTGAATGATCCCACATTGAAATAGTGCTGATCAGAGTTTATTCACGTCTATATTGGGCAGGTTTGTTATGGCGTGCACATGTGCAGTAACAGCAGGGTGGGCATGTAGGAAAGGGCAACTGTACAGATGCTGGAAATGGGATATAGAGGGCTGCAGGTGGCACATGCTGTGGTCCAGCTGGGGCACAGTGCGTGTTAGGCAGATGCCTAGGTGGCACATAGGAATGCAGAAACTGTAAAGCAGCAAGACAGCAACTGACGAGGGTCCAACATGGGCATGAGTGTGTGTCTCACAATGTCACAGGGGAGATTATCCAGCAGGTACCCCCAAGGGCACATAACATTGGAAGGTGGTAGGGGGGGGAAGCACGCATATCCATGTAGACACCCCTACCCGAGAACCCACACCATAGGCAGCTGCCTACCAGAAAACTGGATGGCCTGGGACTGCACACCACCAGCACCACCGGCATAATGGCATGGCAGCATGGTGACGGAGGTGTGCTGTGGTGGAGGGGGCAGTGGCATCTGCCCACATCAAACCATGGCCTAGCCCCGTTTAGGTGGGTGCCGTGCACTAAAACAGACAGGGTCTGTCTGACAAACAGTCATGGTATCTCCAGGGAATGATCTGTCCCTGTGGCAACAGTGTGGTGCAGTACACGCAGCCAGTGTGTTCAAGAGCAGAAGGTCACAAGCTCAAATTCAAGTCCCAGCTGTAACTCCTGCCAACCCTTTCACCATATTTTACCCAGTACCAAACCATGGTAATAAAGACAGAACCTTTATTGCAGATAACATAAACATGCCTGAAACGCCTTCATTTTACCCTACAGAGCACAGACACCATAAACATGTGCAATACCTAGAGCAGAGTTTTCCAACTGCAGTCCTGGAGGGCCAAACACCATTCAGGTGTCATGCTTTCCCTAATACATATGCCTGTGCTGCATTTTACGCACCACTCCCATGGTATGCAAATGTGTCTCATGCATATTCATTAGGGACAGCATGAAAACCCGAACAGTGTTTGGCCCACCAGGACCGGAGTTGGGAACCTCTGCCCTGGAGCAGTGGCCAACAGGGGCATAAACACCCACACCCACAGGCTCTACTATCCAAAGCCTCATGGCGAGTCAGGCTGTTGGGCCCTGCGTGCAGCAGCATCTCCCAATACTAGCACTTGTATACCTTAGCAATGCCGCCCTAAACCTGGGGATAGGTTACACATATATCAAAAGGTTGCTATGATTAATGGCAGATAACAATTCCTAAGTTAAGCACAATTTGCTGATAGAGCTGCATCATAGCAACCTTTCTGATATCTGTGGAGTGTGTTTCAGTTTTGGTTTCTGACAGTGTTTACCACCCCGGGAGTGACTCCAACAGTATTGTGTACCATAGCCATGCCTGCACAGTGCCCAGGACTGGTGTGTTTGCCAGGGCTGCTAAAAGCCTCTATATTTTAAGAATGCTGGCATAGGTGTGGGAGTGTGTGTCTCTCTAGCCAGTGTGTTGTCGTTGCCCACACCTTACTCAGCACACACTGCTTGCACTGTCTCCAGTGTAATCCTGCCAATGTGCATAATGAGGAGCAAGGTACTGTGGGTATGGGCCGGACAGGGCAGCCTAGCAGGATGCATCTGTACAGGGTGTAGGGCAATGGCTGGGACATTGTAGTTCCCAACCACTACCTGCACGGAGAGGGTGGCCACAACATGTCATGCTGGAAGGCCACTCTCACCCTGACTGAGCAGTGAGCACGGCATGGCTAAGCTCCCCCATAGTACCATAAAGCATTTCTCTCTAGTGATATTTATGGGTTTTCTTTTCTGGGGCCCAATCACTGACATAGCTCCGTGGTGTGTGCGCCAGATCCCACACCAGGGTGCACAGTGTTCCTAATGGAACATGCACTATGTATGTAGCAGCAGACTGTCTGTAGCTAGCATGTGTATGGCTGCAACACCCTGCAGGATGCAGCAAGTGCACACTGACTTCCCTCTGCTGTTGAATGTCAGAATGTAGTGGGGGACAGCTTAGCTGACCAGTTGCACTTCCAGTGGTCGAGTTCCATGTTCAGATCTGCATCAGCTCTCTGTTCCTTAGTTGGCCGGAGGTTGCTGAACCCACAGTCTGTCATCATTTAGCTCAACTGGCCCTACTGGAAACAATGATAGTGTATGTCTGTTGTGTCCAGATCATGTTCCCCACCTTGACCCACAGAGAGTGGGCTTGCTCTGTATATTGTCCTCATGTGAGTCCAGACATACCCCTCCTCCAAAAACAGGTATACATGGCAATCTCACTCAATATGATTTATGTTGCAAACATCCTGGTCCACATGGGCTACGCATCAATATCATATAGGAATGTACATAGAAAACTTCAAAGGCTGTCTGCAAAGAATACCCCATACACTGACAGTAATGGTGAACCGCAGCAGAACCTACTGCAAACATCCTGGGTAGCGTGGACCTGGTGTTGTCCCCACGACTTTACCCTCAGGGTGAGCATAGAACATGCACAACGGCATGGTCAGTAGGCACACTGTAACAGTAACATGCATGCTTGGTCCCCCTACCCAGTTGATGTGCTGCAGAGTTGCAAACCCCTATCCAATGAGCAGATGTAGACTGCTGATCTGCATGTGCATTGCATCATGGGTACACTTGTTGCTAACTTATCCTGGTAGCCACACCAGACAGTATGTCTGTTGACCTCCACTGGTTGAGTAGCTAGCCATAGTTTAATTACAACCAATATTGTTGCAGGACAATGGTGAATATACTGACCTCACTGGGAGAGGTCATGGGTTCAATACCCCAGTGGGCCTTTATAGTGATGTATCAGGATGTATAGTATATAGTGTATTATCGTCACATCAGAGCGTATTACCACTTGACAATATGTCCAAAAGTGTTGCCAGTTGCATGCAGTGGTTATGTTGGAAGAGCAGCGTGGGCTGCAGTTTGCTAGATCAGCTGGTGAGCTGCATACAAAGTGCATCAGTCAGTGTAACTGTCAGAGGATACGGCTGTCTATGCATGTAGCAGTCTGACATAGATCTGAAATCCGTGTGCACATCTCAAAACACCTGCAGCTCAGTTGGCCAAGCCAAGGTGCCCTCTAAAATGCCCTAGCTGTGTCCGTACACTAGCCTGGCAAGCAGAGTAGAAAGTATATGTAGATGACCTGGTGTAACTGTGTAGCCAGCCACTGCTATGTGAAAGGGCATAGCACACCAGTTAATACAATGCCCTCACACCCAGTGGTGATGGGTTCGAGACCCCAGTGTGCTAACACCAAGATAAATGCATAATAAACAAATTGTGTTATGAAACATCAGACACAGCACTGCAATGTGTGTCTACAGTATAGATCTTTATATATATATATATATATGGACAATGCCACCGTATGCTGTGTACCGGCCACGGCACAGACACATTGCTAGTGTGCCTTAATGAGGTGTGGCGGCGCTGCTGTGCGCATTGAGGTGCGCATATGCAACATGCATGAGCAAGGCATTGCTGAAAATGGCAACTTGGCCTAGAAAGCCTGATTTTACCCCCCGGGAGCTGCACCACCTTGCAGGGCTGATCTGCACTAGGCAGAGAAAACTATTCCCTTGCTCCTCCAAGCGGCAGGACCTCGGGCACATAAGGAGGGCCTGGGACCACGTCACCAGACGTTATAATCATCTTGCTGACTACCCATGTGAGGAAAGTGTATGGGGACAGGTCAGTATATCCATATACATATCCAGTGTTGATTGTAGCTGTGTATGCTGCTGTGTGTAGGCATTCTAGCCCATTTATGTTTCTTAGTTAAACCCACGTGATATACCGTCTAGTTATCACATCAAAGTGGTTAGCCCTATCCCCATGAGGCTAAGGACTTGATCACAGAGGTCCAGATGTCAGCCTGGTGTTATGGGAGCTGCTGCTGTTGATGTGTTAACATACACCCTAACACAAGGAGCCCCTAGATCTGCCTTAAAGAGGTCTGGTAAACAGCATGCTGATATGGTAGGTTCCGCAGTTGCAGGGTCACACATCTGCCCTCCCCTATGGGTCCTGAGACCTGTTCAAAATGGTCTGTCAATCACCCTGGTGATATGGTTGTGTGTGCATTTGCAGGTTAAAACATCTGCCCTACCCCCAGGAGTCCTGAGACCCCATCAAAGTGGTCTGTCAGTCACCCTGCTGGTATGGTTTCTGTTGCTGTGTTATAATACACCCTACCCCCAGGAGGCCTGAGACCCCATCAAAGTGGTCTGCCAGTCACCCTGGTGGTATGGGTTCTGTTGCTGTTGCTGTGTTATAATCCACCCTACCCCAAGGAGGCCTGAGACCCCATCAAAGTGGTCTGTCAGTCACCATGGTGATATGTTTATGTGTGCATTTGCAGGTTAAGACATCTGCCCTACCCCCAGGAGGCCTGAGACCCCATCAAAGTGGTCTGTCAGTCACCCTGCTGGTATGGTCTATGCTGCTGTTGCTGTGTTATAATCCACCCTACCCCCAGGAGTCCTGAGACCTGCTCAAAGATTTCTGTCAGTCACCCTGGTGATATGGTGTATGTTGCTGATGAAATGTGTTAAGACACCCTACCCCCAGGAGTCCTGAGACCTGATTGCAAAGCTGGGTATGGCATCTAGATATTGTGGTAGGTTATGGCGGCTTAGGTCACACATTTGCCCTATTCCCCAGAGGCCCAGACCTCATTACACACGTCTGTTATGTATCCTGATGGTATCGTAAGTGCAGTTGTGGATGTGCTCTAAACCACCTCACCCCCAGGAGCCCTGAGACCTCATTACGAAGGTCTGTAGCAACTCCAGATATCATTGAAGTGTATGCAGTTTCAGGTCACACATCTGCCCACTACCCAGGAGTCCCGTACCTGATCGCAGAGGAACAGTATAGATGCTGGTGTAAGGGTACATGCACCTGTTGGGGTTTCACAGCTCTGCCATAACCCCGGACAGGAGCACAGATGTTAATAGGCCAGCTAGGTGTGGTGGGCCATGCTCCTGTTGTAGTCAGCCATAACTGCCCTAATGACAGGAGGCCCTAGTCATGAACATAGAGGTATAGTAGAAAGCCAAGTGTCATGGTATTGGTGCCTGGCAAGGTGCACAGGGCCACCCACCTTCCGCTCTATGTCAGAACACATCACCCATGCGTGGTAGGATATCATGGTGCCATGGTGGGTGTGTTGGATGATGTGTGTAGGTCAGGCAAACACACATGTGTTTGCCAGACCACACAGGGAGTTAGGGAAGACCTTCCCTGGACACCAGCATAGCCAAACCACACGTGGCATGGTGCTGCCATGTCATGCAAGGAGAGTGTAGGAACAGGGTATGGTGTGTCCAGGGTGTTATGCACAGTACACATAGGTGGCACTGCACACATGGCCAGACCCACAGTCACACATGCAGGTGGCACTGGCAACAGTTAGTAGAGGACACACTGGCTAGAGAAGCAGGAGCAGCATGATGCTGCTCACAGAGATGTGTGATATGTGTTGGGCACCCACCAGAGATATATGGTCATTAATGCTCCCACCCATTGCTTTCCCCCCCAGGTAGAGAACCTACGAAAAAAGGGTCAGGATTGTGGCTGTACTGCCCGGAGATCCTTGCCCGCCTCCAGAGGGGGGCGATGGCACAACATGGAGGTGAGTGCTGCAGCCTCTGCAGCTCAGTACAGAATATCACAGTGGCCCACCAGCCTGTGTGAGGCCAAACTATGTACATGTGGTTTGTGACCCACATGATAGTGTGCTAATGACTGTCATCCCCCACAGAGGATGCTCCTGCTGGTGAGGGCCCCTCAACATCAGAGCACAGAAGAATACGCCCCACACCCCAACACCGGACAGAGGAGGAGAAGGAGGAGGCAGAGGGGGAGGAGGAGGTGGAGGAGGAAAAGGAGGCAGCAGAGGAGGAGGCGTCCGAGGAGGAGGCGGCAGAGGCAACGGAGGCGGAAGAGGATGATGGAGACATGGAGGGGGTGGAGGGTGAGTTGGGAGGGGAGGGTGATAGTGTGTGTGATGTTTTGGGGGGTAAGGAGGCAGAGGAGAGAGTGGAGGGTGGCTAGGGTGGGTGGGAGGTGCTAGGGGGAGGAGGGAGGTGTGGAGTGGGGGAGGGTGGGAGGGAACACAGGACACACAGGGCACTGTGGGTCCCTGCCAGCCACCATAGTGCATGGTGATAGTGCCCGTCTGGGTGTAGCTACGCCACCCATTGCCACAGACAGGGCACGCGCACATGCCACCACACAGACACCTGGCACCATGTGTGTATGTGGTGGCAGGTGCATACAGGACCTGTATGTGGCAATGGATGGCATGGTGCAACGCCTGCGGGCCCAGGACTGCACCATCCGGTGGCTGGCAGGTCCCTTTCAGTGAATGGATGCCGAGATGCAGCGTGTGTTGGGTAGGGGTGCTGCATGTGTGGGAACCATATCTGATGCACCATGCTTGTGTGGCAATAGGGGAAAAGGCTAGCCGCAGGTATGTGGCATGGAGGGTAAGATGGAATGCTGTACCCAGGAGCTGCACAGGGGGATAGCGGTTGAGGGTGAGATAGGTCAATGCATGTCACAAGGATGAGCGGTGGGGGACTACAAGCACTAGTGAAGAGTGATCAGCCGACTGAAGCGAGCCACCTTTGTCTGCCTTTGCCGCATTCAAGCCTATGTGGGAAGACAGCCACATAGGCCCTGGTGTGGGCAGGAAGAATGGTCACACATGTGTGTCCAATGCTGGAGAGTATATGGGGTGGGAGAGGGTGACAGATCCCTACACCAGACATGTACCACCGTGAACATCTTCCTGGGCAATGGGAGAGGACGGGTATACCCCCATGCATAGGTAGTGGGGTGGCGACCTGCCATAGTCCATGGCACACAGGGCATGGTCTGACCTATGCACACTGATAGGTGGCAGTACACACACCCCACCCCTGAGGGGCATGGGAAGGGCACATGTGGGCAGGGAGACAACATGAGGTGCAGGGTACATAGGGGACCACAGTGCCACACATTGGAAACAAACACATAGGATGTAATAGTTTATGATGGTTTATTCGTACTGCTCACATCCTCCGTGGCCGGCCATGGCAACCACGGCCCAACCCACCCCTCTGTTGCGGGACTGCTTGTACAGCCTCTGGTGCCGGTGCTGGCTGCTGTATCCAGGCTGCTATGGCCTCCTGGGCATCCGCAATACGGAGGAGCACCCCTGCTATAGTGTCTGCTGTGGTCTGCAGCTGTTGGATCTCTTGGTTAGTAGCCAACAGATCATGGCGAATGGCCAACAGAGCCTGACGAATGCCTGTGGGTGGGACACAAGGTGATATGTGAGATACCTCTTTCAAACTCCACCGTCACACATGCACATGTCAGGCATATCCTACCAGATCAGTCTGCAGAACAATCATGTATGCCATAACTAGCAACGCATGACCATGTTTAGATCTGTGTGTCCCATGAGCCATTCTCATGCCTGGAAGGGGTCTTGATGAGGGATCATGAGAATCACTGATCTCACACATGGCACAGTGTCGCAGTTTAATCTGACAATGCTTGATCTGCACACTGGTCATCTGAGATAGGTCAGATGGCGTGAGGGGTCATGGCACACACATACATATATCTGGGGGACCCTCTTTTCTATAATGCTGGCGCACAGTGCAGATTATGTTGACAAACTATGCTGCATAATAATACCCATGGAGAGGTGTCTGTCAAGTAGGGTGTCTGGGTGACCTGGGATAGATGATTTCCGCTGTGCGCTTACTTGGGGTATATGGCCGTGCACAGTGTGCGTGTGTCTGAGCCCCTCACACATGCTGACACCTGACAAGCCATGCTACAGGAGGGTGGAATGCACAAGGCACAGAACACCCCCCCAGCATAAGAATCGATCTGCTATGTTGGCAACATGCAATCTCCTTGTGGATGTTCTGGCAACCCCCATGGGGATTGTTGTGTATGCTGTTACCCACCTTTGACATCGTGCCGTGCTGAGGCGCTGTGGGCCCGCAGCTCCGCCAGGATTGTAACCATGCTTGTGAGAGGGGTGGCTGATGTCTCTGGCGCCTGCATGGGGTGGTGGTTCCCCTCTATCTCAGTACCATCTAGAGCCTGTGAGTGGCTGCCAGTGGCCCCCACTGTTGCGGTGACATCCGGGGGTGTGTTCTCTGCCTCGGCCAGGACATTGGTTCCTGGTGTGCGTTCACCATCGCTGGTGGTGTCCCCAGACATTGTGGCCTCTGGCTCCTTCCCATCCTGCGGCCCTGCCACATCCTCCTCCTCAGGTGCCTCCATGGTCATGTAGTCACCTGGATTGTGGAAAAGCGTACACAGCACAGATAAGTTTGCACAGTGCACCTATGTACACCTGTGTAGTACATCCACCCCACAATCAATGTGTTTTCTGTCTGTGCCTGCTGTTGTTGTGCCTACAATATGGACAGCACAGGTGCCTACAGTGTGCTGTGCCTAGCAGGGGGTGGGGGTGTAGTAGGTTCATTCCCTGGTGTAGCTGTGACACGTGGGATGCGGTGTGTTGGGGATGGTGTGTTGAGTGCCGTGCCCCCTATCTGCAGTGTCAGATATGGACTGTCCACCTGACCTTGTCTGTGGCCTCATCAATATATGTGGCCGTGGCACGTGTGGGAGTCCTGAGTGGGATTGTGTGCCGTCATTGTGTGTGTGAGCGATGTGCTTGCATTGCCCTGAGTGGCATACACGTTAGGGGCTGCAGGATGTGTCCATGTCAGCCAGACATGTGTGGGGGCCTTCCGCTTTGCCAGACACTGTGCGGTGTGGGTGGACAGCTATCACATACTCCAGGGGTGTGGTGGGGTGTCTGGGGGGATGGATGGAGCACTGCTGGCTATGGGGTTGCACAGTGTGTGGGGGTATGGGAATGCATGTGTGGCACTGCGGGATGTGTATATGGGCTGATCCCAGGTGTTGTGGGGGTTGTGCTATGTGCATTTTGTATGGGTGTGGCAATGTACCATCCAAGGTCTGGTGAGGGTGGGTGGGGTATCCCCACTTAATGTGGGCCCCAACAGAGTGTGATGTGTGTGACGTGTGTTATGTTTCTGCTGCCATTTCCTTGCATCTACGTCATCATCCCCATGTGTTAGGCCCTTCCCTGTCAGTGGTCTGGGACATGTCCATGGATAGGTAGGTGCATACAGACGTCATATGTGTTTGGGTGGGGTGTGTGGGTACCCACAGGCCACTGTGTCCTGGGCTAGCTGTATGTCCCTCTTGTATGTCTCCCCCTGTCTCACTGTGTTTGGGGACTGTCTGCAGATGTGTGATGACTGGCTGTGACCTATATGCCAGATACTATATTAGCAAGTAGACTTCAGGGGGACAGACACTGCAGGCAGCTAATGAAGTATACAACCCCAAATGGGGTGGGCACAGACATTAATTAAACATAAGCCCTCATAACCCATATGTGAGGATGGAACGCTAGACCATTCTGGGTATGGTTACTCCAGTGGTAGAGACATCTGACCTCAGTTAGTCCCTCAACCACCCATCCTTAGGAGGAAGAGTACTTAGAAGGACAGACCAGCCCTGTTATCGCATGAACTCTGCATACATCAGTGGCCAAACTTACCTATATGAAAGGTCCCAAGGGTCCAGCATCACAGCCAGACTTCACAGCACTAGAGAGCAACAATGTAGAGGTGATTCCAGGGGGTTATCTGCATACTGTCAAATGATATCCCAATGTGGCTCGTCACTGTTACAGTGCTGCTCAGGTATGCTGTGTATCTCATTGATTACAGTGGGATTTCATTAGCCACTCCTCAGATAGGTCCTTTAAATCACTGTTACATTGATGATCTGTGGTGCTGTAAACTGTTGCTATGCAGCTTCACCCTCTGGGCTTTGCTTGTCTGTTGCCTGGACCATGGATGTATGCAGTGTATAACCAGATATGGGTCTGGTCTGCCATGCCCCCTGCTTCACCATTGCTTTGTGGACCTCAAATACGCTCAGGACTGTGTCTATCATGCACACAGGTCCAGGTACCTGGTCACACACACCCGGTACCTACCCTACCATGTGCTGCTGTGTCATCACCCCACAGTTGCCTGTGTTGGGGCACTCATATTCTCAGGACATGCTCCACCACCATTCCCCTCCATGTGTCACATGTGCTTGGGCATGCCCTGTACATGTGCTGCATATCTACTACTACTACTCCTACTATACCTACTGAGCATTTTAATGGGCACTACCAAGCGCACGCATCACTGTGAGAGTGAACACACAAAAAGACAATCCATGCTCAGTGGAGCTTATAATCTAAATAGACATAGCACTAAGAGGTGTGGAAACAGGTTTGGAGCAGGAGCAAAGAGACAGGAACAGGGGAGACAGGACAAAGGATGGTGGTAGGAAAACTTGTGAGAGGCAGACAGAAATGTGCAATTTAAAAGGGGTGGAATGGGGAACAGCACACTCATGAGCCAAAGGCAGAGGCAAAGATATGAGCTATGAACCCAAGTGTGAGGAGGGACAAAGAAGATGCCTGACACCTAAACAAAGGGAGTTTATTTCACATGTAAGGAGCAGCAAGGTGTAAGGGACATACCTACCTGCCTGTGGATGGGCGGTGTCCAGCACTTCTGGCAGTTCACACAGGTAGATGGGCCCAAGACGGTCTGCTAGCTCCTGCTCCAGGGCTGTGAGTGTTGGGGCAAAGGGGGAACCCCCTCCGGTGCCCATGGCATGTTGCCTCTCAGCCACCATGTGTGCATGCACACCATGCTTAATATCATTAAATCATTTTCTTAGACTGTCCAGGTCCCTGGTTGGTCCCCCTGCCTGGGCTATGGCCTCCTGCACCTCCTCCCACACGTGTGTACGTGTTGCTGCTGTGGTGCTGTTGCTCAGCCGGCCACAGAGCACCTCATAATGCTCCAACACACTGGCCAGCAGGATGTGGTTTTCTTGCTGGCTGAATCTCACAGCCCTTCTCTGTTCCTCAGCTGGCACTGGTATACGCCTTCTTTTGGCACTGGGTGGCCTCTGTGTGGGCTGGGACACACCCGATGGGCCTGCAGCCACCAACAAATGCCCAACACTCCCTGCCGTCTCTGAGTCCTGCTGAACAGGTGCCCCCCTCCTCCCCTCCTGCCATGTGCTGCTGCTCCCTCTCCCTGCCCTCTGTGCCCTCTCCCTCCCTGTCACACATCCCGGCTCCTCTGCTATACCTCACACCTGCTCCTCGCCCCACCTCCTATCCCTGCTGCCTGCTCCTCAACTCTGAAGCTGTATCTCTAGACTGCTCTTTGCCTTCCCTCCTCTCTCTCACCAGCTTTGCCTCCACACCTCTCCACACCTCCACCGCACCACACCTCCACTGCTCCACACCTCTGCACACCTCTCCACACCACACCTGTCTCTGACACTCTCCACCACCACTCATGACCCAACCACTCTCCACGACACACCTGCCTCCTCTCTTCACTCTGCTCGACACTCTCCTCACTTCACCAACAACACACGCCTTCTCTCCCTCGCCTACACAAACCCCTCAACGTGAACCAGGTGTGCAGGTGTATTTATAGGTTAATTTTACATAGCGTGCGTTGCGCATGTGCCACAGCATGAGTGCGTCTGCTGCGCACGTTGTCCATGCGCCATGGAGATACAGAAGTTGCACACGCGGGACCCCCATATTACACACACGCTGTGCGTGAGCGCGAGGCTTAGCGCATGCACCTAACATCACGCAGCACATGTGCATGTGTAACATAGTATCCCATGTGTGCACCTTCTGCATATCTGCGGTGCATGCGCAATGCATGCAGCTCATGTGCTCGTGATGTGGTGCATGCACAATGCGCGCAGCAGACACGCTCGCACTGTGGTGTATGTGCAATGGGTGCTAGGTAAAATTAACCTATACATACACCTGCACACCTGGTTCACATTGAGGGGTTTGTGTAGGCGAGGGAGAGAAGGCATGCGTTGTTGGTGAAACAAGGAGAGTGTTGGAGGCAGGTGTATCGTGGAGAGTGGCTGGGTGTGTGAGTGATGGTGGGGTAGTGTGGCTGGGTTGGTGTGTGGTGAGGGAGGTGTGTGGCTAGGTTGGTGGGCTGGGTGTATGTGTTGGAGTGAGTTAGAGGAGTTGGGGGGGAGGAGTTTATGGATGCCTTTGTGATTGCTGCATGTGCAGTGGGAGATGAGCAGGGGCTGTGGTTGCCTGATGGGGGGAGATGGTGTCCATGGGGCTGAGGCACAGGACATGGGTTTAGTCCCGCTGCGACACAGACCTGCAGCTGTGGGGGTAGGCCAGGCAGGGGCTTTGTCGGCAAGGCACAGGAGGCGTGCAGAGTTGCAGGCTCGCCAGCCTCGCCTCTACAGGCCCAGGGCCCAGCTCCAGGGCATGCGTGCGGACGAGGTCATCTCCCTCTGCCGCCTGAGCACGGGGGCTATTAGGGAGCTCTATGAGGATCTAAGACCTGACCTTGAGCCCCTGACTGGTCGGTCACATGCCATATTGGGTTTGGTCAAGCTCCTTGGTGCCCTACATTTCTTTGCCTCTGGTTGTTTCCAGTTGTCTGTGGCTGCAGTGGGTGGCATGAGCCTCCCAACCTTCTCACGCTGTCTCCACCAGGTACTGCGTGCCATGATCAGCCAGGTGGGGAATTACATTGCAATTCCCAACACTAGGCAACAGTGGAGGACCCTGAACCAGGCCTTTGAGGCATTTGCCGGGATACCACATGTGATGGGAGCTATTGATTGCACACATGTTGCTCTGGTCCAACCCTGAGACAGGGAGGTAGTGTTCTGCAACCGCAAACACTACCATTCCCTGAATGTTCAGGTTGTATGTGATGCAAATATGCAAATTCTGAATGTGGTCCCTAGGTTTGAAGGGTCCACCCATGACTCCTATATCCTGCATCACTCGGCACTATTCAGACAATTTGAGGCAGGACAGTATGAGGACTGTATACTGCTGGGTGCGTATTTCACATCTCTGACATGCACATGGTGATCCTGTGACTAACTGTATGTGCACATGTCTGTCTTTGAGGTGTATCCCTAGTTGTGTCTGTGTCTCATCTGTCTGGGTGTGACCTAACATTGTGGGGGGGGGGGTGCCCTCCAGCTCTACCTTGCTACGGTGCTGTGTGATGATGGTAGCATGGACGCTAGCAGTTGTGTCGTGTTTACAGATTATGTTGATTGCAATCCGTACACCTACCCCTTGTTTTGTGTGTCATAACTTCACACGCAGATGTATATTTGTGGTGTTTCATCATGTGCTGTCATATGTTTCTGTCAGGGTGTTTTGTATATTTGGTTTACACATACATACTTGTGTCCATTTGGGTGGACATCAGCTCCTGCTTTAACGTTCCACATTTCTTTCTGCAGGTGATGCAGGATATGGGTGTCGGCCCTGGTTGCTGACCCCTGTGTATCAACCACGGACACATGCAGAGAAGAGGTACAATGAGGCCCATGCCTCCAGCCGCTCCATCATAGAGCGCACCTTTGGCTTTTTAAAAGTCGCTTCAGGTGTCTGGATAGGACAGGCGAGGCCTTACAATACAGACCACAGACTGTTTCAGAGATAATTGTAGCCTGTTGCATCCTGAACAACATTGTTCTCAGGCACCATATCCCTGTCAAAATTAATGAGGATCTGGAGGATGATCCAACGTGCCCTCCTGTATGTGCCCGTGGTGACACACTTGAGGGCACAGCAGTCAGACTGCAGATGATTGAGATGTTCTTCTCATGTAAGTACTGCATATGTTACCACATACATTTGTTTAGATATGTGTGTACTACTACTACTAGTGAACATTTGTATCCCAATGTCAGTAGGCTGCAACACTGCACTGGCATGTAACAGACACTGCCTGGCCATCCCAGCTGACAATCTAGTCATGAGTGAAATGCAGAAGATGTGAGCAGGGCACAACAGCGGGTGGTGGTAGATTATGAGTGATGGGAGTAGTAGGCTTGTGGGAGGTGTTAAGCTGTCATACCTGATTTGTGTCTGGTTGGGATAGGGGCTGCTGTACAGACACAGGTAGTTAGTTTGCGGCTTAGGGTGCAGCAAGGTGAAAGGCATGTGGTATGGGGTATACAGTTGGAGAGCAGACCATAGTTAGGACCAGTTGCCAGGATGTGTGTGTTTCACAGTTTTTAGTTTGAGCTGATTGATTGGTTGTTATGCTCTGATGAACAGGGACTGTGTGTTATTTGTTTCTGTATATCACTATATGTGATACATAGCACTATATACATGCTGAGTAGTAGTTGGATTACTGGTATTTGAGATCAGTAGGGGAAGTTACTGCAACACCACAGTGTGCTTGTATGTATAGGTCAGCAAGTAGCCTTGACATGGATGCGGAAACGGATAGGGATCCTGTGAGGTGTCCTGACAGGGGGAGTATTAGTTCCATTTTGTGTGTGGCTGTAGAAAAGCCAAGCAGTGCAGTGTTGCATATTTTCAGGCAAACAGAGATGATTCAAGGCCAGATCAGCAAGGTGTCGGTTACAGTAGGCAAGCCAGGAGCTGATTAAGGTGGGATTTATTTATTTATTTATTTATTTGTATTTCTTATATACCACACTATTTTAATCAGTGCGGTGTACATTTGAACATAACATTCCACAATTTAGCAGGCAACATTGGGTTTACAATAAACAGGGGTAGCAAACATGGAGGTAAACTAGGGGGAACTATTTACATGTTATGATAACTATTTACATAATTATTTACAAAATCATTTACATAATTATAGTGAACTCATTACGATAGGCAAAAATGGATCATTTATCAGAGGGCTTTAGGTATAAGGCATGGATAGTAGGAAGGGAGTGCCGATTAACCATTCTCCAAGGGGGGCATAGATATGGAGCAGTCTGTGTAGGAGGGCGGGGTGGTGTCTGTGTGTTCTCTGATGTTAGATTCAGGGTAATATATTAGGAACAGGTGATATTTAAGAGCCTTCCTGAATAATGTTATGTTTGTGATGGCTCGGATGTCAGATGGGAGGGCATTCCACGCTCTGGGAGCGAATAAGGAGAACGCTCTGCTGTCTGTTCTCTTAGTGCACTTTGTCAACAATTTAGGAACTTCAAGTGTGTTCATAAATGGGGACCTTCTGCATCTATTAACTGGCGTGCTGTGTATAAGACTACTGATGGGCGAGGGGGGCTGGTTCTTTGAGGCCTTGAATGTCAGGACTGTGACAAGGTATGAGATTTGGGTTTTAGTTGTGTTTTCAGGGAGGACTGGGGAGATCTAGCTGATGACAACTAGACATAAACCACAAGCCTTAACTATAAGCTGGGTATGTGTGTAGAGGAGTAGAGTGCAGTCCACAAGAACACCTACATTGCGGACCCTAGAGAGAGGAAGTTTCGGCCACATACACAAAGACGCTCGGATGGGAGGGGAGGGTTTATGTGCACATATAGGATATCTATGCTTTGCAATTATCAATTTCACACAGTGGGATGACATGCAGCCATCAGTGTCAGGTAGAAACTGGACATTGGGGTGTGGTTTGGCAGACTTAACTCAGGCGTGGAGAGATATATTAGCAACACATCAGCACACAGCTGTTAATGTAAGTCAAGGTATGAGATATACAGACCAGGAAAATGTATATGGACAGAGGATAAGGGTGGAGCCCCTGCATATTTCCCTGTGTTACAGGAACTGACAGCGGTGTAGCAGACAACATTGAGGCACCAGATCACACACTGAAGGGGCATTGGGAGCGATATGGGGGACACAGGATAGTACTGCATGCTTAGAGCCAAGCAGGGACACGTTAGCGAGGAGCTAATTCTGATCCACAGCTTTTACAGCAACAGAAAGGTGAGGAAGGGGACAGACAGAGTACGGACCCTTGTTGTTTGCCACACACAATTCAGTGATAACTTTATCATCAAAAAAATCTGTACAGTGTGATGGGGAACAGTCAGTCTGTTAGGGATCTTGGGGGGTCTGCGAGCTGAGGATGTGAAGGTGCAGTGTGTGTTGCACAGATCCAACATGACATATGTATGTTTCTCTTGTGTTTCTCGATCCACAGGACATACTTGGTGACCCTCCTGGTCCTGTGTTGCATTGGCAGGTGACTGTACATCATCCAACATGCAGTGGTCTGGGGTAGGTGGACCTACAGCTACTTTGTCTGTGACGACAGTCAGGGGGAGCACATGTCTGCAGTGATCTGTCATATTGAACATATGTTGTTGTTCACCTCTTTTCCCTGCACCCCCATACCCCAAATGTTGCTGTTGGCACACATATCCACCTGTGTTCCTGGCCAGTTTGTCTTCTCCAACACTGTTTCTGGGACACATCCAACAGAGCTGCGTGTGTGTGCAGGTCCTAGGTGTTTGGGTGGTGGAATGTACATACACCCTTCCCTAACATTGTAGCATCAGCCAACAGCAGGGTATCATTGCATTTGACAGGCCTTTTTCTTCACTAATCTCCAATTGTGCACATACAGGCCGTATGCTACTGCTGCCATGCTCACCTTAGCATACTGTGTGGGTGGGTGCTTTTAGGTTGGCTGTGTGATGATACAGTGTGCAGGCATTTTGCATTATCATGTGGTGTGAGGGGTCTGCACACCTGGGGAGCGGTGGTGACTGTGCTATCTCTACCTTACTGCTATTTACCTTGTGGATATTGTGGACATGTGTTGTGTGTTGTGGGCTGACCTATCTCTTGTGTGCTGACAGACCACTGCGCAACAGCATTTGTGTATCACAGATATCGCCATAATGTGGATATGCATCAACAGTGGCTAGACATGGGGACATGGTGACTCTACACATTTCAGTGACATCTTCTCCCTTGATTGTGATGTGTTATGGCCTTTGAGAGCCTCAGGGGATCCCAAACATACACTTGCTGCAAACACATGGTAGGTTGCACCTTTGGTCTTTTGTGAATGACGTCAGCCTTTACATGTTAATGATTTACTGTTTGTCTCATAGACATTTCCTGTTGGGTCTGTGTACACGAACGCTGTTGCACATGGGGTGGAGCTGTGAAACGCCTGTGTAACATGGGCATGGACATGACCATATCCATGTAACACCCTCGTCTGCGGTTCCAATTCAATATGTCCCCAACATGCAGTGTGTTCTGTGTTGTGATCATGTTATGTTTGCCTGTGTGACGTTTCCTTACGTACATATTGATATTTTACTCTATGCAATTTGGGCTGATGTTGCAAGCAGCATACCACTACTTTGTTTATCCTCTTCTGACACAGGGCAGTGAACACACAAAGCACATCTACTACGGTGCATCCGGCGTCACCATCAACCACCTGTTGGAGGACACAACAACACCATGAAACTATCCCTGGGAAATGGTGCCATAGGATGTTTGACCTTTGTGAGTGGGACACATGCCTAGGATGGACAGTATTATTGTTGGACTGCTACTTTGGGCATGACAGGTCTGTCCAACACACCGTTGCTGCTGTGCTCTGGCTGGATGTCATGTTCATCACAGGAGACACACATGACCTTTCCAGTACTGTGGCATATTGTGATGTCACACTTGACTATGCATGCCCAGGGTTTCAAGGACAGTCGTAACATGACTTGTTGGATTACAGACATCCTTTGCACTTTGGACACTGTGTACTGGTCCGCACATGTGCAGCAGGGACTAACATTGTCACTGTATGTTGTACATCCTTCTGACATTGTGTTGTTGTGTTTTGCCCATGTGTGTGACATGGAATGCAAGATACGCTCATCTGTTTGGTATGACACGAGCATACAGCCATGCGTGTGGCACAGGGGGAACACTGGAGAGGTCCTCTTGTCCATGTCCACCAAGCCTCCACTTGGACATGACACAGTATTTGCCACAACACCACTTTACTGCACACCAGCATCTTGGATTGCTGTTTGCAATCACCAAGGGTGTTACAGTGCATGTGTGGCATCACTGTATCATGTTTCAATGTACACGGTGCATGTGCATGTGACTGACTATGTTGGTGCAACACAGCAGGTTGCCATATGGCTTCTGTGTGGGTTACTGTAACATGTTTTACCTTTCTTTCCATCTCTATATACAGGTTATTGTGTCTGTTTACTGTACAGATGTGACACTCTGCATTGATTTATAAACCTAGCATTGCATGTCTGTACAATCCTATTTATCCCCTGAGGTAACGACACTCACATTGCCCCGTTATTTTTGGAGTGTGACAATGTGAGTGTCCATTTTCTTCCTTCATTAGTGCATTCCATGTACTGTGATATAAGTGTAAGGACACTGTATCCACATCAACCAGTGCAGGGGGACCTTCTGCATAGTGTCATCTCTGCATGTTTCTGCAAATGGTTTCTTTTGAATTCTCTGTGTTCATGTGCCTCTGCTACCAGTTAGCATATCCTCATTGTGCATTTGACAATTGTTTAGGGTTACATTGTTGCAGCTTTGATTCCTATATCAGGCATTCTGTGACAGCTGTAACATAAATTTTGATATGTGTGTTTAAACTTTCAAACTTTTAACAACATATGCTTTTTCATTTGTGTGCCTCCAGTATTGGCAGAAAGATATGTTTTAAGGAACAGATCATGATTGATGTGTGTTGGGCCCTCATCATGCACCATTTAATGTCTACATGCATACATATGTAACTAACACATTTGGGGTATGCAGCAGCATGTGGGGGTGGGGGCCTAATGCATACTGAACACCATGCACCTGATGCACATTATCTATCCTGCCCATCATTTGTAGACGGGCCAGTGACCTTTCTGTAAGATATGAGTTGCTGCCCTTCAAAATGTGTATTCCATTTTTCACCTGGGATCCACTCACCTTATTTATTTATTTACATTCTCCTATACACTGTGTTATTCTGCATCAGTGTGGTTTACATTGAATGGGGCATTATAACTTGGAGATAACTATTTTACAGGGAACATAGGCTATGGAGGATTAAGTGGCTTGCCCAAGACCACAAGGAGCACCTGTGGGACTAGAAACCCCAGTCCTTCCAGCCCAAAGTTGCTGTCTTCTAGTGGGATTTGAACCCCTGACCTTCTGGCCTGAGGTACCTTGCCCCAACCACTAGGCCACTCCTCCTTGATTTTATGATGGCGGTATCTACACTATCTGTGATGATTAGCCAAAATAAAAATATGTGTTTGACATACATTTGTCTCTGCTGCTGCTGCTTGATCACACTGACACTTGTATTTAATGATTTCCTGGTTATGTACATGGCCCACCTGTGCTCACATCCGTGTACGGTGCCAGCTGTCTATCTGCCAGCCGTTTGCCACATCACTGGGTGTTACAGGTTCCCATACACATCTTCCCTTTGAGGTACTATTTTTATGTTGTGCTTATTGTGGTTGTTTGGGATAGTGGTTACAGGCATGTGTTAAAACACCATAGGTTACAGGTTTGATCCCCACATGGGGTTTACTTTTTTTTTTTCTGTTGTGCTAACCTGACCATTAGGTACCTGCAGGTTCATCACCTATGCACACACCCTTCCATCTCTTCACTGTACACCAAAGTGTGCCCTCTGTGCTGCCTATCCATCACATATTAGCTGTTACATATGTCCCTTTCTTTATGGGGTTTACATGGTAGTCTGCTTGGGGGATTGGCATTGCTGCAGTTCAGCTGGTCTGTGGCACACCTGTTTGCAGGTTTAATTATCTCCTGTTCTGTTCCAAATTTTGCCCTGCTCCACAGAGCATCCCCTGCCGCCCTTTGGGTTTAGGTTCTTTCCTCTTTTGCATGCTGTATCCACTGCATAACATTTCATTGTGTGTGTGCATGTAGTTATATGTGGCTCTGGTCCCAATTACAGACTGTGATCTAATCTGTACACACCAGATCTGCATGTGCATTCAATCATGGTTACTGTTGGAGGTTTGCCTATCCTGGCAGCCAGCAGGCTTCTTGTGTGATGCCCTGCAGTATTCTTGTATGCAGCCTTTGCTAATGACCTCACGTTGGTGGTGTGGCCTACCGGTTTGTGCATTGACATTTGTGCTAATGGTCATAGGTTTGCTTCCTCTCTGTTCTCTTTCATTTGTATGCCTGTCCTGCACAGCTAGTTTTCATTCCTGTGACAGTCATATCTGTGCAGATCTGTGCTGTTAGCACATTGTACCCTTATCACAGTTGTCAACCATCCTTCTGTCCATCTATGTGTGTCTGCCAGCTGTGTGCTGTCCTACCCTGATGTGCATGCTGCTACTCCACGTCCTGCACTGCTACACATTTCTACATTGCAGCTCTCCCTAGTTGCCTCTCCTGTGTGTGCTCTGCATGGCACTGCTACTCCGCTGTCCTCCTGTCATTATGCCTATCCTGCCACTTCTACCTCCTCTGCTGGACACGTCTTCCCATCCTCTGCCACACACTGTCATTATTGCATGGTACATTACCATCACTCTGTGCATCGTTACAGCTGCCCCCGATATGTTTGTCCATTTTTCCAGCTGCCACATGGCCTGGACGCAGATTTGTCTGGTCCATCAGCTCAGATATACTTCCTTCCATTACTTGTGCATTGTCTTTCCTTGTTGCTCTGTGCAGTGTTAGGGTTACATCTGTGTTTAGCCCATACCTCTCTTGCTTTCAACTTGAGGGACCTTACTGCCTTTGGCCAACATTTTTGGGGTCACCTATACTTCCTTGGGGCATCTTAAGCCACACCTTAGATTCAGCCAGCTTATGGGGTGCCTACTATGGTGCCTTTCGACATGGCCTCTGGGGCACATTATAACCCCCCTTGGCTGACGTGGTGGTTTAGGATGTACCTTCTGGTGCGCCCTAAAAGGTGCATTAGTTTATGGCACTGGGGTGCTGGTATTTTTAGCTGGCAGCACAGATTGTTGTACTGTTGCAAGCAGGAAAAGGAATTACCTTGACCAACCTTATTGATTAGGTACACTGGGGGATTGAACTCATGACCCTTGTTTCAGCAGGCATTGTAACAATCAGTGTGCTACACCTCTATTGCTGTGCTTGTGGGTCAGCACACGAAGTTAAGGTTAACACGTGGTAACGTGCATGGCTCCCTCTATCACACAATAATGTGCACGGCATACTTTATCACGCGATAATGTGTGTGGTGCACTTTATCGCGCACTAACCCGCGATTGCTACCTTAAGACCGGGAACGCCCACTCCTTTTATGGCATTTTTCACATTATCGCTGGAGCTAACGCCGGGAACATTAAGATGCTTTAGTAAACATACCCCATAGATATTACTGTGCAAAATCTATTATCTGTCAAGCTCATATCCCTTCAGGCTGATATTCAAGGCCCTTAGCCAGCCAGCCAATGGGAGGCCAGCAGGCTAAGGAGGAACACTGATATTCAAAGTCAATATCTGGATAGTGCCATGGAATATATCAGATCGGAGGTGGCACCAGTCACTAACCGGGCAGCAGCGATATTGCACCACTGCTCGGTTAGCAACCTGCTGGTAAAGATAGGTGCAAAAGCTGGCCTAATCTGACCCATGGAAGCTAACCGGACAGCAGCTCATTATCATTGTTGCCCGGTTTGCATCTTTAGCTATATGGCAACCCCAAATATTCAATGTTGGGGCCGCATATAACAATGGCATTGAATATCCATGGTTACAGTTCGACAGTGATAGCTTTGCGCCATAGAGGCACATAACCATCACCAATGAATATCAGGCCCTAAAATTATACTATACAAACATACACATTAGGGGGGTGATTTTATAAGGTTGCTGTAGAAATATATGCCTCTTGAATGCAGGTCCCTATTTTCTAGTGTGTGAATGGACATTTCTGGTCATTTTGGCTGATCGCTATTCTGTAAATTCATGCTGAAATGAGACATTGAATTTGCAGGTGTGATCAGGCAAGAATCAAGCATCTCCTGACCTGATTGGCATTGACTGCAGGGAATGGGCAGGTAAGTCATCAAGACCAATCCGGTTCCACTGGAACATTTGAACTTGCAGGCACAATCAGACATGAATCCATCATCTTAAACTTAACCATTCCAAAACCACTGCTAACTGGCTCTATGGCCCATTAGAACCCTCCTCTGTCTCCTTGATTCTCAACTGTACCCTTATCATTCTTACTTCCTCATTCCGTTACCTGGGTGTCACAATAGACTTTGTTCTTTCTTTCCATACACACATCAGTTCTGTTGTACAAGGTTCATATCTCATTCTTTGCTGCATTAGAAATATTAGATTTTTTTTCACATCAGCTTTAGTCACCCTGGTTGTTTTGCTTATCTTCTCTCACCTCGATTATGGCAATTCTGTCCTGGCCGGTCTCCCTCAGCATGAATTACACTGACTCTAGCTCATCCAACATACAGCAGCCAAACTAATCTTTCATGCATCTCGTTTCTCCCCTTCTGCAGCGATTACATTGGCTCCCCATTGTATCCCGTATTCAATATAAGATTCTCAGTCATGTCCACAAAACACTTCCTACTGGTACCCCATCCTTTCTCTCTTCAGCCATCATAATACACACCCCAATCGTTCCCTTTATTCCATGCATATGAATCATCTCTTCCCCCCCTCGCCTTCCCAAGCACACTTGGAGACCACTCAACACTCAGCCTTTTACTTCCTGTTCCCTTTCCTATGGAACAATCTCCCTCCCACAGTACAATTAGAATCTGATTATGCTAAATTCAAGACACTACTCAAAAACCATCTGTTCCGCTTAGCTTTCAGTCTCCCAGCTGATTTCCCCCTGATATTGGCTTAGCTTCCTTAGGATGTTTCCCTATTAACTTAGTTGACCCTTTTGTGTTCCTTTGTTACCCTTGCCTCCTGTGTCTCTCCTGTCTTTCTTTTCCATAATTATTGGCGTTCATTTCTGACTTTTAAATTATTTTGTTTTTATTGTAAAGCACCTTGCTGACCCCACTAAGGGCAGTATATCAAGTTTTAATAAAATGAAATGAAAACAAATGTCATTGGGAAGGAGGGGCTGATGGTCCTAGGTCTGATGGGCAGGTGACATGAGCCAGGGGAGCAGTGCTGTGCACATGTGACTGGCTCCCAGTGCCACTTCCCCTAGGCCCCATTTGGGCAGGCTGTATCTCTGCCAGTGCGGGCCATTGTAGAGACTGGGACAGGGCTGTACATTTGACAGCAATGCGGTGGCCTGCATACAGTATGTGCAGCAGGTGACCGGTCCAACCACCATGATCCCAGCCACAGAGCTTACTATGGGGTCGTGGGTCAAGCTACGTGGATGGGATGTGGGTGGACTACTGTGCAGTCTGAGCAGGGGACATAGATGGTGGAAGCTCTTGCACAGGTATGGGAGGAAAAAACACATGAAGAACAGACACGCTCACAAAAAGCAGGCAGGACACAACAAGCGAGTGGTGTGTGGAGGTTACAGGTGCTTTATTAATTGAAGAGCCCCAATGCGTTTCGGCCTTAGCCTTCCTCAGGGGGTACACATTCTCAAAGCAAACAAAAATATAATTCATAAAAACAATTAAAAACCCAAATAAAAGAATACATAAATACATAAATAATATAATAGTATCAATAACCCATAAAATGAATAAAGACATATTATATAGATAATCAAAAATGCAGGGCGAACTGTGAGAAATCATTGGCATACACATAACATATGAAAACACAAGCAAATATTGCAAAAGAAAGGAGAGATGAGGAGGAAATGAATAGTGTGCCTATAATGTATTACCACTTTGTGTCACTCTGGGGTATGTTTACTAAACCGTCTTAATGTCGCAGTGGTGGTATTATCGCGTGATAAGTGACATTATTGTGCGATAACATCACCTATCGTGCGATAACGCAGTGGTGGCATTAAGGCACACTAACGCTGTGACATCCGGGTCTGAAGGGTGGAGTAAGGCTTCCCAGAGGGCGGAGAGAAGGGGTCAATGGGCGGAGAGTGGGAGGGGAGAGGTTCCAGGCACACTAACGCTATGAAATACGGGTCTGAACACTAATGCCAGTGAAACCCTCGCGTTAAGGCACATTTGCAGGAAAGAGAAACCATTTAAGTCAGCAATGTGCAGCAAAGGCCGGGAAACCCAGGAAAGTGATAGTTGTGATACATGTGCAGGGAACAAAGAGGCAAATAAACATATAAAAGAACCACAACCACATCTAAAATCCCAATAACCAAGCTGGACAATAGTGATATTAATGATAAATATAAAGCAACACTACTGACAAAGCATATAAATTAAGATATCATGTTTGGAAGGGTCTATGCTCTGTCCCCCTACAAAGTGAATGATCCCACATTGAAAAAGCGCTGGTCAGAGTTTCTGTCATTTAGATTGGGCAGGTTTGTTAGGGCGTGCACATGTGCAGCAACAGCAGAGTGGGCACGTAGGAAATAGCAACTGTACTGATGCTGTAAATGTGATACAGGGGGCTGCAGGCGGCACATGCTTTGGTCCAGATGGTTCCCAGATCCTCTACTGTAGTAGATACATCAATTAATTTAATAACTCAATATTCACCGTACAGCAAAGATATAATGAAGATCCTTAAGAAACACATGAATGTGATCCACAGTATTCCGGCGTTGAAGGAGAAACACATCAGATGTGTTTGGACACGTAATCGTAATCTCAAAGAAATATTGTGTCCCACTATTCATAATCCTTCTATTGTGCCTGTTTTAGTGAAATCAGTGGGTCATTCACGATGTGGGGAATGTTCATTCTGTGAGTTTAATCAAGAAATTTTGTTCTTTGAATACCATGGTAAAAGACATGGTTTACGTCACACAACTAGTTGTCTCACTACACAGGTGGTGTACGCTATCCAATGCCCTTGTCAGTTACTTTACATTGGGAAAACCATGCGTTCCTTTAAGACCCGATTGGCAGAACATCGTAGTAGATTAAAGTGTAAGATCCTATTGGCCCCAGTAGTAGTTCACTGCCTCACTCATCACCACGCGTTTGAAGTTCTACGGTGTTTTTGTGTGGAACGGGTTTGTAGAGGTACTGGAGGAAAATCTTTAGATCAAACCTTAATTCTCCGTGAACAATGCTGGATATTTGTCTTGCAGACAGTAAGCCCGGGAGGTCTTAGCACACAAATTGACTGGAACCTCTGCACTTAATTAATGCACTTAATTAGTTTATTAGAGTTAGAACGCTTTAATAGTCTTCAATGCACGTTAGTAGTTTTGAACATCAGAAGCCGCATGCGCGGCGTTTTTTGTACCTGATGAGGTGCATGTCTTGGGTGAATGTGTTTGATAAGCAATATCCAGCCACTTTAATTTCAACAACAGCGATATGTAAGTCTTTAAAACATTCTTATAAGTTGAAGAGTCTAAGCATGATATTTCCGTTTTTCTAGAAAAATTGGCAATATTTGAAATCGGCTTGTAAGCCCCTGAAGAAACGAAGCATTCGTGAAACGTAGCAGTGCTGAGTCTGGCATTGGGACATCGCTACAAAGATAAGCCTGACTTTTCTATTGTTCCATTTTTTATTTGGAATGAAATTAAAAAATATATAATTGAAATATAAAGATGGGTCATTGATGCAAAAGAGGAGCAGTTGGCGGTACTGTCATTACTGCAGCTCCAGATTAGTCTGAGACCCGGTTCCTAATACATAGAAAAGTTTAAAAACAATTTATCCAAATAAGACAGGAAAAGTTGAGATTTGTTTGGAAAAGATTTTCATGCTATTGGAGTAATTGAGATACCTATGGCTTAACTGTAATATTACTCTGAAGTTCACTGACCTACTAGGTTGGTCCAGATGGGGCACAGTGCGGGCTAGGCAGATGCCTAGGTGGCACATAGGAATGCCAAAACTGTAAAGCAGCAAGAAAACAACAGACGAGGGTCCAACATGGGCATGAGTGTGTGTCCCACAGTGTCACAGGGGAGATTACCCAGCAGGTACCCCCAAGGGCACATAACATTGGCAGGCGTTGTGGGGGGGGGGGGAGCGTGCATGTCCATGTAGGCACCCCTACCCGAGAACCCACACCATTGGCAGCTGCCTACCGGCATACTGGATGGCCTGGGACTGTGCACCACCAGCACCACTGGCATAATGGCATGGCAGCATGGTGGCAGAGGGGTGCTGGTGGCGGAGGGGGCAGTGGCATCTGCCCACAGCAGACCATGGCCTACCCCGTTTAGGTGGGTGCCGTGCAATGCAACAGACAGGGTCTGTCTGACAAACAGTCATGGTATCCCCAGGGAATGAATTGTCCCTGCAGCAACAGTGTGGTGCAGTACACGCAGCCAGTGTGTTCAAGAGCAGAAGGTCACAAGCTCAAGTTCAAGTCCCAGCTGTGGCTCCTGCCAACCCTTTCCCCATATTTTCCCCAGTACCAAACTGTGGTAATAAAAACAGAACCTTTATTGCAGATAAAATAAACATGCCTGAAATGCCTTTTTTTTTAACCCTACAGAGCACAGACACAATAAACATGTGCAATCCCTAGAGCAGAGTTTTCCAACTGCAGTCCTGCAGGGCCAAACACCATTCAGGTTTCATGCTGTCCCTAATAAATATGCCTGTGCTGCATTGTATGAAAATGTATCTCATGCATATTCATTAAGGACAGCATGAAAACCTGAACAGTGTTTGGCCCACCAGAACCGGAGTTGGGAACCTCTGCCCTAGAGCAACGGCCAATAGGGGCATAAACACCCACACCCACAGGCTCCACTATCCAAAGCCTCATAGAGAGTCAGGCTGTTGGGCCCTGCGTGCAGCAGCATCTCCCAATACTAGCACTTGCATACCTTAGCAATGCCGCCATAAACTTGGGAATACGTTACACATATATCAAAAGGTTGCTATGATTAATGGCAGATATCAATTCCTAAGTTAAGCACAATTTGCTGATAGAGCTGCATCATAGCAACCTTTCTGATATCTGTGTAGTGTGTTTCAGTTTTGTTTTCTGACAGTGTTTACCACCCTGGTGAGTGACCCCAACAGTATTGTGTACCATAGCCATGCCTGCACTGTGCCAAGGACTGGTGTGGCGGCCAGGGCTGCCAAAAGCCTCTATATTTACACAATGCTGGCATAGGTGTGGGAGTGTGTGTCTGTCTATCCAGTTTGTGGTGGCTGCCTACACCTTACTCAGCCCTCACTGCTTGCACTGTTTCCAGTGTTAGCCTGCCAATGTGCATAATGAGGAGCAAGGTACTGTGGGTATGGCCTGCACAGGGCATAGGGCAATGGCTGGGACATTTTAGTGCCCGGCTACCACCTGCACAGACAGGGTGGCCACAGCATGTCCTGCTGGGAGGTCACTCTCACCCTGACTGAGCAGTAACCACAGCATGGCTAGGTTCCCCCATAGTGCTATATAGTATTTCTCTTAAGTGCTATTTATGAGTTCTCTATTCTGGGGCCCAATCACTGACTTATCTGGTGTGTGTGTGTGTGTGTGTGTGTGCGTGCGTGCGCGCTCACATCCCAGTTGTGGGTCCACACATCTCCTCCAGGAACATGCACTATGGACTAGCTAGCAGACTGTCTGCAGTTAGCATGTGTATGGCTGGAACACCTTGCAGGGTGCAGCGGCTGGAGACTCACTGTGCTCGCTGCTGGAGAATGTCAGATAGTGGTGGGGGGCAGCCGAGCATTTCCAGGCCTCCTGTCTGTCTGCCATTGCCTTATGGATGTGTACAGATCTGCATTCACTGCCCTGTAGGATGCCTGTTCTCCAGCAGGACAGGGGTTGATGGTCCCTTCTACTGCCACCATTGCAGGTTTGTAGAATGTGAATCTGTTGGTGGGAGATCTTGTCCCCCACACTAAGCCCCAGAGAGCAGGTTGGGTGGTGCAACATAATCTGCCTATGGGTCCAAACATCTCCCTTCACTTAAATCATGTGACCATGGCACCCACACAGGATATGTACTATTCTAGGTGCATCATAGTCCACAAGGGTGAGACGTGACTGGGAAATATGGATGGACACAGATGTATCCTAGGTGTGTCTGCAAGGACTACCTATCACACACTAGCACTGATGGCAACCTGCAGCATAGTCTATCTCAGTTAAGCCAGGTGCTGCAGACCTGGTGCTGGGTGCCCCACCTCGCCCTCAGGGTGAGCACAGTACCCCCACAATGTGTCAGTCTGTAGCTACTCTGTGCCAGTAACACACACGGTAAGTTCCCCCTACAAGGCCGAGGTGCTGTGCTTGTGCAAACCCCATCTTGTGATTATTTGTAGACTGCTGATCTGCATGTGCAGTGCATCTTGGGTAAGTGTGGGTTAACTCTATCCTGGTAACCACAGCAGACAGTTTGTGTGGTGACCTGCAGTCCTTCTGTAGCCAGCCAGGGGGTGGTTAGTAGCTATAAAGATGTAGCCCACTAGTTACTTCACTGACTGTGGAGGCAGAAGTCATGGGTTTGAGCCCACAGTGGTGTTATTTGATAGGGCTGTCTGAGGCATTTCCTTTTTTAATTTAAATTAGTGCTGCCAGCAAAAACACCCTCACAGTGCTGTAACCTTAAGGTGCCTCATAAGGCACCCTATAAAGTGCCCTATAAGGCGCCTTATAAGGAATATTATAAGGTGCCTTGGCGGACATTGCATTTTATAATGTGCCCTCTGGAGTGCCTTATAAGGCGCCTTATGCGGCACCTTAGGTCACGGCACTGTGAGGGTGTGTTTTCTGGCAGCACTAATTTAAATTAAAAAAGGAAATGCCTCAGACAGCACTGATTTAAAGGGTAATGCCTCAGACAGCCTTGCTCATTAAGCACACTGTGGGATTGAACTCATGATCCTTGGTTCACCAGTCATTGCACTAACCAGTGTGCTACACCTCTGGTGTGTTTGTAGGTCAGCGCGCCTAATTAAGGCTGATGCACGTTAACGTGCCACGGCTCCCTCTATCGCGCGATAACAGACTTTATCGCGCGATAACCCGAAATGCTACCTTAAGACCGGAATGCCCACTACGTTATATGGTTTTCGTCACAGTAAGACTGCAACTAACGTCAGTAACATTACGATTGTTTAGTAAACATATCCCTTTGTCTCTCTATCAGTAGATAACAGTACAGCATAGACAGGTGTCTATGTATGGTTCAGTATATCATGGGCTTCCCGTTTAAGTATAGTCTAACTTGGTTTTCATAATTTTGTTTTCATTTTTACAGACCTGAATTCATTCACTATTGCTCTTTTTAACTGAGATTACATAGTGTGCATTGTGAGTATTATCCTTTTGTTATACATTATAGGTACACTATCCAGTTCCTCCTCATCTCTCCTTTCTTTTGCAATTTTTGCTTGTGTTTTCATATGGTTTGTGTATACCAATGATTTCTCACAGTTCGCTTTCATTTTGATGATTTTTAATATGTCTTTGTTCATTTTATGGGTTATTTGATACTATTTTATTATTCATGTATTCTTTTATTTGGGTTTTTAATTGTTTTTATAAATTATATTTTTGTTTGCTTTGAAGATGTGTACCCCTTGAGGAAGGCTAAGGCCGAAACGCGTGGGTGCTCTTCAATTAATAAAGTACCTGTGACCTCCACACACTACTCGCTTGTTGTGTCCTGCCAGGTATGGAAGGAGACATAATGCAGGTACTCACCTGTCTTTTCTGTGGCCTGGGATGTGTCCAGTGATCCTACCCAATAAAGGGTAGCTGTCAATGGTGTACAGGACCCTTTGTTCCAGCTCAGTCAGGGTGGGTGGCTGCTATCAGGGGCCAACTAATCTGGACCTCTTCTCTGTTTCTTGGCAAACCTGCCTCCATTTGCGCTTCAGGTCCTCGATGTCACAGTTGTTTATGGTGGATGGCATTCAGCTTCTTGCAGATGGCCAGCCACTACCACTGTTTCTCATAGGCACCCAGACGTGTAGAATTTTTACAAAACAGGATGTCCCAGTTGGCCAGTATCTCATCCTGCATTAGGGTGAGCTTGCTGTCACTGAAGTTACTCTTCCAGAATGCAAACTTTGGAGCCATATCCCCTCTCTCCACACACAAGCTGCATGTACAACAGACACAGGCACCCCTATACATGTAAACAATACAGACATGCTCACTTGCATCCATGGAAAAGTCCAGAATGCGTACATCTTACGCAGACATGTCTACGCACGTGTGTGCAATGTCCACATATACATCATGATGTCTCTTTGCATGCTTTTGGTACAAGTATCATGAGACTTGACATTGCCCAGCATTCCCTGGAGGGAATATGACACATACCCTGCACCGCCATGGGACTAATGTTATGGACCTTTGATGAGCAGAACATAGCAGTTCTGCTACCTGGGCTACTGACATGCACAAAGTACCAATGCACTGCAGTGTGGCAGCATGGCCTGATGGTTACAGAGCCAGTGTGATAGATCCAAGGTGTCATGGTCAGGGAATATCACCATCGTTAGCAGCAGCTAACCCTATATTTATGCACCATTGTATGTGTGTCCCCGCTTGTTTATTACCTGTATGCCTATATCTCACTGTTTGACACCCTGCCAATGGAGGATATTCCTGCGCATGCACGTGCCGTTTGTACATGTACAGGATGCACCCAATGGGCACATGTATGTTACACGTGTATCTGTCCCCGTGAAACTATTTATTATTTGGCATTTATTTATATACCGTCTTTCAGTTTTATCAAGGCAGTTTACAGTGAACATCAAACGGTTTTATACGGAACAGGTACATTAGAAGTATTTTACAATAAACAATTAAGAATTCTCTTAATATAAATCCAATTAACTGTTTTACATTTTCATAACTATTTACAGTGTAGCTTTATGGATCTGGGTATTGTGTAGCTTGTGGTTGGTGTGGTTGGCAGGAATCCTTGATTTTTACTGCTGTATGTTTGCAATGGTGTTGTATTCCATGAAGAGATGAGTCTTCAGCTATTTTCGGAAGTCTGCAATATCCGTGGTTGCTCTTAGGAGGTGTGGGAGTGAGTTCCATAGGCACAAGCTGTAATATTCAAAAACTCTATGGAGAGCTGTTTGAGAGGTGCTGGTAGTTGAGATACAGTTGAGAGGATGCTTTGGTGTTGTCTCCTCCTCACTGTACCTACAGATTCCCCTGTGTGTGTTCATGTGTGTGTGCTTGGAGGTCTCCCCCGGAGTCACAGATGTGTGCAGGGGCTACACGTGGAGGGCAGGGACACCCAGTCCAGGATATGCATGCTGCATGGGACAGACATGGTAGACACAGCCTCCAGGTATACTTAACCTGTCCCTGGGCATGTGCGGGTGATGTCCTTTTGCCCCTGTAACAGCAGATCACCAGGGATGGTGGGACTCAGTCCCCACATTTGGGTGCCATCTGTGCCTTTTCAGCACCCAAATGTGATGTCCATCATACCAATTTCCCAAAAGTACCACTGCTCCACCTGCTTTCATGCCCCTGTGGCTGGCAGATGCATGGTGGGCCAGGTCTGGGGACAAAAGCCTCCAGGGGGTTGTCCGCTGGCAGTGCAGGTCATGGTCACCACAGCACAGGCCTTCCCATCTCTACATTTATCTGCCACTGCTGCTGGCATATGCAGATGTTCCCAGCAGGGTAGCGGTCTAAGCATACCCGGCACAGGTACTGCCTGCTGTCATCCGGGAATATGTGCTGCACTGCACTGTCCCAAGAGCACGGCATCAAGGTCATTACACTCCACAGTACTGGGACAGTCCACTCATGTTGACATCTGTGCTGCATATTTACATGTGTGTTGTGTGCATGCATGTAGTCCTCTGTCCCAACAACCATGTGTGTCCTTATGACCTTACCTGTTAGCGGCCCACCCACAGATTCTGCAGGTTGGGTGTGTTGGCCAGCGGGCCTGCACAGCTGCCAGTTATCAATGCAGACCCTGGTGTCAGTGGCATAGTATGTGACCACCTGCACTCTGGCTCTCATTTGGGATGTCAGACCCCCATCCCCCACATGCCCAATCCTGGCCATGCACTCATGCGCATGTCTCAAGCTGGTGCCCTTCACAGGTGATGCTTTTTGCTGGTGCCAGGCACCATGAGCATCCCACACCCCAATACCACCTCCCACAACATGCCCATCCCACATCATGGTCGGTCACAGCACTCCATGCCCCCTTTCTTTGTGCGCAGAATGTGGGCCAGGCACCCTAGACAAGGCCACAGACCCCATCACCGCCTGTCACTGTGACCTTGGCCACACACTGTCTCTGCCTCTGCCTCCACCCTCCCCATGGCCATAAGCATAGGGACAATATCTTTCTGATGCCACCCCTGACAGGCAGAAGATTGCACAGGGGCATTTGCCAATCCAGCCCTGCCTCTCCTGCATGGATGTTGTGGGATATACAGCTCCCTGTGGGTATAACTGTAGGAATGCCACATATCTCAGTGGCATCAGGTTACAGTAATGGGACACTCCCTGCCCATTGGTGTGTTTGTGCCAACGCACATCATTGGTATTGACTGACATCAGTATATGGCAGAAGCTACGCTGTACAGATATATGTCAGTACGTGAACTGTGAACATTTCTATGTTGTCTACAATGACATATGTCACAGGCAGTACGTAGCAATACAAATATTTTTATTTATAACATTCTGTAACAGGCATAACTACTGCTCTTTTATTTTGGTCACACCGGTTAACATTGCAGTGTCAACATGGTATCAGGCCTAACACTAGGACACTGATGATATTGTGTTATCTGTTGCACTGGTTGGTACTGTGACTTGGCCTGGGCCACCAGGGGTGCTACAGAGATGTCAACCCTGGTCCCTTATCTCACAAGACCTTGGTTGGTGGCTCTCCACTTGCTGGGACCTCTCCATCACCATCACACAGCTACCATCACCCATAGCTACTGGCTGTCCTGCTCTCCAGCTGAGGGGCCTGGAGTAGTGGGGAGGGCCTGCAGGATATGGACCAATGCCTCCTTCACATCATGCAGCTCCTTTTGCAGGCACGCACCCCCGTCTCCAGGCCCTCAAGGTACCTTCCCACCCAGTCCATTGTCCAGGCATGGTCAGCGAAGCCCTTCTGAACTATGCACTCATGTGCTGTCTGGTTCAGTGGGATCTCACATGCTGCACAGGCCGATGGCACCTTGTGGTGCTGCACCACTGTTGTGGTGGGGGTCACCAGGATCTATGACATACTCTATATTTCTATGTTGTTCTATGCTGTTTTGGTTGTGTCTTGCTCTGTTTCCGGCTCTGCCCCGCCAGAAAGTGAAACAGCGGCGTTCAAGCAGGTAACTGGTTCAATCACTGCTTTAAAAGACCAGCGTCAGGTATGCTCCTTGGGGCGGCTCCGGCGGCGAAAGCAACAGTTCCTGATCAGACCGTACTGCTATGGTCTCTTTTCTGCTTGCTTGCCTCATCGCTCCTCTCTTCCTCCATCAGCAGCTCATTCTGCCCCTGGCAGATACATTTTCTCTTTCTGCCTCTAGCACTTATTCACTTTGGTGGTACCTGATTGTTCCTCAATGGCTCCTATTCCAATTCAATGGGGAATCGTCTCCACCCTCCAGCTCACTCTCTTATGTTAGGTGGACCTACGTCCCTTAATTAGCAAACCTCCTCACTTGTTTGCCTACCAACTGTCAGCCTTGCGCTGCCCCCACGAACACTGCACACACTCTTTCTATCAAATTAGGTCTCGTTAATTGCCGCTGTCAGAGCTAAGACTCTTCTCATTCAGGACCTTGTTGCTCAGGAGTCTCTGGATCTTCTTTTGTTCTCTGAGACGTGGCTCGGAGAAGGGGAAGATGCTCTCCTCGCTCGCTGTCTTCCTTCTGGTTTTGCGGCTGCTTCTGTCCCTCGCATAAGACATAAGAACATAAGATATGCCATACTGGGTCAGACCAAGGTCCATCAAGCCTAGTATCCTGTTTCCAACAGTGGCCAATCTAGGTCATATGTACCTAGCAGTTTCCCCAAAAGACACAGGTTCCACAATGCTTGTACTAGGTCAAGCATTGATATCCTGGGTCCCTTCTTAATAATGGTTTATGGACCTTTCCTCCAGGAACTTGTCCAAACCTTTTTTAAACCCAGCTGCACTAACAGCCTTTACTACATCCTCCGGTAACAAATTCCAGAGTTTGATTACACGTTGAGTGAAAAAATATTTTCTTTTATTAGTCTTAAATAGTTTACCCTGTAGCTTCATTGCATGTCCCCTAGTCTTTCTATATTCTGATAACGTAAACAATCGATCTACCTTTACCCGTTCCACTCCGTTCATTAATTTATAGACTTCTATCATATCTCCCCTCAGCTGTCTCTTTTCCAGGTTAAAGAGCCCTAACCTTTTTAGCCTTTCTTCATAGGAGTATCCTTCCATCCCCTTTACCATTTTGGTGGCTCTTCTCTGAACCTTTTCTAATAACGCTATATCCTTTTTAAGATACGGCGACCAGAATTGCACACAATATTCAAGGTGCGGTCTCACCATGGAATGATATAGAGGCATTATAATATCTTTTGTTTTATTTTCCATTCCTTTCCTTATGATACCTAGCATTCTATATGCTCTCTTGGCCGCCGCTGCACACTGGGCCAAGGGTTTTAACATGTTATCCACAATGACGCCTAAATCTTTTTCCTGGGTGGTGGTTCCTAATGTGGAACCTTGCATCGTGTAACCTTAGTTTGGGTTGTTCTTCCCTAGGTGCATAACTTTGCACTTATCCACAATAAATTTAATCTACCATTTTGATGCCCAGTCTTCCAATTTGTCAAGATCCTCTTGCAATTTTCGACAATCCTCTTGGGTTTTAACAACTTTAAATAGTTTTGTGTCAACTGCAAATTTGATAACCTCACTCATTATTCCACTTTCCAGGTCATTTATTAATATGTCAAAAAGCAGGGGACCCAGCATAGATTCCTGGGGTACACCACTATATAGACATATGGGCAGAGGAGTTGCGGCTCTCTATCATTCCTTTCTCCCATTCATACAAGTCTCCTCTTCCCTGTTGCACTACCCTGATTCCCTTCTCTTATGCCTCCAGACCTCACCACCACTCTATGTTTTGGTTATCTACTCCCCTCTGTCTTCTCGCCCTCACCTTTGGGAATCACTTCTTCTGACCATTTCTGATCTAGAACTGAATTAGTGATCACAGAGGATCTGAACCTGTACCTCGATGCACCTTCTTCCTCCAGAGATCATTCCTTTATCTCTTTCCTTCGGGATTTGTCTCTCACCCAACATGTTAACATGCCAATCCTTACAGCTGGTCAAACTCTTGATTTGGTAATCACTCCAACTGATTCTTTCCTCCTGCTTAGTCATCTTCGCTCCAAACCCTTGCCCTAGACTGATCACTACTGCTTGACCTTGGAATGTCTCCTTTGGCTGCCCTGCCCTACTATCCCCCCCCCCCTCATACATCCGAAAATCCACCAATAGTCCCTGTGTGGTAGTCCTGTCGGATTACCCCTCTCACCCTTCAACGTTTCCAAGCTGCTGATGAGCTCTTCTCCGCAGATTTCCCCTCCCTCTCCCCTGACTTACATGTCTCCCAATGGACTTCTAGCCTCTCAGCTGCTCTAGACCAGATAGCAACATTGCAGCCTTGTTCTCCACGCCACTGTCCTCCACAACCCTGGTATCACTCTGGCCTTCGTCTTCTCCATTCCCAGCTTCCTCTTGCAGAACGACTATGGAGGAAATTTCATTCTCCATCCACACTGCAAACCTTTAAGGAACACCATTCGCACTATCAGGCCCAGGTTCACCTGGCCAAACAAATGTATTTCTCCACGGCTAATTCTTCTGCCCCAAATCCTACCCATCACCTCTATTCAGTTCTCAGGACTCTTACAGCACTCCAGTCCAACTCACTTCCAGCACCTACTCCACCGGCTCCCAGCCCCTCGCAACTGGCTTCCTTTTTTGCCTCAAAGGTCATGGACCTTAGGACTTCACTTCTATGCTATCCCCCCCCCCCCCCAGTATCATCTCCACCTTATTCTCCCCCTATTTCTCCACTATCACATGTCTGGGTCTCCTTTTATCCATTTACAATTTCTTAACTCATTAAAACTATCTCCTCTTCTCACAAGACCACCAGCTCCCTTGACCCTGCACCCTCATCTTGGCTTCTTGAACCCTCTCTTGCCCTCCTTCCTTCCATCCTCACTATAATCAATGCTAGTCTTTCTTCAGGATCCTTCCCGCACCTCTGGAAGCATTCCATTGTCCATCCTCTCCTCAAAAAAACCCTCTTTCGACCCTCTCGTTCCTGCGCATTATTGTCCAGTTTCTAATCTTCCTTTTCTTTCAAAGATACTCGAAAAAGCAGTCTTTGCCCAACTGTACCATCATTTAGATTCCACAAATTTTCTTCACTCCCGCCAATACAGTTTTTGCTCTGGTCATAGTGTAGAAACTATCCTTCTTGCTTTCCTAAATGAGATATTCCTTGCTTACCATCATGGTGACATCTCGGTGGCAGTATCTCTGGATCTCTCAGCGGCTTTCGATCTCATTGACCACTTATTACTCCTTTCTTGCCTACGTGAAGCTGGTCTTCATGGCACAGTTCAACGTTGGCTCCATTCTTACCTTTTTTCTCGGTCCTATGTAATCCTTTGTTTCTTCTGACCCTGTCCCCCTTCACTGTGGTATTCCTTAGGGCTCTGTACTGGCACCCCTCCTGTTCAATATTTTCCTGGCACCACTTGCCCTCCTGGTTCAACAGTCTGGAATATCTGCCTACTATTATGCTGATGACCTTTTTCTCCTTCATTACAGCTGTCCCCTTCAACCTGATTTCTCCCCTTTCAACTCTCCGTTGTCTCTATCGCTAATTGGTTGACCACCAACAATTTACACCTCAACCTGATGAAAACACTAGCAATCTGATTCACTCACGGTAGTCCCTCCCCCCAGGTGGCCCCAACTCTTGCAGGTACCCCTATCTCCCAGGGATCATGTTTTCGTTATCTAGGGGTTCTCCTTGTTCCTGATCTTTCATTTCAGGATCATATTTCCCATATTACAAGAAACTCTTTATTTTCATCCACTAAATCTGAGCTATCCGCCCCTTTCTCACTCCACAAGCTATCACTACTCTTTTGCTGTCCCTTGTTATGTCTCATCTCAATTTCTGCAACTCTGTCCTTGCTGGAGTTCCTCAGGTCCAAATACACAGACTACAGCTTGTTCAGAACACAGCAGCACATATTGTCACTCATTCCACTCGTCATGAGCATGTCATCCCCCCTTCTCGTCCACCTACATTGGCTTCCTGTAGAATACCACATTTGTTTTAAGGTTCTCATTATGGTTCATCTGATCTCCTTCAGTTTCACACCCCCAGTCGCAGTCTTCGGTCAGCAAACATCAATTGCCTTCACCTCCCCGTGCCCACCTGCAATCCACCAGGAACACTGCCTTTTTCTTGATTGGCCCTGCACTATGCAATTTACTTCCCACCACCCTCAGGCTGGAGCAAAACTATTGCAGTTTCAAAACCCATCTAAAAACCTATCTGTTCTCCTCTGCTTTTAACCTCCCTGCCACTCCATGTGACCTTTTCTGTGTTGTCCATTTCTTTTGTCTGGTCTGCTTGAATGCACTGCTTTCTGTCCTGTCTCATATTGTAATTCAGAGCTACTCAATTCCGGTCCTGGAGGTCTGCAACCCTGCAGGTTTTCGGGATATCCCTAATGATATGCATGAGATATATATGCATTAGAGATAGCCTGCCAACCTGACTGGTTTGTGGCCCTCCAGGGCTGGATTTGGAGACTCCTGCCTTACACCTCTGTCATTTAAGATTGTGAGTGGGCAAGGTACAGATGTTCTAGACATCAAAAGGGTAGATAGAATGTGTCACATTCCTCCTAGATTCTCAACACCACCAAAAAGTTGTCTAATAGACAATATTTTGGTGGTGGTGAGAAGCAAGGAGGAATGTTACAAATTCTAACCTTTTTGATGTCTTGGACATCTGCACCTTGCCCACTTACAATCTTAAATGACAGAGGTGTAAGGCAGGGGTCTCCAAATCCAGCCCTGGAGGGCCAAAAACCAGTCAGGTTGGCAGGCTATCTCTAATGCATATATATCTCATGCATATCATTAGGGATATCCCAAAAACCTGCAGGGTTGCGGACCTCCAGGACTGGAATTGAGTAGCTCTGTTGTAATTTAATTTCCCTTTCTGGCTTTTGGCCCTCTTCTTTATATTATTGATTGCAGGGACAGCCCAAGGGATGTGTGGAGATTAATAGTGGGGCCTCATTTGCATAAGGAGACTCATTTGCATAAATATTTGCATAATATTAAAATAAACTTTTTGTAAACATGCCTCTTAATGAGTGGCTGGATAAAGAAAGACTAACAGATTTCTACATTACTATATTGCAGTGACAACCGCCAGGCCCATTAGGAAGTCCTATAAACACTGACCATTTAGAATCCATAGCAAATCCACAACACTACCAGGACTCAGAAAGCACCAAACCCTACCTATCAAAAGGCAGCACTGCAGATATTAAACCAATACATCTTAGAGAATACCAATACATCTCACTGGGGGAAAGAGAACAAGTGGGACTATCAAACAGAAACTGCATGAGCAGAATACCTCAGCTTGGTTACACAGAACATAGACCATCACCACACAAAGAACAAGGGATCACAATTTAGAAATAGGAAGATAGTAATTAAACTGGGAACCCCAAAAGCCAAACATGAAATGTACAACACTGGAGAAATAAAACTATAAAGTAATTTCCTCTTGCACTAAACAAAAACACAAATATGTTAGCAATACACACTTCCCAGACCAGACATATTCCAGTTAATAAATTCAAAATAAAAAGTGTTTTTCTACCTTCTGTTTGGGCATTTTATTTTTCAGTTGCAATTGCTTCAGTCACTTTCTTCTGGTTTCTTTGTGTCTTCTGTGAGCTATCCATTTGTCCTTTCTTCTCTTTTAGATGTTTTCCATTCTCTCTCTATATCTGCTTTAACATACTGATCGTTTCCCTTTTGCTCTTTCCCCCATTTCTTTCCTTATTCCTTTATCATCCACTCAAATTTCACCCTTCCATTCTCAATCCCCTCCCAATACCCGGCCCATTGTAGACTTCTGTTCCACACAAAATATATTTTCCCCCTCTCCATTCTCATTCCCCATCCCCATCCCTTCTAGACCTCCCCCCAAATCAGCTCCCTTATAGTTCTAGACCCACCCAGCTTCGGCTCCCTTCCAGTCCCATTCTCCCATACCCCCACATCAGCCCATTTCCTGTCCTTTTCTAGCCCATCACTCATTTGCAGTCCAAGCTCCCCCCCATCAGCCCTTTTCCAGTCCTATTCCAGCTCCTCATCAGCCAATTTCCAATCCTAGCCCCCTCGTCAGCCCACTTCCAGTCCTATTCCACCCCCATCAGCCCATTTCCAGTCCTATTCCAGCTCTTCATCAGCCCATTTCCAGTCCTAACCCCACATATGCTCTTTTCCAGTTCCATTCCAGCCCCCCATCAGCCCATTTCCAGTCCTATTCCAGCTCTTCATCAGCCCATTTCCAGTGCTAGCCCTCCCATCACAGCCCATTTCCAGTCCTAGCCCCCCCTAATCACAGCCCATTTCCAGTCCAAGTCCCCCATCACAAACTCTTTCCAGTCCTACCCCCCCACCATTACAACCCATTTGCAGTCCTAGACCCCCATCAAAGCACATTTCCAGTCCATGTTCCCCCCCCCACCATAGCCCATTTTCAGTCCAAGTTCCCCCCAACCATCACAGCCCATTTCCAGTCCTAGACCCCCCCCCCCCATCACAGCCCATTTGCAGTCCTGGCCCCCCCACCACATCCCATCAAGTCCTTGACCTCCCCCCCCCCCCCTCACGGCTGTCTGAGGGGCTTCAGAGGGAGCCAGGGAAGCCCGTGCGAGGTCCCGGCTCCCTCTGTACAACCACCAGTGTGAAGATTTTTTTCCCTCACGCTGGAGGCTGTTTGTGTGAAGCTGTGAATGCTGGGAAAGGTTAAAGGGCATTGCCTTTAACCTTTCCCAGCAATCCCGACTTCACACAAACAGCCGCCAGCGTGAAAGAAAAGGATCTTCACGCTGGCAGTTGTACAGAGGGAGCCGGGGCCTCGCGCGGGCTTCACCGGCTCCCTCTGAAGCCGCCAGGTGTGCCATAATGGTGTTCGCACGGGGCCCCCTGAAGACGGGCCCTGTGCAGACAACATTATCGCATAATGGACGGGCTGGCCCTGATTGATTGTACACTGCTTTGATGTTATGAAGGGCAGTATATCAAATGTAATAAACATAAACATAAACATATTCTACCACTGATTGACCCTGTGCTCTCCACCTCTCCCCTTCCAGCACCTCTCCTGCCCTGTGCCCTCCACCACTCTACTCATCCCAGTTCATCACCCTGCCCTGTGCCCTCCACTTCACCCCTCCCAATGCCTCTCCCTGACCTGTGCCCTCCACCTCCCCCTCCCTTCCTCCCAGGGTCTTTTCCTGACCTCTGCCTTCCACCTCACTCTCTTCCATCACCCTCCCCTGGCCTGTACCTGTCCACTTGCTTTCCTCCCTTCCAGCCCAGGGCTCCTCCTGCTCCACCCTCACATCTCCCCTCCATTCCTCCACAGCACGCATGTCTTGTCCATGGGGCTTCATCCTCTCTTTTATCTCCCCTCCTCCAGGGTCTCCATATACTCCACTATCTCTTCCTCCTCCAGGACATGCTTCTCCTCCACCATCTGGCCCTCGGGCTGTGTCTCCCCCACTTCTAGCCATACCCCTATTGCCTCCTGAGGTTCCTCCACCTCTACCATGGGCTCACACACATCCAGCTGGGTGCTCTCTGCTCTCTCACTTCCAGGGCTTAGGGACACCTCCATGACCCTCAGCTCCACCTTTTGCTCCTGCTCATCCTCCCCTCCAATGGGGTGAGGCTGTATAGCACTATCAGGCTACAAGGGCTTTTTGTGGCCTTGCTGCTTGCCCTGTTGTTGCTGGGGCTTGAGGGGATGTCTTCCTGAGGTACAGTCACCTCTTCCTCCTCCTCCTGCTCCTCTGTCACCTTGGGTGCTGGTGGTGGGGATTTCTCCTCTGGCTCAGCTGTATGTGGAAGACAAAGAGGTGCCCTTTACCTTTTGCTACAGAAATGCATGAATGCTAGTTTGGAGGATAACAGCCTGGTTAGACAGTGCTTAATGGTCCGTGCTTGTATATGGCTGATGTGTAGCAGACACATCTGGGTCAAACCCTTCTTTGGACACCTGGGACACTTTCCATGGGTCTGTTGGTGTATTGTATCTTGTAGGTGTGGTTGTGCTCATGGGTGATTCGCCGATCATTGCATGGACAACTGGCATCATAGCCACATTGGACATGCAGATGGGGCTGGTCCAAGGAACATTGGGACTGAATCACACTTGGCTGCTTGACCCAATGCAACCCTGCATGGCACAGGTATTGTCCTGGCAGTGGGAGGTGAGGGTGTTGCCAGGGTTGGGAGTGGTCTGGTTGCTTGCATCCCAGAAGGGGGGGGGGGGGCTAGGCTGGCATGTGACACATTACATGTTGATGACAACTCTTGCCAGTGTCACCATGGGTGGTAGGTTCATTGTCAGGAGAAGTGCAGACCTAGGGGGTACCAGTTCCAGGGAATATGGTGAGTGATTGCTGATAGATGCAGCTGCTGAAGAGGGGGACACTGGCTGTGGGGCAGTAGAGGTACTTCGGGGTGCTGATTTGGCTGGTCGGGTTACATTAAGATGGTGCACTTCCGCCACTGGGTAGTCCACTGGTGTCAGGACAAGGTGAGACTGCAGTTGTTTGAGGAGGGCAGGGGAAATCCTATCTGTGTTCAGCGGTGGGTGACAATGTGGGGATATGCATATATCTTGGCAGCTAACATAGGCAGTTTCCCAGGAGTGACCATTTTAGGGGGTTTTGGGTGGGTGTTCATTCCTTGTATCAGCTCTATAGTGCTCATAGACCTGATTGGGCAAGTAGCATCTCGCCCAATGTGTCCCCACCTTGCACCAGGCCCATGCACTGCACCACTCCTATGACATGCCAGCTACTGTTACAGCAAAGCAGCTTGTGCATTCCCTGGGGCTTATTCATAGTTTTCATATGGGCCTATGTTGCTTTCTGTGTTGCTGCTCATCTCTATCTTCACTCTATCATGTTTGTGGACTGTGCATCTCGGGGGCCACTCACTGGTGGGACAAACCTTTCCCTCACTGTCCTTCTGTGTTTTGCCACCTCCTGACTATCACCTCAACACTGGGCTGCTCCATATGCCTTGGACACTGTACCATTGTCTGTGGGTCACACTCCATCTCTGGCCTTATGGCTTCTCTACAGGGCATGACTGCAGGCTGGGTTCTCCACTGTCGCTGGGGTGTGCATATGTTCCCCTCCCTCTTGTGCCATACATGTGTATCTCCTAACAGATTCTGTGACCTAGAGGTACTGTGTCCCTGGTTTGGGTTTTTTTCTCAGCTCTGCTAGGTACTACAGGTCTGTGACATCTCTGTGTACAGGACTGCATGTTACTAGTGGCCCCATGTTGTGGCATGAGGGATGGTGGTGCTGGTCATGGACATCTGGTGTTTGTGTGTACCTGTCTCTCAACTGACCTTTCTCACAGTGGCATCACTCACCTTGCCCCCACAACAATCCAGTGGCATATCCAGAAGACTAGTCCTGACTGATATGTGTCTGTTTCCCGGAGAATGAGGAAGCATCTTTGTAGAGTTGACACACATACACCTGCATTAGGACTCATGTTCTGCTTTGCGGACAGAGCTAACAGGGCAGCACACACAGTTTCCTGTTACACCTACTTGGCACCCACAAATTCATGTGACTGGGTGGGGTCTGGGATCCCATTGACCCCCATAGTGCTTGTTTGGGGACGTTTCTACTGCTTACATTGCCTAGGCTCCTTGTCCAGCCAGCTACACTTACTATGTGTGCATCCTTTCCTGGATACTTCTTCTAGTTGTGGATTATACTTTGCTTGCTGCTGTTATTGGGGGAGGTGTGACCTATTGGTTAGTGCAGTGGCTTGGACACCATTGGACATGGGTTATTTCCAGGATGTCACTCCTTGGGGCCTTGGAGAGGCCTGTTAACCATCAATTGACTCAGTGAGATCCGCGTTCTAAAGTACAGTCCCACATCGCAGTGTAGCACTTTGGCCAAGGGGATGTGGCACTGTGAACACACCTGCAGGATATGTGGCTTTCACCTCTTGGTCTTGCATGTATAGCTGTGTTATTGTGTTGCCTGTCTGCATGTCCCTCTACATATAGGTGGTGTGCCCACCAAATGTGAAGGTGTAGCCTAGAGGCCAGAGCTACTGCTGTCTACAAGAACACAGTAGGTTTGACTTCCATAGCTGGTCTTTGGGGTTTAGCCCCATCAATTCACCCTCTTTTTGCCTCCGTGGTGTGAGTCTGAAATCAACTTCCAGTCATATATTTTCATGCAAGCATGATCTGCTTATCATATGCACCTGTGAGGCAGACGTTTACAATTTCTACGGCATGTTCTCATGTTTGACCCAGCAGCACATCTCCCTTCAGCCTTCTTTTTACCACACTGTGTGTCCCTGAGCTTGTGCTACCTTTCCTCATGTCTGATTCCTTCCATCTCTTTTACCATCTATTGTCCTCTTCCCCATCCCCAGTCAGATTCCCATGTTTCCTTCTTGCTTTGTGACAGCATGATTTGCAACCACTGCAGAATTTCTCTTAGGCAATGGCATAGCATAATGGACTGCCCTGCCAGCTGGGCTGAAGGGTCCTGGGTTCAATTCCCACTACTGTGAGGTGTATGTTTGGTGCTTTCCATTCATGCTCACTGGCATCACTGCATGCAGTTTATTTACATTTTTGGGTGATGTGTGGTTTCACATTGGGGTGTCAGAGCAGGTTGCACTCAGGTGTACTATGATGATGTATGCTCATGGCTCCCACAGTCCCTGCTTCACAGCTGTCCCTCGGTATCTTTTTTTGTGTTCTGCACTGTGTCAACAGGCTGTTGTGATCTGGGCAGTTGGCTGTTCATTTTCTCACTGCCACCCAGAGTTTCAGTGGGCAATCCTTTCCTTGGTGGCCTCGCATTGGCCAGCAGCACACACTTGGCAGTGTGTTTTTTATTGCTGCACACATGGACATTTATTTTTATTTTATTTATTTATTTATCTATTTCTTCTATACCGCCCCTTCCAGAGATCAGGGGCGGTTTACATGGAACAAGTAAACAAATTTGCATACTAATGTATACATTACATGGAACAGAGAATTTTTAACTTTATACAGATAATAGTTATTATATTACACGGAACAGAGATTTATAACATTGTAACTTTAGACAAATAACTGTGCATTAATTGTCGGAACTATATACATTTTATATACATTAATACGTTTCTGTATCGTAGTGTTGATCAGAATTTTTCTACCTTTTTACAGGTAGTCAGAGTTTTCTACCTTTCATATGTGTGTGTGTGGAGGAATTTATTTCCTTTTTTTTTCATCTCTTGAGAGTATTTTGGGGTGTATGTGGTGGGAGTATGTGGTGGGTGTATTTGTGTGGGTAGTTGAGTGTGATTTTAGGGCTTTGTGTTTGAGTGTTTGGGGATGGTGTGCGGTTGGACTTGGGGGTATGGGATTTCATAGTGTTCGGAGAAAAGGTATGTCTTGAGTTCCTTTCTAAATTGGGTGAGGTCTTTTATGATCCGAAGGTTTATTGGGAGATTATTCCAGAGCATGGGGGCAGTGAATGAGAAGGCTCTGGTGCTGGTGGATTTTTTAGTTTTTTTGAATGAATTTGGTATTTCAAGTGAGTGTGTTGCGTTTAGTCTGCGAGTTCTTGATTCTGATGGGGCATGTAATAGCATGGATAGATATGAGGGGGCGATGTTGTTCAGGAGTTTGAATGTGATTAGGAGGATTTTATATCTGATTCTGCTGTTTATAGGGAGCCAATGCAGTTCCAGCATTATTGGGGTTACATGGTCTACTAGGCGGGCTTTAGTGACTACTTTGGCACAGATGTTCTGGGCTCTTTGAAGTAGGTATGTACTTTTTTGTGGTAGGCCAATTAAGAGACTATTACAATAGTCAAAGTGTGGGGTGATGAGTGTGTTAACAACTGATCTAAAGTCATGGGTGTCAAGAAGGGGTCTTAGGTGTTGTATGGTTTTGAGTTTGTAGAATATGGTTTTTACCGTCTGTTTTATATGTGGTAGCATGGTGAGTGTATGGTCTATTATTACCCCTAGGTATTTTACCTCTTTTTTGACGGGTATAGTTGTATTTATGATTGAGATTGATGTTGGATAGGTGTCCTCAGTCACGGGTGATCTTGTTACGAACATTGCCTCAGTTTTTTTGAGGTTGATGCTAAGGTAGTTAGATTCCATCCAGGAGGTGGTCTCCACCATGCATTTTGATAGGGCATCGTAGGTAGGATTTTTGGTGGATATGGGGAGAGCAAGCATGATGTCATCAGCATAGATAAAGTGACTAATTTTGTGTTTTCTGAATATTTTTGTAATGGGTTGGAGGTACAGATTGAAAAGGAGGGCAGAAAGGGCGGATCCCTGCGGTATTCCTTGTCCTTGGGGGAAGGTTTCTGACACTTCCTGGTCTATTTGAACACGTATTAGTCTGTTTGTGATATAAGACTTAAACCAATTGAGTACTGTCCCACCTATTCCTAGATTTTCTAGTCTATTGATCAAAGTAAGATGGTTGATGTTGTCAAAGGCGGCAGAAATGTCTATGAAGAGGAGTAGGAAGCCTTGACTGCTATCATCTGTGCCTTTGATGAGGAAGTCTATTAGTGTAATTAGAAGGGTTTCTACACCGTGATAGGGGCGGAAGCCAAACTGGTGAGAGTCTAAGGGTTTGTGTTCATCGATATGGTCTTGTAATTGTAATTGGACGTTTTTTTTCTATTATTTTAGCTATAAATGGAATGCTGGCTATCGGTCGGTAAGAGTTTGGATCTTTTGGGTCAAGTTTATTGTTTTTTATTATTGGTCGAAGCGTTGTGAGTTTTAGGGCGTTGGGCATGATGCCCTGGACAAGGGATTGGTTCACCATTTGTTGGATGTTTTCAGCGAGTTCTTCCTTTGTGCATTTGATCCATGACACAGGACATGGGTCAAGTGGAGAAGTTGTGGTGTTGATAAGTGTTATGATCCTAAGAAGATGTTTTTGATCTATCGTGTGGAAGGAGGTCCATGTGTTATTAGATTCAGTGTTTGTAGGTAGCGTCATTGGTATGGTGTTGGATTTGCACTTTAGTTTTTCTGCAAAGTGGGTTGCTAAGGTCTGTATGCTTATAGCCGACTGTTTTGGCTCTTGGTTTTTAGCTTTTGTCAAAGTTTTTACGATTGCGAATAGTTCTCTGGGGCGGTTGATAGCCATGTTTATTACTTTGGAGTGGTAATCCTTTTTTGACTTGTTAATTGCATTTTTGTAATTGTTGAGGGTGGTCATATATTGGGATTTGTTTTCGTCAGATTTAGTTTTCCTCCATTTCTTTTCTTGTTTCCTCAATTGTTTTTTTATATTTGCTAGTTCTCTCGTGAACCATTTTTCTGTCTTTTTTACTTGTTTATGCATGGTATGTGTGGGGGTAGCTGCTTTCTGGACTGTTTGATTCCAGTGGTTTACAGCGGATTCAATGTCTGGGAGGTTTGTGTTGAGTATGGATAATACTTTGTCAAGGAAATTAGCTTTGTCAAAGTGTGTAAAACGTGATATGTGGGGTGATGAGTTTGTTGTGTTTAGTGTTGCTTGAGCTGGGAGGTGGAGTGTGATAAGGTAATGATCAGACCATGGTACCTCTGTTATAGTTGGAGGGGTATGTTGGTGTTGGTTATTAAGAAGGGAGGAGGGAAGGAAGATGAGATCTAAGGTGTTGCCTTTTATGTGGGTGGGAGCATGTATTATCTGAGTGTAACCCATTTGGGTCATGGCATCCATGAAATTGTCTGATTGAGAGTTATTCAGGGAAGGGAGATTCAAATCACCTAGGATTATGAGAGGTTTGTTTGGTGATGCTGTGCATGCAAGTTCTAAGATGGAGGAGAGGTTTTTTTGATCAGTTGAAGGGGGTCTATATATGAGAGTAAGTGCAAGGGTTCTATTTTCTATGTTGATGATGTCTATTCCATCTATATTGTTTAAGCATGTTAAGGTGAATTGTAGGTCTTTTTTAGCGAGTATGAGAGTGCCACCTCCTCTTTTTGCATCCCGATGGCAGCTGAATGTATCATATTGATGTGATGTTAACTGGTTTAGTAGTACGGTGTCTGTAGGAGTGAGCCATGTTTCAGTAATGCAGATGATTTCCGGGTTTGTGTCTTTTATCATGTCGTTGATGATTGGTATTTTATTTCGTATGGATCTAACGTTTATTAGGATGAGCTTTGTTTGGGTATCTATGTTGGTTGTGTTGTCGCTTAAACCAGTGTGTGGCTGGTGTTTTATTTGGATGAGTCTGCGATGGTGTCTGTTTGAGTCATTGCCTGAGTAATTATTGTGGGTGTGTGTAAAGGTTGAACAGTGTGGTGTGTTTTGGTGAGGATTGTGGTTAGTGATAATGTTGTTATATGGGTTTCTGTAATGATTATGTATGATAGGGATATGATTGTAGGGGTTTTGATTGGTTTTGTACGAGTAGATGTGTTGAGTTAGGAGAGTTATTAGAATGAGAGTGAGTGGGAGGTTTACCTGTCTTGTGGGAGACATTGTGTATATATTTTGGTGGGCAAAGGAACTCTGAGAACGGGGCTCTGGGAATGGGGACTCGTGGAAGTGTCTGTGTATTGATGGTATATAGCTGTCTGTGACAGTTTTTGATGATCTGGGTGACTACTGGCAATAGTAGATGACTAATAGGATATACTCTATAGTGTTGTAGCTACTGGTTTACAAATAACAATACAATAGTATATGTGCTACAGATGACAATATAACAATATATCAATATCTGAGAGGAAGGTGAGAGAACTAGTTACTGTTAACAATTAGCTACTAGTAATAATACAATGTGTGATTAATTGCTGTCAGCAGTATAGAGGTTTATATAAGAATCAAGTAATATAATTAGCTACTAACGGTATATGGAATCAAGTAGAATTAATCTTCTATCATGGAAGACCCTGGATAAGGTGTTGTAATAGCTATAATTCTAGTATCAATTGGTGGTAGCTATAATTCAAGAAAGCTAGAGTATGGGTAGAGATACAGCAGTATTTTGCGGTTTTGAGGAGATTTTCAGCTTAGGCAGGGTAATTGAGGGACTGCTACTGAAAACAGTTTTATAGATGAGACAGCTACTGGCAACAGTATTGTTACAGTATTATACATGTAATATAAATGAGACAGCTACTGGCAACAGTATTGTTACAGTATTATACATGTAATATAAATGAGACAGCTACTGGCAACAGTATTTCTACAGTATTATACATGTAATATAAATGAGACAGCTACTGGCAACAGTATTACAAATGTAATGGCTGATTGGTAACAGTAATATGAAACTGTTACTGACAGCTGCTACTGACAACAGTAATGTAAGAAAGCTAAGAAAGGGGAAAAGTCAGCTGGATAAAGTTTGTGAAGGGTATACTTGCTGTGATTGAAGTTCTGTGGAGGAGGTGAAGTACGCGATCTCGACCCTCTAGGGGAGCTCAGCTGTACTTGGGTGTAGATGCTGGACTCAGTGTTGATTGTTTCTTCATTGTATCATAAGTATTGGAGTCTTAGGCGTCTTAGCCTAGGGGTCGTGCCTCGATTGCACGGTGGTGATAGATGCTAGTCGTGACTACACAGGAGCTCTTTTCTGAATGGACGTGACCTCTGCGTTTGCTGCTTTAGTGGTAGTTCTTGGTGTAGGGAGAGGGATTCACATTCAAAGATCTCTTTTGTGAATGCAGGTTTTCAGAGTGGCTGGTGCTTCGGTTACTTGTCTCCGGGCGGAGAGAGGGTTCTCCTCAGATGAATTTGTTAGGATATAGCTTTTTGCTTATCGTGCCCCGCCTAAGGGCCACGCCAAAGGGCCCTCTTGCGAGGCCCTCAGGCGCGGGCCCGCAAGGCGCGGGCGCCGCTTGCCGGTGGCGTTTCTTATGTGCGCCGCTGTGACCTCCCACAGCCCTCGATTGGGCTGGAGTTCAGGAGCGGGAAATCGCTGCTCGTGCTGGGCTCTACCCCGACCGGGGAGCTTCCTAAGATGGCTGCAGCAGCTGGAGAGGCTGTCTCCTGCCGGCGGCGTTTCTTATGTGCGCCGCTGTGACCTTCCACAGCCCTCGATTGGGCTGGAGTTCAGGAGCGGGAAATCGCTGCTCGTGCTGGGCTCTACCCCGACCGGGGAGCTTCCTAAGATGGCTGCAGCAGCTGGAGAGGCTGTCTCCTGCCAGCGGCGTTTCTTATGTGCGCCGCTGTGACCTCCCACAGCCCTCGATTGGGCTGGAGTTCAGGAGCGGGAAATCGCTGCTCGTACTGGGCTCTACCCCGACCGGGGAGCTTCCTAAGATGGCTGCAGCAGCTGGAGAGGCTGTCTCCTGCCGGCGGCGCTTCTTATGTGCGCCGCTGTGACCTCCCACAGCCCTCGATTGGGCTGGAGTTCAGGAGCGGGAAATCGCTGCTCGTGCTGGGCTCTACCCCGACCGGGGAGCTTCCTAAGATGGCTGCAGCATCTATCTCATTGCCCTTCTCAGGCCTTCCTAAAGGGTCTAATGCTTTCTTGTACCCATCTTTTGATGTCCTTTTTTGCCGATGTTGCTATCTGACCTTCAGTTGTGCATAAGCAGGCATGACGATCCATTTTTGCATGGTATGTGGGACCTCCTTATTCACTGCACATCACTGCCCTTGCTGGTCTCTGTCCCTCAGTTTGTGCCTGGCAGGGTTCTGTCTGGTCCTGTGTGCTTCCATTCTGTTCCTGCATTTCTTATGTGTCCCAGGGACAGTGCACACTCCTTTTCTAGCTGTACCTTGCATGCTTCTATGTGTGTGCAATGTTTAGGCCCCCTACGGTGCAGCCAGCCTTCTGCACCCTATTCTCATGATTTTTCTGCCATATTTATACTTACTGTGCTAGGCTGCTGTGGATCCTCTCAAATCCCCTGCTGGCTGCTGCCTGTGCAGATCTTTGGTGCCCTCTTGGGAGCAGCACACCTTCATTTTCTATCACAAGCCTGCACAGCTGGGTCTCCTTCTATCACAAGCTGGGTCTCCTTCTCACAGAAATTAGACTGCCTGATAGCCATGTTCATAGATGTGCACTACGGATTTCCTGTTTCCTGTTCCATGTACTGGCTCGGGAGGGGGGGGAATCCAAACATACACATGGATATCTGTGGCAACAGTGGACACAGGGCCCATGTTTTGCATGATGGACACGAGTTTGACAGTTTGCATGACTGACACAAGTTAGACATTTTGGGATGCAGACACTGTTTAACGGTTTGCGCCATGCATGTTTCTGCCTCGGTTCTTGTTTCAAGAGTGTCCCTGGGCACACGGATATAGAATACACATCAAGATGTGCACATCTATTATTTACATGTGCATGTTTGGGAATGGCGTGCATGTTTAGGAATGGCGCTCTTAGATATTGCTGTTACTAATCATTCCAAAATTTCAAGATTGGCATACCCTCCATGCCACCAACCAGGACCAGCCTGACCATTGTGCGAGAATGTTGACCACACAAGGGGTCATGCCTCGGGAGGCACGTGCCTGCCTTACCAGCTTCAGAGGGAGACAGGGAGGCCCAAAGCCCAGTGGCCCAGTTCACCTCTGCACAACTGCAGGAGTGAAGAGCGGCATTTTCCTTCACTCCCATGGCTGTTAACTTGCAGCCCGCTGGTGCATTGAGTGCCAGGAGGATAAATGGGGGCATTTCCACTCACTGCACTGGCAGATAGCAAGTTAACGGCCGCAGGAATGAAGGAAAATGCCATTCTTCATTTCCGCGGTTATGCAGAGTTGAGCCAGGACACCGGACTTCAGGCCTCCATGGCTGATCAAGCAGGCACGGGGCTCTTCTTGTGTGGGGCAATATAGGGGATGGGAGGGGAGGGGAGGGATGGAGGAGGAGGAGAGAGCTGCAGATCCTGGAAGGATAGCGGGGGCTAGAAATGGAAATGGGCTAATGGGGGGGGGGGCAGCTGCTGGACCTGGAAGAAGATTGGGGGCTAGGACTGAAAATGGCCTGATGCGGGGGGATGGGAGAATGGGACTGGAAGAGAGCAGATGTTGGGAGTATCTGAAGCTAGAAGGGAGCTGCTGCTGCTGGGGAAGGATTAGAAGGGGATGGGGTTGGGTCTAGTAAGAGGGGAAAAATGAAGCTGGGGGAGTGAGGTGGAGAGGGGGGACAGATATGTGCAGGAGAGAAGAAAAATCTATGATTGGCTGAGAATTGGGAAAATAAATGAGGATTGTGGATAGAGGGGTGAAATTTGAGTGGATGAAAAAGGAGTAAAAAATAAATGGAGGAAAGAGCAAAAGGGGAAAGATCAGTATTTTAGAGAAGATGTAGAGAGAGAATGGAAAAAAAAACCTGAAGAGAGAAGAAAGGCAAATGGACAGCAGACAAAGGAGAATAAGTAGAAGACATGAAGAAAGCAGAAGAAAGTGATTGCAGCAATTGCAACTGAAAAATAAAATGCCCAAAGGTAGAAAAATACTATTTTATTTTGAATTTATTAACTGGAATATGTCAGCTTTAGGAAATGTACATTGCTAACGTCTTTGCATTTTGTTTAGTACAAGAAGAAATTCATTTTTTAGTTTTATTTTTCCAGTGTTGTTGTACATTCCAAGTTTGCTTTTGGGGTTCCCAGTTTAATTAATGTCTTCTTATTTCTAAATTGTGATCCCTTGTTCTATGTTTGATGATGGTCTATGTTCAGCATGTGTAATCAATTTATTCATGTAGTTTCTATCTGACAGTCCCACTTGTTTTCTTTCCCCAGTAGGAGATGTATTGATATTCTCTGAGATGTATTTGATAAATATATGCAGTGTTGCTTTTTGATAGGCAGGGTTTGGTGCTTTGTGAATTCTAGCAGTGTTGTTATGATACAATGGGTTTGCTATGGGTTCTAAATTAGCAGGGTTTATAGCACTTCCTAATGTGCCTGGCAGTTGGCACTGGAGTATAGTAATGTAGAAATCTAGTAGTCTGGGGCGGAGCCTGATGTCCAGCGGGATGGTCGCATAACGCTGAGGCTCCCGAGAGGCCTACTCAGAATCCTGAATTAACACCGGACATTTTTGAATTTCTGCTCTGATCTTACCGGGTCACATTGGTGAGATGGCGGGGACCAAACCTACGCGCCTGGAATTTGGATCTCCAGCGGCTACTCACGGCAAACGCTCCAAAACTGAACCCCCGTCCCCGCAGAAGGGGCTGGCTCTATGCGAGGGCCCCGAAATGCAGCAGGAGATCCTCGCAGAGATCAGAGGGGTTAAAGACCTCGTGCAATCAAACGGGGAAGCACTCCGAGCGCTGCGGGAAGACCTTGGTGTATTGCAAGGCAGGCTAGAGGGGCTCTCCTCGCGTCAGGACAAAATGGAGAGCATATTAGACTCCCATGCGGTCCGGCTGTCCAAACTCGACAAAGTAGAACGTCAGGTGCGGGCCTTGCAGAAAGAAGTGGAAGATGGCAATAATAGAGCGCGCCGCAACAACCTACGACTAGTGGGCATACCGGAGGGAGCGGAATCGGGAGACATGAAGGAGTTTCTATATAAAATCCTCCCTTCTCTGCTCCAAATCACCTTTACCAAAGAATTGGAGATCGATCGCGCTCATCGTGTACCCACCAACATAACGCTCAACAGGAAGACTCCGCGGCCTATCATCTTTCGACTTTTGAGATATCAACAAGTGGAGCAAATTCTCAGCGCCTCCCGGGCAAAGGGCCACATGGAGTTTGAGAGCCATAAGATCTCCTTCTATCCTGACTTGGCTAAACCCACGGTTGATCGCCGAAAGCGCTTTCTGGAATTCCGGCCGAGGCTTCAACAATTACAAGCACGCTATGGCCTGATGTACCGGCCAAGCTCCGAGTCACGCTTCACAATCAGACAAGAACATTTGAGGACCCTGATCTACTAGCGGAGTTTTTGGATGCTAAAGAAGCCGACTTGATGCGCTGATTTCCAGAGTGTTCCTACCAGCGTTCTCATATCCGCTGTACCCGCCATTTTGGATTTGCCACGGTTCAGCAAAGAGTCTGGCGAGGGCGGTTTGTTGCCTTATTTTGATGATATTGGTGACCCGACTCCATCTACCCAGAGTAGCTTCGATGAATATCAGAGACAGTGTTAATTATGGACTCTGGTGTTTCTTTCTTTTTTTTTCATGTCTTTATCCTCCTCTCTTGGGCCTCCTCCCGCAGACATATGGTCGCCATATTCATTGGGGGTTTTGCTTCTTCTCTAAGTTACTTTGATACAAGCTTTTCAATATGGGGTGTATTGGCCAGCATACTTGGTGATTTTGTCATTGCTGTACAGATTCTGCTTCTGTTGTATGTTTTCAAGCGCCCTTACCTAAAATGTCTCTTACTGATTGATGGCACCATGTAAGATTTTATCATTGAACGTAAAAGGCATCAATAATCCGATAAAACGGAAGAAAATCCTGAGCTATCTAAGTCATGAAGCTGCGGACCTGATTTTCCTCCAAGAAACGCATTTAAATTCGAAGGAAACTCTTAAACTCAATGTTAAACCTTACATGGTGGCCGCCTATTCCCCAGCCGTTTCTAAGAAATGTGGGGTTGCCATACTGGTTAGGAAATCTCTGCATGCTACTATCATTGCGACTAGCTCAGATACAGCTGGCAGATGGTCCAGGGCTCACCTCAAGATAGGTAACCTGGAAGTTACATGTATATGCCTTTATGCTCCTAATGTTGATGACCCTGCCTTTTTTGCTACCGTTGCTCAGGTTGCGCAGGCCTCTGCTAATACTTCATTGATAATCGGGGGGGATTTCAATTTAGTTCTTGATCCCCTGATTGACAAACAGCCGCCTAGGACGAGCGGTCCCCCCAAGAGTCACACTACGCTTACCTCTATGATCAAAGATCTTGCTTTAGTCGATCTATGGAGGTTACTACACCCCAATGAGCTTGACTTTACCTTCTTCTCTTCCCCTCATAAATCCCAGTCTCGCATAGATTTCTTTCTCATATCAAAACTGTTAGTTCCACAGGTAGACACTGCAAAGATTCACTCCCAACATATCTCAGATCACGCTGCTATTTCTTTTCAATTACACACCACTGCGCCCCAGGGGAATTCGGGGGCCTGGTTCTTTGATAGAGCTCTATTAACTCAACCAGAGTTCCAGTTAGAAATTCGAGCAGCCATACAGGACTACTTTCACTTTAATCTACCCCAGGATACTGCAAATTGGGCTTGGTGGGAGGGTTTTAAAGCGGCCATTCGGGCAACGATCACTAGTTATCAAATTCGCCTGCGGAAACAGCGTAAACAGCAGCTCCTTATACTAGACCAACAAATCAAAGCAGGCGAACGAGTTCTAACTTCACGTAATGACCCATGCGTCTTAGTTCGCTTACAGCGTCTCCGTTTTCAATATAATGCAATCCTCTCAACTGCAGCTTCTCAGAGTATTGCACTTCAGCAAGGGACATACTACCGTGAAAGCAACCGAGCCGGTCGACTTTTAGCCAACGCCTTGAAAGGTCAAAAAGAAGCCAAACGCGTAGCGGCCCTTCGCGCCCCACAGGGAGGGGACATACTGACCACAGACTCCGATATCGTAGAACTTTTTCGGGATTTCTATACCCGTCTATATCAATCTGAATGTGAGTTCTCATCCGAGACCTTCGAGCGCTTGTTTTCTGGTATACAGCGGCCGACCCTTTCTGAAGCTGATAGGGATGCGCTGGATGAACCCTTCTCTACTTCAGAGATCCATTTTGCCCTAAAACGAACAGCCTCGGGTCGAGCCGCTGGGCCTGATGGTCTCCCGACAGAATTCTACAGAACGTTCAGTGCAGATTTAGTTCCCTACTTAAAACTTTACTTTACTGCCCTTGCGGTAGATACATCCTCTTTGGGATCCTTTTCTGCAGCTAATGTGGTAGTTTTTGAGAAAGAAGGCAGAGACCCGCTGCTAACCGCCAACTACCGTCCAATCTCCCTACTTAATGCCGATTATAAGATCTTCGCAACGATCTTGGCCACTCGGCTATCTGACAGGATGGCCACCTTAGTCCATCCCGACCAATGTGGTTTTATACCCGGCCGCTCCACCGCTGACAATGCTCGGACCTTGTGCCATGTGCTATTCAGTGCTGCCAATTTAGACCACCCATGGGTGGGTCTTTCTCTAGATGCTGAAAAAGCCTTTGATCGTTTGGAATGGCCCTTCTTATTTGCAGTTCTCCGATGGTATGGCTTTGGGGAGGGCTTCCTCCGATACCTCCAAGTCATGTATTCTCAACCCGTTGCCAGTATTTGTGTAAATGCCATTAAGTCTCGGCCTTTTAATCTTCAAAGAGGCACGCGTCAAGGTTGCCCCCTATCACCAATGCTCTTTGATCTAGCTCTTGAACCCCTCGCCCTCCGTATTAGACAGTCCGCACGTATTCGAGGTGTCCCCTTCAGTCACAGAGAGATTAAACTCTCTGCATATGCAGATGACCTTATGCTCTTTGTATCCCTTGATTCGGTCCCGGCTGTCTTGGACCTGATTGACGGATACTCGCAATTATCGGGCTATAAAATAAACTGGACCAAATCCGTAGCATTCCCACTGAACCGCTGGGTACATGAGGCTGACATGCAGGCCTTTCCTTTCCTTTGGCAATCCCGCATGGTGAAATATCTTGGCGTCCACTACTGTTCTCCTTTAGAAGACACTATTAGTTTTAATGCCAAGGAGGTAGTCTCCAAAGTCCGTGAGCTCACAAATCGGTGGTCTCCCTTATCCCTTACATGGTGGGGCCGCCTAGAAACCGTCAAAATGATGATAGTCCCCAAAGTGAACTATATTTTAGAAATGCTGCCCTGTTTCCTCCCGCTACATACCTACAAAGACATAGAGGGCCTTCTCGTCCGTTATCTCTGGCAGGGAAAACCACCAAGAGTAGCTAAACAAAAACTACAGTCTGTGAAGGAACTAGGGGGTACCCGCTTTCCTGATTTTCTTAGATATCATCAAGCCTTCCTACTCAAACAAGGTGCCCGATGGCTTGCTGCATCAACAGACAACAGACCAGTTTGGCTTGACATTGAAGAGGAGCTAAGTAGCCCAATTCCGTTGACCCATCTCCCCGGCATGTCCCATCAAGTAGACACACGCCATCCCCCAATGATTGTCGATACTCTTGCAGCCTTTAACACTCTCATTCGGTCACTGGGTCCCACTGTTTGTCCTCTAGACAGACTCCCGCTGTGGAATAACCCCAGAATTCAAGTCCTAAATAAAACGATCGCATGGAAACCCTGGTACTCTAGGGGGATCTGGACACCCCAACAACTCTTCTCTGCAGCTCGTTGGAAGACCTTTTCTGATTTACAAAAGGAATTTGCGTTGCCAGCGAAACATTACTTTCAATTGATGCAGCTCCAACACTGCCTCAAAAGTGCTCAAATCCTGCCGCCCTCTGCCCCTACTGAGGACGGGCTATTAGAACTAATTCACTCTTTTAGTAGTACGCATGGGGTAGCCTCTAACTTCTATAAATTATTATGTCAGGGTACCGATACTGCTACCTGTAGAGCTCAACAAGCCTGGGAACGCGAACTGCACACCACTTTAACCCCTGCGCAATGGAGCGTTTTCTGGTGCAAAGTGGTGCGGGTTTCCAGATCTGCCTCTGTAACCCAAACTCTCTTCTTTTTTGCACACAGATGCTTTTATACTCCAGAAAGAATAGCTAAATGGAACACAACTGCTAGGGACCAGTGTTGGTCTTGCCATACTGCTGTGGGAACCCTCGCTCATGTTCTTTATGAATGTCCTCAACTGCAGGTTTACTGGGGGCGGGTCTGGGGTCGTATTCAATCTATCTTACACCTCCATGAGCCTCTTTCTTGGAAGATTGTGGGACTCCGCTCAGTGGCGGAGGTCCCCTCTCTTCCTAAGAGGGGTCGCTTTCTCCTTGATTTCATGCTGGGTATAGCCATATGTTTAATCACGAGGAATTGGAAGGATAGCTCTCGAATTACTGCCAATGAATGGTGGAACCTCGTCTGCTTATATAGTAAATATGAGCAGATATCTCGGAGAGCTATTCCCCATATCCAAACTCACTTTCGCCTGTCTAAATGGCAGATGCTCAATGCTTATGTACACTCTGCTCATTGCTCAGACATGTCTGCTTAATGTATACTTATCATGTTTCAGATCACCGTTCGGTTTTGTACCATAATAATGTCAGTACACGCCCGTTTTCGGGAATGATTAGTTTCTAGAGAAGAAGCAGGGGGGAGGGGGGTGGTAGGGGTTTACTTTGGTGTATGTATCACATTTTATGTATGTATTTGTCTTTTAAGCTGTATGTCTTCCTTTCCTTTGTTGTTATAAAACGTAAATAAAGCATTAAAAAAAAAAGAAATCTAGTAGTCTTTCTTTGTCCTCACTGCCCATGCAAATGGTATTCAGACACTCATTAGGAGGCATGTTTACTTAAAGTTAATGCACGTTCACAAATGTTAATGAGTGCTAAGTGCAGCAACACCCATTTATTTCTATTGGTGCATTGGCACTTAATGCACATTAATATTTAGTAAACATGCCTCTAAGTCATTGCCAGAACATAAAAGAGGCTTGTGAAAGGCTCCTTTGAAATTTTAGATGGGCAACAAATACATTTTAAAATAAAATAAATGTATGCAAATGAGGCCATGCAATGAGTCTCCACAAATGGCATCACTCTTGAGACACCCCTGCCGCCTATGATTTGAATATCCTCTATTCAGAATCTCCCCCACTGCACTACTAGTCCCTATCCAACCCACCCTCCTTCCTTTGTTCAATAGGCTACTACCGCTCAAAAGTGGTGTCAGCCATGTTAAAGGGCCAGTAGCTTAAAACACTGGCCCTCTTTATAATTTCTGTTTCCTGATCAACCCAAGTTTCATTTTCTGACCTTCAGCTCCATGGAAACCCTTCCTGGATTTTTTTACCTTGTGAATCTTTTAACTCCTGCTCTTTAGAATTACTCCAAAGACCTTTCCTGTACCATGTTCTCATGCCAAAAATGTTGTGAAGCCATATAAATAAACTGGGTGACCTGGGGGTGGCTCAAAGGGTAGCCAACTGGATTCTAAGTTTTGTGACAGACACAGGCCCAGCCCAACCTTTAGGCCCAATTAGGCAGTTGCCTAGGTGGGAAATTCTGAGGGTGGTAAAGTGCATGGCAGTCAGAGCTAAACAATATTTTTTGACAGCTGAGAGGGGGGCTGTAAAGCTTAAGATCTGCCTAGGGGGCCAATACCTTGAACCAACTCTGGGACTGACCTTGGATGGATAGAAAATAGAGGGTGGTGTTAAATGGCATACACTCAAAAGAAAGAAAGATAAGTAGTAGAATGTCCCAATTGTTGATCCTGTAGTCAATTCTGTTCAATATCTTTGTTAGTGATATTAACAAGGGATAGTGGGGAAAATTTGCTTTTTTGCAGATGACATGAAGATCTGAAAATGAGAGGACACCCCGGAAGGAATAGTCAAAATAAGAAGTGATCCACAAAAACTTAGAGGCCTGGTCAAAGCCATGACAATTAATTTTTAATATGAAGAAATGCAGAGTTATGCAGCTCAGTTGCAGAAACCAAGGGAGAAGTATTCAATAGGAAGAGAGAGGCTGCTGTGGAGTAGGAGAGAGAGACTTTGGAGTGACAAGGTAGTGGCCAAGGCCAGAAGGATGCTAGGCTGTATAAAAAGGGGCATAACCAGCAGGAAATAGAGGGTGATAACTTCACTAATCAGGATATTATAAGGTCTGACCTGGAATACAATGTTCAGTTTTGGAAGCCATATCTCATGTACATAAAGAGGCGGAAGTTGGTTCAGAGGAAAGTTACTAAAATGGTAAGGTGTATGCCTAAGAGAGAAGAGACAGGGGAGATTTGGTATAGACCTTTAAATACTTGAAAGGTATTACGGAACAAACAAGCCTTTTTCGAATGAGAAGCTCTAGAACTAAAGGACATGAAATGAGGCTACACAGAAGTAGATTCAAAAGCAATATCAGGAAATATTTATTCATAGAAAGAGTGGTGGATGCCTGGAATGCCCTTCCAAAGAAGGTGATGGAAGCAAAAACAGTCCCGGAATTCAAAAAGGAATGGGATAAACACAATGGATCTCTAAAGAGCAAGAGGAAGATAACCAAGAATGGAGAACCTCAACTCAAAATAGATATGAAATGACTGTCTCTCTTCCTAAGAAACCATGGAGAAAGTAACCTGCACTGCATGGCACATATAAGCTTAGAAAAAAAGATCACTACATAGCATAGCTGTGGTAGTTGTACCTTGGGTGGGCTCCTTGGATGCACAGCAGGGGGCCTTAATGAGTTGCTGAAAGAATAAAATACTGCATAGTGCAGTTTGGATAGTTTTATGTCAGGACCATAGTTACAGCAAAACTGACAACCTGGCTGGTTACATTGTCAAGCCGAGGACTTAATCAAGTACAATATGTCTGAAGATAGTTGAAAATCAAAGGCATGGGAAAAGAAACCAGCATGGTACCACAGGTTCTACCCTCCCAGCTCTACTGGCCAGATTTGCGGGACCATTTTGGTCTTTGCTGTCATCCACTATGGGCCCATTTCTGAGATGTGGCTTGCGAAGCTGCCCCTATTCCCCCTCCGACTCTCCCTGCACAGCTAGAACTGTAGGACGGGGAGAGCAGGCATGGGTGGCAGAGGGTGGAATCTGGGTGGAGAGGGAGAGGGCCGAGGTGGCAAGACATACAGGCCAAATTCAGGTCATGGCCCTTTATGTCCTGCGAGGTCAGATCGAATAACCAGCATGAATTGGGTAAACAGGGCTAGACATCCTCCTCCCCCCCTCCCCGGAGCTGGGGCCGGGTGCAGGGAGCTCCCAGCTGCCCAGTCCTGGCTGGCCAGCCATGTGTCGAGCAATGGGGAAGAGGCGGGTCGGCACCACAGGATCCATGGGAGCCTGCAGGGATGACATGCATGCTGGACTGTCCTCGGGTGCAATTCTATATGCCACGGGGGCATTTAACCATTTTGCTCCCATGGTACAGAATCAGGTCCTAATGGGCCATCCTGCTCGGGCCTTATGGACTGCCCGGACGTGCCCCTTTCAGAATCGGACACTATGCTATTATGTCTAAGTTTCTTAAACATATTTTTTTTAGAATTCTGAATGGAATTGGACAACTCAAATCTGAATAGGTTGTTAATATCTGATAGTATAAGAGTAACTGGAAATTTGACACAAGGATTCAGATTTTTAACACTTTAAAAAGAGTTCCAGGATACTTTTCCCAGAACTTACAGGACTAGGATTGTCACACAAGAAAAGTCTCTTGAGTAAGTCTCTAGAGAAGGAATCAATAGATTCACAAGGCAAAAGATCAAAGAAGGGTTTTTCATGGATCTAAGGATTAGACAAACTTTGAGTCAATTAAAAAAAAGTAAACTAATCTTACAAGACACAGCTAAGTATAGGCTGGTTAGTGGCAGCCCCCCAAGAGATATAATAGATCCTCCTGGAAGACCAGGTCCTCTAGGCATATGCATTTGGGCTTATTTGAGAATTCATGAGCACTTAAAAACTAACCATACCTGCAAATTAGTTTGTACGCTCATCTATTGATTGGGTGCATGTTAATTCATAGTTACCCATTTGTTTAAGCAATTTGCATACATAGTAGGGATGCAATTACTAAGAATACAAAAAGGTTTTGGTTTGTTTGATGGTTTGTACCAATGAATAGTTACCTTTGACGTGAACATTTTCTGCATGTGTCTCTTCAGCATATAAGAAAAAATTCAGCGTTCAAGAGGAAATGTTTTTTTGCTTCATATCCTAGTGTGTATTTTGGACTAATTTTATTTATATTTTATTTATATTTATCTTTTATTTTGGGTCTCTGTTGTTATTTTATAAAAAAAATGTTTTTAGGTGAAATAGTATTGATTATTATGGGGTGAGTGCCAAAAGAACCTGCACATCCTGTGGGTGTTTGACATTTACGCGCATGTATCTGCTGTTTGCACATGCGTTGGCTCCTCTGCTTTCAACTTTACGCTGAGGTTTTGTGCACAGCTCATTTGCATACATGTCCTGCACTGCATACTGAGGAGGAAGTCTCCCACTATCACGCACTATGAAAACGGGTACACAGCTAAAAGAGTGCTACTTCAGCACTGGCTCTCTGCATCGGCCTGCTAATTTGTACCTGAGGCAATGGAGGGTTAAGTGGCTTGTCAAAGGCCACAAGTAGTGTCAGTAGGATTTGATTTTTAGTCTTTCCAGTTTCAGACTTCTGACTTAACCACTTCTCTATAGCTATGCAGTGAAAGTAAGCTGCAATAAAGGAACCCCAGAAGCTAATTGGGCAGCATCTGAATATTGCTACTGCCTGGTTAGTATCCTGCAAATTTGAGCAGCCCAGATATTAAATGCTGGGGCCAGATATGACCCTGGCATTGAATATCTGGGTTTCAAGTTTGGTGGAGGCCCCTATTTTTTTACATTAGCCTTTGCAAGTTAAGTATCATGATTCTGAGGCTGGATTATGGTTTTCTATTGACGGGTTATTTTCTGCGGTTGGGTTAGTGTTGAAATGTATTTGTATCAGCGAGTCATTAGCTCTTGTTTATTATGCATTTTATATTCATAGCCCTTAGCCAGTCAGCCAATGGGAGGCCAGCAGGCTAAGGGGGCAGACTGCGGTATTCAAAGGCGCTATCGAGCACTTACCGGTTAGCATCTTTCAGCCCATATACCCAGCGGTAACTCCTATCCAGATGCTTCTGCTAAATGTCCCGCTGATATTTTAGCATCACGGCATCCCTGAAAATCTCATACAGTTATTTCTAGGCAGGCGTAACTTTACCACAGAAATTTAGGTGATTATGCATAAGTTACAATCATAAGTTCTCCAATACCACAAATGCACCTCTTTTTCACCACGGGGAAGAAGTAAATGTGTATCGCATAAATGTACACATTAGTGTGGTGATTTTGTATGGTTGCTGTGGAAAGATATGCCTCTTGTATGCAAGCCCCTATTTTCTAGGACTTATCCCTGTGAATGGCACTACTGCACATTTTGGCTGATCGCTATTCTGTAAACTCCTGCAGAAATGCCCATCACACACAGGACTCAGTGTGTTCAGACCATAGGCACGGCCTAGAAGGATGAACATGCAGTAACTCTGGGCCCGATATGCTTCTGGGATGGCTATCAGCTGCTATGGAGTATAGCTGTTGACACCGACCTTTAACCCTGGATATTCAATGCCAGGGTCATATGCAGCCCTGGCATGCCGCCACACAGCCCACAGAAGCTAACCGGGCAGCCACTACCCAGTTAGTAACTGGTATCAACCCCAAATGGCCCTGCATTACACATGACACACCCTGATGATAAGCGGTTAGCATCAGGGTATGTAGCGGAGATCATCGGGGATATTCAGTGGCAATAACAGTACCACTGAATATCCCTCTAAGCGGCATTTACACGATTTATACGTCTGTAAACTATGTCAATGCCTTTGAATATCGGACCCTTTGTGTTCAGCCCATGCTCTATCCCATAGGTCAGTAGGGCAGGGAGGCACCTGTTTTCAGCTTATGAAATAAAAATACATATACTACTATGTGTTTTTACAAACTCTTAGCAGAATTCCTGCAGAAATAGCACCTAGATTGAAGGCACAGACATTATATCTGCTCTTGAGCAATTGTAAATGTTAGCACATACTTTACACACAGATGCAAGTGTTTTACAAAATACATGAGTAAATTACAACATAAGAACATAAGATATGCCATACTGGGTCAGACCAAAGCCCATCAAGCCCAGTATCCTGTTTCCAACAGTGGACAATCTAGGTCACAAGTACTTAGCATTTTCCCCAAAAGACAGACTCCACAATGCTTATATTGGGGCAAGCAGTGGATTTCCCCAGTCCTTCTTAATAATGGTTTATGGATCATTCCTCCAGGAACTTGTCCAAACCTTTTTTAAATCCAGCTACATTAACGGCTTTTACTATATCCTCTGTAGGATGTAGTGAAAAAATATTTTCCCTTATTAGTCTTAAATGGGTTACAATGTAGCTTCATTGCATACCCCCTAGTCTTTCTATATTTTGATGGCATAAACAATTGATCTAGGTTTACCTGTTCCACTGCATTCATTAATTTATAGATCTCTATCATATCTCCCCTCAGCCATCTTTTTTCCAGATTGAAGAGCCCTAACCTTTTTAGCAGCAGAAAACAGAATTGTACACAGTATTCAAGATACGGAAAGCAGAATTGTACACAGTATTCAAGATGCGGTCGCACCTTGGAACAATACAGAGGCATTATAATATCCTTTGTTTTATTCTCCATTCCTTTCCTTATGATTCCTAGCATTCTATTTGCTTTCTTGGCCGTTGCTGCACACTGGATGGAGGGTTTCAACATGTTATCCATGATGACACCTAAATCTTTTTCTTGGGTGATGGTTCCTAATGAAGAACCTTGCATCGTGAACCATAGTTTGGATTGTTTTTTTCCTAGTTGCATAACTTTGCTCTTGTCCACATTAAATTTCATCTGCCACTTGAACATCCAGTCTTTCAATTCATCAAGGTCCTCTTGCAATTTTTCACAATATTCTTGGGTTTTAACAACTTTGAATAATTTTGTGTCAGTTGCAAATTTGATTACCTCACTCATTATTCCCATTTCCAGGTCATTTACGAATATGTTAAAAAGCAGAGAACCCAGCACAGATCCCTGGGATACTCCACTATTCATGTTTTTCCATTGGGAAAATTGATCATTTAGCCCTACCCTCTGCTTTCTATATTTTAACCAATTCCTGATCCACAATAGTACACTGCCTCCTATCCCATGACTTTTTAATTTTGCCAAGAGTCTCTCATGAGGGGCCTTGTCAGAGGCTTTCTGAAAATCCAGATACACTATATCAACAGACTCACCTTTGTCTACCTGTCTATTCACATCTTCAAAAAGACAGAACAGATTAGTAAGACAAGACTTTCCTTGGCTAAAGCCATGTTGGCTGTCTCCCATTCAGCCATGACTTTGCCCAGAACCGGCCCAATGGTTTCTGCTGCCCTAGACAGCACCAATCGCCGCCACCCTGCTCCAGCGTCCAACTTCCCTTCCCTTCCCTCTCATCCTCATTTGGGGGTGCCAGCATCACAACCCCTCTACCATTGTAGATAAGAGCAGGTCTTGGGGCGGAAGGCCATGAGTGTGCATCTGCATGGGTATTTCAAGGTCCACTGCTGCAGCTGAAGGCTTGTTCTGATTCTGCTCTGTACAATGATAGAGGGGATCACAGTCCTGCCCACTGGAGTGTGTCTCCCTAGGCAACTGCCTAGTCTGCTTGGTGGGCAGGCTGGTCTGGTCCTGACTCTGCACATGCTTTGCCCTTACTCCTCCTCTGAGCATGCCTACGGTATAAGTACAGACCAGCCTGCACTGTGCATACCTTTTGGCGCAACCTAATTTTATAGAAGCCATTTTAAGCATGAAAAATCTTTTTGAAATTACATTCCACGAGGATAATATGAAAGTGGCTTTTGAGAAGATATAACAATGTTTTACATGCTCAGGTTGTTGTAGCTATTGTTAAGTAGGCAGTTATGAAATTAACCCAGCATCTACACACATAAAAATATATCCTAATAATGCCCCACCTTACTTATCTATTGCGTTTGAGGGGGTATGGGAGACCGGTACCTGTGTAATGAACATGTGCTTGCATACAAAAGTTCTGGAAGGAGGTGGGAGATGAAACTCACAAGATCACTGGCAGATCAGCTGGGTTTAAAAAAGATTTGGACAAGTTCTTAGAAAAAAGTCCATAAACCTTTGGGGAAAATCCACTGCTTAACCCTAAAATAAGCAGCATGGAATCTGTCTATCTTTTGGGAACCAGCCTGATCATTGTGACCTGTATTGGCCATTTTTGAAAAGAGGATACTGGGCTTGATTGACTTTTGGTCTGACCCAATATGGCATATCATATTTCCTTTTGCCTGATTCATGTTCTTAACCTAAGGGGTATGTTTACTAAACCGCGCACACGTGCGCGGCGCACAATAGCGTACGCTAATGATGCACTTAAGTGCTCTTAAGTTCCCCGCACGCATGCGCGTCACACTAACGGGCCCCCGCACACGTGCCCCTCACACTGACGGGGCCGCGCAAGTGTGCGGTGCGCTGATGTGCGATAGAGGCGTGGAAAGGCATTTCGAGGGTGGAGGAAGGCTCCCGAGGGGCGGGGGGACGGGGTCAATGGGTGGAGAGTGGGAGGGGAGAGGCTCCACACACAGGAGCGGGGCTGAATTTCAGCAGAAAAAATACCGCGAGTGAAACCCTCGCGTTAGAGCCGATTTAAAGGGAAGAGAAACCATTTACGTCAGCAATGTACAGCAGAACCGGGGAAACCTGAAAAACGTGAGCAGTGTGATAGATGTGCACAGAACAAAATAGCAAATATAAATTGAAAATGACCACAACAAATTCCAGAAAAATTATAATGCAGCAGGCCAATAGTGATATCAATGGGCAACATTAAAAAACACTCCCAGGAAAGCTCCAAAAAAAAATAAATGATTTTTGGAAGGGTCTACGCTCCGTAGACTCTTTCAAAAATCACTGCATTTTATTGGAGCTTTCCTGGGAGTGTTATTTATGTTGCCCATTGATATCACTATTGCCCAGCTTGGTTTTGGTTTGTTTCCCCTTTTTTGGAGGTCATTTTTGAGGTTTATTTGCACCTTTGTCCCCATACAAGGTAAACGAGCCCACAGTAAAACTGTGCAGAGCAGGGTGTCTGACTTGTGCGGCCAGGTTTCCTGTCTCCAGAGACTGCACTTTGCCTGTGGCCACAGTGTAGTGCAGAGGACACAACCAGTGCCTGTAGGACCAGAGGGTCACAGGTTCAAATCCCAGCTGGGGCTCCTGCCAACCCAGTCCCCCTAGTTTTACCCACCACTAAACAGTGATAGTACAGACACTCCTTTTTTGCAGAGAACATAAGCATGGTTCCAACACCTACATTTTACCCTACACCGCACACAAACCATAACAATGGGCATTACCTACAGCCGAGTCCCCCTAATTCAGTCCTGGAGTGCCACAACTCAGTCAGGTCATATGCTTTTTCCCAGATAAGGACATGTCTGCATGTTGGCGGAAGGGTACAGGTGGTAGAGGGGGCAGTGGCTGCAAACCACAGCAGACAGTGGCTTAGGCCTGCGCAGGCTGGCACGTCCACCACAACAGACAGGCTCTGTCGGATGTACAGTCATGGACTCCCCAGGGAACACAGCATATCTGTGGCAACACAGTGGTGCAGGAACAGAAAGTCACAGGTTCAAAGACCAGCTGGGGCTACTGCCAATCCAGTCCAAATATTTTTCCTACAACTAAACCATGATAGTAAGGACAAACCTTTATTGCTGAGAACATACGCATGGTTCATATGCCTATATTTTACCACACCAGACAGACACCATAAACAGCCGCATTACCTAGAGCAGAGTCTCCCAAATGCAGTCCTGGAGGGCCCCACACCATTCAGGATCCATGCTGCCTCTAATAAAGATGCCTGTGCTGCATATCTATGCACCACCCCCATGGTATGCTGATGTAGCTCATGCATATTTATGAGGGACAGCATGAAAACCCGAACACTGTTTGGAACACCAGGACTGGAGTTGGGACACTCTGCCGTAAAGCAGCAGCCAACAGGGCCAGACACACCCACACACACACCCACAGGCCCCATTGGCCAATGCCTCCTGGAGAGGCAGGACATTGGGCCCTGCCTGTGTCTCCCAATACCAGCAGTTGCATACCTTAGCAATGCCACCCTACACCTGGGTATATGGTACACAGCTATCAAATGTTTCCCATGATAACTGGCAGATTTCAATTCCTACGTTAAGCACCTTTTGCTCCCTGGGCTCCACCATAACAATCATTCTGATGTCTGCGGTGTGCGCTGCAGGTCTGGTCTCTGACAGTGTTTACCGCCCTGGGGAGTGACCACCAACAGTATTGCGTACCATATCCATGCCTGTACTGTGCCCAGGACTGGTGTGGTGGGTATGGCTGCTGGACTCCTCTATAGTAGCACAATGCTGGCATAGGTGTGGGGGTGGCTGTCTGCCTATCAAGTGTGTGGTGGCTGCAAACACCTTCCACAGCCCACACTGCCAGCAATGTTGCCAGTATTGGGCTGCCAATGTGCATAATGAGGAGCAAGGTACCATGGGTATAGGCCAGACAGGGTGGCCTGGCCAGGGTGCATCTGCACAGGGCATAGGGCACTGACTGGGACATTTTAGTGCCCGGCCACCACCTACACAGACAGGGTGACCTCAGTATGTCCTGCTGAGAGATCCCTCTCACCCTGACTGTGCAGTGACCACAGCATTTCTAGGCACCCCCATAGTGCTATCTAGTATTTCTCTCATGTGATAAATATGGGTTTCCTTTTGGGGACCAGCCACTGATTTATCTGCTTGCTGTGTATGCTGACATCCCAGTTCTGGGTGCATGCATCTCTACTGGGAACATGCACTGTGGACTAACTAGCACACTGTTTGCAGCTGGTATGTGTTGTGATGGAGCAGCTTGCAGAGTGCAGTGGTTGATGACTTGCTGCAGGAGAATATCAGATAGTGGTGGGGTGCAGCTCACCCTATCCAGGCCTAATATCTGTCTGCTATTGTGTCATGGATGTGTATAGAGCTGCAATGGAGGGGGGGGGGGGTTGTCTGCTCCTCAGGAGGACCAGGGTTGATGGACCCCTCTATTGCCACCTTTGCAGGGAGGTAGAATGTGGATCTATTGATGGGAGGCCCTGTTTGCCACCCTCAGCCCTGGAGGAGGAGGAGGAGGTGGTGCATGGTCCACCTGGGGGGTCCATAGGGGCTACACCTGATTAAGTCAGACAGAGATATCCAAGGTGTTTGTGCAGGAACTACCTATCTCACACACTAACACTTTGGACCTCGGGCATGGCCTCCTTCAGCCATGGAAGGTGTTGTGCCTCATTGAACCCTCAGGATGAGCACAGTACCCGCAGAATGTGATGGTGTGTAGCTACTCTGTGCCAGTAAAACACACGGTCAGTACCCCCTACCAGGCCGAGGTGGTGTGTGGGTGCACATGGTCACTTCCCTCTACTGGGCCGAGGTGCTGTGGGGGTGCATTGCCCATCTTGTGTTAATCTGTGGACAGCTGATTTGCATGTGCAGTGCATCATGGGTATGGGTGGGCTAACCCTATCCTGGTGACCACAGCAGACTGTCTGTATGGTGACATGCAGGCTCTCTGCAGCCAGCCAGAGGCTTGCTAGCATCTATAGAGCTGTAGCCCAATGGTTACTTCACAGCCTCTGAAGGCAGAGGTCATGGGTTCAAACCCACAGAGGGTTTTTTTTGATAGGGTTGTCCAAGGCATTTTTTTTAGTGTACATATTTTGATGCCAGCAAAAACACCCTTCAGCGTACTGTACCCATAAGGTGCCTCTGAGGGTGCTTTATAGGGCGCCCTATAGGGCACCTTATGGCTCCCGTCCATATAAGGTGCACTATACAATATCCTGTGACGCAACCTATAGGGTGCCCTATAGGGGACATTTTAGGGTGCTGTGGCAGACAGTGCAATTTCTAATGTGCCCTATGGAGTGCCTTATAGGGTGCCTTGTACGGCACCTTCCATTACGGCACGTGAGGGCGTGTTTGCTGGCAGCAATTAATAACCTAAAATTAAAGTGCTGCAGGACAAAATATGTACAATGCAAAGCTGATGTCACAGCCAGCCTTACGTATTAGTCACACTGGGGAGCAAACTCATGACCCCTGTATCAGCAGTCAGTGCCTTAACCATTGTGCTCCACTGCACCTACTTATGCTTTTCATTCCTTAAACTGCACAGTGCTGCCATAAAAAACAGTACACTGACCTTGCGGTACCTCATACGGCACCCTCTAAAGCGCCCTATAAGCAACATTCTAGGGTGCCTTGGCTGACAGTGCACTTTAAAATGTGCCTTATAGGGCACCTTATGTTAACACGCTTTGGGAGTGCATTTGCTAGTAGTGATAATTAAAATAAAAATAAAATGCCTCCTAAAGCAATCTTCCCCATAATACAAAATGCCTCAGCCAGCTTTGTTCATTGGGCACCTTGGGGGATTGAACCCCTGATCCCTGCACCATTAGTCAGTGTCTTAACCATTGTGCTGTGGCTCTGTTGCTATGATTGCACATCAGCGCGCCGCCTTATGCCGCCCAGTATTAAAAAGCCTCATAAAACGTTAGCGCACTGCCTTATGCCCATCAGCACGACGCCTTATACCTGCCATCATTTAAATGCCTCCTAAAATACTGCCTCTGCCAGCTATTTCTATTGGGCACTGTGGGGGATTGAACCCCTGATTCCTGCACCATTGGTAATTACCTTAACCATTGTGCTGTGGCTCTGCTTTTCTTATGGCACATCAGCGCGCTACTTATACCGCCCAGTATTATAATGCCTACATAAACATCAGTGCGCCGCCTTATGCCGCCCAGTATTAATATGCAGCCAATAACCTTAGTATGCTGCCCAGTATTTCTGGGCCTCATAAATTGATGTCTCAGCCAGCTGTCTTCATTGGGCACTGTAGCCCTGATCCTTGCACCATTGGTCAGTGTCTTAACCATTGTGCTGTGGCTCTGCTCTTTTTCTTGTACTTCAGCGTGCCCCTTATGCCTCCCATGCAGCTATCTCATGCGCTAAGGTGCGGGGTGCACATGGGCGCCACGCAGCTTAGCGCCTATGTAAATTCCGGCTTTTCTTTTTCAGGACGGAATGCCCACTCCTTATATGGCACACGCACACTACCGCGGCACGCACTTTACCGGGGTTTTAGTAAACATACCCCTAAGTAGCAACTCCTTTTAGTTTTTTGGGTTTTTTTCCTCATTTTTTCATATTTTTTCCTTTTGAAAGTTAAATGCAGTGCTATAGTTTACCTTAGCATCCTCTCTCCAATTATTAAGTCATTTTATAATCATCATTGACAAGTAGCCCAAAAAATGTTACCTCGGGCATCAAATCCTTTGTTCCATTAAAAACTAGGGGGCATGATTACTAAACAACACTAAGGGGTATGTTTACTAAAACCCCGGTAATGTGCGGGCCGCGCTAGTGTGCGGGTGCCATATAAGGAGTGGGCATTTCTTTCTGAAAAAGCAAAACCTGGATTTAAATATGCGCTAAGGTGCGCGGCACCCATGTGCGCGGCACCCATGTGCGCATCGCACATTAGTGCATGAGAAATCTGCGCGGGAGGCATAAGTGGCGCGCTGAGGTACAAGCAGAAAAGCAGAACCACAGCACAATGATTAAGACACTTACTAATGGTACAGGGATCAGGGGTCCAATCCCCCACAGTGCCCAATGAAGACGGCTGGCTGAGGCATTATTTTAGGAGGTATTTCAATATTGGGCGGCATAAGGTGGCGCGCTATTGCTTTAGGAGGCATTTTAATATTGGGCGGCATAAGGCAGCGCCCTGATGTGCAACCATAGGAACAGAACCACAGCACAATGGTTAAAACACTGACCAATGGTGTAGGGATCAGGAGTTCAATCCCCCACAATGCCCAATGAACAAGGCTGGCTGAGACATTACATATTATGGGGAAGATTGCTTTAGGAGGCATTTTATTTTTATTTTAATTATCACTACTAGCAAACGCACTCTCAAAGTGTGTTAACATAAGGCGCTCCATAAGGCACATTTTAAAGTGCACTGTCTGCCAAGGCACCCTAGAATGTTGCTTATAGGGCGCTTTATAGGGTGCCGTATGAGGCACCGCAAGGTCAGAGTACTGTTTTTGATGGCAGCACTGTGCAGTTTAAGGAATGAAAAGCATAAGTAGGTGCACTGACATGTAAGAAGGAGCAGCAGTGGAGCACAATGGTTAAGGCACTGACTACTGATACAGGGGTCATTAGTTTGCTCCCCAGTGTGCCTAATATGTAAGGCTGGCTGAGACATCAGCTTTGCAATGTACATTTTGTTTCCTGCAGCACTTTATTTTTATTTTATTAATTGCTGCCAGCAAACACGCCCTCACGTGCCGTAATTGAAGGTGCCATATAAGGCACCCTATAAGGCACTCCAAAGGGCACATTATAATGTGCACTGTCTGCCACGGCACCCTAAAATGTCCCCTATAGGGCACCCTATAAGTTGCATCACAGGATAATGTATAGTGCACCTTATATGGACGGGAACCATAAGGTGCCCTATCGGGCGCTCTATAAAGAGCCCTCAGAGGCACCTTATGGGTACAGTACGCTGAGGGTGTTTTTGCTGGCAGCAAAACTGTACATTAAAAAGAGATAATGCTTTGGGCAGCCATATCAAATAACCCCACTGTGGGTTTGAACCCATGACTTCTGGCTTTACAGGCTGTGAAATAACCATTGGGCTATTGCTCTATAGCTACTAGCTCTGACCTGGCTGGCTGCAGAAAGCCACACGTCACCACACAGACAGTCTGTTGTGGTCACCAGGATAGGGTTAGCCCACCCGTATCCATGATGCACTGCACATGCAAATCAGCTGTCCACAGATGAACACAAGATGGGGCATGCACCCTCACAACACCTCGGCCTGGTAGGGGGAACTGACCATGTGCATCCCCACAGCACCTCAGCCTTGTAGGGGGTACAGGCCATGTGTTTTACTGGCACAGAGTAGCTACACACCGTCACATTGTGCGGGTACTGTGCTCACCCTGATGGTGCGGTGAGGTGCCCAGCACCAGGTCCACAGCACCTTCCATGGCAGAAACAGGCCATGATGCAGGTCCAAAGCAGTGTTAATGTGTGCAATAGGTAGTTTCTGCATGAAACACCTTGGATATATTTGTCTGTCTCAGTCAGGTGTAGTTCCCATGGACCCCCAGGAGGATCTTGCACAACCACCCTCCCTCTCCAGGGATGAGGGCAGCAAACAGGGCCTCCCATCAACAGATCCACATTCTACCTCTCTGCAATGGTGGCAGTAGAGGGTACCATCAACCCTGGTCCTGCTGTGGAAAAGACACTCTTCAGGGCAGTCAATGCAGCTCTGTACATATTCCTAACCTAATAGCAGACAGACATTAGGCCTGTATATGCTAAGCTGCACCCCACCACTATTTGATATTCTCCTGCAGCAAGCCTTCAGCCACTGCACTCTGCAAGGCACACCATCAAGACACATACCAGCTGCAAAACATCTGCTAGCTAGTTCATAGTGCATGTTCCTGGTGGAAATGCATGCACCCAGAACTGGGATGGCAGCACACACAACAAGCAGATAAATCAGTGACTGGCCCCAAAATAAAACTCATAAATATCACATGACAAAAATGGTAGATAGCACTATGGGGGTGCCTAGCCATGCTGTTGTCACAGCACAGTCAGGGTGAGAGTGATCTCCCAGAAGGACATACTGAGGTCACCCTGTCTATGTAGGTAGTGGCCAGGCACTAAAATGTCCCAGTCAGTGCCCTATGCCCTGTGCAGATGCACCCTGGCCAGGCCACCCTGTCTGGGCTATACCCATGGTACCTTGCTCCTCATTATGCTCATTGGCAGGCCAATACTGGCAACAGTTCTGGCAGTGTGGGCTGTGGAAGGTGTTTGCAGCCACCACACACTGTATAGACCAGTGGTTCTGAACCAGTCCTCCTTGAACCCCTAGGCCAGTCGGGTGTTCAGGATAGCCCTAATGAATATGCATGAGTTATATATGCATTAGAGATATCCTGCCAACCTGGCTGGTTCGTGGCCCTCTAGGTCTGGATTTGGAGACCACCACCTTGCACATCTGTCATTTAAGATTGTGAGTGGGCAAGGTGCAGATCTCCAAGACATCAAAAAGGTTAGATAGAATTTGTCACATGCCTCTTTGCTTCTCACCACCACCAAAATATTGTCTATTAGACAACTTTTTGGTGGTGGTGAGAATTGAGAAGGCTTGTGGCACATTTTATCTACCCTTTTGATGTCTAGGACATCCGCCCAATATTAAAATGCCTCCTAAAGTAATGCCTCAGCCAGCCATTTTCATTGGGCACTGTGGGGGATTGAACTCCTGATCCCTGCCCCATTGGTAAGTATCTTAACCATTGTGCTGTGGCTCTGCTCTTCTGCTTGTACATCAGCGCGCCACTTATGCCTCCCGCGCAGCTTTCTCATGCGCTAATGTGCGGGGCGCACATGGGCGCTGCACACCTTAGCGCATATTTAAATCCCGGTTTTGCTTTTTCAGAAAGAAATGCCCACTCCTTATATGGCACCCGCACACTAGCGCGGCTCGCACATTACCGGGGTTTTAGTAAACATACCCCTAAGAGAGCAACTGACCACTATCAGCACCCGGTAGCGGTTAGAAGAGTAGAAAGTGCTGATAACAAGCCCCCACCCACCACTGCTGCATTGAGGCTCTCCACAGCATGAAAGGGAAAATTTCCAATGCCACTGCCCCTCCCAGCATTCATTGTCTCACTAGGTGAGGAGGATGGCACGGCAACTGCTCCCTGTTGTGGGGTGGCAAGGCTTAAGGCAGCGTCATGTGTGCTCATATGATGCTGTTCCTACTGCACTCTGATACATCCTCTCAGAGGGGGGGGCAGGAGTGTCATGAAGGACTAGAAAACGGGACTGTTACTTCTGGAGAGAGATCTGCGATTGTGAGTATATACGTCTGGGAATTTTCTGAAAGGAATTCTTTCTATTAAAGCTAATTAATCTGTGAACCCACTATTTTTTTGTTAAATCAGTCAGGGCCTAGTAGCAGCAGTTTAAGTTTAAATTTAAAACACAGAAGAGAGCTTTCTGGTTAAATTTGGAACCCAGCAGAGAGCTTGTAGTTTAAATTTAATAGTCACTTAGGGTCTAGCATCAGCAAAGTACTTTTAGTTTAAATTTAAAACACAGAAGAGAGCTTTCTGGTTAAATTTAGAACCCAGCAAAGAGCTTGTAGTTTAAATTTCATAATAAGTTAGAGCCTATCAGCAGCAAAGAGCTATAATTTAAATCAAATAAGAATATAGCTTACCTCAGCAGCACAGGATAGGATACTGTGTAGCAGCCCTCTTTTAATAAGTGTTATTAAGAGGATCTTGATAAATTGGAAGACTGGATGACACAAAACTATTTAAAGTTGTTAAAACCCAAGAGGATTGTGGAAAATTGCAAGAGGATCTTGATAAATTGGAAGACTGGGCGTCAAAATGGCAGATGAAATTTAATGTGGACATGTGCAAAGTTATGCACCTAGGGAAGAACAACCCAAACTATGGTTACACGATGCAAGGTTCCACATTGGGAACCACCACCCAGGAAAAAGATTTAGGCGTCATTGTGGATAGCATGTTAAAACCCTCGGCCCAGTGTACAGCGGCAGCCAAGAGATCAAATAGAATGCTAGGTATCATAAAGAAAGGAATGGAAAATAAAACAAAAGATATTATAATGCCTCTATATCGTTCCATGGTGAGACCGCACCTTGAATATTGTGTGCAGTTCTGGTCGCCGTATCTTAAAAAGTATATAACGTTATTAGAAAAGGTTCAGAGAAGAGCCACCAAAATGGTAAAGGGGATGGAAGGATACCCCTATGAAGAAAGGCTAAAAAGGTTAGGGCTCTTTAACCTGGAAAAGAGATGGCTAAGGGGAGATATGATAGAAGTCTATAAATTAATGAACGGAGTGGAACGGGTAAATGTAGATCGATTGTTTACATTATCAGAATATAGAAAGACTAGGGGACATGCAATGAAGCTACAAGGTAAACTATTTAAGACTAATAAAAGAAAATATTTTTTCACTCAACGTGTAATCAAACTCTGGAATTTGTTACCGGAGGATGTAGTAAAGGCAGTTAGTGTAGCTGGGTTTAAAAAAGGTTTGGACAAGTTCCTGGAGGAAAGATCCATAAACCATTATTAAGAAGGAACCCAGGATATCACTGCTTGACCCAGTACAAGCATTGTGGAACCTGTGTCTTTTGGGGAAACTGCTAGATACGTACGACCTAGATTGGCTACTGTTGGAAACAGGATACTGGGCTTGATGGACCTTGGTCTGACCCAGTATGGCATATCTTATGTTCTTATGTTCTTATGTCATGCCAGGACTACCCACAGGTGTTCTGCTTCCTCAAAGCCACCCACAGCACTGAAGCTGTGCCTTTCTTTCAGAGAGGGATGGTTTGAACCTACCCAATGTGGTCTGCCAATTATGAGATTATTCCAGGACTGACCCAAAAAGACACATCAGGAAATGGTTGCATTGATCACTCTGCTAGGTCACCCATGCCCTGGAATGTGTGTATATGTATCCTGTCCTACCCCACTGTCAGGACAGATCCTATATTTAAGACATGAACATCAGTTGAACCAGCACATATCAATGCAGTGCTACATACACACCTAACAAGATGTTCCTCTCCCACAGCTGTCTACCATACCCTGTCAGACAGGTATGACACAGAGCCTGCAGAGAGGTAGAGAGGCAGAGGCATGCCCCAGGTTATGCCCTCATGCAGCCTGACAATGACCCTATGGAGTGATGCACCATACTCCCACATGGCTCCTCTGTGGTTACTAACAAATGGCCACAGCCAGTGGATTCAGAGTGATATGTCCAGGTGTGTTAACATTATCCTACATTTCCATATCTGTATACGCAGGTGCAACCCTCCCCATCTTGTTCAGCATGCTCCTGACATTTGTCAGCCACATTGAGAAGCTGTGCCAACGCCTGCTAGATATCAAAGCGCGCTAATAGTGCCCACACACTGAGCAGGCCTTATCAAGCATGTGTGCATGCACCCACTCAGAGCAAGTTTTAGCAAAGTTCAGGCATTAAAGGAGCCCTAAGGAACCACTTACACCTCTTTTGGACTCTGGGGACATGTGTTTGTGGGTGTGTAGGTGTTCAGAGGACTGTGAGCTTTAGCAATGCACTGTGCATGCATGTGATACCCAGGCTTTATGTCTATGCATACAACATATTGTATAGTCAGTTATTCTGCATTTCTAAAAACTGTGTGATACGCCATTTAATGGTAGAAGGATAGTTGCAATCTGTGGGAGTCAATGGCTGACTAGCAGTGATAGTATACATCTTGGATCCAAAACTGTGACATTCAAATGCATTCCCATTTAAACAATCATCATGGCCTAACTCCCAAAATGACACTGCTGGTTTCACTGGAGTGAACTGGGGGGGAGGGGGGGGTGGAGGGATAGGCAGAAGGGGCACACCAGATCGTCCACTGGTAGGATGAGCCGTCCTCAGGCCAAATTCCGGCTACTGCAGGAACATTTTGTTCCCGTGGTCCAGAATCAGGTCCAAATGGTCCTATCTTGCCTGGGGCTATCAGGGTGACCCGGACGTGTCCCTCTTTGAATCTAGCTGTATGTGTGTAGAACTTATCTATCGAAGAGCACTTTACATTTATGTGCAGCTTGTATAGATGTATGGCTTTTATGTCTTTGGATCATAGCCACCTTATTTATTTATTTATTTATTTATTTTATTTATTTAACAGTTTTTATATACCGTCTTTCATCAATTCAAGACGGTTTACAGGTAACAAAAAAATGTAACAGCATGGCACTGCTGTTTTACATGGAACAGAACTTAGTTAACTTGAATTCTTATAATATGAGAATACAAGAACCATCAGTTGTTATATGCATATGTATCAGTTGTTATATGCATATGTATCAGGAAGACTGTATGGTGGTTAGAACAGCTGAGACAGCTGTGAAACCCAAATAGATGGTATTAGCCCTTCCCTGTGGCCCAGCAAATATATTTCATGCACACTACAGTGGTGGTTACCTGCATTTGTGAGGTCACATTGGGACAGCAAGGCTATACAGCTCCCTCATCTACCCCTCCATCTATCCTTCAGCCCATCCATCAGCATATATCCATTATATTCAATCATGTATTCACCTGCCAGCTGCTATACCTGGCCCACACTGTGGCATTTACTCACTGCGGCATATCACTCCCACCGTACCTGCAGCTGATGTGCAGGTTACCACTGCTGCCCTGGCATTCTTTCAATACCTATATCATGGCCATGGTGGCTACCCCATGGTACACTTCTACCCACTCCTATGCCACTCACTGCTACAGTCCATTTGCCTCCCACATTCTCCTCCCACTCACTGTCTCATATGTAAGGGACAAATGGATGTGACATGTTCATCTATTACCTTTGCTCCCATCCAACAGCTCAAATGTGACTTGCAGAAAGGCTGCCTTATCCCAACTTAAGGCAACCGGCCTTAGCGGGCATAAATATGCACACTGGGCACTCTTACTGCCCACTGTCCACTTAATGCCTGTCAACTAGCTGCTAATACCCTTAACGCTGGAACACCTATTCCCTATCCCATTCTTTAATACATGTAGGGACCCTTAATAGTGCCATCCACCACTCACAAATGCTGGACCTTTAGCTCCATTTAGTAACCATGCCCCTAGGTCTAAAATAGCTCCCCCTCTTGCCGGTTCTTGAACCATGAAGCAGTTATTTATTTCATCTAGGAACTTAACCTGCTTTTCATATCCCGACATAATGTTTATCTAGGGGCTGATCGCATTATATGCATGTCTTGGCTGCGGGTACGTCCAAATCGTAAAAGTGTCCAATTTAAACAAGATTCTACATTAGACACATATGCAGTTCTGGAATACGTAAATGCACGCTTTTGGCGCTGCACGTACAAAGCACTATGGAGTTTTGGAAAAGGCTATATGTGGCAAACGGTTTTGTATGTCCCTGTGCTCACCATATTCTGAAAGGTTAGATGTTCACGAACCCACCCATCTCTGCTTTAGACTCGCGAACAGCCACGCCTCCATGTAAAACGTTCATCTTCTAAGCTGCTCCACTCATGGACAGTGTTGAGCTGATGCACACCACACATGAATACTGATGATACAGGAATGGTAATGCAAACTAGACTATCTATACCAGTCTGTTGCAAGTCCCGAACACTGCAAAGATAGCACAGTGCACTCTACGATAGTTTAAAACTGGTAGAATGTGATTTGTTTAACATGATATATCAAAACATACATGGCAGTGGAAGACATCCTTAGTTATGCTTAGTTATGTTTGCATTGCTCATCTCTGAAAACAGTCTGTGCAATGCTCAGTATAGCCCTGAAGAAATCAGAAGAGGGTCTCTGTAGCAAAACATCACAACATATCCCTATCACTGATAAGAAGCCCACAGAATGGGACTATTCAACAGTGCAAACAGTGCTAATAAATATCCAAAAGCACCATCAAAGCTCTCCACAATTGTGCACATTTCTTGATACCTATGATGGTGTCCCTGGGTATGTCTTAGTGTTGTTTGCACTGTTAACTGCTCTCATTAGTGACAGGGATATGTTTGATGTTTCGCTATAGAGAACCTCTTCTGATTTAATTACCCCAGTCACACCTGCACCTGGTGACGCTGCAGTCATCCCTACGGACCAGATATCGGTCAGGCATTCTTATCCCCCCAGATTAGCGGATGTGCACAACTGATCTTCCTATGCAACCCTCAGACCACACACACACACACACACACATACTCTCACTTGTGGTCACAACTACCATCCTCTGCCAAAACTGTGCCCTGCGGCCATACACAAATGCTGTGAAGCCATGATGGCATGGCGTCTCAGGGCACAACAGCTGATCTGCATTATTCAGGCAAATACGATTCTGCCCCCTACCATCTCACATACCATCCCTATATCTATATTCACATTGTTCTGGACACTGGTATGTTAGGGAAGCCGAGAATAACCCCTTTGGCACAGGCAGCAAATTTCAGCATAGCCAGAATAAGGTCTACTGCAGTGCTTTATTGTTCTGTAGGGGTGTTTTCTATTGTTCCTTAACCGTACAAACTTCCCTTACCTGTGCATTCCATTCCATACAACTGCATTTTGTTCACTCCCAGACAGCAGACACATCAGTGCAGTACAGATGTGTCATGGCCATTCATCTCTGTGGGATATGTTGGGGATCAGAGCAGACTATTTCTAAGTCTTGGCCTTATTCCACGTTTCTGCATATATACCGTGGATGTCCGCGGGTAACACTGAAGATATTCACAGGCCTCCATGGAATATGCTTTATACATCTCTGTGGCTGGCCACACTCCTATTCTGCCCCTTCCCACCCACATTCAGAGATACCCGGGCTAGCACCGTGTACGTGCAGGTAGGCATATTCTCGGAATTCGGTTCTAGATGTATTCACAAGAAAAACATCTATCTCACACATCTAACAGGCTTATTTGTGGTTCACAATAACCCCCCTAGGTAATATTGAGATAATTGAAATCACTCATTGCTATTGTGTTGCCCAGATCTCTAATTTGTGTTAATGTTTCATCATTTGCATATTCTTTCTGGCTAGGCAGAAGATAGAATACCCCCATCATTATTCTCTTCCCATTCACACATGGAATTTCTATCCCTAATGTTTTCCAGGGGCAGAACTTTTATTCTGTTGAATCCAAAGATCTCTTTAACACATAGCACCACCCTCCACCGATCTTCTCCACTCTGTCATTGTGAAATAATTTATACCCTGGTAACACAGTGCCCCACTGCTTATCTGTCTTCCACTAGGTGTCTGAGAGGTTTATTATATCCAACTTTCTATTCAGTGCTATATATTCTAAGAGGCTTCTACTCAGCAGCAGCGGTCAGTATTTTTAAAGTGCTTGGTAGCTGCCACTTTAATTGGAAATGGATATTCAATGTTAGAGCTGAATATCAGGGTTACCACTATCTGGCAGGCCTTGTTAAATGGCTAAAGCCTTTTGAATATGCCCCCCCCCCCTATATTTTTCAGGCATCTAGTATTTCCTTACAGACATTTCAAAGTATGTTTTTTGTTTGTATATAAAACCTACTTAGCAGTTGAAGGGATAATTTTCATTCTTTCAACTCTGTCCGCTCTTTACTTAAAGGCACCCGTGCTGAATATTACTATTTGAGGGTTATTTACTAATGATTAGCATAAACCAACACCAAACATTGCAGTTAAATGATCCACTTTTTGACAGGGGTGTGGGAACACTAGTGGTACTTCAGTCATTTTCTCAGAGGTCCAGGAGCAATTTGTTGGTGGTGGTGTGTTTTCCATTTGTTGATTTTAACAATCAAGTATCAAAACATTATCAAATCACTCCATGCCTGGAATGTCTCATGTCTCAGCATCTACTCTCCCTCTGCCCCTGCACCAGTCACAACTGCCCCATCTACTCAGTCACTCAGCTTTCCTCCCTATCATAGCCTCCCATCCACCCACACACTGAGCACCACTGCCACACATAAGCCCCAACCCTTCACTCATTCATTCAGCTGCCATGCTATTGACAAACCCCCTATCTACTCACTCAGCTGTGACTGCCAATAATCCCCTAACAACTTGCTTAGCCCCCTGCTACTCATCTCCCAGTATCAACTAGATCACTCAGCCCCACTATCCACTAATAACAGCCCCACTCACTAACTCATTCAAATCATTAACCTCCTATCTACTTACTTACATACACACCCCACCCATGCCCTCTGTTGGCATAAATGAAGGCCGCGAAAGGTAGCGTCCAGAGCCGGCCGCCTGTAACTGGGCGGCTCGGGGAGACGCGGGAAGAGGGTTTGTGGCGGGGGGGGGGTGGGGGGGGATAGAGGACGCAGGGGTTTTTGTTTAAATCCATTGGCTCTCCCTGTGTATGGTGCGCGGGGGAGAGCCAATGAGAAGTCGAAGCCAGGGGCAGGGTAGGAGAGGCGCCGGACGGAGAGCCAGCCAGTCGGTGAAGCTTCGGGGAGCGGCGGACGCGCGGAGCGTGGCTGAGGAGCGGAGCGGCTTCAGTACCTGGGAAGGCAGCAGCGTCCCTCACACCGTCCAGCGTGTGGTTGACGGATCGTTGCGCCGCAGGACTCTGGAGCCCGCAGGCGGACGGTCTGCTTGGCGGCGGTGTGCGGAGCAGTCCAGGACACGTGGGGCGGATCGTGGCCCAGCGGAGGTGCGGCGGTCTGCTTGGAGGCGGTGTGCTGAGCGGTCCAGGACACGTGGCACGGATCGCGGCCCAGCAGAGGTGCGGCGGTATCAGGCAAGGCCCGATTGAAGGGGACTGGCTGTTACGATGGCCAGGGGGGGGTTGGCGGGTAGGGGAAGGGAGAGTGCTCGTGCTCGGGGGGCTGCCCGTCAGCACAAGGGCTCAGAAGGGCATAGTAGGCCGAAGGATGGCAGTGATGGCGGACAGCAATGTGTCCAAGGGGCAAAAGGAAGTGGGGGTAGACGGGGTGGGGGGAGAGGGAGGGGGAGAGGGGAGGGGGTATGGAAGGGGGCTTCCCTGGCTTCACGGGGGGATCGGGGAAAGGGTAGGCGCAGTGCTAGAGGAGGGTTGGCAGTGCCAGTGGACGGGGCGCAGGGGGCTGTTGCTGTGGGGGAAACAGGGGAAAGGCCAGACAGTCAGCCTGAGAGGTCTGGGCCTGAAGCTATGGGTCTACAAGACTCAGCGGGTCTTCAAGGGGCGGGGGTGTTGGGTGCTATGGGGGTAGGATGGTGGGGGGGTAGGGGTGGGGGGGGTGGACCCGGGGCAACGGCGGGGCAAGGGAGATGGCCTTACAGCCACCTGGGAAGCGGGGAAATAGCTGGGTACTCGGGGGAACAGCTAGGGGGACGGGGGGGGGGCTTGGCAGCATTGGCTGGGGGGTGGACAAGGTTCTTCTGGGGCGGACTGGTTAGGGGCTTGGCAGCCGGCATGGCCAGCTGTGGCCCCTCCCCCGTTTTTCTCTTTTATGTCCCCGCAGGTACCGGCGATGATCCCGTATGCAGCGATGCCAGGCGGCAGCGGACTGAGGGGACCGGAGCGGCAGATGCCTCCTAGCTCGGCGGGCATGGCGGAAGCAGCTGCGGCTCCTGAGCGGGTGGAGGGACCAGTAGCGTCAGGCGAGCCACTGGAGGGAACCGGGGGAGGGAGTGAGAAGGGGGCGGTCTTGGGGGGCAAGGCGCCGAAAAAACGGAAACATCGATATCGGCGGCGGCGCGGTTCGGATACTTCTTCCTCGTCTTCGTCTTCCACGGGGTTGGCGTCTTCGTCTGCGGGTGGGGACGGACCGGAAGTGGGCGGTTCGGAGGGTGGTATGGACGACGTGCGGGGGCGCGCTCCGTCTTTGGCGGTGTATTCTGAGTTATGGGAGGGGGTACCGAGAAAGTTGCGGCGTAGGATTAAAAAACGGCGCTATATTGATATCTTCCGGCTGCTGGAGGGGCGGAGGTGGTCCGGGGATAGCAAGAAGAAACGGAAGGAGTACGAGAAGGCGGGTCGCGTTAAGAAGTTCTCTAGAAATGTTGTGAACTGGACGCGAACCTTTTTACGGTTAGCTAGCGTGTGGGGGCATGCATTTCCGGATCAGTACGGTATGCTGTTGGCGTATGCGGACTCTATTCTCGAGGCGGCTCAGACGCATGAGGGTTGGTCGTGGTTAAACTACGACGAGAAGTTTCGGGACAAGATGGAGGAAAATAGTTTTTTGTCATGGGGTGCTCAGGATATTAACCTGTGGCTTACCCAGATGTCCGCAAAGCCAGGTGGAGGGATGACGGGGGGGAAGGTGGGAGTCGGGACGTCTGTGGGTCCCAGGCGGTCCTTTTGGCCAGCTGCCCCCGCCAGACAGCACAAGAGTGTCGTTACGGGGCCGGGGGACGTCTGTTGGCGGTACAATAAAACATCCTGCCCCTTCCCGGATTGCAAGTTCCGGCATGCCTGTTCCAGCTGTGGGGGGGAGCATCCGGCAGCAAGATGTGTTAAGAAGGGGACAGCCCAGCCTAGTGGGGCGGTCCTTAAGTAGTGGGACGGAATTCAGCCTGGCAGCCACCCCGATACGGTTAGACGCCTTACTCGTTCATCTCCGGTTGTACCCGCGACAGGGGGATAAGGAGGTGTTGGAGCGAGGTTTTCGGGAAGGTTTTGTGATCCCGGCAGAAGGGACGGTGGTGGTTGCTCAGTCGCGTAATTCGAATTCCGTTCGCTGCTGGGCTGCGCTGTTGAGAGAGAAGCTATCCAAGGGGCGGGAGGGGGGCGGATTGCGGGCCCCTTTGTGAATAAGCCGTTCCCGGACTTAGTAGTGTCTCCGTTGGGCATCATTCCCAAAAAAGAACAGGGAAAATTCCGTTTAATCCATAATCTCTCATTCCCGGAGGGAGCGTCGGTCAATGATCACATTCCACGTGATAGTTGTACGGTCCGGTACGCTTCGTTTGATCGAGCGGCGGAACTCGTGAGGACAGCAGGGGAGATGGCCTGGATGGCGAAAGTAGATATAGAATCGGCATTCCGGCTGTTGCTTGTGCACCCCACGAGCTTTCCATTGCTCGGCTTCTGCTTCGAGGGTCATTTCTATTTTGACAAATGTATGCCGATGGGATGCTCAGTGTCTTGCGCTTACTTCGAAAAATTCAGTTCCTTTTTGCATTGGGCTTTGGTAAAGGAGGTGGGGTGTGACGACTTTTTCTTTGTAGGCAATGAGTGGTCCGGGGACTGCAAGCGGCTGCTGGAGGGTTTCATCAGTTTGGCTCGGGAATTGGGGGTGCCTCTCGCTGAGAGTAAAACGGAAGGGCCGGCTAGGACGATCACGTTTCTGGGGATAGAGCTGGATTTGCGGGAAATGGTAGCGAGGCTGCCACATGCCAAAGTGGTGAAGCTGAGGGTATTAGTGGCCAATGCGATGGCTTCCAGGAAGTTGACGTTGAGAGAATTGCAGGCATTGCTAGGGTCCCTGAATTTTGCATGCCGGATCATACCGATGGGTAGGGTATTCCTGAGGAGGTTAGCAGAGGCGATGGCGGGGGTACGGAAGCCACACCATAGGATTCGGATGTCCCCAGTTATGAAAAAAGATTTACGGATATGGGACATATTTTTGCAGGAATTCAATGGCACTTCTGTGCTGATGGCGGCTGAGCTGTCGTCAAGGGACTTGCAGTTATTTTCGGATGCGGCTGGTGGGGCGGGTTTAGGCATATATTTTGCGGGAGCATGGTGTGCGGAAAGGTGGCCGCAGGCATGGCTGGACGCGGGTTTAGTCACCAATATTGCTTTTCTGGAGTTGTTTCCCATGCGCGTAGCTCTGGAATTGTGGCCGGATCGTTTGCGTAACAGGCGAGTACTATGGTGGTGCGACGAGGCAGTGGTGAACGTTGTTAACCAGTACAGTCCGAGATGTGTTCCAGTGGCGGAGCTAATGCGGGAGGTGGTATTGGCGTGTTTGCGGTTGAATGTGGTGATCAAAGCGCGGCATATTCCGGGATGTACTAATACTATAGAGGATGCTTTGTCTCGTTTTCAGTGGGACCGATTCCGGAGACTGGCCCCGAAGGCCGAAGAGCGTGGCCTGCGGGTCACAGAGCACTTGTGGAGGATTGGTCTGCAGAGATGCTGAGGTTATTGCGTGCTTCGGTGGCGCAAAGTACTTGGGCAGCGTACCTGACGGGCTGTGAGAAAGTGGAGGACTTCCTACGGGAGCGGGGATGGAGACTGGATGCGGTATCGGATTGGATGTTGGCAGGTTATGTTGCGGCTGCAAAAGAAAGAGGGTGGTCCAGGGCGGCGGTGCGTGCCCATGTAGCCGGGTTTGTGTTTTTTGCACGGGCGGCTGGGTGTTTACGGGAAGGGTGCGGGTTTGTAACTCAGAAATTGATGCGGGGGTGGAGCAGGTTGCGCCCTGCGTCCCGGGACTGCAGGCGTCCGATTACGCACGACCTGCTGGTGAAGTTATGTAGAGCGCTTCCGGGAGTGGCAGATTCGACCTACGAAACAAGGCTGTTCAAAGCGTTTTTTTGTCTAGCCTTCTTCGGGGCATTCCGTATGGGGGAATTAGTAGCGCACTCCAGGAAGGCGGGACAGGAGAGTGGGTTACAGCGCCCACATGTGCGGGTGGAGAATGGGCGGATCGGAGTGCTCTTAGCCCGTTCGAAGACCGACCAGCAAGGTCGGGGCCAGTGGGTGGTGCTGCAGGAGATGGAGGGCGTACCGACCTGTGCAGTGGCGGCACTGCGGGACTACTTGCAGGTCCGACCTGCTGCGGAGGGGGCGATCTTTATACATGAGGACGAGTGGCTGTTGACTCGTTTCCAGGTGTCTGCGGTGCTTCGAATGGCATTGCGGCAGGTGGGTGAGGTGTCGCATCAATTTGCTTCCCATTCCTTCCGCATAGGGGCAGCCACTAGCGCAGCGGCTGCGGGCTTGTCCGACCAGGAGGTGCAGCGCATTGGGCGATGGCACTCTAAAGCGTTTCGGGGATATGTGCGTATGGGAAGGGCGGGGGGGTTAGTGGGGGGGGGCTCATCATGTCTTTTCTTTTTGCAGATAGAGTTCGGGTTCCTCTTGGCTGCTGGCTGATCGGCCACTCCTATGTGCATTGGGCTGGCAGGAGAGCGGCGATTCGACCGGCGGGTGCGAATCTCGGACTCGATCCCTCTGCAGTGTTGGTTCGATGGCTGGGTGAGAGAGGCCTACGTTGGATGCAGCTGCACCCTTTGCTACGGCACCACAGGAGACTGCGGCAGGCACCAGACCTCATCTTACTTCACCTAGGAGGCAATGATCTGGCGACGTGGACCTGCCAGCAATTGATCAGAGCGGTGCAGCGAGATCTGGAAGAGGTCCAGCAGTTAATTCCGGGCGTCATCTTGATATGGTCGGACATTATACAGCGGCCTAGTTGTCGCAACCAGAGACGTTGGTCTCGCGGGCTTACAAAAATTAACAGGCAGATTGGCCGGTGGGTCTATGCACATGGGGGGTACCAAGTGCTTCATCCTTGGGTGGAGGTGGATTGTGCGGGATTATATGGTAGCGATGGGGTGCATTTGTCCCCGGTGGGGCTGGATTTGTTATTAAACGATTGGCAGGAGGCCCTGGAGTGGGTAGTGTTGAGAGATGCACGCTGGTCGCAGCTTTAGGGGGGGGCGGCGCGTGGTGAATAGGTTGCCCGCGCCGGTGGCGCGATCCCGGAGGTTCCGGGGTCTAGAGCCTTGGCTCAACTTGGGACGGGGGTGGGGTACCCCCGACCCGGAGAACCCCTGGGTGGGCTTTTGCTAATGATAAGGCGAAGTCGGGTGCCTGGAGGGGGAGAGAAGTGGGGAAAGCGGAGGCGGGCCCCACCTTGCAATAGACATGGCTGGTGAGGCCTCATTCCGTTGGGCTAAAACAATTATGGTTATTGGCTGTTTACTGTTATATGTTGTATTGGTTAATTAAAGCTGCGACCACGCGTTTGACCAAAAAGTTGGTGTGTGAGTATTTATGGAAGGGGGGGTGGTGTGGGGGAGGCAGAGCTAGGGCAGAGCCCTAGTCGAAGGTCTCGAGGGAGCGTCGAGTCCGGCCTGCTCCAGTTACAGCTCTGGGCATTGGCTACAGCATGCACTTTTCAACTTGTAATAATTGTACTCACCTTGCACATCTGAAGTTTAGATATTCTTTTGATGTTTTATCTCTTGGGTCCCAGAAATTGCATAAATTAGTCTGCCTGATCCAGGTCTGTGCTATCAAGAAGAAGAGAGATTTTGCTACAAAATTAGGTAGAAAAAAGTGAGTATACCTTTCTGTGTCTGCATTTTAATCACAATACGACCTAATGCTCTAGACTCTTTTATTAGCTGGAAGAAACTTTTACACTGCTGAGTCTAAACTGCTTCATCAATTTTCCATGATCCTTTTCATCTCAAACAGAAGATGCATTCTGATGAATTATTTTGTGCAATGCTCTCAGCAATCTTAAACAGGGGCAATTTTTAATGGATTCTCAATGTGTAAAAGGTTTTTCTCATGGAAGATAACTCATAACATTTGCATGGGTAGGGATGTGTAAAACGCTAGTGCAAAGAAACAAAACACCTTCTTTTACTGAATATATGTGAAGAGGCAGAGTTGTATTATGCATGTGCCTTGCAAAGCTTACACATACAAGCAGACAGTACATGCTTATATTTGCACCTGTCTCAGAGCAGCTGCAAACTTATGCAAAAGCATTTGTTAGGAGTATGTCCAGAGGGTGACTACTAAAATGGTTAAAAGGGAGAGGGGAGATAAGCCTGAAACATTTAAATGTTTTCATGGAATGAATTCACAGGACATGGTCCTCTTCTATTTGAAAGGAAGCTCTAGAATGAGGAATCATAGGATGAGTGTGAAAGTGGATAGATTCAGGAGTAATCAGAGGAAATATTCCTTTAGGGAAAAGCTGATGGATGCATGGAACGGCCTCCAAGTAGAGATAGTGGAGATGGGAACTATATCAAACTAATTCAAAAAAGCCTGAGACAAATACAGAGAATCTCGGTGAGAGGAAGGGATTGTAAAACAAATAGTTCTTTTGGATGGGCAGACTGAATAGACCCATATGGTCTTTATCTGCTATTATGTTCTTTGTTTCTGTGTTTCTATTGAGGATAATTCTGGGAGTCTATTTAATAAAGGTACATAACCATTTCTTTTGCCATGGTATATATTTTTATTTCTCTTTTCTGAATAAACATGTTTTGAACAAAAGATAGGAGCATTTTTACAATTTGTATAGGCTCCCTACTACAAAATTAACCCAAAGTTAAATCAAAACTGAATTTATGAAGCTCTTCTTTATGAGCAGAAAAGGTAAAAAGAAATTAGATTAATATCTAATGTAATTTTGGAAATGGACTGTGAAGGAAATTATAGCTGTTACTGACTGTGACACATATTCACATATCTTTGTCTATTTGCAAAGTTAAATTTGTATTTCCTTTATAATCCTTGCAACAAGAGCTCCTTGCTATACCACCCATGAAAACCATGCATAAAACAGATAGAAAGGTCTGTATTTTTTCAGTTGCAGGACCAGCCTTATGGAATACCTTACACAGAGAGTTGCATTTACAGACAGAATATCTAAAGTTTCACCAAGAAATAAAATACTTTCTGTTTTCATATATATGAAATTAATATAATATATATGCCTTGATATTGTGTGTCTACTTGCTATTATCCAATGTTTTCTCCCTAAAAATATTATCAATTCAGCAGACTATAAATGTTAAGAAGGACCACCACTGATATTTTTCCCCTTATTTAAAATAACAATTCAAAATGTTAAGTAAAAATCATATTTCCTTTATTAAAAATTAAAATGTAAAGTTTTATAAAGTAAATATAAAAAAATAAGCTATTTGCAAATAAAATATAATATCTATAACAAGAGAAACAAGTATGAACATAAATATTACATATTTAAGACAATATTGGTGGGAGTCCTTTTTAACATGTAGTGTGACTTTCCTTGCAATTTAAATCCTTTTCTTCTTACTGGTTAACTATAAAGGTTTTCAATTCTGTAAATAAATTACTATCTGATCCAGGTTTAATTGGATTTAATTAAAATGAAGGAGAGATTGAAACACTGTGAGCTGATATCAACTTTTGCAGTTGTTTTTTTTTCTATTAAATGCTGACTGTGGCGGTTGAATAAATCTGGTTGCTCAGCAACGATATCAGATGATGGCCGACACCATATATCAGGATTCAGTAATGATTGATACTGCTACCTGGATAGGAACGCTATTGAACCCACTATCCAGATAGCTAACCAAATAAAATTAGGAGAGTTTTTTGCTTTGCTAACTTTAGCTCTATAGTTACCCAGGGTAGCAGGATGAAAATTGCCACTAAACGGATAGCACTAGCCAGATGGTGGTACGGAGACAGCCAGAGGAAATATTCAGTGGTATTTTGCTCATAGTACCACTGAATAGCTTGCTGGCTAGCACTTATCTGGTTAGTAGGTGCATCTAACTGGATAAATGGTTTTTGAATATCAGCCCCATAGACACAAAATGGGAAAATCCTTTAGTGAACAGACCCCTGTGTGTGAGTAGATTTGCCATGAAAAGTAACGTGCATAATTGAAAAAATACAAAACTACTAATGTTACTTTTCCCCAACCCTAATACTTCCCTGAGAACACTTCCAGGGCACTACGATTACAAATTGATATTATAGAATAATGTACAATTGTACATGCTTTCACCCGCATATAGGGCAGGCAATTTTAAAGTAGGATTCGCATTTTATATTTCATGAATTTGACTTTCCTATTCTGAGCTCAAAGTTAGTTAATATTCACACAGCTGTAGTTATTTTCCTGTCCAAGCGGCTCACAATCTAGACTGCAGCAGAGGCAATGAAGGCTGAAGTGACTTGCCCAAGGTCACCAGGAGCATCAGTGGGAGATGCAGGGTCTGAACCCAGGCTTCCCTGCTTCTCACCAAACCACAAAGAGAGGAAATCCCCTCTGCAGATGAATCTAAGAGCCAAAAGAGCCAAGGGATCCCCTGACACTGACTACTTGCAATTGCCCAAACCAGTAAAACTACAATGAAAATCATAAAATAACTCTAATTGCAATATGTTTACATAAAAAGAAATCATAAGGGCCCATTTACTAAAGGGTGCTAGGGTGTTGTAATACCAAAGTTATGGTCCATTAGGTACAACAGCACCCTGTTAACTGTCAGGGGTATAGAAAACATTTCCCAGCCATTAACAAGGATCACTGTCCCCTAACAAAGGCTACATTGTCGCAGGTGCATTTAATTCCTCCTATTGAGATGGTGTTAGGTGAATCCGCACTAACTGCTTTGAGCTGACCATGTCACCTCTCCATCCCTGCCCCTCCCACTCATGGCCCTAAAGCAGAATGCACAGTAAGGCTGGGAATAGGCCCACGCTAATGGTCAAGGCCCCCTCTGGCTGGCAACAGATGTCCAACATGGGCTTTCAACGTGCAGACTGCCTACTAGCTCCCCTTACTAAATCTCACACTAACCTCCCATGTTCCTCCCACCAACTGCCCATTGCCCACATGATTCTGTACTACCTGGCTTGTGTGAGACTTTTAGAATGGGGCCCTGCACTAACTGCTAGTTCAGGGTGCTTACCGCATGCTGAATCCCTTGCTAATGGTAGTCACTCTCTAGTAAACATGCCAGCAATTGAAAAATGCTTAAATTGAAAAGGTTTTATCTTTCCAAACTAAAGATAAATACACCAGCTCCTGCAGTATTAAAAGCTTAATTGAGTAAAAGCAACATTAATCCTGAACCTAAAAATATTATACAGAAGGTTAAAAAGTGCACATCCAAACTGAAAGCCAATAGATTTAATGAAACTCAAATGAAAAATATGTAAAAATTAAGAAAACAGTTCAATACAAGCTTAGATCATGGCTTGAAAACACTGTCGGAGAAACTGTAGTCAGAGCAGAGCTGTCATTGGGAGTAAAGCCAGCAGTGGAGGACTTTAAATATACCTAGGATACCCAACATTTTTCAGGGCCACTACCCCAAGGCAATTCATAATTAAAACATCCAAATATCATAAAAAATATATTCAACCTGCGATGTATGTAAAGCTCATACATGAGCAAAATTATTTGCTACTTAAAGATCACAATTGTGGAACTCTTTTCCTTTCACATTACATCAAGAAAGTGATTTTGTGAAGTAAACGCTCTTCTGATTTAGAAACAAACAAACCAAAAAAGTGCTGATCCAAAAATAACAATTGTGAAAATATCAAATATAAATGTCTAATATGTTAGAATGTTTGTTGTGCATTTTTCACAATTGTTGTTTTTGGATCTGACCTTTTTTGGTTGTCATTGTTGTGATCTGGATCTCTGGGTTTTTTTTTTGGATATCTGTTTAGACATGCTTTTTATATTATGGTTTGGTTGTTCTTATGTAAGTGTTTTTATTGTTATTATATATGTTTTATTATGAACTGCCCAGGAGTGTAACAATGGGCATGTATACATTTCACAAATGAATGAAATGCTTGCTGCCATGGGTAAAATAATCCGGATGTTAGCGGCGATATCTGGATAGTGGGTGTCATAACATAAGATAAGAAGATAACATAAGAAATGCCATACTGGGTCAGACCAAGGTCCATCAAGCCCAATATTCTTTTTCCATCAGTGGCCAATTTAGGTCATAAGTACCTAGCAGTTTCCCCAAAAGACACAGGTTCCCGTGTCCCTTTTAATAATGATGTATGGACCTTTCCTCCAGGAACTTGTCCAAACCTTTTTTAAACCAAGCTACACTAACAGCTTTTACTACATTCTCCAGTAACAAATTCAAGAGTTTGATTACACGTTGAGTGAAAAAATATTTTCTCATTAGTCTTAAATAGGTTACCCTGAAGCTTCATTGCATGTCCCCTAGTCTTTTTTATTTTCTGATGATATAAACAATCGATCTACGTTTACCCGTTCCACTCCATTCATTAATTTAGAGACCTCTATCATATCTCCCCTCAGCCATCTCTTTTCCAGGTTGAAAAGCTCTAACCTTTTTAGCCTCTCTTCATAGTAGTATCCTTCCATCCCCTTTACCATTTTGGTCGCTCTTCTCTGTACCTTTTCTAATAAACTGGGTAACTTGGAGGCCCTTTCCCTCACCCTATATGTCACACCTTCTCACCCCCTGTGAGTTTTCCGCTATGCCCCCAACCCCACTGGCATAACAAAACATACACACACCAATTTTGGCACAACCTTTGGTTGCAGCTTTATTAACCAGATATAAACACTGGCCCACAACCCAGGACAAACATTTTCAACATATCAAATATAACCTCGCCCCTACTCCGGAAAATGCCCCCCACCAGCCATGTTATTAGCAAGGTGGTGCATCATCCTCCCCAATCCTGCCGCCTGCCTTGCCATGTTAGTAGCAAAGGTCGACTCCACTACTCTAGTCCGGGCCGAGACCCCCAACTGAGGTGTCTCGCCTCACCCAGGGGAGCACTTTGCTCCCCCCCAATGCGCCTTCATCTATTTAAGCCCCGCCATCTCGGCGAGCGCTATCTTTATACACCACCACCGACACAAGGTAGCCTACCTATCCTTGTGCCGCCCCCACCAACAAAGCTGCGACCAACAAACCCATCCAGTGCCTCCTGCCAATCATTTAACAACAAGTCTTATCCTATTGGAAACAGGTGCACCCCATCAGTGCGATATAAACCCGCACATTTTGTCTCCGCCCAAGGATGCTGCACCTGGACACGCCAGTCTGATGAACCCAGCGCCCAATCTGTCTGTTGACCTTAACCAGGCCTCTAGACCAACGACGCTGAGACTGGCTTGAAGGTCGTGGAATGATGCCTGACAAGACAATCACTGCACCAGGCAACAATTCCCGCAGCACAATGAGGTCTCATTGAACAGCATGGATAAGCTGTCTACAAGTCCAACCGGAAAGATTATTTCCACCCAGATGAATCACCACTCCTGCGGTCGCTGCCACTGTCCGGCTCTCCGCTGCAGAAACGGTAACAGCTGCCACCAGCGCATGCCACGCTCACCCATTCATATCAGCTGAATGCTGCAGGTCGCCAGGCCCAAGTGCAATCCGAGATGGCACGAGGTGGCCCTGTGCTCCGCCCAGTACACGTAGGAGTGACCTATGATCCACCACTCGCCTATATGGACACTATCTGTAACATCACCCAGCGGACTGCCACTAGCCTGAGACTGCAAAACAAACCAATTATATTAGTGCCCCCCCCCCACATTATCCCCCCCGATCTGCCCCAAACCCCCACCCCCAGCAGACCCCCTCCCTGCCAATCCGCTAAACGTAAACGCACAATTAACAAAACAGACTTAATACACCAAACCCAAAACCCCCACACGTGAGCTCCCTCACAACTTTTCCGGGCGAACGTATCCCACATAAGCACCCGAACGCCACCTGCCAATCCGCTGAATCACCTCCCCCTGGATCCAAGCTGCCGCCGCACTAGTGGCAGCCCCAATCTGGAAAGAATGCAAACAAACTGTTTCTCATCACACTCAAGCTGTCGCAATGCCAAGCGAAGTACCGCAGTGAACTGAAACTGCGTCGCAGGCTTACCGTCTTCGTGCAAAAACAAATAGCACGATGCCTTCGGCCGCCGACGCAAATACAAAAACATTTAAAACTACCCACCCACCTTTTCCAAACTGGTCAGTTTTAGAACGTTGGAGAAAAATGTGCACTTGAGTCGCTGTCAGGACCACATGTTTGAGGTTCAATCTCCCAAATGCATCCTTTTTTCCTGACCATGGTACAAGCGCACAAACGCAAAATGCACCAAAAAAGGCAGCGACTAACAGCACCCTAAATAACACAGACTTAAAATCAGATACCGCCACCACCGGCATCACCTCCCAGATACGCAAAAGCATAAGAACATAAGAACATAAGATATGCCATACTGGGTCAGACCAAGGTCCATCAAGCCCAGTATCCTGTTTCCAACAGTGGCCAATCTAGGTCATACGTACCTAGCAGTTTCCCCAAAAGACACAGGTTGCGCAATGCTTGTACTGGGTCAAGCATTGATATCCTGGGTCCCTTCTTAATAATGGTTTATGGACCTTTCCTCCAGGAACTTGTCCAAACCTTTTTTAAACCCATCTACACTAACAGCCTTTACTACATCCTCCGGTAACAAATTCCAGAGTTTGATTACATGTTGAGTGAAAAAATATTTTCTTTTATTAGTCTTAAATAGTTTACCCTGTAGCTTCATTGCATGTCCCCTAGTCTTTCTATATTCTGATAACGTGTAACCATAGTTTGGGTTGTTCTTCCCTAGGTGCATAACTTTGCACTTGTCCACATTATATTTCATCTGCCATTTTGATGCCCAGTCTTCTAATTTATCAAGAATCTCTTGCAATTTTCCACAATCCTCTTGGGATTTAACAACTTTAAATAGTTTTGTGTCATCTGCAAATTTGATAACCTCACTCGTTATTCCACGTTCCAGGTCATTTATGAATATGTCAAAAAGCAGCGGACCCAGCACAGATCCCTGGGGTACACCACTATTCACCTTTCTCCATTGGGAAAATTGGCCATTTAGCCCAACCCTCTGCTTTCTATCTCTTAACCAGTTCTTGATCCATAGTAGTACACTGCCTCCTATCCCATGACTCTTTAGTTTTGCCAAAAGTCTCTGATGAGGGACCTTGTCAAAGCCTTTCTGAAAGTCCAGATACACTATGGGGTATGTTTACTAAACTGCAGTAATCGTGAATAACACGCGTTATGTAACGTTAACGATCGTAAGCGCATCATAACGCGCGTTATGATGCGCTTACGATCGTTAACATTACATAATGCGCGTTAATCGCAGTTAACGATCGTAAACTCCCGCGGCACGGTAAAACACCGCAGAAGGTGGAGAGAGGGCGGAGAGAAGGGGTCAATGGGCGGAGAGTGGGCGGGGAGAAGCTAACGCGCTGATTTTCAGAGCTGAATTCCAACGCGAATGAAAACCTGCCGTTAAATGCACATTACAGGGGAGAGAAACGATTTCAGTGTCAGCAATGTACAGCTCAGGCAGGGAAACCCAAAAAAAGTGATAAGTGTGATACATGTGCACAGAACAAAAGGGCACATAAACACTGAAAATGACCCCAACAAACTGGAAAAAAAACATAATCAAGCTGGCCAATAGTGGTATCAATGAGAAACATCAACCCCCTCCCCCCCCAAGTAAGCTCCATAGAACAGATATAAATCGTGGAAGGGTCTATAATCAGTCCCCATACAAGGTGAATGATCCCACAGTGAAATAGCGCTGCTCAGGGTTTTCGCCACCATCGGACAGGGTTCCTATGGCGTGCACATGTCCCGCAACAGCAGGGCGGGCATGACAGAGCGGCAACTGGACAGATGCCGGAGAAGGGGATACAGAGGGCCGCAGGCGGCACATGCTGTGGTGCAGCTGGGCCACAGTGCGGACTAGGGTGATGCCTAGGTGGCCCATACGAATGCTGATGCAGCAGAGCAGCCAGACAGCAACTGCTGAAGGCCCAACATGGGCACGACTGTGTTTCCAACAGTGTCACAGGGGATAGTACCCAGCAGCTACCCCCAAGGGCACGGAACATTGGCAGGCGGTGCTGGGGGGAAGCGTGTACACCTATGTAGACACCCCTACCCCAGAACCCGCACCATAGGCAGCCGCCTACCTGCACACTGGATGGCCTGAGACTGCGCACCACCAGCACCACCAGCAGAAGGGCATGTCAGCATGGTGGCTGAGGGATACTGGTGGTGGAGGGGGCAGTGGCAGCTGCCCAGAGCAGACCGTGGCCTAGCCCTGTGTAGGTGGGTGCCGTGTACTGCAACAGATGGGCCCTGTCTGACAAACAGTCATGGTATCACCAAGGAATGAACTTTTCCGAACAGTATCCCAACTCCTTCGGACACCAACCCAGTTACAGGGGACGGGGTCGGGGCCGCGGATGGTTTCGCAAGGGGTCGGAAAGGTCCACAGAGAGATCCTATCAGGGTTAAAAGAGGACAACAATATTATTAATATTTCGGCATATGAATTATCCTTAGGTGAAATATCACTCCTTAATAAGGGTTTAACATTTGTGCCAATGAGGAAGTATGATCGCTTTGAGATACACATTGATCTATATAAATTCTTTCGGAAGATCCGGATAAAGAATTTCTTTGCCAATGTTGAATCGTTTAGTTCAGAACCGTCCGTGATTAAGGGTAAATCAAGATGGAATCCCCCTCCAGCACCTGACCCCCTTATTACATCTTTTGAAAGATTAGTTATGAAAGAGGTGAATCAGATTCCTATAGGGAAGAGACCCCCATATGATAATCTTTCTCCTGAAGAGCGGCAGGCATTGAGATCGTTACAAAATAATTCAGACATCATTATAAAACCAGCAGATAAGAGTGGGGCTATTGTTATCCTGGATAAAGGTCAATACCTTAATGAGATATATAGACAACTTAAGGATAGCACCTTTTATACACGGTTGGATAATGACCCTACACCTTCCTTGAAAGCCTCTATAGATAACCTCATTCTCATTGCATATGAAGGAGGATGGATTACTGCACAAGAGAAAGCCTTCCTGATGGTTGATCATCCCATTACTCCGACTATTTACATTCTTCTGAAGGTCCATAAGTCTCTCACTAATCCCCCAGGCCGACCCATAGTGTCGGCAATAGGGTCCCTTTTGGAACCAATCTCGAAATTGATGGACGTGTTTTTGAGACCTTTCATTCCCCTCATGTGGTCCTATGTCCGAGACTCTACACATGTGATTAATATCTTATCTTCATTGCAAAATTTCAACCCCGGATGGATTCTAGTCACATTAGATATTGAGTCATTATATACCAATATCCCACAGCAAGAAGCATTGAAATTAATAGAGTATTATTTACTTAACAGACAGGAATGGCGCCGCATTCCCACTACTTTGTTGTTAGATCTGGCTCGCATTGCAGTGTGTGAAAACGTTTTCTGTTTTCAGGGCCTTTTTTTCAAACAGACTAAGGGGGTGGCCATGGGGTCCTCTATGGCCCCTGATATCGCAAACTTATACGTCTTCAACTTTGAAGAATCCTTCATTAAAGATAGTCCGTTCAAGGATAATATTAAACTCTGGTTACGATATATAGACGATGTGTTTGTGTTATGGGATGGATCAGAAGCCCATTTAGAAGAGTTTAACAGTTGGGTTAATACTCTTGATGATAATCTACGGTTCCAATTAACTTTTCATGATAAAATGATCTCTTATTTAGATTTACTCATCGTTAAGACAGAGAATGGATTTACCACTACATTATATAAAAAACCAACAGACCGTAACCAACTGCTCCATTTTCAGAGTTTCCACAACACATCCTTAAAACATAACCTCCCTGTCGGACAATTTTTGAGGATACGTAGAGTTTGTACCTCCGACCAGGAGTTTGAGAAACAAGCAGAAGTTATGAAGAGTAGATTTTTGGCTAGAGGCTATCCCCTGCCTCCTGTAAAAAAGGCGTTTAATAGGGCAGTACAGTGCTCTCGGAAAGAGTTATTACATAAGAAGAAAAAGGTATATGATGTGGGCATAGTGTGTCCATTGTTGTACTCCTACTACACACAAAAGATAGTTAAGATTATTAGAAAATATTGGACATTAATCCAAGCGATTCCTTCTTTTCAGGATCTCAAGCTCACGATAGCACATAAGCGCAATGTGAATTTAAAGATACTCCTTGTGCCATCTGCATTCACAGAGAGAACCCCCCTGTCTCGTCACAAAGGTCACTTTCAATGTGGGAAGTGTTCCGTGTGCAATCATGTTTTGGTTGTTAGGAAACAATTTACCCATCCAAAAACTGGTTATGTATTTAATTTGGATGATTTCACCAACTGCTCAACTAGCCATGTGGTTTGTGTTATCTCCTGCCCATGCAACAAGTATTACGTAGGAAAAACCACTCGCCCTGTCCGCAACAGGATTGTTGAACACAGGAGCTGCATCAAGAGGGGTGCAGTTGACAAACCCTTAGGGGGATGTTTACTAAAGTGCGTTAAACGTGACTAACGCGCGTTATACGATGTTAACAACCGTAATTGCCGTATAACGCGCGTACCGATGCGCTAACGACCGTTAACGTCATACTACGCGCGTTAACCGTAGTTAACGATCGTAAACCTCCGCGGCGCGTTAAAACAGCGCAGAAGGTGGAAAGTGGGCAGAGAGAAGGGGTCAATGGGCGGAGAGTGGGCGGGGAGAGGCTCCCCTCATACTAACGCGCTGTATTTCAGAGCTTAATTCCAACGCGAATGAAAACCTGTCGTTAAAGGCATTTAAAGGGAAGAGAAACCATTTACGTCAGCAATGTACAGAAAAACCGGGGAAACCCACAAAACGTGAGCAGTGTGATACATGTGCACAGAACAAAATGTCACATAAAACGTTAAAAATGACCACAAGAGGGGGCGGAGCCTGATGTCCAGCGGGTAGGACGCTTTGCGTTGAAGCTCCCGAGAGGCCTACTTAGAATCCTGACTTAATACCTACACAAATTTACTATTTCGCTCCGAGCTGACCGGGGCACCTCGGGGGGAATGGCGGCCCATAAACCAGCGCGCTTGGACTTCGGGTCTCCTTCCTCTTCTCACGGAAAACGCTCCAAAACAGAGGTGTCCTCCCCACAGAAGATGGTTCCATTTCGTGAAAACCCCGAGATGCACCTGGAGATTTTGGAAGAAATACGCGGCGTGAAGGAATTGGTGCAGTCCAATGGAGAAGCGCTTCGAGCCATGCGAGAAGACTTTGGAGTGCTCCAAGACCGACTTGAAAGTCTTTCATTACGGCAGGACAACATGGCGGGGGTCCTCGACTCACACGAGGTGCGCTTGGGCAAACTGGACGAGGCTGAGCGTCAGATACAGAATCTTCAAAAGGAGTTAGAAGATAGCAATAATCGCGCCCGTCGCAACAATGTGAGGCTCCTCGGAGTGCCGGAGGGGGTGGAAGCAGGAGATATAAGAGAATTCTTGCTCAAAACTCTTCCCTCCTTGTTGAAGATCACCTTTCATAAAGAACTGGAAATTGATCGTGCACACCGTGTTCCTGCTCACATGGCGCTCAACCGCACGACCCCCCGGCCTATTGTCTTTAGCTTGCTACGATATCAACAAGTGGAACAAATTTTACATGCTGCCCGAGCGAATCATCATTTGGAATTTGAAGGTCGTAAGGTCTCCTTCTTTCCTGATTTGGCAAAGCCTACCGTTGACCGTCGGAAGAAACTCCTTGCTTTTCGCCCTCGACTTCAACAGCTACAGGCTCGCTTTGGCCTGTTGTATCCAGCGAAGCTCCGAGTGACTCTCCATAACCAAACCAGGACGTTCGAAGATCCTGATCTACTATCAACATTTTTAGACTCCAAAGAAGCAGAGCAGATGCGCTAATCCCAAAGTTTAGACTCTTATTTGCCGGCTCTATCCGCCATATTGAAGGGCCCGATGCGGCGGTCATAGTCAAGCACAGAAATAGCCTGGACTTTCTTTCTTTCTCTATATGACTTTTGTTTTTTGGTCTCCTATCCCTTCATGATGTGTGCCTCGGTCGGATTCGGAGCACGCATAGTCCTACAGGTTATGTGTTTTTTCAATTTTGGCCTTCTCTGGGGTTTCTCCCCGCAGACACATGGTCGCCAGTAATTTTGGGGTTTTGCTTCTCCTCTACCGTACTGCGGTTTTCTTTGTTAATGTGGGGCGCTTCATTGTATTATATTAGTTTATTTTTCCTATGTCATGTGTACAGCCAGATACAGTCAGTTTGAGGGACACAGTGAAATTATGTGTGCTATCATGCTCAGAATTTTTAACTTTTCTGTATGGCCTAATGTAAAATCTTATCATTCACCGTCAAAGGCATAAATGGTCCACTCAAAGGAAAGAAAATCCTTAGCTATCTTAGCCATGAGCATGTTGATTTAGTGTTTCTTCAGGAAACGCATTTAAACTCTGCTGAAACACTGAAACTCAATGCTAAGCCTCACATGGTAGCTGCCTATTCTCCCACCGTTTTCAAATGGTACGGGATAGCCACTTTGGTTAAGAAGTCTTCGCATGCTACTGTACCTGATATTAGCGCTGACAAGAAGGGTAGATGGGCCCGTGTACACCTTGAGGTTGGAGATAGTGAATTCACGTGTATTTGCATTATGCCCCGAATGTGGACAACCCTGCTTACTATGCAAGTATTGCGCAGTTGGCCTCGGCCTCTGCCAATGCTCCATTAATACTTGGTGGCGACTTACTCAAGTGTTCCCTCAATCTTTTCTTTTCAAGCAAGGTGCTCGTTGGTTGGAAGAGCCCGTACCGAGTAGACCTGTGTGGCTAGATACAAAGGCGGGCCTTTGCGAGCCGATTCCTCTTACCTTTCTCCCTGGTATGACTCTCCCATCAGACTCCCACTATCCACCAATGCTTTTAGACACTTTAGGTGCCTTTAATACTCTTATGCAATCTTTAGACTCCCGACTCTGGTCAGTGCAACTTCAGCATCGCCTTTGATCCACTAGAGTACTCCCGCCATCGGCATTCTCTATATAAGGTTGATTGGAGACTTTCCGATCTCTCGGTAATTCACCGGGTGTAGCATCCCATTTTACTAAACCTTCTGTAATGCTATACCTAGAGATACCCCTATAGCGCAGAAAGTATGGGAGAGAGAATTGCATGTGACTTTGATCTCAGAGCAATAGAGCCTTATCAGGAGTAGAGGGACACGGGTTCCAGATCCGCCTCACTCATTCAGACCCTCTCCTTTCTAGCCTACCGGTGTTTTTACACTTCTCACAGATTAGACAAATGGAACACTACTCAGGGCAATGGTTGCTGGACACGTCCTGCGGCCATTGGTTCATTGCCTCATGTTCTGCATGAATATCCCGCACTACAGTATTACTGGCGTCGGGTCTGGGGTCGTATTTAGTCTATCTTGCACTCTCAGGAGCCCCTTTCTTGGAGGATAGTGGGACTTCGCCCAGTTGCGGGGATCCCCTCTCTCCCAAAAATGACTTATCTCCTCTCGAACTTTATGCTTAGCATTGCTATTTCCCTAATTAAGTAATACTGGAAACTTAGCTCCCATTTGAGCCCCCATGAATGGTGGAATCATGCCTGTCTTCACAGTAAATATGAACAAATACTTCGTCTGTTTGCTTTCTCCATTCAGACTCCTTCTCATTGGTCTCAATGGAAGCTGCTCAATGACTATGTACATTTTGCTAAATGCTCTCATTTGACTGTCTGACTTTGTATATATCTTTGTCCCATGATCATGCTGTATTGTAGATACTCTCTTGATCGTTTGATGTATAATCACTGTTAATTGGAAGCGCTCACATGCTGATATAATCGGGTAGAGAAGAAGCATCGGGGTGGGGGGTAATGGGTTTACTTTTCCTTATTGTATACTTGTTTTGTCTCTTTTGGTGTGTTGTTTCTTTTGTTTGTTGCAAAATGAAAATAAAAGTTTAAAAAAAAAAAAAATGACCACAAGAAACAGTTTAAAAAGCAGAATTCAGCTGGGCAACAGTGATAGCAATGGGCAACAAGGAACAACACTCCCTGGAAAGCACCAAAAATAAAAGAAATGATGTGTGGAAGGGTCTACGCTCCGCAGACCCTTTCAAAGAGCATTACATTGTAATGGAGCTGTCCTGGGCGTGTGGTGTAATGTTTCCCAATGATATCATTGTTGCCCAGCTTGGTAATGGGTGTGTGCCCCTTTTGTGAGGTCTTTTCTGAGGTTTATGTGCACCTTTGTCTGCATACAAGGTAAATGAGGCCACAGTAAACCTGTTGCAGAGCAGGGTTTCTGACTCGTCAGGCCGGTTTAACTAACTCCAGGGACTGCACTGTCTCTGTGGCCACAGTGTGGTGCAACAGACACAGCCAGTGCCTGTAAGACCAGAGGGGCACAGGTTCAAATCCCAGCTGGGGCTCCTGCCAACCCAGTCCCCATAGCTTTACCCACCACTAAACAGTGATAGTAAAGACACTCCTTTATTGCAGAGAACATACGCATGGCCTATATTTTACCACACCAAACACAGACACCAGAAACAGGCACATTACCTAAAGCAGAGTCCCGCAAATGCAGTCCTGGAGGGCCCCACACCATTCCGGCTTCTTGCTGCCTCTAATAAAGATGCCTGTGCTGCATAGCTATGCACCACCCCCATGGTATGCAGATGTAGCTCATGCATATTTATGAGGGACAGCATGAAAACCCGAACAGTGTTTGGAACACCAGGACTGGAGTTGGGTAACTCTGCCGTAAAGCAGCAGCCAACAGGGCCACACACCCACCCAAAGGCCCCATTGGCCAATGCCTCCTGGAGAGGCAAGACATTGGGCCCTGCCTGTATCTCCCAATACTAGCAGTTGCATACCTTAGCAATGCCACCCTACACCTGGGTATATGGTACAGAGCTATCAAACGTTCCCTATGATAACTGGCAGATATCAATTCCTACGTTAAGCACATTTTGCTCATTGAGCTCCACCATAACAATCATTCTGATGTCTGCGGTGTTTGCTGCAGGTCTGGTCTCTGACAGTGTTCACCACCCAGGGGAGTGACCCCCCAACAGCCTTGTGTACCACCTCTATAGTAGCACAATGCTGGCATAGGTGTGGGGGTGGCTGTCTGTCTATCCAGTGTGTGGTGGCTGCAAACACCCTCCACAGTCCACACTCCCAGTCCCAGCAATGTTGCCAGTATTGGGCTGCCAATGTGCATAATGAGGAGCAAGGTACCATGGGTATAGGCCGGACAGGGTGGCCTGGCCAGGGTGCATCTGCACAGGGCATAGGGCAGTGACAGGCACATTGTAGTGCCCGGCCACCACCTACACAGACAGGGTGACCTCAGTATATCCTGCTGAGAGATCACTCTCACCCTGACTGTGCAGTGACCACAGCATGGCTAGGCACTCCCATAGTGCTATCTAGTATTTCTCTCATGTGATAAATATGGGTTTCCTTTTGGGGCCCAGTCACTGATGTATCTGCTTGCTGTGTATGCTGACATCCCAGTTCTGGGTGCAGGCATCTCCACTGGGCATTAGCAGACTGTTTGCAGCTGGTAGGTGATGTGATGGAGTGGCTTGCACCAGGGGAATATCAGATAGTGGTGGGGTGCAGTATACCATATCCAGGCCTAATGTCTGTCTGCTATTGTGTTATGGTTGTGTGCAGAGCTGCATTGACTGCCCTGTGGGGTGTCTGTTCCCCAGCAGGACTAGGGTTCATGTTCCCCTCTACTGCCACCATTGCAGGGAGGTAGACTGTGGATCTTTTGATAGGAGACCCTGTTTGCCACCCTCAGCCCTGGGGGAGGGGTGTGGTGGTGCATGGGGGCTACACCTGACTGAAACAGACAGAGATGTCCAAGATGTTCCTGCAGAAACTACCTATCTCACACAGTAACACTGCTTTGGACCTGCGCCATGGTCTCTATCAGCTATGGATGGTGCTGTGGACCTAGTGCTGGGCGCCTCACTGCACCCTCAGGGTGAGCACAGTACCCGCACAATGTGACGGTGTGTAGCTACTCTGTGCCAGTACAACACACGGTCGGTACCCCCTATCAGGCCGAGGTGCTGTGGGGGTGCACATGGTCAGTTCCCCCTACCAGGCCGAGGTGCTGTGGGGGTGCATTCCCCATGGTGTGTATCTGTGGACAGCTGATTTGCATGTGCAGTGCATCATGGGTGTGACTGGCCCAATCCACCCCTGTGAAACACCAGCACCTGCTCACAGGCTCTGCTAAACCATAGGCCATCACACGTACATCTGTTAGCATAATGCATAGGTGCAGGACACCCTACAAAGTCTGTAATATAAGCTGCCCACACTGGTAAAAACACACGTACCCACACACGTAAACAAACACGTACCCACGCATGTAGAAACACACGTACCCACGCACAAATGTACGCGCGCAGCTGCGCACGTACCAATGCACGCACCAACGTACGTGGCTAGGCACACTCCGAGGGTGTTTTTCTGACACCAATACTCAGCGTAACGAAAAACATGCCTCCTCTTTCCTTCTGTAATGTACAGGATGATGCCTGAGACAGCCTTTTGCGTTAGGCACACTGGGGGCTCGAACCCATGCTGCCTGTAACAGCGGTCAGTACCGTAACCATTGTGCTACAGCTCTGTTTCAGTGCTTTGTGTCTGTACGTCTTCTTACGATTAACGCGCAGTAACGCGGCACGGTGCCCGGTAACGCTCGTTAATTTTTCTAACGCGCGGTAATGGTAACGATGTACCGCCCATGTCCTTATTTGGGGTTTCTTTCACTACCGCGGCTCCTAACGCGAATTGCACTAACGCAATTAGTCTCTCATTGGCAGGAGATGTCACACAACATTTCCGATTTAAAGTATTTTGTTGTGAAAAAGGTTAAGATAAACTGGAGGGGAGGAGACGTGGATGCTGCTATTCGTCGTTTGGAGGAACGCTACATTTTTAATTTTAATAGTTTATCCCCTAATGGGTTAAATATGGATACGGATTTGTCGGTGTTCCTTTGATTCCTTTTAACTCTCCGACTTTTTTCGACCTCGGATGTATGAATTGTTTTAATAATTAATTTAGAGTGGTAATTTCCTTTGGTCTGGTAGGTGTATTTATAATAGTATGGATTTTTGTCTTTTTTCTTAATTAATTATTTAATTATTTATTATTTATGTTTTTACTGTTGTTTTTTATCTTGGTTTGTGGTGTGATAGAGAAATATCTCATTCATGATTTTATTTATTTATTTATTTATGATTTTATTGTGGGTCCCATTTGAGTGTGTTGAATGAGATAAATACTCCATTGCTTTCAATATTGTAAGAACAGCGTACATACCTTTACCATGGTTATAGTTTCTTTAGTTGGTTTAGAATTTGCACTTTATTGTATTTAGCAGTAATGATGCCTGAGTGGTCTGTCTTCTTCAATGTTTCTTGAGTTGACTTATGTGGACACGTAGGTCCACATATGCAGCCACCATTGTTTTTAGCTTTAAACGTACATTACATTTTGAACTGAGGTTCATTTAGATTTTCTATGCAAGGATCGGCGTTCTTGTTTTCAAAATAATCTTATTTTAAAATAATCATTATAAGAGAAGGTTCTCCTTATGTGGGTGTGCCACGCTGGTAATGTTTTTTATAAATAAATTTGGTGCTATTAATTGCCCAAGGGATTGAAGGAGAAGAGAAGGATGTCATCTTCAATTTACATAAGACGGGAGATAAATGTTAGCAGTGCGCAGCCGCTGGCGTTTAACTTTTGATTTGCTACTGGAGTTCGCCCTTATGCGTGTGCACATCGCTGTCTATTCTAGTAAGTTTTTTGAGAGTATATTTCTGCTGGTTACATATATTTCTGATGGTATGAAGCTTTTGTATATAATGCCCTCAAAAACGGTTTACAGAATCATTGTCTTTATGTGAAGGAACTGTACTGATCCGTTTGGTTTCCTTTCTAAGTAGTTTTATATGTTGCCGTGCGGTTTAAAGGACTCTAAGTATTGAACTGGTTTTTGCCTTGTTGGCATTTGGATTCTATTGTGTTGTGTGTCATGTTTTAAATGCATCGATAGCAGTTTATATGTCTATATCTTTTAGGGTCAATTCTGCAAAAAGGGATTCACCTACAACGAGCAGTGTACGACTCCGTCGGATGCACACACCCAGGCTGAACAGTAAGGATTAACTGTGGTAATGCTTTGAAGTCCAATATGAAAAATTTAGAAGCAATTATCTTACGCATGTGGCCTTCCGTTTTATGTAAAAAAGTATATAAAAAAGATTTTATAACATTAGTTAGGTGCACACACCTCCCTAAGGCTTATGTTTTTATTAAGTTCCTCCGTTGTTGCCCCTTTCCACGTGCGATTTCATTTTTGATTGGGTATCCTTTAGATATAGTTAGTTGGAATACTTATCCTGTTGGTTCTCATCCTCTGTCCCCATTTTTCACATTTTTTCCAGTAATTTGTGGATGTGCGAATTGCTTATTTAAGGTATGGATTGTTTGTTTTATTTATAGTTCCCTTCATATTTATGTGTTTACATTATATTTGGTTGGTCCTATTTTATTTATATACATGTGTAATAGATTTATATATGTATATTTATTTATTAGTTCATTTTTATTGAAGGTTGTTTATTATTTATATTTTTAATATATTTTTAATATATGATATATTTTTCATATTTTCAAGTGTATATTATCCTTGTTCTTATTGTCGGTGCTGTGCTGATCTTTTATCATATTTTCTCTTTTTTATGTGTTAATGGATATGTAATTACTTTTTATGTATAATAGATATGAAACTATTTGTTTTTTATATATTCTTTTATATATTTATTGCCTTATATATATGATTTTGAGCATTTTGTTTTGGTACTCTTGGTTCTTGTGAGATGTTATATGATTGTTATATTTTTATCTCATTAGAAAGTAGTTGTAATTATTATTATTATTTATTTACTATTTATTTTTATTGTTATGATTTTTTAATATTTTTGCTGTTTTTAGCCTGCCCCTGAGGAAGAATACGAAACACGGCCTGTGTCGGGCCTAGGCTTATCAACCTTGTATCAATAAAGTTTATCTTCCAATCGCTGTCCACGTCATTACTGGGTGCCTTTTAGCACGTGGATCCGTGCCTTCTGTTGGTACTATGTACTGACTCTGTGAAAGCAAGGTGGTGCAGTGCACAAAACCAGTGTATTCAGAAGCAGAAAATCACAGGTTCAAGTCCCAACTGTGGTTCCCGCCAACCCAGTCCCCATATTTTACCCACTACTACAACGTGCTAATATAGACAGAACCTTTCTTGCAGATGACGTAAACATGCCCAAAACACCTACATTTTACCCTACAGAGCACAGACACCATAAACATGCACATTACCTAGAGCAGAGCCTCCCAAATGCAGTCCTGGAGGGCCAAACACCATTCCGGTTCCATGCTGCCTCTGATAAAGATGCCTGTGCTGCATTTCTATGCGCCACCCCCATGGTATGCAGATGTATCTCATGCATATTCATGAGGGACAGCATGAAAACCCGAACAGTGTCTGGCACCGCTGGACTGGAGTTGGGAACCTCTGCCGTAAAGCAGCAGCCAACAGGGTCAGACACACCCGCACCCACAGGCCCCATTATCCAAAGCCTCCTGGAGAGGCAAGACTTTGGGCTCTGCGTGCATCTCCCAATACTAGCACTTGCATACCTTAGTAATGCCACCCTAAACCTGGGAATATGGTACATATCTATCAAAAGGTTGCTATGATTACTGGCAGATAGCAATTCCTAGGTTAAGTACAATTTTCTGAGTGAGCTGCAGCATAGCAACCTTTCTGATGTCTGTGGAGTGTGCTACAGGTCTTGTGTCTGACAGTGTTTACCAACCTGGGGAGTGACTCCTACAGTATTGCATACCATAGCCATGCCTGCACTGTGCCCAGGACTGGTGTGGTGGCCTGGGCTGCCCAACACCACTATAGTTGCACAATGCTGGCATAGGTGTGGGGAGTGTGTGTCTGTCTATCCAGTGTGTGGTGGCTGCCAACACCCTCCACAGCCCACACTGCTAGCACTGTTGCCAGTATTGGCCTGCCAATGTGCATAATGAGGAGCAAGCTATCGTGGGAATAGCCTGGATAGGGTGGCCTGGCCTGGCCACATCTGCACAGGGCATAGGGCAAAGGCTCGGACATTGTAGTGCCCGGTACCACCTGCACGGACAGGGTGGCCATAGCATGTCCTGATGGGAGGTCACTCTCACCCTGACTGAGCAGTGACCATGGCATGGCTAGGTTCCCCAATAGTGCTATATAGTATTTCTTTCATGTGATATTTATGGTTTTTTTTGGGGGGCCCAATCACTGACTTATCTGCTTGGTTTGTGTGCTGATATCCCCGTTCTGGGTACATGCAGCTTCTCCAGGACCATGCACTATGGACTATCTGGCGGACTGTCTGCAGCTAGTATGTGTCTTGCTGGAACACCTTGCAGGGTGCAGCGGCTGGAGGCCTGCTGCTGGAGAATGTCAGATAATGGTGGGGGGCAGCTGAGCATTTCCAGACCTGTTGTCTGTCTGCTATTGTGTTATGGATGTGTGCTGCTCTGCATTGCCTGCCCTGTAGGGTGTTTGATCCCTAGCAGGACTGGGAGTGATGGTCCCCTCTACTGCCACCATTGCAGGGGTGTAGAAAATGGATCTGTTGGCGGGAGGTCCTGTCCCCCACCCTGAGCCCCAGAGGGTGCTTTGGGTGGTGGTATGTAATCTCCCTCTGGGTCCCAGCACCCCCATTCACTTATATCATGTGATCATTGCACCCACACAGGGTATGCACTTTTATGGATGCATCATAGTCCATAAGGGCTAGATGTGCCATACAGATGAACACAGGCATATCCTAGAGCTACCTAGCACACATTGGCACTGATGGGAACCTGCAGCATAGCCTATCTCAGCAAAGCCAGGTGCTGTGAGAATGGTTCTGGGCACCATACCTCTCCCTCAGGGTGAGCACAGGACCCGCACACTGTGACGGTCTGTAGCTACTCTTTGCCACTAACACACACTGTTGGCACCCCCTACCAGGCTGAGGTGCTGTGGGGTGCATACCCTATCTTTTGATCATCTGTAGACTGCTGATTTACATGTGCTGTGCATCCTGGGTACGGATGGGTTGACCCTATCCTGGTAACCACAGCAGAATGTGGGTGTGGTGCCATGCAGTCCTCCTGTAGCCAACCAGGTATTTGTTAGCAGCTCTAGCCCACTGGTTACTTCACTGCCCATGGAGCTAGAGATCATGGGTTCAAAACCCTCAGAGGGGTTCATCGATAGGGCTGTCTTAGGCATTGTCTATTTTTATTGTATATTAGTGCTGCCAGCAGAACCACCCTCAGGGTACTGTCACCTTAGGGTGGCTCATAGGGCGCCCTATACGGCGCCTTATAAGGTGCCTTATATGGTGTTCTATGGTGGACATTATAGGGTGCCTTGGCAGACAGCGCACTTTATAATGTGCCCTATGGAGTGCCTTCTAGGGTGCCTTATGTGGCACCTTAAGTTACACCACTGTGAGGGTGTGTTTGCTGGCAGCACTATTAAAGTACAACTAAACTTCCTCACAGCCCAATACGTAACCCTTTCCAGGCCAAGCCCAAAATTTTCGGGATCCAAACATCTGCCTAAATATTCCTATCAAATGGTATATAATACATGACCATGGCAGAGGGAACGTCACTATTCGAACATATTGAATAAGACGGGTACAATTTTCCTGACATATGCAAATATTAACCCGGCTTCAGACTGTGGATTAAAATATTATAGTGGGTTTTCAAAGGGTTACACATGACACCTCAGCCAGCCTTATTCATTAGGCACACTGGGGAATCGAACCCATGATCCTTGTACCATCAGTCTGTTTAGTAACCATTGTGCTACAGCTCTATTTCTGTAGTTGGGTGTCTGCGCGCCTTCTTACGCATAACACGCAGTAACGCGCCCTGTAACGATCGTTGCTGCGCGGCGCGTTAAAACGCGCATTATCACTAACGATGTACTGCTCATGTTCTTTTTTGGCATTTCTTCCACTAACGCGGCTCCTAATGTGAATCACACTAACGCAGTTTAGTAAACATACCCCTATATCAACCGACTCACCTTTGTCAACCTGTTTATTCACACTTTCAAAAAAACATAACAGATTAGTAAGACAAGATCTTCCTTGTCTAAAGCCATGTTGGCTGTCTCCCATTAGGCCATGACTATCTACATGCTGAGTAATTTTATTCTTTATGATGGTTTCTACCATTTTTCCCGGTACTGACGTGAGGCTCACTGGTCTGTGGTTTCCCAGATCACCCCTGGAACCCTTTTTAAAAATTGGTGTTGCATTGGTGATCCTCCAATCTTCAGGTATTAGAGATGATTTTAATGATTGTTCACAGATTATTAATAGCAGGTCTGCAATCTCATATTTCAGTTCTTTCAACACCCTTGGATGTATACCATCCGGCCCAGGTGATTTGCTACTCTTCAGTTTATCTAATAGTTGTAATACATCTTTCCGATGTATCGATATTTCCTTCAATTCTTCCGCACCTTTAAATACCACTTCAGTCGTGGGTAACATCCCTACATCTTCCTCAGTAAAGACTGAAGCAAAGAATTCATTGTCTCTCCGCTATCGCCTTGTCGCCTCTTAGTGCCCCTTTAACTCCTCTATCATCTAATGGACCAACTAACTCTCTCACAGGTTTTTTGCTGCAAATGTACTTGAAAAAAATCTTTATTTCGCGTTTTTGATTCCACAGCAAGCTTCTTCTCAAATTCTCTCTTTGCCTGCTTTATCAATCCCTTGCATTTGATTTGCCAGTGCTTGTGCTGTTTCCAGGTTTCGTCATTTGACTCTTTTTTCCATTTCCTGAAAGATGCTTGTTTGGCAACAAGAGCCTCTCTGACCTCACCTTTAAACCATGCTGGCAGTTTTTTGGACTTCCTTCGACTTTTCTTAAAGCGTGGAATACAGCTGGTCTGGGCTGCCAAGATAGTATTTTTCAAAAACACCCAAGCTTAATGTAAGTCTTTAACCTTTGCAACTGCTCCTTTTAGTTTTTTCTTAACTATTTTCCTCATTTTATCATAGTCTCCCTTTCGAAAGTTAAAAGGTAGTACTGTGGATTTCCGTACTATCCCTCCTCCACTAATTAAATCAAAGGCAATCATGCTATGATCACTATTGCTAAGTGGCCCTAACACCCTTATCTCTTGCACTAGATCTGGTGTTCCACTAAGTACCAGGTGTAATATGGCTTCCCCTCTGGTCGGTTCATGAACCAGCTGCTCCAAGAAGCAGTCATTTATGTCATCTAGGAACTTTATCTCCTTAGCATGTCCTGCCGTGACACTGACCAAGTTGATACCGGGGTAATAGAAATCACCCATTATTATTACTGCGCTGTAACCTTTGTTAGATTCCTTGATTTCTTTGAGCATTTCATCATCCATTTGTTCATTCTGGCCCGGTGGTTGATAGTACACCCCCACTGCCATCGCCTTCTCCTTTTTACATTCAATTTCAATCCATAGAGATTCTACAGCAAATTTTGTTTCCTGCAAAACTTTAATCCTTTCTGACTCAATGCCCTTTCTAACATAGAGCGCAACCCCTCCACCAATTTGATCATCTCTATCATTACGATATAGTTTGTACCCAGGTATCACAGTGTCCCACTGGTTGTCCTCCTTCCACCATGTCTCTAATATTCCAATCATATCTAACCTCTCATTTAGTGATATATATTCTAACTCTCCCATCTTATTTTTTAGACTTCTAGCATTTGCATACAAGCATTTTAAAGACTGTATTTTATTCATATTAATTTGGCTATTGGTAGACATGGGTAATTTGGGATCTTTAAGCTCTGTCTGCTCCATACTTGAGGGCATTTAGGCTACTTTGCTCTTTTTTGGAACCTCTCTGCTTTTGGTAGTATCCTTCAAGGATTCATTCTTCCAAACCATCTGCTCTTGGGCGACTGTCGGCTTTCCGCCATTATCTAGTTTAAAAGCTGCTCTATCTCCTTTTTAAAGGTTAATGCCAGCAGCCTGGTTCCATCCCGGTTAAGGTGAAGCCCATCCCTTCGGAAGAGCCCCTCATTTCCCCAGAATGTTCCCCATTTCCTAACAAATCCAAAACCCTCATCTCTGCACCATTGTCTCATCCATGCATTGAGACTCCGGAGCTCTGCCTGCCTTTTGGGTCCTGCACGTGGAATGGGAAGCATTTCGGAGAACGCTACCCTGGAAGTTCTGGATTTCAACTTCCTACCTAAAAGCCTAAATTTAGCCTTCCCAGAGCTCAGCACAATGAACTACAGAGGGGGCCGCGCAATCTCCCTTATCAATGGTCACCACCGCTGTTCCCACTGAGGAACTCCCCGACGATGTCGACAATGATGATGAAGATGAAGTACGACGACAATGACGCCCGTGCCTATGCTTTGACTTGGCCTTGCGGCCAATCGCAATCTCAGCCCCAGCCAAAGGAGCCACCCCATCTAGGCTACCACTTTCCACTGCATACTCACCATCCGCTGAAGTGCCAGCATCTCGCTCACATGTGGCCTGCGCTTCCACGACAGCACTGGACTGCCCCGGCATTTGTAAAATCGCAGACACTCCGCCAGCCCGATCAAGGTCAGATATACTGACCCTCTCCCCCTCACTCGCCAGGACATGCATAGGGAGAGAAGTACAAACACCAGCAGCAGCAGCCCCAGACCTGTCAGCCCTTTGCTCTCCCCCACCTCCCCAACTCCATGCTGAAGAGCCCAAACCCCCGGCCGCCCACCCGGCCCCCCCGCCACAGGTGACAGCCCGATATCACTAAATCCTGATCCAGACCCATCCCCCCAACCATTAGCCCATGGCCCAACTCCAACTTGCTGACCCCACCCGGACGACCATTGCCCCAGGACAGGGGATGATGTCTGCCTAAACTGCACCCAGGATGCCATGGGTTATATATCTTCTTGGATAATATATAGGGAATGAGACCCCAGCGATATCAAACCCCACAGTAGCATCACCCAGGACTGCTGGGATTTCACCAGCAATCCCCATCCTGCCCCTGACATATCCCAACACTCCGACCTCCGACGGCTGCCCCACAGCACATGCCACATCAGGCATGGTTCCAACTTCCTCAAGTCCCCCATATGCCCGCGGCCCACCCGCTCTGCTCACAGGGGCTACACCGAGGAAGCTCTAGCCACCCCCCTAATCCTTTTTCCTGGTACTGATGTAAGGCTCACCAGTCTGTAGTTTCCTGGATCACCCCTGAAATGCTTTTTAAAAATTGGCGTTACATTGGCGATCCTCCAGTCTTCAGTTGTACAGATGATTTTAATGATAGTTCACAGATTACTAATTGCAGGACTGCAATCTCATATTTCCATTCTTTCAACACCCGTGGATGTATACCATCCAGTACAGGTGATTTGCTACTCTTCAGTTTATCTAATAGTTGTAATACATCTTCCTGGTGTAGCGATATTTCTTTAAATTCTTCTGCAGCATCACCTTTAAATACCACTTCAGTCATGGGTAACATCCCTACATCTTCCTCAGTAAAGACTGAAGCAAAGAATTCATTCAGTCTCTCCTCTATAGTCTTGTCCCCTCTTACTGTCCCTTTTACCCCTCTATCATCTAATGGTCCAACTGACTCCCTCACAGGTTTTTTGCTATGAATGTACTTGAAAAAGTCTTTATTATGCATTTTTGCTTCCACAGCAAGTTTCTCTTTAAATTCTCTCTTTGCCTGCCTTATCAATGCCTTGCATTTAACTTGCCAGTGCTTGTGCTGTTTCCAGTTTTCGTCATTTGGCTCTTTTTTCCATTTCCTGAAAGATGCTTTTTTGGAAACAACAGCGTCTCTGACCTCACCTTTAAACCATGCTGGCAGTTTTTTGGATTTCCTTCCACTTTTCTTAAAGTGTGGAATTCAGCTGGCCTGGGCTTCCAAGATAGTATTTTTAAACAATACCCAAGCTTGATGTAAGTCTTTAACCTTTGCAACTGCTCCTTTTAGATTTTCTTAACTATTTTCCTCATTTTATCATAGTCTCCCTTTTGAAAGTTAAAAGGTAGTAATGTGGATTTCCTTACCATCCTTCACCCATTAATTAAATCAAAGGCAATCATGCTATGGTCACTATTGCCAAGTGACCCTAACACCCTTATCTCTTATACCAGATCTGGTGTTCCACTAAGGACTAAGTCCAAAATGGCTTCCCCTCTGGTCGATTGATGAACCAGCTGCTCCAAGAAGCAGTTATTTATTTCATCTAGAAACTTTTTCTCCCTTGCATGTCCTGCCGTGACACTGACTCAGTCAATACCGGGGTAATTGAAATCACCCATTATTACCGTTCTGTAACTTTTGTTAGCTTCCTTGATTTCTTTGAGCATTTCATCTTCCATTTGTTCATTCTGGCTGGGCGGTCGATAGTACACCCCCACTGCCATTGCCTTCCCCTTTTTACATGGAATTTCAATCCATAGAGATTGCACAGCAAATTTTGTTTCCTGTAGAACTTTAATCCTTTGTGACTCAATGCACTCTCTAACACAGCGCGCAACCCCTCCACCAATTTGATCAGCTCTACCATTACGATATAGTTTGTTCCCAGGTATCACAGTGTCCCACTGGCTGTCCTCTTTCCACCATTTCTCTGAGATAACAATCATATCTAACTTCTCATTTAGTGCTATATAGTCTAACTCTCCCATCTGATTTTTTAGGTTAATGCCAGCAGCCTGGTTCCATCCTGGTTAAGATGAAGCCCATCCCTTCAGAAGAGCCCCTCCTTTCACCAGAATGTTCCCCAGTTCCTAAGAAATCCAAAACCCTCATCCTTGCACCATTGTCTCATCCACGCATTGAGACTCCGGAGCTCTGCCTGCCTTTTGGTTCCTGCACGTGGAATGGGAAGCATTTCGGAGAACGCTACCCTGGAAGTTCTGGATTTCAACTTCCTACCTAAAAGCCTAAATTTAGCTTCCAGAACCTCTTAACCACATTTTCCCATGTCATTGGTACCAACATGTACCAAGACAGCAGACTCCTTCTTAGCTCTATCTAAGACCTTGTCTAGGTGGTGCATGAGGTTCGCTACCTTCGCACTTCTTGCCCCAATACAAGTATTGTGGAGCCTGTGTCTTTTGGGGAAACTGTCAGGTACATGTGATCTGTTTTGGCCACTGTTAGAAGACATATATTGGGCTTGATGGGTCTCATCCAGTACGGCATTTCAGATGTTCTTATGTACCTCTACCACATACTGCTTTCCACTGACTATACAATATTTCATCCCTGTTATATTTCAACATTACATTTGGCAATCTGGCTGCTCGGTGCCGATCCAGCCATAGTGAGGTGCTGTTGATAGATCTCCTCACACAGTTCACATAGCTTATACTGACGCCAAGTCATGCGGTGAAGCTTGTGACATCCTTTTAGCTCTCTTATCCTATCTTTGGCCAATCTTGGAAGTAAAATCATGCCCTTCCAACCCACACCCTCCCCCCTCAGTTACTACCTCACAATTCATACACTTTTTCCCCCTTTCATCTCCACCTCTATATCCCCAAAACCTGGAAAAAATTTGAGAGAACAGGAACATCCAACTCTCCCTGCAGACTCCTCTGCAAGCTCACCCACCAAAAACTGCCTGCTAGTTTTCCCTTTGCAGTGCTTTGTGTTATCCTCCTCCCTTCCCATCTAACTTGTCCTCTCAATCTTCAACTTCCTCTATCTCCCCCCACCTCCACTTTAGCTTCCTCAACACGGCCACAGTCTTCTTGGAAGAGGATCCACCATGTTATAGTGTTGTTAGGTGGAGCTGATGGCACATCTTATATAGGACAGCTCTGCACTGGAAAGTTGAACTATATTACTTATCATAAAGAAATCAGGAGGTAATTTAATAAAGCTTTTTCTCTGTGTCACATTGTTTTAAGTCAGAAAAGGGCTTCTCTAAAATTATGTGAACCCATGTTAAAAATTGGTTTACAGAAAGAGTGCACATAGATGTGTATGTAGGTGTTTCCAGGACCAGAGTACAGAGAATGAAGGCTGGCTTGCAATGTAAATTCTTGTTTTATAAAATATGTGTGTACACGTATAGGATACTTCCACGTGTTTACACTTTCTACGGCCCTGAGGTACATTTATGTGTTTGTATTTATACATTATTAGGGCTGGATTTGGGGATCTATGTTATAAATGCCTTTATGAAACAGAAATAAAATGCAACTCTGACATCAAGCCTTTAGATACATTTTTTTAATTTTCTTTCTGTTTTGCTCCTTCTCATTCCAACAGCTAATCAGCATGGGAGAAATGGAAGAGACAAATCACACTGAGGTGACAGAATTCATCATTCTGGGATTCTTTGCGTTTCCTGAGATGCAGCTTCTCCTTTTCCTTGTGTTTCTGATGATTTATCTGCTGTGCATGGTGGGGAACCTTCTTATTATTTCTGCAGTGTGCTCTGATTCCCATCTCCAAAGCCCCATGTTCTTCTTCCTCAGCAACTTGTCCTTCCTAGAAATCTGTTACGTGTCTGTCACAGTTCCTAAATTGTTAGCGGTACTCATAAAGCAATATAAAACCATCTCTTTTACACAGTGTATGGCCCAGATGTACCTGTTCCTTTCATGCACATCTACTGAGCTCTACCTGCTGACAGCCATGGCCTATGATCGCTACGTTGCCATCTGCAATCCCTTGCGTTACACCATCATCATGAACAGGAAAGTCTGCATAGTTCTGGCCATTATTTCCTGGATGTTTGGATTTCTAGCTCCAGCTCCTCATGTTACTTTAATATCACAGTCATCTTTCTGTAGCTCCAATGAAATTAATCATTTCTTCTGTGATGTCACAGCACTGATGACCCTGTCATGTTCAGGGACCTATGTCATTGAAACTATAAATTATATTGCAGGTCCAATTTTAAGTTGTACCCCATTCGTATTAACAATTACATCATATGTGTACATTATTTCCGCCATCCTAAAAATCCGTTCTGCTAAGGGTAGACAAAAAGCATTTTCGACCTGTTCCTCTCACCTCACAGTTGTCATTTTATTTTATGGACTGACCCTAGGTGTGTACATGAGACCAAAGTCTGCTTATTCCATGGATCTTAACAAACTGCTGACTGTAGTGTATATAACAGCAATTCCACTGCTCAACCCTTTGATTTATAGCCTGAGGAATAAGGAGCTGAAAGGAACTTTATGGAAAGCAACCAGGACAGTGAAGAACTATTTTTCCTCCACAACTAATAAGATGCTGCACACAGCATTAATCTGATGAACTCTTTCTAGTAAACATTTTTTGATACAGTTCTGGGAGTCATTTTACATTGCAAAGCAGCAGCAGACACTAATGCTGTTTGGATGAAATATGTGGATAGTTATAAAGGAATGCCTCTACTTGGGAAAGGTTAGATCTGGTAGATAGCAGGGAAGTAACTGCCAAATGAATCTACATGTGAAGGTCCTGGATCTGTTACTGTAATATGTGATTCTTCTTTCAGGAGAGGTTCTGAGTTTATCTTGTGCAACTTGATAAGAAATAAAAGGAGGATTTTCAAGGCCATTTCCACAATGATGGGCATTTGTTAAGTGACTGGTTATTTATACCCTATTTTACCTGTTATACCTGCTTAATGCATACCCAATTTTAATTTTCCTGTTTAATGTATACCCAAGTTATTATACCTGTTTCACTGTAAGCACAAATCACGAAATTGAGATGTGCAACTCTTATGTTCATTGTAAACCACACTGATGTCGTATAGCGCGGTATAAAAGAGACTACAAATAAATAATAAATAAATAAAATAATTTACTGTATAAAATATTGATTAAGTTATGCATGTGTGGCCTTTAAGCTTGTAAGTTTACCCTCAGTGTGTGAAGGTGTTTCCAAGAATGGGGTTGAGGAGGAGTATGTGTATGTTCTTAAAAACTAAGAGGTATGTTTACTTAGCAGTCTTAACGTGCGCCCGGCGATAGTATGCAGGCTGCCATAAAAGGAGTGGGCGTGTCGGTGTTAACGTAGCAAAACGGGATCATCACACGATAACATGCGCTGTGCACATTATCATGCGAGAAGCCGCTAAGCACGTTAACGCGCGGTAATCTTAAGTTGGCATGCTGACTTCAAAACACAGAAGCAGAAATGTAGTACAAAGGTTAATACACTGACTGATGGTACAGGGGTCATGAGTTTGATCCCCAATGTGCCTAATGAGTAAGGTTGGCTGAGGCATTATGTTTAAGTAGTGCTTTTTGAGGAATATTATTTTTATTTTAATTAGTGCTGCCAGCAAACACACCCTCACAGTGCCAAAACCTAAGGTGCTGCATAAGGCGCCCCATAAGGCACTCCAGAGGGCACAATATAAAGTGCACTGTCTGCCAAGGCACCCTATAATGTCCCCATAGGACGCCTTATAAGGCGCTTTATAGGGTGCCTTATGGGGTGCCTCAAGGTTACAGCACTGTGAGGGTGATTTTGCTGGCTGGCAGCACTAATGTACATTAAAAATAGACAATGCCTCAGACATCCCTATCAAATAACCTCATTGTGAGATCAAACCCATGACCTCTGACTCTACAGTCTGTGAAGTAACCAGTGGGCTACAGCTTCTAACAAACCCCTGGCTGGCTACAGAAGGACTGCACGTCACCACACAAACATTCTGCTGTGGTTACCAGGATAGGGTCAACCCACCCGTACCCATGATGCACAGCACATGCAAATCAGCAGTCTACAGATGATCACAAGATGGGGTATGCACCCCCACAGCAGCTCAGCCTGGAAGGGGGGTGCCGACAGTGTGTGTTAGTGGTACAGAGTAGCTATAGACCGTCACATTGTGTGGGTACTGTGCTCACACTGAGGGTGAGGTGGGGCAGCCAGCACCAGGTCCGCAGCACCTTTCATGGCTGAAACAGGCTATGTCACAGGTACCCATCAGTGCTAGTGTGTGTGATAGGTAGTTCTTCAGACACACCTGCAATAGATTAGTGTCTAGTCCTTATGATCTATGATACACCCAGAATAATGCATATTCTGTGTTAGTGCCATGGCAACATGATGTAAGTGAAAGGGGGTGTTTGGACACATAGGCAGATTATGTACCACCACCCAACACACTCTCTGTGGCTCAGGATGGGGAACAGGATCTCCCACCAACAGATCCCCATTCTACCTCTCTGCCATGGTGGCAGTAGAGGGGGGCCTTCAACCCCAGTTCTGCTGGGGAACAGACACCCTACAGGGCAGCCAAGGCAGAGCTGTACACATCCATAAGGCAATGGCAGACAGACAGTAGACCTGGAAATGCTCAGCTGCCCCCCACCACCATCTGACATTCTCCAGCAGCAAGCACAGTGAGTCACCAGCCACTGCACCCTGCAAGGTGTTCCACCCATACACATATAACTGCAGACAGTCTGTTTGCTAGTCCACAGTGCATGTTCCTGGAGTAAAGGTGAGCACCCAAAACTGTACACCCACCAAGCAGATAAGTCAGTGATTAGACCCCAGAAAAGAGAACCCATACATGTCACTTGAAAAAAAACACAAGATAGCACTATGGGGGAACCCAGCCATGCCGTGGTCACTGCTCAATCAGGGTGAGAGTGAACTCCCAGCAGGACATGCTGTGGCCACCCTGTCCGTGCAGGTGCATCCAGGCCAGGCCACACTGTCCAGGCTATACCCACAGTACCTTGCTCCTCATTGTGCACATTGGCAGGCTAACACTGGCAAGAGTGCAAGCAGTGTGGGCTGAGGAAGGTGTTGGCAGCCACCACACACTGGATAGACAGACACACACTCCCACACCTATGCCAGCATTGTGCAAATATAGAGGCTTTTGGCAGCCCTGGCCACAGCACCAGTCCTGGGCACAGAGCAGGCATGGCTATGGTACGCAATACTGTTGGGGTCACTCCCCAGGGTGGTGAACACTGTCAGACACCAGACCTGAAACACACTCCACAGACATCAGAGAGGTTGGTATGATACAGCTCAATGAGCAGATTGTGCTTAACTTAGGAATTTCTATCTGCCAGTAATCATAGCAACCTTTTGATATATGTGTACCGTATTCCCAGGTCTAGGGTGGCATTGCTAAGGTATGCAAGTGTTTGTATTGGGAGATGCACACAGGGCCCAACATTGCCCAACTCCATGGAGTGGAGGAGTGGCCTAGTGGTTGGGGCAAGGAACCTCAGGCCAGAAAGTCAGGGGTTCAAATCCCACTAAAGGACAGCAACCTTGGGCTGGAAGGACTGGGGGTTTCTAGTCCCACAGGTGCTCCTTGTGGTCTTGGGCAAGCCATTTAACCCTCCATAGCCCATGTTCCCTGTAAAATAGTTATCTCCAAGTTATAATGCCCTATTCAATGTAATTTCAGTTTGTTCAATGTAAACTGCACTGATGCAGAATAGCACAGTATATAAGACAATATAAATAAAATAACATCCTGACTCTCCAGGAGGCTTTGGATAATGGAGGGTGTGGGTGTGTCTACCCCTGTTGGCCACTGCTCTAGGGCAGAGGTTCCCAACTCTGGTCCTGGTGGGCCAAATACTGTTTGGGTTTTCATGCTGTCCCTACTGAATATGCATGAGATACATCTGCATACCATGGGGGCGGTGCATAGAAATGCAGCACGGCATCTTTATTAGAGACAGCATGGAACCTGAATGGTGTTTGGCCCTCCAGGACAGCATTTGGAAGACTCTGCTCTAGATAATGCGCATGTTTATGGTGTCTGTGCTCTGTAGGGTAAAATATAGGCATTTCAGGCATGTTTCTGTTATCTGCAATACAGATTCCCTCTTTATTACCACGGTTTAGTACTGGGTAAAATATAGGGACTGGGTTGGCAGGAGCCACAGCTGGGAATTGAACCTGTGACATTCTGCTTCTGAACACACTGGCTATCTGTACTGCACCAGAAGGACAGTTCATTTTCTGAGGATACCATGACTTTTCATCAGACAGGGCCTGTCTGTTGCAGTGCATGGCACCCACCTAAACAGGGCTAGGCCATGGTCTGCTTTGGGCATCTGCCACTGCCCCCTCCACCATCAGTACCCCTCTGTCGCAATGCTGACATGCCCTTCTGCTGGTGGTGCTGGTGGTGCGTAGTCTCAGGCCATCCAGGGTGCAGGTAGGCAGCTGCCTATGGTGTGATTTCTGGGGTAGGGGTGCCTGCATAGATGTCCACGCTTCCTCCCTGCACCGCCTGCCAATGTTCTGTGCCCTTGGGGGTACCTGCTGGGTACTATGCCCTGTGACACTGTGGGAAACACACTTGTGCCCATGTTGGGCCCTCATCAGTTGCTGTCTGGTGGCTCTACTGTTTAAGCATTCCTATGGGCCACCTAGGCATCACCCTAGTCCGCACTGTGGCCCAGCTGTACTACAGCATGTGCCGTCTGCAGCACTCTGTATCCCCTTTTCCAGCATCTGTCCAGTTTCCCATTCCGACATGCCCACCCTGCTATTGCGGGACATGTGCACACCATAGGAAACCTGTCCAATAGAAAGGGAGAGCCCTGATCAGCGCTATTTCACTATGGGACCATTCACCTTGTATGGGGACGGAGCATAGACCCTTCCAAAATTCATATCTTTTTTTGGAGCTTTCTCGGTAGTGTTTTTTTATGTTTCCCATTAATATCACTATTGCCCAGTTTGATTATGTTTTTTTACATTTTCTTCTGGTCATTTTCAATGTTTATTTGCCCTTTTGTTCCGTGCACATGTATCACACTTATCACTTGTTGTAGGTTTTCCTGGCTTTGCTGTACATTGCTGACGGAAATGGTTTCTTTTCCCTTTAAATCAGCTCTAACGCCAGGGTTTCACTGGCGTTAGTTTTCAGCCCCGGATTCCACAGTGTTAGTGTACAGGGAGCCTCTCCCCTCCCACTCACCTCCCATTGACCCTCTCTCTCCGCCCCTGGGGAGCCTTTCTCCACCCTTAGCGCTCACTTGCGCCGCTGCGCGCGTTATCGTGTGCTAAGGTACCTTTGCGCCCGATAAAGCGCCATTATTGCGCGATAAGGTACCTTAGCGTGCGATAATGTCTGACCAGCGCAAATAGCGCCCTTTATTAAACATACCCCTAAAACATTTTCCTATTTTAATCTCTCCAAAATTATGTAGATTAACTTGTATGTATAAATGTGTCTGCCCAGTTTTCTTGGAGCAATTCTCAAAGCCGAGGGAACATATTGAAAAGAATTCAGACAATAAACAATATTGCTCCTATGTATGTATCTTAGATACTACGATAGCTTTTAAAATCTAAATAGCATCAGCTTCAGCACTACTGAGAAAAAATAGACTTAGATATTGCTGTTACTAGTCATTCCAAAACTTCGAGATTGATTATTCTACCCCCCACTGCCTCCTCAGCCTGGCCTGTCTCCCACAAAATACCTTTATCCTGCCAGCGATTTGAATATCCTCCATGCAGGATCTCCCCCACGCATTACCAGTCCATACTCCCTTCCACCCTCCTTTGTTTGTCCAATAGGCTATTGCCCCTCAGAAGTGGTCTCAGCCATGTTAAAGTGCCAGCAGATTAAAACACTGGCCCTCTTTATAATTTGTTCAGTGGAAGTTAGTGATTGCACACTGCATAGGATGGTGCGTAATGGCAAATGCCCAAAAAGGCAACTTAGATACCTTTGTGTTTTATAAAATAGGCTCCGGTGATGACCACCAGTAGCACACGTATTCTCTTGTACAAATTTATGCCTACTTTGAAGGTGTAAATGTGGGTGTGCACTCTGCATGGCAAGAACAATGCAAAGCCTAAATAGTCATTTTGGAGTGACATTGATCTAAGCAAATGTTTACAGACAAATTGTATAAGATTTATAATTATTATTACTATTGTTATTATTTTTATTCATTTATGCAAGCCCAGGCGGATGACACAAAATTATCCGGAGTTGTCAAAACACTTTAGGATTGACAGGGGTTGGGGGACTGGACGTCCAAGTGGCAGATGAAATTTGATGTGGAGAAGTGCAGAGTTATGCACCTGGGAAAGAACAAACCGGACTGTGGTTGCATGATGCAGGGTTCCACAGTCTAGGTTGGGCATCATCGTGAATAATACGTTGAAACCCTCCACCCAGTGTGCAGCAGCGGCCAAGTAAGCAAATTGAATGCTAGGAATCATAAGCAAGGGAATGGAGAATAAGGTCAAGAATATCATAATGCCTCTATATCATTCTATTGTATGACCGTATCTTGAGTGTTGTGTGCAGTTCTGGTTGCCATATCTTAACAAAGATATAGTAGAATTAGAAAAGGTACAGTGAAGAGCCACCTCTGCTTTACTGTTTAATATCTATCTCCAGCCACTCTGCCACATAATGGTCAAACACAACATAAACTATAGCATCTATGCTGACGACATCATGGTAGATGCACCATTCAACATAGACCAACGATGACATCATGGTACATGCACCATTCAACATAGACAAACCAGACTACTCAAGAATAACATCTTGAATAGATGAGATGTCATAATGGCTTCAGGAAAGCAACTTTTTAATAAATTACAATAAAACAGAATCAATTTTCATAACAAAAAACAACTCCTTTGCTCCACCAAATTCTCTACAATTATTACACAACTCCATAAACGTAAAAACAGAAGTAAGATACTTGGGGATACACCTCGATCAAAACCTAAATTTCCAAGCCCACATAAGCAAATTAACAAAGACAGCCTACCATAAAATTAGAACTATACAAAAGCTCAGACCACTGCTGGATTCCAACAACGTTCGCACAGTTTGTCAAGCCTTGATAATGCCCATTCTAGACTACTGTAATATCATCTATCAAGGCTTACCAACCCAATCCATCAATCCTCTGCAACTACTACAAAACACAACTGCCCGCATCATAACGGGTATTACAAGAAGCAGCCACATAACTCCAACATTGGAACAGCTCCACTGGCCCCCCATAATCGCCAGAACTAAATACAAAGACATCCTCATCATCTTCAAGATCCTACACCAACTATCCCCACCAATACTCCAAACACTTGTATGCAAACACCCTGAAACAGAATAAAAAAGAGAGACAATAAAAACCTACTAATAATACCCAAAAACAAAATCAAGGCAAAACAGTATACCTTTCACCAAGCCTTCTCAATCTACGCACCATCCCTCTGGAATGCACTCCTGGAATGTATAACAACCACCAACGACTTATGGGACTTTCATAAAGAACTAAATACACACCTCTTTTCAGAGAATTATGGACCAGAAATAGAATCAATACACGAAGCATAACCATTACACTTAGGGGTATATTTACTAAGCAGTCTTAACGTGCACCCAGCACTAGTGTGCAGGCTGCCATAAAAGGAGTGGGTGTTTCGGTCTTAAGGTAGCAAAATGGGATCATCACGCGATAACGTGGGCTGTGCACATTATCGTGCGAGAAGCCGCTAAGCACGTTAATGCGCGGTAATCTTAAGTAGGCGCGCAGACATGCAAACACAGAAGCAAGGGTGTAGCACAGTGGTTAATACACTGACTGCTAGCAACAGGGGTCATGAGTTTGATCCCCAGTGTGCCTAATGAATAAGGCTGGCTGAGGCATTACCATTTATGTTTAAGTATTGCTTTTTGAGGCATTTTATTTTTATTTTAATTACTGCTGCCAGCAAACATACCTTCACAGTGGCGTAACCTAAGGTGCCGCATAAGGCACTGCAGAGGGCACATTATAAGATGAACTGTCCGCCAAGGCATCCTATAATGTCCCCTATAGGACACCTTATTTTTTTTTTTTAATTCTTTATTTTCGTTTTACAGCAACAAAGGAAAGGAAGACATACAGCTAAAAGACAAATACATACATGGAATATGATACATACACCAAAGTAAACCCCTGCCACCCCCCTCCCCCCTGCTTCTTCTCTAGAAAACTGAATCATTCTCGAAGCGGGCGTGTACTGACATTATTGTGTTACAAAACCTAACAGCGATCTGAAACATGATGAGTGTACATTAAACAGACATGTCGAAGCAATGAGCAGATTGTACATGATCTTTGAGCATCTGCAATTTAGACAAGCGAGAATGAATTTGGGTATGGAAAATAGCTCTCCGAGATATCTGCTCATATTTACTATATAAGCAGACTAGGTTCCACTATTCACTGACAGTAAGTCGAGAGCTATCCTTCCAAGTCCTCGTGATTAAACATATGGCTATACCCAGCAGAAAATCAGGAGAAAGCGACCCTTCTTAGGAAGAGAGGGGACCTCCGCCACTGAGCGGAGTCCCACAGTCTTCCAAGAAAGAGGCTCGTGAAGGTGTAAGATAAATGGAATACGACCCCAGACCCGCCCCCAGTAAACCTGTAGTTAAGTACATTCATAAAGAACATGAGCGAGGGTCCCACATCAGTATGGCAAGACCTACACTGATCCCTGGTAGTTGTGTTCCATTTGGCTATTTTCCTGGAATATAAGAATATCTATGTGCAAAAGGGAAGAGAGTTTGGGTGACTGAGGCAGACCGGGAAACCCGCACTATTTTGCTCCAGAAAACGCTCTAATGTACAGGGGTTAAAGTGGTTTGCGATTAGCGATCCCAGGCTTGTTGGACTCTACACGTGGCAGTATCAGTACCCTGACATAATAGTTAGAAAAGTTAGAGGCTACCCCATGTGTACTATTAATAGAGTGAATTAGTTCTAATAGCCCGTCCTTAGTAGGGACAGAGGGCGGCAGGATTGAAGCACTTTTGAGGCAACATGGAAGCTGCATCAAGTGAAAGTAATGTTTCGCTGGTAACGCAAATTCCCTGTATAAATCAGAAAAGGTTTTCCAACGAGCTGCAGAGAAGAGCTGTTGGGGTGTCCAGATCCCCCTGGAGTACCAGGGTCTGGAAGTAATCATACATGGCTGCTCGAATTTCTAACCGGAACTTTGGCTGAATTAATAGGGCTCTATCAAAGAACCAGGCCCCCGGATTCCCTTGGAGTGCAGTAGTATGTTATTGAAAAGAAATAGCGGCATGATCTGAAATATGCTGAGAGTGAATCTTTGTAGCGTCCACCTGAGGAACCAACAGTTTTGATATCAGAAAGAGATCGATGCGAAACTGGGATTTGTGAGGGGAAGGGAAGAAGGTAAAGTCAAGCTCATTGGGGTGTAGTAACCTCCAGAGATCGACTAGAACAATATCTGTGTTCACAGAGGTTAGCGCGATGTGACTCTTGGGGGGACCACTTGTCCTAGGCGGCTATTTGTCAATCAGGGGATCAAGAACTAAATTGAAATCCCCCCCAATATCAATGAAGTATTAGCAGAGGCCTGCGCAACCTGAGCAATAGTAGCAAAAGGGCAGGGTCATCCACATTAGGTGCATAAAGGCATATACATGTAACTTTAAAGTTACCTATCGGGAGGTGAACTCGGGACCATCTACCCGCTGTATCTGAGCAAGTCGCAATAATAGTAGCATGCAGAGAGTTCCTATCCAATATGGCAACCCCACATTCCCTAGAAACGGCTGGGGAATAGGCGGCCACCATGTAAGGTTTAATATTGAGTTTGAGAGTTTCCTTCGAATTGAAAGGTGTTTCTTGGAGGAAAATCAGGTTCGCAGCGTCATGACTTAAATAGCTTAGGATTTTCCTCCGTTTTATCGGATTATTGATTCCTTGTACGTTCAATGAGAGAATCTTACATGGTGCCATAAAGCGATAACAGACATTTTAGGTAAGAGCGCTTGAAAACTTACAACATAATCAGAATCTGTACAATAATGACATAAGCACCAAGTATGCTGACCAATACACCCATATTGAAAAGTATGTACCAAAGTAACTTAGAGAAGAAGCAAAACCCCCAATGAATATGGCGACCAGATGTCTGCGGGAGGAGGCCCTAGAGAGGAAAATAGAGACATAGTAAAAGAAAAGAAACACCAGAGTCCATAAGTAACACTGTCTCTGATACTCGTCGAGGCTACTATGGGTAGATGGAGTCGGGTCCCAGATATCTTCAAAAGAAGGCAACAAACCGCCTTCGACAGACTCTTCGCTGAGCCGCAGTAAATCCAATATGGCAGGCACAGCGGATATGAGAGTACTGGTAGGAATATTCTGGAAGTCAGCGCATCAAGTCAGCTTCTTTAGAGTCCAAAAACTCCGCTAGTAGATCAGGGTCCTCAAATGTTCTTGTCTGATTGTGGAGCGTGACTCGGAGCTTGGCCGGGTACATCAGGCCATAGCGTGCTTGTAGTTGTTGAAGCCTCGGCCGAAATTCCAGAAAGCGCTTTCGGCGGTCGACCGTAGGTTTAGCCAAGTCAGGATAGAAGGAGACCTTGTGGCTCTCAAACTCCATATGGCCCTTTGCCCGGGAGGCACTGAGAATTTGTTCCACATGTTGATATCTCAAAAGTCGAAAGATGATAGGCCGCGGGGTCTTCCTGTTGAGCGTTATGTTTGTGGGTACACGATGAGCGCGATCGATCTCCAATTCTTTGGTAAAGGTGATTTGGAGCAGGGAAGGGAGGATTTTACCTAAAAACTCCTTCATGTCTCCCAATTCCGCTCCCTCCGGTATGCCCACGAGTCGTAGATTGTTGCGGCGCGCTCTATTATTGCCATCTTCCACTTCTTTCTGCAAGGCCCGCACCTGACGTTCAACTTTGTCGAGTTTGGACAGCCGGACCGCATGGGAGTCTAATATACTCTCCATTTTGTCCTGACGCGAAGAGAGCCCCTCCAGCCTGCCTTGCAGTACACCAAGATCTTCCCTCAGCGCTCGAAGTGCTTCACCGTTGGACTGCACGAGGTCCTTAACCCCTCTAATTTCTGCAAGGATTTCCTGCTGCATTTCGGGGCCCACGCGCAAAGTCAGCCCCTTCTGCGGGGACGGGGGTTCAGTTTTGGAGCATTTACCGTGAGAAGCCGCTGGAGATCCAAATTCCAGGCGCGTGGGTTTGGTCCCCGCCATCTCACCAATGTGCCCCGGCAAGATCAGAGCAGAAATTCAAGTATGTCCGGTGTTAATTCAGGATTCTGAGTAGGCCTCTCGGGAGCCTCAGCGTTATGCGACCATCCCGCTGGACATCAGCAGGACACCTTATAAGGCACCTTATAAGGCGCTTTATAGGGCACCTTATAAGGTGCCTTATAGGGCGCCTTATGAGGCACCTTAAGGTTACAGTACTTTGAGGGTGTTTTTGATGGCAGCACTAATGTACATTAAAAATAAACAATGCCTTAGACAGCCCTATCAAATAACCCCACTGTGGGTTCAAACCCAAGACCTTTGGCTCCACAGGCAGTGAAGCAACTACAGCTGCTAACAAACCCCTGGCTGGCTACAGAAGGACTGCATGTCACCACACAAACATTCTGCTGTGGTTACCAGGATAGGGGCAACCCACCCATACCCATGATGCACAGCACATGCAAATCAGCAGTCTACAGATGATCACAAGATGGAGTATGCACCCCACAGCACCTCAGCCTGGTAGGGGGAACTGACCGAGTACACCCCCACAGCACCTCAGCCTGGTAGGAGGTGCCGACGGTGTGTGTTAGTGGCACAGAGTAGCTACAGACCATCACATTGTGTGGGTATTGTGCTCACCCTGAGGGTGAGGTGGGGCAGCCAGCACCAGGTCCGCAGCACCCGCCATGGCTGAAGTAGGCTATGTTGCAGGTATCCATCAGTGCTAGTGTGTGTGATAGATAGTTCCTGCAGCTGCACCTAGGATGCATTAGTGTCCATCTGTAGTTATCAATCAGGTTTAGCCCTAATGGGCTATGATGCACCCAGGATAGTGAATTTTCTGTGTTGGTGCCATGGTGCAAGTGTAGGGGGGTGTTTGGACCCATAGGCAAATTATGTAGCACCACCCACCAACAGATCCACATTCTTCCTCCCTGCAGAGGAGGGGGGCCATCAACCCCACACTTGCTGGGGAACAGACACCCTACAAGACAGCCAATGCAAAGCAGTACACATCCATAATGGTAGAAAGACAGTAGGCCTGGAAATGCTCAGCTGCCCTTCACCACCATCTGACATTCACCAACAGCAAACACAGTGAGTCACCAGCCGCTGCACCCTGCAAGGTGTTCTAGCCATACACATATAACTGCAGACAGTCTGCTAGCTAGCCAAAGTGCATGACCCTGGAGGAGAAGTGTGCACCCAAAGCTGGGATGTGAGCACACCCACCAAACAGATAAGTCAGTGGTTAGGCCCCAGAGAAGAAAACCTATAGATTTCACCTACAAGAAATACAATATAGCACTATGGGGGGTGCCTAGCCATGGGGGCAGCGCATAGAAATGCAGCACAGGCATCTTTATTAGAGACAGCATGGAACATGAATGGTGTTTGGCCCTCCAGGACTGCATTTGGGAGACTCTGCTCTAGGTAATGCACATGTTTATGGTGTCTGTGCTCTGTAGGGTAAAATGTAGGTGTTTTGGGCATGTTTACGTTATCTGCAATAAAGGTTCTGTCTGTATTACCATGTTTTAGTAGTGGGTAAAATATGGGGACTGGGTTGGCAGGCACCACAGTTGGGACTTGAACCTGTATGTACTGCACCACTGTGTTGCCTCAGAGACAATGCATTCCTTGGGGATAGCATGACTGTTCATCAGACAGGGCCTGTCTGTTGCAGTGCATGGCACACACCTACACAGGGCTAGGCCATGGTCTGCTCTGGGCAGCTGCCACTGCCCCCTCCACCACCAGTACCCCTCTGCCACCATGCTGACATGCCCTTCTGCTGGTCGTGCTGGTGGTGCACAGTCTCAGGCCATACAGTGTGCAGGTAGGTGGCTGCCTATGGTGCGAGTTCTGGGGTAGGGGTGCCTGCATAGCTGTCCACGCTTCCCCCCAGCACCGCCTGCCAATGTTCTGTGCCCTTGGGGGTACCTGCTGGGTGCCATCCCCTGTGACACTGTAGGAAACACACTCATGCCCATGTTGGGCCCTCATCAGTTGCTGTCTGGCTGTTCTACTGTTTCAGCATTCCTATGGGCCAGCTAGGCATCACCCTAGTCCGCACTGTGACCCAGCTGCACCACAGCATGTGCCGCCTGCAGCCCTCTGTGTCCCCTTTTCCAGCATCTGTCCAGTTGCCCATTCTGACATGCCTGCCCTGCTGTTGCGGAACATGTGCCTGCCATAGGAAACCTGTCCAATGGAAAGGGAAAACCCTGATCAGCGCTATTTCACTGTGGGATCATTCAACTTGTATGGGGACAGAGCATAGACCCTTCCAAAATTCATATCTTTTTTTTGGAGCTTTCTCGGGAGTGTTTTTTGATGTTTCCCATTAATATCACTATTGGCCAGCTTGGTTATGTTTTTTTACATTTTCTTCTGGTCATTTTTAATGTTTATTTGCCCTTTTGTTCCATGCACATGTATCACACTTATCACTTTTTGTTGGTTTCCCTGGTTTTGCTGTACATTGCTGATGTAAATGGTTTCTTTTCCCTTTAAATCTGCTCTAATGCCAGGGTTTCACTGGTATTAGTTTTCAGCCCCGGATTCCACAGCATTAGTGTGCAGGGAGCCTCTCCCCTCCCACTCTCCACCCATTGACCCTCTCTCACTGCCACTGGGGAGCCTTCCTCCTCCCTCTGGGAGCCTATCTCCACCCACAGCGCTCATTTGCGCCGCTGCGCGCGTTATCGTGCGGTAATGTACCTTTGCACCCAATAAAGCGCCATTATCGCGTGATAAGGTACCTCATCGTCTGATAATGTCGCTGGGTGCACATTAAGACGGTTTAGTAAACATACCCCTAAATCTGACCCCATTAACAAAGCTAACAGTTACTACCCAACTCAAACCTTACCACCTAATAACATCTTCAACTTGTAACAACCAACCATGTAAATAAGATGTTAAACCCCTTATCTCTAAGTTTAATATGTACCCAGTTCTATGTAATGTACTCAGTTATTGTTTAAAGTTCCCTCTCCAAGTTTAATGACCGGTTCTATGTAATGTTCAATGTTACTGTTCCATGTAAACTGCTTTGAATACAAGAAAAACGGTATAGAACAATTGTTAAATAAATAAATAAAATAGAAGGAAGGATACCCCTATGAAGAAAGGCTTAAAAGGTTATGGCTTTTCAACATGGAAAAGAGACGGCTGAGGGGAGATATGATACAAATCTACAAAATAATGAATGAAGTGGAATGAATAAACATAGATCAGTTGTTTACCCCATCAAAAAGTAGAAAGGCTAGGGGACATGCAATGAAGCTACAATGTAACCCATTTAAGACTAATAAGACATAATATTTTTTCACTTGACACGTAATCAAACTCTGGAATTTGTTACTGGTGGATGTAGTAAAAGCTTTAGTGTAGGTGTGTTTAAAAAAAGGTTTGAACAAGTTCCTGGAGAAAAGAGCCATAAACCATTATTAAATCCACTGCTTATCCCTGCACAAAGCATTGTGGAACCTATGTGCCCTTTTGGGAACCTGACAGGTACTTGTTACCTGGATTGACCACTGTTGGAAACAGGATACTGGGCTTGATGGATCTTTGTCTTACCCAGTATAGTATATCTTATGTTCTTATGTTCACTATGGGGTCATTTGACACAGCGTTTACCGGGGATGTATGTCCGGTTTGGACGTACATATTTGCAAAATGCTTTGGGCCCGATTCCGAGCCCAAAGCTCCATGCATGTACAGGGGAGATGTTCCGTGACCTCTGGATGGGGGCAAGAAGAGGAGGGCCGGAGGAGGTCCATGGGTGGGCCGGAGGTAGGACCTTGACCCAGACGTACAGGGCCTATTCCGTTCATGGCCCTGGGTTGAAGTGTTATTCCAGCGGCAGGACCCTCAAACCAGTGGAGTGGCAGCGGGAGGTTCCCTGCAGCCTGACCTGGGCCTTGGCAGGCCCCTCCTGGGGTCGGACGGCAGGGAACAGCAGTGTTGGTCTGGCGCAGCAGGTTGGGGCTCCTGCATAGCATCCCAGTGGGATGGTGACGGGATGCCATGGCCCTGGGGCTCTATGAAGGCACTCCAGCTAAGTGAGATGCGACAGGAGGCATATATACGGCAGCAGGGAATGTGGTCAGGTCCTGCCCATCCAGGCCTTTGAACCCAATCCTGCTCCCATGGGAATGTCTAGCTTCCTGGGTTTAGAATCAGATGCAAATCCAGCCCATCTAGATTTTGACCGAACATGCCCTGATGAGAAGGGGGCCCTATCTGGATATCTTTTCCCATGATGTCCTTTCTATGTTCATGTCATTAAAAACATTTACAACTATCCTGATAGCAATCTTGTTTTGAAGTTCTCTCTAATTTAAGCGCTGTACCAAGCTTCAGTTGCACACTATGAAACTTAAAAACCTGGCGCCTCCCCCCACCCTACTGTTATAATATATCGAACTTTATCAGTTATTGACTAGACTGTAAGCTCATATGAGGAGGGACTTGACTAGACTATAAGCTCTTATGAGCAGGGACTGTCTCTTACATGCCACTGTACAGCGTTGTGTATGCCTGTATCTGTTTAGCACTTTTGTCAAATAGTACTTCTAACTTCATATATGCGTGTTGACTAATACAATCATGTAAAAATACTGCTGGCTTTGTCAGATTTACATTTAGAATTGTTCTTTGATTTAAGTGCCCTTCAATTCTTGCAACATGTACAGCTGCACAGCTCACAGAGCCCTTGTTACATTCCTACCTAATTTATATCTTCAAAAACACAACAAAGCCAGCATCTTCAAATTTCTGTTTGCAAAGGGTATGCCAATGACTGCAATAGCAGAACTCGCATGAAGTCCTGAAAGCAAGTCTCTTATATGGCTTCATTCTTCCTTACTTCTTCCATGTTCTGATCTACTCTTTCCATTTTATCAGAATCTATTTTTAAGTGTTATATTCAAAAGAGGATTTTGCAACTAATCATGAGTCAGCCTGTGCACTTCCTGGAGCATTGCACAAACTATATCTCTGTGAAAATGTAATGTGCGCTGTTGATCTGATGTTGACTCCAGGCGACCCAACCCCTGGATTTTCTTAGAAAGATGCAACAGGAAGCAGATTGCCAGGTCTTTATTCTGCATAATGAGTTTATAATAGCCCCTGGAATTCCAAGGTGGTTACCCATCAAAGAACTAGCCAGGCCCAACCCTGCTTAGTTTCATCCAAACCAAAAGAAAGTCCAGGGCTGGGAAAATCCAAGACTTAATACCATATATAAAAGAGATCCGCATTAATGGTGCAAAATACTTTTTTAATGTCGGAGATACTTGGTAGAGGGTGGAACTTCTCCACACTCTATATTCACGTCTCTATTTTAATCATTTTTATTATAATCACATTTAAATAATCTTAATATATTTCCAAAATGTTTTTTTATTTATCTCAGTCATTAGCGCAGTAGATAGCTGTATAGCAATAGAAGCTCCCACATGACATGGCACGTTTTGAGCCCATTAAAATAAGGATCTGCTTCAGATTATCAGGTGGCTCCCCATTAGCAAATAATCCTCACATCAACACTTTAAACCTGATTTAGAGAAAACCTGCACCTTAAAAAAGAATGGCGTCTGATGTCAATTCACTAAGAAACTAATCACCAAATAGAGGAGTTGTACCATCTACAGGAAAACCCCTCTAGTAATAAGTCAAACTTCAAAGCTGTGAAAAGAGATTAGGCCAATCGATTTCAGAATTCACATCAGATGGGGAAAGAAAGCACAATTCAAAAGTCCATTGCTGTTCTCTCCACTGTAACTTAGCCTCCTGGTCCCTGCCCCGCGGATACAATGGGACAAAATCAATAACTCTCCAACGTATTTGATCAAACATATGACCATTCTGCACACAGTGATCCACCATAGGAGCCAATAGTGTCTGGGTCCTTAAACGCGAGGCATGCTCGCTAAGCCGCACCTTCATTTGTCTAGTAGTACGGCCCACATAGATTAAATCACATGGGCAACATAAGAAGACAAACAAGAGGAGCCCCAGCGGGATTGCAGCCAACAATCATGTTTGGCATAATACCATCTGTCTTCTTCCATGGTCTGTGCACAATAGTGGCAATCACCACATGCTTTACGGCCTGGGTTGTCATGGGACCAGATGGGACAATCTACTTTGGTGACCGAATCTTGGTGGCTGAATCTTTAACCAATCTTAAAGATTTTTAAAAACAAGTGTGGAGCTGCAATATGGGGCACTGTTTGCGCAATATCCAGGATATTTTCTGGATATGTGAATGAATAGTAATGCCCCCATAATACGGTTCTCTTAAGGTTCTCAGTGGGGGTAAAAATAGCCACTCTCTATGGCAATAGTGCGCCCTTTACGGGGGTACTACCATTCATGTCACAAAGCATGTGGCCTAGTCTAGCCTGACCCCTTAGTGAAGCTTGATATCTGTTGATGTTCGACTGTTGAATCAAGCTGCGGCCAATGTTTGCCAAGCACCTTTCAGGGGAGAATTGCTGAGTTATTGCATAGTCTGCTGGTGAGCGAATGGATGGTGAGTGTGAATGCCAATGTTATTCAGTAAAAACAATAAACCATATGAGGAAAAGGGGTTCCACCATCAACAGCCCCTGTGATATCATTTTTGAGTTTGCACATTTCAAAGAAGAGGACTGCCACTTTCCCTATGTTTTAGTTTGGTCTTTAGTCTCTGCGTAGTTATGTGTACTATGAAGGTGATATCGGGTGATACACTTTTATGACTGACTGATTTAGTCAGTAAGTCGATCACAAACAAATGACCATACATTGAGGCAACATCACTTTACATAAATCTACTATAATCCTTAATGTGGGCATTCAAGAGCCGTTCCTGTATCTGGCATGAGTGCCGGTTTTGAAACTCATCACATATGTCCACGTTAAGGAATTATCTTCTGTGAGCCACTGTGAGATAACATCTTTCGTGAAGATTCTTGGCGATTTCAACGCCCATTTTTCCTCTCCAATCCGCCCCCGGGATAAAGTCCTTCGGTCGCTCTTCTCCGACCTCAATCTGATCCAGCATGTACACTGCCCCACCCATTCTTCCGGCCATACCCTTGATCTCATTCTCACTTTCTCCTCGTCCCCTTATGCTCCTTCTGCTCTTTCGTCCCTCCCTCTTCCCTGGTCTGATCATCACTGTCTGCTGTTTTCTTTCTCCCTTCCTCCTGTACAAGTCTCTATCTCATCTGCTGCGGCCGTCGCACCAGCGCTTCTTAAGCGATGTCTTACGCCTCTCACCCTGCAGTCCTTCCCTGCAGCTACCTCCCTCTTTCTCCCCGAATTTTTCTCTTTCTCTGTGAACCAACAAGTCGATTCCTGGTCCTCTACTCTCACTAGCACCCTTGACACTCTTGCTCTGCTCCGTCCCACCCCTCACCGTTCTGCATCTCATCATCCCTGGTTTCACTCGGGCCTTCGTCTTCAGCGCACCTATCTCCGCCGGGCTGAGCGCTGTTGGCGCAAACACCCTTCTGACTCTTCTCTATCCTCCTTTCGCTATGAGCATTGCCACTATCGGGCCATGATTATCGAGGCTAAAAGGTCCTATTTCTCTGATCTCATCACCTCCTCCTCTAACTCCTCCCGTTGCCTGTACCAGGTATTTCGTTCATTATCCTCTTCCTCATCCCATCCCCCTCCAACGGCGCTCCCTTCCACTGCTCCCAGTCCGACGACTCTCGCTTCCTTTTTTGTCAACAAGATCCAGTCTCTTCACTCTTCCTTCCCTTATTGCCCCCCTCCTCTCTCCCCCCTCCCTCTCCTACTGCTTCCCTCAACGTTCCCTCCCCTCCTTCTTCCGGTGCCTTCCCTCACACATGGCACTCCTTTTACCCAGTTTCCTCTGCTGAGCTCCTTAAGGTACTCTCCTCTTCTCGCAAAACAACCTGCCCACTTGACCCTCTCCCCTCCACTTAGCTTTTTGACCCCGCCCTCAAACTTTCACCATACATCTTGGCTATAGTCAATTCCAGTCTCACTTCCGGCACCTTCCCCACCCAGTGGAAACATGCCATGGCCGCCTTCTCCTGAAGAAACCCACCCTCGATCCCAGTCTCCCCGCAAATTGGCGCCCGGTCTCAAACCTTCCCTTTCTCTGTAAAGTTCTCAAATCACTAGTCTTCTCTCAGCTCTCAGCTCATCTTGATACCACACCCTCCCTTCACCCCCGTCTATCTGGTTTTAGGACTGGGCACAGCACCGAAACTATACTTCTTGCCCTTTTGAGTGAACTCCACCGTTCTCACGATCGGGGTGATTTATCTATTGCTGTCTCTCTAGATCTCTCTGCCGCTTTTGATGTTATAGATCACTGTACCCTTCTTACTCACCTGTCTGACTTTGGTATTCGTGGCACTGTGCTACACTGGTTCAGGTCGTTTCTCTCTCTTCGCACCTTCACTGTCCATTCCGGCACCACTGCCTCAGACCCTTTCCCTTTGCACTGTGGTGTCCCGCAAGGCTCCATTCTTGCCCCTTTGCTTTTTAATATTTTCCTTGCCCCACTTACCCTCCTCAGCCAACAGTCTGGTATTTCCTCCTACTTTTATGACAATGATATCCTTCTCATCCATCATTTATTTATTTATTTAACACTTATTTCTATACCGCTCTTTCCCAAGTATCAAGTGCGGTTTACAATGAACAGTAAATTATAAGGTATGTGAAATTACATACCTAGTCGTTTTACATAGAACAGATGGAACTATTTACACGTAACAATATCATACCAACTCTGTATCCCTGGACCTCTCTGCTCTCAACCACTGCCTCGATCTTATTGCTTCCTGGTTCTCCGACAATCTTCTTTGTGTCAATCCCTCTAAGTCCTCAGCTATCTGGTTCTCCTTCACTACCTCCCCTCCCACTTTAGCCCCCACCATGTCCTCCCTTCCCATCCCTCTTGTCCCCTCTCTCCGCTACCTTGGTGTTACCCTTGACTCCTCTTTGTCCTTTCACCCTCATATTTCCTCCCTTGTTCGGAGCTGCTTCTTTCATCTTCGTCACATTCGTTCCCTCCGGCCTTACCTTTCTGCCGATTCCCTTACTACCCTAGTTCTCTCCCTCGTCATCTCCCGCTTAGATTACTGTAATTCCATTTTTGCCGGTCTTCCCTCTTATCAAATTCGTCGCCTTCAGCTCATTCAAAATACTGCCGCCCGTTTGATCACTTTCTCCTCCCCTCTTGATCACATCACTCCTTGCCTTCTCTCTCTTCACTGGCTTCCCGTTAAATTTCGGTTTGTTTACAAATACCTCATTACCACCCACAAAGTTCTTCACACAGGTATTTCCCAATACTTATCCGACCTCATCTACCATCAACCTGTCCCTCGCCTTCTCCGTTCTTCCCACAGTAACCACCTTTTTCTTCCCTCCCCATCTCAAGCCCATCTCAAACTTACCCGTCATTCTGCCTTCTTTTTCTTAGGTGCTGCTCTGTGGATCTCCCTTCCCCACTCACTCTGCACCGAACCTTCATTTCCACATTTCAAAGCCCTCCTCAAGACCTATCTGTTTTCCCAGGCTTTTGATCTCCCAGCACCCCCCTGACAGTTACGCAGGCCTCCACACCGTATACCACTCCATCCCCCCCTTTCTTCCTTCGTCCTTCCTGTTGCCTCTAGCTCTTTAGCTATATTGCTCTGTCTCTTTCTTTCCTTCTATCTATCTCTAAAGTGCTTTCCTATCCATTGAATGGCGTTCCTTTCCCCTCTTTAATTTTCTAGCAGCCTGCTTTTATTGTACACCGCTCTGATACTCCGGTTTGGGCGGTTTATCAAGCCTCATTAATAAATAAATAAAATTTCAGTTTATAGCTAATGTTCCCCTACGATTCCATTTACCTGTTTTGATTTTATTATAAATTGTTCACTGATGTTATAATGGCTCACTTGAGGTGAACTTTGACCCAACATTTTGGCACGAAGGTTAGTGCCGGTTTAAAAGGACTCTGCATTACTCCATGGTTTCTTTTCAACGTTTGTAGCAGTGTGTGACTGCAATTTTTGAAGGCTAGTCTATTTCTTAAATTACTGTTGTTCCTTCTATTGATCTGTGCTGAGTCAGCTGCTTTTTAACATATTCGTAAATGACCTGGAAATGGGAATAACGAGTGAGGTAATCACATTTGCAGATGAAACAAAACTAAAGTTGTTAAAACCAATGAGGATTGTGGACAATTGCAGAGGACTTTGATAAATTGGAAGACTGGGCATCCAAATGGCAGATGAAATTTAATGTGGACAGGTGCAAAGTTATGCACCTAGGAAAGAACAACACAAACTATAGTTACACGATGCAAGGTTCCACATTAGGAACCACCACTCAGGAAAAAGATTTAGGCGTCATCATGGATAACATGTTGAAACCCTTCGCCCAGTTTGCAGCAGCGGCCAAGAGAGCAAATAGAATGCTAGGTATCATAAGGAAAGGAATGGAAAATAAAACAAAGGATATTATAATGCCTTTGTATCGTTCCATGCTACTACTGCACCTTGAAAATTGTGTGCAGTTCTGGATGCCATGTCTTAAAACGGATATAGCGTTATTAGAAAAGGTTCAGAGAAGAGCACCAAAATGATAAATGGGATGGAAGGATACCCCTATAAAAAAAGGCTGAAAAGGTTAGGGCTCTTCAACCTGGAAAAGAGAGGTGAGGTATGATAGAGGTCTGTAAATTAAGGAATGGAGTGGAACGGGTAAACGTAGATCAATTGTTTATGCCATCAAAATATAGAAAGACTAGGGGACATGAAATAAAACTACAGGGTAACCTATTTAAGACTAATACGAGAAAATATTATTTCACTCAACGTGTAATCAAACTCTGGAATTTGTTACCGGAGGATGTATAGTAGTAAAAGCTGTTAGTGCAGCTGGCTTTAAAACAGGTTTGGACAAGTTCCTTTAGGAAAGGTCCATAAACCATTATTAAAGGGGACCCGGGATATCCACTGCTTGCCCCAGTACAAGCATTGTAGAGTCTGTCTTTTGGGGAAACTGCTAGGTACTTGTGACCTAGATTGGCCACTGTTGGAAACAGGATACTGGGCTTGATGGACCTTGGTCTGACCCAGTATGGCATATCTTATGTTCTTATGTTCTTATTATTGTCTACACTTTAACAATTGTTTTTCATATATAAGAGTGTATTGGTTTATTTTAAAGCTGCCATTACAGCATCACCAATTAGGCTCTAGGAATCAGGTAGCTCCTTGTTATTCTCTGACAGAAATGATCCCCACACTATATATGTGGTCACTTATAGGTTCCCTTTTTCAATTTTAAATCCTAATCATCCCTCAATGGAAGATCTCATTATCTGATATGATAATCTCACTATGTCATATGATGAGTTGGTTTAAAATAATGCCCTCTATGTTGGGCTTAACAAATATTTGATGGTAGTTATCTGATGGTATCACAAATACAATCTGCTCAGCATGCTAACGAGTTCTTTAGGATTCCATCTTCACTAATTTGTGCATTAAATTTAATGTATTTGTTCTTATTGCATTAGCTTATATTTTATATGTATATTATATTATTTTTTTCTCCAGGAACAAGCAGGAAGTCAGTCCTCACATAATGGTGATGCTGGTGCCAACGAAGCCCGTGCAAAGCATTTCCCCAGCTTTCAAAGAAAGCCTTTGGGAATGCTACCATGCATGCATGGTCCCCTTCCCACCCAAAGGTGCCATCTTGCTCGGTCTCCTTTTTTCCTAGGAGCCCAACGTTATGCTTGTCCTGTTTTCCCGGAAAAATCCTTCACAAATTACCTTCAAATCCTTTTTTTTCCTACGGTTTGCGTCCTGGTTCCTCTTCCACCCTCAGGCCGATGCCATCCCCGATGCCGTCCTCGGCTCTATTCTTCATTTTTGTCGAGGCTTACCTCAACCAGCATTCGCCCGGGGGTTGTTGACCCCGCCAGGTATAGCCCACCATGTCTCCCAATGGCTTCAAAAATGTGATTGTTGCAGTCAAATCATGTCTGTTACGGACACCCATGACTGCTGCTTGCACTGCCTTGGTCCGGACCACGACAGTACCATCTGCAACCTGTGTCAGGCTATATCTCTGAGAACCAACAAGAAAAGGTCGGATTTTCAGGAGATGTTCCCATAATCCGGCTCAGCACCGGCTTCTCTGGCACTGAGCCCCACGCCAAGCACATCCCGTGAGGCTCAGGTGTCTTCAGAGTCTCGCAGCAGGTGCTCCTCCGTAAACATACTGGACCCTGGAAAGAAAAAGAAAAAATCCTTGAAGCCAGTTGAGGTTCCTCCGAGGAAACCCAGTAAGGTCCCACGGTGGGACTCAGTGCTTCCCCTAAGGTCTCTAGGAAGGAGTCCTAGCCTTTACAAAGTATATGGCGGTTGTAGCTGCATATCTAAGGACTCTTGGAATATTCATTTTCCCTTACTTAGATGACTGGCTAATAAGGGCAGCCACTTCTCAAGAGGTTCACCTATCCCTCCTATGTACAATTCAAGTACTAAAAGATATGGGATTGTGATAAATCTTCCAAAATCTCATCTAGTTCCTACTCAAATATTAGAATTTATAGGAGCTTTTCTAAACACTTGACGGTCAAGGGCATTTCTACCCCAGGACTGTTGTGCTCGATTAGTACAGCTAGCATCTCAAGTAAGGCTCAAAGATATTCTCTCGGCCAGGGAGATGCTGCAACTTTTAGGCCATATGGTCTCTACAGCTCATATAGTTCCATATGCTCGTCTGCACATGTGGACAACTCAATGGACTCTTGCCTCCCAGTGGAAGTAGACCTCTGGGAACCTCAAAGACAAAATCCATGTCACAGACATTCTCATGAACTCCCTGCTCTGGTGATCTACCCCAAGAAATCTCCTCATAGGGTCACCTTTTCAGATGCCTCCACATCAAGGTATCCTGACAACAGATGCCTCCAAACTGGGTTGGGGAGCCCACTTGGGCTCTCGTTCCACTTAGGGCCTCTGGACAGAGCAGCAGTCACAGCTTCAGATAAATTTGCTGGAGCTTCATGCTATCCTTAATGCCCTCAAAGTGTTTCAACAACAACTACAAGGCTACAGAGTTCTCGTTCCAGACGGACAATCAAGTAGCTGTGTTCTATGTGATCAAGCAGGGGAGAACAGACTCTTGGGCTCTTTGCAAGGAGACTCTCTATCTTTGATCCTTTATCATTGTTCATCAAATACATCTCCAAGCAGTGTATCTGCCAGGACAGTAGAATGTCTCAGCAGACAGGTTGAGTCAGATCCTCCTTCTGCACGAATGGTCTCTCCATCAGGAGACAATCTCCTACATTTTTCAAACCTGGGGAACTCCAGAGATAGAACTTTTTGCCATTCTGCAAAATGCCAAACTACTTCATTTTTGCAGCAGAATCCTGATGTCTAGCCTCACTGGGGTCAGGATTTCCTGTATGCCTTTCCTTCCATACTCCTGATTCCCAAAATGCTTTTCAAGCTCCAAGCAGACAGGGGCCACATGATCCTCATAGCCCTATGCTGGCCACGCCAACTGTGGTTTCCTCTCCTGCTATGTCTGACACAGACTCACCTTCTGAGTCTTAGATCAGCTGCCGATCACATCTCACAGGAAGAAGGGACACTACTCCATCTCAACCCACAGTCTCTCCATCTCATGGCTTGGCTACTGAACGCATAGTCTTGCAAGATCTTAACCTTTTTCTGGAAGTAAAGGAGATCCTACTAGTCTCCAGGAATCCATCTACAAGACATTCCTATGACTTTAAGTGCTGTAGGTACTCCACTTGGTGTGCCCAAAGAGATCTTAACCCCTTCTTAGCTCCAGTGGAGGCTCTCCTTCAGTTTGTCCTCCATCTTTTGTCCTCTTGTCTCAAGAGAATCTCAGTGAGGGTTCACTTTGGTGCAATTGCTGCTACTCACCATCCCTTGGATGGGCAGCCTATCTCCTTACAACCGTTTGTGATGCACTTCATGCGAGGGCTCTTATTGACCAACACTCCCATCAGGCCACCACGAGTGGCATAGGATCTTAATGTAGTATTAGGTCATCTTAAGCTGCCATTTGAACCTTTAGCCACAACCTCACTAAAGTTTCTCTCTTGGAAGGTCATCTTCCTTGTTGCACTCATTTCAGCTAGACGCATCAGTGAGCTCCAAACATTGGTATAATTGAACTGCCTTATACCCACTTCCACCATTTTATTTTATTTTATTTAACATTTCTTATATGTCGCCTTTCATGATATCAAGGTGGTTACATTGAACAAACTGGAATTACATTGAAGAGGACATTATAACTTAGAGATAACTATTTTACAGGGAACAGGGAACCATGATAAGTTTGTCCTTAGGACTCATCCTCATTTCATTCCAAAGGTGGTATCTCCTTTCCACTTGAATCAGTTAGTCTACCTACCTGTCTTTTTCCCTAGATCTCATTTCTCTAGGGTAGAGGCAACCCTCCACACCCTTGATTGCAAGCACGCCTTGGCATTCTATCTTCAGCTGAGCACTGTAAAGGTTCTCAAGTTATTCATCTCCTTTGATCCCAGTCACTTGGGATTGCTAGTTTCCAAACATACTCTTTCTAAATGGATAGCAGATTGCATTTCATTTGCTTATGAAAAAGAGGGACTATCCCTAGAAGGTCATCTCACTGCCCATAATGTTCATGCCATGGCCGCATCAATGGAAAAACTACATTCTGTAGCCATTGACAAAATCTGCAAAGTAGTCACCTGGTCTTTGGTGCATACCTTTGCTGCACATTACTGTCTTAACAAGGACACCCACCAGGATACCATGTTTGGTCAGGCTGTGCTCCAATACCTTTTTCAGGCTTAGGGCAATTCCTACCCTCTCTCTTGGAGCACTCAATGCCAGATGTCCATGAAGGATCCATGCCCTCTTGAGGCCTGCTCTGAGACAAATCTTCAAATTCTGGGGACATTTCTCTGGAATCTGGGAGCTAGGGAGTCCTATATATAGCAGGGAGGAGTAGCCTAGTGGTTGGGGCAAGGTGCTTCAGCCCGGAGGGTTGGGGGTTCAAATCCCACTAGAGGACAGCAACCTTGGGCTGGAAGGACTGGGGTTTCTAGTCCCACAGATGCTCCTTGTGGTCTTGGGCAAGTCACTTAACCCTCCATTGCCCATGTTCCCTGTAAGTATTAGTATATGTGTCTCATATCCCCATGTGTTAAATGTATCCCCCAATTGTGTTGTGACTGCTTTGATTGAAGGATAAGGCAGTATACAAAAACTATCTAAAAAAAAAAAATGTGAAGACTACATTCCTGCTTGTTCCTGTAGATAATGTAATTATTCATTTCTAACAGGTGATCCCTGGAAACAGCAGGAATTTATTTATGTATCTATTTATTTATTTATTTGGTTTTATGTACCACACTATTTAACAGCACAGAATGGAGGAGTAGCCTAGTGGTTAGAGCAACTGCCTAATACCCAGAAGAGCGAAAGGTTCAATTCTCACTGGAACTCCTTGTGGCTTTGGACAGGTCACTTTACCCTCCATTGCCTCAGAAGAAAAGGCTGGCAATCTACTTCTGGTGATATATTGCCAAGAAAACCCAGAGGTCACTATGGGGTATGTTTACTAAAACCCCGGTAATGTGCGCGGCGCACTAGTGTGCGGGTGCCATATAAGGAGTGGGCGTTTCATTCTGAAAAAGCAAAACCAGGATTAATCATGCACTAATGTGCGCTGCGCTCAAGTGCGCCCCGCACATTAGCACATGAGAAAGTTGCACACTGATGTAGAAGCACAGGAACAGAGCCACAGTACAATGGTTGAGACTCTGACCAATGGTGCAGGGATCATGGGCTCAATCCCCCACTGTGCCCAATGAAAAAGGCTGGCTGGGGCATTACCTATTATGGGGAAGATTGCTTTAGGAGGCATTTTATTTTTATTTTAATTATCACTACTAGCAAACGCACTTCCAAAGCATGTTAACATAAGGCACCCCATAAGGCACATTTTAAAGTGCACTGTCCGCCAAGGCACCCTAGAATGTTGCTTATAGGGCGCTTTATAGGGTGCCGTATGAGTTACCGCAAGGTCACAGCACTGTTTTTGATGGCAGCACTGTGCAGTTTAAGGAATGAAAATCATAAGTAGGTGCGCTGACATGCAAGGAGGAGCAGCAGTGGAGCACAATGGTTAAGACACTGACTGCTGATACAGGAGTCATGAGTTTGCTCCCCAGTGTGCCTAATACGTAAGGCTGGCTGAGGCATCAGCTTAGCAATGTACATATTGTTTCCTACAGCACTTTATTTGTATTTTATTAATTGCTGCCAGCAAACACACCCTCACGTGCCGTAATTGAAGGTGGCGCATAAGGCACCCTATAAGGCACTCCATAGGGCACATTATAAAGTGCACTGTCCGCCACGGCACCCTAAAATGTCCCCTATAGGGCACCCTATAAGTTGCTCCACAGGATAACGTATAGTGCACCTTATATGGACGGTAACCATAAGGTGACCTATAGGGCGCCCTATAAAGCGCCCTCTGAGGCACCTTATGGGTACAGTACAATGAGGGTGCTTTTGCTGGCAGGAATAATGTACAATAAAAATAGATAATGCTTTGGGTAGCCCTATCAAATAACCCCACTGTGGGTTTGAATCCACGACCTCTGGCTCCACAGGCAGTAAAATAACCATTGTGCTACAGCTACTAGAAAGCCCCTGGCTGGCTGCAGAGGGAGTGCATGTTACCACACAGACAGCCTGCTGTGGTCACCAGGATAGGGTTAGCACACCCGTACCCATGATGCACTGCACATGCAAATCAGTTGTCCACAGATAAACACAAGATGGCGTATGCACCCCACAGCACCTCGGCCTGGTAGGGGGAACTGACCATGTGCACCCCCACAGCACCTCGGCCTGGTAGTGGGTACTGACCATGTGTTTTACTGGCACAGAGTAGCTACACACCGTCACATTGTGCGGGTACTGTGCTCACCCTGAGGGTGCGGTGAGGCGCCCAGCACCAGGTCTGCAGAAACACCTTGGATATATTTGTCTGCCTTAGTCAGGTGTAGCACCTATGGACCCCTCGGAGGATTATGTACCCCCCCATCCTCCTTCTCCAGTGGTGAGGGTGGTAAACAGGGTCTCCCATCAACAGGTCCACATTCTACTTCCCTGCAATGGTGGTAGTAGAGGGGACTGTCAACCCTGGTCTTGCTGGGGAACAGACACCCTACAGGACAGTCAATACAGCTTTGTACACATCCATAACGCAATAGCAGACAGACATTAGGCCTGGATATGCTAAGCTGCACCCCATCACTATCTGATATTCTCCTGCAGCAAGCCTTTAGCCGCTACATCCTGCAAGCCACTCCATCAAGACACATACCAGCTGCAAACAGTCTGCTAGCTAGCCCATAGTGCATGTTCCTGGAGGAAATGCATGCAGCCAGACCTGGAATGACAGCATACACAGCAAGCAGTGATTGGTCCCCAAAGCGAAACCCATAAATATCACATGACAGAAATACTATATAGCACTATGGGGGTGCCTAGCCATGCTGTCGTCACTGCACAGTCAGGGTGAGAGTGATCTCCCAGCAGGACATACTGAGGTCACCCTATCTGTGTAGGTGGTGGCCGGGCAGTGCCCTATGCCCTGTGCAGATGCATCCTGGCCAGGCCACCCTGTCTGGGCTATACCCATGGTACCTTGCTCCTCATTATGCACATTGGCAGGCCAATACTAGCAACAGTGCTGGCAGTGTGGGCTGTGGAAGGTGTTTGCAGCCACCACACACTGTATAGACAGACACACACTCCCACACATATGCCAGCATTGTGCTACTATAGAGGAGTTTAGCAGCCCTGCCCACCACACCAGTCCTGGGCACATTACAGGCATGGATATGGTACGCAATACTGTTGGGGGTCACTCCCCAGGGTGGTAAACACTGACAGAGACCAGACCTGAAGCACACACCGCAGACATCAGAAAGATTGTTATGATGCAGCTCAATGAGCAAACTGTGCTTAACGTAGGACTTGCTATTTGCCAGTAATCATAGCACACGTTTGATAGCTGTGTACCGTATACCCAGGTGTAGGGTGGCATTGCTAAGGTATGCAAGTACTAGTATTGGGAGATGCACGCAGGGCCCAGTGTCCTGCCTCTCCAGGAGGCATTGGCCAATGGGGCCTGTGGGTGTGGGTGTGGGTGTGTCTGCCCCTGTTGGCTGCTGCTTTACGGCAGAGGTTCCCAACTCCAGTCCTGGTGTGCCAAACACTGTTTGGGTTTTCATGCTGTCCCTCATGAATATGCATGAAATACATCTGCATACCATGGGGGTGGTGCATAGATATGCAGCACAGACATCTTTATTAGAGGCAGCATGGAACCTGAATGGTGTTTGGCCCTCCAGGACTGCATTTGGGAGACTCTGCTCTAGGTAATGCGCCTGTTTATGGTGTCTGTGCTCGGTGGGGTAAAATATAGGCGTATTAACCATGCGTATGTTCTCAGCAATAAAGGTTTGTCCCTACTATCATGGTTTAGTTGTGGGAAAAATATGTGGACTGGATTGGCAGTAGCTCCTACTGGGCTTTGAACCTTTGACCTTCTTTTCCTGCAAACACTGTCTGTGTGCACTGCACCACCGTGTTGCCACAGATATGCTGCATTCCCTGGGGAGTTCATGACTGTACATCCGACAGGGCCTGTTTGTTGTAGTGCACGGCACCCACCTGGACAGGGCTAGGCCATGGTCTGCTGTGGCCACCAGCTGCTGCCACCTCCACCACCAGTACCGCTCCATCCTTAGATTGGAGACAGCATAAACCCTGAAGGATTTGTGGCCCTCCAGGGCTGCATTTGGGGTAATCTGCTGTAGGTAATGTGCATGTTTCTGGTGTCTGTGCTCTGTAGGGTAAAATAGAGGTGTTTGAGCCATGCTTATGTTCTCTGCAATAACGGTTCGTCTTTACTATCACGATATAGTTGTGGGTAAAATATGGGGACTGGATTGGCAGGAGCCCCAGCTGGGGCTTGAACCTGTGACCTTCTGTCTACAAACACACTGGTTGTGTGCACTGCAACACCGTGTTGCCACAGAGACAGTGCATTCCCTGATGATATTACCTAGAGCAGAGTCTCCCAAATGCCATCACTCAGGTTCCATGCTGCCTCTAATAAAGTTGCCTGTGCTGCATATCTATGCACCACACCTATGATGTGCAGATGTATTCATGCATATTCATGAGGGACAGCATGAAAACCCGAACAGTGTTTGGCACACCTGGACTGGAGTTGGGAACCTCTGTCGTAAAGCAGCGTCTGTGATGTGGCAACCTGCTGTTCTATGTTTCTCCTCTGCTATTATCTGTTTGACTGTCTCTATCCTCTATTCCAGGGGTGGGGAACCCTGGTCCTGGAGAGCCGCAGACCAGTCAGGTTTTCGGGATATCCCTAATGAATATTCATGAGACATATATGCATTAGAGATATCCTGCCAACCTGACTGGTTTGTGGCCCTCCAAGGCTGGATTTGGAGACCCCTGCCTTACACCTCTGTCATTTAAGATTGTGAGTAGGCAAGGTGCAGATGTCCAAGACATCAAAAAGGTTAGATAGAATTTGTCACATTCCTTCTCACTTTTCACCACCACCAAAATATTGTCTATTAGACAACTTTTTGTTGGTGGTGAGAATCGAGGAGGAATGTGACACATTCTATATACCCTTTCGATGTCTAGGACATCTGTACCTTGCCCACTCACAATCTTAAATGACAGAGGTGTAAGGCAGGGGTCTCCAAATCCAGCCCTGGAGGGCTACAAACCAGTCAGGTTGGCAGGATATCTCTAATGCATATATGTCTCATGAATATTCATTAGGGATATCCCGAAAACCTGACTGGTCTGCAGTTCTTCAGGACCAGGGTTCCCCACCCCTGCTCTATTCTGTCCTATTATATAATGGCGTTCTTTTCCTATTTCCTAGAACAGAGGTGTCCAAACCTGTCCTGGAGGGCCGCAATCCTGCCAGGTTTTGGGATAGCCCTAATGAATATGCATGAGATATATATGCATTAGAGATAGCCTGCCAACCTGATTGATTTGTGGCTCTCCAGGACTGGATTTGGAGACCCCTACCTTACACCTCTGTCATTTAAGATTGTGAGTGGACAAGGTGCAGATGTCCAAGACATCAAAAAGGTTAGATAGAATTTGTCACATTCCTCCTCACTTCTCACCACCACCAAAATATTGTCCATTAGACATCTTTTTGGTGGTGGTGAGAATCGAGGATGAATGTGACACATTCTAGCTACCCTTTTGATGTCTAGGACATCTGTACCTTGCCCACTCACCATCTTAAATGACAGAGGTGTAAAGCAGGGGTCTCCAAATCCAGTCCTGGAGGGCCACAAACCAGTCAGGTTGGCAGGATATCTCTAATGCATATATATCTCATGCATATTCATTAGGGCTATCCCAAAACCTGGCAGGATTGTGGCCCTCCAGGACAGGTTTGGACACCTCTGTCCTAGAATGATATTGCATTGTAAACCGCTCTAATGCCTCTGGCCTGAGCGGTATATCAAATCTAAATAAACATAAACATAAACGTTAAGCACAGTTTGCTCATTGAGCTCCATCATAACAATCTTTCTGATGTCTGCGGTGTGTGCTTCAGGTCTGGTCTCTGACAGTGTTTACCACCCTGGGGAGTGAGCCCCAACAGTATTGCGTACTATATCCATGCCTGTAATGTGCCCAGGACTGGTGTGGTGGGCAGGGCTGCTAAACTCCTCTATAGTAGCAGGGCAGAAGAATGTGGATCAGTTGATAGGAGACCCTGTTTACCACCCTCAGCCCTGGAGTAGGAGAGTAGTGGTACATAATCCTCCTAGGGCATAGGTGTCAAACCTGTCCTGGAGGGCCACAATCCTGCCAGGTTTTGGGATAGCCCTAATGAATATGCATGAGATATATATGCATTAGAGAGAGCCTGCCAACCTGACTGGTTTGTGGCCCTCCAAGACTGGATTTGGAGACCACTGCTTTACACCTCTGTCATTTAAGATTGTGAGTGGGCAAGGTGCAGATTTCCAAGACATCAAAAAGGTTAGATAGAATTTGTCACATTCCTCCTCACTTCTCACCACCACCAAAATATTGTCCATTAGACATCTTTTTGGTGGTGGTGAGAATCGAGGATGAATATGACACATTCTAGCTACCCTTTTGATGTCTAGGACATCTGTACCTTGCCCACTCACCATCTTAAATGACAGAGGTGTAAAGCAGTGGTCTCCAAATCCAGTCCTGGAGGGCCACAAACCAGTCAGGTTGGCAGGCTCTCTCTAATGCATATATATCTCATGCATATTCATTAGGGCTATCCCAAAACCTGGCAGGATTGTGGCCCTCCAGGACAGGTTTGACACCTATGTCCTAGGGGGTCCATGGGACTACACCTGCCTGAAACAGACTGATATATTCAAGCTGCTTCTGCAGAAAATACCTATCTCACACATTAACACTGCTTTGGACCACCAGCATGGCCTATTCTTGCTATGGAAGGTGCTGTGGACCTGGTGCTGGGTGCCTCACCGCACCCTCAGGGTGAGCACAGTACCACACAATGTGACGGTGTGTAGCTACTCTGTGCCAGTAAAACACACGGTCAGTACCCACTACCAGGCCGAGGTGCTGTGGGGGTGCACATGGTCAGTTCCCCCTACCAGGCTGAGGTGCTGTGGGGGTGCATACCCCATCTTGTGTTTATCTGTGGACAGCTGATTTGCATGTGCAGTGCATCATGGTTACGGGTGTGCTAACCCTATCCTGGTGAACACAGCAGACTGTCTGTGTGGTGACGTGCACTCCCTCTGCAGCCAGCCAGGGCCTTGCTAGCAGCTTTAGAGCTGTAGCACAATGGTTACTTCACTGCTTGTGGAACCAGAGATCATGGGTTCAAACCCACAGTGGGGTTATTTGATAGGGCTGCCCAAAGCATTATTTATTTTTAATGTACATTATTGCTGCCAGCAAAAACACCCTCATCGTACTGTACCCATAAGGTGCCTCAGAGGGCGCTTTATAGGGCGCCCTATAGGTCACCTTATGGTTACCGTCCATATAAGGTGCACTATACGTTATCCGGTGGAGCAACTTATAGGGTGCCCTATAGGGGACATTTTAGGGTGCCGTGGCGGACAGTGCACTTTATAATGTGCCCTATGGAGTGCCTTTTAGGGTGCCTTATGCGGCACCTTCAATTACGGCACGTGAGGGCGTGTTTGCTGGCAGCAATTAATAAAATACAAATAAAATGCTGCAGGAAACAATATGTACATTGCAAAGCTGATGCCTCAGCCAGCCTTACGTATTAGGCACACTGGGGAGCAAACTCATGACCCCTGTATCAGAAGTCAGTGCCTTAACCATTGTGCTACACTGCTGCTTCTCCTTGCATGTCAGCGCAGCTACTTATGATTTTCATTCCTTAAACTGCACAGTGCTGCCATCAAAAACAGTGTTGTGACCTTCCGGTAACTCATACGGCACCCTATAAAGCGCCCTATAAGCAAATTTTTGTTAACGTTTCATCATTTGTATGTTCTTTCTGGCTAGGCAGACGATAGTATACTCCCATCATTATTCTCTTCCCCTTCACACATTGAATTTCTATCCATAAAGATTTTCTGGTGCAGAACTTTTATTCTGTTGAATTCAAAGCTTTCTTTAGCATGTAGCACCGCTCTCCACCGATCTGATCCACTCTGTGAAATAATTTATACCCTGGTATCACAGTGTCTCATTATTTATCTGCCATTTGCCAGGCAGTGCAGTTGCTCTCCAATTAGCGGAAATATTTAGCCACTAACCAGATAGCAAAAGCTGCATAAGGTAGTGCATCAAAATAACCCCTAAACAAAGATATGAGGAGGGGTGAAGACATGGGGAGGGGTGCACCTGCTCCTGGTGGGTGCACCACTAAGCAAAGACATGGGTAGGTGTGCACCTACTCCCTAAAAGACATGGGAAGGGGTGCACCTACTCCTGCCATATTGCTGGGCAGACTAGATGGACCACACTGGTCTTTATCTGCCGTCATTTACTATGTTACTATGTTAGGACAGCCATTAACCTCCCCTAACTTTACATGGTTCAGCTATCCAGTGAGGAGCTAAATATTACCACTAACTGGATAGCTGCTGATCCTGCCCCTGGTCTGCCCGCAGATCGCCACAGTTTTAACCAGGTGTCTTTTCTGTGGTCTGCTGGGATATTCAATGGGAATATGACTCCCTATATTTTTCAGGCTTCCAATATTTGTACACTGACATTTCAAAGTATGTGTTTTGTTTGTATATAAAACCTATTTAGCAGTTGACAGGGATAATTTTCATTCTTCCAACTCTATCTGCTCTTTACTTAAAATCACCCATGCTAAATATTACTATTTGGTGGTCATTTACTAATGATTAGGACAAACCAACACCAAACACTGTTATTCATATAGTCCCTGCTTTCTGAAAGGTATGTGGGAACACTATTGGTACTTCAGTCATTTTCTCAGAGGTCCTGCAGCTCTTTGGTGGTGGTGTGTTTTTCATTTGTTGATTATAACAATCAAGCATCGAAACATTATCAAATCACTCCCAGCTTGGAATTTCTCATGTCTCAGCATCCACCCTCTCTCCCTCTGCACCATCCCCTCTGCACCAATCCCTCTGCACCAGTCCCTAGGCACCAGTCTCCTGCACCAGTCCTTCTGCTCCACCTACTCAGTCATTTTTCCTCTCATTCATAACCCCCATTCACTCATACACTGAGAACTACTGCCACGCATAAGCCCCATCCCTTATCTGTTCATTCAGCTGCCATGCTACTGATAACCCCCTTGTCTACTCACTCTGCTCTGACTACCAGTAATTCTCCATCAACTCGCTCAGTCCCTTGCTACTCATCTTCCAGCATCTACTACATCACTCAGAACCACTATCTACTAATAACAGCTCCACTCACTAACTCATTAAAACCATTAACCCCTCTATTTACTCACACACATACACACTCCAGTCATGCCCTCTGTTGCAAAACAATTCTGTGCAATGGCTACAGCATGCACTTTTCAACTTGTACTAATTTTGCTCACGTTGCACATCTGAAGTTTAGATTATCTTTTGATGTTTTATCTCTTGGTACCAGAAATATCATAAATATGTCTGCCCAATCCAGGTCTGTGCTATCAAGCAGACATATTTTGCTCCAAAATTAAGTAGAAAAAAGTGAGTATACCTTTCTGTGTCTACATTTTAATCATAGTATGACCTAATCTCCTAGGCTCTTGTATTAGTTGGAAGGAAATTTTACACAGGTGAGTCTAAACTGCTTCATCAGTTTTCCAAGACTCATTTGATCTCAAACAGAAGATGCATTCAGATGAATCATTTTGTACAATGCTATCAGCAGTCTTAAAGGGGGAATTTTTTAATCGATTCTCCATGTGTAAAACAGGTTTTTCACATGAAAGATCGCTCAAAAAAGTTGCATTGGTATGAATGTGTAAAACGTAAATGCAAAGAACAAAGCACATTCTTTTATTCAATATATGTGAAGAGGCAGAGTTATATTATACATGTGTCTTGTAAAGCTTACACATACATGCAGACAGTACATGCATATTTCTGCACCTGTCTCAGAGCAGCTGCAAATTTATTCAAAAGCATTTGTTAAGAGACGCCTACTAAAATGGTCAGTGATCTTTGTTAAAGGGCATATAGGGGTAGGCTTAAAGATCACAATATGTATTCTTTAGAGGAAAGGTGGGAGAGGAGAGATAAGACTGAAACATTTAAATATTTCCATGGAATAAATTCACAGGATGTTGTCCTCTTCTATTTGAAAGTAAACTCTAGAATGAGGGGTCATATGATGAAGGTGAAAGGGGATAGATTCAGGAGTAATCTGAGGAAATATTTCTTGTTGAAAAAGCTGATGGATGCATGGATTGGTTCCTAAGTCGACTCGATATGCCCCAACATACCCACGTTGACATCCTCCCCACAGGTCCGCGAAGCTGACCCTCTGTTTCTCCACTGCCCAACCCAAGGCTGGGTAGCCAGGGCCAGGATCAGGCAGCAGACACCTAACTGTCCCCGTTCTCTGTCTCTGGGTAGGTGTTTTGGCCCCAATTGCACTGTCACAGCTGTTTATTCCACCTTTGAGGGGGTTTTCCAGTCTTTTGCATTGAGTGTCACATGTATGATTTTCTCCCAGTTGGTGAGGGGTCTTACGTGTGCACAAGGTGCAAGGAGCTCTTTGCTCTCAGGGAATGAGTCCGATCTCTGGGGGCCAGAGTAGCAGACTTGGAAGACATAAGAAAGAGAAAGAGGTAAATAGAAGAAACCTGCAGGGATATAGTCCTGAAGTCCCACATCCAGTCTAGCAGCATCCATGTTGTCTTGGAGGAGAGAGGTCACGTGATAGGAGAACATCACCCTGGTGTGGCAGAAAGCATTCCTATAGCTAGGACCTGTCCTCCAGGTGATATAAAACCTTCTCACATTGAGGAAGTTTCTCCAGGGCCAAATGCCCATGAGGGAAGGGTTAGGACAGCCATCAGAGTTGGTGATTCGATCATTAGGCATGTAGATAGCTGGGTGGGTGGTGGAAGTAAGGATCGCTTGGTGACATGCCTTGCTGGTGCGAAGGTAGCGGACCTCACGCGCCACCTAGACAAGATCTTAGATAGTGATGGGGAGGAGTCTACTGTCTTGGTACATGTTGGTACCAATGACATAGGAAAATGTGGTAGGGAGGTTCTGGAGGTTAAATTTAGGCTTTAAATAGGAAGTTAAAAATCCAGAACTACCAGGGTAGCTTTCTTCAAAATGCTTCCCGTTCCATGCGAAGGATCCAAAAGACAGGCAGAGCTCCGGAGTCTCAATGCGTGGATGAGATAATGGTGCAAGGATGAGGGTTTTAGATTTGTTAGGAACTGGGGAACATTCTGGGGAAAGGAGGGGCTCTTCCAAAGGGATGAGCTTCACCTTAACCGGGATGGAACCAGGCTGCTGGCATTAACCTTTAAAAATGAGATAGAGCAGCTTTTAAACTTGATAATAGGGGAAAGCCTACAATCGCCCAAGAGCACATGGTTCAGAACAATGTACCAAAAAAATGAAGTTAGGGCACATCAACAGAGAGGTTCCAATAAAGACAAAGGTAGCCCAAATGCCCTTGAGTACAGAGCTTAAAGATTCCAAATTACCCCTGCCTACCGATAACCAGATTAATATGAATAAAATACAGTCTCTAAAATGCTTGTATGCAAATGCTAGAAGTCTAAAAAATAAGATGGGAGAGTAACAATATATAGTAAAAATGAGAAGTTAGATATGACGGTTATCTCAGAGACATGGTGGAAGGAGGACAACCAGTAGGACACTGTGATATTTGGGTACAAACTATATCGTGATGATAGAGTTGATCAAATTGGTGGAGGGGTTGCATTCTATGTTATAGAGGGCATTGAGTCACAAAGAATTAAAAGTTCTACAGGAAACAAAATTCTCTGTCGAATCTCTCTGGATTGAAATTCCATGTAAAAAGGGGAAGGTGATGGCAGTGGGGGTGCACTATCGACTGCCTGGCCAGAATGAACAAATGGATGATGAAATGCTCAAAGAAATCAGGGAAGCTAACAAAAGTTACAGAACGGTAATAATCATGGGTGATTTCAATTACCCCAGTATTGACTGGGTCAATGTCATGGCAGGACATGCTACGGAGATAAAGTTTCCAGAAGAAATAAACGACTGCTTCTTGGAGAAGCTGGTTCATGAACCAACCAGAGGGGAAACCATTTTGGACTTAGTCCTTAGTGGAATACCAGATCTGGTGCACATGATAAGGGTGCTGGGGCCACATGGTAATAGTGATCATAGCATGATCACGTTTGATTTAATTAATGGAGGAGGGATGGTAACAAAATCCACAGTACTACCTTTTAACTTTTGAAAAGGAGACTATGAGAAGTTTAGGAAAATAGTTAAGAAAAAACTAAAAGGAGCAGTTGCTAAGGTTAAAGCAAAAATGTGAAATAAAGATTTTTTCAAGTACATTCGTAGCAAAAAACCTGTGAGAGAGTCAGTTGGTCCATTAGATGATAGAGGAGTTAAAGGGGCACTAAGAGGCGACAAGGCGATAGCGGAGAGACTGAATCAATGTTTTGCGTCGGTCTATACTGAGGAAGATGTAGGGATGTTACCCATGACTGAAGTGGTATTTAAATATGCAGAAGAATTGAAGGAAATAGCGATACATCAGGAAGATGTATTACAACTATTAGATAAACTGAAGAGTAGCAAATCACCTGGGCCGGATGGTACACATCCAAGGGTGTTGAAAGAACTGAAATATGAGACCTGCTATTAGTAATCTGTGAACTATTATTAAAATCATCTCTAATACCTGAAGATTGGAGGATTGCCAATGTAACACCAATTTTTAAAAAGGGTTCCAGCGGTGATCCGGGAAACTACAGACCGGTGAGCCTCATGTCAGTACCGGGAAAAATGGTAGAAACCATCATAAAGAATAAAATTACTCAGCATGTAGATAGTTATGGCCTAATGGGAGACAGCCAACATGGCTTTAGACAAGGAAAATCTTGTCTTACTAATCTGTTATGTTTTTTTGAAGGTGTGAATAAACCAGGTGTACAAAGGTGAGTCGGTTGAGCTAGTGTATCAGAAAGTCTTTGAAAAGGTCCCTCCTCAGAGACCTTTGGCAAAACTAAAGAGTCATGGGATAGGAGGCAGTGTACTACTGTGGATCAGGAACTGTTTAAAAGATAGAAAGCAGAGGGTTGGGCTAAATGGCCAATTTTCCCAATGGAGAAAGGTGAATAGTGGTGTACCCCAGGGATCTGTGCTGGGTCCGCTGCTTTTTGACATATTCATAAATGATCTGGAAAGTGGAATAACGAGTGAGGTTATCAAATTTGCAGATGACACAAAACTATTTAAAGTTGTTAAAACCCAAGAGGATTGTGGAAAATTGCAAGAGGATCTTGATAAATTGGAAGACAGGGCATCAAAATGGCAGATTAAATTTAATGTGGACAAGTGAAAAGCTATGCACCCAGGGAAGAACAACCCAAACTATGGTTACACAATGCAAGATTCCACATTAGGAACCACTACCCAGGAAAAAGATTTAGGCGTCATTGTGGATGACATGTTAAAACCCTCGGCCCAGTTTGTAGCGGCAGCCAAGAGAGCAAATAGAATGCTAGGTATGATAAGGAAAGGAATGGAAAATAAAACAAAAGATATTATAATGCCTCTATATCGTTCCATGGTGAGACCGCACCTTGAATATTGTGTGCAATGCTGGTCGTCGTATCTTAAAAGGATATAGCGCTATTAGAAAAGGTTCAGAGAAGAGCCACCAAAATGGTAAATGGGATGGAAGGATACTCCTATGAAGAAAGGCTAAAAAGGTTAGGGCTCTTTAACCTGGAAAAGAGACGGCTGAGGGGAGATATGATAGAAGTCTATAAATTAATCAATGGAGTTTAACGGGTAAACGTAGATCGATTGTTTACGTTATCAGAATATAGAACGACTAGGGGACATGCAATGAAGCTACAGGGTAAATTATTTAAGACTAATGAAAGAAAATATTTTTTCACTCAACATGTAATCAAACTCTGGAATTTGTTACCGGAGGATGTAGTAAAGGCTGTTAGTATAGATGGGTTTAAAAAAGGTTTGGACAAGTTCCTGGAGGAAAGGTCCATAAACCATTATTATGAAGGGACCCAGGATATCAATGCTTGACCCAATACAAGCATTGTGGAACCTGTGTCTTTTGGGGAAACTCCTAGGTACGTATGACCTAGATTGGCCACTGTTGGAAACAGGGTACTGGGCTTGATGGACCTTGGTCTGACCCAGTATGGCATATCTGATGTTCTTATGTTCTTATCAAAAAAACACCTACCAAAGTCAACAAATCTTACACAAAAACTCCGGCTATCAATTCTGTCTCACATACCAAAGTTATAATCAAGGTTCCTGAAGAACAGCCCTTTTATAATCAAAAAACAAACTTCTTTTTTCTATAGAGGAGAAAAGACCTCAGTAACATTGCTTATCCCTCTATGTGGCATTTCACTCTATGCCTCAAGGGGATTTGCTATCTTTTACCATCGTAGGTCTGAAAAACTCCTCTAATAACTTTTTTCAACACTATTTAATAAGATAACTTAACACTCCGTAATACCTACTACCCACCATAACACTATACTATACTATTAAAGAGGTAGCTTTTTAAATAATCTCACAATCAATAATGCTCTCAACACCAGCATACTATTTCGGATTCACTAAATTGCTGAATCGCTCTCTCGATAACGCATGCTCATATGCTCCCCTACATTTGAATTACATTTTACTGTGGATCTGTGTTGTGGGACTGCAATGCAGAGTGCAATGAATGATGAGCTTCAGTAATGCTATGAATGCATGCTGCGGCACAGTGACCTACATCTGCCACATTCCCAGATGCTGTGTCTCCCTAGTCTGCTTGTGGCAGTGAGCATCACAGATAGTGTCGTGCCTCTGTACACCCATCATGTTTTGTCACCCACACTAGACCATGCTGAAATGGCAGGAGGAGCACATGCACTCACTCACATTGCAGGTGCAGTGGGCACCCCCACAGGTGGCACATGCACAAGGGCCATGCACTCTCTGTACTTTTGCTGATGGGAAGACCATCAGCAAGTTGTACATACAGACAGGCCATGACATGCACACACACTGCATTGCTGCACCTCATAGTCCACAAGGTGCCCCCCCCCCCATATACTCTAGATCCTCTTGGAAAGTTAGTCAACATTTCATTATTACCTGCACCTTATGCCCATCGATTAGGAGGGCCTGCACAATGTGCATGTGTTATTACTACACACTTCACAGTACATGCACTTGCAACACCCATCCCACATCAAAGTGTTGTTTTTGTGTGGTGCCATCCTGCCTTCCATTGTGCAGTTTCTCCTCTTCACCTCTGCATGTGGGGAACCCTGATTGTCATAATGTGGGGGGTTGCACCTACTACTCCTATTCCCAGATGGTATAATAAGGTAATAATATTTGTGGTCACAATTGATAATCCACAGGTTGGCATTGATCCTGCAATCCCTGACTTAGTCACACAGCAGCCTTGCTTTTTCAGCCAAAGAGCAGCTGCACAATTTGCTAAATGCATATTTAGGTGACCATTGTCAGGATTCATGAGGGTCTGGCTTGGGGTGTGGCTATGTGCACTTAGCTGTCTGCAGGCTCTGAGATATGCTGCCAGGTTGCATGGACAGTTGCATTGTAGAGTTATAGTTTGGAACTATGAGAGATGACATGGCAAACAGTGTGGGTGAAGGGGCCCAGGAGAGGTGTGGAAATAGGATCAGAGGAACATGTGGTGAGTTGGTTGGAGGAAAGACTGTGTGTGCTTCCCTCCTCAAAGATCTTAGCAGAGGGGGAGAGGGTAATAGAGGTGGGGGGAGGGTTGGAAGTGAAGAGGGAGAGGTATGGAGGTGACAGACCTCATGGTGCATGAGGTGTAACTTGTGAATGTGGTGAGCCATGCTTGCCATACGGAGGGGGGGGGGGGGAGACAGTATTGAACCTACTGCTCTTGACTCTGATAATGTAAAAAAGATTGTAGCTAACAATGCTGATTCACAGGCTGGCATTGAACTTATGTCCCTTCACTCATACCCACGGTGACCTTAGGTTTGGAGCCACAGAGCAAAGGTAAATGCTGGTTCATGCATGAGTACTTAGAAGTCCATTACAAGATGCATATGGGCATGACTTGATGTATTCCTATGTGCACTCTGTGACATGCTGCCATGTCCATGCTGCCAGGCTGCATGAACAGTTGCATTGTAGAGCTATAGTTTGGAAATATGAGAGTTGGCATGGACAACAGTGTGGGTGATGGGGCCCAGGAGAGGTGTGGAAATAGGATTAGAGGAACAGGTGGTAAGTTGGTTGGAGGAAAGATGGTGTGTGCTTCCCTCCTCAAAGATCTTAGCAGAGGGTGAGAGGTTAATAGAGGTGGGGGGAAGGTTGGAAGTTAAGAGAGAGTTTGGGAGGTGGCAGACCTCATAGGGATTGACGTGTAATCTTGTGGATCATGTAAGAAATGCTGACAGCCAGGGCTTTCCCATCATGGGCGGGGGGGGGGGGGAGGGGGGAGGGTGTCAGAGTGAGAGCCACCTTGGGGGGAGAGGAGATAGTTGTGAAAGGACATGCCATTCCACTGTCAGTGACAGCTGCAAGATGGTGTCACACTCCACCAGAACCTAATTATTTCCAGCTGCACGCTATGCACACTGGAGCACAACCAACACACTCACACAGCATTGACATGGCAGCATGGTGGCAGTGACGTTGACAGCCTTCATGTCCACCTGCAGCAGCATATCTGTGTGCTTCCATGGTCTCTACAGTGTCATATCACGCATCTTAGATGTGCACCCCAGGCAGCGGTCCTGTCACCCTCCTGGACCTGCAGGCCTTACAGTGCTACCCACTTGACACCTCCTTTAACACCCAGCAGCACCCATGTGTCATCTTCTTTGCCACATTGGTAACATCAGCCTAGTGACCTGACATAGTAGGACACTACTGTTGCTGCTAATTGAGCACTACTATCACTATCTCAGGATCCCCTGTCTATTTGCCACATTGCACACATTAAGATAGTCTCTTTCCTTCCTAAAAGAGCCTTTCTGTGAAGTTTTCATCTGCATAACGGTTCCCAGCATTAAAGCGTTTTTTTGGCAGATTGCACAACCGGCGTTAAGGGAGCGTGCATTGTTCACACCCACTCCCCACCTCATTAATGCTCACTGTTTGCCCCGTTAACACTGACTATCTGCCTACTGTTCCCTTAATCCTGCTGGAGCCTTTAAAGCATGTTAAAACAGTGTTGTCACTGCATTAAGGGTGCTGGGGTGCTGGTAACGTGCATTAACAGAGCACACAATCCCTTGACACCTTTTAGTAAACATACTCCTTAGTGTCATCTCTCCAGTTATTAAGTAATGTTCATCACTGATAAGTAGCCCAAAAGCTGTTACCTCTGGCATCCATTAAAGACTAGGGGGCATGATTACTAAACAATGCTAAGGGAGCTACTACCTGCTATTGGCTCCATGTAGCGGTTGGCATGATGTAAAGTGCTGATAATGCTGCCGTAATGGGTGCAAATGTGCTGCCGACCATTAAGGGGAAAAGGGGCAGAGAAGGGGTGCAGAGTGGGCAGAGAATAGGCGGAGTCAGTGAGTGTACGCTAACACTAGATCCGAATAGTGGGTGTTAGAGGCACATCTGCGGGGAATCTTAATGTCAGCTCAAAGCTGACATTAAGGGCTCGTTTTGGAGGTAGAGAGCATTTTTCGCTCGTGTAACACCACACAGGGAGCCCATTCACATGTATGCAGTGTTTACCTCTCAAAATGGAGCTCTGAAATTAGTGATAGTAGTGGTTCCATGCTAGTCACAGCATGGTGTTCTTTGTTGGTGCCAAAGTGCCAAAGGATGTGCCAAGTGATTTTGCAGGACTGCTCAGTCTATTAGGTGGACTAGGTGGCCATCTAGGCTATACATCTGCAAAGTCTGGTATGACTCTGCTGTGATATCGGTGGCACACATACATTTTGTCACTGTCACAAAGGAGTTGTGCCACTGCCACTGCCACCACACAGTCATGTTAGCAGCATGTAGGGGTAGGCGTGATAACAACAGCGTCTTCTGACTGGTAAGAAGATGCCATTGTTCCTGCCATGCATGTCAGGTGCAATGCTGCTGTTTATACTGTCTGGGCCAGGCCAAGGGTTTCTGCCACCATAAGCAGACCCCCCTCCTCTGTATAACACCCACCCCCTACACACACACACTGCTGCCTTGAGGCTCTCAATAGTATGAAAGGTAGGAGTCCCCATGCCACTCCCCTCCCAGCATCCATTGTCTCTTCTAGGTGAGGAGGGCAGCATGACGACTGCTCCATGTTGTGGGGTGGAAGAGCTTTAGGAAGCATCATGTATGCTCACTGCATGACACTCCTGGCCCCCTCTGCACATCCTCTAAGAGTGGCATGCTAGGACTACCTGCATGTGCTCTGCTGATTCAGTGCCACCCAGAGCAATGAAGCAGCGGTGCAATGCTTTCAAGGAGGAATCAAACCTACTCACTGTGGTCTGCCAACTATGAGATTATTCCAGGACTGACCCACAAATGCACATCAAGAAATGGTTACGTTGATCACTCTGCTAGGTCACCATGACCTGAAATGTGTGTGTACATGTATCCTGGTCTACCCCTCTGGCAGAACAGATCCCAAATGTAAAACATGAATGTTATTTGAACTAGAAGCATATCAATGCAGTGCTACATCCACAACAAACAAGATGTTCCTCTTCCACACCTGTCAGTCAGGTATGGCGCTGAGCCCTCATGCCTGCAGACAGAGTTCTGACACAGATTATGCCCTCATGCAGCTAAACAATGACCACATATATACACACAGAGTGATGCATCCATGCTTCTCACATGGTTGCTCTGTGGCTCCTAATATATGGCCAATGTGTGTGAAGATCTTGGGTTCAAGACCAGCCAGTGGATTAAGAGGGATATGTCCAAGTATGTAAACTTTATCTTATATTTCCATATCTGTATCCACAGGAGTAACCCTCCCTATATTGTTCAGCATGAGTCCTGACTGTCGTCAGTCATATTGAGAAGCTGTACCAACACCTGTTAAATGGCAGAGCATGCTAATAACGCCCACACACTGAGCGGACCTTATCAAGTTTGTGTGCATGTGCACACATAGAGCGGGTGTTAGCAATGCACTGCGCAAGCATGTGATTCCAGGCTTTATGGTTGTGCATATAACATGCTACATGGTCAGTTATTCTGCAACTCCACAAACTGTGTGAGACACTATTTATGGGCAAACTAATAGTTTTCAGTACAGTAAGTAGATGCAATCTGTGGCAGTCACTGGCTGACTAGCTGTGACTGTACACATCTGGTCCCCAAAGTTGTGACACTCAAATGCATTCCCAGTTAAACCATCATCAAGGCTCAACCCTGCATGTCCCTATATTTACCTCCCAACATGACACCACTGTACAGCTCCCATATTGCCTACTGGTTTCAATGGAGTGAACATGAGGGGCACGGTCTTACGAGGGAGAGCTCCATCACATAGGTGTGTGTGCAGCAATCCTTACTTCTGACTGAGCCTCCAGGCCTCAGGACAACACTGACTACACAGCTGAAAGGCATGATTAATAGTAAATGCCATAATAGCTGTATCATTGGCAATACTGTCAGCCTCCCTGGGGCAGCTGCAACTTTTTGTGAGCTAGGCTCACCTGGAGGGCTGACCTCTGTGAATATCCAATGGAGCCACTGAGTTGGTTAGACAGGAAAGATTCTGCCATGTAGTTGTATGCACCTTCCTCTTGTCCTAAGCTGCAGTCACAGAGTGCAAACTGGGGGTCTCATAGCTCCATGCATAGTATGCACATACAGACATGTCCGTGTTGAAGGACTACAAAAGGGGACTGCTATTTCTGGAGAGAGATCTGCAAGTCTAAGTATTTACTTCTGGGAATTTTTCTAAATCTTGGGGAAAAAGGAATTATTTAGATTAAAGCTGATTAACTGTGAACCCAGTGTATTTGTTAAATCAGTCAGGGCCTAGTAACCACAAAGAGTTTTCAGTTTAAATTTAAAACACAGCAGAGAACTTTCTGGTTAAATTTAGAACCCAGCAGAGAGCTTCAAGTTTAAATGTAATACTCAGTCAGGGACTAGTAGCAGCAAGGCGCTTTCAGTTTAAATTTAAAACATAGAAGAAAGCTTTCTGGTTAAATTTAGAACCCAAGACTCCCTCTCTCCAAGCAAGGGCTGTGGAACTTCCCCTGAATATTGGTCACAGATTACCTAAGAAGTACATGACAAGGTACTGTGTAGCAGCCAGCTTTTAATGAGTCTTCTTTCCCTCCCTCCTTCCCTGACACCCACCCACCCCTGGGATACTCATAGCTTTATAGGTGCTTAATCTTCTTAAAGGAAAGGAGGTGACATATTCACTCTCAGGTGCAGTTGTTTATTCTAATCAGCATACATTAAGGACCTGAGATTAATTAAACTTCAGGTGAACAAAGTACATTAAACATATTAGGTATGGTTTTATTAGTATAAGTATCCCCAGCAACACTTAGTAAGTAAAGAACTTAAATATCTAAACACAACCTTAAAACTAAGATGCAGACAGCAGTCCAGCAGTGAGATGGGGGCTTTCCAGTTTTTTGCATTGAGTGTCACATGTATGATTTTCTCCCAGTTAGTGAAGGGTCTTACGTGCGCACAATGTGCAAGGAGATCTTTGCTCTCAAGGAACGAGTCCGATCTCTGGAGGCAAGAGTAGCAGACTAGGAAGACATAAGGAAGACAGAGAGGTACATAGATGATACCTACAGGGATATAGTACTGAAGTCCCATATCCAGTCTGGCAACATCCCTGTTGCCATGGAGGAGAGAGGTCACTTGACAGGAGAGCATCACCCTGGTGTGGCAGGAAGTGATCCTGTAGCTAGGACCTGTCCTCCAGGTGATGCAAAAACCTCTTGCATCAAGGACGTTTCTCCAGGGCAATGTGTCCATGAGGGAAGTGTTAGGACAGCTGTTATAGTGGGTAATTCAATCATTAGGCATGTAGATAGCTGGGTGACTGGTGGACATGAGGATTGCCTGGTAACATGCCTGCCTGGTGCGAAGGTAGCGGACCTCACGTGCCACCTAGACAAGGTCTTAGATAGTGTTGGGTAGGAGTCTGCTGTCTTGGTATATGTCGGTACCAATGACATAGGAAAATGTAGAAGGGAAGTTCTGAACACTAAATTTAGGCTTTTAGGTAGGAAGTTGAAATCCAGAACTTCCAGAGTAGCATTCTCCAAAATGCTTCCCATTCCGAGCTCAGGACCCAAAAGGCAGGCAGAGCTCCAAAGTCTCAATGCATGGATGAGACAATGGTGCAAGGATGAGGGTTTTGGATTTGTTAGGAACTGAGGAACATTCTGGGGAAAGGAGGGACTCTTTCGAAGGGATGGGCTTCACCTTAACCGGGATGGAACCATGCTGCTGGCATTAATCTTTAAAAAGGAGAGCAGCTTTTAAACTAGATAACAGGGGATAGCCGACAGTCGCCCAAGAGCGCATGGTTCGCAACAATGTATCTTTGAAGGATACTACCAAAAAAATAAAGTTAGAGTGCATCAGCAGAGAGGTTCCAATAAAGACAAAGGTAGCCCAAATGCCCTTGAGTACAGAGCAGACAGAGCTTAAAGATTCCAAATTACCCCTGCCTACTGATAACCAGATTAATATGAATAAAATGCAGACTCTAAAATGCTTGTATGCAAATGTTAGAAGTCTAAAAAATAAGATGGGAGAGTTAGACTATATAGCACTAAATGAGAAGTTAGATATGATTGGTATCTCAGAGACATGGTGGAAGGAGGACAACCAGTGGGACACTGTGATACCTGGGTACAAACTTTATCGTAATGATAGAGCTGATCAAATTGGTGGAGGGGTTGCACTTTATGTTAGAAAGGGCATTGAGTCACAAAGGATTAAAGTTTTGCAGGAAACACAATTTGCTGTAGAATCTCTATGGATTTAAATTCCATGTGAAAAGGGCATGGCAATGGTAGTGGGATTTTACTATCGACCACCTGGCCAGAATAACCAAATGGATGATGAAATGCTCAAAGAAATCAGGGAAGCTAACAAAAGCTACAGAACAGTAATAATAATGGGTGATTTCAATTACCCCAGTATTGACTGGGTAAGTGTCACCGCAGGACATGCTAGGGAGATAAAGGTTCTAGATGAAATAAATGACTGCTTCTTGGAGCATTTATTTATTATTTTATTTATTTATTACAATCTCTTATATACCGCACTATTTAGCATCAGCGTGGTTTACATAAAACAAAGGACCATAACATCAAGCTGTTTGGTTTTACAGAGAACAGGAAAAGCAACTTGGATAACATAGTGAAATATGAACTGGAACTATTTACATATGTACAATATACTTTGTGCTACGGATTAGGATATTATCTTACAAAGGTAGTCAAATATGGAGGAGGTGTCGTTAAGTTGGTGTCTAGCTAACCTGGTAATAATGGAGGAATAAGTGGTATTTGAGTGCCTTTCTGAATTGTGCTAGATCGGTGACAGCACGAATCTCTGGTGGTAATGTGTTCCAACATTTTGGGGCATAAAGGCTGAAGGCCCTGTTTGATGTTATTAGTGTGCATTTTGTTGATGCCTTTGGGATTACTAGAGCGTTTGAGGATGTGGTTCTCCTAGTTCTGTTGGGCGGAATGGACTGAATGAGGTCTATTAGTGAAGAGGAATTGATGCCATTAATGGCTTTGAATGTGAGTAACAAGGTCTTGAACAGAAGTCTTCCATGTATGGGGAGCCAGTGGAGCTGCATTAATATAGGTGTTACGTGGTCACTCCTCGATGCTCCATAGAGGACTCTGGCAGCGGCATTCATGGCAAGTTGTAGAGGATTCAACGTAGACTGTGGGAGACCTTGAAGAATAGCATTGGCAAAGTCGAAGTGAGGTAAGATTACGGCTTGATATACTGTCCGGAAGTCGTCTGGGTCTAGTAAGGAGCGAAGGTGTCTGCGTGTCCGGATTTTGAAGTATATGGCTCTAACTGTGTTGGATATGTGTAGCTTCATGTCCAGACGTTGATCCAAGGTGACCCCTAAGTATCGAATTGTGGATTTTGTTTGGAGCTCGGCTTCTTTCACTTTTATATGGGGTGGCGGGGTGAAACTCTGGTCTCTCGTGATAAAGAGCACCTCCGTTTTCTTGTGTTGAATATGGAGGTTTTGAGACAGAAGCCATTCGGACACTGCATCAAAACATTCAATCATATATTGATATCATATGATATTGCAGATGGGTTGTATGTAGATGTTGAACATGAGTGATGATAAGGAAGACCCCTGAGGTACACCCTGTCTTTGGTGGAAAGTTTCAGATGCTGCTGCTTCAGATTTTACATGCTGCCATCTTCCATCAAGGTATGATCGGCACCAATCAAGAGCGATGCCGTTGATGCCCTTTTCTTTTAGTCGCCCTAAGAGTAGACCGTGGTGTACCGAGTCGAAAGCTGCAGCGATGTCTAAGAAGATAAGCACGAAACCTTGGCGGATGTTGTCGATACCTGTGATAATATTGTTGAAAAGGGTGGTAAGGAGGGTTTCAACGACGTGGTACTCCCTGAAGCCATGTTGACAATGGTCTAGTGGGGAGGCGGTATCGATGTGATCTTGTATTTGTCTTTGTGCTTCTTTCTCAATTATCTTAGCTAGGAGGGGTATACTAGCTATGGGTCTGTAAGATTCAACTTTACTTGGGTCAAGCTTAGGGTTTTTCAAAAGAGGTCTAATGGATGTTTGCTTGAATGCTGAGGGGAAAGATCCAGTTGAGAAAGATAGGTTCATCATTCTTGTGATTAATGGGCTGAGTTCACTGCGTAAATCTTTTATCCAAAAGGCGGGGCAGGGGTCGGTTTGTGCAGTGGTGGTATTGAGGGTAGCGATGGTATTTTCAACGTGCTTCTTGGATGGCGTGGAGAACATAGAAAGGTACATTAGGCAGGTGGTGTCTTGTGCCGTGATTGTTGTGATTTTGTCCGTTTGTAGTAGTTTAGATTGCATATGGTCGGCAAAAACTTGTGGGTGAATCTCATCAGGCTGTCCTGGTGATGGTTCTTTCAATAAAGATTTGACTAAATTGAAAAGATCACGTGGTTTATTTAGTGATCTTTTGAGTGTGTCAGTGTGGAATTGCTTCATTTTTGCTAGGACCGCTTCTCTATGCGCTGAAAGATGTATTTTTGTAAGCTGTCTGGTCCTCTGTGGAGTGAGATCGACACCATCGCTTTTCAAGTTTTCGTAGGTGTGTGAGGGAGACCCGCAAATCTGGAGAGAACCATGGTGAAGGCTTTCTTTTCTTTGAGATATTATTAGCATTTGGTTGTTGCGCAATAGAGCTGAGGTTATTATTCCAAGAGGCGATCAGGTTTTCCAGGTTGAGAGTAGTATCGTTGTAAAGAGGATGGGTCTCTGCCAGTATGAGCTCTTTATTGAAAGCTCTGAATCTCCGAGATGTAGTCTTAGTGGAGTTGCTTGGCATACTATTGTTGTATGATATATTGTTGTTGATGGGAATAATAAAGTTGATTAGCTTGTGATCTGACCAGGGTACTGAGGTCAGAGATGTCACAATTCTTTGCTTGATTCCAACGCTGTCAGAGGGGCAAAAATCATGTCAAGGATGTTCCCCTTTGTATGTGTAGGTTTTTTGATTATTTGCCTGTATCCCAGCTCATCAATCGCTTCTAGGAGGGCCGAGGCATGGCTGGAGTGCAATGACGGGAGATTAAAGTCTCCTAGTATCCAATTTGGTATGCTGGGTTTGCGAGTGTTGGCCGCTAGGTCTGGTGTGTTGGGAAGCTCGTCAGTGGAGGGTGAGGGTGCTCTACATAGCAAGTTGATAGAGCATTGATCATTCGCGATGGATAGGATATCTAGGTTGTTTGCACTTGTAGAGTCTATTGTATGGAAATGAAGGTCCACCTTGGTCATTATGAGAGCCCCTCCTCTTCTCTTGCTCACTCTATGGCGGGAGTGTATGGAGAAGTTGGTGGGTAAGAGTTGATTGAGGATTACGTTATCCGCGTCCGATAACCAGGTTTCAGTTATCATGAGTATATCCAGATTATGGGATGATATTAAATCAGCGACAACTGGCCATTTCTTACGGATTGACCGAGCAGTTATGAGGGCACAATTTAGTGATTGTGAGGGTTCCTTTTGTTTAGATTTCTTGGAATGCTGGAGAGCTATGTGTAATAAGTGAGATTGCCGTGTGTGGGCATCCCCTTTTAGGTGAGGATATGGAGCTTCTGCCCATCTTTTCCCATGGCTCTGAAGTATTGGAATTTGGTGTGCTGAGTGGGATAGGGCAAGGGATTCACCAAGCCACCCTAAGAGGAAGAGGAAGCAGCTGACTAAGGCAGTGATAGGAGGGGCCATATAGAAGTTATTGTTGAACTTGGAATAAGAGACTTCTCTGGGGGTAGGTTATCTAGTTGATGTTATCACAATGTTCTACAAGAAGTACTGGCGCAACCAACCGAGAAGGAACAGCATCAATAACGGTGTTTGGGGGAGGTCATGGAAGCCTAGGAAGTATGGGATTGTGTCACTGTTTACTGATATGTGGTGCAGGAGCTTAAGTAAATACCCTGGTAGGAATGTGACATGCAGAGAAAACAAATTAGCAGAATGAAAAAACAGTCAATACACAAACTAGCACAAATCACGTAACTCAACAGGCAAAGCTACCAAATTGATAAAACTGGCAAGTTGATAAAACTGGCAAGATAAAAAACTGGTAAGTTGATAAAACTGGTAATCAGAGTGGATATTTAAACTAGAAATTCTTAGCTGAGGCGGTGAGTCTGGGCAGAGAATATTAATGTCCCCGGGAGCATTAAGCTTGATGGAGCATGAGAAACTGCGTGTTGGGTACCTGTTTAGATAGAATTTGAGCATGTCTTCCTGGGATCAGTTGAGGCTAAACTGATCAGTTGCTCGCATTTGTGCTTGATTGGATACAGGACGGCAATACTCTAGTGCCCCGCCTAAGGGCCACGCCAAAGGGCCCTCTGGCGAGGTCCTCAGGCACGGGCCCGACAGGTGCGGGCCCGCCTGGCAGCTTCTGCTTATCTGCGGTGGTGTGTCCCCTCCCGCAACCCCGATTGGGCTGGAGACCTGAGCGGGGTTGCTGGCAGGCCCGCTCAGGAGTTCGACTCTGATCGGGGGAGCAGAAGACGGCCGCGGGTTTAAATTGGTTTTTCCCGCCAGCGGCGGCTGCTTATCTGCGGTGGTGTGTCCCCTCCCACAGCCCCGATTGGGCTGGAGACCTGAGCGGGGTTGCTGGCAGGCCCGCTCAGTAGCTCGACCCCGATCAGGGGAGCAGAAGATGGCCGCGGGTTTCAATTGGTTTTTCCCGCCGGTGGCGGCTGCTTATCTGCGGCAGTGTGTCCCCTCCCACAGCCCCGATTGGGCTGGAGACCTGAGCAGGGTTGCTGGCAGGCCCGCTCAGGAGCTTGACCCCGATCGGGGGAGCAGAAGATGGCCACAGGTTTCAATTGGTTTTTCCCGCCGGCGGCGGCTGCTTATCTGCGATGGTGTGTCCCCTCCCACAGCCTCAATTGGGCTGGAGACCTGAGCCAACCAGAGGGGAAGCCATTTTGGATTTAGTCCTTAGTGGAGCTCCAGATATGGTGCAAGAGATAAGGGTGTTTGGCCACTTGGCAATAGTGATCCTAGCATGATCGAGTCTGATTTAATTAATGGAGGAGGGATGGTAAGGAAATCCACAGTACAGTACCACCTTTCAACTTTCAAAAGGGAGACTATGATAAAATGAAGAAAATAGTTAAGAAAAAACTAAAAGAAGCAATTGCAAAGGTTAAAGACTTACATCAAGCTTGGGTGTTGTTTAAAAATACTATCTTGGAAGCCCAGACCAGCTGTATTTGACGCTTTAAGAAAAGTGGAAGGAAGTCCAAAAAACTGCCAGCTTGGTTTAAAAATGAGGTCAGAGAGGCTGTTGTTGCCAAAAAAGCATCTTTCAAGAAATGGAAAAAAGAGCCAAATGGTGAAAACGGGAAATAGCACAAGCACTGGCAAATTAAATGCAAGGCATTGAAAGGCAGACAAAGAGAGAATTTGAGAAGAAACTTGCTGTGGAAGCAAAAATGTGTAATACAGACTTTTTCAAGTACACTCATAGCAGAAAACCTGTGAGAGAGTCAGTTGGACCATTAGATGATAGAGGGGTAAAAGGGACAGTAAGAGGGGACAAGGCTATAGAAGAGATACTGAATGAATTCTTTGCTTCGGTCTTTACTGAGTAAGATGTAGTGATGTTACCCCTGACTGAAGTGGTACTTAAAGGTGATACTGCTGAAGAATTGAAAGAAATATCGCTACACCGGGAAGATGTATTACAACTATTTGATAAACTGAAGAGTAGTAAATCACTTGGACCGGATGGTATATATCCAAGGGTGTTGAAAGAACTGAAATATGAGACTGCTGACCTGCTACTCTGTGAACTATCATTAAAATAATCTGTAATACCTGAAGATTGGAGGATCGCCAAATTAATGCCAATTTTTAAAAAGAGTTCCAGGGGTGATCCGGGAAACTACAGGCCGGTGAGCCTGACATCAGTACAGGAAAAAATGTTAGAGACTATCATAAAGAACACAATTACTAAATATGTAGATAGTCATGGCTTAATGGGAGACAGCCAACATGGCTTTAGACAAGGAAGATCTTGTTTTACTAATCTGTTATTTTTTTTGAAGGTGTGAATAAACAGGTAGACAAAGGTGAGTCGATTGATATAGTGTATCTGGACTTTCAGAAAGCCTTTGACAAGGTCCCTCATCAGAGACTTTTGGCAAAACTAAGAAGTCATGGGATAGGAGGCAGTGTACTATTGTGGATCAGGAACAGGTTAAAAGATAGAAAGCAGAGGGTAGGTCTAAATGGTCAATTGTCCCAATGGAAAAAGGTGAATAGTGGAGTACCCCAGGGATCTGTGCTGGTTCCGCTGCTTTATGACATATTTATAAATGACCTGGAAAAGGGAATAATGAGTGAGGTTATAAAAATTGCAGATGAAATAAAACTATTTGAAGTTGTTAAAACCCAAGAGGATTGTGGAAAACTCCAAAAGAATCTTGAGAAATTGGAAGGCTGGGCATCCAAATGGCAGATGAAATTTAATGTGGACAAGTATAAAGTTATGCACCTAGGAAAGAACAACCCAAACTATGGTTACATGATGCAAGGTTCCACATTGGGAACCACCACCCAGGAAAGAGTTTTAGGTGCCATCATGGATAGCAAGTGGCCTAGTGGTTGGGGCAAGTTACCTTAGGCCAGAAGATCGGGGGGGTTCAAATCCCACTAGAGAACAGCAACCTTGAGCCAGAAGGACTGGGGTTTCTAGTCCCACAGGTGCCCCTTAACCCTCCTTTGCCCATGTCCACTGTAATATAGTTATCTCCACATTATAATGCCCTGTTCAATGTAATTTCAGTTTGTTCAATGTAAACCACCTTGACATCATGAAAGGCAGTATATAAGAAATGTTAAATAATCCCTCCACCCAGTGTGCAGCAGTAACCAAGAGAGCAAATAGAATGCTAGGTATCATAAGGAAAGGAATGGAAAATAAAACAAAGGATTATATAATGCCTCTGTATTGTTCCATGGTACGACCACACCTTGAATTTTGTGTGCAATTCTGGTCGCCATATCTTAAAAAGGATATAGCGTTATTAGAAAAGGTTCAGAGAAGAACCAGAAAAACGGTAAAGGGGATAGAAGGATACTCCTTTAAAGAGAGGCTAAAAAGGTTAGGGCTCTTCAACCTGGAAAAGAGACAGCTGAGGGGAGATAATAGTGGTCTATAAGTTAATGAATGGAATGGAACGGGTAAACATAGATCGATTGTTTACTTCATCAGAATATAAAAAGACTAGGGGACATGCAATGAAGATATAGGGTAACCTATTTAAGACTAATAAAAGAAAATATTTTTTCACTCAGCGTGTAATCAAACTCTGGAATTTGTTACCGGAGGTTGTAGTATAAGCTGTTAGTGTTTGTTGTTAAGTGCCGTCAAATCGGTGTCGACTCATGGCGACCCTCTGGATAGTTGTCCTAAATTGTGTTCGGTCATCAGTCAGGCAGCTCATTGTTGACAGATTGGTACTTTGTAGCTGCTGTTATTGCATCGATCCATCTCATTGCTGGCCTTCCTCTTTTGTGTTGACCTTCTATCTTGCCAAGCATGATGTCTTTCTCTAATGATCTTTCTCTTCGCATGATGTGTCCAAAGTATGAAAGCCGAAGTCTTGTCATCTGAACTTCTAAAGAAAACTTAGGTTTCATCTCCTCTAGTACTGACTGGTTTGTTCTTTGGGTAGTCCATGGTATACACAGTATTCGCCACCAGCACCATCATTCAAAGGCATCAATTTTCTTCCTGTCTATCTTTTTCACTGTCCAGCTTTCACATCCATATGATGTTACTGATAATACCATGGCTTGAACAAGTGAAATATTTGTATGGAGAGAGACATCTCTGCTTTTGAGAATCTTGTCTAGGTCTTTCATAGCCATTCTGCCAAGAGCAATGTGTCGTCGAATTTCTTGACTGCTTGTTGCTTCTTTATTGATAGTTGATCCAAGCTGGTTAAAGTTCATGATTTCAAATTCTTCTCCTTCAACGATGAACCTGTTGATTTTGCCAGTTGTCATGATCTTTGTCTTCTTTACATAAGGTGCAGGCCCATTTTGAGACTATGGGGCATGTTTACTAAACTGCGATAGTGTGATTCGCGTTAGGATCCGCGGTACAGGCAGAAATCACAACTAAGGACATGTGCGGTACATCGTTACTGATAACGCACGTTACCAGGCGCCATAGCCTAACGAGCATTAAAAAACATCGTGTAGAGCGCCACGCAATGCGCGCCCATAAGGCATCTGATAAGGTGTCTAGCAAGGCATCTAGAACTGTAGCACAATGGCTAATACACTGACTAATGGTGCAGGGGATGTGAGTTCAATCCCCCTGTGGGTCTAATGATTAAAGCTGGCTGAGACATCACCTTTCACTCAAAATCTGTGCTTTTTGAAGCATCTTGTTTGTTAATTTTAATTAGTGCTGCCAGCAAACACACCCTCACAGAGCCGTAACCTAAGGTGCCGCATAAGGCACCCTATAAGGCACCCCAGAGGGCACATTATAAAGTGCACTGTCCGCCAAGGCACCCTAGAATGTCCCCTATGGGGCACCACACAGGGCGCAGTATAGGGTCCCGCATTGGGCACTGTATAGGGAGACAGCACTGTGAGGGTGTGTTGCTGGCAGCACCAAATTAAATTAAAAAAAGAAAATGCCTCAGACAGCCCTACCAAATAACCCCACTGTGGGATTAAACCCATGACCCCTGGCTCCACAAGCAGTGAAGTAACTAGTGGGCCACATCGCTAGTGCTACTAACAAATCCCTGGCTGGCTGCTGAAGGACGTCAGGTCACCACACAAACTGTCTGCTGTGGTGGCCAGGATTTGGGTTATCCCACCCATACCCATGGTGCACTGCACATGCAGATCTGCAGTCTATAGATGAACACAAGATGGGGTATGCACCCCCACAGCACCTTGGCCTGGTAGGGGGGACTGACCGTGTGTCTCACTGGCACAGAGTAGCTACAGACAGTAACCCAACAGGGTGCCCTATATGGTGCATGAAAAGGTGCCAAGTAAGGCATCCAGAGCTACAGCACAATGGTTAATACACTGACTAATAGTGCAGGGGTCGTGAGTTCAATCCCCCTGTGGGTCTAATGAGTAAAGCTGGCAGAGACATCACCATTTACTTTAAACAGTGCTGTCATAAGCAGTTATTTTGTTAACTTTAATTAGTGCTGCCAGCAAACACACCCTCACGGGGCCGTAACCTAAGGTGCCGCATAAGGCACCCAATAAGGCACCCCAGAGGGCACATTATAAAGTGCACTGTCCGCCAAGACACCCTAGAATGCCCCCTATGGGCCACCCCACAGGGCGCATCAAAGGGTGCCTCACAGGGCACGTGAAAGGGTGCCTGATGAGGCACCGTAAGGAGATAGCACTGTGAGGGTAATGTAGCTGGCAGCACCACTTCAAATAACAAAAAGAATATGCTTCACACAGCCCCACCAAAAAACCCCACTGTGGGCTCCAAACCATGACATCTGGCTTCACAGGCAGTGAAATAACTAGTGGGCTATATCGCTAGTGTGACTAACAAATCCCTAATAACGATGCGGGCAACCTATGGAGTATAACTGTCAAATGTTCAAAAGTTGCACTCCAGATCAACAACAGGTTCACTACGTACAAACCCAGAATGCCTGCCAATCAAACAAACCAAGGTCTCAGCAAACAAGGGCATATGGCAAACACGATCAAGACCAAGGTCAAGATCATTACCAAAAACAAAAAGCCCAATAACATCACCGACCTTGTCAAACACTGAAAGCTACTGGCAAAATCCAAGGAAACACTCAATTTACTATGAATACGTGGAGACAGACTAGCCAGATGCCTGTTCCCCCAGCACTAACAAATCCCTGGCTGGCAGCTGAAGGACGTCAGGTCACCACACAAACTGTCTGCTGTGGTGGCCAGGATTTGGGTTAACCCACTCATACCCATGGTGCACTTCACATGCAGATCTGCAGTCTATAGATGAACACAAGATGGGGTATGCACCCCCCCCCCCCAGCATCTCGGCCTGGTTGTGTGTCCTGACCATGTGCAACCCCACAGCACCTCAGCCTGGTGGGGGTTCTGACCGTGTGTGTTACTGCCACAGAGTGGCTACCGTCCATCACAGTGGACGGGTCCTGTGTTCACCCTGAGGGTGAGGTGGGGTGGGGTGCCCAGCACCATTTCCGCTACACCTGGCATTTCTGTGATGGACTATGCTACAGGTCCCCATCGGTACCTCTGTGTGATAGGTGGCCCCTGCAGATATCCTTAGCATTTGCCTGTGTCCATCTGTACATCACGTCTTGCCCGTGTGGACTATGCTGCACCCTGAATAGTTCATACACTGTGTGGGTGCCATGGTCACATGATTTCAGGTCTCGGGGGGGGGGGGGTTTGGGCCCATAGGCAGTTTACATACTAACACCCAACCCACCTTCTGTGGCTCAGGGTGGGAAACATGGTTTCCAAATAATGGGTCAACATTTTACCCCCCTACACTGGTGACAGTAGAGGGTACCATTCACCCCAATCCTGCTGGGGAATAGACACCCTACCAGGGCAATCGATGCAGATCTGTACGCCTCGATACATTGGGCAGTGACAGACAGACAGTAGACCTGGTACTGCGCAGCTGCCCCACATCACTATCTGACATCCTCCAGCAGCAAGCAAAGGGAGTCACCATCCACTGCACCCTGCAAGGGGTTGCAGCCACACACATAAAAACTGCAGACAGCCTGCTTGCTAGTCCATAGTGCACGTCCCTGGAGGTGACATGTGCACCCATCCACCAAGCAGATGGGTCAGTGATAGGGCTCCAGAGGACAGAGCCCATATATCTCACTTCAGAAGGACCCTATGTAGCACTATGGGGGAACCCAGCCATGCCGTGGTCACTGCACAGTCAGGGGGAGCATGACCACACAGCAGAACATGCCATGGCCACCCTGTCCGTGTAGGTGTTGGGCAAGCCCTACAATGTCCCAGCCATTGCCCTGGGCCCTGTGCAGGTGCATCCTGCCCAGGCCGCCCTCTCTGGCTATACCCACAGTACCTTGCTCCTCATTATGCACATTGGCAGGCCAATATTAGCAACAGTACTAGCGGTGTGTGCTGCAGAGGGTGTTGGCAAATGCAACACACTGGATAGACTGACACACACACCCACACCTATGCCAGTATAGTGCACCAATATAGGCTTTGGCAGCCAAGGACACCGCACCAGTCCTGGGCACAGTGCAGGCATGGCTATGGTATGCTGTACTATTGGGGTCTCTTCCCAAGGTGGTGGACACTGTCAGGTTCCAGACGTGACACACACTCCACAGACATCACAGAGGTTGGTATGGTACAGCACACAGGGCCGCTTGTGCTAACATTAGGGATTGCTATGTGCCAGTTATCATAGCAACCTTTTGCTATCTGTGTACCGTATTCCCTGGTTTTGGGTGTCATTGCTAGGATATGCATGTGCTAGTCTTGGGGGATGCACACAGGGCACAACATCCTGCCTCTCCAGGACACAGTGGCTAATGGGGCCTGTGGGTGCGGGTGTTTCCGCCCCTGTGGATCAATGCTCTTGGACAGGGGTTCCCAACTTCGGTCCTGGTGTGCCGCCCCATGTTCGGGTTTTCATGCTGTTCCTGATGAATATGCATGAGATATATCTGCATACCATGGGGGCGCATCGACATACAGCACAAATTAACTTTAGCTGCAATAAAGTTAATTTGAAAAGGAAAGACAACCTGTGAGGAGTCCGCCCCCATGACATCACTTCCTCAGGCTCTGCGATGACCGGAGGGCTCCTTACACAGTTTGTCTTTACTTTTCAAAGTAAGTGTATTACAGCCGCTGCTCTGTACAAAGCAGAAGCAGCGGCTTGGGCAGAGGGGGGGGGGGTGATGGTGTGAGTGAACCAGCAGGGGAGGGGGTGAGTGAGTGACCCAGCAGGAGGGGTGAGAAAGTGACAGGGGGGTGGTTGAGAGAACCAACAGTGGAGGGGGGGGGGTGGTTTGAGTGAACCAGCAGGGGAGGGGGGTTGGTGTTTACCAGCAGGGGAGGGGGGTTGGTGTGAGTGAACCAGCAGGGGAGGGTGTGAGTGAGTGACAGGGGGGTGGGTGAGTGAACCAGCAGGGGAGGGGGGGTGAGTGAGTGAACCAGCAGGGGAGGGGGGTGAGTCAGCAGGGGGGGTGAGTGAGTGAACCAGCACTGAGGGGGGGTGTGTGAGAACCAACACTGAGGGGGGGTGTGACTGAATCCTTGGTAATTTTTGTGGGCGGGGCAGGGGTGGGACTAGGGGCGGAGAATGGGTGGAGCATGGTGAGCCACAGGTGTCGGGTTTTTCTCAGTGAAAAAGCTGGCAACCCTAAGGCCACTGTGGGCCAACATGCATTCACAGTCTGTCTCTGGGCCAATTTCCAGTGCTCTTGGCATTCTATTAGCTATCCCTAAGTTCAAACAAAAAGGATACACAAATGAGGAGCAGAGGATTCTGGGTATTGCCTACAAAAGAACAGTTTGCAGAGGATGTACATGAGTCAGAGACTAAGTAAATGGCTGAGACATCAAAACTTGGTTCTGGCACAAACATAGCTTGACTGCATACAGCTGTTCATGCTGAGAGGCCGCTCTCACTGTTGACCATGGCACAGCTACATATCCATATATTATTATATTGGATTAAGCTACAGTGACAAGAGTGCTAGATTTTATTTTATTTTTTTTACGGCACTCCAGTCACTGGCCAGTCTGCTTACTGCCCATGCTGTTTGTACAGAGCCAAGAACCTCATCATGGCTCTGTGTACCTGCAGTTGGTAATGGTTAGACAACCTGGCACAGATGGTGTATAGATGGCTGACACAGCCCAGTGTATCACAATGCCTACAGACTGACTGATGGATTTAGCTGAATTGATTTTTTCTGAAAGAGAAGAGCAGTTTTTCTGGGGCTGCCTGTAATCTGCTAGTGACTTTGGTTTTGGCAGGCTGTGCAGGTTAGTGTTAGAATCCCCCTTCATGCCTAGGTACCACTCACTGCATGCAGTTCCTTTGGAAACAGCTGCCAGAGTCCTAGAGCATAACATATGCTGCTACATGAGAATCCCTGGCCAGCAGATGCAGGACAAAAGGGCTAGATGGGATGCTACGCTAACATGCTGCAGTTGTAGGGGGTACAAAGCGTTTAGTATGATATATCTCACTCAACACCCATAGTATTCTGGCAATAGAATATATCTGCTCCAGTACCTGGATAAGCCATCTATCACAGTGCTTGGTTTGGGGGCCAGGTGATGTGCCCCCTTCCTCTCATTTAGGGTTTATGGTGAAAAAGGTCATTTGCTCATGTGGTGGCTATTAGGTTCCTGACACACACAATGTTTCTGCAATTTCCATAGCTGATGTGATGGATCGCTGCATTCTCCATTGGGAAAACAGTAGCATATAGGTATTCAGATGGTGAGGTGCATCCTGGGAAATAAAGAGGTTAGCCAGTATCGGCCCATATAGCCCACATTACTTTCATAGTGGGGTCCCAGATCACTGGAACATTGTCCAGTACCTGCACATCTGGTATGATGTGGGAGGAGGTGTGCATGGCTCCCCCAAAGAGGGCAGGATGGTCTGGAAAGGACCTCATGAGTCATGACTAAGGTGTGCTCTTGGTTTCTGTGTAAAAGTACTTGTAGTATTCAGCAGGTCACAAGGGAATGCATGCTCAGCACAAGTGCTGCTACAGAGGCTACTGCAACACTGCAGCCCAACAGACCTCTGTGTGTGAATGTTGTTTGACTTAGGAGGTAAGGTACAGTGGAGGGAAGGGTATCTTGCCCACATATTTGGTTCGGTCTTTTCACTGAAGATTACTACTGCTGCTGTGTGCCTGTTATGCACCTGCAGTACTGAGTGTCCAGTGCAGGTTGTATTGTTTGTGTACCGCTGCAGGCAGGCCCTAGGTGTGGTTTACAACCTTCTCAGGATGTGCCTGCCAGATTGTATGAAGTCCAGTGTTTAGGCCATTGAAGGCAGGGACCTGTAGATTGATGTATTCTAGAGAGTATAATAGTAAGGTATGTAGAGCAGTAGTTGAATAGTTAGAGCACTGGCTCAGTAAAGGTCAGACCAACGTTCAAATCCCATTTGTGGCCATAGGAAAGTCACTTCACCCTCCATTACCTCTGCAATAAGGTCTGCTAATATATTTTTGATCACACTGCCAAGAAAACCCAGGAGCTGCTGGATTGCCAGGAACCAGTATTGACTTGAGGGCACATGTTGTTAATATGATTAGTTTTTATGTATTATGCACAACTCTCACTTGGTTTGCAGCTTGTCGTGCTGTGAGGGCTTGCGTGCATCAGTGATGCTGAGAGCTAAACTATCGGTAGTTTAACTACTGGCAGGGTCTCCCAAGATGGACAGGTCTCAGCTGAGGTGCTAGACCAAGACAAACCACCCATCTGGGCAGCAGCAGAATGGGACAGTGTTGATGGCGGAGGATCACATTTTTGTGACAACGGCAACAACACCAAACTTAAACTGCGCGGAAGAAAGGCCCGGCAATCTACTTTTGTATCTTGCCATGAAAACCCAATGAATAGTTACAACAAAACAAATTGTGCTATGGTGCTGGAAGATGAGACCCCCAGGTCAGAAGGCACTCAACTAGCTACTGGGGAAGAGCTGAAGACTTTTCAGAGTAAAGCCAGCATTTATGATGTGGTTGGATCAAAGCCCTCGGGAAGTCTGACTGCTGATGTAGCTGCGCATGAAATGAGAGTCAGAAGCTGTAAAGATGTCTTACACATTGGAACATGGAACGTACGAAGTATGAACCAAGGGAAGTTGGAGGTGGTCAAGAATGAAATGGAACGTGTACAACTTGATCTGTTGGGTGTCAGCGAACTGAAATGGACTGGCATGGGGCACTTTGCATCAGATGATCACATGGTCTACTATGCTGGAAATGAAAGACAAAGAAGAAATGGTGTTGCATTTATAATAAAGAAGAAACTTGCAAGAACTGTAATGAAATACAATGCAGTCAGTGAACGCTTAATCTCTATTCGTCTACGAGGATTGCCTATCAACACAACTATAATTCAAGTATATGCCCCAACAACAGCTGCAGAAGAGAATGAAATTGAAGAGTTCTATGAACAAGTACAAGCTGAAATTGACAGAACATACAAACAGGATATTCTGATAGTCATGGGTGACTGGAACGCAAAAGTTGGCAACAAAGAAGAAGGCAAAGTAGTTGGAAAATATGGACTTGGCAACAGAAATGAAGCTGGAGAAAGACTGATAGAATTCTGCAAGACCAATGATCTATTCATCTCAAACACCTTCTTCCAGCAACACAAGCGGCAACTGTACACATGGACTTCACCGAATGGATTATATAAAAATCAAATTGACTACATATGTGGAAGTCAACGATGGAAAAGCTCTGTAACATCAACAAAGACAAAACCTGGAGCTGACTGTGGTACAGATCATCAACTACTAGAATGCAAACTCAAGCTAAAGTTGAAAAAGAGCAAACCACTCATGAATGCAGCAAAATATGACCTTGAGAATATACCACTGGAATTTAAAGACTGCCTGCAAAATCGATTTGCTGCTTTAGATACAAATGGCAGAGCTCCGGAAGAGTTATGGAATGACATGAAGAAGGTTCTGTTGGAAGAAAGCGAGAAGTCTCTACAAAAGGTGAAAAAGTAAAAACGGCCAAAATGGATGACTGAAGAAACTCTGAAAATTGCCCAGAAATGCAGAGAAGCTAAAGCCAGAGGAGAAAGAAAGACAATCACAGAACTCAACAGAGATTTCCAACGTGCAGCAAGACAGGACAAGGAAAAGTACTACAATGACACTTGCAAGGAAATAGAAGCAGAAACTATTAGAGGAAGAACAAGATTGGCTTTCCTAAAGCTACGAGAGTTAAAGAAAAAGTTTCAGCCTCGAATTGGAATGTTACAAGATGCTCAAGGTTCTATGTTGAATGATGCTGAGAAGATCAAGAAAAGGTGGAAGGAATATACAGAGTTTTTATATGATAAAGATCAAGTGGACCAACAGCCGTTTCAGCCTGTACCTTATGATCGGGAACCATTGGTGATGAAAGAAGAAGTTGAAGCAGCATTGAAAGCCTTATCAAAGAACAAAGCACCAGGCATTGATAGCATTCCCATAGAAGTATTGCAGCAATCTGATGCAGCTGTTACCGTACTCACAAGGCTCTGCCAAGAAATATGGAAGACAACATCATGGCCAACTGACTGGAAAAGATCTGTGTTTATACCAATACTAAAGAAAGGTGATCCAACTGACTGTGAAAATTATCGCACAATCGCTCTGATCCCACATGCCAGCAAGATTCTACTGAAGATTATTCAAAAGAGACTACAACCATACCTGGAACAAGAACTACCTGAAGTGCAAGCAGGGTTCAGGAAAGGGCGAGGAACGAGAGACATCATTGCGGATGTGAGATGGATCCTTGAAAAGACTAAAGAATACCAAAAGGATATCTCTTTGTGCTTTATCGACTACAGCAAGGCTTTTGACTGTGTAAACCATGAGAAACTCTGGGCCACATTAAGAAGCATGGGTATACCAGAACACCTGATCGTTCTCTTGCGCAATCTGTACATTGATAAAGAAGCAACAGTTCGAACGGAACAAGGAGAAACAGAATGGTTCAAAATAAGCAAAGGTGTAAGACAAGGCTGCATACTTTACCCCTACCTGTTTAATTTATATGCAGAACAAATCATCAGAGAAGCAGGATTGTATGAAGACAACAGAGGTGTGAAGATTGGTGGAAGACTCATCAACAACCTTCGCTATGCTGATGATACCACACTACTGGCTGAAAGTGAAGATGATCTGAAACATTTGCTTCTCACAATCAAAGAACATAGTCTCAAAATGGGCCTGCACCTTAATGTAAAGAAGACAAAGATCATGACAACTGGCATAATCAGCAGGTTCATCGTTGAAGGAGAAGAAATTGAAATTGTGAACAACTTTAACCTACTTGGATCAACTATCAATAAAGAAGCAACAAGCAGTCAAGAAATCAGACGACGCATTGCTCTTGGCAGAATGGCTATGAAAGACCTAGATAAGATTCTCAAGAGCAGAGATGTCTCTCTCCATACAAAGATTTGACTTGTTCAAGCCATGGTATTTTCAATAACATCATATGGATGTGAAAGCTGGACAGTGAAAAAGATAGACAGGAAGAAAATTGATGCCTTTGAATTATGGTGCTGGCAGCGAATACTGTGTATACCATGGACTGCCCGAAGAACAAACCAGTCAGTACTAGAGGAGATCAAACCTAAGCTTTCTTTAGAAGCTCAGATGACAAGACTTCAACTTTCATACTTTGGACACATCATGCGAAGAGAGAGATCATTAGAGAAAGACATTATGCTTGGCAAGATAGAAGGTCAATGCAAAAGAGGAAGGCCAGCAATGAGATGGATCGATACAATAACAGCAGCCACGGGTACCAGTCTGTCAACAATGAGCCACCTGACTGAAGACCGAACACAATTTAGGATAGCTATCCAGAGGGTTGCCATGAGTTGACTCCGACTCGACGGCACTTAACAACAACAACAACATTATGCACAATGGTTCTGCAAGCATGCACATTGCAATCATAACTATCTGATAGCGTGATGTTATTTCCTCCACTGCAACACATTGCAAAGTGTCAGTCAACTTGACCTTGTAAATGCATGACATGTGTGCAAATGATTGTAAACTGTCATGATAAGTGTGAATGAATATCATTTGCTCCATCACATATATGCATACTTGCAGGCACATCACACTCCTGGGATGCCCACCTGCAAAGATCATCCCCCATCCTTATTTGCTCCATCAGTTCAGCAACATGAGTGGCTGCCAAGTGTCAAATATCATGTGAGTGACCTTGTTCTACCAGACAGTATGTGTGTAGACCTTATGGGCCCGATATTTAAAAGGTGTTTACACAGTTTACAGCCCAGTAAATCATATAAATGCCTTAAATCAGTTAGTGCCATTGAATATCCCGTTACCTCCCCTATGCTCCTTGATGCTACCTAGTTAGCATCAGGGCATGTTGGGGGAGTTCTGGGGTGGAACAGACAGAGTGACAAGCAATTAACCGGGCAGCAGTGATAATACATACTGTCCAATTAGCAATCTGCACCAAAAAGATAGGCAAGAAAAACCCTCGCCTATTTTTCGGCCCAGGAGCTCATTGGGCAGCATGCAATATAGCTGCTGTTTGGTTACTTAATGCAGCTTCTGGTGTGTGCAGCGATCCCTACATATTCAATGCTGGGGCTACAAATGACCCTGACGGAGAATATCTGGGGTTAAGTGTTGATGGGCAGGGCTAAATGCCACAGCGGCACATAGCCTGCCCAGAAGAATATCAGGCCCTATCTGTCTAGGAACACTTTGCATTTGCATGCAGTTTGTACAGATGTATGGCTTTTATGTCTTTGGATTATAGCCTCCTTACTTGTCCAGTAGTTATAAGCATATATGCTGGGAAGATCGTATGGTGGTTAGTACAGCTGAGACAGCTATGAAACCTAAATAGATGGTATTAGCCCTTCCCTGTGGCTCAGCAACTATATTTTATGCACATTGCAATTGAGGTTACCTGAGTTTGTGAGGTCACATTGGGGCAGCAAGGCCATAAAGCACTCTCATCTGCCCCCATCCATCACCATATATCCATCAAGTTCAGTCATATATTCTCCTGCCAGCTGGCCCACACTGTGGAATTTTACTCATTGGGGCGTATCACTCCCACCACATCTGCAGCTGATGTGCAGGTCATCATTGCATTCTTTCAGTGCCTACATTGTGGCCATGGTAGCTACTTCATGGTACACCTCTACCCACTCCTATGCCACCCATGGTCATCATCGTGGATTACATGTGCACCCCTTACGGCTACAGTCCACCTGCCTCTCACATTCTCAACCCACTCACTTTCTGATATGTAAGGGACATATGGATGTGACATGCTCATCAGCTATTAACTTTGCTCCGATCCAGCAGCTCAAGTGTGTCTTGTAGAAAGTCTTCCTTTCTCCTCCTTATGGCAACCAGCCTTAGCGGGCATTAATATGCACACTGGGCACTCTTACCGCCCGCTGTCCACTTAATGCCCTCTAACTAGTCGCTAGCACTCTAAATACTGGAACGCCTACTCCCGCCCCATCCTGTAACACACTTTGGGACCCTTAAGGGTGCTGTTTACCACTTGCAAATGCTGTTCCTTTAACGTCATTTAGGAATCATGTCCCTAGGTCTAAAATAACTCCTCCTCTTGCCGGTTACTGAACTAGTTACTCCATGAAGCAGTTATTTATTTCATCTAGGAAATTTATTTACCTATCATATTCTGACATAATGTTTATCTAGGTAATATTGGGGTAACTGAAATCACTCATTACTATTGTGTTGCCCAGTTCCCTAATCTTTGTTAACATTTCATCGCTTGTATGCTCTTTCTGGCTAGGCAGACAATAGTATACCCCCATCATTATTCTCTTCCCCTTCACACATGAAATTTCTATCCATAAAGTTTTCCTTGTGCAGAACATTTATTCTGTTGAAGTCAAAGCTCTCTTTAACACATAGCACCACCCTCCACCGATCTGCTCCACTCTGTCATTGTGAAATAATTTATACCCTGGTATCACGGTGCCACATTGCTTATCTGCCTTCCACTAGGTGTCTGAGATGCTTATTATATCTACCTTTCTATTCGGTGCTATATATTCTATGAAGCTTCTATTCAGCAGCAGCGGTCAGTGTTTTTAAAGTGCTTGGCAGCTGCCACTTTAATTGGAACCAGATATTCAATGTTGGAGCTGAATACCAGGGTTGCCACTGTTTAGCAGGACTTGTTAAACTGCTAAAGACTTTTCAATATGCCTCCCTATATTTTTCAGGCTTCAAGTGTTTGCATACAGACATTTCAAAGTATGTTTTGTGTTTGTATATTAAACCTAGTTAGCAGATGACAGGGATAATTTTCATTCGTTCAACTCTGCCTGTTCTTTACTTTAAGGCACCCATGCTAAATATTACTCTTTGATGGTCATTTACTAACAATTACCACAAACCAACACCAAACACTATTATTCCTATAGTCCCTGCTGCAGATAGTGCATGCTAACAGTATTGCTGCATGCTAGCTACCAGTAAATGATCCCCTTTCTGACGAGGTGTGAGAACACTATTGGCAGGTCAGTCATTTTCTCAGAGGTCCTGCAGCTCTGCTGGTGGTGGTGTTTATTCCATTTGTTGATTATAACATTCAAGCATTAAAAAATCCCTCTAGCAATTTCAAATCACTCCCAGCCTGCAATTTCTCCTGTTGCAGAATCCACTCTCTCTCCTTCTGCCCTGCACCAGTCACTAATGCACCATCTATTCAGTCACTCAGCTTTCCTCTCATTCATAACCTCCCATCTACTCATACACTGAGCACCACTGCCACGCATAAGCCCCATCTCTCCTCATTCATTCACCTGCCATGCTACTAACAACCCCCCTATCTACTCACTCAGTTCTGGATACCAATAATGCCTCATCAACTGCTACTCATCTCCCAGTATCTACTACATCACTAATCACTAGGCCCCACTATCCACTAATAACAGCCTCACTCACTAACTCATTAAGACTGTTAATCCCGCTATCTATTCACACAAATACACACCCCCCCCCATGCCCTCTGTTGGTAAAAGACCTCTGGGCAATGGCAGCAGCATGCACTTTTCAACTTGTAATAATTTTGCTCATGTTGTACATCTGAAGTTTAGATATTCTTTTGATGTTTTATCTCTTGGGTCCCAGAAATTGCATAAATATGTCTGCCCGATCCAGGTCTGTGCTATCAAGAAGAAGAGAGATTTTGCTACAGAATTAAGTAGAAAAAAGTGAGTATACCTTTTTGTGTCTACATTTTAATCACAGTATGAACTAATGCTCTAGACTCTTGTATGAGCTGGAAGGAAATTTTACACTGTTGTGTCTAAACTGCTTCATCAGTTTTCCATGTTCCATTTCATCTCAAACAGAAGATACATTCAGATGATTCATTTTGTACAATGCAATCAGCAGTCTTAAAGGGGTCAACCTTTAATGGATTTTCCATGTGTAAGACAGATTTTCACATGGAAGACAACTCATAAAAATTACATGGGTATGAATCTGTAAAAAGAAACAAAGCACCTTCTTTTATTCAATGCATGCAAAGAGGCAAAGTTGTATTATACATGTGTCTTGTAAAGCTTACACATACATGTAGACAGTACATGCAATATATTTCCACCTGTCTCAGAGCAGCTGCAAATTTATGCAAAAGCATTTGTTAGGAGTCTGTCTAGAGGGCGGCTACTAAATGGTCAGTGGTCTATGTTATAAGGCATATAAGAATAGACTTAAAGATCACAATATATATATACTTTGCAGGAAAGGTGGGAGAGGGAAGATAAGACTGAAACATTTAAATGTTTCCATGAAATAAATTCACAGGGCGTTGTCCTCTTCTATTTGAAAGGAAGCTCTAGATTGAGAGGTCATAGGATGAAGGTGAAAGGGGATAGATTCAGGAGTAATCTGAGGAAATATTCCTTTTTGGAAAAGCTGATGGATGCATGGAATGGCCTCCAAGTGGAGATAGTGGAGACGAAAACTAGATCTGAATTCAAAAAAGACTGAGACAAACACAAAGAATCTCTGGGGGAGAGGAAGGGATTGTAAAACGTAATAGTTTTTATGGATGGGCAGACCGAATAGATCTATATTTTCTTTTTCTGCTATCATGTTCTATGTTTCTGTGTCCCTATAGAGGATAATTCTGGGAGTCTATTTTATAAAGGTACATAACCATTTATTTTGCTATTGTGAATACTTTTATTTCTCTTTTCTGTATGAACATGCTTTGAACATAAGATAAGAGCATTTCTGAAAACCATATAGGTTCCCTATTATAAAATTAACCCAAAGTTAAATCAGAACTGAATTTATGAAGCTCTTCTTTATGAGCAGAAAAGGTAAAAATAAATTAGATGACTATCAAATCTAATTTTGCAAATGGACTGTGAAGGAAGTTGTAGCTTTTACTGACTGTGACAGATATTCACATATCTTTGCCTATTTGCAGATTAAGTAAAATTCGTATTTCCTTTATAGTCCTTGTAACAAGGGCTCCTTGCTATACCATTGTGAAAACTTTGCATAAAACTGTTAGAAAAGTCTGCACTGTTTCAGTTGCAGGACCAGCCTTATGGAATAGCTTCCCCAGAGTGTTGCATTTACAGACAATCTCAAGTTTCAATGAGAAATACAATAGTAACATACTAACATAGTAAATGACGGCAGATAAAGACCAGCATGGTCCATCTAGTCTGCCCAGTAAGATGGCAAGAGTAGGTGCACCTGCCGCTCTGTGCAGGCCATCCCTCCCCATGTCTTTGTTTTATGGGTGAACCCACCCCTCCGTGTAGGACACCCCTGTATGTTGAGAAATTAGTTAGTTACCGTAAGTTTATTTGATTTTATCCTGTTGCTGTAAAGGGATCCACTGTGTCTGTCCCATGCCATTTTGAATTCTGTCACTGTATTTGCCCCCAACACTTTCATCAGGAGGGCATTCCAAGCATCCACCAACCTTTCAGTGAAAAAGTATTTCCTGACATTGCCTTTCAATTTACCCCCTTGCAGTTTCATGTTATGCCCTCTGGTTTTACAGCTTCCCCGTCTTTGGAAGAGGTTTATTTCTTCATTATTTCTCTTTAAGCATTTAAAAGTCTGAATCATATCTCCCCTGTCCCTCCTCTTCTCCAGAGCGTATATATTTATGTCTTCAAGTCTCTTCTCATAAGGCTTCTGACGCAGGCTCCAAATCATTTTGGTCGCCTTCCTCTGAGCAGTTTCCAGTCTTTTTATATCCTTTGTAAGATATAGTCTCCAAAATTGAACACAACATTCCAAGTGAGGCCTCACCAGTGACTTATACAGTGGCATTAGTACCTCCTCCTTTCTGCTGGTAATTCCTCTTTGTATGCAACCCAACATCCTCCTGGCTTTTGCCACTGCCTTGTCACACTGTTTTGCCACCTTGTAACTTTTTTCACATATATGAAATTCATTTCATTTAATATATATGTATCTTGATCTTGTGTGTCTACTTGCAATTACCCAGTGTTCTCTCCCTAAAAATAGAAACCTAGAAACATGATGGCAGAAAAAGACTGCATGAGCTATCTAGTCTGACCTTCCATATCACCCACTACAAAAGCCCCCATTTTCCTTTAGAGAGTCTCTCTGTCTCATGCTTTTTTGAATTTAGATACTGTCCTCATCTTTACAACCTCCATGTGGAGATTATTCTAAGCATCTACCTCTCTTTCCATAGAAACAATGAAGAATTAAGTGACTAGTTTTAGATTTACAGAGTTCCACATGGGAATTTGAACCCTGACCACAGAGCTCTAAAGCTGCTACTCTAATCATTAGACTATTACGTGCCATGGTTATGATCAATTTAGCAGTCTATAAATGTTAAAAAGAATTCCCACCACTGATAATATCTTAAATATTCAATATTTTTACCTTATTAAAACTTTAAAATATTAAGTAAAAATAATATTCACTTTATTAAAAATTAAAATGTAAAGTTTTGTAAAGTACAAATAGAAATTAAGGTATGTGCAAAATAAAAAATAAGAGAAGCAAGTATGAACATGGATATTAAATATTTAAGACAATGTTGGTGGGAGTCCTTGTTTTTGACATGTAGTGTGACTTTCCTTGCCATTTATATCCTTTTCTTCTTACTAGTCATCTATTAATGTTTTCAATTCTGTAAAGAAATTACTATCTGATCCAGGTTCAATAGGATTTATTTAAAATGAAGGAGAGCTTGAAACACTGTGGGCTGATATTCAACTTCTACTGCAGTTTCTTTTTCTATTAAATGCTGACTGTGGTGATTGAATAAAATTTGCTTTTTCAGCATCAATATTCACATGATGCCAACACCAACTATGTGGATTCAGCAATGATTGATACTGCTATCTGGATAGGAGCGTTTGAACCCACTATCCAGATACCTAACCAGATAAAATTAAGAGTTTTTTGCTTTGCTAACTTTCGCTGTATAGCTATCGGGTAGCAGGATGAATATTGCCACTAAATGGATAGCTCCAAACTCTCCCCGCGCTATACCTATGGACTGCCTTGGTACTATCTAGATGGTACAGAGGCAGTTGGAGGAAATATTCTGTTGCACTTTACTCATAGTACCACTGAATTGCTTGTTGGAAGGCACTTACCTGGTTAGCAAGTACTTCTAACTGGATAAGTGGTTTTTGAATTGCACCCCCTTCCTTTTTCACAAGAGAAAAATATAAAGGTCTATATTTAAACAAGTTATCTGATTGTTTTGGGGTTAACTGGATCAATCGTCCGTTTAGAAATTACAGGGATGTTGACCAGCTTGTGTTTGGCCTGACAACTCAATGTCCAGCAAAAACTAACTGGTTAAGAAGATTTGAGATTGGATAGCATAGATAGTGTTATCACAGCTCAGTCTGGGCAGTATAAATAGCGGGTATAAAGATAACTGGAAAATTTATCTAGCTATCTTTATGCAGGGATATTCAAAGACTTAGCCATTTATAACTAAATAACTTTTCCAGTTAACTTTGAGTGGAGAAGACTCACTATCAACCTAATATATATATATATATATATATATATATATATATATATATATATATATATATATATATATATATATCAATTCAGATATGCTTAGTGGAATAGTAGTGTCAAGGGATTCTTGACCCATGTATTTTGCATCAGTTCTCAAGTAAAAGTAGGTCTATATTTTCCCTCTGAAAAGGGCCCTGGGAAAAGCACCTGCACGTGCTATTTAGGCTTCATTTTCTAAGCATGCTACCCATAGACACAAAATGGGAAAATCCTTTAGTAAACAGGCCCCTGTGTGTGAGCAGATTTGCAATGAAAAGTAATGTGCATAATTGTGAACATACAAAACTACTAATGCTACTTTTCCCCAACCCTAATACTTCCCCGAGAACACTTCCATGGCACTATGATTACAAATAGGTATTACAGAATAAAGTACAATTGTGCATGCTTTTACCCGCATATAGGGCAAGCAATTTTAAAGTAGGATTCAGATTTTAGATTTCATGCATTTGACATTGCAATTCAAAGGTAATTAATATTCACACAACTGTAGTTATTTTCCTGTCCAAGCGGCTCACATTCTAAACTGCAGCAGAGGCAATGAAGACTGAAGTGACTTGCCCAAGGTCACCAGGAGCATCAGTGGGAGATGCAGGGTCTGAACTCAGGCTTCCCTGCTTCTCACCAAACCACAAAGAGAGGAAATACCCTCTGCAGATGAATCTAATAGCCAAAAGAGCCAAGGGATCTCCTGACACTGACTACTTGCAAATGCCAAAACCAATAAAACTACAATGAAAATTATAAAATAACTCTAATTGCAATATGCTTTACATAATAAGAACTCATAAGGCCCATTTACTAAAGGGTGCTATTTTGTTGCACCTAACATGCCAAAACCACCAAGGGGTATGGTTACTAAATGGCATTAAGGGAGTCAGTGTGTTGTTAATGCCTGTTATCAGCACCTTGGTGCTCTTAATGCAGCAAAAAAAGCCACTTTAACAGGCATTAAAGGCTCCAGCAGCATTAAGGGCACAGTTGGCAGAGAGTGGGCGTTAACTGGGAGAAGAGGGGGCGGTAACAGCATGTGCTCCCTTAAAGCCTGTTGTGCAACCTGCCTAATAGCCCTTTAATGCTGGGAACCCTAACACCAAGTAAAACCTCTGGAAAGTGTGTATTTAGAGCCCACTTCAACGTCTGCAATGAGATGCATGGACAGGGTCGCCCCAGACAGGGATAGGAGTGCTCCATTAGCAGCATCAGCATGGTGCCCAAGTATGAAAGGGCACTATGCTGACGGTACAAATGAGGTAAAGGAGGTGGCACATGGGTCAGGCAGTGCAGTTGCTGGTACACAAGGGGGGCCCAGGCAGCTGCCCAGGTGGCACATAAAAACAGAAGATCATATGATGTGCCAGACTGGATCAGAACAAGGTCCATCGCACCCAGTATCCTGTGTCCAACAGTGGCCAAGCTAGGTCACAAGTACCTAACAGTTTCCCCCAAAGACACACTGGTTCCACAATGCCTGTACTGGGGCAAGCAGTGGATTTCCAGGCTCCCCTTGAATAATGGATTATGGACTTTTCCTCCAGGAACCTGTCCAAACCTTTTTGAAACCCAGCTATACAAACAGCTTTTACTACATTCCCCAGTAATGAATTCCAGAGTTTGATTACCCATTGACTGAGAAAATATTTTATCTTATTTGTCTTAAATGGGTTAAACTGTAATGTCATTGCATGTCCCCTGGTCTTTCTACATTTTGATGGCATAAATAATGGATTCACTTGTACCCGTTCCACTTCATTCATTACTTTATAGACCTCTATCATATCTCCCCTCAGACGTCTTTTCTCCAGGTTGAAGGGCCCTACAATTTTTAGCCTCTCCTCATAGGGGCATCCTTCCATCGACAGTACCATCTGTGATTTCTGGCATGATGCCACAGTGACAGTAGCAGCACACAGACATGCTGCTGCTACGCAAAAGAAATGTGCCACATGAGACTGTCCAAGGGACTTAGCACCCTAGGCAGAGATCCCAGCTGGCCCCCCACTGCTGCCACTGAACCCAGCTGTAAAGGAAGAGGCCGATGGTGCCAGCAGCTATAGCCCTCCAGGTAGCTGCAACATGCAGGTACCTGGGGAACTACCACAGCAGTGGCTGTTATCCTGTTATCTGTGGCAGGTGGGAAGGGGTCTCTGCAGAGGCAAGAGTTTGGTGGGAGCTGCCTGGTCATCCATGTGTGGCTCTACCTTCCCATCCAGACCTTGCACCCCAGGTACCTGCCAAACCCACATGTAAGATGGGCTGGGACTGTGCACCACCACCACTGAAGTATGTGGATATGTCAGCATGGTTTGTGGATATTGGCGGAGAGGGCAGTGGCACCCACCTGAAGCAAACCTAAGCCATGTCCTGGTCCTGTGTGCCATGCGCATTACAACATGTGCCAGGGTCTGTCTGATGAGAAGCATGTCAACCCTCATGGCAGCACTGAGGCTCAAGACACATAGGCAGTATGTACATGAGTAGAGGGTCCCAGGTTCAAATTTGGGCTGAGAATCATGAATTGTGTGTCCCTGTGGCTAAACTTTAGCCTACAGTGCAGGTACAGTGCCAGCCTGTGCAACCCCCAATTAACCGGCCACCAAGGGTTCAAACACCCATCAGCCACACAGACAGGCTCCACCATCCACAGCTGGATGGAGAGACAGGCTGATAGCACAGACACACTGAAGGGGCATTAATGTCAGAGCGCGCTACTAGCACCTGCACAATGAGCACACTTTAGCAATGCTTGAGCTGATATGAAGATCAAAGTGGCAGGCAGGAATGCCAACCATCCCCACTTTTGCACAGCATGGCGATGTGAGTGTGTGTGTATATCTGTCTCTCCATTGTTATGTGGCTTTCTGCACTTCACTTGCCTCACATTTCCTAAACTGTTCCCAGTGTTAATCTGCAAATGTGCATGATGAGGAGCAGAGTATTGTGGGCCTGAAGCAAACCGAATTGGCCAGGATGTGTCTGCCTCGGCGATAGGGTCAATGGCTGAGACATTGTAGTGCCCGTCTAACAAATGCATTGCCTGGGTGGCCATAGCATGTCATGCTGAGAGGGCACTCTCACCCTGACCAAACAGTGACCATGGCATGGCTATGTATCCACATAGTGCAATGTAACATCTGACTCCAGTGATGTGGGTGCAATCTTTATCTAGAGAATCCACTCACTGATTTAATGCTGGGTGTGCATGTGGCTTATTCCAAGCCAGGGTGCACATGCATTCTGTGCGGACAGTGATCCTGCTGCAGTTGGTATGTGCATGGCTTAAACAGCCCAGTGGTGGGCAGCAGGTATAGTCTGATTGAGCTTGCTGTGGTGGACTGTTAGTTCTAGATGGTTGGAACAGCAGTTGCTCCTGGCCTGCTCACTGTGGTCATAACAGGACAGTAGCAGTGTTCCACGTAGAGCTAAAAGCACCCACTTCATTTGGCATTCATGGCAGCAGTTTTGTAACACTGGGCACTGACATTCACTGTTCAAAGAGAGTCCCTGTCCAACAGGGGCAGGGCACAGGGCTCAGTTGTAACTAGCATCTTCTACAGCATGCTGGAATTGTGCAGGAACAAATCGACTAGCATAACACACTGCAGACAATACCTGCCATATACTGGCAGTGATGTGAATCTGCAGCACATCTGGCAAATACCATCTTTAGCAGTGCAAGTTCTGGGAACCAGGTGCTGTGCGCCCATCCTCACCCTCAGGGTGAATACTAAAACTGCCCAGCAGCACAGTTTATAGCTATTAAGTGATTGAAGCACACACTGTCAATGCATCATACTGAGTTGATGTGATGGATCAGTCCATTCTCCATTTGGTAATCAGCTGCAGAATGCAGTTCTGAGTATGCAGTGCATCATAGGTACTAGGAGGAGTTAACCTATACTGGCACACATGGCAGACAGTTTAGGCAGAGATATGTAGGCTATTTGAATCCAGACATTGCAGTGTAGAGGGGAATGGACATGTAGCATACTGGTTAGTACAATGTTCCTATAAACAGGGGACAAGGGTTCAATTGCAATGCATTCATTTTGTGTCTGTGTGTTTATTAGGTCATATCCCTGCCTGTAACAGTCCAGGCTCTGCTGTGACTTGCAGATACCCATCCTTCTATTTTGTTATGTGTTCTGGTCACACTTTGGGTCAGCAAACATGCTATTCCACATCATGCCCCACTGAGAGCATGGCTTTCTTGGCTCTGCTGCAGCCCATTGTAGGGGGTCAGATATGTTCACCCTGCAGATGTCAGGTCCTTGGATGGGTGGTGTGATGGTCATGCTGATTGCTTGGTGGCCAAGATACAATGGTTTGAGGCTCACCACCACTCCTTATGTGACATTTCAGAATGTGTTACTGTCACATTTTACATCTACCACAGCATTCATGGACCAACAACACCTCCTTGTGATCTTGAGCAGATCGCTTAACCACCAATGGCTCAGCTGACTGAAGGTCCATACAGTCCCTGTTTAACATCAGACATTACCAACTGCTGGTAAGATGCACCCCGATGTGACTGCACTGCTACAGAGAATCAAACACCCCAGGGACAAATGGATCACAGTAGCTTCAAGGAAGCTAGCAAAAGTTACAGCGTGGTAATAATAATGGGTGATTTCAATTACCCCGGTATTGACTGGGTCAGTGTCACGGCAGGACATGCTAGGGAGATAAAGTTCCTAGATGAAATAAATGACTGCTTCTTGGAGCAGCTGGTTCATGAACCGACAAGAGGGGAAGCCATATTAGACCTAGTCCTTAGTGGAACACCAGATCTAGTGCAAGAGATAAGGGTGTTGGGACCACTTGGCAATAGTGATCATAGCATGATCGCCTTTGATTTAATTAGTGGAGGAGGGATAGTAAGGAAATCCACAGTACTACCTTTTAACTTTTGAAAGGGAGACTATGATAAAATGAGGAAAATAGTTAAGAAAAAACAAAAAGGAGCAGTAACATAGTAACATAGTAGTTGACGGCAGATAAAGACCAGCATGGTCCATCCAGTCTGCCCAGCAAGATGGCAAGAGCAGGTGCACCTGTTGCTCCGCGCAGGCCACCCCTCCCCATATCCTTGTCCAGGGGTAAACCTACCACTCCATGTAGGACACCCCTATTTGTTGAGACGTTATATGGTTCAGAAGTTAGATGGTACTGTTTATTTTGTTTTTATCCTATTGCTGTAAAGGGATCCTCTGTGTTTGTCCCATGCCTTTTTTAATTCCGTCACCGTGTTCACCCCTACCACTTCCATTGGGAGGGCATTCCAAGCATCCACCACCCTTTCAGTGAAAAAATATTCCCTGATATTGCCTTTCAATTTACCCCCTTGCAGCTTCATGTTATGCCCTCTAGCTTTACAGGTTCCCCGTCTTTGGAAGAGGTTTGTTTGTTCATCATTTCTCTTTAAGTATTTAAAGGTCTGAATCATATCTCCCCTGTCCCTCCTTTCCTCCAAAGTGTACATATTTAGGTCTTCAAGTCTCTTCTCATAAGGTTTCTGACGCAGGCTCCAAATCATTTTGGTCGCCTTCCTCTGAACAGTCTCCAGTCTTTTTACATCCTTTGCAAGATATGGTCTCCAAAACTGAACACAGTATTCCAAATGAGGCCTCACCAGTGACCTATACAGTGGCATAAGTACCTCTTCTTTTCTGCTGGTAATCCCTCTTTGTATGCAACCCAACATCCTCCTGGCTTTTGCCACCGCCTTGTCACACTGTTTTGCCACCTTGAGATCATCAGAGATAATCACACCAAGGTCTTTCTCCTGAACCGTGCATACCAACCTTTCGCCCCCTATCGTGTACATTTCTCTTTGATTTCTGCTACCCAAGTGCATGACACTACACTTTTTTGCATTAAATCGTAGTTGCCAAGCATTAGACCAGTCTTCCAGCTTTTGTAGATCTTTCTTCATGTTAACCACTCCCTCGGGGGAGTCCACTCTGTTGCAAATTTTCGTGTCGTCTGCAAAAAGACAGACTTTTCCATTCAGTCCTTCAGCAATATCACTCACAAATACATTGAACAGTGCCGGGCCCAGGACCGAACCCTGGGGCACCCCGCTAATCACCTTCCTCTCATCCGAGTGAGCTCCATGTACAATCACCTTCTGTCGTCTGTCAGTCAACCAATTTCTAATCCAGTTTACTATCTTGGGACCCATCCCCAAGCTACTGAGTTTGTTGACAAGCCTCCGATGAGGAACAGTATCAAAGGCTTTGCTGAAATCCAGGTAGATGACATCCATCGCATGCCCCTGATCTAGTTCCCTGGTCACCCAGTCAAAGAACTCAATCAGATTTGTTTGGCAAGATCGTCCTTCGGTAAAACCATGTTGCCTCGGGTCTTGCAACCTGTTGGTTTTGAGAAAGTTCACTATTCGCTCTTTCAGGAGCGCCTCCATTACTTTTCCCGCCACTGAGGTAAGGCTCACGGGCCTGTAGTTTGACACTTCTTCCCTGTCACCACTTTTCTGTAGAGGTACGACATCAGCCATTCTCCAGTCTTGAGGAACCTCTCCTGTTTCCAAGGATCTGTTAAAGACATCCTTTAACGGTCCTGCTAGAACCTCTCTGAGCTCTTTCAGTATCCTGGGATGTATCCCATCCGGTCCCATGGCTTTGTCCACTTTCAGTTTAGCAAGTTGTTCTAACACCTCTTCTTCTGTAAATGGTGTGGTATCTACTTCATTCCCATTTTTATATTTGGGAGTCACAGCTGGTCCATCTCCAGGATCTTCTTTAGTAAACACAGAGCAGAAGTAATTGTTTAGCAATTTCGCTTTTTCAGTGTAACTTTCCACGAGTCCTTCCCCAGCACTTCTGAGTCCTGCAATTCCAACTCTGATCTTTTTCCTTTCCTGAATATACCTGAAGAAATTTTTGTTGCCACCCTTAACATCTTTAGCCATCTTTTCCTCTGCCTTTGATTTTGCTATCCTTATTACTCTTTTAGACTCTTTGAGTTGGATCCTGTATTCATTTCTGTGTTCTTCTGTTTGCAAGCTTTTGAATTTTGCAAAAGTTGTGTTTTTTTGCCTTTATATGAGCAGCCACCTCTTTGGAAAACCAAATAGGTTTCCTTCTCCTCTTGCTTTTATTTACTTTTCTTACATATTTATCTGTTGCCCCTTTTATTGCCTCCTTTAGTTTAGCCCATTGCAATTCCACTTCCTTTATCTCCTCCCACCCCGTCATCTCCTCCTTTAAATACTCTGCCATTTTATTGAAGTCAGTGTATTTGAAGTTTAGGACTTTGAGCTTCCTATGATTGGCCTTTACCATGGCTTTTATTTCAAACCACACCGTGTGATGGTCGCTGTTGCTCACAGGGGCACTCACGCAGACATTTGACACACTATCATTGTTGGTGAGCAGTTGCAAAGGTTAAAGATTTACATCAAGCTTGGGTGTTGTTGAAAAATACTATCTTGGAAGCCCAGACCAGCTGTATTCCATGCTTTAAGAAAAGTGGAAGGAAGTCCAAAAAACTGCCAGCATGGTTTAAAGGTGAGATCAGAGAGGCTGTTGTTGCCTAAAAAGCATCTTTCAGGAAATGGAAAAAAGAGCCAAATGACGAAACCTGGAAACAGCACAAGCACTGGCAGGTCAAATGCCAGGCATTGATAAAGCAGGCAAAGGGAGAATTTGAGAAGAAGCTTGCTGCGGAAGCAAAAACGTGAAATAAAGATTTTTTCAAGTACATTCGTATCAAAAAACCTGTGAGAGAGTCAGTTGGTCAATTAGATGTTAGAGGAGTTAAAGGGGCACTAATAGGTGACAAGGCGATAGCGGAGAGACTGAATAAATTCTTTGCTTCGGTCTTTACTGAGGAAGATGTAGGGATGTTACCCATGACTGAAGTGGTATTTAAAGGTGAGGAAGAATTGAAGGAAATATCGATACATCGGGAAGATGTATTACAACTATTAGATAAACTGAAGAGTAGCAAATCACCTGGGCCAGATGGTATAATTCCAAGGGTGTTGAAAGAACTGAAATATGAGATTGCAGACCTGCTATTAGTAATCTGTGAACTATCATTAAAATTATCTCTAATACCTGAAGACTGGAGGATCGCCAATGTAACACCAATTTTTAAAAAGGGTTCCAGGGGTGATCCGGGAAACTACAGACCGGTGAGCCTCACGTCAGTACCAGGAAAAATGGTAGAAACCATCATAAAGAATAAAATTACTCAGCATGTAGATAGTCATGGCCTAATTGGAGACAGCCAACATGACTTTAGACAAGGAAATCTTGTCTTACTAATCTGTTATGTTTTTTTGAAAATGTGAATAGACAGGTGGATAAAGGTGAGTCGGTTGATATAGTGTATCTAGACTTTCAGAAAGCCTTTGACAAGGTCCCTCATCAGAAACTTTGGCAAAACTAAAGAGTCATGGGATAGGATGCTGTGTACTACTGTAGATCAGGAACTGGTTAAAAGATAGAAAGCAGAGGGTTGGGCTAAATGGCTAATTTTCCCAATGGAGAAAGGTGAATAGTGGTGTACCCCAGGGATTGGTGCGGGGTCCGCTGTTTTTGACATATTCATAAATGACCTGGAAAGAGGAATAACGAGTGAGGTTATCAAATTTGCAGATGACACAAAACTATTTAAAGTTGTTAAAACCCAAGAGGATTGTGGAAAATTGCAAGAGGATCTTGATAATTTGGAAGACGGGGCATCAAAATGGCAGATGAAATTTAATGTGGACAAGTGCAAAGTTATGCACCTAGGGAAGAACAACCCAAACTATGGTTACACAATGCAAGGTTCCACATTAGGAACCACCACCCAGGAAAAAGATTTAGGCGTCATTGTGGATAACATGTTAAAACCCTCGGCCCAGTGTGCAGCGGCAGCCAAGAGAGCAAATAGAATGCTAGGTATCATAAGGAAAGGAATGGAAAATAAAACAAAAGATATTGTAATGCCTCTATACCATTCCATGGTGAGACCTCACCTTGAATATTGTGTGCAATTATGGTCGCCGTATCTTAAAAGGGATATAGCGTTATTAGAAAAAGTTCAAAGAGCCACCAAAATGGTAAAGGGGATGGAAGGATACTCCTATGAAGAAAGGCTAAGAAGGTTAGGGCTCTTTAACCTGGAAAAGAGACGGCTGAGGGGAGATATGATAGAAGTCTATAAATTAATGAACTGAGTGGAACGGGTAAACGTAGATCAATTGTTTACGTTATCAGAATATAGAAAGACTAGGGGACATACAATGAAGCTACAGGGTAAACTATTTACGACTAATAAAAGAAAATATTTTTTCACTCAACGTGTAATCAAACTCTGGAATTTGTTACCGGAGAATGTAGTAAAGGCTGTTAGTGTAGCTGAGTTTAAAAAAGGTTTGGACAAGTTCCTGGAGGGAAGGTCTATAAACCATTATTAAGAAGGGACCCAGGATATCAATGCTTGACCCAGTACAAGCATTGCGGAACCTGTGTCTTTTGGGGAAACTGTTAGGTACTGTCATGAAGAAGACCCTTCTGAGCCTATGGAGTTGGTGAGAGAAGAGGATTCCATTGCAGAAACTGACAGGCAGTCTGAGCACATGGCTCAGTGTTTTCAGAGAGAATGTAAACAAAGAGAGTCACGAGCTGGAAAGACACTCCCCCTCTGTGACGTAGTCCCTAATTCAGGAGATAATGAGATACACCTGTTTAAGGGAGGGGCACAGTTTAGCCCGGAGAAACAGGATGATAAAAAGTGGTCATTAGCCTGGACTAAAGGGAAGCAGAAAGAAGGAAGACGTCAAGAGGTGAGAACCAAGGGAGCCATAGTCTTAACACCAGAAAGAAGCAGCACAGGACAGGTGACGTCTGGTAAAGGCAAGAAGGATAAGATATTTCCTGGAAGGCAGGCTTGGGAAAACTGACATGCTCCAGAGAGAGAAACCTGCTGGCATGACAATACTGGTACCTCTAAGGCTGAGGCTACGAGGCTGAGAGACAAACAAACACAAGCTGTGTTTGGGAATCAGTCGGACTTTGCAGAGCTGAGAATTCCTTTCCCTCCAAAGCCGAAAGGTAGGCTTCACAACTTACATAGATTTGAACCTAGTTATAAAGTATTTCCCTGCAGTTGCCAGAATGTAGCAGACTCTCTAAAAAGAAACTGCAGTATATATGGTAATTCACAGTCCTATCCTTTAGAGTGCTACCGAGAGAAGCCATGTGAGGATAGTGAAGACGTCTGTTTTAAAGTTAAGGATAGCAGCTCACTGACACACCCTGCTATTGCTGACGCTGAAGAAATGCAGATTGACTCTGATAGCAGTGAAATAGTGGATAACCAGATGGACTGCACGTTATGTTTTGCTGACCACGTCGAGTCTCTGTGCTGAACACTAGTTTGAGAAAGCTGGTGAAGCAACAGAAAGAATGGGGAACATTTTCTTTTGCTGAAGGAAGCTGTTATTGTTTGTTTGTACCGAGCACTGCACGTTGTGAGCCTGAAGCTAATAAGGCTAATTTACCTGAGTTTTTGTACATATCCCTCAAGCCAATTGTATGGCAGTTTGTCCTAAGTTATTTACCTGCACAGAAATCCATTGGGAAGGGGAAAAATAAATTCTTGTCATTGCCTGAAACACTCGACTACAACTCTTCTGTTCTCAAAGGGTAAAAGGGACTATCATTCCCAGAGGGCCTTGCAGGACCAATGCAGGGTCACACTCTCTGAGTCAGGAATACAAAGGCAGACCAACTCTCAGCGCCCTAGGCATTGGGCTGGCCACCGAGAGGGTAACAGTACGTATGACCTAGACTGGCTACTGTTGAAAACAGGATACTGGGCTTGATGGACCTTGGTCTGACCCAGTATGGCATATCTTATGTTCTTAGGTTCTAATGGGTTCTGGTAGATTGTGACCTGTAACGCAGAGACATCCTATACATCAAGAGATATCCCTGAATAATGCCTTCTCTGCCTTGGCTAATGAGGGTGCTCAATCCAAAGAAACTGAAGGGCCCTTAAATGAGTCAGACAATGCCCAATCTCCTGCTAAAGCACTAAATATGAAGAAAACCTCACCAAACAGAAAACTACTACTACTTGGATATTCCATCATCAGAGGCACCAACTTGGGAACACAGTTCAAAGGAGAGAAGATAGTCATGTGCCTACCAGGCTCGACAGCCAGCAGAAATACAAACCAAGTTGTTGAAGTACTTAGAGCAAAAAGTGAACATTCCAAACTTGATGTTGTTATCCACTTGGGCATAAATGACCTGGCTAGAAACAGTGCCTCTACAGTCCAAAAGGACTTCCAATCTCTGGGAGAGAAACTCAAGCCCATTGTTGACACTGTTGCATTCTCAGAAGTTCTACCTGTTCTTGGTAAGGGGACAAACAGGCTGCATTGCATTAACAGCTTTAATACATGGCTCCAGACCTGGTGCAAACAAGAAGGATTCAGATTTATTGGCGACTGGGGAAACAGAGACTATACTGTGCTGATGGACTACATCTCTCTGTCGCAGGGAAAAGAATCCTAAGTGAAAACTTCAGGCAGTATGTGGATATGCATTTAAACTAGGAAAAGGGGGTGACAGATGTGGAATGTCAAGATCTGCACGCCAGCCCCTGCAAAAGCAAAATAACTTCAGAAACAGCCACACTTTTAAACCACACATCAAAAACAAGTGGGAAGATGTGGTCAGAACAAAATCAATGCAAAATACACACAAGCCAGGTAAATGCTGGAAAGCAATGAGCACAAATGCTTGAAGCTTAACCAACAAAGTTCTGGACCTGGAAGCCCTAATGGTGGAAATGGATTTGGACATTGTGGCCATTACAGAAAGATGGTTTAATGAATCACATGATTAGGATATAGCCATAGCTGGCTATAATATATTCAGAAGAGACAGAGAAAATGATAAAGGAGGAGGAGTAGCCTTGTATGTCAAAAGCAATATTAAAGCTACTGAAATGCAGGGGACATGGGAAAAAGAAGAAGTGCTCTTGATTGCGTTGGAAAGAGGAGATGGCACTGTCATCCATACTGCTGTAGTCTACAGACCTCCGACTCAAATTGAAGAGAGAGATAACGAATTGATTATAGATATTGCCAAGATAGCCACAAAGGGGGAAGCAATCATTTTGGGTGACTTTAATCTACATGATGTGGATTGGATTACTCCTTCTGCACATCTGGAAAGCAGCAAAAAAATTGTAGATGCTCTCCAAGATGCATTACTTAGACAAATGTTCATGAAACCAACCAGGGAAAGCTCAATGCTGGATTTAGTGCTCACCAACGGTGATAGCATGTCAAATGTCTGCATGAGTGCCCCTGTGAGCAACAGCAATCATCACACGGTGTGGTTTGAGATAAAAGCCAAGGTACAGGCCAAACATAGCAAGCTCAAAGTCCTAAACTTCAAAAACACTGACTTCAATAAAATGGCCGAGTACCTAAAGGAGGAGATGACAGGGTGGAAGGAGATAAGGGAAGTTGAATTGCAATGGGCTAAACTAAAGGTGGCAATAAAAGGGGCAACAGATAAATATGTAAGAAAAGTAAATAAAAACAAGAGGAGAAGGAAACCTATTTGGTTTTCCAAAGAAGTGGCTGCTCAAATAAAGGCAAAAAACACAGCTTTCACAAAATTCAAAAGCTTGCAAACAGAAGAACACAGAAACGAACACAGGATCAAACTCAAAGAGTCAAAAAGAGAAATAAGGATAGCAAAATCAAAGGCAGAGGAAAAGATGGCTAAAGATGTTAAGGGTGGCGACAAAACTTTCTTCAGGTATATTTGGGAAAGGAAGAAGATCAGAGTTGGAATTGCAGGACTCAGAAGTGCTGGGAAAGGACTCATGGAAAGTGACATAGAAAAAGCAAAATTGCTAAACAAATATTTCTGCTCTGTTTTTACTAAAGAAAATCCTGGAGATGGGCCAGCTGTGACTCCCAAATATAAAAATGGGAATGGAGTAGATACCACACCATTCACAGAAGATGAGGTGCTGGAACAACTTGCTAAACTGAAAGTGGACAAAGCCATGGGACCGAATGGGATACATCCCAGGATACTGAAAGAGCTCAGAGAGGTTCTTGCAGGGCCATTAAAGGATGTGTTCAACAGATCCTTGGAAACAGGAGAGGTTCCTCAGGACTGGAGAATGGCTGATGTCATACCTCTACACAAAAGTGGTGACAGGGAAGAAGTGTCAAACTACATACCCATGAGCCTTACCTCGGTGGCAGGAAAAGTAATGGAGGCGCTCCTGAAAGAGTGAATAGTGAACTTTCTCAAAACCAACAGGTTGCAAGATCCGAGGCAACATGGTTTTACTGAAGGATGGTATTGCCAAACAAATCTGATTGAGTTCTTTGACTGGGTGACCAAGGAACTAGATCAGGGGCATGCGATGGATGTCATCTACCTGGATTTCAGCAAAGCCTTTAATACTGTTCCTCATAGGAAGCTTGTCAATAAACTCAGTAGCTTGGGGATGGGTCCCAAGATGGTAAACTGGATTAGAAATTGGTTGACCTGCAGATGACAGAAGGTGATGGTACATGGAGCTCACTCAGATGAAAGGAGGATGATTAGCGGGGTGCCCCAGGGTTCGGTCCTGGGCCCGGCACTGTTCAATGTATTTGTGAGTGATATTGCTGAAGGACTGAATGGAAAAGTCTGTCTTTTTGCGGATGACACAAAAATTTGCAACAGAGTAGACTCCCCCGAGGGAGTGGATAACATGAGGAACGATCTACAAAAGCTGGAAGAATGCTCTAATGCTTGGCAATTACGATTTAATGTGAAAAAGTGCAGCGTCATGCACTTAGGTAGCAGAAATCCAAGGGAAATGTTCTCAATAGGGGGCGAGAAGTTGGTGTGCATGGTTCAGGAGAAAGACCTTTGATGATTTCAAGGTGGCAAAACAGTGCGACAAGGCAGTGGCAAAAGCCAGGAGGATATTGGGCTTCATACAAGAAGGATTACCAGGAGAAAGGAAGAGGTACTTATGCCACTGTACAGGTCACTGGTGAGGCCTCACTTGGAATACTGTGTTCAGTTTTGGCGACCATATCTTGCAAAAGATGTAAAAAGACTGGAAACTGTTCAGAGGAAGGTGACCAAAATGATTTGGAGCCTGCGTAAGAAACCTTATGAGAAGAGACTGAAGACCTAAATATGTACACTTTGGAGGAGAGGAGGGATAGGGGAGATATGATTCAGACCTTTAAATACTTAAGAACGATGAACAAGCAAACCTCTTCCAAAGACGGGGAAGCTGCAAAACTAGAGGGCATAACATGAAGCTGCAAGGTGGAAAATTGAAAGGCAATGTCAGGAAATATTTTTTCACTGAAAGGGTGGTGGATGCTTGGAATGCTCTCCTAATGGAAGTGGTGGGGGCAAACACGGTGACGGAATTCAAAACAGCATGGGACAAGCACAGCAAATCCCTTTACAGCAACAGGATAAAAACAAAATAAACTGAATCATCTAACTTCTCAACAAATAGGGGTGTCCTACATGGAGTGGTGGGTCCACCCCTAAACAAAGACATGGGGAGGGGTGGCCTGCACATAGCGACAGGTGCACCTACTCTTGCCATATTGCTGGGCAGACTGGATGGACCATGCTGGTCTTTATCTGCTGTCATTTACTATATTACTATGTTACTAACAGGCAGTTAACTGCATACAGCAGTAACCTACTTGGGAGACATCAGTCATGTGTGACTTCATGTCTTTTACCATACAGCTATGGCTCCCTTACATCTCCGCAGTACATGCGGACACATCCTACTCCTCGGATATCCACCTGCAGGTCTCAGCTCATGCACATACATACCCCATGTGTACAGTATGGATAACACCTGTGCAGTTGTTATCAGCACATTTGTCTGAGGAGTTGTCTGGTGGCTGTGTGGCTAGGACAGGTGTGAGTCCAACATGCCTGGTATCAGGCTTTCCAGGTGGCAATGCCATACATTTTCATGCACAGTACAGATACGTTAGGGATGACACCTATAGCATATCGGTATTATTAGCCCATACCACCCTCTCCTCAGCTGCCATTCACCCTACAGCCCATCTATCCACCTCTGTCAGCTGGGTGCAGTTCTGTTTTATTGTGCAGGCTGTTATACCATGGCCTACACTGGTACTCTTTCCCACAATTTGGGATTGCACCACTCCTACTCTGTCCTCCTGTCACTGCACACATCTTGCCATTTCTGACTCCACTGTGGGACACGTGTTCCACATCCTATGCCACACACTGATATTGCGGTACAAAAGAGAGCACAAACACACATAGGTAATAACAGGAACAACAAGGTCAGGTGCACCAAGACAGTGGTAGGTCAAAAACCTTTATTAAGCAAATCCCAAAGCATTTCGACTGAACACCTTCTTCAGGGGGAATACACCTCAAATAAAACAAGAAAAGAGTCACAAGGTCATAAAAACTAAAATGAATAATTAAATAATTAAAACAGGAAAATGTAGTAAAGGCTGTTAGTGTAGCTGGGTTTAAAAGGGGTTTGGACAAGTTCCTGGAGGAAAGGTCCATAAACCATTTTTAAGAAGGGACCCAGGATATCAATGCTTGACCCAGTACAAGCATTGTGGAACCTATGTCTTTTGGGGAAACTGTTAGGTACGTATGACCTGGATTGGCCACTGTTGGAACCAGGATACTGGGCTTGATGGACCTTGGTCTGACCCAGTATGGCATATCTTTTGTATTATATTCTTATGTTCTTATGTTCTTAACAGTAAATAATGAATACATATATGATAATTAAATGAGTATTGTGAGAACAATGAATGTAATATAAAACAATAAATAAACCTAAACAATAAATAACCAAAAACATATGGGTACTCAAAATAGGAGAAAACCATAAGGACCAGGAGTAGGAAATGGTTATGGAAAACTAACTAAGAAGTGTACCATCATGTGTCATCTCACAGGATACACTAGAAGGGACGAGGAGGACCACTCGTGAGACCAGTGAGTCAATAGTGGGAAGCATAACTATGCACTCAGTATCACATGATCTGAAAAAACCTTTATCACATATATATGTTTGAGTTCCAGTAAAATGTACTACAAATACTGAAAACATATACTATTTCCTCAACTGTGATAATTCCAAGAGGCACAACACTATCACACTTTAAAAAAGGGAGGTGGGGATGGGGGTGTAGTATGTGTCTAGCCATCTCTAAGGAAGCCATATGAGAGGATTTCTTAATTGAAGGAACCCATGTGTGAATACTGTATGTAAAGAAAATCTTACTTGACAGTTACCAGCACAGGTATAATGGCCGAAAAAGCCTCAAGGCAAATAACTTCTAAAATAAAAATGTAACACAAAGGGAAAATCACAATCTTAGACACTAACTGGAAAAGAAATAAAAAGGTATCTTGTGGGTCATGCTAACATGAAAAAAAAGAAAGCAACTTGCCTCATCCAGAGCCGCAGGGAAACTGCAAAACTGACATTAAGAACCATCTGAGGAATGAAGGCATTTAATAAACACAAACAGCACCAAAATCCAAGGTCAAAGTGTGCGAGAGGGTATTACATCACTTGGAGGGCAGGTCCTAGCTATAGGATCATTTCCTGCCTCACCAATTTGAGGCTGTCCTGTCACGTGACCTCTCTTCTCCATGGCAGAAGAAAGGCTGCCAGGCTGGAGGTGGGAATTCTCTACTACATTCCTTTCTGTTTTGTTTATATACCTCCTGTTTGCCTCCACTTTAAGTCCACTACTCAATTCTCCAGAGATCGTACACGTTCCCTGAGAGCAAAGAACTTTTTGCACCTAGTGCACACAAGACCTCTCACCAACTGGGAGAAAATCATACCTGTAACACTCAGCGCAAAAGACTGGATAGCCCCCATCTCTCTGCTGGACTACTGTCTGCATCATAAGATTTAAAGATTTCTTTTAGTTATTTAAAGGTATTCATTTGTTTAAAGTTGCTAGGGGAATAAGGATACTTTATCCAATACAAGGAAAACAATGTTATTATTAATTCATCTATGATAACGTGCTCAGAGAGACGGAAGAAAACAGAACTTGTCACAAAAAAGAGGGCAAGGAAGCAGTGCTTATGTAAATTAACTTATGTAAATGAAGTCACGTATAATGACTTATATGAATAAAGCCCAAGGAGACAAAGTAGAAAGAAATGTGTCCTTTTACTGTCTCAAAGACAGAGCTAAAATGCCATCACTAATGCAAGTTAGCTCATGCTTGCTTAAGTTCTCAAAAGCTTCCATAAGTTTTCTCATTGGTTTTTCTACCTGTAAATGTGGAGTTGCCATTATGTTCTCACAGCACTGCCCCTTTACGCTTTCTGCTTTGTACCAGGATCCTCATGGCCATTTCCTCATTCTTTCAGTTTCAATACAGGGAGTGTCAATTTCTCTGGTAAATGTATACATCCCGCCTACAGAGATTGCACAGTCATTGACGGAGCTTTTCAGCTTACTACAAACCCATGTCACAGGGGAAATGTTGATAGGGAGGGACTTCAATTGTGTTTTTTCTGACTTGGGCAGATCTAGCAAGGCTTTGATGTCCACTGGGAAATGCTCGGCTTTAACAACTTTAATCTCCGATCTAGCTTTGGAGGATATTTGGCAACAGTTGCACCCGGGAGAGAGAGACTGTACTTTATTTTACCACTCTTATTCTCATTTGGATATATGGTTGACTTTGTGGTCATTTTCCTCTCAATTTGCTAAAGCTCACATCAGGACTACAGGTCCCTCTGATCATCATCTTGTAATGCTGGAATGGTCAATGGGGGATGAGGACCTACCTCCCTACTCGTGGGCATTTCCCCGCCACTTACTGAAAAAGAGTTCATAGAACATTTGCGGAATGGGTGGGCAGAGTACTTGTGGCATAATGATTGTGAGGGGACCTCAAATTTCTTACTTTGGGAGGCAGGTAAGGCGGTATTGAGAGGACAGGCTATCTCACTGTCCACCGCATTTAAGCGCAGAAAGACTGCAAAGTAGCAAGATATACGAGCTCGCATTGCGCTGCTAGAGAGTCAACACCGGAGTAGTCCTGCATGTCGAGTGTGGCGGCAGCTTACAGCACTGTGGGGCGAGCTTGCAGCTTTAGAGACCGAGGAGATTGCTTCCAATCTTTTACTCACACGACGTACTTTTTATGAGCATCGGGACAAAGCGGGAAAACTACTCCTCTGGCAGTTGAAGCATAAATGCCTGAAATGCCGAGTCACTGCTATCTTAGATAATAAGGGCCAACTAATCCATAAGTCTGTTAATATTGCCGAACACTTTGCTCAATTTTATGAGGACCTTTATACCTCACAAACCACTGTGGATTCTCAGGACATGCATCATTGACTCACAAGGATGGCCTTACCTCAGTTATCCGTGGAAACACGTAATGCCCTGGACTAAAAAATTATACTTGCAGAGGTCCAACTAGCTATTCGGCAACTGAAGAATGTGAAAGCATCAGGTCCTGACTTTTTTTTGGCAGAATTTTATAAAACTCTTGTGGAACCTCACACCCCAATTTTGGTTCGAGTGTTTAACGATATTCTGCTTCAACAGAGGCTTCCAGAATCTATGTATCAGGCACTGATTACTGTGCTCCCCAAGGACGGCAAAGACCTGCTGGTTTGTAGTAGTTATAAGGCCTATTTTACTGCTTAACTCTGACTATAACATTTTTACAAATATTCTCTTGATGCGGCTAGATACCAAGATTCAGGAGATCGTTCACCCAGACCAGACAGGCTTTAAAAAAGGTCGATATGGGTCTGAGAATGTGCATAGATTGTTGAATGTAATGTCTTGCTTATGGAAAATGGAAGGCAGGTATGCTGTTCTCTCTTTAGATGTGGAAAAAGCTTTTGATAAAGTGGAGTGGTATTTTCTCATAGCAGTCTTACAGCATTTTGGTTTCGGGCCCAGCTTCTGTTCTTGGATTGCAGTGCTCTACAGAGCTCCTACAGGGGTAGTTCAGGTGAACGATTTCTCCTCCATACCTTTTGCCTTGGGTCAGGGATGCAACAAGGCTGCCCTTTATCTCCGCTGCTGTTTACACTTGCCATTGAGCCGTTAGCAATCTTACTGCGTGAACAGGCCTCCACTATTGGAATTCCTCTGGCTAGTCGTCATCATATAGTGTTTCTCTATGCCGATGACACTTATTTATTTGCAAGATTCCTCCTCCAATTTACCCACCATCATGGGAATATTGGAGGAGTTCTTACGCTTTTCTGGTTACACAGTCAACTATCAAAAATCCGTCCTCTTACCATGCTTAACTGCGAGTTGCAGTGCAACTCACTTAAGTGCCAGTAATTTCCTAGTAGTTTCTCAATTTAGATACCTTGGTATTCAGATCCCCAGAGGCTCGAGGAGCTTTATGCCTGCAACTGCCCTCCCTTTTGCCATCTATTTGCAGCGATGTGGACATGTGGCAATCACTCTCGGTATCATGGTTGGGAAGCGTACATAAAGATAGTTCTAATGCCTAAAATTCTTTTTCTATTCCAGCAACTGCCCATATTTTTTCCTAAAACTTTTTTCTTAGAATTGCGGCAGACACTGCTGAGGTTTGTATGGCAAGGCTGTTGCCTGAGACTTAGGGGCTTGTTTACAAAGCCGCGGTAGCGGTTTGCGATCGTAATCGGAGCCGCGGCCCCATTGATTTCAATGGGTCCGCGGCTGCGATCGCGATCGCGAACCACTACCGCTGCTTTGTAAACAAGCCCCTTAGTTGGCTAACCCTAATTCGCCCTAAGACCCTGGGGAGGGGGGTTTCTCCCAGATTTTGAACTTTATTATCTGTGCTCGTACTTGAGAGCAATCCCTCTGGGGTCTATTAAAGATGACTCCCCTTGGACATAGCTTGAAACAGAGTGACTTGCTCTTACTCCTTTAATACCACAACAAAATTGTATGGTCTATTCTATAGGAGCAAATTCACTGTTGAGCCGTATATAAAGAACTTATTGCTCCACTATCCAGAACCTTAAACTACTACTGTTCCCAATACTTGAATACCAAATGTGAAGTATAAAATATTATTAAAAGCAACGGGTCTCAGACTTCAACAATCTACGGTCTTTTATGGTTTTGACCTAATGCTCTGAATTGCATCAATGACCCTTATGTTGCTTCTTCATCAGCATTTGACTTATTAAGGTGGTTTCAACTCTTTACCTTGAAAATGATTTTCAAAAAATGGAACTTGTAAAAAGAGAGAGAGAATAATTGCTTATCTTCAAAATATGCCCAACGCCAGTTTCAGCGCTACTGCATTTCACTGCCGAGCTGTTTCATCAGGGGCTGTAGTTTTTTAACTCATCCTCACTTTATTCGTTCCAAAAGATGGATTCTTGCAAATCTTTCAAATGAATCATGCGTTCATCGCGCTATAAACAGGGAATCATAAATTAGTTCTGTATACTCATAACATCAATTGTATTCAACTATTCCCACATCGATTTATGCAACAATGAAACAGGAAGAATTATACCATAAATTCCTTTGCCGGTCTCTTGTCTCATTTCCAAACCGTTTGATTCAAACAACGCCGCGCATGCGGGCTATTGGCTGGGCAGGCTATATAGCGAGTGGCAACCCGCCTACCCAAATTTAAACACATAAATTCCAGTCTATTTGTACATTGAGCCCCCCTGGTTGCACGGACTGCAGCATAAAAATCCATCTCTGTTCCTTCGCTATTAATATTTGATCTCTAGATCTACCTACGGATCCCGTCACGCTCCTATCTATGCAGAAGCATTTTAATTCCTCAAATTTGTGATGTTCTTGGAGGCAATGTTCAACTATTGGTGCAGTCATCGTCTTACATTTTAACCTACTGTGGTGTTCCGCCAATCTAATTTTAAATGGTCCTGATGTCTTCCCGATGTATAATAGCCGACAAGGGCATTCTATAGCATATACTACATAAGCAGTGTTGCATGTTGTATAATGACGCAACTTATAAGTTCTTCCATGATACTCAAACAATGTAGTTTCCCTAGTCACCTCACACATTTGACAAGACCCACAGCGAGAATGGCCCACCGGTTGATTCAATGAACTGTCATCCATAGATTGTAACTTAGTAGGACTCAAAACTTCCTTGAAATTGCGGTGCCTTTGCCAGACACACCGTATTCTCATGTCCTTAAACAGGGGAATGCTTTGAAGCACATTTGAATGTTTATTTAAAATTTTCTGAATGCTACTGTTAAACAGAGAGTGCTTCGTCACTAAATTCACTATAGTTTCATCAGGGTGAGTTATGCGAGGTGTTAGTAAATGTTCACGATTATTGAACAAGGCTCTTTTATATGCCCGTTCCACTATATGATGGGGATATCCCCTATCATAAAATTTGGTTTTCAATATCTTAGCTTGACTTTTAAAGTCCTGTAGACTCGAACAGTTCCGCCTATACCGGAGGAACTGCGAGAATGTAAGCCCGTTTTTTAACCCTTTCGGGTGAATACTGGAATAGTGGAGTAATGCATTCCGATCTGTGGGTTTATGATGTACCGTGGTGATCCATTCACCATCCCCGGGTTTCACTTCCACATCCAAAAACGTTATAACTTCCTGATGGTAAGTACAGGTAAATTTAATTGAATCTTCTCTCATGTTCAACCAGTCCACATACTGAAGCAGACGCGGAACCTGTCCTTCCCAGATGACAAAAATGTCATCTATATAGCGACACCATAGTTTTACTTGTGAAGAAAATTCCGATTGCCTTAGCCATCTCTCTTCAAATGATCCCATGAAGAGGTTAGCTATCGATGGCGCGCATGTCTCGCCCATAGCTACTCCAATCTTCTGATGGTAAATTTGTTCTCCAAATTGAAAATGATTATGAAAAAGTACCAACTGCACTATTTCATCCATAAAAGTAAGATGCTTCTCAGAAAGATCGCCCCGTGCTGTTAACGCTTGCAGAGTTATCTCATGTGCTTTATCCTGAGGTATGTTGGTGTATAAGGCACTAACATCCAGTGTCACTAACCAAATGTTCACCTTCCCAGCCCAACAAGAGTGATTATCCAATGTTTGCTAGTGATTATCCAATGTTTACTCGTTTAATAGCAGCTCCTTTAGTTTTTGAAGGGCGTGAAGGGTGGGCTGTCCAAGATCGTCTTTTTTTGGAACCTGTCTGGCTAGCGTGGAGAAAGATTTGCAATAAATCCTCATTACCTACGTTCTGGTCTCCCTATCTGGCACTTGGAGCTTTCTCTTTTGTTAGGATTTTGGGGACTTTTCACGCTCATCAAGGGGTACCACACGCTTAACTTTGCTTTATGATCATTCGAGCCTACTAGACCAGGAGCGACTGGAGCTTGTACTCAGTACCCCCCTCTCCGCCTTTCAATACTTCCAATTTCATCACTGTTTTTCCACACGTCCTTTTATTGAGGCAGGCACTCATCTGCCTAGACCTTGGGAGTGCATAATATTTGACTTGTCTAGGAACAAAGCCCTCCTAGCATGACATTATTGTGCATTATCTGTGGATTTGCCTTCTATTTTGGCTATACTTACTTTTCAAAGACCACTACTCCCACATTTGCTCTATCTCCTTGTCATTGGTTAATACTCAGTTGTGAATCCTCTTTCAAATGTCGGTGGTACCCATGGACTTCTAACATTGGGGCCGCGCTGATGACTTCTTATGCTGGAGATTGTGCAGGCAGCAAGTATATTTTTACCATATGTGGTGGGGTGGCCAAAACTTTAAATTTTTTGGACAATGGTTCACGTTAGTATTACTCATGCATACTGGAACACTGTGTTTTAGGTCATTTCGATCTGACATCGTCTCCTCAAGTTACTGTTCGATTGATTAGCTGTCTGCTGTTAGCTGCACAGTCCGTGATGTCATTATTGGAAAAGATGCTCGGTGCCCTCTCATAATGAATGGATGGTGAAGGTTTGGGATATGTACAGAATGGAGAAATTTACAGCTGACTTAAGGGGGAAAACAGATAAGATGAAGCGCATCTGGGCTCAGTTTCTTCCTCTTCAGGATTCAGACCTATGTAAACAGGATTGAGAACTTTTGCTGTATACATTCTCTCTTTGGTTCCTTCCCATTAGGTTCTATTTCACTCCTTCTCTCGGCATTTAAAAGGTAGAAAAGGGGGGGGAAGAGGGGGAAAAGGTGTGTGGGAGTGTAAGGGAATAAAACTGGGTTGGTTTCTTCTAGATAAACAAGGTGCTCACTAGCCCACCTATATTTAGGTCTCTGTGCAGATCTTACTACTTGAGCACCGAATCATTAAGAGTTGTCTCTTTCTGTGCTTGTTATACGTCTCTTTCTACTATGCCTCATTTTGTTGTGCTTAGGGATTTTGATACATGTATTCATATATGTATTTGTGTAGTATGGTCCTTCATAGGAGTATATTTGGACTCTCTTTTTTGATCTTTCTTATACTCTGAAGGGTGGGGGTAAACGTTTCTGGATGGATTCAATATATCCTTGTTGTTGCTATAGTTGTATTGCTACCAACCTTTAATAAAATTATTTACAAAAAAAAAATAATGTGGTATCATCAGCATAGCAAAGGTTGTTGATGAGTCTTCCACTAATCTTCACACCTCAGTTGTATTTGTACAGTCCTGCTTCTCTGATTATTTGTTCTGCATATAAATTAAAGAGGAGGGGAAAAGTATGCAGCCCTGTTGTACACCTTTGCTAATTTTAAACCATTCTGTTTCTCCTAGTTCTGTACAAACTGTTGCTTCTTGATCAATGTAAAGGTTTGCAAGAGAACAATCAGGTGTTCTGGTATACCCATGCTTCTTAATATGGCCCAGAGTTTCTCATGGATTACACAGTCAAAAGCCTTGCTGTAGTCAATAAACCACATATGGATATCCATTTGATATTCTTTTGTCTTTTCAAGGATCCATCTCACATCCGCAATAATTTCTCTCATTCCTCGTCCTTTCCTGAGCCCTGCTTGCACTTAAGGCAATTCTCATTCCAGTTATGGTTGTAGTCTCTGCTGAATGATCTTGAGTAGAATCTTGCTGGCATGTGGGATCAGAGCGACTGTGCAATAATTTCCACAGTCAGTCGGGTCACCTTTCTTCAGTATTGGTATAAACACAGATCTTTTCCAGTCAGATGGCCATGAATTTGTCTTCCAAATTTCCTGGCAGAGCTTTGTAAGTATGGTAACAGCTTCATCCGATTGATATAATACCTCAAAGGAAATGCCATCAATGCCCGGTGCTTTGTTCTTTGATAAGACTTTCAATGCTGCTTCGACTTCTTTGTTCATCACCAATGGTTCCTGATCATAAGGTACAGGTTGAAACGGCTGTTGGTCTACTTGATCTTTATGGTATAATGACTCTGTATATTTTTTCCACCTTTTCTTGATCTTCTCAACATTATTCAATATGGATCCTTGAGCATCTTGAAGCATTCCAATTCGAAGTTGGCTTTTTCTTTAACTCTCATAGCTTTTGAAAAGCTGATCTTGTTGTTCCTCTAATAGCTTCTGATTCTATTTCCTTGCATGTGCCATTTTACTACTTTTCCTTGCCTTGTCTTGCTACATGTTGGAAATCTCTGTTGAGCTCTGTGATTGCCTCTCTTTCTCCTCTGGCTTTAGCTTCTCTGTGTTTCTGGACAATTTTCAGTGTTTCTTCAGTCATCCATTTTGGCTGTTTTTGCTTTTTCACCTTATGTAGAGACGTATCGTTTTCTTCCAACACAACCTTCTTAATGTCATCCCATAACTCTTCTGGAGTTCTGTCATTTGTATCTAAAGCAGCAAATTGATTTTTCAGGCAGTCTTTAAATTTCAGTGGTATATTCTCAAGGTTACATTTTGCTACATTCATGAGTGGCTTGCACTTTTGAACTTTAGCTTGAGTTTGCATACTAATAGTTGGTGATCTGAACCACAGTCAGCTCCAGGTTTTGTATTTGTTGATGTTATTGAGCTTTTCCATCGTTGTCTTCCACAGATGTAGTGAATTTGATTTTTATACAATCCATTGGGTGAAGTCCATGTATACAGTACAGTTGCTGCTTTTGTTGCTGAAAGAAGGCGTTTGAGTTGACTAGATCATTGGTCTTACAGAATTCTATCAGTCTTTCTCCAACTTTGCTTCTGTTGTCAAGTCCATATTTTCCAACAAATTTACCTTCTTCTTTGTTGCCAACTTTTGTCTCAAAGTCACCCATGACTATCAGGATATCCTGTTTGCATGTTCTGTCAATTTCAGTTTGTAGTTGTTCATAGAACTCATCAACGTCTTCCTCTTCTGCAGCTGTTGTTGGGGCATATACCTGAATTATAGTTGTATTGATGGGCTTTCCTCATATTTAAGAAGAAATTAAGTGTTCACTGACTGAATTCTATTTCATTACAGTTCTTGCAAGTTTCTTCTTAATTATAAATGCAACACCATTTCTTCTTTGTCTTTCATTTCCAACATAGTAGATCATATGGTCATCAGATACAAAGTGCGCAAAGCCAGTCCATTTCAGTTCGCCGACAACCAGCAGATCGAGTTTTATATGTTCCATTTCATTCTTGACCACCTCCAACTTCCCTTGGTTCATGTTTCATATGTTTCATGTCCCAATATGTAAGATATCTTTGCAACTTCTTACTCTCTTTTCATCCACAGCTGCATCAGCAGATCTAACCACATCATAAATGCTGGCTTTACTCTGAGAAGTCTTCAGCTCATCCCAGTAGCCATTTGAGTGCCTTCCAACATGAGGGTCTCATCTTCAAGCACTCTAGTGCTATTTGTTTTGTGACTATCCATTGGGTTTTCATGGCAAAATACAGAAGTAGATTTGCTAAGCCTTTCTTCTGCGCAGTTAATTCCAGTATTGTTGCATTTGTCATAAAAATATGGCCCTCCTCTTACAACACCATCCCATTCTGCTGCTGCCCAGATGGCTGGTTTGTCTTAGTCTATCTTGGGAGACCCGGCCAGTAGCTAAGCTACTGATAGCTTAGCTCTCAGCATCACTGATGCACACAAGCCCTCACAGCACAACTACAAACCAAGTGAGGGTGCATCAACATAAGAAACCTATACATTCTAAAACATCATATAAAACAATGGTAAAACAACTATAATAAAATAAATAAATAATTGTGATGATAGTTAAAATTGGGGGGACATACGGTATATTATTCTATTCCTAGCAAAGGACAAGAAGTCCCATATATTGTACTATTGTTCAAACATGAGTCATCAGTCATAAAATAAATAAACAATTAGACAAATACAATGTTAAAATGGCCCAAATGAAGGAAAGAGAGGACATGGTCCTAAAAGTGTACCATCTATAAAGTCTTTAAAAAGCACAATGCTAATAAGATAATAAAAACTAATAAATAAAAGGTGTGTTGGGGGTAAGGGGTGGTTGCAGCAAGGCTGGGCTCCCTAGTTGCCAAAAAAAACATTAAAAAAGCCAACCATTTTTTTTTATTTAAAAAAATGAGGGTGAAATTGCAAAAAGGGGGGAGGTGAAATGGGGAATGGGGAAGGGAAAGGAAAGGAGGGGGAGGTGGGATGGGGAAGAGGGAGAGGGGGAAGGGGGATGTAGAGATGGAGAAGGGGGGAAGGAAGAGGGAAGGAGGAAGGGGAGACTGGGGAAGAGAATAAAGGGGATGGAGGAGAGGAAGGGGAAAAGGGAAGTGGGGGGAGGGAGTGGGAGTGGCAAGGGGGAAGGGGGAAGGGAAGGGGAGAAGGGGAAAGGGAGAGGGAGGGATAAAGGGGGGAGAGAGGAGAGAGGGTGGGAAGGGGAGAGAGAGGGAGGGGGAAGAGCATAGGGAAAGTGGGAAGGGAAGATTGGAAAGGGGGTTGAATGGGGAAACTGAGGGAGGGAGGGGGTAGAGGGGAAACAGAAAGGAGAAGGAAGAAGGTGGAGAAAGTGTGGAGGAGGAGAAAAGGGGGGAGGAAGAGGGAAGGAAAGGAATGAAGGGGGAAAGGGGTGGAAGGGTGAAGGAGGGGGAAGGGGGAGGGGTGAAGATGAGGGAGAGGAGGGAGCAAAAGGAAAAAGGGAGGGGAGGGAGGAAGGAAGGAAGAGGTCAAGGGGGCAGGGAAGGGGAGAGGAAGAGGAGGGGAGAAATGAAGTGGGGAGGGAAGGGGGAGAGAACGGAGAGGGAGGGGATAGGGAAAGTAGGAAGGGAGGATTGGAGAGGGGTTTGAAGGAGGAAAGGGGACAGGAAAGGGGGGTTGAGGGGGAAAGGAAGGGGGAGGTGGAAAAAAGGGTGGAAGAGGGGTGGAAGAGGGCAAAAATGGGCAAGGGTTGGGGAAGGAAGGAGGAAGGAAAGGAATGAAGGGGGACGGGGGAAGAGTGAAGGAGGGGGAAGTGGGAGAGATGATGGAGAGGAGGGGGAAAATGGAAAAGGGAGGGGAGGGAGGAAGGAAGGAAGGAAGGGGGAAGGGAAGGGGAAGAGGAGGAGAGCAATTTAGGGGAGAGGGAAGGGAGAGAACAGGGATGGAAGGAGAGGGGGGTAGGAGGGGAAGGAAGAGGGAGAAGGGGGGATAAGAAAGAGGAGGAGGGGTGTAAAAGGGCGGGGAGGAGAAGGAAAGGGGAGTGTGGAATGGAGAGGAAAGGGATGAGGGGGGAAGTGGAGGAAGGGGGTGAGGAAGGGGAGGGAGAAAAGGGGGAAGGAGGGGGAAAAGGGGCAAAGTGGGAAGAAGGGGGAGATGGGAGAGATGGGAGAGGGAGGGAGAAGGGAGGACAGGGGGAGGGAGGGATACAACAGGGAAGGCAGAAAGGGGGGAGGATGTGGAAGTGTGGGGAAGGGAGGAAAAAGAGAGAAAGAGAAAGAGAAAAAGAGAGAGGGAGAAAAAATGAAAGAAAGAAAGAAAGGAGTGAAGGGAAGAGGAAGAGGGAGGGAAGGGGATGGGGAGGAAAAAGGGGGGAAGGGAGGAGGAGAGGAGGAGAGGAGGAAAGAGGAAGGGGAGGCGAGGAAAGAGGAGGGAAGAGGGGGAAGGGGAAGGGGAAAGGAGGAATAAGGGGAGGGGGAAGGATAAAAGGGGAAGGGGAAAAAGGGACATGAATAAAAAGGGAAGAAGGGAAAGGCTGGGGAAAAAGGGAAGGGAGGGAAGGGGAGAAGAAGGGGAAAGGAAAGGAAAGGAAAAGAAAGGAAAGGAAAAGAAAGGAAAGGGGAAAGGGAATGGAAGGGAAAGGGGGAAATAGGGGTAAGGGGGAGGAGGGTGGTAGAGGGGAAGGGGGAAATGAGAGAGGGGAGGGGAGGGAAAGGGAAGAAGGGGTAAAACTATAAAAAGGTCAGAATGGATTGAAAATTTATTTATTTACATTCTCTTATATACCGCGCTATTCTGCATCAGTGTGGTTTACATTGAACAAGCTGAAATTACATTGAACAGGGCATTATATCTTGGAGATAACTATTTTACAGGGAACATGGACTATGGAGGGTTAAGTGGCTTGCCCAAGACCACAAGGAGCACCTGTGGGACTAGAAACCCCAGTCCTTCCAGCACAAGGTTGCCGTCCTCTAGTGGGATTATGAACCCCCGACCTTCCGGCTTGAAGTACCTTGCCCCAACCACTAGGCTACTCGTCCACTCCACTCATGAAAATGATTCATAAGTTCAGGCCATGGGGGTGGACTGTGTTCAAAGTAAATATAAATCTCTGTTCCAGACATAGTAGTAATTTGACCAGATCTCCAATGTGAGCGCACAACGTTTAAAAAAAAAAACTTCAGATCTGCTAATCCATGTTGAAAAGACAACCAGTGACTAATGAGTGGTTTGTCAGTAAGTTGTCTACATATATTGCTCTTGTGTTCAATAATTCTCATTTTAATAGACCGTTTAGCAGAACCATACCAAGCTAGAGATGCACCCTGTGTGACTGATGAATCTGGCGCTCCTCTACACCCAGTCATATTCACTAACTCACTCTTTTTGAGCTTCCTGAAAGCCCTGTGATGATATCAGTGCTCCCTTCTGTGATTGTGCCCTGTTCAGCCAAACCGCTCACACAGCCTTTGGTATGGCCCTGCCGGTTAGTCTTACCAACACAAAACAACTTGCACGGACAAGTGATGAGGTATTACATGTTCAGTTTTACAATTTGAGTTTTCTAAAAAAAACTTCTTCTGCATCAAGGATATATGAAGACCTCCCTAGTCACAAGGGTATTGAGACAAACCGTGCAGTCCCCACAGGTGAAGTGTCCTCGGACCTTGGGTACAAAGCACGGTTTGGCCAATGCAGAAGGGATTAAAATGTTTCTTAAGTTCCGATTTCTCTTATAAGCAATGATGAGTTGGCTAGATTGCAGTGCTGGAATCGATGCAAGCAGATACCATTCTTCTCTTAGAATGTGGGCTATTTCTCTTGATTGCTGCAAAAAAGTAAGAGCACAGACGACCCTTTTGTTTGTGGCCTGTGTAGTGCCCTGTAGAAGGGTGTCACAATTTGCCTTTTTTGACCTCTGGTAAGCTCTTAGAATACTATGTTTTGGATACCCACGTTCCTCGAAGCATTGATACATAGCTTGTGCCTGTTGTTCAAAATCCATATCATTTGGCACAAATCCTGTGGATGCGCAGGAACTGACTCACTGGATGATCATACTTTAAAGATCTATTATGAAAACTGGTGGAGTAGAGAATTCCTATCTGTAGGTTTCCAAAATAAATTGGTGGCAAAGCAGTCTATAAATTGAGTGGAACAGGTAAATGTAATTTGATTGTTTACGCCATCAAAATATAGAAAGACTAGGAGACATGCAATGAAGCTACAGTGTAACCTATTTAAGACTAATAAGAGAAAATATTTTTTTCACTCAACATGTAATCAAATGCTGGAATTCGTTACCGGAGGATGTAGTAAAAGCTGTTAGTGTAGATGGATTTAAAAAAGGTTTGTATAAGTTCTTGGAGGAAAAGTCCATAAACCATTATTAAAGGGGACCTGAAAAATCCACTGCTTGTCCCAATACAAGCATTGTGGAACCTGTGTCCTTTGGAGAAACTGTTAGGTACTTGTTACCTAGATTGGCCACTGTTGAAACAGGATACTGGGCTTGATGGACCTTGAACTGACCCAATATGGCATATCTTATGTTATTATGTTGTATAATTCAAGAGATGGTAAAACCTAAGATCTGGATGAGGAGGACATCAGTTCACTATCTATGGAAACAACTACAATTCAAAAAAATTGTGTGTATTATCCTAGAAACATTAATATAGTGAGGTTTCTGGAGTCCAGCGGATTACAGGATCCAAGGCAGTATGGATTCACCAGAGAGAGACAGGTCTTGTCAGATAAATCTGATTGATTTCTTTGAGTGGGTGACCAGGGAGTTGGATCGACGGAGAGCCCTAGATGTGGTGTATTTAGATTTCAGTAAAGCCTTTGACACCGTTCCTCACAAGTGACTTATAAACAAACTGAGCACCCTAGGGATGGACCCTAAAGTTACTGCTTGGATTAGAAATTAGTTGAGTGGGAGGTGACAAAGAGTACAGGTAAATGGAGGTCACTCTGAGGAGTGGTGTGCCCCAGGGATCTGTCCTTGGTCCGATTCTTTTTAACATCTTTTTTAATGATATAGTGGTAGGGCTGTCGGGTAAGGTTTGCCTCTTTGTGGATGATACCAAAATCTGCAATAGAGTAGACTTCCAGGAAGGTGTAGATAACATAAGGAGGGATCCAGCTAAGCTTGAAGAATGGTCTAGAATTTAGCAGCTGAGAGATTTAATGTTAAAAAATGCCAGGTCATGCATTTGACAACTACTAAATATGTGAAATACTGTGGAAGCCCTTCTTACTTCTAATATTATTTTTGTCGGACATAAACCGCAAGAGGAAGGTAATTCCACACTCCCTCATATACAGTACATATCCCTTTTATTCATCCGATTATTCTCATGATGCAGATTTCTTCATAAACATGTTAAAAAACACACTTATCTGATCAATTGCACGACGTGCATGTTTCGAGGCTAAAGCCCCTGTTTCAAGTGCTTCCAATGAAATTCAGTGTGTCCAAATTTTCTCATAACCGCCAAAAAATGCCGAACACTTGGCTGTTGAAATCAGGGATACCTGCTCAGGATAGGCTACCTGCAGAACTGTCCATCATCAGAGAACACCAATCACATGAAGGGAATTCCAACACCTCACGGGATTCCTTGCAGTGAAAGGCTGTGTGTCAAAAAGATCCTAACCAATCAATTTCTCAATTCAATCCTACTGGGGAAACAGTTCGTAGAAGAAATATCCAACGCTGCTCTAATCTGCGCAACTTCGCTAAACCCCTAGGTTCCGCTGGAATATGATCAATTACAGTCCATTTTAATTGTTCAAAACTATGATGACGATCAAGGCAGTGCTGCACTATTGGAGCTGTCTGTACAAACTGACGGAGCCGTGAAGCGTGCTCCCCCAACCGAATTTTAATTGCTCTTGTAGTACGCCCCACATATCGTAATGGGCAAGTGCACTCCAACAAATATATCACAAAAGTAGAAGTGCACGTGGTCTGCCATCGACGATAAAAAATCCGATCTGACAATAAATCAGACCACGAGGATCCAGATATAGTAGTGGCATAATAATTGCATTTATTACATGATGAATGTGTCCCCGTTCCTCTTGTGGTTTATGTCCGACAAAAATAATATTAGAAGTAAGAAGGGGTTCCACGGTATTTCACATATTTAGTAGTTGTTCATGGTTCGAATACCGTTTTTCCGGGGGGGGGGGGGTGTTGTGTTTGATTGAGGTCATGCATTTGAGCTGCAGCAATCCAAGGGAGCAATATAGTATAGGAGGTGAAGTATTTTTGTCCTCTAAAGAACAGTGGGACCTAGGCATGATTGTGTCTGATGATCTTAAAGTAACTAAAGAGGTAGAAAAGGTGACAGCAAAAGCTAGAAGGATGCTTGTGTGCATAGGGAGAGGAAGGCGAGCAGAAGGAAGGAGGTGATAGTGCTACCTCATTTGGAGTATAGTGTGCAATTCTGGAGACCGTACCTTCAAAAGGATATAAACAGGATGGAGTCAGTACAGAGGGTGGCTACTAAAATGGTTAGTGGTCTTCATTATAAAGCATATGAGGACAGACTTAAGGATCTTAATATGTACACCTTAGAGGAAAGGCAGGATAGAGTTGTTATCATTGAGACATTTAAAAACCTTCATGGCATAAATGCACGAGAGGAGAGTCTCTTACAATTGAAAGCAAGCTCTGCTGCGAGAGGGCATGGAATGAGGATGAAGGGGAATAGATTCAGTAGTGATATGCGAATATATTTCTTAATGGAAAGAGTGTTAGATCTGTGGCATAATCTCACAGTGAAGGTGGTAGAGATGAGGACCCTCCCTTGGGGAAACTGCTAGGTACGTATGACCTAGATTGGCCACTGTTGGAAACAGAATACTGGGCTTGATGGACCTTGGTCTGACCCAGTATGGCATATCTTATGTTCTTATGTAGGACAGTATCTGAATTCAAGGAAACATGGGACAAACAGAAAGGATCTCTAAAAGAAAAAAGGAGACCCTTGTAGTGGTTGATATGGAAGGACAGAATAGATAGGCCATGTGGTCTTTTTCTGTTGTCATGTTTCTATGTTTCTAATATTATGGCGAAAAGCTTTATCAATTTATGTTGATAGAAGTCACCTTATAGTAATGGGAAACCCACAGGGGACAGCAAAAAATCTGTCGTAAGTGCTAGCCAGATACGTCATCCAGAAGGCAGTTGAATATTGCAGCTAAACAGCTAATGACTTTGCCCATCTGGATTGTGCTCACATAATCCATATATTGCATGACACTCACTATCCCGATATTGCTGCTGAACATCCTGATTATTTTACCCATGGCAGCAAGTATTTTGTTTATTTATTTGTGAAATGTATAGAAACATAGAAACATGATGACAGAAAAAGACCACAAGGCCCATCTAGTCTGTCCTTCCATAACTACAACAGTCCACTTTTTACCTTTAGTGATCCTCTGTGTTGGTCCCATGCTTTTTTGAATTCAGTTACTGTCCTCATCTCTACCACCTCCACTGGGAGACTATTCCACGGATCAACTGCTCTTTCCGTAAAGAAATATTTCTGCATATCACTCCTGAATCTATCTCCCTTCACCCTCATCCCATGTCCCCTCGTAGCAGAACTTGCTTTCAATTGAAAGAGGCTCTCTCCCTGAACATTTATGCCACGGAGGTATTTAAACATCTCAATCATATCACCTCTATCCCGCCTTTCCTCTAAGGTACATATTAAGATCCTTAAGTCTGTCCTCATATGCTTTATAATGAAGCCCATTAATCATTTAGTAGCAACCCTCTGCACCGACTCCATCCTGTTCACATCCTTTTGAAGGTGCGGTCTCCAGAATTGCACACCATACTCCAAATGAGGTCGCACCAAAGACTTATGCAGAGGCATTATCACCTCCTTTTTTCTGCTAGCCATTCCTCTCCGTATGCACCCAAGCATCCTTCTAGCTTTTGCCGTCGCCTTTTCTACCTGTTTAGCTACTTTAAGATCATCAGACACAACCACGCCTAGGTCCCGCTCTTCTTTAGTGGACAAAAGTACTTCACCTCCTATACTGTATTGCTCCCTTGGATTGCTGCAGCCCAAATGCATGACCTTACATTTTTTAACATTAAATCCCAGCTGCCAAATTCTAGACCATTCTTCAAGCTTAGCTAGATCCCTCCTCATGTTATCTACACCTTCCTGGGTGTCTACTCTATTGCAGATTTTGGTATCATCTGCAAAGAGGCAAACCTTACCCGACAGCCCTTCCGCTATATCACTAACAAAGATGTTAAAAAGAATCGGACCAAGGACAGATCCCTGGGGCACACCACTGGTAACATCCTTCTCCTCAGAGTGAGCTCCATTTACTTGTACTCTTTGTCGCCTCCCACCCAACCAATTTCTAACCCAAGCAGTAACTTTAGGGTCCATCCCTAGGGTGCTCAGTTTGTTTATAAGTCGCCTGTGAGGAACAGTGTCAAAGGCTTTACTGAAATCTAAATACACCAAATCTAGAGCTCTCCCTCGGTCCAACTCCCTGGTCACCCAGTCAAAGAAATCAATCAGATTTGTCTGACAAGACCTGCCTCTGGTGAATCCATGCTGCCTCGGATCCTGTAATCCGCCGGACTCCAGAAACCTCACTATTTTCTCTTTCAGCAGCGTTTCCAATAATTTACTCACCACCGAAGTTAAACTAACCGGCCTGTAGTTTTCAACCACATCCTTACTTCCGCTTTTGTGTAAAGGCACCACATGAGCCTCTCTCCAGTCCTTTGGCACCACTCCCGACTCCAACGAGGCATTGAAAAGGTCAGTCAGTGGAGTTGCTAGAACGTCCCCAAGTTCCCTCAGTATTCTAGGGTGTATCCCATCCGGTCCCATCGCTTTGTCTACTTTAAGTTGAGCTAGTTTCTCACGAACACAGTCTTCTGAAAATTGTTCAAGATGTCCCTCGCTTCTGTTCTTATTTGTGGGTGTTTTCTGAGGTCCTGCTCCTGGTTCTTCATCTGTGAACACAGAACAAAAATATTTGTTAAGCAATTCCGCTTTATCCTTATCAGCTTCTACATATTCCCCCCCTGCACCCTTGAGTCTGACAATACCACTTTTGCCCTTCCTCTTCTCACTAATATATCTGAAAAATGTCTTATCCCCCCATTTTATTGCATTGGCTATTTCCTCCTCCTTTTGAATCTTTGCCTTCTTGACTACTTTGCTAGCTTCTCTAAGTTTTTCCAAATACAGATGCCTGTCTTCCTCTCTCTGTGATCTCTTGTATTTCGTGAAGGCCTCCCTCTTTTTCTTCACTTTTTCAGCTACTTCCTTCGAAAACCATAGCGGTCTCCTGTTCCTTTTGCCTTTATTTACCATTTTAACAAAAAGGTTGGTTGCCTTTAAAAAACCCCTTTCAGTTTTGCCCACTGTTTTTCTACATCCCCCAGCTGTTCCCATCCCACTAACGACTCCCTGAGGTATTGGCCCATCTTCGCAAAGTTAGTCTTCCTAACTTTATTACATTATTACACTCCTGGGCAGATCATAATAAAACATACATAAAAACACTAAAAACCCTTACATACAAACAATCAAAACATAATAGGGGCTATTGTGTGCCACAAAAATATCGGGGATGGACGGCCAATGGGACATCCATCCCCACTATTTGTGCCTTTGCCTGTCCCCAACTAACTTCCTCGCCAGTTGTACGGGAAAGTTAGACAAAGGTGGGGAAGGAGCAGTCCGGTGGCATAATCTGGGTGGGCATTGGACGGTCGCCGTCCCTGGATGTACAGAGCCGATTCTAATGTCGGCCCTGTATGTTCAGGGCCAGCAAAATGTCTGGGGAAGTTATTCCACCACCTCTGAGGTGGAATAACTTCCCTGGACATTTTTTTTTATGGCCCGGGGCACGGATGGGGCAGGGGAGGCCAGGGTTTATTCCCCGCAGCCCAACCTTAGCCTCAGGAGGCCAGATCGGGGGTTGGGTGGCAGGGAATGAATCATTTTTGCTGGCGGCCAGCATCGTGACTTTTAAATGGAGCTGCGGTGCCATGGCAACATGATGCATGGTGCTGGAACTGCATTCAAAGCCCTGAATTAGCCAGGTGCAGTCCTGCACATGCAGGCCAGACAGAATCGCTGTCCTGGCCTGCACAAGCAAGACTGTTTGTGATTCTGATCCCGCAGGGCTAGATATGCCCCGCAAGATCAGAATCACGATCCCCTCTGTCCGCTTCAGACCGGATGCACAGAGGAATCTACATCTGGGACAGAATTGGGCCCAATATGAAAAGCCTGTCTAAACAGATGAGTTTTTACTTATTTTTAGAACTTCACAAAATTGCTTTCTTGACATTATCTGAGAGGAAAAGTGTTCCACAATTGTGGTCCTTAAACAGCAAACAATGTTGCTCCTTTATGAGCTTTACATACATCTCAGGTTGAATATTTTTTTATGACATTTGCTTGTTTTAATTATGAATTGCCTTGAGGTATTGGCTCTGAAAAATACCAGGAAGCCTAGGTATATTTAGTCCTCTACTGCTGGTTTTATTCCCAATGGCAGCTCTGCTCTGACCACAGCAAGCTCAGTCAGACTGCACCTTCTGCCCACCACTGGGCTATTTCAGCCATGCATATACCAATGGAGGTTGGTCAGCACACAATGCATGTGCACAGAGTGATCATGGACACCCAGTATTTGACTCAGTGATTAGGCTCCCAAGACAGAGATTGCACCCACATCATTGAGTTAGACATTATATAGCACTATATGGATACATAGGCATGCCATGGTCACTGCTCGGTCAGAGTGAGAGTGTCCTTTCAGCATGACATGCTATGACCACCCAGGCCATGCATGTGGTAGACGAGCACAATGAAATCTCAGCTATTGACCTTACCTCTGAGGCAGACACATCCTGACCAATTCAGGCCATACACACAATCCTCTGCTCTTCACCATGCACATATGCACACTAATGCTAAGAACAGCTTAGGTAATGCAAGGCACAGTGAAGTGCAGAAAGCCACATAACATGGAGAGACAAACACACACACACACATTACCGCACTGTGCAAAAGTGGGGTTCGTTGGCATTCCTGCCTACCACTTTGGTCTCCATATCATCGTTGGCACTGTTAATGTGTCTTCATTGTGCAGGTGCTAATAGTTCCCTCTGACATTCATGCCCATTGCTAGTGCCCACTCAGTGTGCCAGTGCTATCATCCTGCCTCTCCATCTAGCTGTGGATAGTGGAGCCTGTCTGTATGGCTGATGGGTGTTTGTATCATTGCTGGCTGATTCTTTGGGGGTTGCATATGTTGGTGCTATACCTGCACTGTAGGCTAAAGGTTAGCCACAGGGACATGGAATACATGATCCACAGCCAGGACCTGGACCCATGACCCTCCACTCATATACCCATCAGACAGACCTTGGCAAATGCTGCAATGTGCATGGCACACAGGACCAAGACATGGCTTTGGTCTGCTGCAGGTAGGTGCAGCTGCCCCCATCCCCCCCCCCCCACACACAATGCTGACATGCCACGTGTTGTCAGAGGTGGTGGTATGCAGTCCCAGTCTGTCCAAAATACAGGTTTGGCGGGCACCTAGTATGCAAGATCTAGATAGGGGGGCTGAAGCACGCAGCCCTCCCCCCACCATCTGCCTCTGCAGGGATCCTAGGACCACCTGCTACTGACTGATATGTCTTGGGGGGAGGATGACAGCTATTGCTGCATTTTTCAGTTACCTGGAGGGCTATAGCAGCTGGCTTCTTCCTCCACAGCTGGGTTTAGTGGCAGCAGGGGTGTGTGGGGGGGGGGGGGGAATAGCCAGGATATCACAGATGGTAATGCAGATGGAAGGATACCCCTATGAGGAGAGGCTAAAAAAGGTTAGGGCTCTTCAACCTAGAGAAGAGATGGCTGAGGGGAGATATGATAGAGGTCTATAAATTACTGAATGGAGAGGAAGGGGTAAACATAGCCCAATTGTTTATGCCATCAAAATGTGGGAAGACTAGGGGACAGGCAATGATGCTATTGTGTAACCCATTTAAGACTAATAATAGTTTACCCCTGTTATCTAAGTTACTTGCCCTGTTATCTGTAAACTCATACATGTTAACTGTACTGAGCGTTTCTGTTCCATGTAAACCGCGCTGATGCCGAATAGTGCGGTATATAAGAGAATGTAAATAAATAAAATAAATAAATAAATAAATAAAATAAGAGAATATAGCTTGTCACTTAACATATAAGCAAACTCTGGAATTCATCATCTCACTTTCAGTCTCTGGTTTCTGCTTGGGTTCAGCATTATAGCAACCCAGACATCTGCTAGTTAACAGAAAACCCAAATATCTTCTTAAACTGATTGATAAGATCAACAATCTTGGGTAAAGAACTAGCAGGTTCCTGGAGATATATCAAGGTGTCATCTGCATACAGAGAGATTGCATGAAAATCTTCCACAAACATAATACCAAGCTCACTAGCTCTTGTTCTTACATATACTGCCAAAGGCTCAATAGCCATCACAAATAGTAATGGTGAGAGTGGACAACACCTCAGTTGGAATGAGGGCGATTTACACCCATTAACCATGACCTACACTTCCTGGCGATTGTATGTAGCAGCAATTCATCCACAAAGGTTTGGCCCAAAACAAAACTGCTGTAACACTGTGAACAGATATCATCATTCCACCTTATCAAAAGCTTTTTCAGCATCTAATAAGAAAACTGCATGTGGAATATCTGTATCTCAAAACCAATGAGAAATATTAATTAGCCACTGCACATTTTTAAAACCAAATTGCTTTTTCATAAACCCAGTTTAGTCGGGATGGATAGCAACTGAAGACGATTTTAAAACCAAGCACAAAGAACTTTTGTTAATATCTTATAGTCAAAAGAGGGGTCAGAGAGAAACCACAGCCACATGAGATGGTCATCTATTAAACTTTTGTAATTGTGTCAAAATCCTCTTGCTTTTCCTAGGATTAAGAAGGTCCCTAACATTCCAAGTCACCAATCGAACCATGACTCTTCAATCCACCACACATCCAAACATCCACTACCTAAACAAGCAAATTCAAGTGTAACCTAAACAAACACTACACCCAAACACACACCAAGCCAACTGTCTACCGTGCTTAATCAAACCCTCCCTCTCATCCCGTTTCCCACCCATTCCCCAAAACAAATATCCACAAACACTCCCCACTCCCAGGATTCTCCCCCAGAAACTATATCACCATCATCTAAAGCATCATCTGTTCACTAGATACTACCTCGAATCCAGCCTCAGTAACCAAGCAGAATGCACATCAGCCAATCACCCATTGCACCCGTCTAACCAGACCCAACACGAAAAAGGATAGTCAGCTCGATCTCCCAACAGTACTCCCTAAAATAGACTTCAGACACCCAGCGTAAATAAGTTTTTTACCAGTGTAAATATGATGTAGATAGTAAATATGATGTAGATAGTTTCCCTCAGTTACTTCCAAGTTGTTCTCCCCGTTCATTGTAAATACAACGCAGAGTGCCTGCATTCTATAGATGTTGTTTGAATGTAAACCGCACTGATCTAAATAGCGCTGTATAGAAGAATTGGTAAATAAATAAAATAAATAAATAAATATCATGGTATAGAAAAGTAGGTGCTGATGTCCTAGGTCAGCGATGGCGAACCTATGGCACGCGTGCCAGCTGTGGCACGCGAAGGCCTTACAGCTGGCACGCGGGAAGATCCGCAGAAAAATAAAAAGCTGGCTCTGACTGCTGCCGCGGACGCGGCAAGGGCAGAATGCAGCGTCCCGCGGGGCCCCCTCCGCCCGCTAAGCCCCTCTGCAAGAGCTTTCAGATTCGCGAGGGAGAGCGTCTCCCTCGCGTCTCTGTTAAGCCCGCAGGGGCTAATGGGAAATTTCCCATCAGCCCCTTTAGACGCGAGGGACTGATGGGAAATTTCCCATTAGCCCCTGCGTGCTTAACAGAGACGCGAGGGAGATGCTCTCCCTCGCGAATCTGAAAGCCCTTGCAGAGGGGCTTAGCGGGCGGAGGGGGCCCCGCGGGACATTGCAATCTGCCGCGGCAGCAGCCAGAGCCTGCTTTTTTTTTTTTTAAAATTTGCCAGGGGGGTTAGGACTGCTAATGGGCAGGGAGGGGGGGGGGTTAGGACTGCTAATGGGCAGGGAGGAGGGGGGGTTAGGACTGCTAATGGGCAGGGAGGAGGAGGGGGGGTTAGGACTGCTAATGGGCAGGGAGGAGGAGGGGGGTTAGGACTGCTAATGGGCAGGGAGGGGGGGGGGTTAGGACTGCTAATGGGCAGGGAGGAGGAGGGGGGGTTAGGAATGCTAATGGGCAGGGAGGGAGGGAGGGGGGGGTTAGGACTGCAGGGGGGGGTTAGGACTGCTAATGGGCAGGGAGGGAGGGAGGGGGGTTAGGACTGCAGGGGGGGGTTAGGACTGCTAATGGGCAGGGAGGGAGGGAGGGGGGGTTAGGACTGCAGGGGGGGGTTAGGACTGCTAATGGGCAGGGAGGGAGGGAGGGAGGGAGGGGGGGGTTAGGACTGCTAATGGGCAGGGAGGGAGGGAGGGAGGGAGGGGGGGTTAGGACTGCTAATGGGCAGGGAGGGAGGGAGGGAGGGGGGGTTAGGACTGCTAATGGGCAGGGAGGGAGGGAGGGAGGGGGGTTAGGACTGCTAATGGGCAGGGAGGGAGGGAGGGGGGTTAGGACTGCTAATGGGCAGGGAGGGAGGAGGGGGGGGGGTTAGGACTGCTAATGGGCAGGGAGGGAGGGAGGGAGGGGGGGTTAGGACTGCTAATGGGCAGGGAGGGGGGGGGTTAGGACTGCTAATGGGCAGGCAGGGAGGGAGGGAGGGGGGGTTAGGACTGCTAATGGGCAGGGAGGGAGGGAGGAGGGAGGGGGTTAGGACTGCTAATGGGCAGGCAGGGAGGGAGGGAGGGGGGGAGGTTAGGACTGCTAATGGGCAGGGAGGGGGGTTAGGACTGCTAATGGGCAGGGAGGGAGGGAGGGAGGGGGGGTTAGGACTGCTAATGGGCAGGGAGGGAGGGAGGGAGGGAGGGAGGGAGGGGGGGGTTAGGACTGCTAATGGGCAGGGAGGGAGGGGGGGTTAGGACTGCTAATGGGCAGGGAGGGAGGGGGGGTTAGGACTGCTAATGGGCAGGGAGGGAGGGGGGGGTTAGGACTGCTAATGGGCGGGGAGGGAGGGAGGGAGGGGGGGTTAGGACTGCTAATGGGCAGGGAGGGAGGGGGGGTTAGGACTGCTAATGGGCAGGGGGGGGCGGGCGGGCGGGGTAGGACTGCTAATTGGCTGGGGGGGGTTAGGACTGCTAATGGGCGGGCGGGCGGGTAGGACTGCTAATGGGCTGGGGGGGTAGGACTGCTAATGGGCTGTGGGCTGATGGGGGCTGTCTGGAAATGGGGTGATGGGGGTTAGGACTGGTAATGGGTTATAGGGGGGGCTTAAACTGAAAATGGGGTGATGGGGGTTTAGGACTGGAAGTGGGTTGATGGGGGGGGGCTAGGACTGCTATTGGGTTGGGGGGTTGCTAGGACTGGAAATGGGCTGATGGGGGGCTAGGACTGGAAATGGGCTGATGCAGGGACTAGAAGGGAATGGATGCTGGGTGAGGCTGGAACTAGAAGGGAGCTGATGTTGGGGGAGGATTAGAATGGGATGGGGCTGGGAGAGTAAAATGGAGAGGGGAAAAATATTTTGTGTGGGAGGGATAAAAAATCTACAATTGGCCGGGTATTGGGAGAGTAAGTGGGGGTTGAGGATGGAGGGGTAAAATTTGAGTGGATGAAATAGGAATGAGGAAAGAGCAAAAGGAGAAAGATTAGTATGTTAAAGCGGATGTAGAGAGAGAGAATGGAAAAAAAAAACTAGAAGAGAGAAGAAAGGACAAATGGACAGCAGATGATGGAGAGTTAGCAGAAAACATGAAGAAACCAGAAGAAAGTGGCTGGAGCAATTGCAACTGAGCTGAGGTATTCTGTTTATGTAATTCCTTTTTGACATTGCCACTTGTTCTCTTTCCCAGTAGGTCATGTATTGTTATTGTCTGAAATGTATTGGTTTAATATTTGCAGTGTTGCCTTTTGATAGGTATGGTGTGGTGCTTTGTGAGTCCTGGTAGTGCTGTTAGGATACGGCGGGTTTGCTATTGGTTCTAAATGGGCAGTGTTTGTAGTAGTTCCTAATGTGCCTGGCGGTTGGCACTGGATTATAGTAATGTAGAAATCTTTTAGTCTGTCTTTATCCATACACTCATTAAGAGACATGTTTACTAAAAGTTAGTGTATGTTAGCATTATGCAAATATTTATGCAAATTGACGTGCTGGCACTTTGAGGAAATTCTTTGGTTTTGTGCGGCAGTTTGGGCACTCGGGCTCAAAAAGGTTAGCCATCACTGTCCTAGGTCATACCAACACTCCCCTCCCCCCTCTGAACCCCCCCCCCCCCGAAAGAAGAAACCCCCAACCTGCTGCCCATAGGGAGTACAATTTATAGTATGCACATATGGCCTGCAGACACATCTAAATGAAAAACAGGTCCCGTTTGACCCTAAATCCACATGTGAGGGTCTGGATGTGCCCGCTAGTCTGGAATCGGGAACAGAGATTTGTTTAGCGCTGCACCCCCAAACTCCAGGACACGGGTATATGTAGCAAGCGGCATAAATGTCCCTGCCCTTGGCAAAATCTGAAAAGATGCATGGCTCCATTGCTGCCTGTCTCCGTGCAGACATGCCTCCTCAGTTAAAATGTGCATCCCTGAAGTTGCTCCTCATAGTGACTGTGTGGTTCCCATGCAAACTACCCATGAAAATGGATGATACAGATGTGCTGATGCAAAACAGACCATATAAGTTAATCCTTTGCATGACCAGAACACTGCAAAGTGATCTCTGTGCACTTAGAGATGTTATAACAGCAAGTAGAAAGTGATATGAGTGTCCTGACATATCTTGCAGCACAACATATATGGCAGCAGGTGAAAATTGTAGTTGTGCTTGCATTGGTCATCTCTGACAATAGTCTGTACAATGCTAGGTAGACCAGAAGAAATCGGACATGGTCCTCTAAGCTAAATGTCAGAGCATATCCCTGCTATTAAATAGGGACCCTCAGAATGAGTGCATGCACCAGCGTAATCAGCACCACTAGATGCCCAAGGTCACCAGCATCTGCCTATATAAATGTGCACATTTGTGAGACCACTGATGATGCTATGTGCCCTGTTGCATGCATTCATTCAGAGGGTCCCTTATCAATATGCTTTGACATTTAGCCATAGAGACACTATTCTTCTGCATCCTGGCCGATCACACTGGCACCTGGTCATGCTGCGGTCAGCTCTATGGACCAGGTACTGGTCAGGCACTGATGTTTCCCCCAAAATCATGGTTGCACGCACCAAATCCCCCCATGCATCCCTCTAACCACTCACACATTCTCTCTGCTGCAGTCACACAAAATATACATCTGCAGTACAGATTCCTGCACCTCTAGAAAACAGCTGGTATAACATGATAGCATTGGGTCCCAGGACTACTAATCTGATCTGCGTTTCTCACCCACACATGCATCCATCCTGTACTCAACCACATACAGTCCCTACATCCAAAGCCACACTTCTTGAATGACAGGGATTGTTAGGGTGCCCTAGATATTCTTCTCTAGCTCATAGAGCAATTGTCTGCATAGCTGGAATAATCAAAATTGCACCTCTGAATATTACTGTAGGAGTCTTTAATAATGTATCTTAACCATACAACCTTCCGCACACCTCTGTATTCTGTTCTTTAGAACTTCATATTGTGGTCTTCCAGACTTCAGACATCGGTTCACAACATCATTGTTACAGCCATTCATCTCTATGGGATCCATTGCAGAGCAGAGCAGAAAAGCTTCTACGTCCTGGCCTTGTATTTCATGTTTCTGCTGGTATAACATAGATGTCTGTGGGAAACACAGAGAATGTACACAGCCCTTTCCTGAATACACATTGCACATCTTTGCTGCTAACCACACACCCATTTGTCCCCTCCCACCCATGCTCTGAAATCCCTGTACTAGTGTCATGTACATGCAGGGCCATGGGTGTATCAGTATATGGTCATAGGCATTTTCGCTAGAAAACAACTACACCCCACATCCAAGGGCTTATTCCTCTTCCAGAAAGACCCCTATAGTCAATAGCCACTATCCACCAATAGAAGTCCCTCATACTGAAACACAACCCCCCCCCCCCTACAAACACACCAAGATGAGACACAATAAATAAAGGAACCTTATAAGGCCTACCCTCTCAACTAAGCAAATCTCATCCAGGATCATCTTTGGTAGCCGCATACAGCTTACGTCTAGAGTCTGAAACCTTCCTTCTCTTAGGGGTCGAGGCCTTCCATTTATGATCATCGTTATCAGAGCCGGACTTATGCTGCACACTCTGCCGAAGGAATTCCACTGTCTCCAAACATTCTTCAAGCTCTGTTATTTAACTTTGCACATTGTCCAGTTCAAAAATCAAGGCAAAGGGAAAATCCCAGTGGTAAATGATCGCCTTCTCCTGAAGAAGCTGGGTAAGAGATTTAAAGTTTCTCTGTCTCTCAAGGGTATACTGCAAAAGATTTTGAAAAATATTTTTGAAGAGCTTACTTAACCCTCTCCTCACCAGCAACCTTACTGGGCTCTTGAAGCTACAGAAGACTACATTCAAAACAATGGGAAGGTTATCAAAAGACAGCAATAAAATACAACACAGTTCTATAGAAAATACACCAAAGCTTTAGTGGAGAGAAACTGAGAGACACACGTTCTCCCTGTTTACTCTAACTTACTAGCCATGGTTTACTTTATTTATAAGGCTTTTTTAGATGATACAGCATAGTTTCACTTTATCATTATACGTCATGTATTTATCTTATCGTAGGTCAACTTTATTCAGTGTGGGTCAGTGTGGAGACATACATGGAGCCTAAGACATAATTGTTTACTGCTACATAGGTCATTATGAGGAGATATATAGGATTCCAAGCCACAATTGACCTAATTGACATTTATTTATTTATTTATTTATCTATCTATTTCTTCTATACCGCCCCTTTCAGAGATCAGGGGTGGTTTACATGGAACAATTGTATATGTTCGTATAACATTACATAGAACAGGAACTTTTTAACTTTTTACATATAACTTTTTAACTTTTTACATAAAACAGAACAGTAAGTTGTTAAAACTATTTACAGGGTGTATACTTTTGTATACTACTGGATTTACAGGGGAATGTCAGCGAGCTGACATTGCTATTTATAGATGTTATTTACAAAAGGTTAGGATACATGATTTATGGTGTTTAGAATTCACTATTCAAGTGTGTGTGTGTATGTGTGTGTGGGTGTGTGTGTGTGAGTGTGTGTGTGTGATGTGTGATGTGTGTGTGTGTGATGGAATAATGACATAATTGTTTACTGCTGATAACTTGATATCTACTAACCCTGAGAGTATTTTAGCTAATAACCCTGAGACAGCTATCTGGTATCCCTGAGACAGCTATCTGGTATCCCTGAGACAGAGAGGCTGGAGTACAACCTGCCCTTTCTTTATTTCAGGACATGTAAACCTTCACTTAGTAAGCAAATATATGAAGTTTTATTTCTAAGCAAAGTTCTGAACAGAATTAACTCTTTCTCAGGTTTAGTCAGTCTAATAGTGTATGGTACCCTGTACCAATATGCATGCTTTCAATTTTATTTTGTTTATTTATTTATTTAATATCTTTTCTATACCACGCTCTTTAAAATCAGTGCGATTTACAGGCAAACAATAACCTGTACAGTGCGGTGGAAACCTGCACTTTACATTACAATAAACAAGTGGTGTAACTTGGGCCTAAAGTGGGTAACTAAATACAGGCTGGGCACTCAGGTCACAAATACAGTGTTGACCAGAGTTGCTTAGCAACTATTTACAAGAATATATAACTATATACATGTTGCTATTTACAGGTTATACAGTTGTGCTAGTGGCGTTGCATCAGTGTGACGTTGGTGTGCAAGGGGCGCTGTCCTGGTGGTTGGGTAAGTCTGATTGTGGTTTATCACTAGCCTGGGAGTAGTGTAGGAGGAAGAGATGGTGTTTCAGTGCCTTCCTAAACTGGGCAAGGTCCATAATGGACCGAATGGTGGTTGGGAGGGTGTTCCAGCTCATGGGTGCATAGAACACAGAGGCTCTGTTCCTTGTTGCTTGCAAGCATTTCGTAATTGCATTTGGGATTACCAGTGTGTTGGCAGTGAATGATCTTCTGGATCTGTTGGGGGGAGTGGGGTGGATGAGGTCCGTGAGTGAGGTGGAGGAGCAATTGTTGATGGCTTTGAAGGTTAGTAATAGTATTTTGAAGGAGAGTCGGCAGTGGACAGGCAGCCAGTGGAGGTGAGGGAAGAAAAAGAAGATAATCTTCCGCAGATAGACAACCAGAGGAGAGCAGCGGAAGTAATGACCACGACCTACCAGGTGATAAATAAAATTCTTTATTGAGGACCCAACTTAACAAGTTTCAGCCGAAGCCTTCGGCAGAGGTCTGAAGCTACAGACGGCCCACTCAGGACAAGGGTCAGAGGACATGCGTCTACCATTACTGCGCATGCAGCAGTCTCACTCCCACACGCCCCCGGGCAACTAGTACGTCATCCACCCTCTTCTTCCAACACAAGTAACATCTGCGAGGTGCTTCAAGATTGGGGTTATGTGATCCGTCCTTGAGGCTCCGTGTAGTATTCTGGTGGTGGCGTTCATTGCAAGCATGTTCTTTGGGAGTCCATGTAGAATTTAGTTGGCATAGTCGAAATGGGGGATTGTGAGTGCTTGATAAATTGTCCTGAAGTCGTCCTGCTACAGCAGGGGTTGTAGATGCTGGATTGTCCATATCTTGTGGTAGACTGCCTTGACCATGTAATTTATTTATTTATTTATTTATATTCTCTTATATACCATGCTATTCTGCATCAGTGTGGTTTACATTGAACAAATTGAAATTACATTGAACGGGGCATTATAACTTGGAGATAACAATTTTACAGGGAACATGGGCTATGGAGGGTGCACCTGTGGGACTAGAAACACCAGTCTTTCCAGTCCAAGGTTGCTGTCCTCTAGTGGGATTTGAACCTTCCAGCCTGAAGTACCTTGCCCCAACCACCTGGCCACTCCTCCACTCCAATTTATATGGGCTTTCATGTCTAGATGTTGGACTAATGTGACCCCCTAGATAGCGGACCGTGGGTTTGCTTAGGAGCTCGGCGTCTCTTACTTTTAATGAGGTGGGAGGTGTAAATGTTTGGTTCCTGGTCATGAATAGGGTGTCCGTTGTGGTTTATGCACTTCATGCCACTTGAAAGATACTGCCCTATTTCCTTGTAAGCTCTGAAGAAGCACAACCTTATCCTTGAAGTGGTAGAAACAAACTACAATAGTCTTTGGGTGCGAGCCACCACCAGACTTGGATTCCGCACCTCTATGGGCTCCCTCCAGCCGTACAGGGACCTATACACCAGATACGCAAAAAGCAAAGAGTCGTTGCACCAACTGTCCTGTACCTTCTTTATCCCTCTGAGTCTTAAGCGTACCCCAGATCCACATATTATGCCACTCCTGTCTGTTTTCTAAGGTATCATCTTGCTCATGTAATTCTCTTGTGAGCTTATCCAACTTGTGAAGCGCGGATTGGAAAGCAGTTGTGGCAACTATTTGTTCTCCATTGCTAATCTCATTTTTTTATGTATAATAATTTTATTAGGTAGGTATCAGAACAGCCATACAAACAGCCAAACAATACAATATCAAACTGCCCTGAACAACATCTCCCACCCCCTATCCGGGAAACTAGATGACCCACCCAAAGGCGTACAAAGAAGCCCACCCCCGAACTTATACTACCTAGTAATATAGTAATTTATGTCAAGAATCCCATATACCCCAGTATATCCAAGTTATACAGCCAATATCAGCTTCGGATAGAGTGACATAACTTGACTCTCAACACAGCGAGATAATTAAACAGATAAGTAAAGTAAGAAAGATAAGAAATAGAAGAAAGAAAAAGCAGTTCCAAACAAAACAAAACATAATAACAATCTCGCTAATACATCTGCATCCCTAATTGCACCTAAAAATCTAACTCCCACTCTATCCTAAAGAGCCATTATTAGGGGGGGATAGCGTTCTCCTCATAATATAAGTAACCATATAGTATGGCCCTAAAATGATTTCAAACCAATGTCCTACCTAAACTTTATCCACCCACCCACCCTCCCTTCCTTCCCCCCCCCTCCCACCCCTCCCTCATCCACCCACCTCCCACCCTCCTCAGTGCAGAACTATCTCGGAACATCCCGGTCACTAGAATACGCTGGAACTTAGGTCCATTACAGAAAGGAGTGATTATATGAACCAACCTCCGCCTCCCTCCAGAAATCAGAATACACAGAACTAAAGGGGATCAACCCCACCAAGAGGCAAAAACATTGCCCATAGGGGCGACACACTATCGGTCCGTCCCCTAACAATAGCTGTAAATCGCTCCATCCGATAGAGATCCCAAACCTTTATCCACCATTTAGGCAAAGTTGGAGCGCACGAACACTTCCAAAAGCGCCCAATTACCGAGTGAGGAGCTAACAGCAAACAATTTACTAATCTACTCTTATCCAAAGGAAGTATCCATTCCAGGAGATAACCCAAAAGACAAATTTCTGGCTGACAAGGAATCATCACCTCCAGCTTATTAGAAATTTGTGAAAGCACTGCCAACCAAAAAGCCTGAATGAATCTACACTCCCACCACATGTGGAGAAAAGTGCCCCTCTGGCCACATAAACGCCAATAAAGAGGATCATCCACTCTGCCCCACCGAAACAATTCCTCAGGTGTGACAGCCATTCGAAAGAATATACGCAGTTGTGTGTTCACGAGCGACAAAGAGATGGAGCACCTATGTGTATATTCAGTAATGTCATCCCAAATGTCCACCATGTGGTCCGACAAGTCCCTCTTCCATTGTATTTGAGAAATTGGAGGAGAAGAAGAAACAGCAATATCCAAGGAAAGAGCTCTATATAATCTAGCCAGTAGAGCCTTTGAACTAGAGCTTTGAAAAAGAATAGTTTCCCATTGCCTTGGAGTTCTCGTTCCAGTAGAGGAATACTTCAGTTCCGAAAAACAATGCCTAAATTGGAGATACTGAAAAACCGACACCTCTCTGCCCAAGAGATGTTCCAATTTCTGTTGGGACAAAAATTTACCCTTATCATACATGGAGGAAACCTTAACCTGAGCACCAGCTGTTCGAAGATCAGTTCCCACAAACTCAAGAAAGGAGAGGGATCCTAATATTTATTTATTTATTTAATACAGTAAAAGGAGAAAATTTTGAAGGCAACAAAAATGAGGCACTCATTTTCCCCCAACATTGCCACACAGGTTCCAACAGTGTATGACGTAAGAGTAACTGATGATGAGAACGTGCATCCAAAAATGGAATCGCCAATAAAGGAATGGGAGCAAGCCAAGTAGCTTCGGCTTGAGCCCATGAAGAATCCGAATGATGTATCCAAAAATGAAGAATGCGAAGGCAGGAACAATGAAAATATAATTCGAAATTAGGACGACCCAACCCCCCTAAATGCTTAGGTCAAACCATTGTCTGCCAATTAAGCCGCGGACGCTTACCTTGCCAAATAAATTTAGTGATCACTTGTCGTAATTCTACAAAAAACTCTCTAGGTACAGAAATTGGTAATTGTTGAAAAAGAAATAAAAACTTAGTTAATACCAGCATCTTAATCACATTTATTCTACCTAACCAGGATACCGTGGAAGAGGACCATTGAAGAAGCTCCGCTCTCACCACTTTCAACAAAGGTGGATAGTTTAAAACATATAAGTCCTCCAATTTTCCTGGAATAATAATACCTAAATATCGGAACTGAGAAACAGTGGGGAAAGGATCCGCGTAACCCTCACTTTCTCCTCTCGTATCTGTGGAGCATGGTAACAGGACCAATTTAGTAAAATTGACCTTAAACCCTGACAAAGAAAAAAACTGACGGAGTAGACCAACTAGTAAAGGTAAGGAACTATCCGGATTTCTAATAAAAATCAATGTATCATCAGCATATAAAGAAACAATGTGAGCATGATGCCCCATTGTAATGCCAAGATCTGCTGCCTGAGCTCGCAATCGAATCGCAAGGGGCTCGAGAGCAAGAGCAAAACGTGATGGAGAAAGTGAACAACCTTGTCTAGTCCCTCTGCTCAAGGTGAAAGGAGACGACTGAAAACCATTTACCTGTACTACCGCATGCGGATCTTTGTATAAAGCCTCAATCCACCCCTGAAAATTAGGCCCAAATCCAAAATGTTGCAACGTTGCGAATAAATACGGCCACTCTATCCTATCAAAAGCCTTTTCAGCATCTAGAGATAACACAGCATACTTTCCCTTACATTTTTTCAAGCCCAGTAAAATATTAATAAGTCTCCGGACATTTTCAAAACCATATCTACCTTTAATAAAGCTGGTCTGATCCAGATGAACAATTTCCTGAATATGGGAGTCCAGTCTCAGCGCAAATACTTTGGTCAGAATTTTATAATCTATGTTTAGTAAGGATATAGGTCTATAATTATTACAAAGCATCGGATATTTCCCGTCTTTAGGAATCACTATAATAGAAGCCTGATACATAGATTATGGTAATTTTTGTAGGGTTAAAATCTCATTATAAACCCGAACCAAAACTGAGGCAATCTGATCCGAGAGAACTTTGTACAATTCTGCTGGGATCAGATCAGGTCCAGAGGCCTTGGCATTTTTCAACCTTCGGATAGCTTCTTGCACCTCCGCTAACTGGATAGGTCTCTCCAAAGACTGGAAAACATCTTCGGATATTTGAGGAAGATTGGATTCCCGTAGCCAGTCATTCAAAGTATGTACATCAGCAGCAAACTGAGATTGAATATAAAGTCTTGTAGAACTTGCCAAACAATTAGCCATCTCTATAGATTTCGTAAGTACAGTGCCTGAGTCATCAACAATGGCAGAGATTTTCTTTATCAACCTTTGTCTCTTTAATTGCCATAGAAGCATCTTACCTGCTTTATTACCATGTTCGTAAAAGTTGTGCTTTGTTCTCTGCATCTGAGACGCAATCTCAGAGGTTTCCAAAGCATCTAATTTACCTCTCAGATCTATTAACTTATGCCAAATTTTCTTATTCTGAGTACATTTGTGAATCTTCTCCAATTCACGTATTTGAGCTCGTAAATTATCCTGCTGCAACAACTTTTACTTTCAAAACGCTTTAGAAAGTGAAATCAAATGCCCCCGCATAACTGCTTTCCCCACATCCCACAACAAAGAGCCAGATATCTCAGGTGAATCATTAAATTATAAATATTCCTTCCAGTTGGTTTGGATTTGCTCCACAAATTTCTTATTTTTCAAAAGCTGTCTATTCAAAGACCAAGTTCTAGGGGGAGTTTCTTGATCTGCTACCACCCATTCTAAAGTTACTAAATGATGGTCCGATGGACCCTTATCACCAATCTGTACTCTGGGAATAGCAGAAAGTAACAATTGTGACACCAACCAGGAGTCAATTCTGGAATGTGAATTATGTCTGGGTGAGAAAAACGTATAATCTCTTTCTCCCGGGTGAAGTTCTCTCCAAACATCTCGGAGGCCCGAATTTGACAGGAATGTCCTTAATGCCTTGGACCCGCCTGTCCCCCTTCCCCAAGGGACTGATCTGTCTATCTCTGAAGTGACACTATTAAGGTCTCCCCCCATCAATATTTCACCTGTAGCATGCGTCTGAAGAACATCAAGAAGATCATGCAACGACAACGTAACATCTGTGGGAGGAACATAAACATTAAGCAAAGTGATTGGAAAATCTTTGCAAGACCCGGAGATAAGAATAAATCGCCCCAGTGGATCCGAAACGTGCTATGAAACTACAAAAGGACAATCCTTGGAAATTAAAATCGCTACTCCTCATTTATGCGCAGTGAAATTAGAATAATAAACCTGTGGAAATGCCTTAGAAGATAAACCTAAAGGGGCATCTGGGGCCAAGTGAGTTTCCTGTAGAAACACAGCATCTGCTTTTTCCCTATTAATTTGGGCTTGCACCCTGCGCCTCTTGATGGGGTGATGCAATCCCCTAACATTCCAAGTGAGTAATTTAAGCATAATAAACAATACAAAAACTCTTACCTGATACAGCCAGTTGGTTCCATACTGCCACTCCAACAATATTGAATATAAACATCATGTAACCAGAGATCCCCATATGATCGAAATTCTCCCAGAAATGACCCTTCACCAACCCCCCCCACCTGCAAAACCTGCCCCCTTCCCCCCCTAAAATGCCCCCCAGCCCCCTCCACCCTCCTCCAGTCCTGAAATAAAAGAACTTCTCCTTACCCTCTCAAAAATAGCAGAACTAAAGCGACAACCAAGTCGCCCAAGGGGTGACAAGAACCACATTTAAAACCCAGCCAACAGTATCCCTCCCCCGAACCGGAATCCTACCTCGTTACTCGTACATAACCTCCCCCCCCCCCTCACAGACCAAAGTAGCATCCTTTCAGAACTGTTAAAGCTACCCACAGCTTTACAGCAAACAGATCATAAGCAAAGTGAGAACCCTCCTGAAATATTTAAGAAAGAACCCTCACACCCCACCCCAAAAGAACCATCACATCATGACTCTGGAAAATATTGACAAAGACAAATAAGTTCATGGAGGAGCTACAGTATCCATAGCTTTGAGGGCATGGTCATCAGCATCCGCTTCCGACTGGCATCTGGAACGTGGAATCTTTCTTCTTTTCAGTGTCGAGACTTCCCAATCAGATCGCAGGTTACGTTGACAAGGCATACGATTTTCTCCATATTGAATCTGATCCACAAAGTCCATAATACCGACAGGTCCTTAATTTTATGGGTTTTATTATGCCACTCAAAAATTAAAGCAAAAGGAAAATTCCAGCGATATCTGATTTGCTTTTGTTGCAGAATCTGTGTTAATGGTTTGAAACTTTGACGCCTTTCCAATGTATAGGCAGATAAATCTTGATAAATTTGAAGCTCCTAGTCTCTAAAGAGAAAAGAACGTTTCCCATGAAGTGCTCTCATTAACTCAGCTTTATCTTCAGAACATTGGAAGCAAGCTATGATGGGACGTGTTCAAATATCTCCCCCAGCCTTCCCCCTACCGCTTCGATTCGCTCTTTCAATTTTAACTGGAGTACCACTTGCTGACACACAAAAAGCGTATATCTCTTGAACTAATGTCACAAGATTACCAGCCGTAGTGGAAGATTCAGGCACCCCCCAAATTCTTATGTTGTTCCTCCTCTGTCTATTTTTGAAATCATCCTGCCGTTCCTTCAAATCCGCTGTGAGCTGTTCCAGCTTATACATCTTTGATTGAAGCTCCGCTGTGGAATCCATTTGTTCTCCAATATTCAATTCCATTTGAGTAACACGATCATCTAGAGATTTAAAATCTGAACGAAGATCTGAAATAGCTTTAAAGAATTCAAGTCGGAAAGAACGCAGCTCTTGTAGGATTTCCATCAAATCTCCCTTAGAAACCGGTTGAGCACCCATAGCCTGAGTTGCACTAGGTTCAGATGACAAGGAAGAGGACCCAGCAGTACCAGACGTATGATTAGGTATGGATTGATCATTTTTCCTAGAAAATTTAGAAAGTGCAGTGGCATAAGTATTCTTAGCTGACATTGTAAATGGACCAACAGTCTCCGCAGTATGTTCAGAACTTACTGTATCCCTGTACCAAAATTCCTGCAATGGGGCACAGAAAATAATCCCCTAGGTACAGTGGATAACTCAGCCTATGAAAATTTCACAAAGGGATACCCCAAAAATAGAAAATTGACCAGTGCTTTGCCTCGCTCCACTGAGATCTGTAATATAGAAAATATTTAGCATGCAATGCTGGCCACAGCCGTTAGATGGAGCTACAGGCTCACAAAAGACCAGTGCAGCAAAATAACCTGAGGATCGCAGCTCAGAGCTCAACGATCAACAGCCATACAGATTTGCCATAGGCAGTCCAGCAGATCTTTGAGTTTGATGTATGTGGCATCTACTTAGGCAGGGGAACATATATTTCAGAAAACTTCAAAAAGTTTAACATTGGGGGTTCACTCTTTCATGCAAATGATCTAGGTAGTTCATTATTTGAAGGAATTAAGATAAGTTGGTCAGAAGCCATTTCTCGCAGAAGAAGCGAAGCACATTTGCTGCTGAGTATCCCACAAATAAAACAGAATGAAACAGGCTCATTAAACAGTCCCCCCGATCGCGATCCACAGATTACTGCTCTATCCCCGCTGAGATCCACACTGAAAGGACTCCATTACAGATCACTGAAGCTGTCATTAAAAAGGGGACATGAGATGGCTGCTGTGAGCACTCTCTTCACATTCCAATGCCACCTGTCAGTACCATGAGGTAATGGCTGCCCCGACACACTTTCCCGCCTCAGAGATCCAATGCCCAAAAAACCATCAGGAACATTAACATCGCTGACAGCTAAAACCGTTGTAGGAAAAAGAAGAAAAATAAACCGGCATCAATGTGCGATCGCTGTTTAAAGCAGCTATGCAGGACATTTAACTATGGAGCATTTATTAAGACTGATCGCCTCCAGCTCCGATGAAATAGATGATGAAAGGCACTCACATTTATTTCACGAACAGCGAATGAAAGATAATATCGAGCTGTCCACATCTCGTAATGCTTATAGCTATCTGACATACCGCCATAATTAATAACGGTTCGCTAACACAGGCACCTCAGGAGATGCGACGGGAGCAGGGAAGATCCGGCACCAATGACTTCATTCAGACCCCAAAAAGGGATCAAAATTAATCAAAATTACGATCAGGTCCCATTCCGCAGGAGGGAAGACTGAAGAAAATCACATTTCTACAGATTTTTGCAGGGATAGGATGCCCATGGTACGGAGCCGCAGAGAAACCCAGCCATTCCTCACTGGGCTCTCTAGCGCCCCCCCTTGATAATCTCATTTTGAGTAACTCTTTCATCCAGAGCTTTGATCTCTGCCTTGATATCATTCACTGCCTTCCAAAGTCCGCCTTAAAGAGCAGGAGGTCCTGAAAAATGTCCAAAACATCTGCTTTAGTCATAGGGGAGGCAGCGACATCTTTGTCCATCCCAGGGACAGGTCCAGAATCTGCAGGTGCTCCACTAATGGAGGACATACTTGAATTCTATAGTGCATAGCCATCTCCACTGAGCCTTAACTGCGGATATTCAATGCCGGGGCCATATCCGACCACCAGCATTGAATATCTGGGTCTGCCGCACAGCTCTGCATGACGCGGAAACTAACCAGGCAGAGCTGATATTGAGTAGCTGCCCAGTTAGCTCCCACAGGTAAAGAAATGCCAGCTTTCCCTGCACCTATCTGAACCCAAATGTCGCTAACTGGGCAGCAGCTCAATATCAGTGCTGCCGGTTAGCAATGGATGCCGCCTCCGCTTTGCCCTGGAACACTCATGACATGCCTTGATGCTACATGATTAGCATTGGGGCTTGTAGCACCATTACTCAGGGATATTCAGCAGCGCTAACCATGTTAGTGCCACTGAATATCCCTCTAAATGACATTTGCATTGTTTACAGGTCTGTAAACCATGTAAATGCCTTTGTATATTGGGGCTTGAGTCTTTTGAGATTCTAGTTAACACAGCCTCAGCAGAGTCTTTTTGCCATAAAAGACTACAACTCAGTCAGACAAAGTCAGTTTACACCATGGTCAATAATTGCAAGTTGAGGTACTTGAAGTAACTAATGCTCCTTTCCGTCATCCATTGGCATATAAGGGATTCTGAGGGCAGGGCTGGTCCGCTGGCCTAAACAACGAGTACACAGCCACAGACTTAATGTCCCTTAGAAGATTTTAAAATAGCTGCAGACATCTCAACAGCATTTGAGCCATGCATGTGAAGGGCCACGGGAACTCAAATCCACCTTCGTCCAGGATACAGAGCACACTATCACAGTGCAGCCATCTGCAGCACTCAAACAATCAAAATCTTAAAGCCAGTCAGCCTTCCAACTCCTGCTCCATGCTCTGTTCGAATGAGAAAATGCACTTCCTCTGTAGCACTCCCAGTAATTGCAAACTGGCAAGGAGGGGGGGAGGGGAGGGCAGAAGCGGGGTAAGTAATGCAATCACTTGGGCACCTAATAGGCCTATCTTTGGATGCCCTCACTCTTGTAGTCACCCCTCAAGCACATCAGATCCACCAGTCAAGCTGCTTATTAATGGGGTGGCAGTTTTATCAATTCTTTGCCATGAAAACAACTCATATTGGGGCATCCAACAGTGGCAAAAATTGCTCAGAGACCCAGGGAGAGGAAGAGCAAAGGGGTCAAGTGACCATTTTGCTCTGGGCTCACTAGCGCCCCCATTCTTTTATCTTCTTATTCTCTTTTCTGATTATCTCTTTTTTTTAACTTACAGTAATGTCTAAGGGAGTTGAGGAGTAGCCTAGTGGTTAGAATACTTGCTTGGTAACCAAGCAATCAGGGTTCAATTCCCACTAGCACTCCTTGTGGCCTTGGGCAAGTCACTTAACCCTCCATTGCCTTGGAAGAAAGCCCTGACAATCTACTTCTGGTGACACTGCCAAGAAAACCCAGGAACCTCTGGGTCACCAGGAGTTAGGACTGACTCAAAGGCACACATTGCATTTTTGCAATGTCTAACTTATTTTAGCATATTGTGAACAGCTCTGAAATACAAAAGAAAGGGTGGCAAACACTAAATAAACACTAACACAGACATAAACTGTGCAGAGGGTCACATTTTCAGATGGAATGGTCAGTGGATTAATTCAAGCGCTGGTGGTGAAGTTAATATGTATATTTAGTGCCATTATCTTGAGAAACATACCTACATTATTTGGCTATGCATACGATGGGAACGGCAGTTTTACAAAAGACAGCATTCAAAAACATGGTGCTCCTTATGTCTATCATGGCCATTGGGCTCCACCACGGTAGGAACATGTGTGATTTGTGCATTAGCCCCGCGCTACCAGCAGACTTATAGTAAACACGCCCCGATGTTTCTTGATCTTAATAAGCAGATGTTTCAGATCATCTTCACTAAGCGGGCTGTTAACTGACACTTACTCTTACCTTAGAGCACATCCAAATACTGACGTCTAGATTCTTTAAAGTAGGTATGCATTTCAAATTTTTTTTTCCGATAAAAGTGTGTAAAAATTTTTCTTGTGAGCCAGACCATTCTAATCATGCCTATGATATGACCCCTTCAAAATTGTTCATGCCATAATATTTATACATGTAAATAGAAGAGTTCAAGTCTTGTCTTTTAAAAAGGCAGGAAATGAATATATGTAAATGCCACACATGTCTTCTAAATTATCTACCATAGTGTGTCAGTTATAGTGTCATAATCTCATGGGAGATGATGGGAGAAAAAGACCAAGTGGCCCTTTTACTCTCCTTTATTCTTCCTCTCTACATAGCTAAGGATATGCTCCAGCTGCCACTCTTAAGATATCACTGTTCACAGAGGCACTCACACACCTTCCTTGCCTTGGACTATAAATAAATCACCAAAGGCATAATGATGGCAAAACATAGGACTACAACTTTATTCAGATATTCTCAATATCTAACATTTAGCAGCAACAACAACTTTAACATCTCCCGGATCAGCTTTCACCAAGTTGGTAAAGGGATGGAAGGATACCTCTATGAGGAAAGGCTTAAACGGTTAGTGTTTTTCAGCTTGGAAAAGAGACGGCTCAGGGGAGATATGATAGAGATCTATAAATTAATGAATGGGGTGTAATTGGTAGACGTAGATTGGTTGTTTATACCATCAAAAAGGTGAAAGACCAGGGGACATGTGATGAAGCTACAGTGTAACCCATTTAAGAGTAATAAGAGAAAATATTTTTCACTCAATGTGTAATCAAACTCTGTTATTTGTTACCAGAGGATGTGGTGAAGGCTGTTAATGCAGCTCGGTTTAAAAAAGGTTTGGACGAGTACGTGGAAAAAAGGTCCAAAAATCATTATTAAAGAGGACTGAGGAAATCCACTGCTTGCCCTGGACAAGAATTGTGGAACCTGTATGCCCTTTTGAGAACTTGCCAGATACTTGTGACACTGCTTGGCCACTGTTGGAAAAAGGATACTGAGCTTGATGGACCTTGGTCTGACCTAATATGGCATTTCTTATGTATCTCTATCACATACCGCTTCCTACTGACTATACAGTATTTCACCCCTGTTGTACTTCTACTCTGCATTGGGAAGCTGGCTGCTCAGGGCCGATCTAGCCTTGGTGAGGTGCTGTTGATACACCACCTCACACAGCTCACATAGTTTGCCCTGATGCTAAGTTATGCAGTGAAGCTTGTGACAGTGTTACATGCTAACTTCCATATCCTTTTTCCATCCCTTTAGCTCTCTTGCCCTATCTTTGGCCAATCTTGGAAGTAAAACCAGGCCCTTCCAACCCTCACAACCCCTAACAACTACCTCAAAACCCATACACACTTGCCTCCCTTTCATCTCCACCTCTAAATCCCCATAACCTGGAAAAAAAGAAATTGAGAGAACAAGGACATCAAACTCACCCTGCAAACTCCTCTGCTAGCCCACCTACCAAAACCAGCCTGTTAGTTTTCCCTTTGCAGTGCTTTAGTCTATCCTCCTCCCCTCTCACCTAACTTGTCCACTCAATCTGCAACTTCCTCTATCTCCCCCACCTCAACTCTAGCTACCTCAACACTGGCCACAGCCACTTTGGAAGAGGCTCTGTCATGTTAGTGTTGTTAGATGAAGCTGAGAGCACGCCTTATACAGGATAGCTCTGCACTGTATTACTTACCATAAAGAAATCAGAGGGTAATTTAATAAAGCTTTGTAAAGTTTTTCACGTGCAGAAAAGGGCATTTATAAAATTGTGTGACTACTTACCCATGGAAAAAATAGGTGCACAGAAAGAATGTGCACAGTTCTGCACATAGGTGCTTCCAGGGGCAGAGTACACAGAGTGAAGGCGGGCTTGCAGTATAAATTCTTATTTTATAAAATGCATGTATATATGCATAGGATACATGCACACATTTACACATTCTACGACTCAGGGATACATTTATGTATTGGCATTTGTGAACTATTGGGGTTGGATCCTGTGGCCTATTTTATAAATGTCTTTATGAAACAGAAATGTATTTATTTATTAACAAGTTTTATATACCGCTTTCTCCTTAAGGCAAAGTGGTTTACATAGAACATTTTAAGTGGGGGGGTAATGAGTGCAGGTTAAAACAGAACAAAGTGTTAAAGGGGTTGTATATGATATTTCAGCATGCAGGATAACTATGTACATTTGGAATAACGTGAGCAGGAATGAACAGGTAGTAGTTTTGTTTATCAGAATCCGACTTCAGTGAGGATAGCCAATCATCCCTTCTTATGTGATGTTTCTATAGGGGTCTGCGAACAATGAGGGGGTTATTCTGAGACATGAATAGCGGGTATGGGTGTCCCAACGGGATGTCCATCTCCGTTATTCATGCCGGCGGCAACCCCCGATTAACTTCCCCACCAGTTGTGCGGGGACGTTAGTCGGGGTGCGGGGAAGAGGTGGCCCGGGAATAGAGAGTGGGCAGGTAGTGGGCGATCGCGATTCTAATGTTGGCCCTGTATGTCCAAGGCTGGCAAAATGGCTGGTGAAGTTTTTCCACCTCCAAGGTGCAATAACTTCCCTGGTCATGTTTTTTTAGTGGCACGGGGCGCAGAAGGGGCAGGGGGGGGGGGCAGGGTTTACTCCCCACAGCCCAACCCTGGCCTTAGGAGACCACATCAGGGGTTGGGCTGCAGGGAATAAACTTTAGATTTTGGCAGCCAGCATCACGGCATTTAAATGGAGCTGCGGTGCCATGGCAACATGACGCCATGGTGTCACGGCTCCATTTAAATGCCTGACTGAGCTATCTGAACAGTGGGATCAGAATCGCCATCCCCTTTGTACGTCCGGCTCACACTGGCCGTACAAAGGGGATGTGCGTGCAGGACAGAATTGGGCCCTAAGCTTTTTAAGTTCTTTCTGAAGTCTTTGATATTGTGTAGTACTCGAAAGCCTTCTGGAAGGGAGTTTCATAGTGTTGGTGCATTAAGTGAGTTTGCTCTGTTAGCTGTTGACTGCTTAGATTTGGGTAATCACAGGGTGTGATCATCATGTTCTTGGTATTTGTTCTTATTGGCCGGTTTTCAGGATCCCTTTTTATGAGGTCTTAGACTATCTCAGCTGAAATCTCGTGCAGGATTTTGAAAATATTAAAGAGTAGACTTGTACCTGATGCAAATCTTAATTGGGAGCAAGTGCAATTCATGTAATATGGTTGTAATGTGTTCATATTTCACTGTACCTGAAATGATATGTGCAACCGTATTATGGCCCATATGAAGAGGTTGGATTGTTTGAGCTGGTAAGCCTTGATATAGTGAGTTGCAATGCTCTATGTTTGGCATTATGGTAGCCTGAATCACAGTGTGGAAGTCAGTCTGGCTGAGTAGTGGATTCAGTTTCCTTGTGATCCTCATTTTGTGACATGCAGATTTTGTTATCCTGTTAACACGTGACTGTAGATTCAGGTTCTGATCCAGAGTGACTTCAAGGTACTTAATCTCCTTTTTGAAGATTATGCTTGTATTTTGTAGCTTTATCGTGTTTGGAGGGTTGAAGATTGTGTTGCGTGTAATTATGAGTTCTCTGTTTTTTTGTAATTTATACTGGGGTTGTGGTCACTGAGCCATGTAATCATATCCATGAGGCAGTTAGTTATTGTTGAGTAGTCAGGTCTCTCAGTGTTAATGGAGGTGTACATCATAATGTCATCGGCTTACAGCTTATAGAGAATGTCATGTTTTTGGATGATATCACAGATAGGCTGGATGTAGAGGTTGAATAGGAGTGATGAGATAGCTGAACATAGTGGAATACCCTGATGTGCGCTGAATGCTGTGGATGTGTTCCCTCCACATTTCACATATTGTTGTCTGCTCTCAAGATATGAATGGAACCATTTGAGTGTTCTGTTGTGAAGTCTGATTTCTCTTACATCAAGCCTTTAGATAGGTTTATTTAAATTTTCTTTCTATTTTGCTCCTTCTCATTCCAACAGCTCATCAGCATGGGAGAAATGGAAGAGACTAATCACACTGAGGTGACCGAATTCATCATTCTGGGATTCTTTGTGTTTCCTGAGATGCAGCTTCTCCTTTTCCTAGTGTTTTTGATGATTTATCTGCTGTGCATAATGGGGAACCTTCTTATTATTTCTGCAGTGTGCTCTGATTCCCGTCTCCAAAGCCCCATGTTCTTCTTCCTCAGCAATTTGTCCTTCCTAGAAATCTGTTATGTTTCTGTCACAGTTCCTAAATTGTTATTGATACTCATAACACAGTATAAGACCATCTCTTTTACACAGTGTATGGCCCAGATGTACCTCTTCCTGTGCTGCACAACTACTGAGTTCTACCTTCTGACAGCCATGGCCTATGATCGCTATGTTGCCATCTGCAATCCCTTGTGTTACACACTCATCATGAACAGGAAAGTCTGCAAAGTTCTGGCCATCATTTCTTGGATAATTGGATTTCTAGATCCAGTTCCTCAGGTTGCTTTAATATCACAGTCATATTTCTGTAGGTCCAATGAAATTAATCATTTCTTCTGTGACTTCACAGCACTGATGACCCTGTCATGTTCAGGGAACTATGTCATTGAAACTATAAATTATATTGAAGGCTCAATTTTAGGTTTTATTCCATTCATATTAATAATTACATCATATGTATACATTATTTCAGCCATTCTAAAAATCCACTCTGCTAAGGGTAGACAAAAGGCCTTTTCTACCTGTTCCTCTCATCTCACAGTCGTCATTTTATTTTATGGAATGTCCCTAGGTGTGTACTTGAGACCAAAGTCTGCTTATTCCATGGACCTTAACAAACAGCTGTCTGTAGTGTATATAACAGCAATTCCACTGCTCAACCCCTTGATTTATAGCCTGAGAAATAAGGAGCTGAAAGGAACTTTATCGAAAGCAACCTGGACAGTGAAGAACTATTTTTCTTCCACAACTAATAGGATGCTGCACACGGTATTAATCTGATGAACTCTTTCCAGTAAACATTTTTTGATATAGATTTACATTGTAAAGTAGCAGCAGACACTAATGCTGTTTGGATAATATATATGTGGATAATTATAAAGGAATGTCTCTACTTGTGAAAGGTTATATCTGGTAGAAAGCAGGGAAGTAACTGCCAAATTAATTGATGAAACTGTTTTGGGATCTATTACTGTAATATGTGATCATTGTTTCAGGATATGTAATGAGTTTATCTTGTGCAATCATGAAAACAAATATAATTTGATCAGAAATAAAAGGATAATTTTCAAGATGGACATTTACAGTTGTGGTCAACATTATTAGCATCTTTACAGTTCAATCCCTTATTATTCAATATCTCCTACAAAACAAAGTGGCCAGTAAAATGGCTTTGGCCTATATATGAACACCTAACAGAATCAAATAAAAAAAGATTAATTTAAAAAGGAAATAGTAGGAAAAAGAATAAAAATTGGGATATTACAAGGACATGATTATCAGCACCCTTATAAACAATTCAAAACAGTTTCAAAAGAAGGGCCAGAATACCATTGCAGTTAAATTAGAAGCACCATTAATTGTCAATACTCATAGAACTTGAATCAACCAGTGAATGATGGTGATCATATTTAAAATAGCCACATTCATTCTCTGTTCCATTCTAACCATGGTGAAGACAAGGGAGCTGCCTGAGACTATCAGAAATTGAAATATAGAAACAGAAAAAAATGACGACAGAAAAAGACCACATGGCCTATCTAGTCTGTCCATCTATATCAACAACTACAGCAGTCTCCTTTTTTTCTTTAGAGATCCTCTGTGTTTGTCACATGCTTTTTTGAAATCAGATACCGTCCTCAACTCTACCACCTCCATTGAGAGACTATTCCACGGATCCACCACTCTTTCCGTAAAAAAATATTTCCGCATATCACTCCTGAATCTATCCCCTTTCACCCTCATCCCATGTCCCCTCGTAGAAGAACTTGCTTTCAATCGAAAGAGGCTCTCCTCCTGTGCATTTATGCCACAGAGGTATTTAAACGTCTCAATCATATCACCTCTATCCCGTCTTTCCTTTAAGTTGTACATATTAAGATCCTTAAGTCTATTCTCATATGCTTTATAATGAAGACCACTAACCATTTTGGTAGCCACCCTCTGTACTGACTCCATCCTGTTTATATCTTTTTGAAGGTGCGGTCTCCAGAATTGCACACAATACTCCAAATGAGGTCGCACCAAAGACTTATACAGAGGAACTCTCACCTCCGTTTTTCTGCTAGCCATTCCTCTCTGTATGCACCCAAGCATCCTTCTAGCTTTTGCTGTCACCTTTTCTACCTGTTTAGCTACTTTAAGATAATCTGACACGACCACGCCTAGATCCCGCTCTTCTTTAGGGTACAAAAGTACTTCACCTCCTATACTATATTGCTCTCTTGGATTGCTGCAGCCCAAATGCATGACCTTACCTTTTTTAACATTAAAGCCCAGCTGCCAAATTCTAGACCATTCTTCAAATTGAGCTAGATCCCTCCTCATGTTATCTACACCTTCCTGGATGTCTACTATATTACATATTTTGGTATCATCCGCAAAGAGGCAAACGTTACCCGACAGCCCTTCCGCTATATCACTAACAAAGCTATTAAACAGAATCGGACCAAGGACAGATCCTTGGGGCACACCACTGGTAACTTCCATCTCTTCAGAGTGAGCACCATTTACCTGTACTCTTTGTCGTCTCCCACTCAACCAATTTCTAACCTAAGCTGTAACTTTAGAGTCCATCTCTAAGGTGCTCAGTTTGTTTATAAATCATCTGTGAGGAATGTTGTCAAAGGCTTTACTGAAATCTAAATGCACCACATCAAGGGATCTCCCTCAGTCCAACTCCCTGGTCATCCAGTCAAAGAAGTCATTCAGATTTGTTTGACAAGACCTGCCTCTGGTGAATCCATGCTGTCTCAGATCCTGTAATTTGCTGGACTCCAGAAAACTTACTATTTTCTCTTTCAGCAGCATTTCCAATAATTTACTCACCACCAAAGTTAAACTAACCAGCCTGTAGTTTTCAACCACATCCTTACTTCCGCTTTTGTGTAAAGGCACCACATAAGCCTCTCTCCAGTCCTTTGGCACCACTCCCAACTCCAATGAGGCATTAAAAAGGTCATTCAGTGGAGCTGCTAGAAAGTCCCCAAGTTCCCTCAGTATTGTAGGGTGTATTCCATCCGGTTCCATCGCTTTGTCTACTTTAAGTTCAGCTAGTTTTTCATGAACACAGTCTTCTGAAAATCCTTCAACATGTCCCTCGCTTCTATTCCTGTTTGTGGGTGTTTTCTGAGGTCCTGCTCTTGGTTCTTCAACTGTGAACACAGAACAGAAATATTTGTTAAGCTATTCCGCTTTATCCTCATCAGCTTCTACATATTCATCCCCTTCACCCTTGAGTCTGACAATACGACTTTTGCACTTCCTCTTCTCACTAACATATCTGAAAAATGTCTTATCCCCCCATTTTATTGCATTGGCTATTTCTTCCTGTTTTTGAATCTTTGCCTTCCTGACTATTTTGCTAGCTTTTCTAAATTTTTCCAATATAGATGCCTGTCTTCCTCTCACTGTGATCTCTTGTACTTCATGAAGGCCTCCCTCTTTTTCTACACCTTTTCAGCTACTTCTTTCGAAAGCCATAGTGGTCTTCTTTTCCTTTTACCTTTATTTACCATTTTAACAAAAATATTGGTTGCCCTTAAAATATCCCCTTTCAGTTTTGCCCACTGTTTTTCTACATCCCCCAGCTGTTCCCATCCTGCTAACGACTCCCTGAGGTATTGGCCCATCTTGGCAAAGTTAGTTTTCCTAAAGTCTAAGACTCTCACTTTTGAATGGATTCTAAGAGCCCTAGTCCTAATACTGAACCACACCATGTGGTGATCACTGGATGCAAAATGATCTCCTACTATAACATCAGAAACACTTTCACCATTGGTAAGCACGAAGTCCAGTATGGCCCCTTCACATTTGGGTTCTGTTACCAATTGCCTGAATAGTTCTCCCTGTAGAGAATCCAGGATCTCCTTACTTCTAGATGATACTGCAGCAGGAATGTGCCAATCAACATCTGGCTTATTGAAATCCCCTATTAGTATCACTTCACCTTTCCTAGCAATACTGCATATGTCTTCAATTAACTCTCTGCCCACCTCTTCCTCTTGTGAAGGAGGTCTGTATATCACGCCAATGCAAATAGATTTATTTTTCCCTCTTTCTAGTTTAACCCACAGTGCCTCCTCTCTCTCCCTATTAAGCTCTGTAATTCCAAGGCTTTAATATTATGTTTTACATATAGTGCCACTCCTCCTCCCGTTCTTCCCACCCTGTCCTTTCTGAATAAAGTATAGCCTGGTATAGCTACATCCCAGTCGTGTTTTTCTGTGAACCATGTTTCTGTAACTGCCACTAAATCCAAGTCAGCGACTCCCACCAAAGCTTCAACATCAGGGATCTTATACACACTGCTTTCTATATGTTACCCTTTTTACCCATTTCCATAAAGGTATTTAATGTTTCACTTACCTGGGGGCTTTCATTTACCTGGGGGCTTTTACTTACCTGGGGGCTGTCTTCACCCATCCCCAATGAATGTAGTTAAAAACCCTCTTCAGTAGATTAGCCAGTCTACTACTGAAGATCTGTCAACCTTTCTTGGACATATGGATGCCATTATCATCAAACTTCAATGGAGTACAAGACCATCTCCAAAGAATTTGGGATTCCTGTATCTACAGTTCACAATGTTATTAAGAGGTTTTCTGCTCATAGAACTATCAAGAATCTCCCAAGACGTGGTAGGAAGAGGAAAATTAATCTAAGAAGCCTTCAAAGGTTAGTGTGAGCTGTTGGAAATACAGCATGTACAACATCCAAAGAGCTTAAGGCTGTCCTGGAGCAATTTGTAGTGGTGGTTTCAACCGGCAACATATGCCATGCACTAAACAAAGAAGGACTTCTTTGGCGAATGCCAAGAAGGACCTCACTGCTCAAAGGCAGACATAAAAAGGCACACCTGATCTTTGCCTATACCCACCTTGAGAAACCACAATCCTTCTAGGAAAATGTTCTGTGGAGAGATGAAATTAAACTTCAGCTCTTTGGCAATGCAAGCCAGCAATACATTTACAGGTGAAGAAATGAAGCTTGTAAGGAAAAAACCACAACCTTCCTACAGTTAAAAATAGCAGAGGTTCCATCATGTTGTGGGGCTGTTTTGCTACCTCAGGAACTGGAGACCTGGGAACCGAGACACCAAGGTTCAATTCCCACTCTTTGTGGTCTTGGGCAAATCACTTAACCCAACATTGACTCAGAAGAATCCAAGTTATTAATGTCCCTGTTTAATGTACATTGCCAAGTTTAAGTTTCAATGTAAACCAATTTGACTAAATGATAAAGCAGTATAAAAAACCCATAAAATAAATAAATAAACATATTAAAGGAATTATAAAGTCAGAGGACTGCCATGGTATTTTTGAGTGATATGTGCTGCCTAGTGTCAGAACGACAGGTCTGGGTTGAAGGTTATGTATTCTCCAATGGGATAATTATCCAAAACATACATCCAATAGTACAAAAGAATAGTTAAAAAGGAAAAAGATTGGACTGTTTTAAATCTGCCAGCAGTGAGTCCTGATCTCAATCCAATCAAAAAACATTTAAAAGAGCTGCAATCTGCTATTGTTAAAAGGAATCCTGGAAACATTCATAAGCTGGAACAAATCACAATTGAAGAGTGGGAGAATCTATCAGCAGATAGATGATGGCTACAAGAAATGTTTGGAGACTGTCATCACTGCCAAGGGTTGTGCAACCAAATATTAGTGAAAGGTGCCATTAATCCTGTCCAGGTCATATTTGTTTTTTTTTCCTCAAAAATTGCTACATCTAAGTTGCACAGGCATCTTTTTTTTGTTGTATACCGTTGAATATTGTGATAAGGAAGCTTATCATAGCTCAGGTAGGAGCTATAGAAAAGATGATGTGACTCTGAACAAGCAACCTGTCAGTTTTGGTAGAAGTAAGAAAACAGAGTTTTCACATAAAAGACTACCAGTCCCAGAATGCACCAGGTTTCCAGCAGCCATGAGAGGGGCTGAAGTGAGAAATGTGTGTGCAATCAAGAGAGCTATGAGGTAATCCCTAAGCACTCATCTCAAAGGGCAGGACCTGATTCAACACAGCTGCGCTGTGTTAGGGAGGAGCACACATTAGGACAGAATAAGAATAGAGCTTATTCTTCAGATAACAGTTACTACAAGCTCCAGCCAAGCTTCAGGAAAAGTGTCAGCAACAGCTACAGAAAGAGCTTCAGGGAGAGCTTCAGCAACGGCTACAAGCTCCAGCCCAGCTACAGGTTTAAGCATCACCTGGAGAAACAGAAGCCAAGCCAAGCGGATAGAGAGAGAAGGAAACTCTCTGGAAGGAAGAGAAGGAAGGCCATTGGAAGGTCTGGGAGAATCCAAGGCAGTACCCATACTGGGAGGTATTCCAAGTGCCAGCAGAGTCCATTGGACTGGAGTCAGCCAGAGGAATGGAAGGGCAGAGATAGGAATCACCAGTAGTTACCTAGAAGAGAGAAGACTGCACATGGAAAGGACTTTCAGACCTATGCCAAAAGGTATGTGAGGGAAGATCCAGTGTCCAGGGATCAAGATTGGAAGGCTGGACATCAGAATTGGATTACATACTGGCCAGGCTATACAGAGAGGAATTATGATAGCAGGAGAGGCTCAGGTATGAATACTGATTCAGACCCTATCTATAATAGTGAATGGCAGCAAGGGAATAAGCATTCTCATGATAGTGCCTTATGGAAAGACTCATCTGTGCCAATGTATGATAGTGACCCTATGCTGATTGATGAAGGGGGAGATACAGCAGATGAAACTATTCATTACATGGACTGTTCTCTATCTAAATGCTATTGCTAGCTTTCTGTGAGCAAACACCTCAGCCATCACAAAGAAACCTAACTTTGTTCTTTATTTCCACTGCAAACAGCTCTTAAAGCAGGATTTGGGTTCACACAGTAGCAGCCAGCCAGCTAAAGGCTTTCAGCTGGTCAATTGATAGTAATTAAAGCTGCACCTGATTGTGTGTGTGAGCAAGGGAGAATCACTGCTGGGATCTGCGTGGAAAATAAGCAGAAGTTAACCTAACAAGCAAAGATTATTCATTTCTTTGTGCCTTTTTATTTGGTAATTATTTGCTAAGAAAACATTAGCTAATTGCCTGACAAGCTGAAGGTTGTTTTCTGATTTGCTTTGAGACTTTATGTTATCCATTTAAACACTGCAAGCAAGTAACCTCATTTATATTGCTACCAAGCATATTTGTGCTGGGTGAATTAAACCCCATCAATAAAAGAAGTATTTTATTGGCCTTACCACTGGTATCACAACTCAATTATTGTCTTCAGCTGTGTTTGGGAGTGAATGAACTACATTACCCACAATACCTTGCAAGAATCATATGAATATATGCATCGTCAAGATTGTGTAAGTTCTCACCCTAGGCAGCCGTCTGACAAATGGCGTAGTTTTTCGGATTGCTTTTGCACTAAGAGGATTTATTTGCTGTGGATTACAAATAAAATTCAAGTTTGAAGCTGAAAGAAGATTTTGTTTCCCTCATCTACACTTTGGAGGAGAAGTGGTTGTTCCAGGAAGCTGTCCCAGATGAAAATACCCTGTGCAAAGCTGGATTCATCACTGAGACAAGGTAAAATGTACCTGAGCAGGTCTAGTGGTGGATGTGTGTAAGCACAGGGGGTAATTGAAAAAAAAAAAAGTTGAAAAAAACACACCTGGTTGGAAGGTGCTGCTCTTTGGGTTTTTTTTTTCTTTATCTCTTGCAGGGGTCAAGATGGATCCGAGGGAGATGGCTCAGTGGATGGCAGCCCAATTTAGCAAGCAGCAGGAGCTATCACAGCAGGCCCAGGACACTGCTATGCAGGCCTTAATGGAACAGAAGAAACCAGTGCTTGATCTGGTGCAAGCTCTAGTTCAGCTGCAGAGCCAAAGTGGAACAGATGCAAGACCAGCAGTTAGTATTGGTACACCACATGTGGACAGTGTGGGACTCAATCAAGGGATTGGGGCATTTAATTTTGGGAAATTAACTCCAGAAGATAATGTTGATGATTTTCTAGAGTCTTTTGAAAGAGTGGCACAGGCTTTAGCATGGCCAGAGACCCAGTGGGCAGTAAGGCTGGCAGCCTCATTAACTGGTGAGGCACTAGCAGCTTACAGAGCAATGCCATCAGCCCAGGCTTTGAATTATAAGGATGTAAAGGCAGCTATTAGAGATCGCCTAGGGTTGTCTATTTCAGAGTATAGGCGAATGTTTAGAGCTGTTACATTGAAAGTGGGTGAGACACCCAGGGCTCTGAGTCAGAGAATTAGAAGTCTAGCTGTAAAATGGTTGGAGCCTGAGCAAAAGACAGTAGAAATGTTATTAGATATTATAATGCTGGAACAATTTATGCTTGGGGTACCTAAAGATTTGAATGTTTTTCTTATACAGCAAAATTGCCAAAATCTTGGAGAGGCAACCATGCTAGCAGAGAGATTCTTGGAAGCCACGCAGGCTTGCCATAGAATGGGTGGCCCTCTAAAGATGGATGCTGAGGCTAGATGTGCTGTATCAGAAAAGGGAATAATTAAGAATGTTTCTAAAAATGAAGGTACTGTATCAAACCAGATGACACAGTGGAATAGAAAGAAATGTTTCAAGTGTGGAAAATTGGGACATTTAGAGAAGAAATGCCAGACACACACTAGTTTAATGGGTCTGGATTTAAAACAGCCCAAGGAAGGATTTCTTTTGATGGTTGATGTGCAGGGAATTACCACAAATGCATTATTAGACTCTGGGGCAGACCAGAGTATGATGTCAAAAAGGCTTTGGAAGAGGATAGAGGCCCAAGAAAGATTTGTGCCTAGAACCCCTGAAAGCCAAGTTCACATCAGATGCATTCATGGTGCTGCAACATCATATCCCACCTATAGGCTAAAGGTTAAGTGCCTGGGGGAACAAGAGGAAGTCCTATTAGCAGTGGTGCCTAGGCTACCCTTTGATTTGGTTCTAGGGAAGGACTGGCCAAGATTTAAGCAGGAACTAGTGAAAGGGCTAGGAAAGAAGGAGGGAGAAGGTTTAATAATGGAAATAGCTCCCGGGCCTTTCTTTGGAAGTCCTCAGTCCCTAGCTAAAAAGATGGTTAAGCTTCCAGAAGGCCAAACCATAGGTAATAAGAGGGGCCTTGTCTCCACCCGCTCACAGGCTAAGGTAGAGAGCCAGCGGAAGGAGGAGGGGGAACAGGCAGAGTTATTAGGAGACTTACCCTCTCATGATGATTTAATAACCCCATCATCTGGTAAAGTAAGAAAGTTGAAAGCACAAAAGAGGCGTGAGAGACTTTGCAGAGCACAGGGTAGGGCTGAGATGTTAGCTGGTCAAAGTTTACCCTGGGTGCCAGCTGAGTTGGTGGCAAAGTTTCCTAACTTTCCACAAGAGCAGCGAGCTGATCAAGCTCTCACCCGAGCTTTTAAGTATGCTCAGGAGGTCAGGGAGGAATTGCCCAGATTCAGACTAGATAATGACATATTATATAGAGAGAGTCAGGACCCCAGAAATGGTGCCATACGTAAACAATTGGTGGTACCCACAACTTTCAAAGGGCTAGTACTTAGACTAGCACATGATCATCCAGTGGGAGGTCATAAAGGTATGCAAGGAACGCTGGATCAAATTCTAGTGCGTTTTTACTGGCCAGGTATCTTCAAAGAAACTGCCCAGTTTTGTGCTGCATGTCCAGCGTGTCAGCGAGTTACAGCGGCTCACCCACCGGTGGTGCCATTGATCCCCATGCCAATTATCACAGACCCAATTGGTCATATTGCCATGGATATTGTAGGCCCATTAGTCAAAACGCCCCGAGGTTTCCAATACATCCTAGTTATGGTAGATCAGGCAACAAGGTTTCCCTGGGCCATACCATTGAGGAATGTTTCTGCAAAAACAATAGCTTTAGAGCTAGTAAAATTGTTTTGTGAAGTGGGATTCCCAAGAGAGGTGTTGACTGACCGAGGGTCCAATTTTGTATCCAAATATTTGGCCCAGGTCTGGGATGCCTTTGGCATTCGTCACGTGAAAACCTCAGCCTACCATCCACAATCAAATGGTTTGGTGGAGAGATTCAACCAAACTCTCAGACAAATGTTGAGAAGGGGGTTAGCAGGAGAGGTAAAAGAATGGGATATGTTATTATCCTTTGCCTTATATGCCTGCAGGGAAAGAATTCAAGTGTCCCTAGGTGTAACTCCATATGAGTTGATGTATGGTAGGGTTCCCCGGGGTTTGTTGGATATTTTGAGGGAACAATGGATTGATCCTGAACCAGGAAGTCAGGAGGTGCCACTGTTTCTACGTGACTTGAGAGCACATTTGAAAAGGACGTCGCAGGTTGCTGAGAGGAACCTGCAGGACAGTCAAGTTCGCCAGAAAGGGTGGTATGATAGAAAGGCCAAAAGCCGCCAATTAAGCATTGGTGAAAAGGTTTTGGTTCAAGTAGCAGGAACTGCTCCAAAATTTGAGGTACAGTGGAAAGGGCCATGGGAGGTTGTTAAACAAGTGAGCCCAGTGTCTTATATGGTAGAAAATGCAAGAGGGCGTAGGCAGACCTACCATATTAATGTACTTAAGTCTTGGAAGGAGAAGCCTGTAAATAATGACCTTGAACCCAGTCAGGAAGTAAGTGAGCTTCAAGAAGATAACACTCTCGTAGATATTACGGACTGTAGAGAAGAGGTTTCACCAGTAAAACCAGTCCATAATAACTTAAGCAGGGGGGTATGTGATAAGGAAGCTTATCATAGCTCAGGTAGGAGCTATAGAAAAGATGATGTGACTCTGAACAAGCAACCTGTCAGTTTTGGTAGAAGTAAGAAAACAGAGTTTTCACATAAAAGACTACCAGTCCCAGAATGCACCAGGTTTCCAGCAGCCATGAGAGGGGCTGAAGTGAAAAAATGTGTGTGCAATCAAGAGAGCTATGAGGTAATCCCTAAGCACTCATCTCAAAGGGCAGGACCTGATTCAACACAGCTGCGCTGTGTTAGGGAGGAGCACACATTAGGACAGAATAAGAATAGAGCTTATTCTTCAGATAACAGTTACTACAAGCTCCAGCCAAGCTTCAGGAAAAGTGTCAGCAACAGCTACAGAAAGAGCTTCAGGGAGAGCTTCAGCAACGGCTACAAGCTCCAGCCCAGCTACAGGTTTAAGCATCACCTGGAGAAACAGAAGCCAAGCCAAGCGGATAGAGAGAGAAGGAAACTCTCTGGAAGGAAGAGAAGGAAGGCCATTGGAAGGTCTGGGAGAATCCAAGGCAGTACCCATACTGGGAGGTATTCCAAGTGCCAGCAGAGTCCATTGGACTGGAGTCAGCCAGAGGAATGGAAGGGCAGAGATAGGAATCACCAGTGGTTACCTAGAAGAGAGAAGACTGCACGTGGAAAGGACTTTCAGACCTATGCCAAAAGGTATGTGAGGGAAGATCCAGTGTCCAGGGATCAAGATTGGAAGGCTGGACATCAGAATTGGATTACATACTGGCCAGGCTATACAGAGAGGAATTATGATAGCAGGAGAGGCTCAGGTATGAATACTGATTCAGACCCTATCTATAATAGTGAATGGCAGCAAGGGAATAAGCATTCTCATGATAGTGCCTTATGGAAAGACTCGTCTGTGCCAATGTATGATAGTGACCCTATGCTGATTGATGAAGGGGGAGATACAGCAGATGAAACTATTCATTACATGGACTGTTCTCTATCTAAATGCTATTGCTAGCTTTCTGTGAGCAAACACCTCAGCCATCACAAAGAAACCTAACTTTGTTCTTTATTTCCACTGCAAACAGCTCTTAAAGCAGGATTTGGGTTCACACAGTAGCAGCCAGCCAGCTAAAGGCTTTCAGCTGGTCAATTGATAGTAATTAAAGCTGCACCTGATTGTGTGTGTGAGCAAGGGAGAATCACTGCTGGGATCTGCGTGGAAAATAAGCAGAAGTTAACCTAACAAGCAAAGTTTATTCATTTCTTTGTGCCTTTTTATTTGGTAATTATTTGCTAAGAAAACATTAGCTAATTGCCTGACAAGCTGAAGGTTGTTTTCTGATTTGCTTTGAGACTTTATGTTATCCATTTAAACACTGCAAGCAAGTAACCTCATTTATATTGCTACCAAGCATATTTGTGCTGGGTGAATTAAACCCCATCAATAAAAGAAGTATTTTATTGGCCTTACCACTGGTATCACAACTCAATTATTGTCTTCAGCTGTGTTTGGGAGTGAATGAACTACATTACCCACAATACCTTGCAAGAATCATATGAATATATGCATCATCAAGATTGTGTAAGTTCTCACCCTAGGCAGCCGTCTGACAATATACTATTAAAATACTATGATGCCATACAGTTGGAAAATGTCATATTATTTTGCAAGATATTATACGACATACTTAAAATGCAAGAGTGTCAATAATGTTGATCACAACTGTATAGTGCTGTTACTAATCATTCCAAAACTTCAAGGTTGATTATTCTACCCCTGCTGCCTCCTGCGGCTGGCCTGTCCCCACAAAAATACCCAGGAGTCCAACGGAGAACAAAAAGCACCCACATGGGAGCAGAAACCACAAAACAAGCAGATGTAAATGTAGTAGGCAAAGGCACTTTATTGATAGACCAAACCCCAGTGCGTTTCGGCCACACCAGCCTTCTTCAGGTTGTAGAAACCCTCAAAAGGAAGAATAAAAATGTAAAACTTTAAAGAATCCATTTATAATGAAATAAATAAATGAATAAATAAGACAATCAATAAATAGGAACACAAGATTAAAATATAATAAATATGCAAAATGATATAAACTAAAAGCACATATATTAGTAATAAATAATAATAACTGATACAAGTAATATCATAACATTAAAAAAGAATAATAAAACACTGGAATGCAAGGGCAAAAATGTTAAAACATAAGGCAAAAGAAGGTGAACCAAACAATACAAAGGAATTAAAATCATATGCATCTATGTACATGCAAATGTAGATGAGGAGGACCACTGGTGTACACAAATGAAAAAGAACCACTGAAAGAGAGTCATGTCATACAATTCTATTGCATACAAGGCATAGAGAGAGAGAGAGAGAGAAGACTAACAACAACACAGTGTAAGGTGAAACTGCAAATACCTGGTTCAAGTAAGAGCTCTGTGTAAGGCACCACTATCAAAAGAACGCCACACTTCAATATAAAAGCCTACCAAGGCAGAATGGATAAATTGGGTTAAACTAATACATCTTATTGTTGGTATGTAGTAGTTTAATCCACATAGGTGTACAGGCACTATCTACAGATCTGTGCATGGAAAAGGAAAAGGAGTTGAGGTGGGGAGGAGGGTGAGAGGGGTGAGGAGATGGGGGAAAGGGGAAGGGGGAAGAAGGAAGGAGGAACATTGTGCAATAAATACAATGACTAGCAAGATGAGCTGCTACCCCTACTGCTGTCCCAGTTAGAAGGTGTTCAATAGGGTGCTGGAACAAAGTAAACCCCACCAGATACATCACAAACCCCTTGGTAAATAAAAGTGGGACAAAAGATATAAATCACCACTTTTGGTGCACAACACTGTGCCTTCTGCATGCCTCCTTAAGCAGTTAAGCCCCAGCAGGAGAAGGCCTATGGTGGATAACCCTACCTGGCAGTGCGTATACCAGAAATACAATTTTACTGAAAAACTCTGGAACTACGTACTTAGCTCCGATAATCCACTGTCATCTATCAACTGGCAGAAGATGCCAATATTATAAGGAGAACGTAAAAATGCAAATCTGGAGTGTAGAAAGCAATCAGCCTGCAGTATTCACGTATTAGCAGCAGTGAGTGATGGCATTCAGAGCCACTTCCTTTAAGCTGACCAACTTGCGCCAAAATGGTTTGAAAGGTCAAGCTGTCATCACCCCTGTACTAGACTTGAAGGTGTACAAATTTCTCTGGCCAATGTGGGTAATGTACTATCAAACCTGACCAAATAAAAAAAAAAATACACATACAATAGAATGATAAATGAATGAATAAATGATTAAATACATAGCCATAAAAAAACAGTAAAACCAATAGCAACTGAAAGAACCCATGAACATAAGGATGGATAGGGTCGCAAAGACAAACAAATCAACATTGCCAAGATCAGGGGCCAACCATAATGGACAAAAGAGGAGGGGAGGGGAGGGGGAGAGGGAAGGGGAGAGAAGGGGGAAGGGGGAGAATGGAAGGGGAGGAAAGAGAGAAGGGGAGAGGGGGAGGGGGAAAGGGAGGAGGAGGAGGGGGAAGGGGGAGATGGGAGAGTGGAGGAAGGAAGGGACAGGAGGAAATGGGAGGAGGGAAGGAGGGGGGTGAAGGGAGGGAAAGAGCAGGAGGAGCCAAAAGGAAAGGAGGGGCAGCGGCTGGAGGTCCTTCGGAAATGAACCAAACCTAACTGGGAAGATGATAAAAAAAGAATAAATAAATAAATAAATAATGATAAAAATGGGAAGTAGGATAAAAAATGAATGCATAAATAAATAATATTACTGGTCAGAACCATAAAATCATAAAGTCCAATCATGGGTATAAAAAAATAATAATGCACAAACAATATCATAAGCATTGGGATGGCTGGAGTCATGGCATTAATACATCAATTGGACCATGGATGTATTCCTAGATCTTACAGACAAAAAAACCCCAAAAACACCAGAAGAACATAGGAAAAGGCTAGATGAGGAATTAAAAGAAAAACTATAAATTAAAAAAGGGGACAGGTACAATTGTTTAATTTTATAAGCTTTATTATTATTATTATTATTATTTATTTATTTATTTAACATTTCTTCTATACCGCGCTATTACAATCAGCGCGGTGTACATCGAACAAAACATACTACAATGCATACAAGCAACATTGAGTTTTACATAGAACAGGGAAAAAACATAGGATAACCGGGGTAACTATTTACAGGGAAACTATTTACAGGTTAAATTAGTATTGTCACCAATATTCTAAGCCAATTTTATTACTGGGCCCAACATTTGAAAGGCATTTACATGATTTAGAGCCATGTAAATGCTTCTAACCAGGATATTCAATATCCCCAATCTTCTCCCTGACACGCCGCAATGCTAACCGCTTAGCATTGGGGAATGTCGTAGATGTTCCCTCTAGGAGCGGAGGAGGCAACAGTCGATAACTGGACAGTGTTGATATTGAATGCTGCCTGGTTAGCGACTTGCACTTAAAAGCTAGGCAAGGCAAAAACTTGTCTATCTTTTAGCACAGCAATATTGCTCTGCCTGGTTATCTACTGTGTCTGGGAGGCTGTGTGGCAAACCTGGAAATTCAGTGTCGGACCCTTATATGACCTGACATTGAATATGTAGGATTAAGGGTCAGCATACATAGCCGGCATAACTCAATATCATGCCCATTATTTTTATTCATTTATACAAGCCAACTATCTGGCTCTCTTTTTCCCTAAAGTCCTTTCAATGTTCAAGTCAATAAAATACATTTAAAGCTATCCTGATAACAATCATGTTGTGAAGTTCTCTCTAATTTAAATGCTGTACCAAGCTTCAATTGCACCTTATGAAACCTACAAACCTGGTGCCTTCCCCCTCCCCTGTTATCTCATATCAGAATTTATCAGTTATTAACTAGATTGTAAACTCACATGAGCAGGGATTTGACTAGACTGTAAGCTCATATGAGCAGGGATTGTCTCTTATATGCCTCTGTATAGTATTGTGTATGCCCTGTAGCGCTTTACAAATAATAGATAGTAGTAGTAGCACGTGTTTAGCACGCTTTGTCAAATAGTACTTCCAACTTCACTGTTGGCTAATACAGTCATGTACAAACACTGCTGGCTTTGTCAGATTTACATTTAGAATCATTATGTGATTTATTTATTTATACCTTTATGGAAATGGGTAAAAGGAGCAACATATGGAAAGCAGTGTGTATAAATGCCCATAGCATGGGAAACAAAATCCCAGATGCTGAGGCTTTATTGGAAGTGGCTGACTTGGATTTAGTGGCAGTAACAGAAATATGGTTCGCGGACAACCATGACTGGGATGTAACTATACCAGCCTATACTTTATTCAGAAAGGACAGGGTAGGAAGAAGGGAGGAGGAATAGAACTATATGTAAAAATGAATATTAAAGCTACGGAACTACAGGACTTAAAAGGGAGAGAGGAGGAACTGTGCGTTAAACTAGAAAGAGGGAAAGAGAAATCTATAACCGAGGCAGGCGGACCTGGTGCTTCGGGTCCATTTCCTCCCTCCCCCATTATCCCCAACCTCCAACCCACAAAAGACACCACACCAACAGTTTGTGGAACATAACTGGTCGCAGCTTTATTAACCTTTTAACAATTTCACAATTATGCCAACATGCTACACCTTCTCCAGCGATTAGCGGCATCCGGCCCGCACCAGCCATACCTTAGCAAAGTGCCTTGCCACCGCTAACGCCATAACTTGCCACCCCGGCAAGTTACCTAACCCTTACCCCCGACTTCGCCATGCTAATAGCAAAAGTCGTCCAGGGTTTGACCGGGTCAGGGGCACCCCGCCCCCGCCCAAGTGTAGCCTGAGGCTCCGGACCCCGGAAACCTCCAGGATCCCGCCGCCCCCCCCCAAGCTGCAACACCCCATAAACCAAACCCCCCCAAACAGGCATGGGAGGGTGGGCGGGAAGCCGGCACCCCGGGCAGCCTCCGCTGAGAATGATCACGCGGAGGCTGCCCGCCAAGCCCAACTCCCCACCACGCTGAATGCCTCAATCAGATTGGCTCCCGCGTGGCCGCAACCGCTGGGAGCCAATGAACGCAAGCCAACTTGGCCGCGCGCAGGATCCTCGCACTGGCCGCGTGCCCGGTTAGGGTCGGCCGCCGGGACCCTGCCCGCGGCCTCGTCAATAACCGAGGCAGGCGGACCTGGTGCTTCGGGTCCATTTCCTCCCTCCCCCATTATCCCCAACCTCCAACCCACAAAAGACACCACACCAACAGTTTGTGGAACATAACTGGTCGCAGCTTTATTAACCTTTTAACAATTTCACAATTATGCCAACATGCTACACCTTCTCCAGCGATTAGCGGCATCCGGCCCGCACCAGCCATACCTTAGCAAAGTGCCTTGCCACCGCTAACGCCATAACTTGCCACCCCGGCAAGTTACCTAACCCTTCCCCCCGACTTCGCCATGCTAATAGCAAAAGTCGTCCAGGGTTTGACCGGGTCAGGGGCACCCCGCCCCCGCCCAAGTGTAGCCTGAGGCTCCGGACCCCGGAAACCTCCGGGATCCCGCCACCGGCACAGGTGACAACCTTGTTCCTGTGCCGCCCCCCCCCCCCCAATGCCAAGCTGCGACCAGTGAGCATTCCAACCAACACAAAATCCAAGGCCTCTCGCCAGTCGTAAAGGAGCAACACCATCCCGACTGGCAAGCACCGCCCCCCCAGCACCCTCATAAAGCCTCGGGTGCATTGCATGGTACCCCCCTGTCAGTCCACCCCGCAACCCCCACAGTGGAGGACTGTTAGGCTCCACCCGACAGGCCCCTGCACAACGACAAACCCCCTCAGAATTACACCCAGAAACAGCTGCAGAACCCACCAAATCCCCCCGTGCCGCTCTGATCTGGTGCCGGCAGGACCCAGAACCAGGTCAAAGCCACCCACACTGCAGGCGGCGCTGCAGCAAAGGAAGCCGCTGTGACCCACTGCGTCACGCTTGCCCAGCCATGATACAGCCATCACCACCAGGTCCATCCGAAATGGGCGGTCCACCACCTCGCCATGACCGCCTGCACCTTGGGCAAAGTAGTGACACATTCCCCGCATTCCGCAGGCTACATAACTCCACCTGCAAAAGAAATGAACAAGGAAATCCCACAAACCCCACGCCCCCCTTATAGCCGCACAGGACCCTTAAGCGCCCGACAGCGCCCGCTGCCATATGACCTGTGCAGCCACCCCACAGCAAACAGAGGGCCACGGGCATGCATAGGCTCTGCACCCCACCACACGCAGCACCAGCCTGACCACCTCAGGCACCAGATCCCCCGGCCTAAACGGGTCAACACCCGCTCACCCGAAAATAAGCCCTAGCCCGCCTGGGGAGCACCCACCAGCATTCCCGCACATCAGCCCAGGGCACATCACCCAGCCGACATCCCCTTACCATGCACCCCCGATCGTCCCCTCACTGGCCTGACACTCACCAAAGTATCCCGACCCACCCTGACTCCCAAACACGGGGCCGGTGAAGCCCACCCCCGCACCCAGGCCCAACCAAATCTGCCGGTAACCCCCATATGAAAATCCCTGTGAAAGGCTAGGGAAAGGCCTCCACACCCGCTCCCCCCCCCGTAAATTGGAAACCGCCCAACCTCAAAACGCACTACCAGTACGGCAAACCCCCCACCCGTTATCCAACCATATGTACCCACTAATCCGTGCCCCCCCTGGGTGCCCCCGGGCACAACCAAACTGAGACTACCCAGTCCCCATCCAGCTGACCGCCCCAGCCACGGCCCCAAAGATACCGACTCTGCAACAACTAAGCCAGTCACCCGTGCCAGTGCCCCAGAACGTCCCCGGGACCCATGATCCCGGCCCGTCAACTCCTGAGCAAAAGCCCATACCGCTCCCCGGAACAACGAGAAAGAGGAGCGGCAATCCCGTCCCCACCCCAACGGATACTTCCAGCCTCCTCCGCCACTGGACACTGTCCCTGACAGCGACGCCCACACCACACCCGTCCTTACTCCCGCTGGTGGCAAACTCCGGTGGCAGTAACCGTGGACTCCCTGCCCACATCCGCATTACCGCACCACCATACCACCTCACGACAGCGGAGGAAAGCTGCCCCAACTAGCCGAACAACGACTGCAGAACCGCAAAGCAGCCCCCACAAATCCGCAACCCCAATCGAACGGTGTAGAAGCTACACCTCCCCCCACAGGCAAACAGCCAACCGCCCCGAATACCCTTTCCAGCGGTATCGCACGGCGAGCAAAAGCAACAATCCCAGCAAAGCCTGCAGCCCCCCCGCAAAGTCACACTGGAGGGCAAACCTATTGGCCACCCAACCCCAAACCGGCAACCCCCAGCAGACCCCCTTTCTGCCACAGGTGAGCAGCCACATCCCCCGATTCTAACCCGCACCTGGACAGTATTCCCGTCGCCGGAAACCAATGAACATTCCCTGGCCCTTCCCCGTCGACGACGCCCCTCAAACAGCAAACAACCACTAATGCACCACTGCCGCAACCACCGCAGGAAGGTACTGAACAGCCAAAGCCCACACCAGAGGCTGAGCCGCCCCAGGCCCGCAGATGTCAAAGTAAGACGCCCCTTGAAAACAGAAGCCCCACAAGGAACGCAAATGAAGGCACCAACAACAGTGGAAAGGCAAGGCAAACCCAACCGTGTCCCCCAAAGCGGCAATCCCAACCGGGTCCCTCAATGCAGCCCAACCCGCTTCTGGCACCATCTCCGCCGTCCAAGCCAATGACGCACAGAAAACCGAACTCCAAGGAGAACCCGATCCTGCCGCCCCAGACCCCACTGAAGTCACCCCCGCAACATACACCCATATCCATTCCTCAGTTGCCGACGAGCCCGGGAATCACACCCCCCCATGGAAGCTCCTCCGCCCCCAACCCCACAGAAGCGCCAGAACCTGCCGACAGAAACAACAGAAAAAACGGCGGGGGGGGGCGCATTGAACCTCCACTGTAGACACCGCCCCCCCCTCACCCCAGTGTACCTGCCTCCATCGCCCAGCCTCCCCCCCTGCCACGCCACCCACGCGGACAAATGGGCGAAACTGAGGGAAAGATATCACGTGCCCTGTTCCCTCTAAGCTGTGAGCGTGTGCGCGTGCCTACACCTTGCTGACCTAGCGCACATACTGTACAACAGAGCGCACCAAATTACGACTCTGATTCTGATAGCAAACAACACCGAAGTCTGAAAATTTAAAATTGATGACTGTAATTACTAGAAATGTCCAGCAGCATTTAGTAATCGGCTATGTTCATGTAATTTGATTAAAATCATTGTGGTGTACATACTGTATTCTGACGTGTAGTCAAATTTTTAAGTATATGACTCCAAGTGTCGTTAGGTGGCGCACCACAAATGAACCTCCCTTCAAGAGCTGTACCCAGCGGATATTTCAGGCGCCCACAGCCTACAGCAACTTAGAGGGAACATTGAACACGGGTGCCCCCATGAAATCTCCAGACCCCCGCCATCCCGACCATGAACCGCCCAGCTTAGTCCCGCCCGCACTCCACACGGCCGGAACGCCTCCCAACAGAAGCCGCATATGCCCTCCACCCGACGGAATCCACACATGCCCGCCTCTCAACAGAATCCGCTCATGCCCATAGGATCCCAAATTGAGCGGAGCCAAAGTATCGAGTCCACTCCACCACCCCGCGCGCCGCCTGCGCATCCTGCCCCACCGGCACATCCTCCGCCCCCATTCCCATCACCCCCCCGAATGCCACTCGCCACAAACTGGTAAACCGGTGCCAGAACGCCTGGGCCCCCTACCTAAAACTCAGACGGAACTACTGACAAGGCCCCTCCTCCCCCCCCAGGCCCCACCACCCGTGCACCAATGGACCCCCTCCCCAGCAGCTCCCCCCCAGATGCCGACGAAAAAACACGAGGGGGGGGGCCGACACAGAGCCATGACCTCGCCTGCTCCCTCGCCGAAACCCCCTCCCCCTGTCCTGGAGATTCTAAACCGTCCATCCCGCGCCCGGAGGGCCCAATCACTCACCCCACGCACAACGCTCCACAGCCATCGCAGCAGCAGGCCAGTCATACCGCCGTTGGAGCGCCCCGCCAGCCATCGCCGTCTCCTGCACCTACCACCGGATGCAGCCTCGGCAGCACCTGTCTCCGCCTGCTTCAGCGCCCTCGGCACCGGCTCCTGTGGAAACATAAGCAAAAACAAAACAGGGGGGGGGGAAGGGAGGACGGAGGGGAACCGCCGGAAACCAAGCAAGTGGCCAAGGCCCACCCCTCCCGGTCCTACTAAGTCACGACGAAGCCCCCTCCACTCCCGGGCTCCCCCATGCCCAGTCCCCACAAGCCACCACCCACTCCTCACAACAATAGCAAGGTGTCCCCATACCCCACTGCCCCCAACCCAGCTGCATATCCCCCATTTGCCCGAGCTCCTCTCGCTCCCCCCCCCCCAGCATTCGCCACCTAACCCCCCTACAGCCGCCCCCCAACCACCCCACCTTCGGAGCGAGGCACCGTGAACCCGACAAGCCCCCCGCGAAGGGGGTCCAGCGCACGGCACCCCCCTCCCCCATGCCCACCCTTCCCCCGCCCGAGGGCAGCACCGATAGGGGCCCTGAACGCCCACAACCAGCCCCCCGCCGCTCCATATGTCTCCGGAGAAACTTTCCACAGTACACGAGATACCCTGACTGACTGGGCCCTGTGCACCAAGACTGACCGGGACGCTGCAATCAACCCCGGGATCCGCGAAGTGACGGCATGCCACCTCAGCAAGCGTGGGGAACAGGCCCAAACCCCTGCCCCAGTGTGCAGCGGCCTTCACCCCGAAGCCAGCATGCTGCCCTCCCCCGAACCCCCCCAGCATTCCTCCCGACCCCACTGCAGAGCCGCCGCTCCATCCAAGGTGCCGGCCAAACCGGGGGCATTAAGTCGCTGCCCACCCCGCTCCCATCAGGTCCCTGCTGCTCCACCGTCTCAACCCGCCCGGCCACGAACCGCTCACGCCGCCGAAAGCCCCGGGACGGTGACGTCCCCGCACGGAAGCCCCAAGCACAGCGCGGTAAGGGCTGTCGGGCAGAAGGACGGAAGTCTGCACAAGGGGGGCCGCAGCCAGCCTGCCGGTACCCAACCCCCCCGTCTCCCCCCCCCTGCTCCACCTCCCGACCCCCGCCGCAGCCACGACACACTCACCAGGGAGAGAGCAAGAAGAAGCCGGCACCCCGGGCAGCCTCCGCTGAGAATGACCATGCGGAGGCTGCCCGCCAAGCCCAACTCCCCACCACGCTGAATGCCTCAATCGGATTGGCTCCCGCGCGGCCGCAACCGCCGGGAGCCAATGAACGCAAGCCAACTTGGCCGCACGCAGGATCCTCGCACCGGCCGCGCGCCCGGTTAGGGTCGGCCGCCGGGACCCTGCCCGCAGCCTCGTCAATTTGTATTGGCATGATATACAGACCCCCTCACAGAGAGAAGAGGTGGACGGAGAGTTAATTGAAGATATGCGCAGCATTACCAGGAAAGGAGAAGTGCTACTGATGAGTGATTTCAATATGCCAGATGTTGATTGGCACATTCCTGCTGCATTATGATCTAGAAGTAAGGAAATCCTGGATTCTCTACAGGGAGAATCATTCAGGCAACTGGTAACAGAACCCACACGTGAAGGGGCCATACTTGACTTGGTGCTTACCAATGGTGAAAGTGTTTCTGATGTTATAATGGGGGATCATTTCACATCCATTGATCACCAGATGGTGTGGTTCAGTATTAGGACTAGGGCTGCTAAAATCCATTCAAAAGCAAGGGTGTTAGACTTTTGGAAAACTAATTTTTCCAAGATGCCAGTACCTCGGGAAGTCGTTAGCAGGATGGGAACTGCTGGGGGATGCAGAAACAGTGGGCAAAACTGAAAGGGAATATTTTAAATGCAACCAACATTTTTATTAAAATGGTAAAAAAAGGTAAAAGGAAAATGAAATCACTATGATTTTCAAAAGAAGTAGCTGAAAAGGTGAAGAAAAAGAGGGAGGCCTTCATGAAATACAAGAGATCACAGAGAGAGGAAGACAGGCATCTATATTTTGAAAATCTTAGAGAAGCTAGCAAAGTAGTCAGGAAAGCAAAGATTCAAAAAACGATGGCTTCGTTCTCACTCCACAAAAGACCAAACAGCTTACAAAACACACCTATCAACTCACAGAGAAGATGTCCTGACAAAAATGAAACATTTCCACTCTGACACACTCAAAAGATCACTAAATAAACCACGTGATCTTTTCAATTTAGTCAAATGCTTATCGAAGGAACCATCACCATGCCAGCCTGATGTGATTCACCCACAAGATTTTGCAGACCACCTGCAGTCTAAGCTTCTACAAACAGACAAAATATCTACATACACAGCACACAACACCACCTGTCTAATGTACTTTTCTATGTTCTCTATACCATCCAAGAAATATGTTGAAGATACCATCGCTGCCCTCAATACCACCACTGCACAAACTGACCCCTGCCCCGCCTTTTGGATAAAAGATCTACGCAGCGAACTCAGCCCATTAATCACAAGAATGATTAACTTATCCTTCACAACTGGATCTTTCCCCTCAGCGCTCAAGCAAACATCCATTAGACCTCTTCTGAAGAACCCCAAACTCACCCACGTAAAGCTGAATCTTACAGACCCATAGCTAGTATACCCCTCCTAGCTAAGATAATCGAGAAAGAAGCACAAAGACAAATTCAAGACCACATCGATACCGCCTCCCCACTAGACCATTGTCAACACGGCTTCAGGGAGTTCCATGGCGTTGAAACCCTCCTTACCACCCTTTTCAACAATATTATCACAGGTATTGACAACATCCACCAAGGTTTCGTGCTTATCTTCATAGACATCGCCGCAGATTTCGACTCGGTACACCACGGTCTGCTCTTAGGGCGACTAAAAGAAAAGGGCATCAACGGCATCGCTCTTGATTGGTGCAGATCATACCTCAATGGAAGATGGCAACATGTAAAATCCAGAAAGCATCATCTGAACCTTTCCACCAAAGACAGGGCGTACCTCAAATGTCGTCCTTATCATCACTCATGTTCAATATATACATACAGCCCATCTGCAATATCATCAGGTCATTCAAGGTGGACTGTCTAATTTACGCTGATGACATTCTTCTCTTCATGCCATTCTCCACAGCGCAAATGGACCTCTCCCCCATAATTGAATGTTTTGATGCAGTGTCCGAGTGGCTTCTGTCTCAAAACCTCCGTATTCAACACAAGAAAACGGAGGTGCTCTATATCACGAGAGACCAGAGCTTCACCCAGCCACCCCAAATAAAAGTGAAAGAAGCCGAGCTCCAAACTAAATCCACAATTCGATACTTAGGGGTCACCTTGGATCAACGTCTGGACATGAAGCTACATATATCCAATACAGTTAGAGCAATATACTTCAAAATCCGGTCATCAGACATCTTCGCTCCTTATTAGACCCATATGACTTCAGGGCAGTATACCAAGCCCTAATCTTACCTCACTTCGACTTTGCCAAAGCCATTCTTCAAGGTCTCCCACAATCTACATTGAATCCACAGCAACTTGCCATGAATGCCGCTGCCAGAGTCCTTTTTGGAGCATTGAGAAGTGACCACGTAACGCCTATCCTGATGCAGCTCCACTGGCTCCCCATACATGGAAGACTTTTGTTCAAGACCTTGCTTCTCACATTCAAAGCCATCGATGGCATCACTTCCTCTTCACTAATTGACCTCATTCAGTCCATCCCGCCTAACCGAACAAGAAGATCCACATCCACAAACACTCTAGTAATTCCAAAGGCATCAACAAAATGCACATTAACAACTTCAAACAGGGCTTTCAGTCTCTATGCTCCAAAATGTTGGAACACATTACCACCAGGTATCCGCGCTGTCACCGATCTAGCACAATTCAGAAAAACACTCAAATTCCACTTATTCCTCCATTACTACCAGATAACCCAGACACCAACTTAAGTACACCTCTTCGATATTAGCCTACCATTTAAGATAGTATCCTAATCCGTAGTACAAAGCTTAGATTAGCCAGACACCAACTTAACTACACCTCTTCGATATTAGCCTACCTTTTAAGATAGTATCCTAATCCGTAGTGCAAAGCTTACTGTACATATTAATAGTTCAAGTTCATATTTCCCTATGTTATCCAAGTTGATTTTCCTGTTCTATGTAAAAACCAAACAGCTTGTGTTATGGTCCTTTGTTTTATATAAACCGCGCTGATGCTAAATAGTGCGGTATATAAGAGATTGTAATAAATAATAATAAATAATAATAAAAAGAGGAGGAAATAGCCAATGCAATAAAATGGGGAGGATAAGACATTTTCTAAATGTTAGTGAGAAGAAGGGCAAAAGTGGTTTTGTCATACTCAAGGATGAAGGGGAGGAATATGTAGAAGCTGATGAGTATAAAGCAGAATTGCTTAAGAAATATTTATGTTCTGTGTTCACAGATGAAGAGTCAGGAGAAGGACCTCAGAAAATGCACACAAATCGGAACAGAAGCGAAGGGCATCTTGAACAATTTTCATAAGACTGTGTTTGTGAGAAGCTAGATAAACTTAAAGTAGACAAAGCATTAGGACCAGATGGGATACACCTGAAAATACTGAGGGAACTTGGGGACATTCTAGTAGCTCCAATGACTGACCTTTTCATTGCCTCATTGGAGTCAGGAGTGGCACCAGAGGACTGAAGAAAGACACATGTGATTCCTTTACACAAAAAAAACAGAAGTAAGGATGTGGTTGAAAACTACAGGCTGGTTAGTTTAACCTTGGTGGTGAGTAATTATTGAAAGCGCTGCTGAAAGAGAAAATAGTGAGGTTTCTAGAGTTCAATGGATTACAGGATCTGAGGCATCATGGATTCACCAGAGGCAGGTCTTGTCAGACAAATCTGATTATTTCTTTGACTGGGTGACCAGGGAGTTGGACTGAGGGAGAGCCTTGATGTGGTATATTTAAATTTCAGTAAAGCTTTTGACACCGTTCTGTATAGGCGACTTATAAACAAACTGAGCACCCTAGGGATGGACCCTAAAGTTACTGTTTGGGTTGAGTGGGAGGCAACAAAGTGTACAGGTAAATGGAGTTCATTCTGAGGAGAAGGAAGTTACCAGTGGTGTGCCCCAGGGATCTGTCCTTGGTCTGATTCCTTTTAAAATCTTTGCTAGTGATATTGCGGAAGGGCTGTCGAGTAAGGTTTGCCCCTTTGCGGATGATACCAAAATCTGCAATAGAGTAGAGACCTGGGAATGTGTAGATAACATGAGGAGGGATCTAGCTAAGCTTGAAGAATGTTCTAGAATTTGGCAGCTGAGATTCAATGTTAAAAAATGCCAGGTCATGCATTTGGCCTGCAGTAATCCAAGGAAGCGATATAGTATTGGGGATGAAGTACTTCTGCCCACAAAAAAAGAATGGGACCTAGGCGTGATTGTGTCTGATGACCTTAAAATAACTAAACATTTAGAAAAGACAATGGAGAAAGCTAGAAGGGTGCTTGGGTGCATAGGGAGAGGAATGGCCAGCAGAAGAAAGGAGGTGATAGTGCCTCTGTATACAGTAAGTCTTTGGTGCGACCACATTTGGAGTATTGTGTACAATTCTGGAGACCACATCTTTAAAAGGATATAAACAGGTCTAAGTCACTACAGAGGGTGGCTACTAAATTGCTTAGTGGTCTTCATTATAAAGCATATGAGGATAGACTTAAGGATCTTAATATGTATACTTTAGAGGAAAGGCGAGATAGAGGTGATATGATTGAGATGCTTCAATACCTCTGTGGCATAAATGTACAGGAGGAGAGCCTCTTTCGATTGAAAGTAAGCTCTGCTACAAGGGGACATAGGATGAGGGTGAAAGGGGATAGACTCAGGAGTAATATGTGAAAATATTATTTTTGTGGAAAGAGTGGTAGATCTGTGGAATAGTCTCAAAATGGAGGTGGTAGAGATAAGGATAGTGTCTGAAATAAAAAAAGGCATGGGACAAACGCAGAGGATCTCTAAAGGAAAAAGGGGACTATTGTAGTGGTGACATGAAAGGGCAGACTAGATAAGGCATGTGGTCTTTTTCTGCAGTCATGCTTCTATGTTTCTATTTAACAACTTTTTTATACTGCTTTATCTACAAGTAAAAGTGGTGTACAATTAACTTAGATTAGGAAGGTTTACATATAACTAAAAAGAGATTTTTATATTACAGAGTCTTTATATATAAGAACCAAACTGAGTTTCAACTTCCAGTGCAAAAGGTTAAGTATTGGCTTGCATAAAGGATATTTAACTAACCCTGGGGAAGGTTAGGTAAGTAAACATAAGTATAGAGTACCACTACTGTAGGTGTCAGAACCAAAATATTCTGTGAAGAGGAACGTTTTTAGTCTGCGGTGGAATTCACTTATAGTGGTTGAGGCTTGTATGTCCAGAGGGAGTGAGTCCCAGATGGAGGGTGCATATAGGGAAAAGGCTTGATTTGAGATAGAATGGTTGCATCTTGCTTTAAGGAAGGGGATGCTTAATAATTTTTGGTTGGCTTTCCTTCTTGTCTTGCTGTCAAGGGATATTCAAATGAGTGATTGAAGACTGTCTGCTGATAGGTTATGAAGAATCTTGAATACTTTTATACATGATCTTCATATGTATTAGGAGAAACTGAAGGTGCTTTAGTACAGGTGTAATGAAGTTTCTTCAGGGCTTGCCAGATATGATCATAACAACTGTATTTTGTGCAAGTTGGAACAGAGATGCAAGTTAGTCTTTGGAAGCCCTTAAAAGATAATGTTTGCATAGTCGAAGATTAGGGATTAGTGCCCCTCCATACTTGCACCCTGTGTAGCCGCACTGCTCACTCAGCCCTTGATACAACCCTATGTAATTTTTATCTGCATAAAAAGCACAAACAAGGTCATTCTGAACTGTGAATAAGCCATTTGCACATACGCTGGGGACATGTGCCTTTTATTTATTTATTTACATTCTCTTATATACTGCGCTATTCAGAATCAATGTGGTTTACATTGAACAAACTGAAATTACATTGAACAGGGCATTATAACTTGGAGATAACTATTTTACAGGGAACATGGGCTATGGAGGGTTAAGTGGCTTGCCCAAGACCACAAGGAGCACCTGTGGGACTAGAAATTCCAGTCCTTCTGACCCAAGGTTGCTGTCCTCTAGTGGGATTTGAACCCCCGACCTTCCAGCCTGAAGTACCTTGCCCCAACCACTAGGCCACTCCTCCACTCCTTGCAGGGACATCTAGAAGCGATTCTGGAAACAAGCCACCATGCACATAACAAACGAGATATATGTGTAGCTCTGCATGTGGGCAGATGGGGGTGGAACGTGGGCATGGAGAGAAGGAGCATGGGTGTGGCTGGTGATAAAAACATCCAAACCGTATTCTGTTTGGGTCCATGTACGTCTGAATTTTTGTATGTGGACGTCTACGTCAGACCTGCTAAAACGTGGAATAACAGCGATGGAGGGACCAAAAGAAGGGAAAGAAACTTACTGCATCCCAACAAGAGGTATGACAGTGATACTACCTGTGTGCCTGCCGTAGCAGGGTGCACAGGATGCAGATGTACATACCATTATGCACAAAGAAGGGACATGTACAGTGTGCATGAGAATGAACAGCACCAGGGAAACAGGGGCAAAAGTGAGCATATGCCCACAGTGACTGAGGCAGAGGGAAACACAGAGACCAGCAGGTGTGTGAAAAAAACATGTATTATGTGCAAGACAATACACAGTGCCCAAGCAACCCCCCCCCACACACTCATGTGCCTCCCCAAAAGCAAGAAAAATACTGCCCCATCCCCAACCTCGCACCCCCACCCCACCATCCCAGCCCACAACCCCCAACCCCCGCTCCCACCCCCAACTCCCCACCCACACCCCAAACTCCCCACCCCCACCTCACCATCACAACTCACACCCACCAACCCCCACCCCACCCCACCATCCCAGCCCAGACTCCCCAAATCCCTGCCCCCACCCCAGTGAAGTCAACTATAACCAGGCCTACCGCCGCCCCCCCATGTATCCTGACCCTCCCCTGACCCCTCCCCTACCCAGAAACACCATCATTGGGCCTCGGCGGTTGGCCTTTGCATGGCATGGCCGATGGCACAACCCCTGAGACTGGCCTGCTGCTGCTGCTGCACAATATGCTGGAGGAGCCTGAGTTTCTCCCATGCCCTTGCCTCCTGGGCCCCTTGCAGGGCAAGCAAGCGCTGGACACACCCAACCAGCTGGGCATAGTTGTGTCAGGGGTGCCACCCATGGTGACTGCTGCCACCAGGCTGGGGTTGGGGCTCGGGTGACAGTGATGGGGCCAGATGGTCCTCTTTGTTTGCAGAGCTGGTGCCCTCTGGCTCTGCAGCAGTGGCTAGCTTTGCACCCCCATCCACAGGATCCACTGGCTGTGCTGCAGCCCCCTCCGGTAGCATGGTAGCTCTGTCCACTGATGGTGGCAGTGATAGAGTTGCTGGTGGTGAGGCTTGGGAGTGCACTGGGTATGGCATCTGTGGAGGCACCTGCTGAGAGAAGCAAGGATGACGAGCTTAATGCGGGCCTCTGCAGGCTGCAACCCACCCCACCCCCTCATGGACCGCACATGCACTACAGCTACAGGAACACCATGGGACAGCTGGGAGAGTGCATGGCAGACCAGGGAAGTCCCACCACCAGAGTCACCTGGTGAGCCAGCAGTAAGGGATGTGACAGTGCAACAAGGTCATGCGTGCCCAACCCCAAATCAGAGGGGACATGTGTGAGAGGGGCAGTGGGTATTTCAATGGGACCCCACAACATGGGTGCAGGCCTGGGGTGGGGGATATGCAGCATGCAAATGTCAGCACAGACATCTACCTTGGACCTGTGGGCACTGAGAGGTGTCCACATCCCCACTGCCCTCCAGTGTGGCAATATCCACTGTGGAAGGACACACTGTTTGAGCTCAGTGAGACACAAACCCTGTCCATCTGGGCACATAGCTCACACCTTCCTTCAGGCCTTGCACTACTCCTGCCGCCACTTTTGTTTGACATCCTCGATGTCGCGGTTATTGTGATAAATGGCCTTCAGCCTGCGGCAGATGGCGAGCCACCTGTGATGCCTCTCATAGGCTTATACTCGGGCCTCCTCGGTACCCATGAAGACCCCATAGTTGGTAGCATCTTCTCAATGAGGAGGGTCTTATCCCTGTCACTGAAGTTCCTCTTGCGTGACGATACCTTAGGAGCCATTGCCAATGATAAGAGCTTATTCTGAATGTCTCAGTAGCACTCTCTATATGAAGTTTCCCAGAGGCATGTCCACGCTGATGTTGCACGTTTTATAGCAGCTAGATGCATGACATATATGTACATATCAACGTAATACCGACCATGTCTGTGCATCTAGACACAAGCACACATCCATTTTCACATCTAGACACATGCACACATCCATCTTCCATGGTCTACATATAAATACACACGCATCTCCACATGTTTTCCTTTTCCCATTTGCAATGTGTCTTGGACATCATGGGAGCTGATTTAGCAACACTGCAACTGACATAGAAGGTACAAAGGGTCTATGATGTGACTGCGATGGTATGTGTGCTAAGGCCTGTGCTCCTGATGCATGTTTACGGTGCCTCTGCCACTGTGGGTGACAATGGTATGCATGGACCTGGGTACAGAGGACAGGAGCCCTGCACAGACACACACCACAGGGCAGGCAGGTGTGGGCATGTTTCTGTCTGGGGCAGGGAGTGACTGGCTTGCATTTAGAAGTGGCAGGTCCTGCCCAACCCCACATCACCGGCACCATGCCCATACTGTGGTCACTGTACAGGGGGTGCGCATGTTTGGGCCCCACAGATGCATGCCTGTAGGTGTGTTGTCACCAGTTTCTGAATACCTTGCTGCATGTGTGGAGCAAAAGACACCCTAGCGGTGCACACATGCGGTTGCACCTACTCCTAACAGGCATGTCCGCAGTAGTGCATGGTGGATGGGCCACCCACTGGGTGTACTAGTAGCATGTGCACAGTGGGAGGTTGCGGGACCAGTGGTTTAGTGCGACACCTGCTCCCCTGCATTCCACAGGGGGCATGGTGAGGACAGTTTGTGGCACTCCCCCGAGGCCCAAACTGACCATTATCCTGTCTCATCTCCCCACAGGTTCCAGCATCAGCAGCCAGGTGATTGAGAATGTCACACAAGAGGACCAGAACCCTTCTGATGATTGCTGACCATGAGGGCCGGTGCACAGCATGCCACCACATGCCTGCTAGGGTCTCCAGGACCCGCACCCAATACCTGGACATCAGTGATGAGCTGTGCCGAGAACGGTACAGATTTGACCATGAGGCAATCCATGTCCTGTGTCAGGAGCTGGGACCACAGCTTGCTACACAGGCACACAGACAGGACACAGTGCCTGTCCATGTGAACATGCTTGCAGCACTGTCCTTCCTGGGGACAGGCTCATTTCAGTCTGTTGTGGCAACAGCAGCTGGGCTGAGCCAGGCAGCATTGTCACGCATCATCAGCCAGTTCCTGAATGCCTTCGTGGGGCATGCTGCACAGTATATTACATTCCCACACACCCCACAGCAGCAGCAGCAGACCATGTTGGCATTCAGTGAGATTGCAGAGTTCCTGTCTGTCCTCAGGGCCAATGACTGCACCCACATGGCCCTCCACCCACCATGCCTGCATGAAGCAGCATACTGGAACCAGAAGGCCAACCACTCCATGAACATAAGAGTCATCTGCACCGCCCTGATAGAGATCCAAAATGTCATGGCATGCTTCCATGGCTCCTGCCATGATGCCTACATCCTGGCCCAGTCAGGGATACATGCAGACTTTGAGGATGGCACCATCACTGGTGGCTGGCTGCTTGATTGGTGGACCCGGGATAGTGTCCCACACACATGCATGCATAGAAACATAGAAAAATGATGACAGAAAAATACCACATGGCCTATCTAGTCTGTCCTTCCATAGCAACAACTACAACAGTCCCCTTTTTTCTGTTAGAGATCCTCTGTTTTTGTCTCTTGCTTTTTTGAAATCAGATGCCGTCCTCATCTCTACCACCTCCACTAGAAGACTATTCCGCAGATCCACATCTCTTTCCGTAAAGAAATATTTCTGCATATCACTGCTGAATCTATCCACTTTCACCCTCATCCCATGTTCCCTCATAGCAGAACTTGCTTTCAATCGAAAGAGGCTCTCCCCCTGTGCATTTATGCCACAGAGGTATTTAAACATCTCAATCATATCACCTCTATCTCACCTTTCCTCTAAGGTGTACATATTAAGATCCTTAAGTCTGTCCTCATATGCTTTATAATGAAGACCACTAGCCATCTTAGTAGCCACCCTCTTTACTGACTCCATCCTGTTTATATCCTTTTGAAGGTGCGGTCTCCAGAATTGCACACAATACTCCAAATGAGGTCGTGCCAAAGGCTTATACAGAGGCACTATAACCTCCTTTTTTCTGCTAGCCATTCCTCTCTGTATGCACCCAAGCATCCTTCTAGCTTTTGTTGTCACCTTTTCTACCTGTTTAGCTACTTTAAGATCATCTGACACAATCACGCCTAGGTCCCGCTCTTCTTTAGAGGATAAAAGTACTTCACCTCCTATACTATATTGCTCCCTTGGATTACTGCAGCCCGAATGTATGACCTTGCATTTTTTAACATTGAATCCCAGCTGCCAAATTCTAGACCATTCTTCAAGCTGAGCTAGATCCCTTCTCATGTTATGTAAACCTTTCTGGGTGTCTACTCTATTGCAGATTTTGGCATCATCAGCAAAGAGGCAATCCTTACCTAACAGCCCTTCCGCTATATTACTAAGAAAGATGTTAAACAGAATCGGACCAAGGACAGATTCCTGGGGCACACCATTGGTAACTTCCTTCTCCTCAGAGTGAGCTCCATTTACCTGTACTTTTTGTCGCCTCCCCCTCAACCAATTTCTGACCCAAGCAGTAACTTTAGAGTCCATCCCTAGGGTGCTCAGTTTGTTTATAAGTCGTCTGTGAGGAACGGTGGCAAAGGCTTTACTGAAATCTAAATACACCACATCAAGGGATCTCCCTTGGTCCAACTCCCTGGTCACCCAGTCAAAGAAATCAATCAGATTTGTCTGACAAGACCTGCCTCTGGTGAATCCATGCTGCCTTGGATCCTGTAATTTGCTGGACCCCAGAAACCTCACTATTTTGTCTTTCAGCAGCGTTTCCAATAATTTACTCACCACCGAAGTTAAACTAACCGGCCTGTAGTTTTCAACCACATCGTTACTTCTGCTTTTGTGTAAAGGCACCATATGAGCCTCTCTCCAGTCCTTTGGCACCACTCCCAACTCCAACGAGGCATTGAAAATGTCAGTCAGTGGAACTGCTAGAACGTCCCCAAGTTCCCTTAGTATTCTAGGTTGTATCCCATCCGGTCCCATCGCTTTGTCTACTTTAAGATCAGCTAGTTTCTCACAAACACAGTCTTCTGAAAATTCTTCAAGATGCCCCTCACTTCTATTCCTGTTTGTGGGTGTTTTCTGAGGTCCTGCTCCTGGTTCTTCAACTGTTAACACAGAACAGAAATATTTGTTAAGCAATTCCGCTTTATCCTCATCAGCTTCTACATATTCCTCCCCTTCACCCTTGAGTATGACAATATCACTTTTGCCCTTCCTCTTCTCACTAACATATCTGAAAAATGTCTTATCCCCCCATTTTATTGCATTGTCTATTTCTTTCTATTTTTGAATCTTTGCTTTCCTGACTACTTTGCTAGCTTCTCTAAGTTTTTCCAAATAGAGATGCCTGTCTTCCTCTCTCTGTGATCGCTTGTATTTCATGAAGGCCTCCCTCTTTTTCTTCACCTTTTCATCTACTTCTTTTGAAAGCCATAGTGGTCTTCTTTTGCTTTTATCCTTATTTACCAATTTAACAAAAAGGTTGGTTGCCCTTAAAATATCCCTGAGTTATTGGCCCGTCTTGACAAAGTTAGTTTTCCTAAAGTCTAAGACTCTCTCCTTTGAATGGATTCTAACAGCCCTAGTCCTAATACTGAACCACACCATGTGGTCATCACTGGATGCAAAATGATCTCCCACTATAACATTAGAAACACTTTCATCATTGGTAAGCACCACGTCAAGTATGGCCCCTTCATGTATCCCCAGAGGCACAGGGGCATGGTCAGCCATTGCATTGTTGGGAGGGGGCAGCTATATTCACTGCATGGATGTGTTGGGGGCTGGGGCTGTGCCACAGCTGGGGATGCATAGGGTTCAGGACTGATTGGCCCCAGGCATGGGAGAGCACCACATGGCACATTTGCAGCATACATGCATTTTGGTCATGGTGGGGTGGCACGTGGTGCATGGGTATGCCGACACCTGCATAGCTGTGGCACATGTTGACATTACTGCCACTGTTCCTCTCCACAAGTGACAGGTGATACCCTCTGAAGGACTGGCTCATGATCCCCATCATCAACTCATGCAAACCTTAGGAGAAGAGATACAACCATTCAACCAGCTGACCTGCTCCATCATCAAGAGGACATTTGGCCCGCTGAAGAGCTGCTTCCATTGCCTTGACCAGTCTAGTGGTGAGCTTCTGTATGCCCTAGTCAAGGTGTGCAGGATATTCCTGGCATGCTGCATGCTACACAACTACATCCTGCACCAGAGGCAGCCTGGAACTGTTGCCCCAGTCGAGGTAGGATTCCTTTCCCACTGGAACTGGGGTTTGGGTGGCAGGGCTTGGCATCAGTGGGCAGGCCTCATCAACCTGATTCCATTCTGGATGTCCCCGGCCCTCTGTGTATCCAGTCATAACCAGATGCACAGAGGGAGTTGCAATTCTGATCCCATGGGGCACACCTGGCCCCACAGAACCAGAATCGCAAACAGGCCTGTACATGCAGGCCAAGTCCACAATTCAGCCTGGCCTATGCTTACAGGCCTTCCCTGGTTAAATCAGTCTGGCCTGTACAAAGGAGCTGCAGTGCCATCGCGTCCAGTTGCCATAACACCACTGCTCCATTGTACGGCCACAATGCCCAGCCACCAACTCTTGTACTGCTTTCCCCACAGCCTGACCCCCAATCCAGCCTTTTAGGTCTGGGGTCAGGCTGCAGGAGAAGCTCTCTGCCCCACCCACATCTTTACAGCCCCAGGCCTGTGGTCCGCTGCCACATCAGGGGACCTACTCCACTTCAGTAATGGAAAATCTTCCCATCTATGCCATTGGCCCTGGACATACAGGGCCAGCATTGTAATTGGCCCTCTATGTCAAGAGCCAATGAATACCCACCACCCACCTTAATGCTGCCCCCAATCTGTTCCTCTCCTGCCCCGACTAATATTCCCATACAACAGGTGGGGTCATTAGAATGGATCGGGAGGGGGTACAGATAGTGGGGATGGACATCCCAAAGAGACTCCCATCCCTACTATGCATGCCTCAGACTGACCCCCTGTGCAGATATACACACAGACAAAGTGTTCCGAAGTTACAGGATTTATTAGAAAAATAACAAAAAAGCCCTGTAAATTGCCTCTATGTTACAAGGGGCAGTATATGACACATCTATATAAACAAAACCGGGCACATTGACTATACAGCAGCAGACCTGGTCTATCCCACTGATGGGCACCTGGTTCTGGGGGGCCTCACTTGAATGGCCCAGGTGGGGACAGGAACACCTATGTCAGCCACTGCATGGCCTGTGTGAGGGCCTGGAGGTCACTACAGTGCCCCATAGGTGTTCTGCAATTTGCTCAAGGTCCCCACTGCTGCAGGTGCCTGCTCCGCCACACCAGCCTCCCCATCCTTCCCTCCCTCTGCCCCTCCCTCCACCCCTGCCTCCTCTCATCCCCTCCTTCGGCCCCCTGACCACTCCCATCCCCTCCTTCCACCTCCTGACCCCTCCCATTCCCTCCCTCCATGCTCCCCTCCTCCTCCACCTACTGAGTGTCCCTGGCCTTATGTTCCTCCTCCTCTAGGGAATCCTCTTCCTCCTTCCCCCTGCTCCTCAGGGCCACCCATCCTCAGCTCTTGCTGTGCCTTGGGCCTCCAACCATGGGGTGCCCCACCCAGACACCATAGTACTATCCAGTTCCTCCTCTTCAGGGCAGTGGGGCACCTCCATGATGCTGAGGGTGACAACCTCATCCCCACTCTCCCCTGATGGGGAGGTGCTGGATAGCACTATGGGTCTGGCTCTGGGTGGGCTGCCTGCAGTGACAGAGCTGTGTGGACCAGTTGCTGATGGCTGCTGCACCTCTAAGTCCTCTGCCTCCATGTCCTCCTCTCCTTGTGGTCATCATTGTCCTCCTTCTCTGCCATGGACAGGGGGTGAATCTTTGACCGGGATGGATGTAGAAGAGATGCAGATATGGATGTTAGTTTCAGTGGGTGGGGGTGTCCTGCTGCCATGTCCCCATTGTCAAATGCCTCTGTATGCTCTGTCTGCTGTTGCCCCTGCAATGCCCAGCCACTCCAGCCTTGTGCCACGTTGTATGTCATAGCCCCATTCCTGTTCCATATGCCCACACTCACCTTGTTCCCACTGCTGCTGGAGTCATGCCAACAGATGTGGCCATATGTGGCGTATCACACAGTACCACACCATGTAGGCCTTGGTCTCACGGAGAACATGGAACCATTTGTGGAGGCAGGAAGAGGTGTCTTACATATGCATGTTTTTCCCCCCAGTTCAGTCACTTCAGCTGCCTGCCTGCCATAACACCACCTGCTTATACTCAACCCTGTCACACCATGCTGCTATGTCTCTAGTGCTGCCTCACCACAGTCTGAGGCTTGCCCTGGTCCCCCAGGCCTCCTCTGTCCTGTTTATCTGCATTGCTGACTGACTAGACCATGGGCTGAGGGGACCACAGGGGCAATGCTGCCTGTGGCATTCCTCTGGGACCTTGCTGCGTTTGCTGCCTGCCCTGTGCTGTACATCGTAGACATTGCATGCTGGTGTCAGACCTGGCAGTTAATATGTCCTGTTTTATGGTTGCAGAGCAGGCATTTGGGCTGCCACTATCCAGGTAGGCACTACCATGTGCATAGTGTGGCACCTCTGTACACAATTCAGGGATGGGACCTGACCATGATTGTGTCTGCTGTTCTTACCAAGCCTGGTCAGGTGGACTGGGCAATGGCAGATGGTACTGTGATGCTTGGGTGCATTGAGTGAGGTATGAACAATGGTGGACAGGTAGTGAGTGTGCCTCTGTGTACAGTGCATTACACAGGTATTCACCCCCTCTGTGTCTCTCCTGTTTTGTCACATTCCACCTTGTGAAAGGATACTCCTATCTCCACCGTGGATCTTTGCAGCTCCTTCCATGTTCTCCTTGGTGTCCTTGTGGCATCTCTGCTTTATGCCCTCCTTGCCTAGTCTGTGGGTCTTGGTGGGCAGCCTTCTCTTGTCAGGTTTGTCGTGGTGTCATGTTCTTTATATTTTGTTTTAGTGTGGTTCCTGGTGCTTCATGGCATCCTCCATCTTTGGGATGGTGATTTGTGCTGCAGGCCTGATCTCTACATCTCCGCACCTTTGTCTCTGACTTGTTTGGGGTGCTGCTTGGTCATCATGTTGCTTGCTTGGTGGTGTTGCAGGGTCTGGCCCTTTTGTTACGGGTATCTTTGTAGAGGTGTCATGTGCCAGTTCATGTGCCACTGCTTGCATGCAGGTGGATCCTACTGCCATCATTTTGGGTCATCTGTGGTTCTTTGGGTGGATCTACTCTTAGTTAGGGGTTTCATGGACAGAGTGCTGGTGACATATGCACTCACACCTTTTCTGGTTTTACGTGTTTCTTTCTCTATAGAAGGTATTGTATTGTCTTTTCACATCATCAGTTTTCATTATACTATTAAGTCCCTTACCTAACATCCACATGACTCCCCATCGTCTTTCTAAATTGTACATCCTGCTACAGACTAGGACTGACACAAAGGGGATGGATACTTTTTCAGGCCTCTGTGGGTCTTCCCTGCTTCCACAATTGTGGTTTTCTGTGCAATTCTGGTGCCCTCCCCTCCAGACAGATGATCACAGGTTGGGGATGCTAGAGAGGGTGGCTATGAATACGGTTGGTGGTCAGGATCTTGGCCATCTACTGATGGACCTATGGGTCTTTTAGGTATACGTTGGCGGGCTGGCAGGGTGGCAGTGCTGTGATACAACATTTGTATGCACAGGTTGGGTGCCTCCTTTGATTGTCAGCATGCTCTCCTGCACAGTGTCATTGGATGGGGATAGTAGGGGTTATGCTTAGATGTCAACTGCAGGGATGTTTCTTTGCAGACACAGTGGTGGTTGCATGGGGGTCATTTCCCATTAGAGGTGGTGCTGTTGTGGACATTATCTGACTTCATGGGGAATGGGACAGACACAGGATTCTCTCAGGGGACTGGTGTGGAGTTTGGTATTGGGGGGCGGCAATGTTCCCTCTAATTTTCTGTAAGCTGTGTGCGCATAAAGTATCAGCTGTGCAGCTTTTGAAGGAAGGTTAAATTTTTTGTGTGCCACATAACACTTGGAGTTATATACTTTAAAATGTGACTACACATTAGAATACAGTATGTACACCACATTGAGATAGAGAATGTCTGCCAGCGCGACAAACTTAAAAATTAGAGCCGGGGTTAATTACTTTGTGCACTTATACAAATAACTTAACTGGACAACGTGTGTGAGTGTATCAATATAAAAAAGAAAAGATAGATGTCTTAGCAAGAAACTGACCTCTGATTGTAGAGTTGAGATATTCTACCTTAACGCGTTAACATTCAGAGTGAAAATCGCTCCGAAGCTGGAAAATTTCAGACAGATCAATTCATAGTTGAAGCAATATACTCAACATTGAGGCCATGTTAAACTAATAAGCATAAAATAATATTTTAGTGCAGAACTGATCTTTAAAAAGTGGGGCCTTAGTGTTGTGTACACGGACTGAAAGCAAAGCTTTGATGACTGAAGGCTAACCTCTGGATATAAAAATAAAATATTTGTCATAGCTTCTTTGCGTTTCGAGAGGTGACCTTACACCACAGCTGATAAGATCATAGTGAGCCAAACATTTTAGGTAGACTAAACCTGGGCTACTGGCTTGACTTATGAAAGTTAAACCAAACTGTTGTACCATCAATCACATTATTTATAAATAGAGATGCAGATATTGCATTTAAAAATCCTAAAATATGCAATTCCATAGACGGGCCAATATTTTGGCAAACGTCGGTATGTAATCTACGTTAATGTTTAGAGTGAAAAACATACCTAAGCTGACAAATTGCAAACAGATCGATTCTTAATTAAAACCATATATCCAATATTAAAACCATGTAAAACTGGTGAACATAACATAGTGTTTGAAGAGTGAAAGCTCAATATTGTACCGTAAAATATTAGGCATACGGACTGAGTACAAATCTTTTTATCTAACAATAAAGAGTTGGTGACTCGACTGAAAACTAGCGTTTGGGTGTAAAATCTTGATGTTCTTCCATGGCATCTTTACGTTCCGAGGCATAGCCCTATTCCGGAGTTGACAAAGTTATAGCTAAGCCAACATTTTAGATAAGATAAATTTAAACTACTCGGCTTGACCTTTAAGAATTGAACCAAAGTATTTAACCATAAAAGATATTATTTACAATAAAAACTCAGGTATTGCGTTAAAAATATGTATTGTGCAATCCCATAGTTGGGCCAGCATATATATCTACATGTAATATTAAGAGGTATGTGTATGCTAACCTTGATAAATAAACCATTGATAATCTGCTGTGCGGCGTTCGTAGCCAGACTGAGAGATCCACAAATGTATGAGAGTGTGCTTTAGTAGACGCCGAAGTTCGCGCCAAAAAAGGAGGGGAAGAGGGGGAAACCTGATCTAATGGGTGGAGTCTTATCCCCATCAAATAGTAGTACATTGCAAACTCAAAGAAAGACAAGCCTGCTTTCAGGCTATTGAGATACTACAGCCCTGAGAGGATATCAATATACTGAGAAGTGCTCTTCAGATGTTATACACCTATATGAACAATAGTGGTCATAAAAATCAAAAGCAAATGCTCCAACGTATATGGTGATTACAAAAACACTACGAATCACAGGATGCCGCAGTATTTGTATTTGATCATTCTTATGTAATACATATCGTGCTTCCCCTAATTTATGTGATCGGGTCAAGAATTTTGCACATAGAATTGTTCGCCTGAAGTTATATTGCCACGGCAGGAAAGGTAGACTAAAAAAAGCTTTACTTGTATCATTAAATCTGACAAATATCCTGATGCAGTCTGGCATCTGCAGGACTGGTTACAATAACTAAAGTGCTTTGAAACCAGGACTGGGCAAATTGTTCTCCCTCTTAGAATTGGGTACCCTGCCTGCAACTCTGGTGGTACAACCTTGGCATATCTTTTTAGCAGTTACTTGAGCTATTACATCCTCTCAGCTGACCTTTCTCAACTGGTCTGTTGTATGATTCAGAGTCTTGGTCTCATAATGGGACAGAGGAGGGGAGGGTCGAGAAAGAGGCCGCCCTTTGTCTCCGCACCTCTTTCACAGGGTTTCTATCCCCCCTCCTTTCTCCTCCTTCGGCGCCGGCCTTCCCGACTCTCCAGACGGGGTCTGAGACCGCGCGCGGCGCCACCACCATCCCCGTTTTATTTATTTATTTAGACAGTTTTGTATACCGCCTTATCCTTCAATCAAAGCGGTCACAACACAGTTGGGGGGATACATTTAACACGCGGGGATATGAGACACATACACTAATACTTACAGGGAACATGGGCAGTGGAGAGGGTTAAGTGGCTTGCCCAAGACCACAAGGAGCATCTGTGGGACTAGAAACCCCAGTCCTTCCGGCCCAAGGTTGCTGTCCTCTAGTGGGATTTGAACCCCCGACCTTCCGGCCTGAAGTACCTTGCCCCAACCACTAGGCTACTCCTCCCTCACCTGCTCCGCTTCACTCACCTGCTCCGCTGCCGATAACCTGTCCCCGGCGTAGCCCCACACAATCTTCAGGCAGCACAGTGTGTTGCTCTCCCTTCTCCGCACGTGGCACTGGAGGCTGGCTGAGGGAGGGATCAAAAGAGGCACGTGGCTGGCACTGGCAAGCAGGCACAAGAGCAGAGAGAGGCTGGCTAGCTGGCTGCCCCTCCCTTTTATTTCCCTCTTTAGCCTGTGTCATGATTCGTCAATCGTCGGTCACATGTGAGAGGAGTGAGGACTCAGAGCAGAGAGGAGAGATTCGGAAGTGATGTCACGAGTCTCGGAATTACCCGGAAATTACAGAATGCCAGTAGGTCGGCGGCGCAGCCGCGGCCTTAAAAAACTCAAGGTTTAATTTGAAAACCCAGGAACTTCGGAATTTTTGTGCGCTCCTTTGTAAGTTGTGTGCGCTCACTCGGCGAGGTGTGTGCGCGCGCACACGCGCACAGCTTAGAAGGAACAGTGGGGGGGCAGCCTAGCTCAGCCATGTGTTATTTTGTTTACTGGCATTATGTATCTATGTTTCTACTGTGCTGTGTTTTGGCTGACTGTATTGGGCCATGTTGCTGCACTGTTACACACTGTAGGTTTTTTTCACTGTATTCATGTTTCCTTTCCCTATGTGCTTTCGCTTTTGTCCATTCTGCATTTATTGCCACCATGTTTTCCTCTTGGCCATTGGTGTTTCTGTTTGCCTGTTTCCTGTGTGGGCCCTGTTTTGTGTGTTTACTGTCATTTGGTTGTCTGGTGGATTCAGTTAACCCCTGCTCCTTTTGCCCTTTTACTTTGCAGCTACTTCCTGGCTCTTTGCACTGTTCTTGTCCCACCACATGCATTTAACCTGCCTCCTCACTTCCCTGCTTTGCCTTACTTACTGCTCTTGGATGGTCCTGATCCTTTCTCAGCCCCTGTGTGCTGCAACTAGGGCTTGCCATTGGCGTCCCATTGGGAGCAGAGCATGTTCATTTTCAAGAACCAGCCTGAAGAGCAGGTGAGTCTTGGCCTCATAAAAATTGATTTGCTGCATTGCCAATCTCTAAGGGTCTGGCAGTGGATTGAGATGGGGGTGTGACTGCACCTTGAATACTGTGTGCAATTCTGTTCGCCGTATCTTAGAAAGGATATAGCGTTCTTAGAAAAGGTACAGCGAAGAGCCACCAAAATGGTAAAGGGGACGCAAGGATACCTCTATGAAGAGAGAATAAAAAGGTTAGGACTCTTCAACCTGGAAAAGAGGGCTAAGGGGAGATATGGTAGAGGTCTATAAATTAACGAATGGAATGGAACAGGTAAACATAGATCAATTGTTTACATCATTAGAATATGAAAAGACTGGGGGACATGCAATGAAGCTACAGGGTAACCTATATAAGACTAATAAAAGAACATATTTTTTCACTCAACGTGTAATCAAACTCTGGAATTTGTTACCGAAGGATGTAGTAAAAGCTGTTAGTGTAGCTGGGTTTAAAAAAGGTTTGGACAAGTTCCTGGAGGAAAGATCCATTGACCATTATTAAAAGGGACCCAGGATAACACTGCTTGACCCAATACAAGCATTGAGGAACCTGTGTCTTTTGAGGAGACTGCTAGGTACTTATGACCTAGATTGGCCACTTTTGGAAACAGGATACTGGGCTTGATGGACCTTGGTCTGACCCAGTATGGCATATCTTATGTTCTTAGGCTAACTTTGGGGCTAGCCCTGGTTGGATGGAAAATAGAGAGTGATGCAAATGTGGTGGTGATGCAAAGGAGAAGTATGCAAAAGAAAGGGAGAGGCTGATATGGAGTAGGAGTGACTTTGAAGTGACAAGGCAGTGGCCAAGGCCAGAAGGATGCTAGGCTGCATAGAGAGGGGTATAAAGATCAGGAAAGAGAAGGTGACAATTTTACTGTTTGGGGTATTAAAAGGCCTAACCTGGAATACCATGTTCAGTTTTGGAGTCAATATCTCATTAAGCACATAAAGAGATGGGAGTCGGTTTAGAGGAAAGTTATCAAAATTTTAAAGATATTGGGCTTGTTGGACTTTTGGTCTAACCCAATATGACATATCTTATGTCCTTTTGCCTGATACATGCTCTTAACCTAAGTACCAGATCCTTCTAGTTTTTTTTTTTAACTGTTTTCCTCATTTTGTCATAGTTTCCCTTTTGAAAGTTCTGTCAGGTAAGGTTTGCCTCTTTGCGGATGATACCAAAATCTGCAATAGGGTAGACACCCAGGAAGGTGTAGCTAGCATGAGGAGGGATCAAACTAAGCTTGAAGAATGGTCTAGAATTTGGCATATGGGATTTAATGTTAAAAAATGTGAGGTCATGCATTTGGGCTGCAGCAATCCAAGGGAGCAATATAGTATAGAGGGTGAAGTACTTTTATCCAGTAAAGAAGAGCGGGACCTAGGCATGGTTGTGTCTGATGATCTTAAAGTAGCTAAACAGGTAGAAAGGCAGACAGCAAAAGCTAGAAGGGTGCTTGGGTGCATACGGAGTGGAATGGCTAGCAGAAAAAAGGAGGTGATAGTGTGTCTTCAATGCTGTTGCTGTGTTATAGTGCAATCCAAATGGAACATCATCCGTTTGGATTGCACTATAACACAGCAACAGCATTGAAGAAATATCATCTACTACCAGATAAGCACTGTTTTTCAGTAAATAATTTTAGAACAATGTTGAATTGAGATGAAGTATGATCATCAGCGTTATTATCTGGTTCACTGAGTAGCATTCACGGGAATGTTAAAATAAGTTGGAACAAGTTAAAATATTGAAATTGAAGTTAAAATATTGAAAGTGAAGAAATTGAAGTAAAAGATAAAAAAACCACTGAGTTGACAACGGAGTAAGGTCGTTGATGCCAATAAAAGGCATTTCATTCCGGCAAGTCTGGTTTGAATAGTTGCCTGGTAATAGTCTGAGACCTCGTTGCAACAGTGGGTTTTTTACAATTGGATCAATAAAATCTGAACTCATGGTTGAAGGGTAGAGCTGTAAAAGCTTTTGTTATGACTCCCATTAGGCCATGACTATCTACATGTGAGTAATTTTATTCTTTATGATGGTTTCTACCATTCTTCCCAGTACTGACGTGAGGCTCACCGGTCTGTAGTTTCCCGGATCAGCCCTGGAACCCTTTTTAAAAATTGGTGTTACATTGGCGATCCTCCTTTCTTCAGGTATTAGAGATGATTTTAATGATAGTTCACAGATTACTAATAGCAGGTCTGCAATATTATATTTCAGTTCTTTCAACACCCTTGGATGTATACCATCCGGCCCAGGTGATTTGCTACTATTCAGTTTATCTAATAGTTGTAATACATCTTCCCGATGTATCGATATTTCCTTCAATTCTTCTGCACCTTTAAATACCACTTCAGTCATGGGTAACTTCCCTACATTTTCCTCAGTAAAGACCGAAGCAAAGAATTCATTCAGTCTCTCCGCTATTGCCTTGTCGCCTCTTAGTGCCCCTTTAACTCCTCTATCATCTAATGGACCAACTGACTCTCTCACAGGTTTTTTGCTACGAATGTACTTGAAAAAATCTTTATTTCGCGTTTTTGCTTCCACAGTAAGCTTCTTCTCAAATTCTCCCTTTGCCTGCTTTATCAATGCCTTGCATTTGACTTGCCAGTGCTTGTGCTGTTTCCAGGTTTCGTCGTTTGGCTCATAGAACAGGGAGTAGAAACTCGGAGGAGTGTATGGGGTATTAGATACATTTAACAATGACTAACTATGTACAGAAACATTGTTGCAAATGAGTTGATATAGTTGCATTAATCAGTTGTTTATTGCTACATCTGTAAGGTCTCACTGTGTTATTTGTTTTATTAGTTAGGGCCATAGTATTCACAGAATAGATGGGTCTTAATGATTTTTCTGAAATCAAGTAGGTCATTGATTGATCGTATTGGGAAGGTAGCAGATTACAAAGCTGGGGAGCATACAGAGAGAAGGCTCTGGAGCAAGTAAATTGCTTTGATGTTCTGTAGTTTTTGGGGGTTTCAATGATGTTAGTGTATGTATTTCTTCTGATTGTAGTTGATTTCTGGATCAACGGTTGAAGCATCGGCAGGGATAGATTTAATATTTTGAAGATGATTACTATGCATTTGTATTTAGCACATGTAGCAACAGGAAGCCAGTGTAGTTGTTTAAGAGTTGTAGTTATATGATTGTACTTTGCAGTTCCTGTAACGATTCTCACTGCAGTGTTTTGCCCGAGTTGCAGAGGGAGATTTGTTTTCCTTGGAAGTCCATGATATATTATATTACAGTTATCAATTATATGAGTTAGTATGGCCTGGCATACAGTTCTGAAGTCATAATCTGACAGTAGTGTTTTCACTTTGTGGAGGGTTCTCAACTTGTAGTAGGCTGATCTGGTTGTCTTTTTTATGTGCTGCTGGAAGCTGAGACGTTGGTCAAAAGTAATTCCAAGATATTTGACCTCTTTTTTGTTGGTTAGAATGTGTTCTAGTATCTTGAGTGAGTCTGATAGGGAGAATTTAGTATTTTTGGTGATGTGGATCATTTCAGATTTTTTAAAGTTAATGAGAAGATCCTGTTGTTTGAGCCACTCGGACATTGCTTCAAGGCATGCTGTGATTTGGGAGTTTCCGGTTTATTGATGTTGATCTGGAAGAATATCATTATATCGTCTGCATAGATTCTATAGTGGATGTTATGTTGTTTTATGATGTTACATATTGGTTTAAGATATATATTAAATAACAGTGTGGAGAGTGCTGAGCCTTGTGGAACACCTTAATACTGTTTAAATGATTTAGATTGTTTTTGATTCTCACTCGTTGGTTACGGTGTGACAAGTAGGAGAGGAACCAGTCTAGAACTGTTCCATTTATCCCTGTTTCTTGGAGTCTCTGGAGTAGTGTGTTGTGGTTGACAGAATTATGCTGTGTTCATCACTGACAAGTAGCCCAAAAACCATTACTTCTGGCATCAAATCCCATGTTCCATTAAAGACTAGGGGATGTGATTACTAAAGGATGCTAAAGGAGCAACTGGCTGCTATAGGTACTCAGTAGTGGTTAGTGCAGCGGAAAGTGCTGATAATGCTGCCGCAACGGGTACAAAAGTGCTGCCAACAATTAAGGGGTAAAGGGGTGGAGAAGGGGCGCAGAATAGGCAAAGAGTAGGAGGAGTCAGCGATTGCACGCTAATACTGCATCCAAATAGTGGGTGTCAGAGGCACATCTACTGGGAACCTTAACGCCAGTTCAAAGCTGGCATTAAGGGCTTGTTTTGGAGGGAGTGAGCCTTTTTCATCAGTGTAACACCACACAGGGAGCTCATTCACATGTATGCAGTGTATACCTCCCAGACTGGAGCCTTAAAATTTGTGATGATAGTGATCCATTGCCAGTCACAACATGATGTCCTTGTAACAAAGGGCACTATGTTGTTAGTGCCAAAGGAGGTGCCAAGTGATTCAGTGGGGCTGGTCTCTCTGCTAGGTGGACTAGGTGGCCACCTAGGGTGTACATCCGTGATGTTTGGTATAATTCTGCTGTGACAGCGGCAGCACACATACATTCCACTACTGTCACAAAGGAGTCATGCCTCTGCCACTGCCACCACACAGCCAAGTTAGTGGCATGGGAGTAGCGGCAGCAGCAGCTTCTTCCTGGTACAGAAGATACCATTGTCCCTGCTGTGTGTGTCAGGTGCAATGCTGCTGTTTGTAGTGTAAGGGCCAGGCCAAAGGCTTCTGCCACCGTAAGCAGAATCCTTTGTGCAACCTGCCCACCACTGCTGCCTTGAGACTCTCTGCAGCATGAAAGGGAGGACCCCCATGCCATTCCCCTTCCCAGAATCCATTGTCTCACCTAGGGGAGGAGGGTGGCATGGCAATTGCCCCCTGTTGTGGGATTGTGAGGATAAGGCAGCATCATGTGTGCTCACAGCAGGCCGCTCCTGGCTGCTCCAACACATCCTCTTATAGGGAGGCAGGAGTGGCATGCCAGGATTAGCTGCATGTGCTCTTCTGCTTCAAGGCCACCCACAGCACTGAAGTGGCTGTGGCATGCTTTCAGGAAGGGAGGGATCAAACCTACTCACTATGGTCTGCCAACTATGAGAATATTCCAGGACTGACCCACAGACACACATCAGAAAATGGTTATGTTGGTCACTCTGCTAGGTCACCCATGATCTGGAATGTGTGTGAGCAAGGACAGCACCTCACCTGCAGGACAAGTGAGCATGGAAAATGCAGGAAGACCCCATGCTTTTGGAAGGAAAGAGAGCTTTATTAATTGTCTGCCCATTTGGCACATTAATAAAGCTCTCGCTCCTTCCATGGCTAGTGAGTGTGAAGGGTCATGGGTTCAAGACCAGCCAGTAGATTAAGAGTGATATGTCCAGGTGTATTAACTTTATCCTACATTTCCATATCTATATCCACAGGTGTTACCCTCCCCGTCTTGTTCAGCATGAGTCCTGACAGTCGTCAGCCACATTGAGAAGCTGTACCAACACCTGCTAGATGACAAAGTGTGCTAATAGCACCTAAACAGTGAGTGGGTCTTATCAAACATTTCTGCATGTGCACACTCAGAGCAGGTATTAGCAAAGTTCAGGCATTAAAGGAGTGCTAAGGGACAACTTATACCTCTTTTTGACAGTGGGGTCATGTGTTTGTGGGTGTGTGGGTGTCCAGAGGACTGTGAGCTTTAACAATGCACTATGCATGAATGTGATGCCCAGGCTTTATGACTGTACATGCAACATGCTGCAAGGCCAGTTATTCTGCAACTCCACAAACTGTGTGAGACACCATTTATGGGCAGAAGGATAGTTTTTAGTAAGTAGTTGCAATATATACAGTACTTGATTGTTAACTGCCTAGAATGCGTTCACAGATGGGCGGAATATAAATGCCTTAGTAGAATGGAATAGAACCCGTAGAAGTCATTGGCTCACTATCTGTGCCTGTACACATTTTGTCCCTAGAGTTGTGACACACAAATGCATTCCAGTTAAACCATTATCAATGCCCAAACCCACAGCATGCCCCTACACTTACCTCCAAACACAACACTGCTGTACAGCTCCCATATCACCTGCTGGTTTGACTGGAGTGAACTGGGGGGGGAGGGGGGTATGGTCTTACCAGGGAGAGCTCTATCGCATGTGTGTGTACAGCAATCCTTATCTTTGACTGAGCCTCCAGGTGTCTGGACACACCTGATTCCACAGCTAAAAGGTATGATTAATGATCACTGCCATAATAGCTGTATCCAAGGCAAAACTGCACAAGAAGGAGTAAGTCACACCACACCTTGAGGAACAGAGAGCATTATTGGTACCTAATGAGGTTACCCTACATGTGTTTCAGCTGAAGCCTTTTCAGGCTCCTCGGTGGCACCTGACATAGCTAATCTGTATGTAGCACATTTTAAACTGTTTTTGGGCAATCATCATTTTAAACAGCACATTTGGTTGTGACAGCAGTATATTGATGACATTCTTCTTATTTGGGAGGGAGAGACCTATATTTTACAAGAGGTTTTGGTGTTGCTCAACCTCTGCTATCCTAATCTTCAGTTCCAAGCCAATTATAACAAGATGGAAATGTTATGATTTGGATGTTATGATTCGCAAGAGGGAAGATGGTTTCACAACTAGCTCTTTCTGTACAGTTGTAAATAGTTACCCCTTGTTGTCTATTCCAAGTTCTGTCACCTGTTAATTGTAAACACAAATCGACTGTTTTGAGATGTGTATTTAATTGGTTCTATGTAAACCGCACTGATGGAAAATAGTGCGGTATATAAGTGCATGTAATAATAAATAAATATAAATATAAATAAAACCAATCTCTGTCACAAGCCTACAGATCATAACCATTTCCTTCATTATCAAAGCTTTCATAACAGTTCTTTGAAAAATAATTTACCCCTTAGCCAGTTCCTAAAGATGATGCAGGTATGTACAAGTCAGGAAGATTTTGAGATGCATTCACAGGATCTCAGTGATTGGTTATCCCAAACAATGTATAGACAAAGCTTATTTGAGAGTGTTGGTCACTGATTGAGAAACTCTGATCACTAATAAAACCAAAGCTAAGAAAGATAAACTTGTCTGCCCATTGCTCTTCTCCACCTTCTCAAGACATATCTCTAGAATAATTAAGAAGGAATGGCATATTCTTGAAACCTTGCCTACTTTTGCTAAACAAAAAGTGATCATAGCATATAAAAAAATCAGAACCTGTATGGACTTCTGGCACCTTCTTTCATATCTGTCCCACGTCGCAAGCCACCCTCCTTTGGATATTTTAAATGTGGCTCATGTTCGGTGTGCTTTCATGCCATCATTACTAGAGATGCCTTCATACACCCATTAACCGGAGTGTGGTTCCCATTGTCTACATTCACCAATTGTAGTATGGAAAATGTGATATACGTTATCTTGTGCCCCTGTCAACTTAAAATAACCGGGGTATGCTAAACACGGTGCCTCCCCCGGCTATGCCTCCCCCCTACCCTCCCCCCCAATAACCACAACACATTTCTATTGGGATGTCAACTGGTCGCAGCTTTATTAACACTTTAACATAATCCAACAACATTTCAAGCGAATGCTGCCTAACCGGCTCTCCAGCGGACAGCTGTCATCACCAGCCATGTGAGTAGCAAGGTGACATACTTCTGCTTCCGCTGGATACCGGTCCATGGCTAGCCTTCAATACCCTTCCCCCTCTTCCGGCTTCACCATATTACTAGCAAAAGCCCCCAGGGGTTGTCCGGGCCAGGGGTACCCCAACCCCGACCTGAGTATTGCCAAAGGCTCCGGACCCCGGAAACCTCTGGGATCCAGCCACTGGCTCAGGCGACCTCCTGGTCCCTGTGCCGCCCCCCCAACCCAAGCTGCGACCAGAGACCCCTATTCTGCACGACATATTCCAATGCCTCCTGCCAATCGTTAATGAGCAAGTCCACCCCCACCGGGGATAAGTGTACCCCATTCTGTCTGAACAAACCGGCACACTCCACCTCAACCCAGGGATATAGAATTTGACACCCGCCATGCTCACAAACCCATCGACCGTTCTGGCGGTTGATTTTTGTCAGACCCCGCAACCATCTTCGCTGATCCCAGCAGGATGGCCTTGGAATAATATCTGACCCCAACAATATGACACCTGTGAAAATTCGTAACACTTCTCCCAAGTCCCATTTTGCTGCTCTAATCAATTGCTTACAGGTCCAAACTCCAAGGTCATTGCCCCCCAGATGAAGCAATATTATTTCGGGCCTTGACGAGCCCCTCTTGTGGTGCCGAAGCAAAGGTAGCAGCTGTGTCCACTGCAGACCGCGCCGGCTCGGCCATATGATGGACACCTCCAAAGAGTTAAGTCCCATGTTATGCCCAACTGGCCTCACTTCTGCTCGTTGACCTGCCCAATGCATGAATGAGTGGCCCACCAGCCAGCACATAATAGGAGCTTGTCCTCCATCTGAAAAGAAATATGACAATTAGCAGCTGCGCCCCTTTTCTGGCCCCCCAGAAGCATGTACCCTTGAAACGCCTGTGAACGCCATCTGCCAATACACTGATCTCTTGCCCATTACACCTGCTGCTGCCGCACTGGTGGCAGCCCCAATGTGAAAGGAGTGCAGCGTAAACCGCTGAGGGTCCAAGCCCAACCTATGCAGAGCTAACCTCAGCACGGCCGTAAACTGAAATCTTGTCAGCGGCCGGGTGTCCTCATGCATGAAAAAACAACCATCCACCTCCGGCCGCACTCTCATATACACTTGTACAGATGCCACTGGATCAGTCTGACTGCCCCCAACTGCCCTCAAAATCACCCATGTCCCCTTACCCCTCTGATCTGTCTTGGACTGTGCTAGCCATATGCGGAGCTCGCTATCAGACACCCACACATGTTGCCTCTCCAACCCTCTCCCCCCCTGGGCCAGCTGGAATCCACCACTTGCTCAGCCACTCTGAAGGCACCAAAAAAGGCCACGCAAAAAGCTGCCTGAAACAAAGCGGCTTCATAAGGTGATGCCACCACCCCCGGTAACACCTCACAGAGTTTTGAGAGTAAGCTGTGCGTAATTGGGCTCCTGCTATCCACAGGAGTGAGAGAGGACCGCTCCTATCCCTGCAGCAGCCGGCGCATCAAAAATCCCCCAGGATAGCCCCAGCCCACCGCTTTTGCAAAAAATGCAAACCCCGCCAGATGCGTCCGCACGGTTGCTTTCGATACTCCTTCAACCCTAGCCCATGTAACATATTGCGCTAAGATAAGATCCGACGCTAGCTCCGGGGCGCATCCATGAGCTTCCAAGAAGTCCACCACTCTGTCGCATCCTCGCCCGTATGCTAGCTATGTTGCCGGTGACACCGCACTCCACAGCAGCTTCAGCATCTCTCCAGGCCAATTCGCCACAATTGCTCTGGGACTACCGTTCCCTCGGCATCTGCCTCTGGAGCCAAAGTTCGAAACTGCTGCCACTTAAAATGGGAAAGAGCATCAGCAATCCTATTAGTGCTACCTGGGATATGACGGGCCCTCACCACCACATTCAATTTTAAACAAGCTAACACCACCTTCTGCATCAATGCCGCTAACTTGGGGCATCGTGGAGAATAATTATTAATCACGCTCACCACCGCTGCATTGTCATACCACCAGACCACCTTTCGGTTCCGCAGTCTATCCTGCCAAAGCTCCAGCACCACTAAAATAGGAAATAACTCCAGAAATGCTATATTGGAAGTTAACCGTACCTCACGCCACTCCTGTGGCCAACTGCTTGCACACCAAGCCCCACCGAAGTAGATCCCCAAACCTCCCCCTCCCGCTGCATCCGTAAATAACTGCAGGTCAACGCTGGAGACCTCCGCTTCCATCATCACTGACGTTCCATTAAATTCCAGCAGAAACACCTCCCATACCTCCAAATCCTCCCTTATGCTCCTTGACACCCTAAACCTGTGATGCGGCTTTACCACTCCCACTGTAGCTGCTGCCAACCGGTGCAAAAACACCCGCCCCATCGGCATCACCCTGCATGCGAAGTTCAGTGAACCTATCAAGGACTGCGTCTCCCTCAAAGTCATCTTAACCGAGCCCAATACATTACCCAGTACTGCCCACAGTCGCCATACCTTCCCTGGAGGTAAGCGAGCCACCATGTCCACTGCATCCAATTCCACACCCAAGAACGTGATCTTTGTAGCCGGGCCTTCCATTTTTTCCGCCACCAACGGGACCCCCCATAGCTTGGCCAACCCTACAAAGCCATCCAATAGCTCCTGACACCGAGCCGAGCTGGCCTCCCCTACGAATAGGAAATCGTCCAAGTAGTGTACCACATTCGCACAACCTACCAAAGCCCAATGCATAAAAGAACTTAACTTTTCAAAATAGGAGCAAGACACCGAACAACCCATCGGCAAACATTTATCAAAATAGCTGTGTCCCTCAAAACAGAAACCTAACAAGTGAAAGGACACCAGATGCAAGGGCAGCAATCGAAATGCAGACTAGATGTCCACCTTCGCCATCAAACACCCCGGCCCGCATTTCCAGACTAATTCCACTGCTGCATCGAACGAAGCATATATCACCGCGCACAGCTCCTTCGGGATGTGATCATTTATGGACTGCTCCGCCAGAAAGGATAAGTTATGAATTAATCTAAACTTTCCTGGCTCCTTTTTTGGTATAATCCCCAACGGGGAAACCACAAAATTAGAGAACGGGTGCTCTGCAAATGGCCCCGCAATCCTGCCCAAATCCAGTTCCACCTTCAACTTCGCCCTCACAATATGTGCCAAACGCCTAGCCGAATTGGAATTATGCACCACCCCTGCAGCTACCATTCCCTGCGCTGGTATGATAAAGTCCTCCTGAAACCCCTTCTCCAACACCCCCCTGTCCCTTCGCCTTGGGTATCTCCGCAGTCACGGCCACAAGGCCTCTATCCTAATGGGCGTTGAAGCCATGCCGCACCACTCCTTATTTCTTGGGGACAGGAAGGGGGGGGACTCCCTTCTTGACGCAGTTGATGGCCGAATGACCCCCGCTACAAATGGAGCACGCATGCCGGAACTTGCAGTCAGAAAAGGGACAGGACGACTTATTAAAGCGCCAACAGAGGTCCCCGGCTCCATTGTTCTCCACCCTCTGTGGGGTAGGGGCCCGCCCAGCTCGAAAGGAATGACTCGTCCCAGTCGCTGCCGCCACCCCCGCTTTTGCACTCCCCGTCCCCCCGCTGCCTGATTTTACCGACATCTGAGTCAACCAAAGATTGATATCCTGCATCCCCCACGACAAACTCTTACTCTCCTCCATCTTATCCCTGAATTTTTCATCATAGTTGAGCCATGCCCAACCCTCATGCGTCTGTGATGCCTCCAAAATAGAATCAGCATACGCCAGCAGCATTCCATATTGATCTAGATGCTGATACCCCCATACACTAGCCAATCGCAAGGCCCTTGTCCAGTTGACAACACTACGCGAGACCTTTCTTATCCTTCCCGCCTTCTCATCCTCTCTTCTCTTTTTCTTACTCTCACCCGACTGCCTCCGACCTTCCAAAAGGTGAAAAATATCTATATATCGCCTCTTCAGAATTCTTCGCCGTAGCTTCCGAGGAACACCTTCCCGCAGCTCCAAAAAAGAGGCTAGCATGGGGGCACATTCCCCCTCCACCCCATTGTTGCAACCCTGCTGGTCAACACCTGCACCCCTTGTTGATGATGATACCTGCGATGATGATGAGGAAGAGTCGGAACTGTGCTGCCGCCGACAAACGTGTTTATGCTTTTTTCGTGCCTTTTTTCCCACACTACCCAATGCACCCGCCACGCTTTCTGTCCCCACCCCACGCACTTTTGAGCACTCACCTGCCGCTCCTGTCCCGGACCTCTCTGCTCTCCGCCGAGGATCCTGCTCCGCCTGCTCCTCTCCACCATGCCGACCCCCCTCCGGTTCCTCCGCTGCTCTCTCCACCAATGTGCCCCGAGCTGCATTTCCGACCTCCATGCACGGTACCTGCACTGGCCCTGGTGCTCCGAATCCACTTGGCTACTGTCCAACTGACGATACCTGCTAAGGCAAAAAATACAAGCCCAGGGGAGGAACCACAGTGGACCAGGGAGGGTGCCACACCCCCAACCAGTTCGCCCCAGATGAGCCCTGCCCCCCTCTCGTCCAATGCTCCCATGCATACGAACCCCCCACCTGGTAATATCCCCCTTGCATACCCACCCAGCCCATCTGCCCCTCCAAGCCCAGCTGAGTGTCCCAATCACCCGGCCCAGCCCCCTGTCCCCCAAATGTAGGCGCTACCACCCATCTCTGCCCCACTCCCCATGCCTCTCCTGTCCCCATACCCTGACCAGACCTGGGTTGGCTCCCCACTTCCCCCTCCTCCATTCCCTGCCCACATCCGAGCTTGCTACCACCCCCATGTTGGGCTGCACGCCCCATTCCCCGAGCCCCCCGGGACCTCCCCCTCCCCCTCCGTCCTGCCGGCTCCCACCCCCTCTCCCCACCATCCCAGCTCTAGCCACCCTGCCCCTTGCCAGCACTCTGCCCCCACGCCTCTGAAACCTTCCCTCCAATCCCCCACACTCCCAGTTTCACCAGCCCCTCCTGAGCCTTCATCTGCTCTATTTAAGGCCCCAGCCCACACCCCCCATTGCCTCCCAGCCCTCGTGCCCTTGCCTGCTCCCTTTTTACTCCCCGCACCCCCCCTGTTCGGAGTAGGCATCTGGCCTGCCCAACAACAAAAACAAACGCACACCGCAAGCCTTCTGCGGAGTCCCCGCCCTTTATATATGTTTTTTTAAAAATTATTCAGCTGTTTTACCAAACAGACACTTGCCTGGTTAATCCGCCCTCTCCGGGGACAACCGCCATCACTCTGGGCTTGCCGCTCCCTGAGCAGCGTACCGCTGCCTCTCCGATGCCGGCTACACGTCCCGACCCCGCCGATTCACAAAGACTGCAGCACCGCTCACCCGAAACCTCCTTCTGCCTTTCCGCACTGCCGGCTGGGTCCCTTTGGCCTCCACCGGAGATCCGATGCATGCCAGCCACGCTGCTTCCTGCTCGGCTGGACAACTGCCTCTGCTGCTCCTCCTCCTCCTTTTATCCCGGCTGCCCCGAGCCCTCCGATTGGCTCCCACTGGCCTCACTCACCCTGCGGGAGCCAATCCTTTCAAACCCCGCACCTCCTGTCATTCCTGCCGACCCTGGCGCTGGGACCACGCACCGCAGCGCGACCCGGTTACCCGCAGCCGGTAGTGACATGGCCCCGCGGCCTTTTCTATATAGGGAAAACTAAGAGACCAATTAATACTTGGATTGTAGAACACCGAAGTTTTATCAAACATAACATTCCACAGAAAGCATTAGTTGCACATTGGCAAGAGCTATTCCATAGTCTTGCAGATCTAAGATTTTTGGTGCTTAAACAGGTACTTCCACATTGGCATGGAGGGGACATGGATAAGACATTGTTACGGCTCGAACAGAGATACATATTTCAGATGAATTCTGCGACCCCTTCAGGATTGAATTTAGAGTCTGACCTTTCTGTTTTTCTGTAGGATTGATTTTTGTATGCCACTTTGTATTCATGATTTATATGCCTATTATATTTGCTCTTTTCTTACCAGTTCTTTTATCTAAATGTTCATGTATATGGAAAAGTATTTATTCTTTTAATTGCCCCTTTCCCCTTTTGTTTCTTTATTGTCTCTTTCCCCTTTTGGTTGGTTGTCCTTTGGCCCTTTTGGGATACAATCTCTTATGCTGTAAATAGTGAGAAATATATTCAGGGTGGCCCAAAAAAAGTGAGAACATCTTGTAGCATATAAGTTATTTAAAAATTCAAAAAGACAGATGCAAACAATTGACAAATTAAAAAAAAAAAGATGGCAACTGGAAATTATCGAAATAAAGACTTTATATAGCTAAAAAAGGCAAATAAGTAAACTATTTAAGCTTTTAATTTATGAGATGTTCTCACATTTTTTGAGCCACCCTGTATATATATATCCATTAATGTCTTGGTACTTATAAATGGAGTCTAATCTGTGGGAGTAAAATTTGACTGGTTGTTCTTTAACTTTATATTTTTAGTGGGGTGATACAAGATAAATGTAAGCTCATCTTTTATTTCAGTGCGGCGAAGAAGGTAGATTACTTAGATTTCATTGTTTTGTTCAAATGATGGTCTTAATCCTCCTTTAGATACCTCTAATTTATTTGAAGGTGCTATACAGTGCAGTGGATGTTTGTCCAGTATTTCATTGATTTCAACATCCCTTCTAAGTAACCGGGTAAGGCGGACGCGGTGCTCCAACCCCTTCCACGCCCCCTTTACCACCACCCACCCACCACCCCCGCCCTGAAATAACCACAACACCACAAATTACTGGCATTTTAACTGGTCGCAGCTTTTATTAACCATAACAATAGTCAAACCATCTAACAACAACCACTTCGACCTACCGGTTCCAGCAGCGGGACGACCCCTCACCAGCCATGTGAGTAGCAAAGTGAGTTCCCTCCCGCTTCCACCGGGAACCGTCCGCCGGAAACTCCATCCCCCCCCCTCTGGCTTCGCCATATTATTAGCAAAAGCCCCGAGGGGTTCTCCGGGTCGGGGGTACCCCATCCCCTCCGGACCCTGGACACCTCCGGGATCCCGCCCCTGAGCCCCCCCCCCCCAATATGCCAAGCTGCGACCAGCTACCCTACCCTGCATCATGTACTCCAAGGCCTCCTGCCAATCGTTCAGGAGTAAATCCACCCTGACCGGGGATAAATGTACTCCATCTATCCGATATAAACCAGCACACCCCACCTCGACCCAAGGATGCAAAATCTGCCAACCCCCTTTTTCGCACACCCATCGGACAATCTGCTGATTAACCTTGATCAACCCCCGCGACCACCTCTGTTGGCCCCAGCAAGCCGGCCTCGGAATTATATCCGACCATAACAAGACAACATCATTAAACATTAACAACACTTGTGCCAGGTCTCTTTTTGCCGCTCTGATCAGCTGCTTAACCGTCCAAGCCCCCAAGTCATTGCCTCCGAGATGCAGCAGCAGCAACGTCGGGGATCCCCACACACGCTGATGGTGCTGAAGCAAAGGCACCCACCCGGTTATCAGCGGCCAGCAGGTATGTGGCCCCATGGCCTTCTCGTTGACGCACTTTGGGGTTTCTAGGTAAAATGCGTTTTGGGGCTTCTAGTGTTAAAATGGACTTTTATGTCTTTCAATACAATTTATTTATTTATTTAACCAGTTTTGTATACCACCTTATCCTTCAATCAAAGCGGTTGACAAGACAACAAAGGCTAACATATTGAGGGCATTGGAAAACAAAAACGATACATTACAATATAAATACAAAACAAAACAGTATGTTATAATACTAAATCATAGTGAAATTAAATATACATAATGGTTAAGCAATTTCACCAAATGATTCTATAAATAAGTCTTTAAAGATTTGCGAAAGTCCTTAAGGTCTTCCTGAGTTCTTAAGTCTTCAGGAATAGAATTCCATAACTCGGGTGCCATAAAGGAAAATACTCTTTTAGAAGTCATTTGTTTTGATTTGTTGAAGTTCAAAGGAGTATTAAGTTTATTGATATTTTGAGATCGTCTTGGTCTTTTGCTCTTGTCTTTTGAAATAATATATTGTAGAATATCTGCTGAGGATTGGTGAAAATTTTTAAATATAGTCATTAGGTTTTTCTATTTTGCCCTTGCAATAACCGGAAGGAAATGTAACTGTTTGAGGACTGGAGTTATGTGTTCAAATTTTGTAGAGCCAGTTATAATATGTGCAGTGGTGTTCTGAACTAATTGGAGAGGATGGATAGAGTGTTTAGGAAGACCTTGATACAAGATGTTTCCAAAATCAAGTAGAGGTGTTATGACTGCCTGACATACCGTGCGAAAGTGATTTGTATTTAGTATTGGTTTTAGTCTTTTTATAATCTTTAAACAATGGTATGCTTTTGACACAATTTTGTTTATATGAGATTTTAAATTTACACCTAAATATCTTACTTCATCTTTAATTTTTATTTCTCTATTTAATAAATTGATTTCAATTGGTAGTTTTAAGGACTAGCATTTAGATATGAACATTGCTTCTCTTTTGTCAGAATTTATTTTTAAGTTGTTGTTATTAAGCCAACCATTCATATCAGTCAGTTATTATTTTTTGTTCTATCAAAGGTATTTTTGTCAATTATAGTATAAACCATAATGTCATCAGCGTATAAATGATAATTAATTTCATGAAGATTAATAATTTGGCATATGGGTTGAATATAAATATTAAAGAGAATAGATGATAAAGCTGAATCTTGAGGTATGCCTTGTCAAATCGAAAATTGAGAGGATTTTTTTTCACCATATTTTACTAACTGTGTACTATTAGTTAGATAAGAGGCAAACCATTTTAATGTATTGTTGCATAAGCCAATATCTTGTAGACATTGTAACATTATTGTGTGAGACACAAGGGTATGTTTACTAAACTGCGCTCATGTGCGCGGCACACATTAGCGTGCGCTAAGGTACCTTAGCGCACGCTAATGATTCGTATTTCTGCCGTGCACATGTGCGTGCCACACTAAAGTGCCCGCTCATGTGCGCAGCGCACTGATGTGCGATAGAGGCATGGAAAGGCTCCCGGAGGATGGAGGAAGGCTCCCCAGGGGCGGAGAGAAGGGGTCAATAGGTGGAGAATGGGAGGGGAGAGGCTCCCCGCACACGAGCGGGGCTGAAATTCAAGCCAAAAAATACCGCGAGTGAAAACCTCGTGGTAGAGCCGATTTAAAGGGAAGAGAAACCATTTCTGTCAGCAATGTACAGCAAAACCGGGGAAACCTACAAAACAGTGATAAGTGTGATACATGTGCACGGTACAAAAGTGCAAATAAACATTGAAAATGACCCCAACAAAATCTAAAAAAATTATAATCAAGCTGGGCAATAGTGATAGTAATGGGAAACATCAAAAAATACTCCCAAGAAAGCCACAAAAAAATAAATATGAATTTTAAAAGGGTCTACGCACCGTCCCCATACAAGATGAATGATCCCACAGAGAAATAGCACTGATCAGGGTTTCCCTCTCCATTGGACAGGTTACCTATGGCATGCACATTTCCACAACAGCAGGGCGGGCAGGTAGGAATGGGCAATTTGACAGATGCTGGGAAAGGGAATACAGAGGGCTGCAGGCGGCACATGCTGTGTTGCAGCTGGGGCACAGTGCGGACTAGGCAGATGCCTAGATGGCACCTAGGAATGCTGAAACTGAACAGTAGCCAGACAGCAACTGATGAGGGCCCAACATGAGCACGAGAGTGTTTATCACAGTGTCACAGGGGATAGTACCCAGCAGGTACCCCCAAGGGCACAGAACATTGGCAGGCGGTGATTGGGGGATGTGCGGACAAATTTGCGGGCACCCCTACCCCAGAACCCGCACCATAGGCAGCCGCCTACCCTCACACAGGATGGCCTCAGACTGCATACCACCAGCACCACCAGCATAAGGGCATGTCAGCAGGGTGGCACAGGGGTACTGGAGGTGGAGGGGGCAGTGGCAGCTGCCCAGAGCAGACCATAGCCTAGCCCAGTGTAGGTGGGTGCAATGCACTGCAACATACAGGCCCTGCTGGACAAACAGTCATGGTATCATCAGGGACTGCACTGTCTCTGTGGCAACACGGTGGTGCAATGCACACAACCAGCATGTTTGAAGACAGAAGATCACAGGTTCAAGCCCCAGCTGGGGCTCCTGCCAATCAAGTCCCCATATTTTACCCACAACTAACGAGTGATAGTAAAGACGAACCTTTATTGCAGAGAACATAAGCATGGCTCAAACACCTCTATTTTACCCTACAGAGCACAGACACCAGAAACATGCACATTACCTAGAGCAGATTCCCCCAAATGCAGTCCTGGAGGGCCACAAAACCTTCAGGGTTTATGCTGTCTCCAATCTAAGGATGGAGCGGTACTGGTGGTGGAGGTGGCAGCAGCTGGTGGCCACAGCAGACCATGGCCTAGCCATGTCCAGGTGGGTGCCGTTCACTGCAACAAACAGGCCCTGTCGGATGTACAGTCATGGACTCCCCAGGGAACACAGCACATCTGTGGCAACACGGTGGTGCAGTGCACACAGACAGTGTGTGCAAGAACAGAAGGTCACAGGTTCAAAGCCTAGCTGGGGCTACTGCCAATCCAGTCCACATATTGTTCCCCCAACTAAACCGTGATAGTAAGGACAAACCTTTATTGCAGAGAACATACGCATGGTTAATATGCCTATATTTTACCCTACAGAGCACAGACACCATAAACATGAGCATTACCTAGAGCAGAGTCTCCCAAATGCAGTCCTGGAGGGCCAAACACCATTCAGGTTCCATGCTGCCTCTAATAAAGATGCCTGTGCTGCATATCTATGCACCACCCCCATGGTATGCAGATGTTTCTCATGCATATTCATGAGGGACAGCATGGAAACACGAACCGTGTTTGGCACACCAGGACTGGAGTTGGGAACCTCTGCTATAAAGTAGCAGCCAACAGGGGCAGACACACCCACACCCACACCCAGAGGCCCCATTAGCCAATGCCTCCTGGAGAGGCAGGGCATTGGGCCCTGCGTGCATCTCCCAATACTAGCACTTGCATACATTAGCAATGCCACCCTACACCTGGGTATACGGTACACAGCTATCAAATGTTTTCTATGATTACTGGCAGATAGCAATTCCTACGTTAAGCACAGTTTGCTCATTGAGCTCCATCATAACAATCTTTCTGATGTCTGTGGTGTGTGCTGCAGGTCTGGTCTCTGAGAGTGTTTACCACCCTGGGGAGTGACCCCCAACAGCATTGTGTACCATATCCATGCCTGTACTGTGCCCAGGACTGGTGTGGTGGCCAGGGCTGCTAACTCCTCTATAGTAGCACAATGCTGGCATATGTGTGGGGGTGTCTGTCTGTCTATCCAGTTGTGGTGGCTGCAAACACCCTCCACAGCCCACACTGCCAGCACTGTTGCCAGTATTGGCCTGCCAATGTGCATAATGAGGAGCAAGGTACCATGGGTATAGCCCGGACAGGGTGGCCTGGCCAGGGTGCATCTGCACAGGGCATAGGGCACTGGCTGGGACATTTTAGTGCCCGGCCACCACCTACACAGACAGGGTGGCCTCAGCATGTCCTGCTGGGAGATCACTCTCACCCTGACTGTGCAGTGACCACAGCATGGCTAGGCACCCCCATAGTGCTATATTGTATTTTTTTCATGTGATATTTGTGGTTTTCCTTTTGGAGCCCAGTCACTGATGTATCTGCTTGTTGTGTATGCTGACATCACAGTTCTGGGAGCATGCATTTCCACCAGGAACATGCATTATGGACTAGCTAGCCGACTGTTTGCAGCTGGTATGTGTCTTGATGGAGTGCCTTGCAGGGTGCAGCGGCTGAAGGCTTGCTGCAGGAAAATATCAGATAGTGGTGGGGTGCAGCTTAGCATATCCAAGCCTAATGCCTGTCTGCTATTGCGTAATGGATGTGTACAGAGCGGCATTGACTGCTCTGTAGGGTGTCTGTTCCCCAGCAGGACTGGGGTTGATGGTCCCATCTACTGCCACCATTACAGGGAGGTAGAATGTGCATCTGTTGATGGGAGACCATGTTTACCACCCTGAGCCCTGGAGGAGGAGGGTGGTGGTACATAATCCTCCTAGGGGTCCATAGGGGCTACACCTGACTGAGACAGACGGATATATCCAAGGTGTTTCTGCAGAAACTACCTATCTTACACATTAGCACTGCTGGGGACCTGCAGCATGGCCTATTTCTGCTATGGAAGGTGCTGAGGACCTGGTGCTGGGCGCCCCACCGCACACTCAGGGTGAGCACACTACCCGCACAATGTGAAGGTGTGTAGCTACTCTGTGCCAGTAACACACACGGTCAGTACCCCCTACCAGGCCGAGGTGCTGTGGGGGTGGGCAAGGTCAGTTCCCCCTACCAGGCCGAGGTGCTGTGGGGGTGGACATGGTCAGTTCCCCCTACCAGGCCGTGGTGCTGTGGGGGTGCATACCCCATCTTGTGTTCATCTGTGGACAGCTGATTTGCATGTGCAGTGCATCATGGTTACGGGTGGCCTAACCCTATCCTGGTGACCACAGCAGACTGTCTGTGTGGTGACGTGCAGTCCCTCTACAGCCAGCCAGGGGTTTACTAGCAGCTATAGAGCTGTAGCCCACTTGTTATTTCACTGCCTGTGGAGCCAGAGGTCATGGGTTAAAACCCACAGTGGGGTTATTTGATATGGCTGCCCAAAGCATTATCTCTTTTTAATGTACATTATTGCTGCCAGCAAAAACACTCTCTGCATACTGTACCCATAAGGTGCCTCAGAGGGCGCTTTATAGGGTGCCCTATAGGGCACCTTATGGATACCATCCATATAAGGTGCACTATAAGTTATCCTGTGGAGCGACTTATAGGGTGCCCTATAGGGGACATTTTAGGATGCCATGGCGGACAGTGCACTTTATAATGTGCCCTATGGAGTGCCTTATAGGGTGCCTTATGCGGCACCTTCAGTTACGGCACGTGAGGACGTGTTCGCGTGTTCAGTTACGGCACGTGAGGGCGTGTTACGGCACGTGAGGGCAGCAATTAATAAAATACAAATGAAGTGCTGCAGGAAACAATACGTACATTGCAAATCTGATGCCTCAGCCAGCCTTACGTATTAGGCACACTGGGGAGCAAACTCATGACCCCTGTATCAGCAGTCAGTGCCTTAACCATGTGCTACACTGCTGTTCCTCCTTGCATGTCAGCGCACCTACTTCAGATTTCCATACATTTAAATGCACAGTGCTGCCATCAAACACAGTGCTATGACCTTGCTGTGCCTCATAGGGCACCCTATATGGCGCCCTATAGGCCACCCTTTCAGAAACATTGTAGGGTGCCGTGGCGGACAGTGCACTTTAGAATGTGCCCTCTGGGGTACCCTATGAGGCGCCTTATGCAGCACCTTATGTTACAATACTTTGAGGGTGTGTTTGCTGGCAGCACTAATTAAAATAAAAATAAAATACCCCCTACAGCACTATTACCTATAACAGGTAATGCCTCAGCCAGCCTTCTTCATTAGGCACAGTGGGGGATTGAACCCATGACACCTGCATCATTGGGTCAGTGTCTTAACCATTGTGCTACACTGCTGCTCTGCTTTGCATGTCAGCGCACCTACTTATGATTTTCATTCCTTAAACTGCACAGTGCTGCCATCAAAAACAGTGCTGTGACCTTGCGGTACCTCATACAGCACCCTATAAAGCGCCCTATAAGCAACATTCTAGGGTGCCTTGGCAGACAGTGCACTTTAAAATGTGCCTTATGGGGCGTCTTATGTTAACACGCTTTGAGAGTGTGTTTGCTAGTAGAAGTAATTAAAATATAAATAAAATGCCTCCTAAAACAATCTTCCCCATAATAGGTAATGCCTCAACCAGCCTTCTTCACTCTGCACAGTGGGAGATTGAACCCATGATCCCTGCACCATCGGTCAGGGTTTTAACCATTGTACTGTGGCTCTGTTCCTGTGCTTGCACATCAGCATGCCACTTATGCTTCCCGCGCAAGTTTCTCATGCGCTAATGTGCGCGGCGCACATGAGCGCAGCGCACATTAGCGCATGATTAATCCAGGTTTTGCTTTTTTCTGACTGAAACGCCCACTCCTTATATGTTATCCCGCACAATAGCATGGCGCGCACCTAACAGGGTTTTAGTAAACACACCCCACAGTATCAAAAGCTGCTGAGACATCGATGAAGATTAACAGAAATAACTTATTTTTTTCAAGGCCTGTTATAAGATTATCAAAAAGAGAAATAAGTAGAGTTTCCACATTGTGATTAGGTTTAAATCCATGCTGATGTATATCCAAAGCGGCATACGAGTCAATGTGATTTTGCAGCTGATTTTGCACTACTTTTTCTATAATTTTTGAGATCAATGGTAAACTCAAAATAGGATGGAATGACTTAGGGTCAGTGATGTCCAGTGATTTCCCTTTATAGACTGGTCGAATTATAGCACTCTTTAGTATAGGTGGTAAGTAACCTTGTTTTAAATAATTATTTACAAAATTTAAAATGTGACAGCTAATATGATTTTTAGTACTTTTAATCCATTCTACTGGACATAGCATTCTTGCTTATCAGGTAATTTGCTAATTTTTGGGGGTCTATTTGAGGATCACCATATAAAGTGGTCACTTTTGTAAGTTGTTGAACAATGTTGACTAGTTCCCTTTGTTTGTTAGTTGCTTTCATTATTAGATTTGTATGGTATTGTTGTTTATGGTCATTAATTAACTTATTATATTCCATTTGTTTTACATTAAATAGGAATTTTACATCTTGAGATTTAGTTAGTCTCCATTTACGCTCAAGTTTTCTTAGGAAGCGCTTTGCCTTTCTGATTTCATTAGAATACCTGGTGCGCTCTTCTTCCTATGCATTTGTACTTTATTATTTTTGGGGCTAGCGCAATATTTGAAATGATATTATCCCAATTTTCTATGGCTTTATCCAGTTCAGTGCAATTTTGTTGCAATTGTGGAACAATGTCCTTAAGAAAATCCTCTTTATGGAAAGCTCTAAATTTTCTAGTTTTGTAATCATCTTTTAAGTTAGGGGATGTTTGTGGTTGCAAGGTAAATGAGATAATATAATGATCAGACCAAGGCACTGGGGTAGTTTTTGGAACTGTAATTTGGTTTTGTGAAAAGAGTTACTCAGGGCAAAAAATTAGATCAGGAGTGGTTCCATGTTGGTGTGTAGGCTGGTTAATTATATCTGTTGATAACCTAAAGATTTCACTGATTTCAAGAAGGATCTGTAACCGTGGCACAGCGGACACAGTGCACCTCCCCCTTGCTCACCCCCCCCCCCCACACTCCCACAGTAACTCACAGCACTCCATTGTTCACATAACACCGGTCGCAGCTTTATTAACTTTAACAAACTTCAACCATAATTCCAAACAATACAATCTCACCTATACCACAACAGTAATGACTCACCAGCCATGTGGGTAGCAAAGTGAGGTCATCGCTGCTGCCACCACAGCGAGGCTACTGCTCATCCTACCACCCCTTTCTCCGGCTTCACCATATTACTAGCAAAAGCCTCACCGGGGTTATCCGGGTCGGAGGTACCCCACCCCCGCCCAACTAATACCTATGGCTCCGGACCCCGGAAACCTCCAGGATCCCGCCGCCCCCCCCCCAGCTGCAACAACCCCAACCCAACCCCCCCACAACCGGATATCAGGCGGGAGGGAGGGATGCCAACTGCAGGACCGCCGCAAACTGAAAACGAGTTAACGGGCTAGAATTTACATGCAAGAAAAAATTCCCCTCATGCGCGGGACGCACTCCCAAATACTCCCGTATCAATGCCACCGGGCAAGTCAGGGGATTCCTTATGGCTCGCAACACCACCCACTGCCCCCGTCCCCGCTGATCCATTTTGGACTGTGCAAGCAATATACGCATCTCCCCATCCCCTACATTCACATGCCTCCTCTCCAAACCGCCCGCAACGTGGCGTGAATGCGCCACTAATTCCCCCACTCGGAAGGCCCCAAAAAATGCCAAACTAACAACCGCCTGAAACAGCTGCATCTCATAATCAGAGAACACAACACCCGGCAATGCCACAGAGATCCAAGCCAACAGCTCATGCGTGATAGGCCGACGACCATCCCGCTGAGTCAGCTGAGAGCGCTCCCATCCCTGTAATTATCGTCGTGTAAGGAACCCCCCGCCATGGCCATCCTAACCAACTGCCCGCGAAAAAAAGGAAAACCCCGCCAAGTGCGCCCGCACAGTCGCCTTTGACACCCCTTTAGCCTTTGCCGCAACCACGTATTCAGCCAATAAATGGTCGGGAACGTGTCCCTCCCGCCAACATCGAGTCACCAGAAAGCTGACCACATCATCGCTTCCGCGCTGATACTTCTTCCAGGTCCCCTGCGTCACCGACCACTGCAGCAATGTTAGCATCTCCACCGGCCAAGCTGCCATAAGTACTCCGGGAACTGCACACCTTCGACATTCGCCGCTGGCGCCAACACCCGGAATTGCTCCCACTTAAAATGAGAAAGAGCATCCGCAATACTGTTAGTGCTGCCAGGAATATGCCTAGCCCTAACCAATACATTCAACCGCAAGCAAGCCAGCACTACTGCCCTCATCAGTGCCGCTACCTGCACACAACGCGGCGTATAATTATTTATTACACTGACCACCGCCTCATTGTCACAGTGCCACACTACCCTACGATTACGCAACCTGTCCAGCCACAGTTCCAAAACCACCATGGAAGGGAATAACTCTAAAAAAGTGATATTCGCCGTTATCCCTTCGTCCCGCCAAGACTGAGGCCAAGGGGCCGCACACCACACCCCCGCAAAGTATATCCCTAACCCCCCACTGCCCGCCGTGTCCGTAAAAAGCTGTAGATCAACCGTAGAAATGGCCGCCTCCATCAATACTGATGTGCCATTAAATTCCTGCAGGAACACGTCCCACACTCCCAAGTCCGCCCGGATACTCCGAGTCACCCTGATCCAATGATAAGCCTTCGTTACCCCTACCGTAGCAGCTGCCAAGCACCGCAGAAACACCCTGCCCATAGGTATCACTCTACACGCAAAATTCAGTGAGCCAATTAAGGCCTGCAACTCTTTCAATGTGATCTTATGCGCTCCCAGTGCGTTGGCAACCAGCAACTGCAAACGCACAATCTTTGCACCCGGCAAACGTGCCACCATTGCCACTGAATCCAGCTGGATACCCAAAAATGTGATGCACATACCTGGCCCCTCTGTCTTCCCCTCCGCCAGCGGCACGCCCCACTCCCGAGCTAGCGCCACAAAACCATCCAACAGCTCCCGACACTGAAGCGTCCGTGCCCCCCCACGAACAAAAAATTGTCTAAATAGTGCATGACATTTGCACAACCAACCTTTTGAATCAAGGCCCCGTGCAAAAAGGGGCTGAACATCTCAAAGTACGCACAAGAAATCGAGCACCCCATCGGCATACATTTGTCAAAGTACCAGCCCCCTTCAAAATGAAAGCCCAACAACAGGAAAGCCGACGGGTGAACCGGCAACAACCGAAAAGCGGCTTCGATATCAACTATGGCCATTAAGCTCCCCGCCCCGCAGCGACGCAACAACTCATCCGCAGCGTCAAAGGATGCATAACGCACGGAACACCATTGTTTCGGAATCCGATCATTGACCGACGACCCTACTGGGAATGACAGGTTGTGAATCAGCCGGTATTTCCCCGGCTCCTTTTTCGGAACCACACCCAAAGGAGACACTACCAGATTCGCAAATGGCCAGCAGGAAAATGGACCAGCTACCTTACCCAAATCACATTCCGATCTCAATTTAGCTCGAACCACCTGTGACAATCGGCGCACCAAAGCTGCATTGTCCACCCAGCCCGATCTCACCACCCCTATCACAGGAATAGGAAACCCATCCCGAACCCCCCCCAGCACTTCCCTAATCCTTCGTCATGGATAACGCTGTAGCCACGGCCGCATTGCCTCCAACCTAATCGGCGTGAAAGCATGCTCCCCCACCTCCACACTACTTGGGAGCCGCGAGTGGAGGGGCGACCCACTTTGTGCATTTGAGGGCAGAATGCCCCGCTCCACACAGGGAACAGGCGTGCCGAAACTTACAGTCTGGAAATGGGCACGACGGTTTTATTAAATCTCCAACAAAGATCTCCAGAACCCTCCCCCCCCCCCGGCCTTCTGCAACCCGAATGCTCCATCACAAAAGGAATGCCCCCTGCCCTCCGTGCCCGCCGGCACACCTTTTACGCCCCTTGTCCCCCCGCACCTCCCGGCACCCCCAGAATGGGCCCCCATCTGAGTCAACCACAAACCAATGTTTTGAGTCCCCCAAGACAACGACTTATTCTCCTCCATCTTATCCCGAAATTTTTCGTCATAGTTGAGCCAAAACCAACCATCATGTGTCTGCGCAGCTTCCAAAATGGAATCTGCATATGCCAGCAACATCCCATACTGCTCCGGAGACTGATGGCCCCACACGCTGGCCAACCATAGAAAAGCCCTAGTCCAATTCACCACGTTACGAGCAACTCGTTTAATCCTCCCAGCCTTTTCATCCTCCTTCCTCTTCTTACGACTCTCACCCGACTGCCGCCTTCCCTCCAACAACCGGAAAATATAAATATACTTCCTCTTCTGGATTTTTCTGCGCAACCGCCGTGGAACCCCTTCCCACAACTCTGAAAAAGACGCGAGCGTCGGAACAGCCCCAACCCCTCTCTGCTCCTGGGGTCAAGGGCACTGCCGCCCATTCCACAGAATCTCCTCCCGAAGTATCCGTCGATGACCCGCTGGAAGATGATGAAGACGTTTCATCCCTGCGATGTCTCCGACAAGCATGCTTCCGCTTCCTCCACGCTTTACCCCCCACGCCGACCCCCCAACCTCCCCTCCTGGATCCCGCCCCAGTGACTCACCTGTACACACCGCCATGTCGCTGACTTCAGCAGCTCCTGCCATCTGCGTAGAAGGAACCACTGGCTCCTGATCACCCCGCGCGCCTTCCATAAGCTCGTTGCCTGCCACCATCATCGTAGCTGTCCCCGCCACACCGATCGCCGCTCCTCCAGTACTTCCCACAGGAAATCCCCCTGGTAAAGTCCACGCCGCCAGAGCCTGAGCAGGAACATAAGGAAAAACAGGGGGAGGGGGAAGAGAAGCCCCTGGCAAGGAGGGCAACCAGGCGCCCAGCCAATCCGCCCGAGATGTGCCTTGCCCCCACCCCTCCAGTAGTCCCAGGCCGAAGACCCGCTGGCCGTAGATAACCCCCCTAGCCCCACCACCCCAAAGCCCTCGCCCTGGCTAGACTGCCCTGCAGGAGAGGTCTGTGCGCCCCCCACGAACCCACCAACATCCCCACTCCCCCCCCACCATGAACGGAGCCCCTGCCCGCTCCCCCAGCCATACCCCCCCTGGCTGAGCTGCCCCATCAGGGGTGGTGCGCACGTGCTCCAGGGGCCCACTTGTGACCCCCCCGTGCCCAGCACCCGAAGGTTCTATAGGACCCACAGATCCTCTACCCCTGGAGGAGGACCTCACTCCCACCCCGGGATCTCCCAGACTGGAGAATCCCCCCAGAAAAACCCTGAGCAGAGCCTGAAACAGTCCCTTCATCCCCCCTTCCCCTACCATCTCTTCCAGACCGCCTAGCACCCCCCTTTTCCTTTCCCCCTTTCCCCCCCTTTCTCCCGACCGAGCAGGCATCCCTCTCACTCACCCAGCTCCCGAGCCCTACACGTGCACGTCGTCCAGCCCCGTGCTGCCCGATCAACTCCGCCGCTTCCAAGGGACACCTCGCAGCACACCGTGCCAACAAGCCAGCACACCCTGACTGCCGGAACCACAAACCGTTGCCGACAGGCCTGGAAAAACAACAGAGAAGATCAAAACATGTCCGCAGCCTCCTGCCCCACATGCCAAATGCACGCCCCGGCAGGTCCCGCTTTCCTCAGCCCTCTCCTCCCCTCCCTCTGCCAGCCCTAATTGGCTCCCGCCGCTGCCACTCAGCCACGGGAGCCAATCAATTCAAACAATGCCGCCCAGCCTCACAGCATTCTTTCGGCCCCCGCGGCCTGATGGGGGAGCCATGCGCCACCGGCCCGGTTACCAACGGCCAGCCAGGTACGTGGCCCTGGGGCATTTTAGAAGGTGATGATGACAGATTGTAATCACCTAATGAAATTAGTGGTTTAGTCTGAGAGCTATAAGTGCAAATTAATTCTAAAATTGTTGAGAGGTGATCCTTATCAGCATTAGGTGGTCTATATGTGAGGCAAACATTGAGGTGGTGATTTGATATAATAATTTAAGTTGTTTCAGTTGAATTGTTAGTTATAATAGCTTTAAACTTAAAGGTTGCTTTTGTTAATATTAACATTCCTCCTTTTTTATGTTCTCTAGGACAATTAAATATATCATAATCTAAAGGGGTAATCTGGTTTAAAATAATTTGATCTGTGTCTTTTAACCAGGTTTCAGTGATGCAAATGATATCAAGCTTTTGATCTTTAATATAATCATAGATGATGTTTGGTTTATTCTGTATTGACCTTGCATTCATTAAAACACCCTTAGGGGTATGTTTACTAAACGGCGCACTTGTGCGGAGCGCACTTGAGCGCCCGAAAATGATGCATTTAAGTGCTCTTAAGCGCCCCGCACGCATGCGCGTCACATTAACGGGCCCCGCACACGTGCGCCGAAAACGCGCACATGTGCGGTGCGCTCATGTGCGATAGAGGCAGGGAAAGGCTAACGGAGGGTGGAGGAAGGCCCCCGAGGGGCGGAGGGACGGGGTCAATGGGTGGAGAGTGGAGAGTGGGAGGGGAGAGGCTCCCCGCACAGGAGCGGGGCTGAATTTCAGCCCAAAAAAATACCGCAAGTGAAACACTCGCGTTAGAGGTGATTTAAAGGGAAGAGAAACCATTTCCGTCAGCAATGTACAGCAAAACCCAAAAAACCCAAAAAACGTGAGCAGTGTGAAACATGTGCACAGAACAAAATCGCTAATATAACATGAAAATAACCACAACAAAGTATAAGAAAATTATAATCCTGCTGTGCAACAGTGCTATTAATGGGCAACAATAATAAACACTCCCAGGAAAGCTCCAAAAAATTGAAATGAATTTTGGAAGGGTCTACGCTCCGTAGACTCATTCAAAAGCACTGCAATGTAATGGAGCTGTCCTGGGAGTGCATTTCAGGTTGCCCAGTGATATCACTGTTGCACTGTTTGGTTTTTTTATTTGACTGCCCTTATTTGGAGGGCATATTTGTGTTTGTTCTGCACCTCTGTCCCCATACAAGGAAAACGTGCCCACAGTAAAATTAAGCAGAGCAGGGTGTCTGACTCGTGCGGGCAGGTTTCCTATCTCCAGATACTGCACTGTCTCTGTGGCCACAGTGTGGTACAGCGTACACAGCCACTGACTGTATGACCAGAGGGTCACAGGTTCAAATCCCAGCTGGGGCTCCTGCCAACCCAGTACCCATAGTTTTACTCAGGGGGGGTGCGGAGACTCGGTGCGGGGCCTCATTTGCATAAGGTGCCTCATTTACATAGATATTTGCATAATGTTACCATACACTAACTTTTAGTAAACATGCCTCTTAATGAGTATATGGATAAAGAAAGACTAAAAAGTTACTACATTACTATAATCCAGTACCAACCGCCAGGCACATTAGGAACTACTACAAACACTGCCCATTTAGAATCCATAGCAAACCCGCCGTATCCTAACAGCACTACCAGGACTCACAAAGCACCATACCCTAACTATTAAAAGGCAACACTGCAAATATTAAACCAATACATTTCAGAGAACAACAATACATGACCTACTGGCGAAAGAACAAGTGGCAATGTCTAATAGGAATTATATAAATAGAATACCTCAGCTCAGTTACACATGCAGAACATAGACCATCACCAAACAAGGAATCACAATTTAGAAACAGGAAGACAATAATTAAACTGGAAACCCCAAAAGCCAAACTTGGAATATACAACAACACTGTAGAAATAAAACTATAAATTAATTTCCTCTTGTACTAAACAAAGCGCAAAAATTAATGATGCACATTTCCCAGAGCTGACATATTCCAGTTAATAAATTCAAAATAAAGAGAGATTTTTCTACCTTTTGTGCATTTTTTTTCAGTTGCAATTTTTCCAGCCACTTTCTTCTGGTTTCTTCGTGTCTTCTGCTAACTCTCCATCTGCTGTCCATTTGTCCTTTCTTCTGTCTTCTTTTTTTTTTTTTCCATTCTCTCTCTACATCTGCTTTAACATACTAATCTTTCTCCTTTGCTCTTTCCTCATTCCTATTTCATCCACTCAAATTTTACCCCTCCATCCTCAATCCCCACTTACTCTCCCAATATCCGGCCAATTGTAGATTTGTCTTCCCTCCCACGCAAAATATTTTTCCCTCTCCATTTCACTCTCCCAGCTCCATCCCATTCTAATCCTCCCCCAACATCAGCTCCTTTCTAGTTCCAGCCCCACCCAGCATCTGCTCCCTTCTTGTCCCTGCATCAGCCCATTTCCAGTCCTAGTCCCCCATCAGCCCATTTCCAATCCTATCCTAGCCCCACCATCAGCCCATTTCCAGTCCTAGCTCCCCCATCCATTTCCAGTCCTATCAGTTCCTCCATCAGCTCATTTCCAATCCCAGCCCCCCATCAGCTCATTTCTATTCCTTTCCTAGCCCCACCATCAGCCCATGTCAAATCCTAGCTCCCCTCCACTCAGCCCATTTCCAATCCAAGCCCCCCATGAGCCTACTTCCAGTTCTAGCCCCTCCATGAGTCCATTTCAATTCAAGCCCCCACCACAGCCCATTTCCAACCTTAGCACCCCCAACAGCCCATTTCCAGTCCTATCCTGGCCCCTACATCAGCCCATTTCCTGTCCTAGCCCCCCCCCCCACTCAGCCCATTTCCAGTCCTAGCTCCCTCTCCTCAAAGCCCATTTCCATTCCAAGCCCCCTCCCCATCAGCTATTTGCAGTTCAAGCCTTCTTTCCACTCAGCCCGTTTCCATTCCAAGCCCCTGTCCCCATCAGCTATTTGCCGTTCAAGCCCCCCTTCCACTCAGCCCATTTCCAGTCCTAGCAACCCCCCATCCCATTACCAGTCCTAGCTCCCCCATCAGCCCACTTCCAGTCCGAACCCCCTATAGCCCATTACCAGTCCTAACCCCCCCATCAGCCCACTTCCAGTCCGAACCCCCTATTGCCCATTACCAGTCCTAACCCCCCCATCAGCCCACTTCTAGTCCTTACCCTCCCATCAGCCCATTTTCAGTCTTACCCCCCATCAACCCATTACCAGTCCTAACCCCCCATCAGCCCATTACCAGTCCTAACCCCCATCAGCCCACTTGTAGTCTTAGCCCCCCATAGCCCATTACCTGTCGTAACCCCCCATCAGCCCATTACTTGTCCTAACCCCCCCATAGCCCATTTCCAGTCCTAATCCCCCATCAGCCCACTTGTAGTTGTAGCTCCCCATAGCCCATTACCTGTTGTAACCCCCCCATAGCCCAGTACCAGTCCTAATCCCCCCCAGCCCATTACCAGTCCTAATGCCCCCCACAGCCCATTACCAGTCCTAACCCCCTATCAGCCTACTTGTAGTCTTAGCCCCCCCATAGCCCATTACCTGTCGTAACCCCCCATCAGCCCATTACTTGTCCTAAACCCCCCATAGCCCATTTCCAGTCCTAATCCCCATCAGCCCACTTGTAGTCGTAGCTCCCCATAGCCCATTACCTGTTGTAACCCCCCCATCGCCCAGTACCAGTCCTTATCCCCCCCAGCCCATTACCTGTCCTTATGCCCCCCACAGCCCATTACCAGTCCTAACCCCCTATCAGCCTACTTGTAGTCTTAGCCCCCCCATAGCCCATTACCTGTTGTAACCCCCCATCAGCCCATTACCTGTCCTAACCCACCCATAGCCCATTACCTGTCATAACTTCCCCCATCAGCCCACTTGTAGTCGTAGCTCCCCATAGTCCATTACCTGTTGTAACCCCCCCATAGCCCAGTACCAGTCCTAACCCCCCATCAGCCCATTACCAGTCCTAACCCCCCCACAGCCCATTACCAGTCCTAACCCCCTATCAGCCTACTTGTAGTCTTAGCCCCCCCATAGCCCATTACCTGTTGTAACCCCCCATCAGCCCATTACCTGTCCTAACCCCCCCATAGCCCATTTCCAGTCCTAATCCCCCCATCAGCCCACTTGTAGTCGTAGCTCCCCATAGCCCATTACCTGTTGTAACCCCCCCATAGCCCATTACCAGTCCTAATGCCCCCCACAGCCCATTACCAGTCCTAACACCCCCCATCAGCCCATTTCCAGTCTTAGCCCACCGCCCCATAGCCCGTTTCCAGTCCTAATCCCCCCATCAGCCCACTTGTAGTCGTAGCCCCCCATTGCCCATTTACTTTCATATCTTCCCCCATCAGAAAATTTCCATTCTTAGCCCCTACATAGTCTATTACCTGTACTAACCCCCCATAGCCCATTCCCAGTCTTAACCCCCCCATCAGCCCACTTCCAGTCCGAACCCCCTATAGCCCATTACCAGTCCTAACCCCCCCCCCATGAGCCCATTTACAGTCCTTACCCCCCCCCCATCAGCCCAGCTAAGTTAAAAAAAAAACCCAGAAACCGGCTGCTGCTGCCGCCATGGCAGCGGCAGAATCGAGAATCCCGCGGGGCCCCCCTTTCCTGCAATCTTCTATGCGGCCTCAGCGCGGGCTTTTCAGAGCCGCGCGAAGGGAGAGTTTCCCTTTCTCGCGGCTCTGTTAATCCCGCCGCGGGGCTGATGGGATTTCCCATCAGCCCCGCGACGTGATTAACAGAGCTGCGAGAGGAGAAGCTCTCTCTCTTCGCGCAGCTCTGACAGCCGACGCTGAGGCCGCATAGAAGACTGCAGGACAGGGGGACCCCGCAGGATTCTCAATTCTGCCGCTGCCATGGCGGCAGCGGCAGCAGCAGCCGGTTTCTGGTTTTTTTTTTTTAAACTTAGCTGGGCTGATGGGGGGGGGGGGGTAAGGACTGTAAATGGGCTGATTCTTGATTCTGCCGCTGCCACGGCGGCAGCGGCAGCCGCAGCCGGTTTCTGATTTTTTTAAACTTTGCTGGGATGCAAGATGTTTTTTGCGCGGGGCCCCCTGAAACGCGGGGCCCTGTGCAAAAAACATTCTTGCTCAATGGACGGGCCAGCCCTGGTTTTACCCACCACTAAACAGTGAGAGTTCAGACACTGCTGTACTGCAGAGAACATAAGCATGGTCCCAACACCTATATTTTACCCCACACCGCACACAAACCAGAACAATGGGCATTACGTACAGGCGATTCCCTCCAATTCCGTCCTGGAGTGCCACAACGCAATCAGGTTATATGGGTTTTTCCAGATAAGGACATGTCTGCATGTTGGCCGAGGGGTACAGGTGGTGGAGGGGCAGTGGCTGCAAGCCACAGCAGACAGTACCGTAGGCGTGTGTAGGCTGGCACTGTCCACCACAACAGACAGGCTCTGTCGGATGTACAGTCATGGACCTCCCTGGGAATGCAGCATGTATGTGTCAAAACGGTGGTGCAGTACACACAGACAGTGTGTGCAAGAACAGAAGGTCACAGGTTCAAATCCTGTCTGTGGCTCCTGCCCAACTAGTCCACATAATTGTACCCCTCCAAAACCAGGCATTAAAGACTGAACATTTGCTGCTGAGAACCTAAGATTGTTTGGCATATTTTTATTTTACCCTCAACAGTACCCACCACATAAACATGTGCATCACCTACAGCAGAGTCAACCAAATGCAGTCCTGGAGGGTCACTCATCATTAAAGTTTTATGCAGTCTCCAATATAAGGCCATGTGAGCATGGTGACGGCAGGGGAACTGGTGGCACCTGTCCACAGCACACCATGGCCTACCCCTTTTTAAGTGGGTGCTGTGTAGTGCAACAGACAGGGTTAGTCTGACAAACAGCCATGGATTCCCCTGCAAATGCACTGTCTCTGTGGCAAGAAGGTGGTACAAAGCACACAGGCAGTGCCTTCAGGAGGTGAAAGTCACAAGTTCAAATCCCGTGTGTCAGTCCTGCCAAACCAATCCCCACAATTGTCACATCACACAAAGTTTTGAAAACTAAAAGAACCTGTAGTGCAGATAATGCAAACAGGGGCAGTACATGTATATTTTCTCTCAAAGTGTACATATATGAGAAACATGTGCATCACATAGAGCAGATTCCCTCAAATGCAGTCCTGGAGGGCCACAAATCATTCACATGTTATGATGTCTGAAATAAAGATGTCTTTGTTCATCTTCATGTGCTGGTCCATGGTATGCAGATATATCTCATGCATATTCCTTAGGCACATTTTGAAAAAATGATCAGTGTCTGTTCCAACAGGACTGGAGTTGGGGACCTCTGCCCGAGAGTACCGTCCAACAGGAGGCAAAATGACCAGACCCACAGGCTCCATGACCCAAAGCCTATTGGACAGTCATGATACTGGGCGTTGCGTACATCTCACAAAACTAGTAAGTGTGCACCTTAGCACTGTCACCATAAACCTGGAAATACACTACACATATAGCAACATGTTGATGTGATCAGTGGCAGATATCAATTCCAACGTTAAGCACAATATGGTTATTGAGTGGTATCACACCAATATGTCTGATGTTTGTGGAGTGTGTCTCAGGTCTGGTGTCTGACAATGTTCCCCACCTTGGGGTGTGACAGCAACAGTATTGCATACCATAGCCATGCCTGTACTGTGTCCACGACTGCTGAGTTAACCTAGACTGGAAAAACTATCTATAGTAGCACAGTGATGGCATAGCTGTGGGATTGTGTGGCTGTACATCCAGTGTGTGATGTATGCAACACCTTACTCAGCGTACAATGTTTGCACTGTGTCCAGTGTTAGCTTGGCAATGTGCATAATGAGGAGCTAGGTATTGTGGGTATACCCCCGACAGGCTGGCCTGGGCAGGATGCATGAGGACAGAACATAGGGCAATGTATCGGACATTGTAGTGTGTGGTCATCAGCAGCATGGACAAGGTAGCCCTTGCATGTCCTCCTGGAAGGTCACTCTCACCCTGACTGAGCAGTTACCATGGCATGGCTAGGTCAGCCATAGTGCCAACAACATCTTTTGCAAGTGATATCTATGGATTGCTTTTTGGGGCCCAATCACGAACTTAACTGCTTGTTGTGTGTGCAGACATCCCAGTTTTGGGTGCACACATTGTCTCCAGTAGTATGCACTATGGACTAGCTAGTAGACTGCTTGCACATAGTATGTGTAAGGCTGTCACACCTTGAAGGGTGTAGCAGCTGCAGCTTTTCTGTGTTTGCTGCTGGACAATGTCAGATAGTGGTGGTGGGCTGCTGCGCATTTCCAGGCATGCCGTCTGTCTGCTATCACCTGATGGATGTGCACAGAAATGCATGCACCACGCTGGATGTTGTATTTTCCTCTGCTGGATACAGGTTATCAGTTCCCACCAGCAGCACCATTGCAGTGATGTGGATGTGTTGGTGGGTGATGATGATGAGTTCTACTGGTAAGTTTGGGTGTTGTCACAGAATCTGTTTATCTATCCAACCCACCTGCTTCCCCAAATCACATAACTAATGTGGCCATGGCCACCACACAGGATATGACCAATGTGGTTGCTGCAAATTGCTCAAGGACTAAATGTCACAGAGAAATAACAGATGGCCACAAGTGTATTTGGCAGTGCATCTACAAGTGCTACTCATCAGACACTGTCACTGATGTGGACTCATACCATAGCCTATCTGAGCTAAGCCAGGTGCTGTGGACATGGTGCTGGGTGTCCCCTCTCACTCTCAGGGTGAGCACAGGACCCGCACAATGTGACGGTCAATACCAACTCTGTGTCATCAACCTACACGCTCAGTAATCATTTCCAGACTTAGGTGGTTTTGTGGCTGCATAAACCATATTGCTGTTATTTGTAGACTGCCGATTTACATGTGCAGTGCATCATGGGTATGTGTGGTTGAAGCCTATCTTGGTAAAGAAAGCAAACAGGTCATGTGTTGGCCCTTAGTCCAACTGTAGGCAACCAGGGGTGTGTTAGCAGCTATGGCAGTGGTTCTGAAGCAGTCCTCCTTGAAAGCCTAGCCAAGACGGGTGTTTATGATAGCCCAAATGAAGATGCATGAGATATATATGCAGTAGAGATTTCTTGCCAACCGGAGTGGTGTGTGGCCCTCCAGGGCTGCCCGTCAACACCCCTGCCCTACACCTCTGTCATCAACGTTTGTAAGTGGCCAAGGTGCTGATGTCCAAGACATCAAAAAGGTCAGATAGAATGTGTAACATGCTTCTTTGCCTCTCACCACCACCAACATATTTTTGATTATAAAACTGCATGGTGGTGCTGAGAATTGAGGAAGTATGTGACACAGTCTATCTATGCTTTTCATGTCTCTGACATCTGAGCTTTGCACACTCACACACCTAAATGACAGAGGTGTAAGGCAGGGGTCTCCAAATCCAGACCTATAGGGCCACAAATCAGTCAGATTGCCAGGGTAGCTCTGATGCCTATAGATCTCATGCATATTCATTAGGGCTATACTGATCACCAGACTGGCCTAGGGGTTCAAGGAGGAGTGTCTCACATACTCAGAGCTATGGAGATTTGGCCACCTGTGACGTCAGAACGTGTAGAGACATAAGTCATGGGTCTGATCCTACAGTGGGCTAATCTGATATGGCTTTCTGAGGCTTGTTCCCTTTGTAATGTCATTTGGTGGTGCCACCAACAACACCCTCAGTGCTGTAGCATGAAGCTTCCTCAAAAGTCCCCTATAAGGTGTTTGCAATTCAACATTAGAAGGTGCTGTTGTGGACACTGCACCTCATATTGTCCTCTCTGGAGTGCCTCATAGGGTACCTGATGTGCCACCCTAGGTTATTGCATTGTCCCAGTGTGTTTGCTCTCAGAACAAAACCAATAACCAAAGGCCCCACAAACCACTGTTGATATTAGATAGTAATGTCCCAGCAAGTCATATAGATTAGGCCGACTGTGTGAAGGAAAACACGACTTCTGTAACATAAGTAGGTATGACAGCTAATGTGGCACACCTCAGCCACTCTGTCTGTATGTCAGCACACCAACTTAACATCTACGTGCATGTCCATCGCATGCCAACCTCAATCAGCTCATTATGTGTGCTATGCAACCTAATGTGGATGTAGCATGTGCAGATGCGAAGGCCCCCCCCCCCCCATGCCATCGGCCACATAATTTCTGGGCTCACATTGAGATGGACTAGTGAACATCATCTATTGGGACACATATCCCCATATCACCAGGGTGACTGATAGCCCACTTTGATGGACTCTCAGGATCTCTTGTTGTAGTAGCAGTTGTAGTGGCAATCAGTGCAATGTGAAAGTCATAGCACATCACATCATACAAAAGCCTAAGAACCATTGTGGAAGTGTTGATAAGTTCAAGTCCCAAATGTGTCAACACCATAAGCCCATAAAATATTTTATGTGTTGTAAATAAGTGACACACAGCAGTGTATATTCAAGTTGTGGTGCGCATGTGCGCAATTCGTTCCGCCAAACAATGTGCGGGGCGCAGTTGGACGTCATATGTCGCTAAACTGCGCCAGTTGCGGGACGCAGTTGCACGTGAAATGTAGCAAAAATGCGGCAGCTGCGGAGCGCACTTGGACGTGTTACGTTGCAAAACTGCGCCAGTTTTGGGGCGCAGTTGGACGTCATACGTCGCTAAACTGCGCCATTTGCAGGGCGCAGTCGCACATAAAACATTGCAAATGTGTGCCAGTTGCGGGGCGCATGCACGTGAATGACGCTGCGTGCAATCAGGTGATAATATCTAAAAATGGCGACCAGGACAAGAAAGCCCGCTTTCACTCCTCGGGAGCTCCGCACCCTGGCTCGGCTGATTGCCACCAGGCAGGAGAAGCTCTTCCCCGGGGCCACCAGGTACAGGGACAGCAGAAATGTCCGCAGGGCCTGGGAACGGCTACAGAGACGTTTTAATCGCAACGCTGAATTCCCAAGGGAGGTAAGTGTATAGGGACAGGTCATTAGAAATATATATATATATAGCCTGTGTGCATTGCAGATGTCCATGCTGTTGGGGTCAGGTAGTGTGTGTCAGTAATGTGCAGCAGCTGAACATACATCCCATATTGTCTTTGTATCAGATGTGACAGGTTTTCCCTGTACCCAGGTGGTGAAGGATATGGTCACAGAGGTCATGATGCTAGCCTTATGACATGGCAGCTGCTGCTGTGGACGTGCCACCACATACTGTAATAAAGCAAGCCCATAGATCTGCTTAATTAGATCCAAACCATATCATATGAATACGGTGGAATGTGTATCTGCAGCAAAACACCTTGGGTCCACAACAAGGGTATGTGAAACGTAGCATTAATGGTATGTCAGTCACCCAGGTGATATGGGTTTTGTTGCCAAAGTTGTTCAATACGCCCCCCTATCCCCAAGAGCCCTGACAGCTCAGAACAGTGGGCTATCAGTCACCTTGGAGATACGGTTGTGTGTGCTGAAACAATGTAATACATACACCCTATCCCCAGGAGACTAGAGAGCCCATCACAGTGGCTCACCTGTCATCCTGGTGATATTGGTCTGTGTGCTGTCAAAGTACAAAACATTCTCCCTATCCCCAGGGGTGCTGAGAGCTCATCACAGTGGGCTATCCTTCACCCTGGAGATATGGTTGTATGTGCTGAAACATTTCAATACATCTACCCTATCCCCAGGAGTCCAGAGAGGCCATCACAGTGGCCTTTCATTCACCCTGGAGATATGGTTGTTTTTGCTGAAACAGTTCATTACATCTACCCTATCCCCAGGAGTCCAGATAGGCCATCACAGTGGCCTATCCTTCACCCTGGAGATATGGTTGTGTGTGCTTAGAGTATGTAATACATCTACCCTATCCCCAGGAGTCCAGAGAGGCCATCACAGTGGCCTTACATTCACCCTGGAGATATGGTTGTTTGTGCTGAAACAGTTCATTACATCTACCCTACCCCAGGAGTCCAGAGAGGGCATCACAGTGGCCTATCCTTCACCCTGGAGATATGGTTGTTTGTGCTGAAACAGTTCATTACATCTACCCTATCCCCAGGAGTCCAGAGAGGCCATCACAGTGGCCTATCATTCACCCTGGAGATATGGTTGTGTGTGCTGAAACAGTTCATTACATCTACCCTATCCCCAGGAGTCCAGAGAGGCCATCATAGTGGCCTTTCATTCACCCTCGAGATATGGTTGTTTGTGCTGAAACAGTTCATTACATCTACCCTATCCCCAGGAGTCCAGAGAGGCCATCACAGTGGCCTATCCTTCACCCTGGAGATATGGTTGTGTGTGCTTAGAGTATGTAATACATCAACCCTATCCCCAGGAGTCCATAGAGGCCATCACAGTGGCCTATCATTCACCCTGGAGATATGGTTGTGTGTGCTGAAACAGTTCATTACATCTACCCTATCCCCAGGAGTCCAGATAAGCCATCACAGTGGCCTATCCTTCACCCTGGAGATATGGTTGTTTGTGCTGAAACAGTTCATTACATCTACCCTATCCCCAGGAGTCCAGAGAGGCCATCACAGTGGCCTATCCTTCACCCTGGAGATATGGTTGTGTGTGCTTAGAGTATGTAATACATCTACCCTATCCACAGGAGTCCAGAGAAGCCATCACAGTGGCCTATCATTCACCCTGGAGATATGGTTGTGTGTGCTGAAACAGTTCATTACATCTACCCTATCCCCAGGAGTCCAGATAAGCCATCACAGTGGCCTATCCTTCACCCTGGAGATATGGTTGTTTGTGCTGAAACAGTTCATTACATCTACTCTATCCCCAGGAGTCCAGAGAGGCCATCACAGTGGCCTATCCTTCACCCTGGAGATATGGTTGTGTGTGCTTAGAGTATGTAATACATCTACCCTATCCCAAGGAGTCCAAAGAGGCCATCACAGTGGCCTATCATTCACCCTGGAGATATGGTTGTGTGTGATGAAACAGTTCATTACATCTACCCTATCCCCAGGAGTCCAGATAAGCCATCACAGTGGCCTATCCTTCACCCTGGAGATATGGTTGTTTGTGCTGAAACAGTTCATTACATCTACCCTATCCCCAGGAGTCCAGAGAGGCCATCACAGTGGCCTATCCTTCACCCTGGAGATATGGTTGTGTGTGCTTAGAGTATGTAATACATCTACCCTATCCCAAGGAGTCCAAAGAGGCCATCACAGTGGCCTATCATTCACCCTGGAGATATGGTTGTGTGTGATGAAACAGTTCATTACATCTACCCTATCCCCAGGAGTCCAGATAAGCCATCACAGTGGCCTATCCTTCACCCTGGAGATATGGTTGTTTGTGCTGAAACAGTTCATTACATCTACCCTATCCCCAGGAGTCCAGAGAGGCCATCACAGTGGCCTATCCTTCACCCTGGAGATATGGTTGTGTGTGCTTAGAGTATGTAATACATCTACCCTATCCCCAGGAGTCCAGAGAAGCCATCACAGTGGCCTATCATTCACCCTGGAGATATGGTTGTGTGTGCTGAAACAGTTCATTACATCTACCCTATCCCCAGGAGTCCAGAGAGGCCATCACAGTGGCCTATCCTTCACCCTGGAGATATGGTTGTGTGTTCTTAGAGTATGTAATACATCTACCCTATCCCCAGGAGTCAAGAGAGGCCATCACAGTGGCCTATCATTCACCCTGGAGATATGGTTGTGTGTGCTGAAACAGTTCATTACATCTACCCTATCCCCAGGAGTCCAGAGAGGCCATCACAGTGGCCTATCCTTCACCCTGCAGATATGGTTGTTTGTGATGAAACAGTTCATTACATCTACCCTATCGCCAGGAGTCCAGAGAGGCCATCACAGTGGCCTTTCATTCACCCTCGAGATATGGTTGTTTGTGCTGAAACAGTTCATTACATCTACCCTATCCATAGGAGTCCAGAGAGGCCATCACAGTGGCCTATCCTTCACCCTGGAGATATGGTTAGGTGTGCTTAGAGTATGTAATACATCTACCCTATCCCCAGGATTCCAGAGAGGCCATCACAGTGGCCTATCATTCACCCTGGAGATATGGTTGTGTGTGCTGAAACAGTTCATTACATCTACCCTATCCCCAGGAGTCCAGATAAGCCATCACAGTGGCCTATCCTTCACCCTGGAGATATGGTTGTTTGTGCTGAAACAGTTCATTACATCTACCCTATCCCCTGGAGTCCAGAGAGGCCATCACAGTGGCCTATCCTTCACCCTGGAGATATGGTTGTGTGTGCTTAGAGTATGTAATACATCTACCCTATCCCCAGGAGTCCAGATAAGCCATCACAGTGGCCTATCCTTCACCCTGGAGATATGGTTGTTTGTGCTGAAAAGGTTCATTACATCTACCCTATCCCCAGGAGTCCAGAGAGGCCATCACAGTGGCCTATCATTCACCCTGGTGATATGGTTGTGTGTGATTACTAAGTTCAATATGTTCTCCCCATCCCCAGGAGTGCAGTGATCCCAGCACAGTGGGCTGTCACTCACCCTGGTGATATGGTTGTGTGTGATTAATATGTTCAATATATTCTCCCTATCCCCAGGAGTTCAGTGAGACCAGCACAGTGGGCTTTCACTCACCCTGGTGATATGGTTGTGTGTGATTAAGAAGTTCAATATATTCTCCTTATCCCCAGGAGTTCAGTGAGACCAGCACAGTGGGTTGTCACTCACCCTGGTGATATGGTTGTGTGTGATTAATAGGTTCAATATGTGCTCCCCATCCCCAGGAGTTCAGAGAGGCCATCACAGTGGGCTGTCACTCACCCTGGTGATATGGTTGTGTGTGGTGAAAGAGTTCAATATGTTCTCCCCATCCCCAGGAGTGCAGTGATCCCAGCACAGTGGGCTGTCACTCACCCTGGTGATATGGTTGTGTGTGATTAATAAGTTCAATATGTTCTCCCCATCCCCAGGAGTTCAGTGAGGCCATCACAGTGGCCTGTCACTCACCCTGATGATATCGTTGTGTGTGCCTAACCAGTTCAAAACATTCTACGTATCTCCAGGAGTCCTGTGACCTGCGTAAGGTGTCTTGTCTATTATTCTTTTGCTATGGTGTATGCAGCTGATGATGTGTGCTAGGACACCCAAACCCCATGGGGCCAGAGGCCGGATTGCATTGCTGGGTATTGCATCCACATATTGTGGTAGGTTACGGCAGGTACGTTGCACCTTTACCATAGTCTGTGAGGTCACCATCTCATCACACATGTCTTTGATGTATCCAGATGATATGCTAGGTGCACATGCTGATGTGTGTATAGGTACACCATCCCCATGAGCTAGGAGATGTTACTTCAAAGGCCTGTAACAGAGCCAGGCGCCCCTCAATTTATGCCTAGTTAGGGTACCCATCTTCACACCAGCTACAAATCCATAACCCTGCAGCATATAAACAGCACTGATGGTTTTCGAAAACTAAAGTCACCTCTTGTGGTCGTACACTACAGACAGAAAAATCCACATGAGCACAGGTGGCAATAGCGTACTCTGTCTGTTTGCTCCATGTGGATGGTTTGGAAAAACACACCTGCTGTCAGCATACAAGCCCCAGGTCATAGTCACATAATAGGTAAATAAATAGGCTGTACTGGGTCATTCCCACGTCCTTCACGCACAGTATGTTCTCTGCAACAGTGTCATAACTAGTTTCCACATAGATGCCAGGTTCCCCATGAGCAACACGTAACACAATGCATCTAGTGGGTCACAGTTTGCTATCCTGTGCCCTGCAGAAACACAAATTTCATGGTAGTGGTCCCTGCCAAGGTGAATAGGGCCACCCACACAATGTTCCATGTAGCGACAAAGCATTGTCATTTGGTAGGATATAATGTTGCCATTTGGTCTGTTGTCCAAGACATGTGCAGCTGATGTGAAAACATATGTTTTAAAAAACAGAAATACAGGGTTAGGGGGTTACCATGTACACCATCATTGTCATTTGCAATGTGGCAGTGTCATGCAATGTAATGCAAGGGGGCCTCATGGTACTGCAATGATGTGTTCAGGGTGCCAGGCACACTGCAGATAGGTGTCACTGCACACATGTCCAGAGACGCAGCTATGTATGCAGGTGTCACTGGGAACCTAAAAGGGCCCAGCACAATCAGGGCGTAGTCCGTACATGTGGGTGTCATCATTACCGACAGAGCCTGTGTGCAAACAGTCTCCAGTGTCCAATAGGAAAGATATTGTCAACAACGCACATCACCTGTATATGGTCAGTTTGCCTTTGCCAAATGGCTCTCCCCAGTTACTGGATTTTCACAGATTCATCAGCTCATTGTACCTGGGATTGCATAAAAAACTCTATGGTACTGATACCCCTGTGACACTGTCATTGTGTTTCTGTGTATTGTTACAAAGAGTTTCTCAAATGATAAATACAAAAAGGTAAACACCACCAATACAATGAAACTCCTGGGGTAAACAAAATCACACCTTGCAAGACCACCCCCGGTGTTACATTAGTCTGTGATGCCACATCACCCATGGAAAAGCCCCCCTGGTATACAGAACATATGTTGATAATGTGCAGGTATTGTCTCAGTCAGTGACAACCATGTTTGTTATACACATTGCTGATGGCTATAGCAATATATGTCTGAATGTAAGGCCAGGGGCATGTTAGCCAAGAGTGGTTTGCAGGACATATCAGCCAACCTTGGTACCCTCTTCCTCACCAACATGGCCGTGGACCCAGACGTCTGTTTAAGGCCATAGTCTTCCTCACGTGCATCTCATGCAAACAAACACAAATCTCTCCAGGTCAGAAAGGGAACAATTCCTCATGAGATGTTTACTGTCACTGGCATTTCCCTTGAGGTGCACGCTGCAGCCATACAAGCCCTGTGGCAGGCCCCAACCCCCAAAGCCACTATGGAACTCCATGATGATAGACATCCCTCATCCTGGTGCAATAAACCTGTTCCATGCTGTGGCCACCTGGCGTTGCCCAGTACTAAGATATAGACATCATCAGTGTTTGATCCCAGGAATGTGGGCATTGAACACAATCTTCTAGGTCTCCATGTGGCAACCAGGAGCCTCGTTGCAACACATACCCTGCAAACTACAACGCAATTTGGTGTAGCAATTGCATGAGTGGGAATGACAAATGCACCATGTGTGGTGCTGAGTACTGGTATCTACACACCAATACCATATCCCAACGCTACTGTGCCCAATTGGTATCAAGACATTGCGTAACCTAAACCTCCATAAAGTGCTTACATCCAATCACCTGAGGGATGTGGTGATTGCGACATCCCAGAGGGTATCCATATACCTGTAAAGGACAAGCATGCCTCTCCAAAGAGGGGAATGTACCCCACAAAATATATGTTCATCCGGGATCGCACAACACATGTCCTTGGGGGCCTCTCCATGTCATTAGTAACATGATGTGAGCACAGGCCACGGGATACACAAATTGACCTATATCAGCCAACACCATAGGGGCAAGACATCCTGCCACTACAGCATATTTGATGGAACCACCTTGAGAGAAGGTGGCAGATCCCCCCTACCATCTCTGCACAATCCCACAAGTGCAATTGTCACCAGGTCTGCAGGTAGAATACGTCCCAAATCACTCCATCATGGTTGAGTGTGGTAGGAGCAGACGTAAGGGTTACAAACAGGATGCCACCAAACCCCCTGTTCGGGAGAGTGATACCTTAGTTGTCTGTGGTCGATGGGTCCTCCATACATTAAAGCTGTCAGACATGACAGGTGCCTAAATCCTGGACATGGGAATGTTCCTGATGGGGCCCAAACAAGATATACTATTGCTGTCTGCACATCTCCCACATCACATAGGCGACCACTCCAAAGCACTTGTCAAGCATGCCCTGCAAATGTCATATGATGTGATCAGGGCAGCTTCCTACTGTGTGTCATGCAAAGGTAGAGTCCCTAACATAGCTATTGGTGCAAGGACATCTTGCTGGGTTTATGTCTCTCACCTGCAACAATGTGTGCAGGTTAATTGGTCAACATCCCCAGTACTGTTCAGAAATGTCTTTCCATAAACCAGCAGGACAATGTGGCTGTAAGAAACATCTGAAATATTGCACATCCTGCAAAGCTGTGAGTCTCATAAAAACACATCACCATCACAACTTAACTGAAAAGACAGACCTATGTTACTTCAGTTAACTCTGCATTACAACCTTGTAGACAGGCCCAAAAACCTACTATGCAAAGAAAGCCAACAGCTTGTTAGCCTCAGCAGACACAGCAGCCTCAGCCCCACAGTGCTTTGGCCTCTGTGTTGGAGTACATGACCTCCATGGCCCTCCAGGGGAAGAAACTGTACACAATCACAAGATGATTATGACACATCACCCACAGATGTAGACATATAACATCAGAACCCAGGACTGTGCATGAGCTGTGCCTTCCCATCTGCAGAGTACGCATCAACTGTGAATGACCCCTCAACTATTTTGACTCGCTGAGTGTGTGAATATGGGTACATCAGTGTTCCACGTAGCTCCAACCAACTGGAGCACTCAGTGTATGACCTGTTAGCTAACCTCCATAACACCATTCATAGTTGTGCCATGTAGTCACTCACAATGTGAGAGTCATGGCACAGTCATGGTGTCACGTACACTCATTACAAATTAACAACATTTGTTGAAGCAGCTACCATGTCCTTCCTACACGGCCATCGTAGCCTCAGATAAGGGCTCCTGCAGGCGTTCTGTGTTTGTTTAGGCTGCCATGCGAAATATACCCCATACGTACTACACCCCTAGCTGCCTTTCCCACAGAATGGCCAACCAACATGGGTGGAGGTATAGGGCCTCCACAACACTTGATCACTCTTGTGATCATTCCCTGGCCACCTCATATACGTTTTCAACACATGTGTGACCCTTTCCTGCTGGTAGCTGTTGCTAACATAGTTATTTGCCTGTCACAGGTGATCTCCTTCCACAGCAGGATGACATGATTACAACACATACATCTACACCTTGGGTTGTGTCTCTTTCTCCCACTGTCCCAATGTATCCCTCCCCCACTCCTGGTGTGAGATAAATACACAACACGGGCAAGGCATCTTGGACAGGGGGGTAGGCATCACGCACCATGGGATGTTTGCCTAGGCTGTGATATGTGACACTGACTAGCATATTTGCACAGGCACAGTTGGTAATGGTGTTGTCCACATGTGACAACACCATCCTTGTGGCCATGGAGATCCCCAGTGACATGTGCTGAACTATGCTATACATGACACATACAGCAGTGTAGCTGGAGCGTCAAGACCCAGGGCACACTGTTGTATGTTTATGTTGGCCATCCACCAGATGTGAGTACTCACTCATGCTCCCACCCATTCTTCTCACACCCACAGGTCGAGGGTCTTAGAAAAAAAGGGAGGGAGCTGCGGCAACACCATCGCCCATATCTGCAGCGCCTCCAGCATGCAGACCCTTCACATGGTGATGGTGGGTATTGATGATGTAGCTGGCCACTATCAGGGCTCACAGTCGCCCATCAGTGTGTGTGGTACCTGCAGAGGTACATGTGCTGTTTCACACACATATACGTGTGCTGATGAATGTCATCTCCCACAGATGGTGATGACAGCGATGACGGATCCAGCACCTCCGCCTATGCCCTCCGAAGGCCAACCTCCCGCCCTGCCGCGGATGTGGTTGTCCTGGACACCAGTGGGGAGGAGTCGGAGGGGCAAGACGCCAGACCAATGGAGGGGGGCATGGGGAATGATGATTTGCAAGGGGTGGGTGGCAGGGTCACAAGGGGGGAGAGGGTCCTGATGCTGTGGAGGGGGGGAGGCTTTGGTAGGTGGTGGGGAGGAGTCAGGGGGGAGGATTGGATGCAGGGTGTGTGGGAGAGTGACCTGGAAGACAATGCAGCACAGGGCACTGTGCTCTCCCGCCATCCATGGCAGGTGCCTCCACCATCCAGGGCCCCACACACATAGCACACAGATGCCACCACACAAACACCAGGAACTATGTGTGTGTGTGGTGGCAGATGCGTTGCACATCTGTGTGAGACCCTGGATATACTGGAGCAGCGGGTGCACAGGTTAGTGCACCTGCAGGAATGGATGGCGGGAGCCATTCAGAGGATGGTTGCTGATGTGGAGCATTTGCCATGTCGGCAGCCACCCCCTGAAGGGCGTCACAGGCATTATTGATGATGCCTGTGACGTCCACACATGTGCCCTGTGCTGCCCTGTCCTCCATCACGGGGCAGGCAGGGGGAGGGTGTGGGGGCCTATGCGTGTGTGGGGAAGTGTGGGGGAGTGTGCTAAAGGGGGGGGAGGGGAGCAGGGGGGTGGAGGGTGTGCTGTGTTGGGGGGAGGGTGTTGGCTAATTTCCCCCTCCCTAAATATGTAAATATTCCCCCTTTGTTTGTTTTAAAATAAATATATATTTTGTTATAACATAGAAGTCGTCTGGTGTATCACTTTACATAAGCCTAGATATGACAACATGTGTGTGGACAGGAATGTGCAGAAAAGTTAGACATGGGTAGCATACATGCGTTCTATGGGACTAACCATGTGTGTAGGTTTGTGAACCCAGGGAGTTGCATCAGATGTTCCAAAGTAGCTTGCATCCATGGAAAATACCTGTCACAGGGATGGCCATAGGTGAACCTACTTTGTAAGCAGACATCAGAAACGACCAGACGCATGACAGCCATGTCTGCCTGTACCACATGCATGCTAAGGGGGGAAGGGGGCAGGCATCTAATAAATGTTCTAGGCATGGCCACTGGTCACACATACACAAGACGTGTTAGCTGTATGATGTGGCAACATGGTGATGGGTCATAACACTGCACATGTAACCTCTACAGATTGCCCCTGTTGCAACATGTGTGTGTGTGTAAACCGCACGGCTTCAGTCCTGGTGGAGTGAACACACAATGTGCACGTCACCCATGCCATATGCTACCATCTGTGATGTAATACCTGGCAGGCCAAACAAACCACCAGCAAGGGGATTGGGTGAATATCATATAGTCTGGGACATGACGTGTATTTGCACACTACATTGGGTAGCACACAGACACACATTAGAATCACACAATGTATGTAGGGTATGAGAGCTGTTTATTGTCACACATCTCATGTCATTTTTTGGTTAAACATTTGTATAAAACGTTAATGCATACTGATCTAACTAACATGAACATGGTTTACAAGGCAAAGACACATATGGGACTTTTCACATATATGCTCATTAATTGTAACCTAAAATGGAGCCATCAAAACACGGCAAACTATATACATTGTTTTACAACATTATCAGTGCAGCCGGGACAGACACATGTATCATAGCTCAACATGAGAATGTACACATGACTTAGCGACGACATGGCCGACCACGCCTGCCACGTTGCAAACGCCCCCCCCACGGTGCTACACCCTCCTCTGGTGCCATTGGTGGAGGTGGTGGTGTTGGCGGTGGTGGTGGTGGTGCTGGTGCTGCTCACCGCATCACATCCAGCATGCCCTCAAGGGCCTCAGAAATACGATTGAGGGGCATGGCCTGTAGCACACCACATATCTCCCTCGTGTTCTGCTCCACTGCACTGCAGATCCTATCCAGCACGCAGCGATTGCCTATAGGAGTGACACAGGGTGGTGTATGAGATTACATTCCACTAATCCACCATCATACACAAACATGTTACACACATAAAACACGATTGGTAGTGTGATAGGGCAGACTCAAATAGACAAATGGATTGGGGTAAAATACATCATTAGCACAGTAGTATACGTCATAGACACACAAAGGGCACGTTGCAGTACTGTGATACATAAGCAAATAGAACGATACACAGTCTGCGCTGACACACCCACATACTGCAGACGTGGCTTGTGTACGGGAGATGGAGCATGCAGCAGAGGCAACAACCACAGCTGAGAGCAGCAGTGGTGATCAGAGGAAGATCTAGGGAAAGCATCCCAGGTGAAGGCATAGTTTGCTGGAAAAACACACTTGGTATAAATTACAGGAGATGTGCTATTGAGTTTGAGGGATGGCATATTACCACACGTGCAGCACACCTTACATACACATGTGCACTGCTGCATCACATGTATGATACCAGGGGGGTTCACATACACCATGTGTAACATAGAGGAGGTGTTGGGTAACAGTTCCTATGGACCTGGGAAAGGATATGGAGAAATTGGACAGGGCACAGGAAACAAAAGAGAGGGCATCTGAGGTGGACACAACACACGAATGCAATGACAGGGTGATGTTGTATAATCCACAGCTGGTGGTAGGCACTGGGGAAGGGCAATGATAAGCTGATTTGGGGGCGTTTGTCGGTCTGATTTATTTAGGAAGCCGGGTTGTTAGCTGACAGTTGCCTAGTCTTATGTATAACCCATATGTCATTAGCTGAACTTTGTGATTGTGTGTGTGATGTCCAAACAGGCCTGACACATCCATTGAGCAAGGACGTATTTGCATAGGGTACGGCGTTCGACGGGTCCCCATGCAAGGCACATTGTGTTTGTGAACAGCATTCCAGATCAACATTGATAACCTGTCTACTGCTGCTGCTGTGGCAGCAGTGCCAGAATGGCATGTTTCACGGGCTCCCCTCTAGTCACTAATCACCTCTGTAAGGGCTTACAGACATGTAAAGGGAGCGTGTCTCACTTTTGTCTTTTCGAAGGGAACAGGTGCTGATTGTAAAGATCCCATCTGCTCCTGTAGACACAAGGGGCTGATGGATAGCGTATCAAGGGCTCCTGTGCCCAGAGTAGAGATGCAATGGCGACAATCTCCCTTTTCCATAATGAATGGCCCTGCATAGGGTCACAATGGCCAGAGGGGGTCCCACGGAACACCGCATTTTGTTAGAACTACAGCGGCAGTGTCAAACCCAGTTTATGTTGTCATGACGTTACATAGGCAATGGGGGTGGGGGGCATGATGTGATGTGAGATGGCATGTGGGTTGGGGGGGTGGGCAAGACAGGTTATGGGTGGTTGGTGAGTGGTTATGACCTTAGGTGGCCTTTGGGGGGGGCTTGGACCCGTAATGGACTATTGGGTTTGGTGACTGGTAATGGGCTGTGGGTTGATGGGGCATGTCTGGAAATGGGGTGATGGAATAGCTGGGATAGGACTGGACATGGGCTGTTGGGGGTGGATTGGAATGGATATTGACAGTTGCGTTGCCTTGGTTTGCAAATTACTCATGGAGGGGATGGGACTGGACAGAGCCTCATGGGGGGCCTCAGTCTGGTATTTGGCTGTGTGACGGGGAGGTGGGATTTCACATGGGCTGATGATGGGTCTAGGAAATGACTGAGTAACGTCTGATGCTGGACCGAGTTAGGAGAGGAGCTGATGACGAAATGTGTTGTGGAAAATGGATAGGTGAGGTAGGCATGGCAATGGCCTGTTGCAGGGACTAGAGGGGAATGGATGCTGGCTGAGGTTGCAACTCGAAGGTAGCTGATGTTGTCCAGAGATTAGAATGGGATGGGGATGTGAGAGTTAAATGGAGAGAGGTAATCACAGTTTGTGTGGGAGGAACAATATATCTACAATTGGCTGGTATATGGGAGGTGACGTGGGGTTTGAACATGGAGTGCTAAGGATTGGGAACATGACATAGGAATGAGGGGAGACCGAACAGAGAAAGATGGCCATGTTAGAGCTGATGTAGAGAGATAGTATGGAGAGAACACAACATGCTAACATACTGAACATATGGACATCAGACGAAGGTGATTTAGCACAAATCATGCTAACACCTACTGAAAGTGGCTGCAGCTATTTCTACTGCTACAACATGCACACAGAGTGGATAGACATTTGCTGCTTTACATATATGACCTGGTATTTGGGAACCTTGGGAAATGTGCATCATTTCAGTCTATGCTTTTTGGGGTCAGGGGAACATTAATGTATGAAGTTACAGATGTGGCATAGATGTGTATTGCGCTATTTAGTATTTAATTTGTAGGTTAACCCTTCAGTGTGGTATCACATTTCATGTGTTACTTTTGAGGCCCACAAATGCATTATTGCCTTAATGTATGTAAATGGTGACTCCGTGTTTGGTGATGCTAGATGTTCTGACTGTGTAACTCAGCTGATGTGTTGTGTTGTTATGTTTTGTGTTTAACATTGTAGATATATCTATTTTCCATGGATGTTGTGTGGAGTTTAGGAGAAATATTTGCAGTGTTACAGTTATATAGGAGGAGCATGGTGTTTTATGAGTCCAGGTAATGATGTCATGATACAGGGGTTCTGCCATGGTGTATAAATGGGCATCATTTGCTTTATTTCCGAATGTGTCTGTCATTTGGATTTGCAGGATAGTAATTTTGGGAACATTTAGCCGTCCTTTATCCATACACTCAGTAGGAGAGATGTTTCATACAAAGTACTGTATGGTAACATACAACATAAATGAGAAAAATGGCATCTATGCTAAATGGGGAACATTACAGACTTTTGCCACATAGGCCCGCTATCTCCCGGGGACGGCCCTACTTCCAAACATTGCAATCATGTCATTGATTGGTTCAGCTGCAGGCCAACGACATGTCAATGGCCATGTGTGTCTGCAATTCAGTCTATCGTATCTGTTGACATACAGGCTGAACTGCAGAATGTGTGTTTCCCACAAACCCATAGTTTAGCTATGTGACATTGTGTCACCTCTGTATATCCTTTTATATGGATGAGGTTACTCATTGTTTCAGCTCGATACATATGCTATCAGTTCTTATCACCAGCAGATGCAGACTGTGTGGAATGGTGGTTATGTGACGTTACATCACAGAGTATGGTTTTTTTTTTTTTAAACTTTTATTTTCATTTTGCAACAAACAAAAAAAGAACAACACACCAAAGGAGACAAACAAGTATACAATAAGGAAAAACAAACCCTATTACCCCCCACCCCCCTGCTTCTTCTCTAAGTCGACAATATCAGCATGTGAGCGCTTCCAAACAACAGTGATTGTACATCAAAACGAACAGAAATAGCATCTGCGATACAGAATAATCATGTGACAGAGATTTATACAAATTTAAACAGTCAGATGAGAGCATTTAGCGGTGTGAACATAGTCATTGAGCATCTTCCATTTAGACAGATGATGGGGGGTCTGAACGGAAGAAGCAAACATACGAGGTATTTGTTCATATTTACTGTAAAGACAGACATGATTCCACCATTCATTGGGGCTCAGATGGGAGCTATTTTTCCAGTATTTCGTAATTAGGGAAATAGCAATGCCCAACATAAAGTCTAAAAGGAAGTAAGCCGATTTTGGAAGAGAGGGGATCCCCGCAGCTGAGCGGAGTCCCACTATCCTCCAAGACAGGGGCTCTTGAAAGTGCAAAATAGATTGGATACGACCCCAGACCCGACGCCAGTAATACTGTAGTGCGGGACATTCATACATAACATGAGTTAGTGAACCAATGGCCGCATGGCATGTCCAGCATTTATTGCCCTGGGAGGTGTTCCATTTGGCTAATCTGTCAGGAGTATAGAAACACCGGTGGGCTAGAAAGAAGAGTGTCTGAGTGAGTGAGGCGGATCTGGAGACCCGTGTCACTCTACTCCAGACAAGGCTCCATTGCTCCGGGGTCAAAGTTACGTGCAGTTCCCGCTCCCATGCTTTCTGTGCAATAGGGGTACCTCTATTTACAGCAGTACTTAAGGTTTTGTAAAAGTTAGATGCTACACCCGATGAGCTCCCGATAGATCGGATAGTCTCTGATAAGTCTTGGGTAGGGGATTCCGATGGCGGGAGCACCTTAGCACTCCGAAGACAATGCTGTAGTTGCACCAACTGAAAGTAGTGTTTCGCTGGGAGACCAAATTCAATTTGCAATTCACTAAAAGTTTTCCAGCGACCATCATGGAACAACTGGGTAGGGGTCCAAATGCCCCTAGTGTACCAGGGGCTCCACGCCATCGGTTTATTTTGTATTTGAAATCGAGTATTGTACCAGAGCATGAGTCTGTCTAACGGACAGAATCGGGAGTCTAGAGATTGAATAAGAGTATTAAAGGCACCTAAAGTGTCTAAAAGCATTGGTGGATAGTGGGAGTCTGATGGGAGAGTCATACCAGGGAGAGAAGTAAGAGGAAACGGTTTGCAAAGGTTCTCCTCTATATCTAGCCACACAGGTCTACTCGGTGCTAGATCTTCCAGCCAACGAGCGCCTTGTTTGAGAAGAAAAGAGTGGTGATATTTCAGGAAATCAGGGAATCGGACACCCCCATTGTCCTTATCAGCTTGCAACTTATGCTTCGCTATCCTAGGTGTCTTGTTTTGCCATAAGTATCTAGTCAGAAGGCCCTCTAAATCTTTATATGTACGTCGAGGTAGGAGACAGGGCAACATTTCTAAAATGTAATGCACTTTAGGAACAATCATCATTTTTATGGTTTCTAGGCGACCCCATCAGGTAAGTGTTAAAGGAGTCCAACGGTGAGTAAGCGCCCGGACTTTAGAGGTTAAGTCTTTGGCATTAAAGGAGATAGCATCTTCCAAAGGAGAGCAATAGTGGACCCCAAGGTATTTGACCATGCGAGGTTGCCATAGAAAGGGAAAGGATTGCATATCTGCTTGATGAATTAGAGAGTTTAATGGGAAGGCTACCGATTTGGTCCAATTTATCTTATACCCCGAGAGTTGTGAATATTTACCGATTTGCTCTAGGACAGCCGGCACCGAGTCTAAAGAGACAAAGAGCATAAGGTCATCAGCATATGCTGAAATTTTAATTTCCCTATGAGAGAAGGGGACTCCATGAATCTCCTCCGATTGCCGGATTAGTAAAGCTAAGGGTTCGAGTGCAAGATCGAAAAGAAGTGGAGATAGTGGGCATCCCTGACGAGTACCGCGTTGAAGGGGAAATGGCTGAGACTTTAAAGCATTAGCACAGATACTGGCTGTAGGCTGTGCGTACATGGTGTGGAGACAACGGAGAAAACCTTCTCCGAATCCGTACCAGCGAAGAGTTGCAAACAGGAAAGGCCATTCTAAGCGATCAAAGGCCTTCTCAGCATCAAGTGAGAGGCCGACAAATGGTCGATCAAGATTAACTGCGGTAGTCAGTACATGACATAGAGTCCGAGCATTGTCAGCGGTTGATCTACCGGGAATGAAACCGCATTGATCTGGGTGTATCAAAGTAGACATCCTATCAGAGAGCCGGGTGGAGAGAATGGTGGCAAATATTTTATAGTCCGCATTTAGGAGGGAAATTGGACGATAATTGGCTGTTAGTTGCGGATCTCTCCCCTCTTTCTCAAAAACTACTACATTTGCCATAGAAAAGGACCCAGCAGGAGATCCCTCCTCGGCCAGAGCAGAAAAATAAAGTTTCAAAACTGGAGCTAAGTCAGCGTTAAAGGTTTTGTAGAATTCAGCAGGGAGACCGTCCGGGCCGGCAGCTCGACCTGTGGCACATCTCTTGAGAGCAGAATGAATTTCTGATAAAGTGAATGGTTTGTCCATGGCCTCTCTATCTTCGTCAGATAGGGTCGGTCGTTGTACCCCTGAGAGCAATCGTTCAAATACTTCTGGCTCAAAATCACATTCAGATTGATAAAGCCGAGTATAAAAATCACGAAAGAGTTCTAAAATTTCTGTATCGTTAGTGACCAGGCCCCCCCCCCGACGGATTACGGAGAGCGGTAACACGCTTGGCTTCTTTTTGACCTTTCAGGGCATTCGCTAATAGTTTTCCAGCACGGTTATTTTCCCGGTAATACAACCCTTGTTGTGATTCAATATTTCTAGCAGCAGCAGTATATAAAAGCTGATTGTATTGAAAGCGGAGGCGTTGTAAACGGAGTAAAATACATGGGTCAGTACGGGACGTAAGGAGACGCTCCCCAGCTTGTATCTGTTGCTCTAAAATCAGTAAGTGCTGCTTTCTTTGTTTCCCCTGTCGAATTTGGTAGCTGGTTATAGTAGCACGGATAGATGCCTTAAAACCCTCCCACCAAGCCCAGCTCGCTGTGTCATGGGGTGAGTTAAAATGAAAATAATCTTGGATAGCGGCCTTTATGTCAACCTGAAAATCCTTTTGATCCAGTAGGGATCTATCAAAAAACCAAGCACGGGGATGATCATCTCGCGTAGTGACATGCAATGAAAAAGATATGGCAGCATGGTCAGAAATATGAAGAGGATGAGTCCTAGCCGTGTCCACTTGAGAAATCAGTGCTTTGGAAATGAGAAAAAAATCTATTCTAGATTGTGAGTGATGGGGGGCAGAAAAAAAGGTGTACTCTAAGTCGGAGGGGTGAAGCAGCCTCCATATATCTACTAGTGCAAGGTCTTGCATTAGAGCTGTAAGGGTAGCAAGACTCTTGGGTGGACTACTCGTTCTGGGCGGTTGTCTATCTATCAAAGGGTCTAGCACTTGATTAAAATCGCCACCAAGTATTAATGGAGTATTGGCAGAGGCCTGTGCCAACTGCGCAATACTTGCATAGTAAGCAGGGTTATCCACATTCGGAGCATAAATACAAATACACGTGAATTCACTATCTCCAACCTTAAAATGTGCACGGGTCCATCTACCCTCCTTATCAGAGCTAGTATCTATTACAGTAGCTTGCAAAGACCTCTTAACCAGAATGGCCACCCCACACCGTTTGGAAACGGCGGGAGAATAGGCAGCCACCAGATAAGGTTTAGCATTGAGTTTCAGTGTTTCAGCGGAATTTAGATGCGTTTCCTGAAGAAACACTAAATCAGCATGCTCATGATTAAGATAGCTAAGAATTTTCTTTCTTTTGATTGGACTATTGATGCCTTTTACGTTAAGTGATAAGATCTTACATAAGGCCATTGAGCAAGGTTAAAAATTCTGAAAGAGAACATGATAGCGCACATAAGTTCACAATGTCCCTCATAGTAACTGTATCTGGCTGTACACATGACATGATAGAAAATAAGCTAATGTAATACAATGAAGCGCCCCACATTAAAAAATAAGAACCGCAGCGCGGTAGAGAAGAAGCAGAACCCCAGAAATTACTGGCGACCATGTGTCTGCGGGGAGAAACCCCAGAGAAGGCCGAAATTGAAAACATATAACCTGTATAACTGTGCGTGCTCCGAATCCAACCGAGGCACACATCATGGAGGGATAGAAGACCAAGTAAGTCATATAAAGACAGAAAGAAAAGTCCAGGCAGTCTCTGTGCTTGGCGATGACCACCACGTCGGGCCCTTCAAAATGGCGGACAGAGCCGGCAGATAATAAGTCCAAGTTGTTGGGTTAACGCATCTGCTCTGCTTCTTTGGAGTCTAAAAATGTTGATAGTAGATCAGGATCTTCGAATGTCCTAGTTTGGTTGTGGAGAGTCACTCGGAGCTTCGCTGGATACAACAGGCCAAAGCGAGCCTGTAGCTGTTGAAGTCGGGGGCGAAAAGCAAGGAGCCTCTTCCGACGGTCAACTGTGGGCTTTGCCAAATCAGGGAAGAAGGAGACTTTATGACTTTCAAACTCCAGATGACGATTCGCCCGGGCAGCATTTAGAATTTGTTCCACTTGTTGATATCGTAGTAATCGAAAGATAATAGGCCGGGGGGTCGTGCGGTTGAGCGCCATATGGGTAGGAACACGATGTGCTCGATCAATTTCCAGGTCTCTATGAAATGTGATCTTCAACAAGGAGGGAAGAGTTTTGAGCAAGAATTCTCTGATATCTCCTGCTTCCGCCCCCTCCGGTATTCCAAGGAGCCTCACATTGTTGCGACGGGCACGATTATTGCTATCTTCTAACTCTTTTTGAAGATTCTGTATCTGGCGCTCAGCCTTGTCCAGTTTGACCAAGCGCACCGCGTGCGAGTCGAGGACCCCCGCCATGTTGTCCTGCCGTAATGAAAGGCTTTCAAGTCGGTCCTGGAGCACACCGAGGTCTTCTCGCATGGCTCGAAGCGCTTCTCCGTTGGACTGCACCAGTTCCTTCACTCCGCGTATTTCCTCTAAGAGCTCCTGATGCATTTCGGGGTTTTCCCGAAGTGGAACCATCTTCTGTGGGGAAGACACCTCTGTTTTGGAGCGTTTTCCGTGTGAAGAAGAAGGAGACCCGAAGTCCAAGCGCGCTGGTTTATGGGCCGCCATCCCCCCCGAGGTACCCCGGTAAGTTCGGAGCAAAAAATTGAGTTTATGTAGGTATTAAGCCAGGATTCTGAGTAGGCCTCTCGGGAGCTTCAGCGCGAAGCGTCTAACCCGCTGGACATCAGGCTCCGCCCCATCACAGAGTATGGTTTAATTTGTTCCAATCTGCTCTGTTTGTATGCTGAATAAGTGTGACTTGTCATCCTCTTGTTCTCAAGACAACTGTGTGTCTGCAATGCGAGTTACTGTTGCTAGGCAATGCTTGCATTGATTTAGTGGATGACAACGTAATGGACCATCATCAACATTCCTGTTAGGTCTGCATCTGTTGGTGTCACCTGAACTTAGGCTGTTCTACTGTCTACTATCATACGCCATACCCTTTTGAAATCACAGATACAAGTCATCAACATGAGCCATACATGTAACATGTGTGGGGGTAATGTTGCAACATCCACCACACATTCACCAACTAGAGAGTAGTGGTTTATGTGTTGTGGTTGTGACAGTCTTCAGTCACTCACCTTCGGCATCGTGACGTGCTGATGCGCCGTGTGCCCTCAACTCTGCCATCATTATATCAGGGTGAAGAGGATCAGTGTCTGCTGCCTGCCTGGGGTGTGGCCTGTCCGCCATTGCTGCCGCACCCAGTGTAGTTGCGCGGATGATGGGTGGCTCCAGGGGCTCATCACCTGCACTTGTGCTGCCCCCTGACACAGCAGGCTCGGCCTCCACAGGACCCATTGGGACCGTGATGTGCAGCTCCTCCTCCTCCTCCTGCTCCCCCGCCTCCTCCTCCTCCTCCTCCTCCTGGGCCCCCATTTCACTGTAGTCACCTGCATTGTGAACAATCAGAGACAGCACACATATGTTTCATCAATCCACATATGTGTACATGTGTGCTACAGACAACACAGACATGATGTGGTGGGTCCGTGCATGTGTGCTGCATACAGGACCCAATACACCATCCCATATGTGTGTTACCCCACCATGTACCTGTTCCAGGGGCACATGTGTGTGCTGTATTCATGCACAGATTGCATGTTTGCCATGTTACTCCTCATGGTCTCATTCAATATATTTTTCCCCCTCCCATCCCTTTCCACATCTGTGACACATATGTCCACACATGCGTGCTGATACCCCACACTTACAGCTGCTTTTACCATTCACTGTATGTCTGTGTTGGATTTTGAGTGGGACACATATTTTGATGTTATATTATCAGCTCATTGCAACATGTGATTGGCATTGACCCATTGTGCATCGGACTACAACTAGCCAGCACCTCTGCCCCACTGAGACGCACATGCAGCACTGTGCTGATGGAATGTCACACCAACATGACCTGATCAGTGGCCCTCACAATCATACAGTGAATGGCAACCACAGGTGTGGTGGTGGGGTACTGACTCATGTGTGTGGGCCTCATAGTGTCAGATGGGGAGGGGATGGGTTGAGAGACACATTTTGAGTGTTTTCCAGGGACATGTCAACAACACAGGTTGAGACACTAGATATCACACACATGTGCCACCAAGATAGCAACATGGTGGGGATTGGGTGACAAGTATGGGTGTGTCTGTGCAGATGACTGATTCCTGACGAATGGTAATATTATACATCAACTTCTAGCTGACAGTTAGTATACATACCTGCGTATGGATGTGCCGTATCAAGTGCCTCAGGCAGTCCACGGAGGTAGATGTGGCCCAATCTTGTTGCCAGCTCTTGTTCCAGGGGCGAGAGTGATGGTATAAATGGGCCCCCACCACCCGTGCCCATAGCATGTTGTCTCTCGGCAACCATGTGCTGACGCACACCTCTTTTTATATCTGAGAACCTCTTTTTTGAGGCTCTCAACATCACGTGGAGGACCCCCTGCCTCAGACAGTGCAACACGCAACTCCTCCCACACTGCCATTCTGGTGCCAACAGTTGTTCGGCTGCTGAGACGGCCAAATAATACATCATAGTTTTCTATGACATGTGAGAGCAAAATATGGTTCTCCCTCTCATTGAACCTGACAGCTCTCTTTCTCTGTGGGGCAGGCACAGGTATCCTTTTTCTCTTTCCTGTTTGGCTGTACTGTGTGGGCTGTGGACCAGCAGATGGTCCTGCCTGTTCCTGCCTAGGCTGTGCAGTGTCTGCCCTAGGTGTCTCAACACCAACAGGTTGCCCCACATCCTCCACCTCCTCACACTGACCCTCTCTTGCAATCTCCCTCTCCATCTCCCTCTCCATCCCACTGTGCAGCACAAACTCCTATCACCACACACCCACTCACCTAAACACACCAAAACAATGAGCACAATACAGAATACAGCAACACTACAATACAGGACAGAGTACACAACACAATACAAAATAAACCTTTGACCTACACAAACCAAAAGAGATATATCCTGCACTACTCCTAACTCTATTTATCTCCCTCCTTCCTCTGAACTAATCCCACCACAGGCTGTCTCCCTCAAACTCTCTCCAACTCTCTCTCTCCCTCCTTCCTCTATAGTACTCCCAGCACAGCCTCTCTCCCTATTGCTCTCTGAAACTATCTGTCTTAATATTTTCTGGCCACAACTCCCACCTGCCACAACTCTGTCTTTGACTCTCTCTATAACTCTATCTTTCTAACTCCAACTTCTCTAACAACCCTCAACGTGGGCCACGTGTGCAGGCTTATTTATAGGGCTGGTGCACGTTTTTTCCTTTGCACATGCGCATTTGGGCGGGCGTGGCGCTCATGCGCCACGCGCGTGCTCGTCAATGCATGGGCGTACACGGCCAGACGCACATGCGCCGACACATGCATTGATATGCATGTGTAACAGTACGCATGCGCATTACGGCGAGTGCCGCATGGGCGTCTGTACGTGTGTTGCGCATGTGTGACTCAACGCACATGTGCGTGTGGCCACGCACAGACGGACACCCATGCGTAGAGTCGCACATGCGCGTGACGCACGAGCATCCCGAGCGAACAACTGCGCATGCGCATGTAACGAAACCACTGAAACACACCTATAAATGAACGTGCAATCATTTTCCACGTTGAGGGTTGTAGGCGAAGCAGAGTAGGAGTGTGTTTGTTGAGAGAAAGGCAGAGAGTACAAGCAGGTGTAGCTGTACATTGTATTGTTGTTGGTTGTATTGGTTATTGTATTGTCTTGTGTGTGTATTGTGTTGTGTGGTTTTTTTCAATTGACACTGTTTATTTTAGTTTGTGTGTGTGTTTGAGTGTGTTTGTGTAGTTGGACGGGAGGAGTTTATGGCGGCTATTTATGTTGCTGCATGTGTCCTGAGACGTGGGCAGATGCTGCAGTTGCAGGACAGGGGAGATGGTGTCCATGAGGCTGAGGCACAGGGCATGGGTGTAGTCCCGCAGCAACTCAGACCTGCAGCTGTGGAGGCAGTCCAGGCAGGTGCTGTGCGTCCACAGCGCAGAAGGCGTGCTGAGGTGCAGGCTCGGCAGCCTCGCCTCTACAGGCCCAGGGCCCAGCTCCAGGACATGCGTGAGGACCAGGTCATCTCCCTGTACCGACTGAGCACAAGGGCTATTAGGGAGCTCTATGAGGATCTAAGACCTGACTTCGAGCCCCTGACTGATCGGTCCCATGCCATACCAGGTTTAGTCAAGCTCCTTGCGGCCCTACATTTCTTTTCCTCTGGCTGTTTCCAGTCATCTGTGGCCGCAGTGGGTGGCATGAGCCGTCCCACCTTCTCACGATGTCTCCACCAGGTACTGCGTGCCATGGTCAGCCGGGTGGGGAATTACATAGCCCTTCCCCACACTAGGCAACAATGGGGGACCCTGACCCAGGCCTTTGAGGTGTTAGCCAGGATACCACACGTGATGGGAGCTATAGATTGCACACATGTTGCCCTGGTCCCGCCTAGAGACAGGGAGGTAGCGTTCCGCAACCGCAAACACTACCATTCCCTGAATGTTCAGGTTGTCTGTGATGCAAATCTGCATATTCTGAATGTGGTCCCTAGGTTTCCAGAGTCCACCCATGACTCCTATATCCTGAATCACTCAGCAATATTCACACAATTTGAGGTCGGACAGTATTCCGACTGTATATTGCTGGGTGAGTATGTTAAGATTATTAATCTATGTAGGTGTTTATACATTTATCTGTTTATAATCTGATCTGTATCAACCTGTTATATTGGGAAGAGCTGCAGTTTACATATGATTAATCTGAGCTAGAGGACTGCTGTGAGTTGAACTTCTTACACGAGTATAGACGTATAGTGACAGGCAACCCATTAATAAACCATAGATCAGCAAAGTCATGTAGTTATTTATTTCTGTACTGTCTCTTATTTAACACACCATCCAGCATCAGTGTGGTTTACATAGATAAAAAATTAATCGGTACAATTACCACGTATCATTCACACATATCATTACATTCTATGATCATAACATGCACATGGTGTACATGTGAGGACACCCCTATGCATATGGATATGATGTGGCTGGATCCCTCATCGTGTGTGTTTGTTGCACCTAGGAACATGTGATAGGGGGGGGGCTGCCCTTCACATACACCTGCTATGATGAGTAAGAACATAAGAACATAAGAACATAAGAAATGCCATACTGGGTCAGACCGAGGTCCATCAAGCCCAGTATCCTGTTTCCAACAGTGGCCAATCTAGGTCATACGTACCTAGCAGTTTCCCCAAAAGACACAGGTTCTGCATTGCTTGTACTAGGCCAAGCATTGATATCCTGGGTCCCTTTTTAATAGTGGTTTATGGACCTTTCCTCCAGGAACTTGTCCAAACCTTTTTTAAACCCAGCTATACTAACAGCCCTTACTACATCCTCCGGTAACAGATTCCAGAGATTGATTACACGTTGAGAGAAGAAATATTTTCTCCTATTTGTCTTAAATAGTTTACCCTGTAGCTTCATTACATGCCCCCTAGTCCTTCTATATTCTGATAGCGTAAACAATTTATCCACGTTTATCCGTTCCACTCCATTCATTAATTTATACACCTCTATCATATCTCCCCTCAGCCGCCTCTTTTCTAGGTTAAAGAGCCCTAACCTTTTTAGCCTCTCTTCATAGGAGTAGCCTTCCATCCCCTTCACCAATTTGGTGGCTCTTCTCTGTACTTTTTCTAATAACTCTATGTCCTTTTTAAGATACGGTGACCAGAATTGCACACAATATTCAAGGTGCGGTCGTACCATGGAGCGATACAGAGGCATTATAATATCCTTTGTTTTATTCTCCATCCCTTTCCTTATGATACCTAGCATTCTATTTGCTTTCTTGGCCGCCGCTGCACACTGGGCGGAGGGTTTTAACATGTTATCCACGATGACTCCTAAATCTTTTTCCTGGGTGGTGGTTTCTAATGTGGAGCCTTGCATCTTGTAACTATAGTGTGGGTTGTTCTTTCCTAGGTGCATAACTTTGCACTTGTCCACATTAAATTTCATCTGCCATTTGGATGCCCAGTCTTCCAATTTATCCAGATCCTCCTGCAGTTTTCCACAATCCTCTTGGGTTTTAACAACTTTAAACAGTTTTGTGTCATCTGCAAATTTGATTACCTCACTAGTTATTCCCTTTTCCAGGTCATTTATGAATATGTCAAAAAGTAGCGGACCCAGTACAGATCCCTGGGGTACTCCACTATTCACCTTTTTCCATTGGGAATATTGGCCATTTAGCCCTACCCTCTGCTTTCTATCTTTTAACCAGTTCCCGATCCACAATAGTACACTGCCTCCTATCCCATGACTTTTTAGCTTCGCCAAAAGTCTCTGATGGGGGACCTTGTCAAAAGCTTTCTGAAAGTCCAGATACACTATATCAACCGACTCACCTTTGTCTACCTGTTTATGCACACCTTCAAAAAAACAGATCAGATTAGTAAGACAAGATCTTCCTTGTCTAAAGCCATGTTGGCTGTCTCCCATTAGGCCATGACTATCTACATGCTGTGTAATTTTGTTCTTTATGATGGCTTCTACCATTTTCCCTGGTACTGACGTCAGGCTCACCGGTCTGTAATTTCCCGGGTCACCCCTGGAACCCTTTTTAAAAATTGGTGTTACGTTGGCGACCCTCCAATCTTCAGGTATTACAGATGATTTTAATGAAAGTTCACAGATTACCAATAACAGGTCTGCAATCTCATATTTCAGTTCTTTCAACACTCTGGGATGTATACCATCCGGTCCAGGTGATTTGCTACTATTCAGTTTATCAAATAGTTGTAATATATCTTCCCGGTGTAGCGATATTTCTCTCAATTCCTCTGCAGTATCACCTTTAAATACCACTTCAGTCTTGGGTAACACCCCTACATCTTCCTCAGTAAAGACCGAAGCAAAGAATTCATTCAGTCTCTCTGCTATAGCCTTGTCTCCTCTTATTGCACCTTTTACCCCTCTATCATCTAATGGTCCAATTGACTCTCTCACAGGCCTTTTGCTACGAATGTACTTGAAAAAGTCTTTATTTCGTGTTTTTGCTTCCGTAGCAAGTTTCTTCTCAAATTCCCGCTTTGCCTGCCTTATCAATGCTTTGCATTTAACTTGCCAGTGCTTGTGCTGTTTCCAGTTTTCATCATTTGGCTCTTTTTTCCATTTTCTGAAGGTTGCTCTTTTGGCAGCAACAGCCTCTCTGACCTCACCTTTAAACCATGCGGGCAGTTTTTTGGACTTTCTTCCACTTTTCTTAATGCGTGGAATACAGCTGGTCTGGGCTTCGAGGATAGTATTTTTAAATAACACCCAAGCTTGCTGTAAGTCTTTAACCTTTGGAACCGCTCCTTTTAGTTTTTTCCGAACTATATTCCTCATTCTATCATAGTCACCCTTTTGAAAGTTAAAAGGTAGTACTGTGGATTCCTTTACTATCTGTCCTCCACTGATTAAATCAAACATGATCATACTATGATCACTATTGCCAAGTGGTCCCAACACCCTTATTTCTTGCACCAGATCTGGCGTTCCACTAAGGACTAGGTCCAGTATGGCTTCCCCTCTGGTCGGTTCATGAACCAGCTGCTCCAAGAAGCAGTCATTCATTTCATCTAGAAACTTTATCTCTTTAGCTTGTCCTGCTGTGACACTGTCCCAGTCGATACCGGGGTAATTGAAATCACCCATTATTACTACTCTGTTGTGGCTTTTGTTAGCTTCCTTGATTTCTTTGAGCATTTCATCATCCATTTGTTCATTCTGGCCAGGTGGTCGATAGTATACTCCCACTGCCATCACCTTCCCCTTCATAAATGGAATTTCAATCCATAGAGATTCTACAGCATATTTTGTTCCCTGCAAAACTTTAATCCTTTCTGACTCAATGCCCTCTCTAACATAGAGCGCAACCCCTCCACCAATTTGTTCAGCTCTATCATTACGATATAGTTTGTATCCAGGTATCACAGTGTCCCACTGGTTATCCTCCTTCCACCATGTCTCTGAGAGTGCAATCATATCTAACCTCTCATTTAATGCTATATATTCTAATTCTCCCATCTTATTGTTTAGACTTCTAGCATTGGCATACAAGCATTTTAGAGACTGTATTTTATTAATATTAATCTGGCTATTGGTAGGCATGGGTAATGGGTAATCTTTATGCTCTGTCTGCTCCTTACTCAAGGGCATTTGGGCTACTATACTCCCTTTTGGAACCTCACTGCTTTTGGTAGTATCCTTCAAGGATACCTTTGTCCGAACCGTGCGCTCCTGGGTGACTGTCGGCTTTCCCCTATTTTCTAGTTTAAAAGCTTCTCTATCTCTTTTTTAAAGGTTAATGCCAGCAGTCTGGTCCCATCCTGATTAAGGTGAAGCCCATCCCTTCGGAAGAGCCCCCCCTTTCCCCAGAATGTTCCCCAGTTCCTAGCAAATCCAAAACCCTCATCCTTGCACCATTGTCTCATCCACGCATTGAGACTCCGGAGCTCTGCCTGTCTTTTGGGTCCTGCACGTGGAACAGGAAGCATTTCGGAGAACGCTATCCTGGAAGTTCTGGATTTCAACTTCCTACCTAAAAGCTTAAATTTAGCCTCCAGAACTTCCCTACCACATTTTCCTATGTCATTGGTACCAACATGTACCAAGACAGCAGACTCCCCCCCAGCACTATCTATGATCCTATCTAGGCGGTGCGTGAGATCTGCTACCTTCGCACCAGGCAGGCATGTTACCAGGCGATCCTCACGTCCACCAGCCACCCAGCTATCTACATTCCTAATGATTGAATCACCAACTATAACAGCTGTCCTGACCCTCCCCTCATGGGGACATGGCCCTGGAGAAACGTCCTCGGTGCGAGAGGGTTTTACATCACCTGGAGGACAGGTCCTAGTTACAGGATCACTTCCTGCCACACCAGGGTGATGCTCTCCTGTCACGTGACCTCTCTCCTCCATGGCAACAGGGATGCTGCCAGACTGGAGGTGGGATTTCAGGACTATATCCCTGTAGGTCTCGTCCATGTACTTCTCTGTCTTTCTTATGTCTTCCAGGTCTGCTACTCTAGCCTCTAGAGAACGGACTCGTTCCCTAAGAGCAAAGAGCTCCCTGCACTTAGTGCATATGTAGGACCTCTCACCAACTGGGAGATAATCATACATGTGACACTCGATGCAAAAGACTGGAGAACCCCCATCTTGTTGCTGGACCTCTGACTGCATCTTAGTTTAAAGCTTGTGTTTAGGTCTTTTAAATCGGTATATAATAAGGATTGGTGTAGATGCTTATACTAATAAAAGTGTATCTAATACCCCTAATACACCCTGTGTACCTGAAGCTAATTAATCACAGGTTCTCTGTGTATGACTGATTTGGATTAAGAGCTGCACCTGAGAGCAGCCCCTTTCCTCTAAGATGTCCACGTACCTATAAAACTACAATTTCCGCAGGGGTGGGTGGGTGCTGGGGAGGGAGGGGGGGAGATAAGTCCTATTAAAGAGGGCAGTTACAAGGTACCCTGTCCTGAACCCTCAGCAGGGGGATGGGGGTACCACACAAAGCCCAGTTGAGAGAGGCAAGGTAAGTACAGCTGAGAAGGCTGAAACTTGCACACCACTAAGACAAACACTAAATAATTAAACAAACAACAGTTAGACAAACAGTAAATAATTAAATAAACAGCTAGAACTCACAGTAAGATGTCCCAGGAGGCAAAATCCACTCACTAGCAGAGCTCTGTAAAAGTTCAGCCTTTCTCTGATCAGAGAAAAGCAAACTAAAACAGCCTATGCACACGTGGAGAAAACAGGAACAAGGTTACAGGATACCTCAGGGGGAGGGGGTCAGGGGGAGGAGTCACTCAGGCAGGCAAGGACAGGAAAAAGCTTAACAGCAGGCTCTGGGGAGAGAGATTAATTCAAAATGGCTACCACACACACAGGGGGAGGAGTCACTCAGGCAGGCAAGGACAGGAAAAGCTTAACAAACAACAGGCTCTGGGGAGAGAGATTAATTCAAAATGGCTACCACACAAAGCCCAGTTGAGAGAGGCAAGGTAAGTACAGCTGAGAAGGCTGAAACTTGCACACCACTAAGACAAACACTAAATAATTAAACAAACAACAGTTAGACAAACAGTAAATAATTAAATAAACAGCTAGAACTCACAGTAAGATGTCCCAGGAGGCAAAATCCACTCACTAGCAGAGCTCTGTAAAAGTTCAGCCTTTCTCTGATCAGAGAAAAGCAAACTAAAACAGCTATGCACACGTGGAGAAAACAGGAACAAGGTTACAGGATACCTCAGGGGGAGGGGGTCAGGGGGAGGAGTCACTCAGGCAGGCAGGGACAGGAAAAAGCTTAACAGCAGGCTCTGGGGAGAGAGATTAATTCAAAATGGCTACCACACACACAGGGGGAGGAGTCACTCAGGCAGGCAAGGACAGGAAAAGCTTAACAAACAACAGGCTCTGGGGAGAGAGATTAATTCAAAATGGCTACCACATAAAGCCCAGTTGAGAGAGGCAAGGTAAGTACAGCTGAGAAGGCTGAAACTTGCACACCACTAAGACAAACACTAAATAATTAAACAAACAACAGTTAGACAAACAGTAAATAATTAAATAAACAGCTAGAACTCACAGTAAGATGTCCCAGGAGGCAAAAATCCACTCACTAGCAGAGCTCTGTAAAAGTTCAGCCTTTCTCTGATCAGAGAAAAGCAAACTAAAACAGCCTATGCACACGTGGAGAAAACAGGAACAAGGTTACAGGATACCTCAGGGGGAGGGGGTCAGGGGGAGGAGTCACTCAGGCAGGCAAGGACAGGAAAAAGCTTAACAGCAGGCTCTGGGGAGAGAGATTAATTCAAAATGGCTACCACACACACAGGGGGAGGAGTCACTCAGGCAGGCAAGGACAGGAAAAGCTTAACAAACAACAGGCTCTGGGGAGAGAGATTAATTCAAAATGGCTACCACACAAAGCCCAGTTGAGAGAGGCAAGGTAAGTACAGCTGAGAAGGCTGAAACTTGCACACCACTAAGACAAACACTAAATAATTAAACAAACAACAGTTAGACAAACAGTAAATAATTAAATAAACAGCTAGAACTCACAGTAAGATGTCCCAGGAGGCAAAAATCCACTCACTAGCAGAGCTCTGTAAAAGTTCAGCCTTTCTCTGATCAGAGAAAAGCAAACTAAAACAGCCTATGCACACGTGGAGAAAACAGGAACAAGGTTACAGGATACCTCAGGGGGAGGGGGTCAGGGGGAGGAGTCACTCAGGCAGGCAAGGACAGGAAAAAGCTTAACAGCAGGCTCTGGGGAGAGAGATTAATTCAAAATGGCGACCACACACAGGGGGAGGAGTCACTCAGGCAGGCAAGGACAGGAAAAGCTTAACAAACAACAGGCTCTGGGGAGAGAGATTAATTCAAAATGGCTACCACACAAAGCCCAGTTGAGAGAGGCAAGGTAAGTACAGCTGAGAAGGCTGAAACTTGCACACCACTAAGACAAACACTAAATAATTAAACAAACAACAGTTAGACAAACAGTAAATAATTAAATAAACAGCTAGAACTCACAGTAAGATGTCCCAGGAGGCAAAAATCCACTCACTAGCAGAGCTCTGTAAAAGTTCAGCCTTTCTCTGATCAGAGAAAAGCAAACTAAAACAGCCTATGCACACGTGGAGAAAACAGGAACAAGGTTACAGGATACCTCAGGGGGAGGGGGTCAGGGGGAGGAGTCACTCAGGCAGGCAAGGACAGGAAAAAGCTTAACAGCAGGCTCTGGGGAGAGAGATTAATTCAAATGGCTACCACACACAGGGGGAGGAGTCACTCAGGCAGGCAAGGACAGGAAAAGCTTAACAAACAACAGGCTCTGGGGAGAGAGATTAATTCAAAATGGCTACCACACAAAGCCCAGTTGAGAGAGGCAAGGTAAGTACAGCTGAGAAGGCTGAAACTTGCACACCACTAAGACAAACACTAAATAATTAAACAAACAACAGTTAGACAAACAGTAAATAATTAAATAAACAGCTAGAACTCACAGTAAGATGTCCCAGGAGGCAAAAATCCACTCACTAGCAGAGCTCTGTAAAAGTTCAGCCTTTCTCTGATCAGAGAAAAGCAACTAAAACAGCCTATGCACACGTGGAGAAAACAGGAACAAGGTTACAGGATACCTCAGGGGGAGGGGGTCAGGGGGAGGAGTCACTCAGGCAGGCAAGGACAGGAAAAAGCTTAACAGCAGGCTCTGGGGAGAGAGATTAATTCAAAATGGCTACCACACACACAGGGGGAGGAGTCACTCAGGCAGGCAAGGACAGGAAAAGCTTAACAAACAACAGGCTCTGGGGAGAGAGATTAATTCAAAATGGCTACCGCACAAAGCCCAGTTGAGAGAGGCAAGGTAAGTACAGCTGAGAAGGCTGAAACTTGCACACCACTAAGACAAACACTAAATAATTAAACAAACAACAGTTAGACAAACAGTAAATAATTAAATAAACAGCTAGAACTCACAGTAAGATGTCCCAGGAGGCAAAAATCCACTCACTAGCAGAGCTCTGTAAAAGTTCAGCCTTTCTCTGATCAGAGAAAAGCAAACTAAAACAGCCTATGCACACGTGGAGAAAACAGGAACAAGGTTACAGGATACCTCAGGGGGAGGGGGTCAGGGGGAGGAGTCACTCAGGCAGGCAGGGACAGGAAAAAGCTTAACAGCAGGCTCTGGGGAGAGAGATTAATTCAAAATGGCTACCACACACACAGGGGGAGGAGTCACTCAGGCAGGCAAGGACAGGAAAAGCTTAACAAACAACAGGCTCTGGGGAGAGAGATTAATTCAAAATGGCTACCACACAAAGCCCAGTTGAGAGAGGCAAGGTAAGTACAGCTGAGAAGGCTGAAACTTGCACACCACTAAGACAAACACTAAATAATTAAACAAACAACAGTTAGACAAACAGTAAATAATTAAATAAACAGTCCTGAGTAATATGTGTGTAATGCTTGTATGTCATTTAACATTTATTTTTTTGCAATTCCATACAACTAACACTTGTCATGTGTGTCTTAGGTTCACCCACACACTCTGTACTGGAGTTGTCACCCAGGAGACAGTAAACAACATGAGAAGGAGTATGATAATATCTGATGCATGTTTTTGAGCTTTCCAGCTGTGAGACCACGTTTGCATATCTGTGTGCACGCATCTTGGCAATATCAAAGTAGGGGTGCAACACAATATGGGAATTACAGTACCTTTGCCCACTGTAGATGAGGTGACATAAGCTTCATCTTGTCTGACAAACCTCATGTACCTTACCATTATGGGAAGGTGACAGCTAATGCATGAGGGCTAAGCAGGTGCATACTGAGAGTTATTGTTATCAAATGCACATGATGGTACTGTGCCTATGTATATCTTCCATTTGATAACTCATGAAGGGTACATTGTGCAGGTTTGATGACCATACAGTCAAAAGGTTGGGAACATGATGGTGACAGTGTAGAGGATGGTTATTACAGCAATGTGCGGTCAGCACTATACAGCATATGGAGACTCACTACCAAATCATGATATGTTGACCTTACAGGACAGTATGTATGTAGGTCATATGGTGTACAATTTGCAAGACCTCCATGGCATACATGGTCTGGGTGTGGTACTCGCTCACATGACAACATGTTTTTCCTTCTTTACTGTTCAGACATACATTGTTAAAATGTGATCAGAGGATCGGTGGTATAGTCTAATAGTGGCGGTGGTGCAGATGTAGACATTAACTGCACTTCAATATGCATGTGTCCCACACACACGATCTCGGAAGTTAACGATGGAAATGTTGTAGTATTTGCCATGGGTGTAACAACTCGATAGGCCATGTTGTCCTTTTCTGTCATCATATGTATATTTGTATGAGGTGATTAATTGTCCTGTGATATGTTTCTGTAGGAATGTGTTGTGCATTTGTTTCTGATGTCTAAACAACTGTAAATTGTGTTGAACAGGGACTCCTGCATTCACATGGAACTTTTCTTTCTTCAGGTGATGCAGGATATGGGTGTCGCCCCTGGCTGCTGACCCCTGTGCGTCAGCCACGGACATGTGCAGAGTGGAGGTACAATGAGGCCCATGCCTCCAGCCGCTCAGTCATAGAGTGCACCTTTGGCGTGTTGAAGAGTCGCTTCAGGTGTCTGGATAGGACAGGCGGGGCCTTACAATATAAGCCAATGACTGTTGCTGAGATAATCATAGCCTGTTGCATCCTGCACAACATTGCTCTCAGGCACAATATCCCTGCAGAGATTAATGAGGATCTTGAAGATGATCCAATGTGCCCCCCCTGTATGTGCCAGTGGGGACACACGGGAGGGCACAGCGGTCAAGCGGAGGTTGATTGCAGAGATCTTCTCATGTACGTATTACCTATGTGTATCATGGTTATAGAGGTTGATGTTTATGTAAATAGTTAAATCTAATGCAACAATGCCTTAACATTTTACTGACAATGCAAACGTCACATATAGCCATGAGTGTGCCACAAACAATGTGGCCACTGCACAACAGCAGTTGGTGGCAGATGATGTGGGTGGTTGTTCATACACCTGTGGGGGGTTTTGAGGGTAACATTCGCTGTTACTTGCTGCTTGTGATAGCAGCAGCTGTTGTGCAAACTCAATGGGTTTTAAAGATTACATGGGTGTAGCACTGTGTCAGCCATATGGTGAGATGTTCTCAGTGGGAGGGCAGTCCATGTTTGGGAACAGTTGTATAGTCGATTGTGCTCATATTATAAAGGTTTGTCTTGTTTTTGGGGTGTTGAGGCTCCTGTCAGTTGTTGATGTGTGTGTGTTTGTTATGTGTGTAGCTACATGTCATACATAGCACAATACACATGCTTTGTACTAGTATGTGACCATGGAATTAACTATATGTGAGGGATGTTCATGACACCCTACAGTGTGTCATAATGTATAGGTCAACAAGTAGCCAAGACATGGATAGTTTGAGGGATGGGGACGTGTTTAGTGTCCAGCCAGGGGGGTAGCTTTGTTATTTTGTATTTTTTGGAAAGTAGACCTTCACTGCAGTGTTGCATAACTGCACACATGCAGAGGTGATCCGGGCACGATCAGCAAGGGGTGGGTTACAGTAGGCAAGTGGAGCGCAGAATGTGTGTGTGTGGCTTGTAGTTGACCAGGTTTTTTAGGAATTACATGGCATATCTTGCTGATGCTCTCTCAACATATGCTGTCATGCGTCAGCTACAGGTTGTGTATGTGTGTGGCCAGGAGAGTTCAGTCCATATCAACTAATATATAGGAGAACCAAACAAGGGAGGGTTATGTCGGCATACATACACAGACATAGGTGACTGCTATATTTCTGAGGTGCGTATATAGGCTATCCATGCCTTGACATTCTCACTGACACACAGTGCGATCACATGCAGCCATCATGGTTTGATGACAAGCAGACATGGGGGTGTTTTTGTTTTTGACATGCCACAGACATTGTCAGCTATGTGTACACATCATCAGCACGTAGCTTTCACTATTAATCAAGGTATGAGATATACATACCAGGATATGTATGTGGTCAGTGGATACAGAAAGCGCACATGCATATTTCCAATGTGTTTTAACAATTGTCAGTGTGTTCACATACAACATTGGGACAACACTAAACAGGGAGAGGGGACAGTGTTGGCAATATGGTTAATCAGGGCTAATATTGTTACTTTGGGATGAGGTGCAAACATGGTGGGAGCAGATACCTCTATTGATCTGTGTGTACAGCAACAGAGAGGTAAGGGAGGGGACAGAGAGATTACTGACACCTGTAGATAGCCTCCAACACCTCTGTGCTGCCTCTCACATGTAAGAGATCTCTGCATTGTGATAGGGAGCACTCAGTCATTATGTTATGTTGTGGTGTATGACAGCTGGGGAGAGGAAGGTGTAGTGTGTGATGCACCCTTCGAACATGACATATGTTGTCTTCTGTTGTGTTTCCCAATGAACAGGACATACTTTGTGATGATGCTGTAGGTGTGGTGCATTGGCATGTGACTGTACATCAGCCGATATGCATTGATTTGTGGTAGGTGGATCAACAGCAACATTGTGTGTGCCTGCATTCAGGGAAGAAATATGTCTTCAGTCATCTTTCATCTTTTGCAGACATTGGTATTTTATGTTTTTAACATTAGCCTCCGTAACCCATCTCTTGCTGTTGTCACACATATCCCCAAGTGTTTGTGTGTGGCATGTCCTCAACCACACTCTCTATGTGACATTTACAACTGAACTGCATGTGTGTGTAGGTTTATGTTTTTTGTTGTTTGCCTACACTTTCTCCCTACCCCAACATTGTTCCATCAGCCAACAACAGGGTATCACTGCATGTTCAATGGGCCTTTATATATACCAATCTCCACTTGTGCACATACAGGCCATGTGTTATAGCTTGCATGCTGAACTTTGCATACTTTGTGGGTGTGTGTTTATAGGTTGACTGTGTGATGAGACAGTGTTCAGGCATATTACATTATCATGTACTGTGAGGGGTCTGTGGACCTGGGGGGTAGTTGTGACTGTGCTACCTCTTCCGTAGTGCTGTTTACCTTGTGAGCATTATCAACATGTGTTGTGTGCTGTGAGTAGAAATGTCTCTTGTGTTCATAGTCACCGCTGTTGAGTACCTTTATTTTATTTCAGAAATTACCATAATGTGGACATGCATCAACAGTGGCCTGAGCTGGTGATTCTACAGGTTTTGCTGTGATTGTCTCCCTTCACGGTGACCTGATTTTGTTGTTTAGTGGCTCAGGTGATTGATGACATACACCTGATGCACACACAAGGTAGGTTGCACCTTTGTTATTTGGGGAATGATGTCTGTCTTTACCTGTTGATGATTTCATATGTGTCTCATGTGCATGTGATGTTTCCTCTATGTTCACAAAAACAGATGCATGTCGTGTGTAGCTGTGAGACACCTGTGTGACATGGGCATGGACATCACCATATACATGTTACACCCATGTGTGTGTTTAGGTTTAATGATGTCATCATATAAATTTTGTTGAGTATTGTTATGATGTCATGTTTGCCTTTGCATCCCTTTCTTCTGTAATTCCTAAGGTGTAACGGTGTGCAAAGTGTGCTATTTTTCCAAGGTGTCTAACATTAGCATCCTTATCCTCTCCTGACACAGGGCAGAGTACATACCGGACACATCTCTTACAGTGCATCTGGTGTCACCATCACCCACCTGTTGGGGAAGACAACAGCATGGCACTTTTACAGGTGAAAGTGAGCCATCGGATGTTTAATCTCTGAGAGTGGGACACATGACTGCGATGGACATTATTACTCTTGGCCTGCTGATTTCCCCATGACAGAGGTGTTCAACGCACTCTTGTTGCAATGGTTTTGCTGATAGTCCTGCTCATTGTGGTGGACACACATGAACTTTCCAGGACTGTGGAATATTGGAATGTGACACTTGACTTTTCATGCCCATAGTTGCAGAAACACTTTGAACCTTACCTGTAGGATTGCAGATACTATTTTGAGTTTGGACTGTTCCCCCCATGTGCAGCAACGACTGACATGGAGACTGTAGGTGCTACATTCCTACACAGTTGTGTTATTGTTGATTTTGGACCATGTGTGTGACATGGCACCCAGGATACGCTCATCTGTTTATTTCTACTCAAGCATACAACCATGTTTTTGGCCTAGGGCCAACGATGGAGCACTCCTATTGTCTATGTCCACCTGCTTTCCACCTGGACATGATACAGGTTTTGCCTCAGCAATGCTTTGTAACACAACACCATCTTAGATTTTTTTTTAATGAGCCACGGGTGCTTAGGTGCATGTGTGGCATCACTGTATCATGTTGCTATGTGGATGGTGCTTTTGCAAATGAATGACTATGTTTGTGAGACAGAACATGTGGACCTGTGGCTTCTGTGTGGTTCCGTGTAAGCTGTTTGGCCGTCATTTCCTTCTTCCGATGCTGGTTATTGTGTTTGTTTACTGTGCAGACGTGACAGTCTACATGTATTTAGACACCTTACATTTGCAATGTGCACAGTCCTGGTTATGCCATGTGGTAGGTACACTCACAGTGGCACATTATGTTTTGAGTGTGGCAGTGTGTTTGACCGTTGTACTTCTGCAATTGTGCATTCCATGTATCATGCTATATGTGTACAATCACTGTCTACTCAACAAAAGATGCAGGGGCACCTCTTTCATGGTGTTATATCTGTAGGTTTCTGAAGGTACTTGAATTTGTATTCTGTCTGTGTTCATGTGCCTGTGCTACCTGTTAGCATATGTTCATTGTGATTTTGAGGATTGTTTGTGTCTACATTGTTGCAGCTTTGATTCCTACATCATGCATTAGATGAGAGCTCAAACCTTGCTTTCATTGCGTGTTTTTCACATAAATAAATTGTGACAACATATGCTTTTTTAGTTTGTTTGCCTCCTGTGTCGCCAGATGGATATGTTTTGAGGGATAGATGATGTTTATTGGTTCCTCAGCATGCAGCAACAACTATCTACATTCACTCATATGTGCATGACACATTTGCAGCATGCGCCAGCAGGTGGGGGCTGGGGGTGGGCTGACCAGTTCATAGCATGCACTGAATGCACATTATATCTCCTGCCCTTCATTTCTGGTCATGCAAGTTAACTTTCTGTAGGAGGTGGATTTGTGCCCTGCTAAACGTGTTTCCATCTTTCAACATGGATGCGTTCACCTTGATATTATGATGGCGCTGTCTACACTATCTGTGATGTATAAACAGAATAAAGATATGTATTTGACAGACATTTGTCTCTCTTGCTGATTGATCATGGTGACAAACATGCTATGCAATGTGTGCCTTTGTATCAATCCTGACTCCTTGTGACCCAGAGACTCCATTGTTTTCTTGTCAATGTGACTGGATGTAGGTTATCTGGTCTTTGTTCCAAGGTAATGTAGGATTACGTGACTTGCCCTAGGCCACATGGTGTGCTACTGTGAATTGATCAGTGGTTGTTTGGGGTCCAAACCAGTTTGTTTACCACTAGGTTAGTCCTCCACTCTTTGAGCACATTGACACCTGTATATGGTTATTTGCTGGTCATGTACATGTGCCACCTGTGCTCACATCCTTGTACAGTGGCAGCTGTGTATCTGCCAGACATGTGTCACTTCACAGGGTATTAAAAGTTGCCATACACATCCTCCATTTGGGATATTTGAGTAACAGTGTGCTCAGTGTGCTGTTTCTGGTAGTGGCTACAGTCATGGTTTTTACTCTGTAGTTTGCAGGTTTGATCCCCACATGTGATGTGTTTTTTTTTTCCATTTTTTGCTAGCTGGACCATGAGGTACCCCCAGGTTCCTCACCTCTACACACACCCTTCCCTCTCTTCAATGTACATCAAGGTGCATCCTGTGTGCTGCATAGCCATCGCTTATTCTTTGTTACATAGGTGTCTCACTTTAGGGTGTTTACATGTCAGTGCACCTGGGGGTTTGGTATTGATGTGGTTCAGCTGGTGTGTGGTACACCTGTTTTCATGTTGAGCTCTCTCCTGTCATGATCCAGATTATTCATCTGATCCACAGAGCGTCCTCTGCTGCCCTTATGGTTTAGTTTTTTCCTCTTTTGCATGCTGTATCCACTGCAGAACATTTCATTGTGTGTGTGCATGTGTCCATGGTCCCAAATTCAGACTGCAATTTGATTTGCACATAGCAGATCTGCATGTGCATTTGCTCAAGATTAATTCTGGGTATTTGCTTGTCCAGACAGCCAGCAGGCGTTTTGTATACTGCCCTGCACTCTTTTTGTATGCAACCTTTGCTAATGAGCTAACTTTGGTGGTATGGCCTAACGATTTAGACATTGCCATTTGTGGTAGTGGTCGTCAGTGTGCTTCCTCTCTGCAGTCTTGGATTTGTATGCTTGTCCTGCAAAATCGGTTAACATTCCTCTGAATTTCATATCTGTGGTGATCTGTGCTGTGAGCACATTGTACCCTCATCTGAGTTGTGACCCATCCTTCTGTCCATCTTCTGTCTGTCAGCTGTATGCCATCCTAACCTGATGTGCATGCTCACAGCCCACGTCCTGATCTCCTACACATTCCTGCATTGCAGATCTCCCTGCTTGCCTATCCTGTGTGTGCTCTGCATATCACTTTTACTCAGCAGTCATCCTGATTTTTCAACTAGCATGCCATTTCAGCCTCCTCTGCTGCGCACATCTTCCCATCCTCTGTCACACGCTGTCATTTAAGCATGGTACATTAACATCACTCTGTGCGTGGCTATAGTTGGACATAATATGTTTGTCCATTTTTATGTCTGCCACATGGGCTGGATCTGATTTGGGCAGTCCATCAACTGATCTATGTCCTTCTTTTAGTTTTGTATTGTCTTTCTTTTTAGCTCTGTACAGTGTTTGTGTTACACCTCTGTTTGGCACATACCTCCCTTGCCATTTAAATCGGGGGATGTTACTTCTCTTGACTAACGTTTCTGAGTTCACCTCTACATCCTTGGGGCATCTTCTGGCATACCTTCGATTCAGGCAGCTTATGGGGTGCATACGATAGTGCCTTGGGAGTTGCCAGCCTTTCAACGTGGCCTCTGGGGACAATTACGTTTGGCTTTGCTGACAACGTATGTTTAGATTGTGCCTTCTGATGCACCGTAAAAGGTGCAATAATATCTGGTACAAGGGTGTTTTTTTTTTTTAAATGGCAGCACACATTACTGTACAGTTTCACACAGAAAAACAGACATACCTCTGGCAACCTTATTCACTGCAAAATTCAACCCATGGCCCCGGCACCATCATTCAGTGTGTTCACCATTTGTCAGCATACATGACATAGGAGTATAGGCTTTTTCCCCAGAGCTTGTATTTCATGGAGCAGTATTGCTCTTCAGATGTCAGTCTCCAAAGGTAATAGGGCAGTTTACACGTTAAGATTAACTCTGATCCCCTGTTGATATTAGTCGCCAAGGACTGTCTGCAGTCCCTCCTTGCTAAATGAAGGATGGCGGAGCCAGGTCTGCCATTGTTGATTTAGCAGGGAGGGGCTGCAGACAGAATCTGGCGACTGATCATAATATGAGATTAACTCTTACCCCCTGTTGTTATCAGACAGCAGGCCCTGTCTGCAGCCCCTCCCTGATAAATCACGAATAGCAGACCTGGGTCAGCACACCTATTTACGATTTCCATACGTGACAAGGCACAGTGCTGCCATCAGATACAGTGCTCTCACCTTCCCCTGCCTCATATGGCAACCTATATGGTGCCATTGGCTACACTTTCAGCAACATTGTAGGGTGCCATGGCGGACATAGAATTTTAAAATGTGCCCTCTGGGGTAACTTATGGGCCACGTTCTGTTACACTGCTTTGAGAGTGAATTTGCTAGCAGTAATTATTCCAACAAAATATACAATAAAGACATGTTAGAGCAATATTACCCCTAACATGTACTGCCTCAGCAAGCTGTCTTCATTGGGCACTGTGGGGGATCAAACCCCTGATCCCTGCACCATTGGTCAATGTTCTGACCATTGTGCTGTAGCTTTGTTCTCCTGATTGTATATCAGCACGCTGCTTATGCCTCCCTGTATTAACATGCCTCAGAAAACAGTAGCGCGACGCTTTATGCCCAGCAACGCACTGCCCTATGCCGCACATTATTTATATGCCGCCTAAAATAACGCCTCAGCCAGCTATCTTCATTGGGCACTGTGGGGGATCAAAACCCTGATCCTTGCACCATTGGTCGGTGTTCCAACCATTGTGCTGTAGCTTTGCTCTCCTGATTGCACATCAGCACGCCACTTATGCCTCCCTGTATTAAAATGCCTCAGAAAACAGTAGCGCACCGCTTTATGCCCAGCAACGCACCGCCCTATGCCGCACATTATTTATATGCCGCCTAAAATAACGCCTCAGCCAGCTATCTTCATTGGGCACTGTGGGGCATCAACCCCCTGATCCCTGCACCATTGGTCAATGTTCTGACCATTGTGCTGTGGCTCTGCTGTTCTGTTTTAACATCCGTGCGCCACTTATGCCACCCAGTGTTAAATTGCCTCAAAAACATTAGCACGCCGCCTTATGACGCCCATTATGTATATGCCTCCTAAAATAGCACCTCACCCAGCTGTCTTCATTGTGCACGGTGGGGGATCGAAACCCTGATCCCTGCATCATTGGTCAGTGTTTTACCATTGTGCTGTAGCTTTGCTCTCCTGTTTGCACATCAGCATGCCACTTATTCCTCCCGCGAAGCCACCTCATGCGTTAACATGCGGGGCGCATATGGGCGCCGCGCACCTTAGCGCATATGCAAATCATGGATTTCCTTCTTCAGCGCGAAACGCCCACTCCTTATATGGCACCCGCACTCTACCGTGGCCCGCACTTTACCGGGGTTTTAGTAAACATACCCCTTAATGGGTAAATAAAGGATTGGATTTCTAGTGCTATGTTTAGATGATGAAGAATTAATTTTATTTAATTTCTTATGTTTTTGATTATGATGATGAAATTGAAACAATTATTATTATACCTAGCATAGTTTGGAGAAATAGGATTAATTATTACAGCGTTTGGTAAAGCTTGCTGTGTAAGGAATAACATATTAAAATATAGAAGTATAAATTGATAAGTTGTATGCATGTTTAAAAAACTAAAATGAACTTTTAAGCAGTTAGATATACGAGTTATTTAATTATTAAGAAGATATACACTTAAAATTTCATATAATTACATTAAATGCATTAAGCCTTCTAACATTTGTTTTAATTGGGAGGAAGAATAGATTAGGTAGGTTTTTTAATTGAATTATTAGGGTAGGTTGATGAACTATTGATATGACTTAGTAGCTTACCATTAGTTTTCTTACTTTTGTTGTTGATAGTTTTGCATATTTCTTATCATGTCCCCGCCTAAGGGCCACGCCAAAGGTTAGATGTTGATTGATAATTTATATTTATTATATCATTATTTATTTATTCTGTGGAAGTACTTTTATCTGTTATTTATATGAGCTTGTGTTTTATATTGTTTTTTATATTATGACTCATATTATGATTTCACTCTTTTGTTGGCATGGGTTTTCTGTATGTCTCATGTTGATTAATTTATATTTATATTTATATTTTGATATTTTTATGTTTATAGAGATCTATAACCCCTGAAGAAGGCTTCGGCCGAAACACATGTAGGGTGACTTCCTTAGGTACCAATAAAGCTCTCTGTTCCTCAAGGTGTGGTGTGACTTGCTCTTTTTTGTGTGTGCTATCACTGCAGGTGGGGTGGTTCTCCTCTGTTCTCTGTGGCAAAACTGTCAGCCCCTTTGGGGCAGCTGCAGCCTCTTGGGAGCTAGGCTCATATGGAAGGCTGGCCTCTATGAATGTCCAATGGAGCCACTCAATTGATTAGACAGGAAAGATTCTGCCATATGGCTGCATGTAACTTACTCCTTTCCAAAGCTGCAGTCACAGAGTACAATATGGGGTCTCAAAGCTCCATGCAAAGTATACACATAAGGCATGTCCATGTTAGGCACATATGCATAAATGTACACTATCTCAACACTGTCTACTAATCACTGACCACAACAGTAGGCGTAACATTGTGTACTACTCCATAATCACAACCAGCCTTATGTTTACAGAGATGACATGGACTGGTTTGCTTGATTGTGACAGTGGGACACTGACCTCTGAATGGTGCATGCACAAATCCAGCAGGAGGAAGGTGCCACAGGATGTCATGTTGGTCTTTGCATCACTTGGCACCATGTGGAATGGCAGTGCTTGGAAGTGAATATTGAGGTGGAGGTGGAGGGGGAATAGTCTCATACCTGTTTTGAATGTGCCACTGGTAGGTAGAATTGCTGAACAGAGACTCTATCAAGATGAATCTGAAGTCCTACCCAGTCTCTGCATGTTTCATATCAGAGCCCCTACATGACAGCCTCACCCACTCTCCATGGGTGTCAAGTGGAACAGCCACAGGGATGTTATTAGAGTACAAAGAGGCTGTGGATGGTAGCATAAGTGTAGCCAGCAACTGTAGCAACATCTAACCCCATGTCCAACCTGCCATATTTCCACATGCTCTTGGGAGGTAGAACTGTGTATGAAGCGTGGGAGAGCATGATGCCCACCTGCACAGATCATCCCCCGCCTTTGGAACAGTATTTAACATATTACATTTAACATATTATTACAGTATTTGTATAAAGAAATTTCAATGTATGTTTTTTGTTTGTATCTAAAACCTATTTAACAGGTGAGAGGGAAAATTTCATTCTTTCAACTCTGTTCTTTACTTAAAGGCACCCATGTTAAATATTACTCTTTGGGGGTCATTTGCTAATGATTAGCACAAACCAACACCAAACACTGCTATTCCTATAGTCCCTGCTGCAGATGAGGCACGTTAACAGTGTTAATGCATGCTAGCTGCCAGTAAATGATCCCCTTTCTGACAGAGGTGTTGGAACACTATTGGCACTTCAGTCATTTTCTCAGAGGTCCTGCAGTTCGTTGTCAGTGGTGGTATGTTTTCCATATGTTTATTATAACAATCAAGCATAAAAAAACCCTCTAGCATTATCAAATCACTCTTAGCCTGGACTTACTCATGTCTCAGCATCCAATCTCTCTCCCTCTGCCTCTGCACCAGTCACAATTGCCCCATCTACTCAGTCACTGAGCTTTCCTCCCTTTCATAACTGCCCCATCTACTGATACATTGAGCACCGCCGCCACTCATGCCCCATCCCTTGCTCATTCATTCAGCTGCCATGCTACTGACAATCACCCCATCTACTCACTCAGCTCTGACTACCAATAATCCCCATCAACTCACTTAGCCCCCTACTCATCTCCAAATATCTACTACACCACTCATCCCCACTATTCACTAATAACTGCCACACTCACTAACTCATTAAGACCATTTTCCCTCTATCTGCTCACACATATACTCACCCCACCCATCCCTCTCTTAGGAAAACAGCTCTGTGCAATGGCTACAGCATGCACTTTTCAATTTGTAATAATTGTACTCACATTGCACATCTGAAGTTTAGCTATTCTTTTGGTGTTTTATCTCTTGGGTCCCAGAAATTTCATAAATATCTCTGCGCAATCCACGTCTGTGCTATCAAGAAGAAGAGAAATTTTGATACGAAATTAAGTAGAAAAAAGTGAGTATACCTTTCTGTGTCTACATTTTAATCACAGAATGACCTAATGCTCTAGACTCTTGTATTAGCTGGAAGGAAATTTTACATTGTTGAGTCTAAACTGCTTCATCAGTTTTCATGATCCTTTTCATCTCAAACAGAAGATGCATTCAGATGAATCGTTGTGTACAATGCTATCAGCAGTCTTAAAGGGGACAATTTTTAATAGATTTTCCATGTGTAAAACAGGTTTTTATCAAGGACGATGACTCTTAAAATTTGCATGGGTAGGGATGTGTAAAACGTTAGTGCAATGAAACAAAACACCTTCTTTTATTCAATACATGTGAAGAGGCAGAGTTGTATTATACATGTGTCTTGTAGAGCTTACACATACATGCGGACAGTACATGCAATATATTTGCACCTGTCTCAGAGCAGGTGCAAATTTATGCAAAAGCATTTGTTAGGAGTCTGTCTAGAGCGTGACTTCTAAAATGGTCAGTGATCTTTGCTATAAGGCATATGGGGATAGGCTTAAATATCACAATATGGACGCTTTGGAGGAAAAGCGGGAGAGGGGAGATAAGACTGAAACATATATTTCCATGAAATAAATTCACAGGACGTGGTCCTCTTCTATTTGAAAGGAAGCTCTAGAATGAGGGTTCATAGGATGAAGGTGAAGGGGATAGATTCAGGAGTAATCTGAGGAAATATTCCTTTATGAAAAAGCTGATATATGCATGGAGCGGCCTCCAAGTGGAAGTAGTGGAGAAAAGAACTATATCTCAATTCAAAAATGCATGGGACAAATACAGAGAATCTCTGGGGGAGAGGAAGGGATTGTTAAACTTAATAGTTCTTATGGATGGGCAGACTGAATAGACCCATATGGTCTTTATCTGCTATCATGTTCTATGTTTCTGTGTTTCCACTGAAGATAATTCCGGGAGTCTATTTTATAAAGGTACTTAAACATTTATTTTGCCATGGCATATACTTTTATTTATCTTTCTTAATAATCATGTTTTCAGCATAAGATAGGAGTATTTTTGAAATTTGTATAGGTTCCCTATTATAAAATTAACCCAAATGTAATTTAGAACTGAGCAGAAAAGGTAAAAAGAAAGTAGATTAATATGGAATCTATTTCTGGAAATGGACTGTGAAGGAACATGTAGCTTTTGCTGACTGTGACAGATATTCACATATCCATGCCTATTTGCTGATAAATTTAAATTTGTATTTCCTTTATAATCCTTGTAAGAAGGGCTCCTTGCTATGCCTTCCATGAAAACCATGCACAAAACTGGTAGAAAGGTCTGCACTTTTTCAGTAGAAGGGCTAGCCTTATGGAATACCTAACCCAGAGATCTGCATTTACAGACAGAATATCTAAAGTTTCACCAAGAAAAAAAATGTGTTCTATTTTCACAGGGGTCATGAATGTGATTTGAGTTAGGTGTATATGCAGGTGTACCTATCTTGCAGTGTACAGCAGGTGAGAAGGGACTGCATGCCCTGCACATGTGCTTCCTTAGGGGTTAGCGCCACACTGCAGTGCAGAGGACCTCTATGTGCAGCTGTTGTTTGGCATTGAATGCACAGTGGATGGATGGGCATCTTGACCTCACCTGTGGCTTGGCCTTTAGACAAGGGATTATTCTGCAGCTGTGTGTCTGTTATGAAGCTAGTGTACTGAGTGTATAGTATGGTGCATACTGCATGTGCACCGCTGTAGGCAGACCCTAGGTATGATGTACTACTGTCTCAGACTGTGGCAGTCACATTGCTTCATGTCCTGGGTTTCACCCGTTGCAGACAGGGACCTGCAGTCTCTTTATGGAGAAAGGTGTGGACGTGTAGCCTATTGGTTAGAGCACTGGCTTGGTAAGTAACAGACCAGCATTTGACTCCCACTTGTTCTCTTTCTGGCTGTGAAAAACTCACTTCAGTATGCTGCCAGACACAGTGCAGGGTCTGAATTGAATGGAGGACCCAGGTTCTTATACTTTTTTATGTGTTATGATAGCACATTAGGTCTGTCAATATGCACATTGCAATCACGTCCATCTGACAGCATGTCTTTATTGGCTCTGTTGTAGCTCATTGAAAAAGTCAGACATGTTCACCCTGCAGATGTATGACACATGAGTTGTATATGATTGGAGAATTTCATCATAACTTTGACTGAACATTTTTGGCTCCATCACATGTATGCAGTAAATGCAGGCACATCCCGCTCCTGGGATGGTCACCTGCAGGGATCATCACATGTCCATACTTGCTCCAAATGGCCAGTATGAGAAACACTTGTCGAGTTCTTATATGCACACGTGTCAGGAGGATTGTATGGTGCTTAGAAAAGCTGACACAGCTGTCATACCCAAATAGCTGGTATTGGGACTTCTCCATGGCACAGCTACACTTTACTCACACATACTACAACTGCATTTGTGTGGTCACATCAGGTGTATCGGGGAAGCAAGGCCATACTGCACTCTTATCTACCGCCATCCATCCTTTTGTCCATCCATTTGCATATGCCCGTTATGTGCGGTCAAGTATTCTCCTGCCAGATGCTACACCATGACCCATACAGGAACATTTTAATCATTAAGACATATCATTCACATTTCTCCTGTGAATGATCTGCATGTCATCACTCCTGCTCAGTCAACCTTTTGATGCACACATCATGGCCATACTGGCTCCACCAGAGACACTTCTTCCCAATCCTATGCCACACAATGATATTATAGCATATTATGTGGGCACCCCTCACTGATACAGTACAGCTGCCTACCACATGCTCATCCCACTTACTGATTGACACATAGGGTACATATGGATCTGAAAGGTCTATCATCTCTTACCTTTCCTTTCATCCATCACCTAAAATGTGACTTTCAGAGGGGCTCCCTTCTCCTGCATTAAGGTGACTGTCATTTTCTGGTGCATGCTTTACACCTTGACATTTAATGCCTGCAAGCACCCAATAAGTGGAGCCAAGCACTCTTACTCAGAAAGTCACATTTACAGACAGAATATCTAAAGTTTCATCAAGAAATAAAATGCTTTCTCTTTTCACATATATGAAATTGATTTGATTTGATATATAAGTGTCTTGATATTGTGTTTCTACTTGCTATTATCCAGTGTTCTCTCCCTAAAAATGTTATGAATTTAGCAGACTATAAATCTTAAAAAGAAGGATCACCACTGATAATACCTTAAATATTTAATATTTCCCCTTATTAAAAATGAAAAATTAAAATGATAAGTAAAAACAGCATTCTCTTTATTAAAAATTAAAATGTAAAGTTTTGTAAAGTAAAAATAAAAATGATTTGCAAAACAAAAAAATAAAATATAACAAGAGAAGCAAGTATGAACATGAATATGAAATATATAAGACAATGTTGGTGGAAGTCCTTGTTTTTGACATGTAGTGTAACTTTCCTTGCCATTTACATCCATTTGTTCTTACTAGTCAACTATAAATGTTTTCAATTCTTTAAAGAAATTACTATCTGATTCAGGTTTAATTGGATTTCATTAAAATGAAGGAGCGCTTGAAATGGGCTTATATTCAACTTCTGCAGTTGTTTTTTTATTCTTTTAAATGCTGACTGTGGCAGATGAATAAAATTTGGTTGTTCAGCGTCTATATTCAGATGATTGCCGACACCAAATATCCGGATTCAGCAATGATTGATACTGCTAGCTGGATAGGAACACTATTGAACCCACTATCCAGATAGCTAACCAGATAACATTAGGAGAGGGTTTTTTTCTTTGCTAACTTTAGAACTATAGGTATTTAGTAGCAGGATGAATATTGCCACTAAACAGATAACTCCAAACTCTCCCCAAACTCTACTCTACTCTACACCCCCGGCACTATCCAGATGGTACGGAGATAGTCAGAGGAAATATTCAGTGGCACTTTACTCATAGCACCTCTGAATAGCTCGCTGGCTGGCACTTATCTGGTTAGCAGGTACTGCTAAATGGTTTTTGAATATCAGCCTCTTACTTTTTTAAGAGAGAAAAAGATAAGGGTCTATATTTAAACAATTTATCTGATCATTTTGGGGGTTAACAGTCCATTTAGATGTTGACCAGCTTACGTTTGGCCTGACAACTTAAAATCTAGTAAAATTTAACTGGGTAAGAAGAGGTGAGATTGGAAAGCACAGACATTCAGCACAATCTGGGCAGTGATAAGTTAATTTGGGCAGTATAAACAGCAGGAATAAAGATAACTGGAAAATTTACCTAGCTATCTTTATCTAGGAATATTCAAACATTGACTTAACCATTTATATCTTTGAATATTTAAAGTTAACTAAATCATTTTTCCAGTTATCTTTAAGTGGAGAAGATTCACTATCGACCTAATATATATATATATATTTTTTTTTTAATTCAAATATCCTTAGTGGAATAGTAGTGTCAAGGAAAATTAAAAAGAAAGTTTCATAAACTACTGATTCATAATGTTCAGAAAATAAGTTATATAGCATATTGGTCAATAAAAATATATTTTTGAAAGTAACGTTTAAAAGTATGTGGGCCAGTGTAGTCTGTGGGATTTTTGACCCATGTATTTTACACCAGTTCTCAAGTGAAAGTAGGTCTATGTTTTCCCTCTGAAAGGTGCTCTGGAAAAAGCACCTGCACATGCTGTTTAGGCTTCGTTTTCTAAGCATGTTACCCATAGACACAAAATGGGAAAATCCTTTAGTAAACAGCCCTTTGTATGAGTAGATTTGCCATGAAAAGTAATATGCATAATTGTGAAAATACAAAACTACTAATATTGCTTTTCCCCAACACTAATACTTCCCTGAGAACACTTCCATTACACTTTGATTACAAATAGATATTACAGAAAAATGTACAATTGTACATGCTTTCACCCGCATATAGGGCAGACAATTTTAAAGTAAGATTCTGATTTTAGATTTCATGAATTTGACTTTCCAATTCTGAGCTCATGGTGGGTTAATATTTATACAACTGTCCAAGCAGCTCACAATCTAAACTGAAGCAGAGGCAATGATGGCTGAAGTGACTTGCCCAAGGTCACCAGAAGCATCTCACCAAACCACATAGAGAGGAAATCCCTTCTGCAGATGAATCTAATAGCCAAAAGAGCCAAGGGATCTCCTGACACTGACTACTTGCAAATGCCAAAACTAATACAACTACAATAAAAATTATAAAATAACTCTAATTGCAGTATGTTTTACATAAGGAAAACTCATAAGTGCCATGTACTAAAGGGTTCTAGGGTGTTGCAACTCCAAAGTTATGGTGCATTATGTGCAAAAGCACCCTGTTAACTGTCAGGGGTGTAGAAAACATTTCCCCAGTCGTTAACATGGATCACATTCCCCTAACAAAGGCTACATTGGCACAGGTGTATTTAATTCCTCCTATTGAGATGGCATTAGGTGAACCTGTACTATCTGTTCTTAGCTGACCATGTCCCCTCTCTATCTCTAGCCCGCCTACTCATGACCCTAAAGGAGATTGCACAGTTAGTGTAGGAACTGGCCCACACTCATGGTCAAGGCCACTCCCAGCTGGCAACACATGTCCAAAATGTGCTTTTAACATGCGCCAGATGCACACTGCCTGCTAGCTCCCTTTAGCAAAAGACCCCCATAATGCCAATAAAATGAAAAACCTGACATAGCTATTTTTGAGATTTCATCTGCATCAGGGCCATATGTTGCACAGATAAGATACAGATACAATTAGACAACACTATGAGTAACACAATTAGTAAAGATAAAAGAGATAAAAATAGCAGTATCAGTAGTACAATTGGAAAGAATAAAATCTCCTTAGAACTGCACACAAAGGAAGCAAAAGGAAGAACAAGGGAACAATTAAGAAATGGATTCAGAGATAAAGGACGTCCATATACTATCACCATAATTTCTGCAAAAGTCCTCAAATTTTGACTCACATTACTCTAAGAAAATCCTTCAATAATCCAAGTAACAGGAAAACGTTCATGTTTCTGAATGTTTTCCAAGTAAAATACATCATTACTTGTAATGTTTCATATTTGGTTCCTGTGGCTTTAAATTTTAATTGGCTGTTTTAGTAAGTAGTGCTGCAGTTGTTCCAGTACTAAAAAAATCAGAAAAAGGATCTATAACAATTGAAAATTATGTTAAAAATGCAAAAATGTGTTGAGAGTCATTTAACCAAAAGATATTTTTTTACGACGAAAAACATCAGTAGCGCTTGTTTGGGCTCAAAGGTTAGCATGGACACCTGTATTAACTTTTGCAGGCATATGAGTCCATTAAAGCACCACCCCACCCCAACTCTCACATGGGTGTACTTACTGCCAATCACTGAGGTGGCATTACGTGCAATCATGCTAAAATCTCCCTTTGGGGTTGGTGTATTCCCAAAATCCCACACTAACTACCCACCAACCGCCTATTCCTTACATGATCCTGTGCTACCCGGTTTGTGTGAGATTTTTAGAACGGTGCCCTGCACCAACTAGTAGAGCAGGGTGCTTACCGTGTGCTGAATCCCTTGCTAATGCTAGTCACACTCTTGTAAACATGCCAGCAAGTAAAAGGGCATGGGCAGGGTCCCGGCGCCCACGCTTAACCGGGTGCCCGGCCCGGCTCTGGACCCTGCACGCGCTTTGGGGGAGCATGGGGGGGGGAGGCGCGTCAGCGGGTGAGCGCTGAGCGCGGGTTTTAAAATGATTGGCTCTGCTTGGCTGGTGGGGTAAGCGGAGCCAATCAGAGTGCTGGGCGCCATGTGCTGCAGCTTGGATTCCATTGCCGGAATGTCCTTGGCGGACATTGCACTTTAAAATGTGCCTTATAGGGCGCCTTATGTTACCACGCTTTGAGGGTGCGTTTGCTAGTACTGATATTTAAAATAAACATAACATGCCCTCTATAGCACTCATGCCCATGATACACAATGCCTCAGCCAGCCTTGTTCATTGGGCACTGTGGGGGATTGAACCCCTTATCCTTGTACCATTGGTATGTGCTTTAACCATTGTGCTGTGGCTCTGCTCTTCTGCTGACTTAGCAGTGCGCCGGCTTATGCCCCGCCATATTGAGATGACTCCTAAAACATTAACACGCTGCCTTATGCCTATTAGCTTGCTGTCTTATGCCACCCAGTATTTGGCTGGCTCCAAGACATTAGTGTGCTGCCTTATGCTGCCCATTATTTCAATGTCACTTGAATTATTGCATCAGCCAGCTGTCTTTATTGGGCTCTGTGGGATCAAACCCCCAATCCCTGCACCATTGGTAGATGCATTAACCATTGTGCTGTGGCTCTGCTCTTCTGCTTACCCATCAGCGTACCACATATGCCTCCCGCGCAGCCATCTGATGCGCTAACGTGCGGGGCGCATATGGGCGCCGCGCACCTTAGCGCATATGCAAATCAAGGATTTCCTTCTTCAGCGTGAAACGCCCACTCCATATATGGCACCCGCACTCTACCGCAGCCCGCACTTTACCGGGGTTTTAGTAAACATACCCCTAAGTTAGGAACTAGCAACGACTGTAAACCTGATTAAACACACCAATGTGGCTAGTGACCCTTATTATCAACCTGCTGAAAATTTCAAAGGAAGAGCCAAATGGGTGATACAATCATATGTCTATATATAAAAAACAAGGGCCATGTAAATACAGAGGGACAACTGGAGACCCGAGGATACATGTTGCGGATAAATAAACTGAAGATGAACTGAAGGACACAATGTGAACGAAACATAATCCCAAACCATTCTAGTTACTTAAACAAAAATCAGGTTAAGAAGCGTTAACCGTTCAGCTAGGAGAAAGCACGTACCTCAAGAACACTGCCGTCAAGCCTCGGTTGACGTGCAGAAGGGAAGAGGACGCCCACTCATGCGCATATGAGGAAAGGGAAGGGGCAGAGCCAAAACGTTGGTGGGACACATGGAAAAAAGTAAAAACTAGACGAGCTGAATTAAAACACTCAAAATGGGCATAGAATAATAGACCCCAGAGCATAATAAAAGTAAAAAATGTGGCTTAAAAAATGAATGCCATTATATCATTTAAAACTGTGTATCATTCACAACACTGGACTATGCACAATGTGAGTCATACTCACTATTAAGTAAAAACAAGATTAAAAAGCCATAGGTGGTGGGAATTGTCCAAACAGACCTCTTATATAGAACAAGATGTGGCACCACATCGAGATGAGTGCCGTGGAAAACAAACCATGTCAAAATAATGAATAACACAGTGCCAGACATATAAAATTATAAATAAATAAATAATTAAAATACTAGAATGCCTGTGGGCACATGTAAATTGGTAACAATAAATGACAGGAATAAGTAATGCAATCGTATATCTGTACCTCAAGAGAACTGCCGTCAAAACTCAGTTGACGCGCAGAAGGGAAGAGGACGCACCCACATGCGCATATGAAAGGAAGGAAAGGGGCGGAGCCAAACGTTGGCGGGACACATAAAAAAAGTAAAAACTAGACGAACTGAATAAAAGCACTCAAAATGGACATAAAGTTATAGACCACAGAACATAATAAGTGTGGCTTAAAAAACAAAAAACAAAAACAATGAATGCCATTGTATCATTTAAAACTGTATACCATTCATAACGCTGGACTATGCACGATGTGAGTGAATACTCACTATAAAGCAAAAACTAAATTAAAAAACATAGGTGGTGAAAAATGTCAAAGAAAACCTCTAAGGTAGAACAACTAAAGGGTGTGGCACCACATCGAGATGAGTGTCGTAAATAACAAACCATATCAAAGCATTGAATAACAATACAAGATCAGAGAAAAACTGACAAATCTGTCTCCAAGTTCAAACCCGCTGGTTTTCTAATTGTGAAACCAGTAATGTTGTCTACGTTATCCAATGCCCGTTTAAAAAGCTCTACGTAGGAAAAACCACCCGCCCTATAAGGACCAGAATAGTGGAACACAAAAGCTGCATCAAATGCCAATTAATTGATAAGCCGTTGGTTCAGCACTGGCTAGATGCCTGTCACAAAGTTATGGATCTTAAGTTTTTCGTTATCAAGAATGTTAAGGTAAACTGGAGGGGTGGTGACATTAACAAGACTATTATGAGACTTGAACAAAGGTTCATTTTCCGTTTGGATTCTTTGGCTCCAGCGGGTTTGAACTTGGCGACAGATTTGTCAGTTTTTCTCTGATCTTGTATTGTGTATGTTCACCTCCTCTAGGATATCATGTGTTGCCTGGTTCAGTTTACTTTTTTCCATTTTAAGTACAGTTTGGCCCTTTGGCTGTGTGGTCCCATGGCCGTTTTACTTCTATCGCTACCATTTACATATGGTCTATAGTTATTTTAATGCCCATAGGTTTGTCTATGATACTCTTAATTTATATTCTTGTTGTTTTCCTTTTATTTATTGTTATTTATTCTGATGTGCCCATAGGCGTTCTAGTGTTTTAATTATTTATTTATTTATATTTTTTTATGTGACTGGTACTGTGTTATTCATTGCTTTGATATGGTTTGTTATTTACGGCACTCATCTCGATGTGGTGCCACACCCTTTAGTTTTTCTACCTTAGAGGTTTTCTTTGACATTTTCCACCACCTATGTTTTTTAATTTAGTTTTTGCTTTATAGTGAGTATTCACTCACATTGTGCATAGTCCAGCGTACCGCTACCGCGGCTTTGTAAACAAGCCCCTTAGTCTGTTGCATAGTGGAGACAATGGACTCTATCTCCAATTAATCCAATTCACCCCTCTTTTACACTAGCAGCTTCCACACTCTGTCAGTAGCCCCCTTCTTAGGCTTGCCCGCTAACTACTGCACGTCCCATTGCAACAGCTCAAGTTTTGATTTCTCTCTCTTGCGGACCAGCTACAGAGAGAAATTGCATGCTCTTGAAGGATGGCCTTGCCTGCCTCCCATAAAAAGAAAGCAGACATCATGTCTACATTATTATGCTCCAAACAGTCCTGCTTCATCTTTACTAAACCTTTAAGCAACTCTTGATTCCTGAGGAAGCCATCTTCATTGACGAACACAGAGGAGGAGATTCCATCATCCTGTCCTGCAACTCCATGATCAGAAATCCTTGTTGTGCATATGGCTGAATTACCTAGCACTGCCCAGAATTCCCTGGAGAGAAACGAAAATTCAATTTGTGAGTAATGTTTATGTGGGGCAGAGTAGTGGGCGATTTCTCTTTCCCCTGGGTGCAACATTTAGACCCTTTGGAATCACACACAACCCCCCACCCCCTCCCAATCTGTCCAGCCCCATTACAACACAGTTAAAATTTCTTCCCATAATTAATTTACTCTTAGAGGAGCATTTCTCCATCTCAAACTGCTCCTGAAGGGCCAGGACTACCTGGGATGAAGGGATATACACATTAATAAAAGTGTATATAACCTCATTTAGGTTCCCATTCAATATGAGGAATCTTCCCTCCACATCTGAGTGAAATTCCAGAATGCCTAGTGGACAGGCTGGCCCTGGATTACTAAAGTAAATACCCATTCCCCACTGTGTGTGACTCTTGAAACAAAGCAATATCTGCTTTCACATTTGCAACTGCATCAAAACCCTCTTTCTTTTAATAGGATTATGAAGGATCCTAACATTCCAGGTCACCAATCGAACCATGACTCTTCAATCTACCGGACACCGACTTCCTAAATAAGCAAACCCAAATGCAACCCATACAAACACTACACACACTACCAAGCCAACTGTCTACCATGCTTAGCCAAACCCTCCCTCTCATCCTGTTTCCCACTCCATTCCCCCAACCCAATATCCACAAACACCCCCTTCCTAGAATCCTCCCCCAGAAACCATGCCACCACCACGGCATTGAAGAGTGTGTGCCAATGTCCTAGGTCCTACCACAACTCCCCTTCCCCCTATGAACCACCTCAAAAAAAAGAAACCATCAACCTACTGCCCATGTGGAACGCAATTCCATAAAGTGCATGTCTTGGCCGCAGACATGGCTAAATGAAAAATGGGTCCCGTTTGACCCTAATTCCGCATGCGTTTCTCACCCTCACATATGATCTGCATTTTTAACCACCACAAATTATCCATCCTGTACTTACCCACATATAATCCATACATCAATAGCTCCACTTCTCAAATGACAGGGATTATTTGGGTGCCCTAGATCATCTCTTCTAGCTCGCACAGCTATTGTCAGCATAGCCAGAATAATCACCATTGCACCTCTGAATATTTCTGTAGGGGTATTGAAGGACTGGAAAAGGGGACTGCTACTTCTGGAGATAGATCTGCAATGGTAAGTATTTACTTTTGAGAATTTTTCTAAATCTTGGGGAAAAAGGAATTCTTTAGATTAAAGCTGTTTAATCTGTGAACCCAGTGTATTTGTTAAATCAGTCAGGGTATAGTAGTCTTTCAGTTTAAATGTAAAACACAACAGAGAGCTTTCTGGTTAAATTTAGACCCCAAGACTCCCTCTATCCAAGTAAAGGCTGTGGGAATCCCCCTGGAAATTGCTCACAGACTACCTTAGAAAAACAAGACAGGGTACTCTATAACAGCCAGCTTTTCATAGGTCTTCTTTCCCTCCCTCCCTCCCCAATACCCATCCACCCCTGGGATAATCATAGCTTTATAGATGCTTAAACCTCTTAATGGAAAGGAGGTGCCACATTCACTCTCAAGTGCAGCTGTTTATACTCATCAGGCATACATTAAGGACCTGAGGTTAATTAAGCTTCAGGTGAACAAAGTACATTAAAGGTATAAGGCAAATATTTATTATTTATTTATTTTATTTTATTTATTTGCATACATTTTTATACCGCCCTTCCAGAAATCAGGGGTGGTTTGCATTATAACAATGAACCACAACACGTTACATATAACAAGGTTTAGAACTTTATACATAGAACAGTTGAGTGTAATTAGTATAAGTATCCCCAGCAACCCTTAGTAAGTAAAGAACTTAAATATCTAAACACAACCTTAAAACTAAAATGAAGACAGCAGTCCAGAAGTGAGATGGGGGCTTTCCAGTCCTTTGCATTGAGTGTCACATGTATGATTTTCTCCCAGATGGTGAGGGATCTTACGTGCACTAGGTGCAAGGAGCTCTTTGCTCTCAGGGAACAAGTCCAATCTCTGGAGGCTAGAGTAGCAGACTTGGAGGACATAAGGAAGACAGAGAGGTACATAGATGATACCTACAGGGATATAGTCCTGAAGTCTCTCCCCCCAGAACCTGCTGTGTGTTAAACTTTTTTCCTGAGTGAGTCCTCCCCCTCCTCCCCCCTGCTGAGGTATTGTGTAGCCTTCTTCCTGTTTCCTCCACGTGTGCATAGTCTGTTTTAGTTTGCTTTTCTCTGATCAGGGAAGAGCAGTGCTTTCACAGTGCTCTGCTAGAGAAGTGGATATTTGCTTCCTGTGACACCTTGCTGTGAGTTCTAGCTGTTTATTTAATTATTTATTGTTTGTCTAACTGTTTATTTAATTATTTATTGTTTGTCTTAGTGGTGTGCTAGTTCAGCCTTCTCAGCTGTAACTTACCTTGCCTCTCTCAACTAACTGGGCTTTGTGTGGTACCCCCTCCCCCCTGCTGAGGGTTCAGGACAGGGTACTTTGTAACTGCCCTCTTTAATAGGACTTATCTCCCTCCCTCCCTCCCCAGCACCCACCCACCCCTGGGGTAATTGTAGTTTTATAGGTACTTGCACATCTTAGAGAAAAGGGACTGCTCTCAGGTGCAGCTCTTTATCCAAATCAGTCATACACGGAGGACCTGAGATTAATTAATTAAGCTTCAGGTACACAAGGTGTATTAGGGGTATTAGATACACTTTTATTAGTATAAGCATCTACACCAATCCTTATTATATACAGAATTTAAAAGACCTAAACACAAGCTTTAAACTAAGATGCAGACAGAAGTCCAGCAACGAGATGGGGGTTCTCCGGTCATTTGCATTGAGTGTCACATGTATGATTTTCTCCCAGTTGGTGAGAGGTCTTACGTATGCACTAAGTGCAAGGAGCTCTTTGCTCTCAGGGAACGAGTCCATTCTCTAGAGGCTAGAGTAGCAGACCTGGAAGACATAAGAAAGACAGAGAAGTACATGGACGAGACCTACAGGGATATAGTCCTGAAGTCCCACCTCCAGTCTGGCAGCATCCCTGTTGCCATGGAGGAGAGAGGTCACGTGACAGGAGAGCATCACCCTGGTGTGGCAGGAAGTGATCCTGTAACTAGGACCTGTCCTCCAGGTGATGTAAAACCCTCTCGCACCGAGGACGTTTCTCCAGGGCCATGTCCCCATGAGGGGAGGGTCAGGACAGCTGTTATAGTTGGTTTTTCAATCATTAGGAATGTAGATAGCTGGGTGGCTGGTGGACGTGAGGATTGCCTGGTAACATGCCTGCCTGGTGCGAAGGTAGCAGACCTCACGCACCGCCTAGATAGGATCATAGATAGTGCTGGGGAGGAGTCTGCTGTCTTGGTACATGTTGGTACCAATGACATAGGAAAATGTGGTAGGGAAGTTCTGGAGGCTAAATTTAAGCTTTTAGGTAGGAAGTTGAAATCCAGAACTTCCAGGATAGCATTCTCTGAAATGCTTCCTGCTCCACGTGCAGGACCCAAAAGACAGGCAGAGCTCCGGAGTCTCAATGCGTGGATGAGACAATGGTGCAAGGATGAGGGTTTTGGATTTGTTAGGAACTGGGGAACATTCTGGGGAAAGGGGGGGCTCTTCCGAAGGGATGGGCTGCACCTTAATCAGGATGGGACCAGACTGCTGGCATTAACCTTTAAAAAAGAGATAGAGAAGCTTTTAAACTAGAAAATAAGGGAAAGCCGACAGTCACCCAGGAGCGCATGGTTCGGACGAAGGTATCCTTGAAGGATACTACCAAAAGCAGTGAGGTTCCAAAAGGGAGTATAGTAGCCCAAATGCCCTTGAGTAAGGAGCAGACAGAGCATAAAGATTCCATATTACCAATGCCTGCCAATAGCCAGATTAATATTAATAAAATACAGTCTCTAAAATGTTTGTATGCCAATGCTAGAAGTCTAAACAATAAGATGGGAGAGTTAGAATATATAGCACTAAATGAGAGGTTAGATATGATTGCACTCTCAGAGACATGGTGGAAGGAGGATAACCAGTGGGACACTGTGATACCTGGATACAAACTATATCGTAATGATAGAGCTGATCAAATTGGTGGAGGGGTTGCACTCTATGTTAGAGAGGGCATTGAGTCAGAAAGGATTAAAGTTTTGCAGGGAACAAAATTTGCTGTAGAATCTCTATGGATTAAAATTCCATGTATGAAGGGGAAGGTGATGGCAGTGGGAGTATACTATCGACCGCCTGGCCAGAATGAACAAATGGATGATGAAATGCTCAAAGAAATCAAGGAAGCTAACAAAAGTCACAACAGAGTAGTAATAATGGGTGATTTCAATTACCCCGGTATCGACTGGGTCAGTGTCACAGCAGGACAAGCTAAGGAGATAAAGTTTCTAGATGAAATATTTGACTGCTTCTTGGAGCAGCTGGTTCATGAACCGACCAGAGGGGAAGCCATACTGGACCTAGTCCTTAGTGGAACGCCAGATCTGGTGCAAGAAATAAGGGTGTTGGGACCACTTGGCAATAGTGATCATAGTATGATCATGTTTGATTTAATTAGTGGAGGACAGATAGTAAAGGAATCCACAGTACTACCTTTTAACTTTAGAAAGGGAGACTATGATAGAATGAGGAATATAGTTAGGAAAAAACTAAAAGGAGCGGTTCCAAAGGTTAAAGACTTACAGCAAGATTGGGTGTTATTTAAAAATACTATCCTCGAAGCCCAGACCAGCTGTATTCCACGCATTAAGAAAAGTGGAAGAAAGTCCAAAAAATTTCCAGCATGGTTTAAAGGTGAGGTCAGAGAGGCTGTTGCTGCCAAAAAAGCAACCTTCAGGAAATGGAAAAAAGAGCCAAATGATGAAAACTGGAAACAGCACAAGCACTGGCAAGTTAAATGCAAAGCATTGATAAGGCAGGCAAAGCAGGAATTTGAGAAGAAACTTGCTACGGAAGCAATAACACGAAATAAAGACTTTTTCAAGTACATTTGTAGCAAAAGGCCTGTGAGAGAGTCAATTGGACCATTAGATGATAGAGGGGTAAAAGGGGCAGTAAGAGGAGACAAGGCTATAGCAGAGAGACTGAATGAATTCTTTGCTTCGGTCTTTACCGAGGAAGATGTAGGGATGTTACCCAAGACTGAAGTGGTATTTAAAGGTGATACTGCAGAGGAATTGAGAGAAATATCGCTACACCGGGAAGATATATTACAACTATTTGATAAACTGAATAGTAGCAAATCACCTGGACCGGATGGTATACATCCCAGAGTGTTGAAAGAACTGAAATATGAGATTTCAGACCTGCTATTGGTAATCTGTGAACTTTCATTAAAATCATCTGTAATACCTGAAGATTGGAGGGTCGCCAACGTAACACCAATTTTTAAAAAGGGTTCCAGGGGTGACCCGGGAAATTACAGACCGGTGAGTCTGACGTCAGTACCAGGGGAAATGGTATAAACCATCATAAAGAACAAAATTACACAGCATGTAGATAGTCATGGCCTAATGGGAGACAGCCAACATGGCTTTAGACAAGGAAGATCTTGTCTTACTAATCTGATATGTTTTTTTGAAGGTGTGCATAAACAGGTAGACAAAGGTGAGTCGGTTGATATAGTGTATCTGGACTTTCAGAAAGCTTTTGACAAGGTCCCCCATCGGAGACTTTTGGCGAAGCTAAAAAGTCATGGGATAGGAGACAGTGTACTATTGTGGATCGGGAACTGGTTAAAAGATAGAAAGCAGAGGGTAGGGCTAAATGGCCAATATTCCCAATGGAAAAAGGTGAATAGTGGAGTACCCCAGGGATCTGTACTGGGTCCGCTACTTTTTGACATATTCATAAATGACCTGGAAAAGGGAATAACTAGTGAGGTTATCAAATTTGCAGATGACACAAAACTGTTTAAAGTTGTTAAAACCCAAGAGGATTGTGGAAAACTGCAGGAGGATCTGGATAAATTGGAAGACTTGGCATTCAAATGGCAGATGAAATTTAATGTGGACAAGTGCAAAGTTATGCACCTAGGAAAGAACAGCCCACACTATAGTTACACGATGCAAGGCTCCACATTAGAAACCACCACCCAGGAAAAAGATTTAGGAGTCATCGTGGATAACATGTTAAAACCCTCCGCCCAGTGTGCAGCGGCGGCCAAGAAAGCAAATAGAATGCTAGGTATCATAAGGAAAGGGAGGGAGAATAAAACAAAGGATATTATAATGCCTCTGTATCGCTCCATGGTACGACCGTACCTTGAATATTGTGTGCAATTCTAGTCACCGTATCTTAAAAAGGACATAGCGTTATTAGAAAAAGTACAGAGAAGAGCCACCAAATTGGTGAAGGGGATGGAAGGCTACTCCTATGAAGAGAGGCTAAAAAGGTTAGGGCTCTTTAACCTGGAAAAGAGACGGCTGAGGGGAGATATGATAGAGGTCTATAAATTAATGAATGGAGGGGAATGGATAAACATGGATCAATTGTTTACGCTATCAGAATATAGAAAGACTAGGGGACATGTAATGAAGCTACAGGGTAAACTATTTAAGACAAATAAGAGAAAATATTTTTTCACTCAACGTGTAATCAAACTCTGGAATCTGTTACCGGAGGATGTAGTAAGGGATGTTAGTATAGCTGGGTTTAAAAAAGGTTTGGACAAGTTCCTGGAGGAAAGGTTCCTAAACCACTATTAAAAAGGGACCCAGGATATCAATGCTTTACCCAGTACAAGCGTTGTGGAACCTGTGTCTTTTGGGGATATTGCTAGGTACGTATGACCTAGATTGGCCACTGTTGGAAACAGGATACTGGGCTTGTTGGACCTCGGTCTGACCCAGTATGGCATGTCTTATGTTCTTATGTTCTTATGTCCCACCTCCAGTCTGGCAGCATCCCTGTTACCATGGAGGAAAGAGGTCACTTGACAGAAAGAGGAGAGGAGAGGTCACTCTGGTGTAGCTGGAAGTGATCCTATAGCTAGGACCTGTCCTCCAGGTGATGTAAAATCCTCTCGCACCGAGGACGTTTCTCTAGGGCCTTGTGCCCATGAGGGAAGGGTTAGGACAGCCGTTATAGTTGGTGATTCGATCATTAGGTATGTAGATACTGGGTGGCTAGTGGACGTGAGGATCGCCTGGTAACATGCCTGCCTGGTGCGAAGGTAGCAGACCTCACGCGCCACCTAGACAAGGTCTTAGATAGTGCAGGGGTGGAATCTGATGTCTTGGTATATGTCGGTACCAATGACATAGGAAAATGTGGTAGGGAGGTTCTGGAGGCTAAAATTAGGCTTTTAGGTAGGAAGTTAAAATCCAGAACTTCCAGAGTAGTGTTCTCCAAATTGCTTCCCATTCCACACGCAGGACGCAAAAGACAGGCAGAACTCCAGAGTCTCAATGAGTGGATGAGATGATAGTGCAAGGATAGGGTATAGGATTTGTTAGGAACTTGGGAACACTCTGGGAAAAGGAGGTGCTCTTCCAAAGGGATGGGCTTCATCTTAAACAGGATGGAACCAGACAGCTGGCATTAACCTTGATAAAGGGAGGAGTAGCCTAGTGGTTGGGGCAAGGTACTTCAGGCCGGAAGGTCGGGGGTTCAAATCCCACTAGAGGACAGCAATCTTGGGCCGGAAGGACTGGGGTTTCTAGTCCCACAGATGCTCCTTGTGGTCTTGGGCAAGCCACTTAACCCTCCATTGTCCATGTTCCCTGTAAGTATTAGTGTATGTGTCTCATATCCCCGCGTGTTAAATGTATCCCTAAATTGTGCTGTGACTGCTTTGATTGAAGGATAAGGCGGTATACAAAACTGTCTAAATAAATAAAGGAGATAGAGCAGCTTTTAAACTAGATAATAGGGGAGAGTTGACAGTTGCCCAAAAGTGCATGGTTTGGAACAATGTATCCTTGAAGGATACTACCAAAAGAATGAAGTTAGGGAATATCAACAGAGAGATTCCAATAAAGACAACAGTAGCCCAAATGCCCCTGAGTACGCTGCAGATAGAGCTTAAAGATTCCAAATTACCCATGCCTACCGATAGCCATATTAATATGAATAAAATACAGTCTCTAAAATGCTTGTATGCAAATGCTAGAAGTCTAAAAAATAAGATGGGAGAGTCTAATCTAAATTAGAGGTTAGATATGATTGGTATGTCAGAGACATGGTGGAAGGAGGACAACCAGTTGGACACTGTGATACCTGGGTACAAACTATATCGCAATGATAGAGCTGATCAAATTGGTAGAGGGGTTGCACCCTATGTTAGAGAGGGCATTGAGTCACAAAGGATTAAAGTTTTGCAGGAAACACAATTTGCTGTAGAATCTCTATGGATTGATATTCCTTGTAAAAAGGGGAATTTAATGGCAGTGGGGTATACTATCGACCGTCTGGCCAGAATGAACAAATGGATGATGAAATGCTCAAAGAAATCAGGAAAGATAACAAACGGTACAGCACAGTAATAATAGTGGGTGATTTCAATTTCCCCGGTATTGACTGGATCAGTGTCATGGCAGTACATGCTAGGGAGATAAAGGGGTATGTTTACTAAAACCCCGCTAATGTGCGGGCCGCGCTAGTGTGCGGGTGCCATATAAGGAGTGGGCATTTCTTTCTGAAAAAGAAAAAACGTGATTTAAATATGCGCTAAGGTGCGCGGCGCCCATGCGCGCCCCGCACATTAGCGCATGAGAAAGCTGCGCGGGAGGCATAAGTGGCGCGCTGATATAAAAGCAGAAGCACAGAGCCACAGCACAATGGTTAAGACACTGACCAATGGTGTAGGAAACAAGGGTTCAATCCCCCACAGTGCCCAATGAAGACACCTGGCTGAGGCATTACTTTAGGAGCCAGTTTAATATTGGGCAGCATAAGGCAGCGTACTATTGCTTTAGGAGGCATTTTAATATTGGGAGGCATAAGGCGGTGCGCTGATGTGTAAACACAGGGACAGAACCACAGCACAATGGTTAAGACACTGACCAATGGTGCAGGGATCAGGGGTTCAATCCCCCACAGTGCTCAATGAACAAGGCTGGCTGAGGCATTATGGAGAAGATTGGTTTAAGAGGCATTTTATTTTTATTTTAATTATCACTACTAGCAAACGCACTCTCAAAGCGTGTTAACATAAGGCGCCCCATAAGGCACATTTTAAAGTGCACTGTCCGCCAAGGCACCCTAGAATGTTGCTTATAGGGCGCTTTATAGGGTGCCGTATGAGGTACCGCAAGGTCAGAGTACTGTTTTTGATGGCAGCACTGTGCAGTGTAAGGAATGAAAAGCATAAGTAGGTGCGCTGACATGCAAGGAGGAGCAGCAGTGGAGCACAATGGTTAAGGCACTGACTGCTGATACAGAGGTCATGAGTTTGCTCCCCAGGGTGCCTAATACATAAGGCTGGCTGAGGCATCAGTTTTGCAATGTACTTTTTGTTTCCTGCAGCACTTTATTTTTATTTTATTAATTGCTGCCAGCAAACACGTCCTCACGTGCCGTAATTGAAAATGCCGTATAACGCACCCTATAAGGCACTCCATAGGGCACATTATAAAGTGCACTGTCCGCCAAGGCACCCTAAAATGTTCCCTACAGGGCACCCTATTAGTTGCATCACAGGATAATGTATAGTGCAACTTATATGGACAGAAACCATAAGGTGCCCTATAGGGCGCCCTATAAAGCTCCCTTAGAGGCACCTTATGGGTACAGTACGCTGAGCGTGTTTTTGCTGGCAGCAAAAATGTACATTAAAAAGAGATAATGCTTTGGCCAGCCCTATCAAAGAACCCCACTGTGGGTTTGAACCCAGGACTGCTGGCTTCACAGGCAGTGAAGTAACCATTGGGCTACAGCTCTATAGCTGCTAGCAAGCCCCTGGCTGGCTGCAGAGAGCCTGCATGTCACCACACAGACAGTCTGCTGTGGTCACCAGGATAGGGTTAGCCCACCCGTACCCATGATGCACTGCACATGCAAATCAACTGTCCACAGATAAACACAAGATGGGGTATGCACCCCCACAGCGCCTCGGCCTGGTAGGGGGAAGTGACCATGTGCACCCCCACAGCACCTCGGCCTGGTAGGGGGTACAGACCGTGTGTTTTACTGACACAGAGTAGCTAAACACCGTCACATTGTGCGGGTACTGTGCTCACCCTGAGGGTGCAGTGAGGCGCCCAGCACCAGGTCCACAGCACCTTACATGACTGAAAGAGGCCATGAATGCAGATACAACGCAGTGTTAATGTGTGATATAGGTAGTTTCTGCAGAAACCCCGCGGATATATCTGTTTGTCTCAGTCAGGTGTTGCCCCTATGGAACCTTAGGTGGCAGTAGAGGGGACCATCAACCCCAGTCCTGCTGGGGAAAAGACACCCTTCAGGGCAGTCAATGCAGCTCTGTACATAACCATAACACAATAGCAGACAGACATTAGGCCTGGATATGCAAAGCTGCACCCCACCACTATCTGATATTCTCCTGCAGCAAGCCTTCAGCCGCTGCACCCTGCAAGGCACTCCATCAAGACACATACCAGCTGCAAACAGTCTGCTAGTTAGTCCATAGTGCATGTTCCTGGTGGAAATGCATGCACCCAGAACTGGGACGGCAGCACACACAAGCAGATAAGTCAGTGACTGGGCCCCAAAAGAAAACCCATAAATATCACATGAGAGAAATACTATATAGCACTATGGAGGTGCCTAGCCATGCTGTCGTCACTGCACAGTCAGGGTGAGAGTGATCTCCCAGCAGGACATACTGAGGTCACCCTGTCTGTGTAGGTGGTGGCCGGGCACTAAAATGTCCCAGTCAGTGCCCTATGCCCTGTGCAGATGCACCCTGGCCAGGCCACCCTGTCCGGGCTATACCCATGGTACCTTGCTCCTCATTATGCACATTGGCAGGCCAATACTGGCAACAGTGCTGGCAGTGTGGGCTGTTGAAGGTGTTTGCAGCCACCTCACACTGTATAGACAGACACACACTCCGACACCTATGCCAGCATTTTGCTACTATAGAGGAGTTCAGCAGCCATGCCCACCACACCAGTCCTGGGCACAGTACAGGCATGGATATGGTACGCAATACTGTTGGGGGTCACTCCCCAGGGTGGTAAACACTGTCAGAGACCAGACCTGAAGCACACACTGCAGACATCAGAATGATTGTTATGATGGAGCTCAATCAGCAAACTGTGCTTAACGTAGGAATTTCTATCTGCCAGTACTCATAGCAAACATTTGAGAGCTGTGTACCGTATACCCAGGTGTAGGGTTGCATTGCTAAGGTATGCAAGTGCTAGTATTGGGAGATGCACGCAGGGCCCAATGTCCTGCCTCTCCAGGAGGCATTGGCTAATGGGGCCTGTGGGTATGGGTGTGGGTGTGTCTGCCCCTGTTGGCTGCTGCTTTACGGCAGAGGTTCCCAACTCCAGTCCTGGTGTGCCAAACACTGTTCGGGTTTTCATGCTGTCCCTCATGAATATGCATGAGCTACATCTGCATACCATGGGGATGGTGCATAGATATGCAGCACAGGCATCTTTATTAGAGGCAGCATGGAACCTGAATGGTGTGTGGCCCTCCAGGACTGCATTTGGGAGACTCTGCTCTAGGTAATGCGCCTGTTTATGGTGTCTGTGCTCGGTGGGGTAAAATATAGGCGTATTAACTATGCGTATGTTCTCAGCAATAAAGGTTTGTCCTTACTATCATGGATTAGTTGTGGGAAAAATATGTGGACTGGATTGGCAGTAGCCCCAGCTGGGCTTTGAACCTGTGACCTTCTGTTCTTGCACACACTGTCTGTGTGCACTGCACCACCGTGTTGCAACAGACAAGCTGCATTCCCTGCGGAGTTCATGACTGTACATCTGACAGAGCCTGTCTGTTGCAGTGGACGTGCCAGCCTGCACAGGGCTAGGCCACTGTCTGCTGTGGCTAGCAGACACTGCCCCCTCCACCACCTGTACCCTTCCGCCAACATGCTGACATATCCTTATCTTGGAAACAGCATATGACCTGAGTTGTGGCACTCCAGGACTGAATTTGGGGGACTCGGCTGTAGGTAATGACCATTGTTATGGTGTGTAGGCGGTGTAGGGTAAAATATAGGTGTTTGAACCATGCTTATGTTCTCTGCAATAAAGGAGTGTCTTTACTATCTCTGTTTAGTGGTGGGTAAACAGCGTAGACCCTTCCAAAAATCATTTCCTTTTTTTGGAGCTTTCCAGGGAGTGTTTTTTATTGTTGCCCATTGATATCACTGTTGCCCAGCTGGATTATAATTTTTTAGAATTTTGTTGGGGTCATTTTTAATTTTTATTTGCTATTTTGTTCTGTGCACATGTATCACACTGCTCACGTTTTGTAGGTTTCCCCGGTTTTGCTCTACATTGCAGACGGAAATGGTTTCTCTTCCCTTTAAATCGGCTCTAATGCGAGGTTTTCACTCGCAGTATTTTTTAGCTTGATTTTCAGCCCCGCTCCTGTGCGGGGAGCCTCTCCCCTCCCACTATCCACCCATTGACCCCGTCCTTCCGCCCCTCGGGAGCCTTCCTCCGCCCTCGGAATGCCTTTCCACGCCTCTATCGCACTTCAGCGCGCCGCGCACTTGTGCAGGCCCGTTAGTGCAGCGTGCACATGTGCGGGCCACAAAAATGCACTATTTGCGTGTGCTAAGGTACCTTAGCGCACGCTCAATTCCCCCCCGCACAATTGCGCGGTTTAGTAAACATACCCCAAAGTTTCTAGATGAAATAAATGACTGCTTCTTGGAGCAGCTAGTTTATGAACCAACCAGAGGGAAAGCCATTACCCACCCAATTGTTGAGGTGAAGGAGGAGTTGCTTAGTGGTTGGGGCAAGTTACCTCCAGCCAGAAGCTAGGCAGTTCAAATCCTACAAGCATACAGCAACCTTGGGCTGGAAGGACTGGGGTTTCTAGTCCCACAGGTGCTCCTTGTGGTCTTGGGCAAGCCACTTAACCCTCCATTGCCCATGTTCCCTGTAAAATAGTTATCTCTAAGTTATAATGCCCTGTTCAATGTAATTTCAGTTTGTTCAATATAAACCACCTTGATATCATGAAAGGCAGTATCAAAGAAATGTTAAATAAATCTTGGACCGTGTCCTTAGTGGAACACCAGATCTGGTGCAAGAGATAAGGGTGTTGGGGCAGCTTGGCAATAGTGATCATAGCATGATCATGTTTGATTTAATTAATGGAGGAGGGATGGTAAGGAAAACCACAGTACTACCTTTTAACTTTCAAAAGGGAGACTATGATAAACTGAGGGAAATAGTTAAGATACAACTAAAAGGAGCAGTTGCAAAGGTTAAAGATTTGCATCAAGCTTGGGTGTTGTTTAAAAATACTATCTTGGAGGCCCAGACCAGCTGTATTCCACACTTTAAGAAAAGTGGAAGGAAGTCCAAAAAACTGCCAGCATGGTTTAAAGGTGAGGTCAGTGAGGCTGTAGCTACCAAGAAAGCATTTTTCAGGAAATGGAAAAAAGAGTCAAATGTCAAAAACTGGAAATAGCACAAGCACTGGCAAGTTAAATGCAAGGCATTGATAAGGCAGGCAAAGAGAAAATTTGAGAAGCAGCTTGCTGTGGAAGCAAAAATGTGTAATAAAGATTTTTTCAAGTACATTTGTAGCAAAAAACCTGTGAGAGAGTCAGTTGGACCAATAGATGATAGAGGAGTAAAAGCGGCGCTAAGAGGGAACAAGGCCATAGCAGAGAGACTGAGTGAATTCTTTACTTCGGTCTTTACTGAGGAAGATGTAGGGATGTTACCCATGACTAAAGTGGTATTTAAAGGTCATACTGTGGAAGAATTGAAAGAAATATCGATACACCAGGAAGATGTATTACAACTATTTGATAAACTAAAGAGTAGCAAATCACCTGGACCGGATGGTATACATCCAAGGGTGTTGGATTGGAGACCTGCTATTAGTAATCTGTGATCTACCATTAAAATCATCTGTAATACCTGAAGATTGGAGAATGGCCAATGTAACAATAATTTTTAAAAAAGGTTCCAGGGATGATCTGGGAAACTTCAGACCTGTGAGTCTGACGTCAGTACTGGGAAAAATGGTAGAAACCATAATAAAGAAGAAAATTACTGAACATGTAGATAGTCATGGCTTAATGGGAGACAGCCAACATGGCTTTAGACATGGAAGATCTTGTCTTACTATTCTGTTATGTTTTTTTGAAGGTGCGAATAAACAGACAGACAAAGGTGAGTCGGTTGATATAGTACATATGGACTTTCAGAAAGCCTTTGACAAGTTCCCTCATCAGAGACTTTTGACAATACTAAAAAGTCATGGAATAGGAGGCAGTGTACTATTGTGGATCAGGAACTGGTTAAAAGATAGAAAGCAGAGGGTAGGGCTAAATGGCCAATTTTCCCAATGGAGAAAGATCAATAGTGGAGTACCCCAGAGATCTGTGCTGGGTCCTCTGCTTTTTGACATATTCATAAATGACCTGGAGAAGGGAATAACCTTGTGCACACGTAAGACCTTCCCCTGAAGAAGCTGGGTAAGAGGTTTAAAGTTTTTCTGTCTCTTACGGGTACATTGTGAAAAATATGCACTTCATGCTCCTTGAAAGATGCTCCCCTCTTGCCTTTTATGTTCTGCAGAAGTGCAACCTTATCCTCGAAGTGGTAGAAACAAATCACAACAGTCTGCTTTGATCTCTACCTTGATATCATTCACTGTCTTTCAAAGTCCACCTTGAAGAGCCATAGCTTTTGCAGAATTTCAAGAAGATCTGCTTTAGTCATAGGGGAGGCAGCGGCATCTTTGCCCATCCCAGGGACATGTCCTTAGGCTGCTGGTGCTCCACTAATAGAGGATAGACTTGAACTCTTATTCACTGAGAGACCGATATTTATCTGCACTGGCTAGGCACCTTAAATTGCATAGCCATTGCCGCTGAGCCTTAACTGCAGATATTCAATGCTGGGGCCATATCTGGTCACCAGTACTGAATATGCGGGTCTGCCGCATGGCACTGCCTGGTATGGAACCTAATCAGGAAGTGCCGATATTGAGCCACTGCTCGTTTAGCTCCCATGGGTAAAGATAGGCCAGCTTTTCCTGTGCCTACCTTTACCCACATTTCCCTAACTGAGCAGCGGTTCAATATCAGCACTGCCTGCTTAGCAACGGATGCCGCCTCCACTCTGCCCCAGAACACCAACGACATGCCGTGATTCTACACGATTAGCATTGGTGCTTATAGCGGCGTAACTCATAGATATTCAGCGGCACTAACCGTGCTGCTGAATATCCCTCTAAGCGGCATTTACATGGTTTACAGCTATGTAAACCATGTACATGCCTTTGAATATCGGAGCCCAAGTCTCTGGAGATTATAGCTAACACAGCCTGATAAGAGAGTCTTTTTGCCCTAAAAGGCTACAGCTCAGTCACACAAAGCACAATTCATATCACGGTCAATAATTGCAAGCTGAGGTAGATGAAGTAACTGATGATCCTTTCCGTCATCCAGTAGCATATAGAGGACTTCTGAGGGTAGGGATAGAGCATGATAAGTAAAAAAATCCTCTCTCTCAGCAGAATAACTAAATTAAACTTACAATTAGCTGTTAAATTAGGCATACACTGTAACAGATACAGTGCAAAAAGAACCTCAGTATAGGTAAGAGGACAAAGACTCAGTATCCCAATGAAGATAATAAAGGGAAAAATAACAAATGCTTCATTGGGTGCAGTCAGCCTAAACAGCAAAAATCAGGAACACTGCTAAACTGCAAAACAATACATCACTGGTCAAAAGAAAAAAACTCTTAATTGTTAAAGTCCATAATCATAAAAATACTAAACAAAGCTCTGCAGAATTCACCCAATAGGTCATATGCAATAACAACTTAGTTTAGAGCGATGGCAGAGGTGAAAGCAAGGAGCATGTTCCAACCCATAGCATATTTCAATTGCAAATACGTATCTCAGCCTGCTTAAAGCACACTCCAACATCAGGTGTTTTGCCATGAGACTTCTTCAGGGAGTGCAGAACTGCAAGAGCTCACTGGTCATTATCTCATCTACAAAAAACTGCAGAATAGAAATTAAAATCAGCCAGGACAAGAAAATAAGAAAAATTACACCAGGGAAATTATAGGGAATCTTATACCATTACACACATCGCCGAAAAGAAACTGCATTATAAATGCCTAAGCGGGTGGTGTACAGAAGAAACAGTCAGGCAAAAAAAATGCCGGGAGTGCGCCATATAAAACCAGACAGACCTCATAGAGTTTCCAAAACTGCAAAACAAAATGGCCAATCAATGCTGAACGATAGTAAGAAGAGTTGAAATAGCAAAATGCAGACAAAGCAGCAAAGAGTACACAGCCACAGACTTTATGTCCTTTCGAAGACTGTTTAAAATAGCTGCATACACCTTTGCAGCATTGGAGTCATGCATTTTGAGGGCCATGGGAACTCAAATCCACTTTCATCCAGAGTGCAGAATCAGTGCACCATTACAGCACAGCCATCCACAGCACTCAGTCAAGATCTTAAAGCCAGTCAGTTTTTCACCTCCTGTTAAGTGCTCTGTTCAAATGAGAAAATGCACATCCTCTGTAGCACTCCCAGCAATCGCAAAATGGCAAGGAGGGGGGCCCAGAAGCAGGATAATTAACACAATCACCTGGGCACCTAACACGCCTATCTTTGGATAGACTCAATCCTGTATTCACCCCTCCAGCACATCAAATCCACCAATCAAGCAGCTGAACAATGGGGTGGCAGTTTTATCTATTATTTGCCATCAAAGTAACTCATATTGACGCACCCAACAGCAGCAATAATTGCTCAGAGAGAAAGAAGAGCAAAGGGGTCAAGCTGCCATCTTGCTCTGGGCTTGCTAGTGCCCCCATTCATTGACCTTCTTATTCTCTTTTCTGATTATCTCCTTTTTTTAACTTCCTGCACTGGTTAAGTTGTTTAGGATATTTTAACTTTAGCTTTATTCAGTTTCTTGATAGTCTGCTCAGGTTGGAGCATAAAAGAGGTTAACAATACAAAGGACTGCAAACAGAATGAGAAAGGAAACGAAACACCATTATCTTACAGGACAAAGAAAAAGAGGAAAGAGAGAGTAAAGTATGGGAAAAGGGAGAGAGACAATATAAGATGTGGAGAGGACAATGTAGGAGGACAGGAGAATGGAGGGTAAGGGTAGCATGACAAGAGTGTTAGGGAGGAGGGTTGGAAGGGAGAAAGGCTAATTAGAAAGGTGGCTTTTTAGGTCAGCCTTGATCTTGGTGAAAGAGGGTTCAGAGTGAAGGGTGTGGAGAAGAGAATTCCACAGAGCAGTACCTAGGAAAAAGAAAGCAGAGCCCCGTGTGCGTTCAAGGTAAGCCTGAAAAGCAGGAGGAAGGACCAGATGGTAAGTATGAATTGAGCGCATGAGATGGTGGTAGGTGTGGACAAGGAGGCAAGGTATTGGGGGGGGGGGGGAGGGGGGATGGTCCTTTGAACAAATGTGAGTATTTTGTATTGGATTCTGAAACTAATTGGTAACCAATGAAGGCAGGCGAGAATTGGAGAGATGTGGTCAAACCAAAAGGAGTAAGTGAGGATGTGAGCAGCAGTGTTTTGAAGCAGTTGGAGTATGTAGAGGTGATATTTTGGAATGCCAGCTAGAGAGACATTAACAATAATCAATTTTTATGAACAGACTGCATAAATTTGATGGGGATGGCAGAAAGACCGAGCGGTAATAGATGAGATGTGTTCTGTGAACGAGAGTGAGGAGCCAAGAATAACCCTGAAATAATGGAAACAGGAGACCAGCAGGATAGCAGTAGATGAGATTAAGAGGGCCAGAGAGGGAGAGGTGGCCTCAAAGATGATCTAAGTGACAATGGATTTGAAGGTAGTTCGAGATCATCCAGGTATGGATGAGGGCCAGACAAGAGTTCAATGGGTGAGGTCAGGAGCAAGGAAGTCAGTGTGGTGAAGAAGAAGAATATCATTGGCGTAATAGTATGTGGAAATACCAGATTTTTGAATTAGAAGAGAGAGGGGAGCAAGAAAGACATTGAAAAGAAGGGGGGACAGAATGGAGCCCTAAGGGACACCACAGGACAGGAGAATGGGAGGCAAAGCAGAGGAATTGGAGAGAACAGAAAAGGAATGGGCAGTGAAGAAAGACTGGAACCATTGCAAAGGCGTGCCACAGATGCCAAGATCAGAGAGATGCATGAGAAGTGTGTGGTGAGCCACAAGTTCGAAGGCAGAAGAAAGATCCCAGGAAACAACAAGAGTGAAGTCACTGCGTTCATGGATAATGTGAAGTTCATTTAGTAAGGAGAGAAGGATAGACTCAGTGCTATGACCTGCCCAAAAACCAGATTGACATGGGTGAAGAGCATTGGTGGAGGTGAGGTGAGTGGACAGCTGAGCAAAGACAAACCATTCAAGGAGTTTGGAGAGAAAGGGGAGATTGGAGACAGGCCGCCAATTGGTAGGGACAGAGTGGTCAAGGGAGGGCTTCTTAAGGATGGGATGGACAAGTGTGTGCTTCCAAAGGGCAGGGAAGCAGCCAGTGGAGAGACTGTTGTTGAGTGACAGAATGGGGGGAAGAAGGGTGAGAGAAGACTTGAGTAGCTAGTTGGAAGGGATTGGATCTAAAGAACAGGTCATCATCCAGGAGGAAAAATGCATCTTGAATAATTCAGTGGTGGGGATCAAGCAGAATGATGACCAGGTATGAGAGAGGGGTGGCTCTGAAGGAGACGATAGCAGGAGAGGTGATGACAGGGTAGATGAAAGAGGAGGTGGGCAAGATGGGAACACTGAGCAGAGGGACAAGACTTTACTGGAGAAGAAATCTGTTAGGCTTGCAGGGTCCGGGATAGATGGCGAGGACAAAGAAGAATGAGGAAGAGAAAGAAATTGGAATACAGAATATAGCTAATGGAAGGAGTTGGAAGACATTAGAACCAAGTTGGAATAATATTCTTGCTTGGCTGAATGGATCATGGAATAGTATTCTTGATGACATAGGCAAAAGATATGGAGGGAGTCAGAGGTGGACGGGGCACGCCAGATGTGCTTGGCACAGCGAAGATGAGTTCAGTAGAGGCAGAGACCAGAATGGTACCATGGGTGCTGAGTGGAAGGATGAGAGGCCGGAATGGGGCATAGGAGGGACCAATAGATAAGAATGGTAAAAAGAACATTAATCCAGGTACTAACTTGCGAGTCAGGGGACAATGAGGTAAAATCGGGGGGGAAGGAATTGATAGGCAGATGGAAAGTGCTGGAGAGTAAGAGGTGAAATACATCACCTACTGTAAACTGATGTGGCTGAGAAGGAGAGGGGGGAATAGGATGGGAAGGGCAACTGCAAAGAGAAAAGGACACAGTGGTGGTCCATACATGGAAGAGGGAAAGCCAACATCATCAAAGGAACAAAGGGAGAGGTGGATGAAATGATAGAGAGATCTAGGGTGTACCCTGCTACATGAGTGGGAGAAGAGCATGTTGCAGATGAGAGAGATCTTCAAGGAGGGAGGCAAAGGCCCTGTCTGGAGGCCTAACAGGAGGATTGAGGTGTAAGTTGAAGTTGCACAGGAGAAGAGAATGGAGGTAGGACAGGGTGATTTTGGAAACAGTTAGTATAAGATTGTGCCAGCCATGCAATGGTAGATAGGACCGAGACAGGCAGCGGACCGAGATAGATAGGGTGGAACAGAGGGGCTTGGCGGGCCGGGATGCCAGTCCCAGTGGACTGGGATTGCAGCCATGTAGGAAGGACAGATAGATGGAGCAAACAGTAGACTCAGCTGCAGTAGGAGAAGTAGTGCACACTTATTTGAAGCCACAGGTGGAGGGGTGGAGAGGAGCAGCAATAGCAGGGGAACCATAGGTAGGATCTAGGATGTGCAGCCCGTGGACATGACAGGACAGGCCCCAGAGTTGCCCCAAGGAGCTTTCCCAAGGAGCACATCCTGCTCCTTCAGCGTGCACCTGAGGTGCATGACTGGCCCATCCATTGAGCAAGAATGTTGTTGGCACAGGGCCCCGCACTTCAGTGTGCTCCACACCAACAACATTCTGCACGCTGTTAGCTCACCTCCTTTAGTGACTCGCGGCAGGCTCAGCAACAGCTCGCTACAGCCACAGAAGTGAAGAGCGTTGTTTCCTTCACTTTGGCAGCTGTATTGTAATGAAGATCGCAGGCGTGCTGAGAGCCAGGACACAGGAAATATACTTTGACCTCCGGCGCACCTGCGAGTTCATTACAATACAGCTGTCGAAGTAAAGGAAACAAAGCTCTTCACTTCGGCGGCTGTAACAAGCTGTTGCTGAGCCTGCCAGGAGCCGGGAGCCAGGGCCTCTAAAGCTTGCTGCGAGGCTCTTCAGGGGGGGGGGGGTCTTGGGCTTGGGCTTGTGCTTGAAATGAGCTGAGTCGGGGCAGGGGGCTAAGATTCGAAATGGACTGGGGAGGGGCTAGGATTGGAAATGGGCTGAGTGGGGGGCTAAGAATGGAAATGGGGGTGGAAGGGTGAAATTTGAGTGGATGATAAAGGAATAAAAAAGAAATTGGGGAAGGAGCAAAAGGTGAAAGATCAGTATATTAAAGCAGATGTGAAGATAGAATGGAAAAAATCTAGAAAAGAGAAGAAAAGACAAATGGACGGCAGCCAATGGAGAATTAGCAGAAGACAGAAGAAACCAGAAGAAGGTGACTGGAGAAATTGCAATTGGAAAAATAAAATGCCCAAACAACAAAATATAGAAAAAATACTTTTTTATTTTGAATTTATTAACTGGAATATGTTAGCTCTGGGAAATGTGTATCAATAACGTCTTTGCATTTTTGTTTAGTACAAGAGAAAATTAGTTTATAGTGTTGCTGTACATTCCAAGTTTGGCTTTAGGGGTTCCAAATTTAATTATTGTCTTCAGATTTCTAAATTGTGATTCCTTGTTCTTTGTTTGGTGATGGTCTATGTTCTGCATGTGTAACCGAGCTGAGGTATTCTATTCTTGTAGTTTCTGTTTGACAGTGCCACTTGTTCTCTTTCCCCAGTAGGAGATTGGTATTCTCTGAGATGTATTGATTTCATATTTGCTGTATTGCCTTTTTAATAGGTAGGGTTTGATGCTTTGTGAGTCCTGGTAGTGCTGTTATAATTTGGTGGGTTTGCTATGGGTTCTAAATGGGCAGTGTTTGTAGTTCTTCCTAATGTGCCTGGCGGTTGGTACTGGAGTATTATAATGTAGAAATCTAGTAGTCTTTCTTTATCTAGACACTCATTAAGAGGCATGTTAACATGATGCTGATATTTATGCAAATGAGGCTTCTTATGCAAATGAGGCCCCACAATGAGCCTCCGCACATGGCCCCGCACCCCCCTTGGGCTGCCCGTTCTGAGGTGCATGCTGCGGTGGCACAGAATGCCGCAGCAGACAGACTTTTAAATCACTGGCACACAAAGGGAATGCGGCTGCGTCACTTCAGGGTGGGCAGGAACTGCAATATTGACAAACGGAGGGTCCAGTGAGGGTACCTGCAGCAGATACAGAGGGGAGACAATCAGACAGGTATCGGGGAATACAAACGGGAGACCAGGTATTGTGAGCAGCTCTAAAAGGCAAAAGAAAGAGCGGCAGAGAAAACAGCAAATAAACCCAAAAAAACATAAACTATGCAGAGGGTCAGATTTTCAGCTGGAATGGTTAACGGATTAATTCAAGCGCTGGTGGTGAAGTTAATATGTATATTCAGCACCATTATCTTGATAAACACATCTACAGTATTTCGCTATGCATACAATGGGAACTACTAATCTCCAGGAACAAGCAGGAATGTAGTCATCACATATGGGTATCGTCGGTACCGACGGACCCTGCGCGGGAACGCTCCCCAGCGTCCAATAGGAAAGCTTTTGGGAGCATCCCACAGCGCCTGCGTGCTGCCTTCCCGCCTTTCCCAACTGCCTCTCCTCAGTTCTTCTTTTTCCGCGGAGCCAGCAGGTCGTGTTCCTGTCATCGCAGAAGAATTTCTTTATTTCTTTGCTTTTTATTTCTTTTTTGTGGTCGCGTCTGCCTTCTTCAACGCTTTACCGGTACCGCCGGTTCTTTTTCAGTGCATTTATATTTTTTTATTTTATTTTCTCTTCAGGTGCACGCGTCCTTTTTGGGTCTTAGGCCCCAAAAAGTCCCTTACTATGGAAAAACCTGCTTCAGGTTTTAAAAAGTGCACCAAGTGTGGCGGTACCATTTCTGTCACCGACAAATGTTTAAGTCCTGACCATTCCATCACAGAGTGTCTGTCCTGTTCCATGATGTCTAAAAGAGGTCGACAGAACCGAGCTGCCAAGCTCAGTACCCTGTTTCCCTCTGATGCAGCTTCGGTGGCATCGACGTCTTCCAGGGCTTCTTCTTCCTCCCATGGATCTCAGGTAACCAAACATAAATCCGGCCGGTCCTTGAAGGGTAGATCTCCTTCTAAGTATCGAGATGCCTCTGGCGTTGCCCTCGAGGATCCTGCACCGGCAAAAGTACCCCGGCAGGAGGCTTCGGCTTCCAAAGCCTTTTTGGGGTCCCAGGATGGACTTGATGGCTCAGCCTCGACAGATCCCCTGGTACTATGCTCTGGGGTACCGGCGGTCTCCTCTGGTACCGACATCCAGGCATGGGCAGCATCCATGGACCAAAGGTTCCTGGCCATGGAACGCAGTCTGGCGGCTTTCCTTGTGGCATCGACGCCCTTGGTACTGCGACAGAAAATTCCACCGGTGCCGGCCCCAGTACCGACATCGGTACCGGCACTGGTGGTACCGACAGCATCGGCATCGGTATCGGCTTGGCCGCTACCCTGTCCTCCAATGCACCCCGGTACCGAATCCCCGGTACCGGAGTGTCCCGGTACCTACCCTGGTCGGTACGGGTATCGGGCTCTACAAGAGCATCCAAACAGACGATATTTCGAGTCCTCCGAAGCCTCTGAGGACTCTGATAGTTCTGTACCATTGCTTCTACCGGAGGAGTCTTCCTCTCCTAAGCGTAGAATGTCTCCTCCAGAAGATATGTCCTTCCAGGACTTTATCAGAGAGGTGGCTCGGGGCCTCTCCATTTCTGTGGCCCCTGAGACAGAGCCAAGAGCCAAGGAGTTGGAAATTTTACAATATCCTAAAACTCCTAAAGAGGCAGCCACCTTACCCATTCATGAGATTCTATATGATCTCATGTTAAGGATGTGGCAAACACCTCTTACCACCTCTCCTCATTCTCGTAGACTAGATACTATGTATCGAGTCCCTCCTTGTCCTGGTTTCCATAAAACTCAGCTTCCTCATCACTCTATTGTAGTGGAGTCAGCTATGAGAAGGATCAGAAGTGCAAAAAGGCATACTTCTAATCCTCCAGGACGTGAATGCAGAACCCTGGATGCCTTTGAACGTCGAGTCTTTCAAGCTTCCATGCTTTCTGCCAGGATCACTTCCTATAGTCTCTATATGGGAATGTTCCTTAAGGAGGTCACCGACCATCTACAGGCTTTTAGTCCCTTCATCCCTGAAGAGAAGTCACAAGAATTTCTCACTTGGGTCAAACATGCCCAAGATGTGTCAAAATTCTCCAACCGTGCAGCCTTTGACTGCTTTGAGTGTATAAGCAGAACCTCGGCTATTGCCATAGGTGCATGGAGAATTGCTTGGCTCCATGTCTCTGATCTAGAGCTCTGGGTGCAAGACAAATTGGGCAATATACCTTGTACTGGTGAAAATCTGTTTGGTAAAGATTGGCAAGAAAAAGCCAATGAAATAGATGCTGACAATTCTACCTTGGATAGGTTATCCAAGTCCACTGCTGATCCTGTTAGAAAACGACTATTCAAAAAACCCTTTCTTTCCAAAAAGAAGAGGTTTTCTCCTGCTTATGGTCAGCAGGGTCATTCTACAGGTCAGTTTTCAAAGAAACCTCAGCAGCCACCCAAACAGAAAAAGGCAAAGGCTGCTAGGCCTCAACTGGCCCAGCAACCTAAGCTCCCTCAAGGTCTTTGACTCGCATCTAGAGAACTTAGTCTTCCTGGCCCTGCAGGAACCAGATCCTCCCACCATTCCGGGAAGATTATGTCATTTTGCTCCTAGGTGGGGCCAAATAACAGCAGAGCACTGGACGCTTTCCATCGTAAAAGAGGGGTACAAGCTTCATTTCTCCAGCTTACCCCCTCACACAATGGTAAAGCAGTTCAATTCTCCATCTCCTCTCATCAGCCTTTTGGCTCAGGAGGTCTCAATCCTTCTTGCCCAAGGGGCAATAGAGGAAGTGCCCATTCTTCATCAGGGCATAGGGTTCTATTCCCCCTATTTCCTTATTCCAAAGAAAACAGGGGGTTACAGACCCATCTTAGATCACAGAGATTTGAACAAATTTCTGGTAAAAGAGAAATTCAAAATGATTTCTGTAGGCTCTCTGCTGCCCTTCCTTCAAAGTCAGGATTGGCTTTGTTCTCTAGATCTCAAGGATGCGTACACCCATGTTCTCATCCATCAGGCTCACCGAAGATTCCTTCGGTTCCTTTTTCAAGGAAAGCACTATCAATACAGAGTGCTTCCTTTCGGCCTGCCTCAGCCCCAAGGGTGTTCATGAAATGCATGGCTGTGATAGCAGCATTTCTCCGCACTCTAGGGATATTCGTCTTTCCTTACCTAGACGACTGGCTCATTCGAGCCCCAACAAAGTCAGAGGCCAGGATTTCTCTGTCTTGCACAATGCGTATCCTTCAGTATTTGGGTCTGGTAATAAACATACCAAAATCCAATCTGGTTCCTACTCAATCTCTAGAGTTCATAGGAGCATTGCTGGATACCACGGTGGCAAGGGCCTATCTTGCCCAGGCCCGTTGCCTTCGTCTTGTGCAATTAGCTTCTCAAGCAGTACTAAAACTTTGTTTGACTGCTCGAGAGCTATTACAGCTGCTAGGCTACATGGCTTCCACAGTGCATGTGGTTCCCTATGCTCGTTTTCACATGAGAGCAGCTCAGTGGACTTTATCCACCTAATGGACCCAGGCATCAGGATGCCTGTCAGACAAAATAGCAAACACAAGTCAGCTTATTTCGTCCCTCCATTGGTGGCAGTCTCCTCAAAACCTGTTGCTGGGGTCCCCTTTTCAGCAGCCCTTACCCCAGATAACTCTCACAACAGATGCTTCTCCAATGGGTTGGGGAGCTCACCTTCAGGACCTCTCCACCCAAGGCACCTGGTCTCCACAGGAGAGTCAACTGCATATCAACCTCTTGGAGCTCAGAGCAATTTTCCTTGCTCTGCAGGTGTTTCACTCCCTGCTCAGCTACAAGACAGTCCTCATTCAAACGGACAATCAAGTAGCCATGTTCTATGTGAACAAGCAGGGGGGAACAGGCTCTCTGTCGCTTTGCAACGAAGCTCTGCGACTGTGGGCCCTCGCCAGAGAGCATCAGATTCATCTACTGGCAGTACATCTGCCAGGCATTCAAAACTCCTGGGCGGACAGACTCAGCCGAGTTCTGCTTCCACACATGTGGTCTCTGCATGCAGACCAGGTGGCCAGGATTTTTCGAATGTGGGGAACCCCGGACATAGACCTCTTTGCAAGTCCGTGGAATGCCAAACTTCCCCGGTTCTGTTCCAGAATTCCGGCCCAGGGAGTTCAGGCCAGGGATGCCTTCCTCCTTCATTGGGGATAAGACTTCCTATATGCCTTTCCTCCCATTCCCCTCGTTCCCAAGATCCTGCTCAAGCTTCAGAGAGACAGAGGTCGTATGATCCTCATAGATCCACATTGGCCACGGCTAGTGTGGTACCCTCAGCTTCTACATCTCTCTCAGGCTCCCTCCCTAGAGTTGGGATCGGCTCCATATCTCCTATCTCAGGAGGATGGAATGTTGTGGCATCCCAATCCCCAGTCTCTACATCTGAGGGCTTGGTTGCTGAAGGCCTAGAACTCCAGGATCTTCATCTTCCTCAGCAGATAAAGGACATCCTTTATGATTTCAGAAAACCCTCCACAAAACGCTCCGATGCTTTCAAGTGGAAAAGGTTTACCATCTGGTGTTCGCTGAAGGGTCTTAACCCTCTCGCTATACCTCTGGAATCACTGCTGGAATATCTTCTTCATTTGTCTAATGCAGGTCTTAAGACAAATTCTGTAAGAGTCCATTTGAGTGCCCTTGCAGCTTCCTTGAAGCCTCTAAATGGAAAGCCTATTTCCTCTCATCTCCTTATAACAAGGTTCATGAGAGGCCTTCTTTTAACTAAGCCTCCCATTAGGCCACCACCGGTGGCATGGGACTTAAATCTGGTTCTTAGTCAGCTAATGAAGCCACCTTTCGAACCTTTGGCTACTACCTCCTTGAAATTTCTTTCTTGGAAGGTTATCTTTCTCATTGCAATCACTTCAGCTCGACACATCAGTGAATTGCAAGCTTTAGTAGCTGATCCACCTTATACAAGGTTCCATCATAACAAGGTAGTTCTTAGGACTCATCCACATTTCATGTCAAAGGTGGTTTCGCCTTTTCACCTGAATCAGGCCTCATGCATCAAATGCAGAAAGGTCTCTCCACACCTTGGACTGTAAAAGAGCTTTGGCCTTTTACTTACAAAGGACACAGCAACATAGAAAAGCTTCTCAACTTTTTGTTGCTTTTGATCCTTCTCATCTGGGACTTCCAGTCTCAAAGAGGACACTTTCCAACTGGATTGCTCAGTGTATCTCCTTCGCCTATCAGAGTAAGAACCTTCCTCTGGAGGGCCATGTCACAGCTCACAATGTGAGAGCCATGGCAGCCTCAATGGCTCATCTACACTCTGTGTCTATCGACGAAATCTGTCGAGCAGTCACTTGGACTTCGGTTCATACCTTCACAGCCCATTACTGTTTGGACAAGGACTCCTGCCGGGATGCCTTGTTTGGCCAGGCTGTTCTTCAACACCTGTTCCATACCTAATCAACTCCTACCTGGTAGGATGCCAGAGATCCATGGGGGGGAAGTGGAGCCCTATCCAGGGACACACATTCCTGGGGCCTCTTCCTGGCACCTAAAGCTAGGGAGTCCCCATATGTGATGACTACATTCCTGCTTGTTCCTGGAGATAGCACAGTTACTTACCTGTAACAGGTGATCTCTGGGAACAGCAGGAATTTAGTCCTCACAACCCACCCACCTCCCCAGGAGTTGTATCTCTCAATCTATCTTTCCTTTCCCTCTCTCTCTCTCTCTCCTTTTGTCTCAGCTTTAAAACTCAACTGAGGAGAGGCAGTGGGGAAAGGTGGGAAGGCAGCACACAGGCGCTGTGGGATGCTCCCAAAAGCTTTCCTATTGGACGCTGGGGAGCATTCCCGCGCAGGCTCTGTCGGTACCGACGATACCCATATGTGAGGACTAAATTCCTGCTGTTCCCAGAGATCACCTGTTACAGGTAAGTAACTGTGCTTTACTACTACTCATACCCAACTCATAGCTAAGACTTGCCGTTTCTTCCTTTATAAGATTAACAAAAATTGCCCCTTCCTTTCTGATGACACTACTAAAATGATTGCCCACTCATTGATCACCTCCCGTCTTTATTACTGCAATATTCTCCTTGCTTGCCTTCCCGCAAACCATCTCTTTTCCCTTCAATCTATTCAACATTCTGCTGCTCGACTAATTTTTCGTCAGCATCGCTTTTCCCATGTCACTCCTCTTCTCAAGTCCCTTCATTGGCTTCCCATCCGCTTCTGGATCCAATTCAAACTCCTCCTCTTGACCTATAAATGCATTCACTCTTCAGCCCCCCACTACCTATCATCTCTTATCTCTCCTTACATCCCTTCTCGCGTTCTTCGCTATTCGAACAGCCTTTGTCTATCTATGGCCTCCACTCGTACTGCTAATTCTAGACTTCGCTCCTTTCACCTGGCTGCACCCTTTGCCTGGAACAATCTACCTCTGTCTCTGCACAATGCGCCCTCTCTGGACCTCTTCATGTCTAGATTGAAAACCCATCTCTTCTCTATTGCTTTCTGTTCTTGATTCTTGTTTTTGCTCTTCTTGTTTATTGTATACTTTGTCTTAATTGATTGTATTTGTATTGACTAGATTATGAGTTCTGATGAGCAGGGACTGTCTTTTATTCATGTATGTACAGCACTTCATATGCTTGAAGCGCTTTATAAATGCTAAATAGATAGAAATAGATAGATAGATACTACTAATCATTTGTATAGCGCAATAGGCATACGCTGCACTGTACAAACACATGTAACAGATATCCCTGCTCATCAGAGCTTACAATCTAATCAAGACAGCACAACAACTGAGGACAAGGGTACATCTAGAGGAAAGGCAAGGAAAGACATTAGAGACTAAGGGGGTCATTCTGTCCCACGAATAGCAGGGATGGATGTTCCATTAGGACGTCCATCACCGCTATTCATCCCCCTGCCGGCCCTGGCAATATCATCATGATATGAACAGCGGTTTTGTATGGGGAAGTCTAGATGGGGGTGGGAGAGGGCGTTCTGGAGGGAGAGCAAGGGCAGCGCATGGGCGAGCTGTGACACCAGACATACAGGGCCAATTCAAAGGTGGAATAGGTCCCCCTGGATGGAGGGGGGTCATGGCACGGGACTCGGAGATGCAGGTGAGGGGGCGCAGGAGGTATCCTGCAGCCTGACCCAGGCCTTGGAAGGCCATAACAGGGGTTGGTCTGCAGGGAAAAAAGAGCTTGATCGATGGCCAGAGATTGTGGCTCCTGAATGGAGCCACAGTGCCATGGAGACAGGACGCTAGGGCACTGCGGCTCCATTCAGGAGCCTAGCTAAGATAGTTGAGTATGTGGCCCACCCTGCATGACCAGGCCATAGACCCAATTCTGATCCTGGGAATGTCTAGCCCCACTGAATCAGAATCGAGTCTACCTTTGTACGCCCTATTTCTGATCAGCCGAACAGGGGCTGCACAGCCTGAATGGAATTGGCCTCTAAGTGAATCAGGATCCAAAAGCAGTCTTAAAGAGAAGTTTTCAGTCTGGATTGGAAAAGGGTCAGAGATGAAGCCTAATGGACAGACTTAGGTAGTTTATTCCAGGCATAAGGAGCAGCAAAGTGAAAAGATTGATGTCTGAAGTTAGCAGTAGAAGATAAGGGCATAGATAGACGTGCTCTGCCAGAGGAGCAGAGTTCACGAGGAGAGGCGTAGTGAGAGATAAGAAAGGAAAGATAGTGAGAAGCAGCTGAATAAGTGCACTTTTAGGTCAGTAGAAGTTTGAACTGGATACGGAAACAGATAGGGAGCCAGTGAAGTGACTTGAGAAGAGGGGTTATATAAGCATATTGAGGCTGGTGGAAGATAAACTGTACAGCTGAGTTTTGAACAGATTGAAGGGGAGAGAGATGATTCAGAGGGAGATCAGCAAGGAGGAGGTTGCAATAGTCTAGGCAGGAGGTCACTAAAGATGTATAAATGTCTTAGTAGTATGTTCAGAAAGGACAGGGCAAATTTTGCCGATGTTATACAGAAAGAAACGACAGGTTTTAGCTATCAGTTGGATGTGTGTGGAGAATGAGAGAGAGGAGTCAAAGATGACTCCAAGATTGTGGACCAAGGAAACAGGGAGGAGTAGGGCATTATCCACAGAGATTAAGAAAGGAGGAAGAGGAGAAGTGGGTTTAGGGGGGAAAATAAGCAGTTTAGTTTTGGCTATGTTCAATTTCAAATGATGGTGAGACATCCAAGTAGCAATGTCAGATAGGCAGGCAGAGATCCGGTCCAGGATGGCCAGGAAACATTTCAGCTGTAGAGAGGTCGATCTGAGAGTCATCAGTGTAAAGATGATACTGAAAGTCATGGAAAGAGAGGAGTGAACCAAGGGATTGGATACATAGAGAGAAAAGGAGTGGGAGAGCAGTAGAGGAGGATCTACCAGAATAGACACTGAAAGTATGATGGGAGAGATAAGAAGAGAACAAGGTAGCACAGAGTCCTTAAAACCAAACAAGGACAAAGTATCGAGAAGCTGGTGGTCAACAGTATCAAAAGCAGCAGAAAGGTCAAGAAGGATAAGGATCGAGAAAAGGCCCTTGGACTTTGCCAGGAACAAGTCACTAGAGACTTTGGCAAGAACTGTTTCAGTAGAATGGAAGGGACATAAGCCAGACTGCAATAAATCCAGAAGGATTTGAGAGGAGAGAAAGGCAACGGTGGTGAACCACACATTCAAGTAGTTTAGAGATGAAGGGGAGGAGGGAGATGCATCGATAGATAGAAGGAGAAGTAGGGTTGAGGGTATCTTAAGGAGGGTATGACCACAGCATGTTTAAAGGCTGCAGAAACAGTTGCAGTGGAGAGCGATAGGATGAGAATATGAGAGATGGCTGTTTTACAAAAGACAGCATTCAAAAATATGGTGCTCCTTGTGTCTATCATGACCACTGAGCTCCACCATGGTAGGAACACGCACGAATCATGTATTAGTCCCATGTTGCCTGCAGACCTTTAGTAAACATGCCCCTATGTTTCTTGATCTTGACAAGCTGATGTTTCAGATTGTCTTCACTAAACGGGCAGTTAGCTGACACTCTTGCCTCAGAGCACATGCAAATACTGACATCTAGATTTTTTTAAAGAAAGTGTGCTTTTCCATTTTCTTTTTTGGGGTATATGTGTTTAAAATGTTTTCTGGTGAGCCAACCCATTCAAATTATGCCTATGACATGCTCCTTCAAAACTTTCCATGCCATGACATTTATACATGTAAATAGAATAGTTCAAATCTTGCCATTTACAAAGTCAACCCCATAGAACTCAGAGCACCTGATCAGAAACTAAATTGTTGCAGCGTTTGTCATGAGAATAAAATCCTCTTGTAACAAACTTTCCTTTTTAATAGTCAAACACCACTAAAGTGTATCCAAACACAACTCATCTGTGTGAAACACTATCAAAGAATTATAAAAAGTGAAACTTGTGGTTAAACTCTGCTGATGTCCAGGTTTATAAAGAAAGCAAGCGCTATGAGAAGATGTCTGTAGAAGTCTGTGACAACATGCAAACACAGCACTGTGTTTCGAGCTCTCAATTCAGTCTTCCGAGCTCTGCTTCAATGCTCAAGTGAAAGACGACTCATTCTCATGACAAATACTCTGAAATGTAATTTCTGATCAGCTGCTCTGAGTTCTATGATTGTCAGACCTCATGTACTGGAGTATTTTGTGGTGGACTTTTTTGAGTGTAATATTGTTGATTTACAAAGGCAAGACATTAACATATGTAAATGCCACACATGTCTTCTAAATTAACGACAATAGCATGTCAGTTCTACTGTCAGTCTCATGGCAGATGATGGGAGAAAAAGACCAAGTGGCCCTTTAACTCTGCTTTATTCTTCCTCTCTACATAGCTAAGGATGTGCTCCAGCTGCCACTCTTAAGATATCACTGCTAACAGAGGCACTCACATCCCTTCCTTGCCTCGGACTACAAATATATCACTAAAGACATAATGATGACAAAACATAGGACTGCAGCTTTATTCAGATCTTCTCAATATCTAACATTTAACAGTAACAACAGTTTTTTAACATTTCCCAGATCAGCTTTCCCCTACTTGGTTAAGGGGATGGGAGGATATCCCTATGGGGAAAGGCTTAAAGGGTTAGGGCTTTTCAACTTGGAAAAGAAATGGCTCAGAGGAGATATGGTAGAAGTCTTTAAATTAATGAATGGAGTGGAACGGGTAAATGTAGATCGGTTGTTTATGCCATCAAAAAGTAGAAAGACTAAGGGGTATGTTTACTAAATCGCGTTAGTGCAGTTCGCGTTAGTATCCGCGTTAATAAGACAAACCCCCAAATAAGGAGATGGGCGGGACAGCAGAAGAACTAACGCGCGTTACAGAACTAACGAGCGATACGTGGCGCGTTAGAGGAGTCACCGCGCATTAAGCATAAGAAGCCACTCAGACATACCTAACCCACACAGAGCTGTAGCACAATGGTTACTGCAGTGACTGCTGATATGGGCAGCATGGGTTTGAGTCCCCAGGGTGCCAGATGCAGAAGGCTGGCTGATGCAACAACCTGTACATGATACAGTGAGGGAGGGGGCAGTTATTTGTTTCCTTTTTGGAGGGGTGCAAGCAAACACACCCACACATTAGATAGTGAATGAGGGGGCAGGTATATGTCAATTTTCCTTTTTGGGCGCAAGCAAACACATCCACAAGTTATCTAGTGAGTGAGGGGGCATGTATATGTCATGTATGTGTTGTACGGTTGCTAGCAAACACACACACGCATCATATAGTGAGTGAAGGGGGCATGTATATGTTATGTCCTTTTGGGGTGCAAGCAAACACACCCACACATTATATAGTGAGTGAGGGGGCATGTATATGTTGTGTCTGTGTTGTAGGGGTGCAAGCAAACACACCCACACATTATATAGTGAGTGAGGGGGCATGTCTATGTTCTCTTTCCTTTTGGGGTGCAAGTAAACACACCCACACATTATATAGTGAGTGTGGGGGCATGTATATGTCTTGTATGTGTTGTAGGGTTGCTAGCATACATACCTGACCCATAAAGAGCTGTAACACAATGGTTACTGCAGTGACTGCTGATACGGGCAGCATGGGTTCGAGTCCCCAGGGTGCCAGATACAGAAGGCTGGCTGATGCAGCATCCTGTACATGATACAGTGAGGGAGGGGGCAGTTGTTTGTTTCCTTTTTGGAGGGGTGCAAGCAAACACACCCACACATTAGATAGTGAGTGAGGGGGCAGGTATATGTCAATTTTCCTTTTGGGGCACAAGCAAACACACCCACACGTTATCTAGTGAGTGAGGGGGCATGTATATGTCATGTATGTGTTGTACGGTTGCTAGCAAACACACACACGCATCATCTAGTGAGTGAAGGGGGCATGTATATGTTCTGTCCTTTTGGGGTGCAAGCAAACACACCCACACATTATATAGTGAGTGAGGGGCATGTATATGTTGTGTCTGTGTTGTAGGGGTGCAAGCAAACACACCCACACATTATATAGTGAGTGTGGGGGCATGTATATGTCTTGTATGTGTTGTAGGGTTGCTAGCATGCATACCTGACCCATAAAGAGCTGTAGCACAATGGTTACTGCAGTGACTGCTGATACGGGCAGCATGGGTTCGAGTCCCCAGGGTGCCAGATGCAGAAGGCTGGCTGATGCAGCATCCTCTACATGATACAGTGAGGGAGGGGGCATTTATTTGTTTCCTTTTGGAGGGGTGCAAGCAAACACACCCACACATTAGATAGTGAGTGAGGGGGCAGGTATATGTCAATTTACCTGTTGGGGCGCAAGCAAACACACCCACACGTTATCTAGTGAGTGAGGGGGCATGTATATGTCATGTATGTGTTGTACGGTTGCTAGCAAACACACACACAGTGGCGTACCCAAAGTTGCTGCAGAAGGCACCCCATAACGCACAACATATGCCACATTATAAAGTGGAGTGTCCACTGAGGCACATCAAAATGTCCCCCATAGAGCAGTCCACAAGGGAACGTAAAGGGAGCCAGAGAAGGCGAGACATGGTGGGCCCATGAGGCGCAGTAAGGTAATATTTCGCGGAGGGGCTGTCACCGGTAGCAGTCCGGTGTATGAAAAACATATAATGCTGCAGACAGCCCTATAAAAGGAATCCATTGTGGGTCTGAACACATGACTACTGGCTCAACAGGCAATGAATAACCCACTGGCCTGCAGCCCCATAGCTGCTAACCACCCCCTGGCTGTCTATAGAAGGGCAGCAGAACACCACTTAACTGCTGCTGTTCTGGCCAAGATCTGTACCAATACAGGCATACCCATGGTGCAATGCACATGCAGACCAGCAGTCCAGAGATGAACACAAGAAGGGGCACATACCCACATAGCCCCCGGGTATGGTACGGTGAAATGACTGTGTGCGTCACTGCACATAGTAGTAACAGACAGTATCCCAACATGGTGCCCCAGAAGAAGCAAGAAAATGTGTCTGTGAAGGCAGACTGATCATTAGCACAATGGGTAAGGAACTGCCTGGTGGTGCAGGGTCTCTGAGTTCAATTCCCCCTGTGTTGGCAAAGGACCAAGGCTGCCTGCAACTGTACCCTCCACAAACATTAGTCACACATATGTAGAACCAGTCACCCCTCTGTCTAAACCCTAGATAACCCAATTTTTTCTATCTGACACAGTGAACATGACAGGTAAGACGGATTGCCCACAACCCCTGTTTGGGAGTGTCCGTGTAAGTCTGAGATGCGCAGCCCCCAAAGGTAACAAACGTTGTGAATCTGCAGCTGGAACCGGGTGTGTGAAACGTACAAAGGCAAATATATACACAAATCAGGTAATAAAGGAAAGAACACTTCAAACTGTACCAGAAACAATGCAGGGGACAACCCAATTGCCCTGCCATGGGAATCCAGCAGCAAACAACACCAGGACATGCTTTGTGTGACACAACTATGGGCCCAGTACTAGGTGGATGTGTCCCAGCAAGGTGGGCGTACCTGTGGATGAGTGCGTGTCCTGACTCCTACACTAGATCAGTAATGTCATAGGTGTTCTGGTTTGTACGTCCCACAAGTACTGCTGGCAAACATCCACCCACAGGGATGTAATCGGAAGGTGTCATTTGGTGTAGCCTTATGAAATCCACACCAGAGGGCAAAGGCCAATGTTCACTGTCTGCTACAGCACCCTATAGGGCGTCCCACAAAGCGCCACATAGGGCATGTGAAACGGTCCATGATGAGTCACTGTGAGGAGTCTGCAGTGTGAGGGCTTTGTTATTGTCAGCAGGAATGTAAAGCAAGATAACAAAATGCCCCCCAAGGTGCTCACAATGATCTACTCTGTGTCAAAACCCATGACCTGGGCCCCACCCACACGCATGGAACCAACTATATGCCCATATTGCCAGTGCACATGATACAGTCACAACAATGAGGTGGACATCTCCTGGGGCAAAGCTGCCAAATGATCCAATCCCCCCAACCAAAATCACAGAGGTCGCACTATGTACATGCAAGGGCTGCCTGACAAAGAAACAAAGCACGGTCTCAGCAAACAAGGGCATATGGCAAACACAATCAAGACCAAGGTCATGATCATTACCAAATATAGAAGGCCCAATAACATCACAGACCGCTTTGCAAAACTGAATGTCACAGGCAAAAGCAAAAGCAATAACAAACATACTCTGGTTAGTGTGTGCAAAAAAATGCAGATGTCCCTACCACCTGAACCAGAACCCCCTGACTGTGCACCGAGGGGCGCCATGTCAACACCCAAAGGGCCTGCTGGGGTGCTAAGGATATGGGTGTATGCAACAGTAACCATGGTGCACTGCAGATGCACAGCAGCAGTCCAGAGATGACCATAGGAGGGGGTTTAGCACCACCACAGCGCCTGGCCTGGAAGGGAGATAGCAATATGTGCGCCATTGGCATAGAGCATCAAACGACAGTAGCACAACAGTGTGGCCAAGAAGTAGGCCGAAAAGGTGTACCAGGACACTGTCATGACAGGTGACCAACGTAAACTGCAATATGAGGTAAATCTTGACAGGAGAGTGCTGATGGAACTGTGTCCCCTAGAACAATATGGCAAGGTGCACCAGAAATGGTATGTTTGAAAAGGTACATGTGCCGTATAGGCTGCAAGGGGTGCCTGGAGAGCCTGCAGGACCTGTGTGGAACTGAGACAGATGTAGCCCAAATACCACCTAGAGCACACAGTAAAGACAATTAACAGGCGACAGATGGAGGACGAACAGGGGGTGTAGGTACCCTCACAACTGACAGCATTACACGTGTGTGGCATCAGCACATAAACATATGCCGGTAGCAACAGCAGCACAGCAAAGGGTGTTGGCAACCCGGTGTCCTGGAAAAACAGATTGTGTGGCAGGTGAGGAGAATATGTGTCCCCCATTGGAGGGTGAGGTGGCCATGGAAGTGAGCAGAAAATGCCGAGCAGGCACAGGGCCAACAAGCAAAAACAGATGCTATGTAGACAATGGTAGCTGGGTAGGATACGGGGCAACAGTCCACACCAACATACATGACACCTCTCCCCACAATGATGCAAATACATGCACCCAAGGTGGCACAGAAAATGTTATCACGGAATATGACCAGACAGGTCGCAGAGGCACAGAAACCAGTGTTACAGCAACAACAGGTATCAGTGCGGGAAAGGCTGAGGAAAGGAGGAACAGAGAGAGTGTAAAGCTATAACCACTCAGATGGAAACCACTGGAGTGAAGAGATGACCTGAATAAAACAATGAGGCACACAGAAATGGATGCAGACAGGACCACAGCAGGCCAACATCAAAGACCACAGCTGTGTGTCAGGAGATGGAACCACAGAGCATAGGCAAGATTCAGTACACATGTGGAGGAGGGGTCCACAGCCAACAACACAGTCCACAGTTGGGATGGAAGACACAAATGAACATGTCCACACACACACACACACACACCAGGAGATATAATGTACAGTAAACAACAATCAATTGATTAGGGAAGTGACACATGAGGGGGGTAATTGGATATGGCAATGGAGGCCCATGTGGATGGGCTGTGGAAAGGGGCACAGGATCAAAAGAGCAACATGTCAATCACCAACCACATCAGGGATGAGGCCCAGGCTAACACACATCAGCAGAACCAGTGCACAGGCACCTCATCACATGCACCACTCCAGAAGGAGCAGTACCCTTAGTCCAGACAATGTGGCACATGGACAGCAAACATGCCACATGGACATAAACAACTCAAACATGGATGGGTGGGTAGAGATGTGATGGGGCTGCACACATGATATGGGCAAGTAAGCAGCACACAAAGAAGAAACAGACAACGTGTAGGTGCCACCGAAAACGTCATGCACCCAGGTGTCAATGAAATGGGGTGACCCAACCACCAAATATGCAACACCACTAATGTGCATACATCTGTCCCCCACAAGCAATCACCAGACACAAGCAGAAAGCATATTCTGCAGTTCGGTGTACCATATGACATAAAAAAACTACATGGGTCCTGTGTGGCAGCAAACATCACAAGTACACACCCACAACACGTTACAACGCCACCCACCTGTCTATGCCTGTGGAGCCTACACACCCTAACCACCCCCTGCTGCCACCCCAGAAACCAAAGACACAATAACAGTAGACGTTGGAAACAGCCAGTAATATGTGAGGTTAAAGGTCAAAACATGATAGGACCGCACACTGTTTGCACACACTGTATGCACACCAGACACCATCCCCATTAAACATAGGACTCTGGAGAAAGCATGCAGAGTTACAAGTCCAGATGCCATGCCAACAGTGAAAGTTCATAAGTCACCAACCCATGTACAGCTCTACACCCCCCAACTGCAAAAGAGTAAACACCAAAACAGATCTGGGCAGCAAGGACAGGCCAAGCACCGCATGAACAGTAACAATAGGCCACCAATGAGTCTGAGAAAAAGGCCTGTGTCCAACGTGCAGAGGACTATCTCCCTGGGTCGCCAACATCCAGGAACACGCTCACATGGGTGCTGTGCCCAAACACATATGGATGACGAGAGCACAGGATGCAGTGGAACACATGTGTCACCATTGTTGCCTGTGTCCTGTGTGAAAAGATGCAGATATCAGGTAAGGGACTGACACAAACACCCACTACACCTAGCGGACAGAAAGGAGACACACACCTAAAAACAGCCACACACAGAATGCATAGATAGCACCACATAACATGGCCACAACACTGAGCACACTGCACATGGACCACTGAAGTAGATGTCAGTGAAGACCACGGCACCATCCCAATATGATCATTTTCATGCACATGACACGCATACACCGCAGGGGTCCAGGGCATGTGCAGCAGCGGTGACATAACTAGCGAACAACTAACGGCAGCCTGAGACCAATAGCCAAAATGCAGCATAAGCACGTTGTGTATGTCCCAGACAATGGAAGGCGATGGCTACCTGAAAGGTACGCTAGTGGCCTGACTGGGAATGTCCGTGTCAGCAAAAGCACAAACAGCCCCAAAAGTGGATCCTGGCACCAATGGACGGCGGACATAACCACGTCTACATGTGTAGCTGTGAGAGGAACATGTCCACGGTGCAGTGTGTCCTGCGGAAACACAATGTTGATGTACATTGGATCACCATCAAAACTGTGACACATCTGAGGAACATATAGGACACATGTGCACAATGTTCATTCGGCCACCAACAGAGGGTAACATATGGATGCTTGAACATAATTGGGGAGGGGGACAAACACAGCCCTACAAGACAGATAGGCAGGGTAGCACATACTAAACGGTCATGTAGACAGGCCAATAAGAATCAGGAACATACACAGTGTGGGAAGGTACACATGCATGAGGCCCAGATGTCCTGGCCCCAAACACTGAACGACAAATGGAGACACACAGCACATCACATGCATGTGTGGCACAAACCTGTCCAATGACCCAATGGCAGTGGCTGATCAGCATACCCCCCAACCATACACTGTCCTGTGCCAGAGCACACACACAGATGCACAAGATGTGTGCAAGATACACCATGCAGACCCCAAAGATGTGAACAGGTAAAGGCCAGATGTGCGACAGATGGTAGCAAAGGGTGAAGGAGCAGTGGTACAAATACATGTGTGGCACCATAGGAGTAGTGGAGAGAAAACAACATATATGTGTCTAGACGTGCCGACTGCCATGCAATCCCAAATACCTGGCAACTCACCAGAGCCAACAGGAAGGATGCAGATATGAACACACAATCCCCACATGCAGCACAGCCGCTGACAGCATATTACGGCATACTGGGTGTACCTGGAACGCAGACGCTCATCCTGTGGAGCCAGGAACAGGTCAGAAATATGGAGACATTAGCTGGCAGTGCTGCACAATCCGCACACCATCTAACACATGGATAACCCAGTGACATGTCCCCAGCACACCCATAACTTACAGGTAAAGATGTCCTCGATCAGCTGTTGCCTGGCTGCCATCCCCGCACGTGTGTCACCATGGCCAGGTGCAGGGGGGCACATAGGATCCACCCCAAGATCCTCATTAATTTCGACAGGAACATTGTGCCTGAGAGCAATGTGTGGAGGATGCAACAGGCTATGATGATCCGTGCCAGTCAGCGGTCCGTACTGTAAGGCCCCGCCAGTCCTATCCAGACACCTGAAGCGACTTTTGAGAACGCCAAAGGTGCGCTCAATCACTGATCGACTGGAGGCATGGGCCTCATTGTACCATATCTCTGCACCTGTCTGAGGGAGACGCACAGGGGTGAGCAGCCAGGTGCGACACCCATATCCTGCATCACCTGCAGAACATAATGGGTCATTGTCACATGCGTGCTGAGCGAACAATGGAATGAAGGACGTAGCAATGCAGAACTGGACAGCCGAGAGGCCATGCACACAGATATGATGCAAATGCAGTGCACACAGTGGTAGTGCAGCAGAGGCTGTCGAGGGCAGTGGCACCTGACCATGACATGCTGATAGTGGCAGAGCACACCCATGTAACCGTGGCACAGGACATGTGCATGAACTGTGGCGACAAAGAGCAGTGGTGGTTGTTGTGAGGCAAGATGACGTACAATGCCAAGTAGCACACGGGGGTGCAGGGAGGCACAGGTGTGCAGGTAGCTAGATGACCCGATCTGGCACATACACAGCACAAGCCACTGGGATATATTGCGTGGGTGGTGTGGGGGAAGCAAAAGGCGGTGGTGACAGGGGACCCCGAAGACGGCGCACAGGCATGCAGCAGACATGTGTAATAGGTGAAACGGTCACAGCACAACCCTTGTTGATCCCACAGCATGGCCAGAAAGAGTAGGCCGCGTATACAGAATGACCCCCATGAGGATGGCTCATGCCCCCCCCCCTCCCTGGGTGCCTCACCGACAGCCATGCCACATATGTGCTGGCCAAGTGACTGACCACACTGGGAGACATGGGTACACTTGCCAGTGCAGTATGCCCGTGCCCAGATGTGGAGGCCATGGGCAGGTTGCATGTGTAGCCCCCAGGCATGGAGGGGACACAGCATATGCAGCACATTCGCCCCTGGACACATCTGATCAGAATAAAGAAGGGACAGGCCACAGAGATACTGAAACCACAGTACCGCTGGGACACACATGTGAGAGCAAACAACCACACATCTGGGAGAGAGAGAGGTGTGTCACAAAACATATGTCTGTGACCAAGACACCAGTCACCCAGCATGAGGTCGTGGGCCACACCCAACAGTGTGCTCCTACAAATAACGCTGCAGGGTCAGGCAAGCATTGGGAAATGGTGACAATGCAGTATAGACACCCACCTACAGTAGGTGTCTGTCAGATACGCAGAATACTCACCCAGCAGGACGCAGTCACCATATTGACCAGTCTCAAACTGGCCAAACACTGCCGAGTTCTGCAGGATATAGGAGTCATGGGCAGACCCTGGGAAACGCGGAACCACATTCAGGATACGCATAGTAGCATCACAGACAACCTGCACATTGAGGGAATGGAAGTGTTTGCGGTTGCGGTACACAACCTCCCTGTCACGTGGCAGGACAAGGGCAACATGTGTGCAATCTATAGTGCCCATCACGTGTGGTATTCCAGCGATCCTATGGAATGCTTGTGCCAGGGCCGCCCAATGTTGCCTACCGTTGGGAATTGCTATGTAATTCCCAACCCGGCTGACCATGGCACGCAGTACCTGGTGGAGACAGCGGGAGAAGGTGGGCCTACTCATCCCACCCACTGCTGCCACCAAGGATTGAAAACAGCCAGAGGCAAAGAAATGTAGGGCAGCCAGGAGCTTGGTCATACCCGGTATAGCATGTGACCGGGCAGTCAGGGGCTCAAGGTCAGGTCTGAGTTCCTGATAGAGCTCCCTAATGGCCTCTGTGTCCAGCCGGTAGAGGGAGAATACCTGGCCCTCCCGCAGGTCCTGGAGCAGGACCCTGGGCCTGTAGAGACGGCCCAGGCATTGGTGGAGCTCAGCATGCTGACGGCGCCATTGGTCAGCCACAGCCGCCTGTGCAGGCCCAACAGCTGCAGGCCTGAGTTGCAGTGGCATCGCACCCATGCCCAGGGCCGCTGCCCCTGGAACAACATCTCCCTCCCCCTGGTAAAGCAACTCCGCAAGCTCGATCAGAGCAACCACTGCACCACCTGCATGTGCAGTATGAGCCATGGTGGACACAGTGTGGAGGATAGCAGGGCTAGATATAGTGGTGTGGGCGGGGATGGACAGCACATGGGTGCCACTCACCTGGGGAAATAGAAAGATCCAGATTCCAACAAATAGAAAATGTACCTGATTAAAAGTGCAGCGCGCACTGTGTCGCGCGTCGTTCCATTAATGCAGCCGTGGATAATCATCTGCCTGTCACACTCATGTAGGTGATTCCGAGCGATGTCGCAGGGTGTATGGAAACTGCATATCACACATGCAGTCACGCCCAGATGCCAATACACGAATGACATAGAATGCATGTGCCCATGAGCAGGCAACGGAAGACGCGGTGAAATGCGCGTACCACCGTGTGCAACGTCAGCGCGAGGTCGTGTACGTGTGACGTTGTGCAGCATCAGCCAACGCTACAACTACGGTGCAGATAGAAATAACCATGACCAATATGTGTAGATGTGCACCAGCATTTCACACAAGTAAACAACCAAAGAGGAATGTGTAGGGGGAATCCGTGAAAGGGCAACTACTGCCTAAACGCATACATATGATGTCATGTCCTGCACGTACCAATGCGCGAATCACGGCGCATAGAAACGCGCCCACGGCATACGTGGCTGTGCGTGTAGGCAACGCCTCGCGAGCCACACCCCAGGATAACCTATATATATGATTGGAACTGGATGGCTAACCCCTTTCGCTGAGCCATATGCAACAGTAGGCATGCACAGGAGACTGAGGAGATGGACCATCCACAGGACCAGCCCCCACCACAAGGAGCACCAGCCACATCTGGACAGAACCAGGTTGCAGGACCATCTGGGGTGCAGCAGGCTCCAGGTGGCCATCCAGGAGGGCGACCACGGCAGCCGAGGGTTCCTGTCCCTGCAGACAGCCGTCGCAGGGCCGTACGATTCAGCCAGCAGGAGAATGACCTCCTGCTGACAAACATCCTGGACCGATATGACCTGCTCTTCGGCCGGCAGAGCTCAACCTTGACCATTGCGACACGCACAAGGGCATGGAGTGAGGTGCAGGCGGTGGTGGCAGGTGCAGAAGGGCCGCACCGCGACATCGAGAATATACGCAAACGCTTTTGCGACATTAAGCGCCATGTGAGGGCAGAGCTGGTGCGAGAACATCGTGGGGCACAAGGCACTGGAGGGGGCCCAGCGCACGTGGCGCAACTGACTGACCTGGAGCGACGCCTGGCAGATAGACTTGGGCCCATGTATGTTCACGGATTACCTGCTGCGTTGGACACGGCCCACCCACAGGCTGGTAAGATGTAGCACTGTCATATGGTGCGCGATGAGGCAGAGGGGGGGGGGCAGTAGCTGGCTGTTCTGGACAAGGGGGAAAAAAGGGACACAGAGGGACCACCCATTCAGGAGCAATGAAGAGGGGTGTCTGTCATTGGGTGGCATTGGTTGGCAGTAGGCAGTGCATGCGGGACTCGGCATGGGTGTCTGAACCCCACTGACAGCAGATGGTGTGTACATGTTGCATGGCGCACGTGGCAGGGCTGGCAGGAGCACTAGGGCCACACGGGTAAGGTGTTGGCCTACCTGGTGACACAATGCACCTGCTATGGAAATGCTGAGTTGGGTCAAGATGAGGGCGGTTTTAGCCTTGGCAGGGGTGTGCGTCGGCACCCAGAGGTGGGGGGGGGGTGATCCCTGGGAAGGCGGACCACAGGGAACACTTGCATGGGGTGTGCCCAAACATAGTGAACTGCCACAACAGCCATGGCCAAGACACACGTGGATCATCATCACACAGATGCCTGAGGGGGTATGTGATGGTGTGGGCAGGCAGCGAGACAACCCCTCTGACAGATGCAACCCTGTGGCACCCAGGTGATGTCAGCGCTATCGTACATGACGGGGAGGCACATGCGGGGACACTGATGGGTCCAGTAAGCCCCGTGGACACAGGGGCCCAGGTCGTGGATGTGGCTGAGGAGGGACAGGCTGCACCCCTGGCTGATGTGGACATGGACGTCCCCAACATATCCGATGGTGACCCAACAGAGACAACTGCAGGGACAGGGGACGTGCCTGAGGAAGATCAAAGTCAACACTGCAACGAGGCACTGGCTGCTGTTGAAAACGTAATTGCTGAAATGCAGGCCAGCTCATTGGCGGCCCATCGTGATGCAGAGGGTGAGTGTCCTATGCTGGTATGGTAGATATGGCCCTGATCATGTGTTGCTGTTTCCCCCAACTCACACGGTACTATGGCCTTTCCCCACAGGTGTACGCCATGTACTGCGCTCCGTGGCCCGCACCCAGAGGCACCAAATGAGACTCACAAGGCGCCCGCAGAGGTCGATGTCTGCCCTAGTTGCACTTGCCGACCGCATGGCCACAGCATGTGAACGCATCGCTGAGGCACAGGAGAGACTGGCAGCAGGGAGGGGGGCTGGAGGTCCCCATGTTCATCAGGCGCAGGCGGAGACGCCACCAACACAAGCAGCTTCAACAGCAGAAGGGGGACGGCAGATGCCAAGGGGTGGGCGGGGACGCACAAGGGGTGGCAGGGGAAGGGCAAAATAAAGGGCCACACAGGTGGACATTGAAGGTGACCTGTGCTCCCTGTCTCATTTGTGTCATGACAATCACATCCCCACCCCACCCCCATCCCCTGGCCCGTGGGAAGGGCACGTCACGCTCCCACTGATGTCATTCACCATTGTCGCCCCCCCCCATCACCCATGTCCACCATGGGTATGCAGCCAATCCCATTGGCTGCAATGCTCGCCCATCACTCCCATGTCGTGGTGGCGTGCATTGTGTCCTGTGTGGCCAGGCACACCCCTGGGCCAATACGCTGTGGAACCCCCAGCCACCATTGGCCTGTGTGTTGGTGTAGATGCACTGTATGTCCTGCATGTGGAGACACATTTGCCGCTCACACCACCCTGGACAGGCACAGTATGTACACTGCACAGGTCATGTACTCTGGTTTACATGCGCCCACACACATCCACCTTGTCTCAACCATCACACATGTGCACTGTGGATCCCTGGGCACAGGCATGCATGCTCCAGCACCTTTGGGTCAACCCCCGGTAATGGCTACATGTCACCCTGTGCACCAGTGGCCGCAATATACACCTACACCCCCTTGCCACCCATCATGGCACATCCCAATAGCACATTGGTTTCTCAAACTGACATCCAGCAACTGTCACCTGTCGCACCATCCACAATCCAGCCCACACCATCCGCAACCACACCGCAGTGTGCCACCCTTCTGGCCATCATCCCACTGAGCCCCTGTCCTGACCCTCTGCTGTGTGCACCCCCCGACCCCCACACCCCTTTGAGTGCCCCCACCGATGGCCCAATGTACTCCACCGACAATATGCTCCTGCACCCCCTGGGCCCAGCAAGTACACCCATAACAACATACAGCATGTTGGTCATACGTTTCGCAGCGGACTTTTGGAACATCATGTACCATCAACCATATCCACCCTGCATGCTGGTACACATGCCTGACATATTGACAGTTGTTGCCAGGCCCTACACAGTCACACCTAGCAAAACACGTTCAGCTCCCTCCCCCCCCTCAGGCGCCAGCTTCAGGAGCCCCTGCGGTGCACACTATGTGGTTCCCCCTCTCCCCACCGCCACGCATACACCTCAGCCGTCCTGCACTTGCCAAGACAGGCCAACAATCTGGGGACATGCTGTACAGGACACAGAGGCCGCCCGCTCCACACCGCCATACGTATCATTGTCACTCTGTGCTGGGTGTACCACAGGGACACACACATATGCTGTTGCATGTCACTCATGCACGCCACTCACCACCCCTCTCGGGCCACCCTCGCAGCAGCGTAATAGTGACATGTCTGTGGGGGTGCTCTCAGCATAGACCATACCTGTTCCACATCGCCCCTTGCCTCTCATAGTGAACACAGCCACACCCATCACTCGCACATCACTGTCACCTAGCAATGAGGGACATCTGACCACAAGGTTGATATGTTTAACATTCATCTTTAACAACTTGGGTGTAAAACATATGTACAAAATTTACATGCGGCCACACATGGGCCATGCGTCACATATATTAACTGATGGCAGGTGACAATGGCATGGTCAACAACGCATGCTCGGACAAACATCTATGGCCCCGCTCATCCCTGTGCCCCTTGTCATGTACAAGCAATGGCATGGTCCATCACGGGGTGGGTGTGCTATGTGTGTCCACATATTACACACCCTGGGGACCCCTGTCGGATGGTGGCTGACCGTGTGCGGCACGGGCAGGGCGCTCATCCCGCTCCCGCAGACGGTCAGCCACCATGGACAGGGTCGCCAGCACCTGCCCCTGGATTAGTGCGAACTGCCTCTGGGCTTGTGCCTGGGCACGCACAGCTGCAGCCAGGCGCAGGCCGCACATGCAGCCGCACAGACACACATCTCCCCGTGTCTATGTGGCTGCATGGACAGCAGACCTGCCTGCGGCCATGTGTGGCAGGCACACGTCCAGAGGGCCTGCCATGCCCTGATCATGGGGCAGGTGTCTGGTGCCCCCAGTGCCCTGTGGCGGAGCGTGCCATTGGGGACCTGCTCCCACCCCACCCCCTCCGCTGTACATCCCCTCCCTCCCCCATGCCTCCATCATCCTCCTCACAACCCCCTCCCCCTCCCCCCCGCCTCCCCCTCCCTCTCCCTGCCATCCACCTCCTCCCTTTCCCCTCCCCTTCCACTCACATCCCCCCCTCCTTATCCTGCTCCCCAAGCTCCACAACATCACTCCCCATTTGCGTGGCATCCCCCACATCCCCTCCCAGCTGGCCCCCATCCTCATTCCCATCCTCTCCCTCGTCGGGGCGTGGGGATGCGAGCACATTCCCTTCATCAACGTCCTCTGCATCCCTCTCTGGTCCGCCGTTCTGATCATCGCGGTGCTCGTGGTCTCCCTCCTGGCCCACAACGTCTGGCGGTTCCTCCGGCCCCTCCTCCTCGATGGCTGCACGTGCATCAGCTGTGGGAGAGATAACACGTGTCATCCCCTGGGGGTACATCCTCTTCCCATGTCACTGTGGACCTGTGGTTCCACCACTCGTTCCCCTACATGGCCATGTCCCGGTACTCACCATTCTGCTGGGCCATCCTCTCGCGCTGCACCCTGGCAACAAATCTGGGGTACCGGGCCCTCAGCTCTCTTGCCTTCTTTTGAAGGTCCTCCACCTGTAGGGGTGACACCGAACATTGCCCTTAGCTACCGTGGGGACACGTGGGGGTTCCCTGCCTCTGCATCTAACACTCTCACTTCATACAACAAGCGCCTGCCCCTATTGGGTGAGGCACTCATGTCCCCTTGCGTTCTCGTGTGACAGCCCCATGTGTGGGCCACACACACGCCACCCTGGTCGGTGCACCATGTGCCCTGTATGTGCGCCCCACGTACATGACACATTCCAGCTTTGGGTGCCACCTACACACATCTGCATGTGCCAATCAGCCACTGTTGGGGTGGGAGGTTGTCACCTACAGTGCTCGCTGGAAACCCCTTAGCCTGTGGTTTGTCTTTTGTGATCCCATACAGGGCCTGTTTCCAAGGGCACCGGGTTGGTGCAGGGGACCCCTTTTGGGGCCTGCATCTGCTTGGAGCTGGGGTTTGTCTCATGTGATCACACAAGGCACCAGCAGACAGTGGGCAGGGTGGAGGGGAGATGCCCTCATTTGGGGCCTGCATCTGCTTGGAGCTGGGGTTTGTATTTTGAGAGCACACAAGGCACCAGCAGACAGTGGGCAGGGTGGAGGGGAGTTGCCCTCCTTTGGGGCCTACATCTTTTTGGAGCTGGGGTTTGTATTTTGAGAGCACACAAGGCACCAGCAGACAGTGGGCAGGGTGGAGGGGAGTTGCCCTCCTTTGGGGCCTACATCTTTTTGGAGCTGGGGTTTGTATTTTGAGAGCACACAGTGCACCAGCAAACAGTGGGCAGGGTGGAGGGGAGATGCCCTCATTTGGGGCCTGCATCTGCTTGGAGCTGGGGTTTGTATTTTGAGAGCACACAAGGCACCAGCAGACAGTGGGCAGGGTGGAGGGGAGTTGCCCTCCTTTGGGGCCTACATCTGCTTGGAGCTGGGGTTTGTATTTTGTAATCACACAAGGCACCAGCAGACAGTGGGCAGGGTGGAGGGGAGATGCCCTCCTTTGGGGCCTACATCTGCTTGGAGCTGGGGTTTGTATTTTGAGAGCACACAGTGCACCAGCAAACAGTGGGCAGGGTGGAGGGGAGATGCCCTCATTTGGGGCCTACATCTGCTTGGAGCTGGGGTTTGTATTTTGTAATCACACAAGGCACCAGCAAACAGTGGGCAGGGTGGAGGGGAGATGCCCTCATTTGGGGCCTACATCTGCTTGGAGTTGGGGTTTGTATTTTGAGAGCACACAAGGCACCAGCAGACAGTGGGCAGGGTGGAGGGGAGATGCCCTCCTTTGGGGCCTACATCTTCTTGGAGCTGGGGTTTGTATTTTGAGAGCACACAGTGCACCAGCAGACAGTGGGCAGGGTGGAGGGGAGATGCCCTCATTTGGGGCCTGCATCTGCTTGGAGCTGGGGTTTGTATTTTGAGAGCACACAAGGCACCAGCAGACAGTGGGCAGGGTGGAGGGGAGTTGCCCTCCTTTGGGGCCTACATCTGCTTGGAGCTGGGGTTTGTATTTTGAGAGCACACAGTGCACCAGCAGACAGTGGGCAGGGTGGTGGGGAGATGCCCTCATTTGGGGCCTGCATCTGCTTGGAGCTGGGGTTTGTATTTTTTAATCACACAGTGCACCAGCAGACAGTGGGCAGGGTGGAGGGGAGATGCCCTCATTTGGGGCTTGCAGCATCGGCGGATGTATTTTGCAAATGTGTTGGTTAAAAGAGACCTGGTGCAGACCCCCTTCCTTTCCTGTTGGCCTGAGAGGTGGGACTGGGGTGTCTTGTGGATGGGGGACATCCCTGGCCTGCAAAGGCACCCTATACCACACCTCTGTGATCTGTGGTGAACCTCTGCCATGGTTGCAGCTACCCCCTTGGGGCAGGGATGACTTTTTCTGGGGTGTGTGGCAGACTTTGCTAGCCGCAGGATGTGTCAGCACCTGCTATTCCCTGTCAGTGCATTGTGTATTTGTGCTGAGGTTACTGTGTGTGTTTTGTTTTGTCTCATCATTTGGGGGACTTGTCCCCATGCACTTACCTCACGTGGGTAGTCTGAGCTCCGGTTAAACCTATGGGCCAGGCGCTCCCAGGCCCTCCTGACCCTTCCCAGGTTCTGCCTCCTGGATGAGCCCGGGAAGAGCCTCTGCTGGCGGAGGCAGAACAGCTCTGTGAGGAAGTAGATGTCCCTCTGGCTGAAGGCTGGCTTCCTTGACATGGATGCCATTTCTTCAAACTGCCTTTGCTGCACAGCCACGTGCATTGCTGGGGGGCGTAGCCACGTGCATTGCTGGGGGGCGTAGCCACGTGCATTGCTGGGGGGCGTAGCCACATGCGTTGCTGGGGGCATACGTGCGTGCATTGCTGCGGACGTAAATCGTAGGATGATGTACAGACACAGAGCACTAACACAGAGCTGTAGCACAACAGTTACGGTATTGACCGCTGTTACAGGCAGCATGGGTTCGAGTGCCCAGTGTGTGTAATGCAGATGGCTGTCCCAGGCATTAACCTGTACATTACAGGGGGAATGAAGAGGCTTTTTTTCGGTGCATTGCGTATGGGAGCCTAGCCGCGTACGTTGGTACGTGCGTAGCGCCGTACGTAGCTGCGTGCGTAGCATCGTGCATGGGTACGTGTGGGTTTTACCAGTGTGGGCATTTCATATATTACAGACTCTGTAGGGTGTCTTGCACCTATGCATTATGCTACCAGATGTACGTGTGATGCACCATAGTTTATCAGAGGCTGTGAGCTCGTGCTGCGGTTTCAGAGGGTTGGAATGTGACAGTCACCCCCATGATGCACTGCACATGCAAATCAGCTGTCCACACATACACACCATGTGGAGTGCACCCCCACAGCAGCTGGGCCTGGTAGGGGGAACTGACCATGTGCACCCCCACGGCACCTTGGCCTGATAGAAGGTACTTACCATGTGTTGTACTGGCACAGAGTAGCTGGACACCGTCACATTGTGCGGGTACTGTGCTCACCCTGAGGTTGCGGTGGGGCATCCAGCACTAGGTCCACAGCACCGTCCATGGCGCGGGTCCAAAGCAGTGTTACTGTGTGAGATAGGTATTTTCTGCAGGACCACCTTGGACATCTCTGTCTGTTTAAGGCAGGTGTAGCCCCATGCACCACCACCCACCTCCCCCATGGCAGCAAACAAGGTCACCCATCAAAAGATGCACATTCTACCTCCCTGCAAAGGTGGCAGTAGAGGGGAACATTAACCCTAGTCCTGCTGAGGAGCAGACACTCCACAGGGCAGTCAATTCAACTCTGTACACATCCATAACACAATAGCAAACAGACATTAGGCCTGGATATGGTATGCTGCTCCCCACCACCATCTAATATTCCCCTGGTGCAAGCCAACACACCCTACAAGCTGCAAACATGCTGCACCCAGAACTGGGATGCCAGCCTACACATCAAGCAGATACATCAGTGACTGGGCCCCAAAAGGAGACCCATATTTAACACATGAGAGAAATACTATATAGCACCATGGTAGTGCCTAGCCATGCTGTGGTCACTGCACAGTCAGGGTGAGAGTGAGCTTTCAGCAGGCTATACTGAGGTCACCCTGTCTGGGTAGGTGGTGACCGGCCACTACAATTTGCCTGTCACTGCCCTATACCCTGTGAAGATGCACCCTGGCCAGGCCACCCTGTCCGGCCTATACCCATGGTACTTTGCTCCTCATTATGCACATGGGCAGCCCAATACCGGCAACATTGCTGGCAGCGTGGACTGTGGATGTGTTTTGCAGCCACCACACACTGGATAGACAGCCAGCCCCCCCCCCCCACACACACACACACCTATTCCAGCATTGTGCTACTATAGAGGTGGGCATCAGCCATAGCCACCACACCAGTGATGGGCATAGTACAGGCATGGATATGGTACACAGGGCTGTTGGGGGGTCACTCACAAGGGTGGTGAACACTGTCAGAGTCCAGACCTGCAGCAAACAACGCAGACATCGGAATGATTGTTATGGTGGAGCTCACTGAGCGAGCTGTGTTTAACGTAGGAATTGGTATATGCCAGTTGTCATAGAGAACGTTTGAGAGCTCTGAACCATATACACAGGTGTAGGGTGGCATTGCTACGGTATGCAACTGCTAGTATTGGGGGATACCGCCAGGGCCCAATGTCTTGCCTCTCCAGGAGGCATTGGCTAATTGGGCCTATGACAGAGCTACTCAATTCCAGTCCTGGAGGTCCTCAAACCTGCAGGTTTTCGGTATATCCCTAATGATATGCATGAGATATATATGCATTAGATATAGCCTGCCAACCTGACTGGTTTTTGGTCCTCCAGGGCTGGATTTGGAGACCCCTGCCTTACACCTCTGTCATTTAAGATTGTAAGTGGGCAAGGTGCAGATGTCCAAGACATCAAAAAGGTTAGAATTTGTCACATTCCTCCTTGCTTGTCACCACCACCAAAATATTGTCTATTAGACAACTTTTTAGTGGTGGTGAGAATCTAGGAGGAATGTGACACATTCTATCTACCCTTTTGATGGAGGGCCACAAACCAGTCAGGTTGGCAGGCTATCTCTAATGCATATATATCTCATGCATATTCATTAGGGATATCCCAAAAACCTGCAGGTTTGCAGACCTCCAGGACCGGAATTGAGTAGCTCTGGCCTATGGGTGGGTGTCTGGCCCTGTTGGCTTCTGCTTTACAGAAGAGTTCCCCGACTCCAGTCCTGCTGTTCCAAACACTGTTCGGGTTTTCATGCTGTCCCTCATACATATGCATGAGCTACATCTGCATACCATGGGGGCGGTGCATAGATATGCAGCACAGGCATCTTTGTTAGGGGCAGCATGAGGCCAGTATGGTGTGGGTCCCTCCTGGACTGCATTTGCGGGACTCAGCTTTAGGTGATGTGCCTGTTTTTGGTGTCTGTGTTTGGTGTGGTAAAAGATAGGCCATGCGTATGTTCTCTGCAAACAAGGGGTGTCTTTACTATCAATGTTTAGTGGTGGGTGAAACTATAGGGAATGGGTTGTCAGGAGCCCCAGCTGGGATTTGAACCTGTGACCCTCTGGTCTTACAGACATTGGCTGTGTCTGTTGCACCACACTGTGGCCACGGTGACAGTGTAGTCCCTTGAGTTAGTTAAACCTGCCTGACGAGTCTGCAACCCTGCTCTGCAACAGGTTCACTGTGGCCTCATTTACCTTGTATGCAGACAAAGGTGCACATATGCCTCTGAAACGAACTCATGAAAGGGGCACACACCCCTGCCCAAGCTGGGCAAACATGATATCATTGGGCAACATTACACAACACTCCCAGGGCAGCTCCATTACAATGAGATGGTCTTTGAAAGGGTGTGCGGAGCATAGACACTTCCACACATCTTTCGTTTTTATTTGGTGCTTGCCATGGACTGTTGTTCCTTTTTGCCCATTGCTATCACTGTGGCACAGCTGCATTTTGCTTTTTTACATGTTTCTTGTGGGCATTTGTGACGTTTTATGTGATATTCTGTTCTGTGCACATGTATCACACTGCTCACGTTTGGTGGGTTTCCCCGGTTTTCCTGTACATTGCTGACGGAAATGGTTTCTCTTGCCTTTAAATGGCTTTAACGGCAGGTTTTCATTCGCGTTGGAATTCAGCTCTGGAAATCAGTGCGTTAGCCTCTCCCCGCCCACTCTCCGCCCATTGACCCCTTCTCTCCGCCCACTCTCCACCTTCTGCGCTGTTTTAACGCGCCGCGTGGCTTTACGATCGTTAACCACGGTTAACGCGCGTAGTATGACGTTAACGGTCGTTCGCGCGTGCTTACTCGCAGTATACTGCACTTACGACCGTTAACGTCGTACAACGCATGGTATTCACGATTAACGCACTTTAGTAATCATACCCCTAAGAGACATGCAATAAAGCTACAATGCAACCCATTTAAGACTAATAAGAGAAAATATTTTTTCACTCAACGAGTAATTAACTCTGGAATTTGTTACTGGAGGATGTAGTGAAGGCCGTTAGTGTAACTGGATTAAAAAAAAGTTTGGACAAGTTTGTGGAGGAAAGGTCGATAAACCATTATTAAAGAGGTCTGAGTAAATCCACTGCTTGCCCCGGGAGAAGCATTGTGGAACTTGCTTGCCCTTTTGATAACCTGCCAGGTACTTGTGACCATCACTTGGCCACTTTTAGAAAAAGGATAGTGTGCTTGATGGATCTTGGTCTGACCCAGTATGGCATATCTTATGTTCTTATGTACCCCTATCAAATACCGTTTCCCACTGACTATACAGTATTTCACCCCTGTTGTACTTCAACACTGTATTTAGTGAGCTTTATCTAGTCATGGTGAGGTGCTATTGATACACCACCTCACACAGCACATATAGTCTGCGTTGACAGCATGTCATGTGGTGAAGCTTGTGTCAGTGTCACATGCTATCCTCCATAAACTTTTCCATCCCTTTAGCTCTCTTCTCCTATTTTTGGCCAATCTTGGAAGGAAAAGCAGGCCCTTCCAACCCCCACACCTCCAGGCTGCTACCTCAGAATCCATACTCACTTGCCCTTCTTGCATCTCCACACCTAATTCCTCAAAACATGGGGAAAAAATGTGAGTGCAGGGGCATCAAACTCGTCCTGCAAACTCCTCTGCTAGCACATCCACCAAAACCTGTCTGTTAGTTTTGCCTTTGCAGTGCTTTGGGCTATCCCTATCACCTCCCGCATAACCTGTCCACTCAATCTGCAATTTCCTCCATCTCCCCCGCCTCCACTCTAGCTACCTCAACACTGGCCATAACCACCTTGGAAGAGGCTCCGTCATGTTATGGTGTAGTTAGATGAAGCTGAGGGCACGTATTATACAAAATGAATTATATTACTTTTCATAAAGAAATCAGGGGGTAATTTAACAAAGCTTACTCTCTGAGTCAAGTTTTTACATGCAGAAAAGGACATTTATAAAACTGTGTGACCACTTACCCAATGGAAAAAATAGGTGCACAGAAACAGTATGCATCATTCTGCACTTTGGTGTTTCCAGGGGCAGGGTGCACAGAGTGAAGGCAAGCTTGCAATGTAAATTCTCATTTTATAAAATGCATGTGTACATTCCTAAGATACATGCACACATTTACACATTCTATGGTTTCTGCGATTTGTTTGCTATTAAGGTGGGATCAGGGGGATTGCTTTATAAACACTATTATGAAACAGAAATAAATTGGAAATCTTACAACATGCCTTTAGATACATTTGTTTTAATTTTCTTTCTGTTTTGCTCCTTCTAATTTCAACAGCTAATCGGCTTGAGAGAAATGGAAGAGAAGAATCACACTGAGGTGACAGAATTCATCATTCTGGGATTCTTTGTGCTTCCTGAGATGCAGCTTCTCCTTTTCCTAGTGTTTTTGATGATTTATCTGCTGTGCATGGCGGGGAACCTTCTAATTATTTCTGCAGTGTGTTCTGATTCCCGTCTCCAAAGCCCCATGTTCTTCTTCCTCAGCAATTTGTCCTTCCTAGAAATCTGTTATGTGACTGTCACAGTTCCTAAATTGTTAGCAATACTCATAACACAGTATACGACCATCTCTTTTACACAGTGTATGACCCAGATGTACCTGTTCATGTCATGCACATCTACTGAGCTCTACCTTCTGACAGCCATGGCCTATGATCGCTACGTTGCCATCTGCAATCCCTTGCGTTACACAGTCATCACGAACAGGAAAATCTGCATAATTCTGGCCATTATTTCTTGGATTATTGGATTTCTAGATCCAGCTCCTCATGTTACTTTAATATCACAGTCATCTTTCTGTAGCTCCAATGAAATTAATCATTTCTTCTGTGATATCACAGCGCTGATGACCCTGTCATGTTCAGAGACCTATGTCCTTGAAACTATAACTTATATTGAAGGCCCAGTTTTGGGTCTTACCCCATTCATATTAACAATTACATCATATGTGTACATTATTTCTGCCATCCTAAAAATCGGCTCTGCTAAGGGTAGACAAAAGGCCTTTTCTACCTGTTCCTCTCACCTCACAGTCGTCATTTTATTTTATGGACTGACCCTAGGTGTGTACTTGAGACCAAAGTCTGCTTATTCCGTGGAACTTAACAAACGGCTGACCGTAGTGTGTATAACAGCAATTCCACTGCTCAACCCGCTGATTTATAGCCTGAGAAATAAGGAACTGAAAGGAACTTTATGGAAAGCAACCCAGACAGTGAAGAACTATTTTTCCTCCACAACTAGTGCCTTTTCGCTAGTAGCTCCAATACTGTGGAACAATCTCCCGGATCAATTAAGAGAAACGAAAGATCTACGAACATTCAGAAAAGACCTAAAAACTCATCTATTCCGACAACACTACACCAATGGAGAAACAAGTATAGCTTCCCAACCACCATAAATTGAATTTACTTACCCCTTCCAATGTATATATACAACTGGAGCAACGTCAACTGTAAGTGATAACTAACATAATAATGATTCTTCTCACATATATATAAATTAACATAAACTCCTATAATAGGTTTATGCTCACTCTTATATCTGTTATACAGTTTTAATGTAATATAGTTCAATAATGTTCTTGTTATATTGTAATATTGTAATATTGTGCTATGCAATTATTGTTATAATGTAATATAGTTCCATAAGGTTCTATGTATCTGTTTGATTTTTGTTGTAATGTAAACCGCTGCTGATCCTTGGAAGCAGCGGTACATAAAAGCTGTACAAATAAATAAATAAATAAATAATAAGATGCTGCACACAGCATTTATCTGATGGACTCTTTCCAGTAAATATTTTTTGACATAGTTCTGGGAGTCATTGTACATTGTAAAGCAGCAACAGACACTAATGCTGTTTGGATAATATATGTGGATAGTTATAAAGGAATGCCTCTACTTGTGAAAGGTTAAATCTGGGAGAAAGTAGGGAAGAAACTGCCAAATTAATTGATGAAACTGTATTTGGATCTGTTACTGTAATATGTGATCATTTTTTCAGGAGAGATTCAGAGTTTAACTTGCATAATGAGGAAAACAAAATTAATTTGATCAGAAATAAAAGGATAATTTTCAAGGCCATTTCCACAAAGATGGGCATTTACAGTTGTGGTTAACATTATTAGCACGCTTACAGTTCAACTCCTTAATGCCCAATATCTCCTACAAAAAGTAGTCAGTGAAATGGCTTTGGATTATACTGTATATGGAAACATATTTGACACATAAAAGAATTGAATAAATCAGGATCAATTTAAAAAGGAAATAGTATAAAAACAGGGATTTTGCATGGACATGAATATTCCTATAAAAGAAGGTGCATATGAACCAGTCAAATGTTTGACAAATATAATTTCCCCAAATAAAGTGGACAGAATCTAATCACTACTTTATTTTTTTTTTGTCGGATCGCCTATCATGAGGATGATAAATCATTCTCTTGAAACAGGCCCTCCATTTTAATCAGTTTTAAAAAAATGGCCACCTGGCTCAAATGTGTGAGGCTATATGTTCCCCAGAACCAACCACCGCAAAATTCAAACCATGCTTTTATAAAAAAGCTAAATATCGCTCTAAGGGGTATGTTTACTAAACTCCGAAATTGTGCGGGGCCGCGGTAGTGTGCCTGTGCCATATAAGGAGTGGGCGGTTCAGGCAGAGAAAAGAAAAAACCGGGAGACAGCGACCGTACTTGTGCGCATCGCTTTAATGTGCGGGGTCCACTTTAGCGCATGGGAAGGCTAAGTGGCGTGCTGCTGGGCACAGAAAAGAACAGAGCCGTAGTACAACGCTGAATACACTGACCAATGGTGCAGGGGCCATGGGTTCAGTCCCCCATTGTGCACAACAAAAGCTGTTGTCTGAGGCAATAACTGTAATGGGTTAAAGTGCTGTAGGAGGCATATTAATTTTGTGTGGCATAAGGCGGTGCACTGTTAATTTTGGGCGACATTAGGCGGTGCGCTGTTAGGTGTGGGCGTCATAAGGCGTAGCACTGTAAATAGTGGGCATTAGGCAGCGCGCTGTTAAGTTTGTGCGGTTTGGGCGGCAGAAGGTGGTGCGCTGCTATGCCATGAAGGCCTAAGGCAGTGCGGCAATGTCCAAACACAGAAATAGAGCCACAGCACAATGGTTAAGACACTGACCAATGGTGCAGGGATCAGGGGTTCAATCCCTCACAGTGCCCAGTGAATAAGGCTGACTGAGGCATAACATATTATGGGTATGAGTGCTGTAGGGGGCATATTAGTACTATTTTATTTATCAGTACTAGCAAACTCACTCTCAAAGCGTGTTAACATAAGGCGGCCCATACGGCACATGTTAAAGTTCACTGTCTGCCAGGGCACCCTAGAATGTCCCCTACAGGTCACCATATATGTTGCGTCACAGGATAATGTATAGTGCACCTTATATGGATGGAAACCATAGGGTGCCCTATAAAGCACCCTCAGCGGCACCTTATGGGTACAGTACGCTGCGGGTGTTTTTGCTGGCATCAACATATGTACATTAAATGAAAAAGACTTTGGACAACCCTAGCAAATTACCCCACTGTGGGTTTGAACCCATGACCTCTGGCTTCTCAGGCAGTGAAGTAACCATTGGGCTACAGCTGCCAGCAAGCCCGTGGCTGGCTGCAGAGAGCCTGCATGTCACCACACAGACAGTCTGCTGTGGTAGCCAGGATAGGGTTAGGCCACCCGTACCCATGATGCACTGCACATGCAAATCAGCTGTCCACAGATGAACACAAGATGGGGAATATACCCCAACAGCTCCCCGGCATGGTAGGGGGAAGTGGCCGTGTGCACCCACACAGCACCTCGGCCTGGTAGGGTGTACTGACCGGGTGTTTTACTGGCACAGAGTAGCTACACACCGTCACATTGTGCGGGTACTGTGCTCACCCTGAGGGCGTGAAGAGGCGCCCAGGACCAGGTCCACAACACCCTCCATGGATGAAAGAGGCCATGCCAGAGCTCCACAGCAGTATTAATCTGTGAGATAGGTAGTTTCTGCAGAAACACCTTGGATATCACTTTCTGTCTTAGTCAGGGGAACCCCTTATGGACACCTAGGTGGGCTATGTACCACCACCCAAGGTTGAAAAAAAACAGGGTCTCTTATCAACAGATCCACATTCCACCTCCCTGCAATGGTGGCAGTAGAGTGGACCATCAACCCCGGTCCTGCTGGGGAACAGACACCCTACAGGGCAGTCAAAGCAGCTCTATACACCTCCACAACACAATATCAGACAGACATTAGGCCTGAATATGCTAAGCTGCACCCCACCACTATCTGATATTCTCCTGCAGCAAGCCTTCAGCCGCTGCACCCTGCAAGGCGCTCCATCACGACACAGACCAGCTGAAAACAGTTTGCTAGCTAGTCTTGGTGGAAATGCATGCACCCAGAACTGGGATGGCAGTGCACACCAGCAGATAGGTCAGTGACTGGACCCCAAAAGGAAACCCATATAAATCACATGAGAGAAATACTATATAACACTATGGGGGTGCCTAGACATGCTGTGGTCACTACACAGTCAGGGTGAGAGTGATCCCCCAGCAGGACAGAAAGAGGTCACCCTGTCTGTGCAGGTGGTGGCCGGCCACGACAATGTCCCAGGCAGTGCCCTATGCCCTGTGCAGATGCATCCTGGCCAGCCCACCCTGTCTGAGCTATACCCATGGTACCTTGCTGCTCATTATGCACATTGGCAGGCCAATAATGGCAACAGTGCTGTCAGTGTGGGCTGTGGAAGGTGTTTGCAGCCAACACACACTGTATAGACCAGGGGTGGGCAATCTCAGTCCTGGAGGGCCGCAGACCAGTCAGATTGGCAGGATATCTGTAATGCATATATATCGCATGCTTATTCATTAGGGATATCCCGAAAACCTGACTGGTCTGCGGCCCTCCAGGACTGAGATTGCCCACCCCTGGTATAGACAGACACACACTCCCACACGTATGCCAGCATTGTGCTACTATAGAGGAGTTTATCAGCCTTGCCCACCACACCAGTCCTGGGCACAGCACAGGCATGGATATGGTACGCAATACTGTTGGGGGTCACTCCCCAGGGTGGTGACCACTGTCAGAGGCCAGACCTGAAGCACACATCGCAGACATCAGAAAGATTGTTATGATGGAGCTCAAAGAGCAAACTGTGCTTAACGTAGGAATGTCTATCTGCCAGTACTCATAGCAAATGTTTGAGAGCTGTGTACTGTATACCCAGGTGTAGGGTGGCATTGCTAAGGTATGCAGGTGCTAGTATTGGGAGATGCACACAGGGCCCAATGTCCTGCCTCTCCAGGAGGCATTGGCCAATGGGGCCTGTGGGTGTGGGTGTGTCTGCCCCTGTTGGCTGCTGCTTTACGGCAGAGGTTCCCAACTCCAGTCCTAGTGTGCCTAATACTGTTCGGGTTTTCCTGCTGTCTCTCATGAATATGCATGAGCTACATATACATGCCATGGGGGTGGTGCATAGATATGCAGCACAGGCATTTGTATTAGAGGCAGCATGGAACCTGAATGGTGTGTGGTCCTCCAGGACTGCATTTCGGAGACTCTGCTCTAGATAATGCCCCTGTTCATGGTGTCTGTGCTCGGTGTGGTAAAAGATAGGCGTATTACCAATGCGTATGCCCTCAGCAATAAAGGTTTGTCCTTACTATCACGGTTTAGTTGTGGGAAAAATATGTGGACAGGATTGACAATAGCCCCAGCTGGGTTTTGAACCTGTGACCTTCTGCTCTTGCACACACTGTCTGTGTGCACTGCACCACTGTGTTGCCACAGATTGGCTGAATTCCCTGGGAGGTCCATAACTGTACATCCGACAGGGCCTGTCTGTTGCAGTGGATGGTGCCATCCTGCACATGGCTAGGCCACTGTCTTCTGTGGCTAGCAGCCACTGCCCCTCCACCACCTGTACCCTTCCGCCATCATGCTGGCATGTCCTTATCGTAGTAAAACCATATGACCTGATTGAGTTGTGGCACTCCAGGCCTGCATTTGGGGGACTCGGCTGTAGGTAATGCCCATTGTTATGGTGTGTGAGCGGTGTAGGGTAAAATATGGGTGTTTGCAACATGCTTATGTTCTCTGCAATAAAGGAGTGTCTTTACTATCTCTGTTTAGTGGTGGGTAAAATATGGGGACAGGGCTGGCAGGTGCCCCAGCTGGGATTTGAACCTGTGACTTTCTGGTCCTAGAGATACTGGCTCTGTCTGCTGCACCACACTGTGGCCACAGAGACAATGCAGTCCCTGGAGATAGGAAACCTGGCAAGAAGGAGTCGGAAGCCATGCTCTGCACATTTTTACTGTGGGCTCGTTCACCTTGTCTGGGGACAAAAGTGCAAATACACCACGAAAATGCCTGTAAAAAAAGGGGGAAAAAGATAGCCAAGCTGGGCAACAGTGTTATTAATGGGCAACCATACAAAACACTCCAAGTACAGCTCCAATAGCAAGAAATGATTTTTGGAAGGGTCTCTACTCCGTAGACCCTTCCAAAATTTATTTCTAATTTTATGGAGCTTTCCAGGGAGTGTTTTTTGTTGTTGCCCATTAATATCACTGTTGCCCAGCTGAAGTACTATTTTTAATATTTTTGTTGTGGTCATTTTCGCTTTTTATTTGCACTTTTGTTCTATGCACATGTATCTCACTGCTCACGTTTTGTAGGTTTCCCCGGTTTTCCTGTACATTGTTGACGGAAATGGTTTCTCTTCCCTTTAAATGCCCTCTACCGCGAGTGTTTCACTCGCGGTATTTTTTACTTGTATATTCGGCCCCGTAAATGTGCGAGGAGCCTCTCCCCTCCCCTTCCCCGCCCATTGCAGCTGTCTCTCCGCCCCTTGGGAGCCTTCTGCCGCCCTCCGTTAGCCTTTCCACGCCTCTATCGGACATTTGCGGGCCCGTACTTGTGCGGAGCCCATTAGTGTGCCGCGCACGTGTGCGGAGGTTCATTGCACGTGTGCAGGGTGCTTAAGAGCACTTAAGTTCTGCTTTTAGTGCGCTATTGTGCGGCGCGCAATTGAGCGGTTTTTAGTAAACATGCCCCTAAGTCTCACTTAATGCGCCCAAATACTTGGTGCAATCACACCCACAGCACCATTATACTCATCTTGAACACGTTCAAGGCAGAATGCATAAGCAAAATATCACACAGATAATACAGTCCTTCAAGTTATGGATATTAAATCCAGTGAATTCAACTGCTGGTTCCTCCGATGGCACTGCCGTGCTGTTGGCTGCTGTTATCAGTCCATTGGGTACCACGACACAATCACAGCCTTCTGCTCACAGCTCAAAGACAGACATAGAGAAGCATGCCTTATCTTTGCCCAGACCCACCTTGAGAAACCACAATCCTTCTGGGAAAATGTTCTCTGGAGAGATGAAACCAAACTTGAGCTTTTTGCAATGCAGACCAGCAATGCATTCTTACAATTAAATATGGTGGAGGTTCCATCATGTTATGTTGCTGTTTTGCTGCCACATGAACTGGAGGCCGGAAACCAAGAGACCGGGATATGATTCTCACTAGCACTCCTTGTTCCTTGGGCAAATCACATAACCCTCCATCACCTTGGAAAAATCCAAGTTATTAATGTCTCTGTTTTATGTAAGTTACCAAGTTTAAGTTACAATGTAAACCGGTTTGACTAAATGATAAAGTGGTATAAAAAACCTGTTAAATAAATAAACAAATTAAAGGAATTATGAAGTCAGAGGATTACCAAGGTATTTTGGAGTGAAATGTGCTACCTGGTGTCAGAAAGGTAGGTATGAGTCGAAGGTCATGGGTCCTCCTACAGGATAATGACCCAAAACATACATCCAAAGGTACAAAGGAATGGTTAAAAAGGAAAAAATTTGACTGTTTTAAACTGGTCAGCAATGAATCCTGATCTCAATCCAATCAAAAACATTTGTAAAGAGCGGAAATCTGCCATTGGTAAAAGGAATCCTGGAAACATTCATGAGCTGGAACAAATCACAGTTTAACAGTTGAAGAGTGGGAGAAACTACCAGTAGACAGATGTATGAAGCTTATAAATGGCTACAAGAAATGTTTGGAGGCTGTCATCATGCCAAGGGTTCTGCAACCAAATATTAGTAAAAGGTGCCATTAATCCTCTCCAAGTCATATTTTGTTTTTTTTCTCAGAAATCACTACATCTAAGTTACATAGGCATCTTTTTTGTTGTTGTTGTATACCTTTGAATATACTATTAAAATATTATGAAGACATACAGTTGGAAAATGTCAAATTATTTTGTCAAGATATTATACAACATACTTAAAATGCAAGGGTTCCAATAATGTTGACCAGAACTGCAAAGCACCAGCAAGAAAAAATAGACTAAGGAGGTCATTCAGAAACATGAATAAGCCCTGTGTACGTACCCAATAGACGTGTAGCATGTGAAAACAACTAGACCCGTAGTCTGAAACCAGGCAGCCTGTCACGTACACATCACAAATAGGGGGATCTCTGAACGAGATCAAGATAGGTCAGGACATGGATGTGGCCATGTGCAGAGACGTATAAAGCATCTCCAAGAAAGGCCTGTGTATGTCATTGGCATGTCACCCAGATGTGCACATTATACCTCCAGAAATGTGGAATAAAGCGCCAAATCCTATTGAATTCCATAGAGATGAAAAGCGAAGACAACTCTGCCTTGATCTAGTGTGTCTGCTGTTGTGACAAGCAGAAGATGAAATGCCAAGGTGAGGGATGTCTGTAAGGTGAAGTAACATTAAAACACTCCCAGAGAGAAACGTAAAGCACTGCAAGCGCTGTCATGCAGGCACATGCTGTATGTGCCAAAGGGACCATGCAAGGCCCCCCAACAACGCAATTAGTAAAGGGAACATAGTTATTGGGATGATATGTGGTTGGCAGAGAAATGCAGATCTGATATGTAGTCTAGAGATGCCATGTAAGTATGTATTAGCAGCAGTTGTGTATAGGTGCATGACAAGTTTGTGCCAGAGGGAAGTCTGCAAGTAAGAGAGTATGGGATGTATGAGGGCTGCAGGAGACAGCCTAGTGTTCAGAACTGCATATCAGAAGGGACATGTATGCCTGGACTGCACCTGGACCATAGGGATGACTGCAGCAGCATCAGGTGCCAGTGTGAATGGGCAGTCCACTCTGACAAGCTGCATAGCAGCAACACAGCAGGGTATGTGCTGTTCAATGGTCTGGGTGGCTCAGAGTGGGGGCATGCAACAGTACCCACACAACAACAACATATCCCAATGCTGCATTAGAGGGTGCTAACCCTGTGCACATCTGGAAAGACAGTTTAGAGTGCATATGGGCCCATACAGCTCATGTTGCCACTGTCACATGTGCACATCCTGATGGGTCCCAGTCATGGACAGGGATATGTATGGACATGTAGCTAGTCAGGCCCATCATGGCCCATACCGGTACATAGTGGGAATTGCAAATACTGTATGCAGTGACATCCACCGCAGCAAAACATAAGGTGGTCTGTCACTGCTATGTATGTAAGCTATCAGGACAAACATCGCACATCACACCTATTGTTACAGTAGCCCCACTGCACATAGATAGCCTTATACTGCCCAGAGCATGCCACAGACAAGAGGACATAGTCCTGAGTGCATGATAGCAGCAATCTAAACAGGAACAGTGTCTGGTCTGCATGGATACAACACTGTCAGTGCCAGCAGCAGCTAAGGAGATGTATGTATAATCATCAGATGCATAGCTGCATGGGGATGGGCAGCATCAGACACATCTATCATACCATAATACAGTTAGCATGAGCACAAATAGGCGAAGTGCAACATATAACCGTGTGTACACAATAGCATTGTAGGCCCGTATCCCCCAGATGAGTTTCCTGTGTCACACCAGAAACATATAGCCACCCTTTTCCTGAGCACATGTCCAGTTGACATGATCCTGCTGCTATGAGGTGGATGTCCCAGAATCACGATCGGTTGCCCATGGGGATCCATTGAACTACACATCCAAATAAGTAAGAAACAGTGAGGACCAAAAAAGGGCAAACAGTGATCTGGATCCTCAAATGGGCTCAGCAACAGTGTCTAACCTAGCAAACACAAACACAAACACAGCCCTGCAGTAGTGTAATGGTGACAGCACTGGCTGAGAAACCCACCGATATGGCTTTGAGTCCCAGCAGTGACTCCTGTTAAACCCAGACACCCCATGAAATATGTAAACATATTGTCATTCCCCTTGTGACAATCCAAGACTGCCTGAACAGAACTACAATGTTACAGGGCCATAAGAAACACACACTTGCACCAAAGAACAAAAAAATGACAAGAAGAGGTAGAGAAACCTAGAACTACTAACAGTAGAAGGCATGTGCATAGATAATCATCTTTTAATAGGGTACTGTTATAATGTTCAGAAGTTCAATGTATGTTAACTGTTGTTCATTGTAAACCGCCCCTGATCTTTGGAAGGGGTGGTATATAAAAGTTTGCAAATAAATAAATAAATACTGGGGCTATGTAGTCAACATTGTAACCCCCTGCCATTCCCTGAACCCCCTATTGCCCCTGAGAAAAGAGGCAGGCAAGCCATATGATGGAACCTATCAGGCTCCAATATAATGGGTGTGCATGGACCTAATGGCCAACTACACATATATAGCAGGGATGGAGGTGAACCCCGCCCCCCCTCCCCGGCTGCATTCCATGATTACCACACCATTACCAGATAAATCACTCAGCCTTGCAGCGGCCAGACGGTGGAGTCCATAACTGGATATATCTGTCCACATAGGGTAATGGTGCACCCCTATGATGATAATGTGGGTGTTGCCCTTCCCATCAGTAACTCTTCAATAGCACCACCTCAATCTACATGCCAGGTGGCATGGGTTATATAAGTTCACTGGCCTACATGCATAGAATTCCCCATGCTTGCATCCCTGTGTGATGTATGATGTCCAACTCTAATGTGACCTGTAAAAAGTAATGGCAAATACATAGCGTGCAAAGAAACTCTGCAAAATAAAGAGCTTAACAGAGAACTATAGACATATGGTCAACAGAACTACACAGCACTGAGCACTGAGTGATGGAATAGCACAATGGTGTGCACACGTGCCAAAGGAACAGAGTTCAAATCCCATGTGCAGACCTCACCTGACAGTACAGTAGAGGGGGGGTTGTGTCAGTGTCATGTGCCATTTTATAAATATATGTAAGATGAGGTCAGACAGCACAACACAGTGCTTGGGGAGGAAGCCCCATACCATGTACACCCTGCATGCACGAGTGGTAGATCAACCAATGATGCAATGTGCATCATACGAAGGAAGACACACCCATCTTCATGCAGATGTACATGGGTCAAAGTAGCTCATGCATATAATATGGTGTAGGTTCTTTTTATACCTGAATGTCCTGATACGGGGAAGTAGTGAGAGACTGAGGACATAGCCATACGGTTCCTTGAAAGAGTGAGTGTGTGTATGTGGTGGCACATCCACAGGAATGGCAGCAGTGGGCTAGAGGATATCATGGAGGACAGAAATGCATGGTTTGTGATGCCCTGCTGCAGACAGTTGAAATGGAAAGGAGGAAGGCAGCAATGGGGTGACCAAGGCCGAGGAGCCAGTTCATGGACATGACAGATGAAACATGTCTGACTAGGTTCTGTTTTGATTGGATAGCTATCCATGAGCTGTGCCAGGAGCTGGAGCCACACCTTGCCAACAGCACACAAAGGGGATTGCCCTGCTTGTCCATGTAAAGGTCACAACAGCACTGGCCTTCCTTTGAACTGGGTCATTCTAAGCAGTGCTAGCAGCTGCAGGAGGTCAGAGCCAGCAGTGGTCTCCAGGTGCCTAGCGCAGTTCCTGAGAGTGTTTGTGAGACATCTATCACACTACATTGTCTTCCAACGTACTGAATAGCAGAGGCATCAGATGATGCAGGAGTTCCATTAAATGGCTGGTTTCCCATCAGTGCTAGGCATCATCGATGGGACACACGTGGCCCTCAGGCTGCCCTGACAGTGTGAGGCATCATATCACAACAAAAAGACATATCACTCCATGAACATGCAGGTCATCTGTAATGCCCAGGGGGAAATCACTGATGTCATGGCAAGATTCCCAGGATCATGCCATGATGCCCACAGCCTCGGCATGTTCGGGATACATGGCTGCTTTGAGAGGAGTGAAATTCCAGAAGGCTGGCTACTGGGTGAATGGTCCCCCGCTCCCCTGGCCAGTGTGTTGGAAACAGGGGAGCACATACACAATGCAGACCATGCACAGGCATCCCGCACATCCTAACAGCAAGCCCATGTGTACAGAGCATAGTACAGGCAGGCAGCAATCACACATTGCACAGGACAGGTGTAGGCACACTCAAGAAGCTATGAGAAATGTCAACACCCAGATATGTGTGTAAAAGGTGTTGCTGTCAGGGCAGGGAGTGTGATACAGATAGCAACAGTGGCCCCTGCAGGGCATAAGGAAGACACAGGATACCTATGCATGACACCCTGCAAGTGACTAAAAGTCCAAAGGAGAGCACTACCACCCGTAGGCTAAGACAGAAGCAGAAAACCAAGCAGACTTTATTCAACCACCCCAAAACGTTTCAACTGATGGCTTCTTCAGGAGGAGATACATTTCAAATGAAATTAAAAACATAATTGACACAAGAGTCATAAACTAGAACAATAAAGCATAAAAACTGATAATATATAATATAAAAACAATAATAAATAAACTAGTAACATATGGTTTTTATTACAATAATAAAAACCATATATAAAACAAATAAAAAGTATATTAAAACTTCATAATAAAATATTATTACTTTATAATAAATTACAGACTACCCAAATGTGAACTTAACAAACCATGCATAAAAGTTTCACCAAAAGGTGTTTAGAACAAAAGAGAGAAGGGACGAGGAGGAACACAAATAAAACCTTTAGGTGAAAATGTATATAGATATAGTATATTATCAGAATAACCTTCATCAAATATTAAAATGAACCATATTAAAAAAGACATTAGTTCATTGGGAAACAAAATTGTAAATATATGTATATCTGCCACTAATACTATAATATTCAGTGTTAAAAATATGGGAAGAGCAGGAAAGGGTATAGGTTTAAAAGTCCTACTTGGTCACTATGAGCAACAAGAATCAAGCACTGACAACCAATTCTAAAATCTGAACGGAGGAAAAGAACATATTAAAAACCTAACAGAAACCAAAAATAATGTTCAATTTTGCCTCTAAAGTTATAAAGAATGCAGAGAACTTGCCTTGTTCATATAGCAGAATGTTTTCCAGTTAGCACAATGCTGGCATTACAGACTGCACTACCTCAATCAGCTTTAAAAAAAAACCAAAAAACTTTATATGGTGCCAAAATGACAAGGTCAAAGGTTTAAGGGGGGAAATATATATGTATTTCTTTTTATATAAAGGTGGGGAGAATATGGGAGAACCCCCATTACCTCCTGAGGTTGCTCCACCTCCGCCATGGGCTCCCACACTTCCAGCTGGGTGCTCTTCACTCCCTCACTTCTGGGGCTTAGGGACACCTCCACCACCCTCAGCTCCAATTCCTGCTCCTGCTCCTGCTCCTACTCCCCCTCCAATGGGATGGGGCTGTACCACACTCTCTGGCTGCCAGGGATTGTTGTGACCTGGATGCTTGCCCTGCTGTTGCCAATGCTACTGCCACTGCTGTTGCTGGGGCTTGTGGGGGGTATATTCCTGATGTCTGGTTACCTCTTCCTCCTCCTCTGTCACCCCAGGTGCTGGTGTTGGGGAGTTGTCCTCTGGCACAGCTGTATGTGAAAGACAGAGAGGTACCCTTTACCTACTGCTACAGGCATGTATGCTGCTATGTTACAGGACAACATCCTAGTTAGATGGTGCTTATTGCCCATGCTTACATAAGGCTGATGTGTGGCAGACACTTCTGTGTCCACCCATCTTAGGGCACCTGCGATAGCTCCATGGGTTTGTAGGTGTATTGTACTTTGTAGGTGTGGTTGTGCTCATGGGCGATGCACCGATCATTGCATGGCCAATTGGCAGCATTGCCACAGTGGACGGGCAGATGGAACTGGTCCCAGGAACATTGGGGCTGTGCTGCAGTTGGCTGCTTGGACCACTGTGACCCTGCATGGCACAGATATGTTCCTGGCAGTGGGAGGTGAGAGTGTTTCCAGGGTTGGGAGAGGCCAGGTAGCTTGCATCACAGAGGGGGGGGGGCAGGTTGGGCATGCGGCACAGTACATGTTGATGGCAACCATTGTGCTAGTGTGTCACCATGGGGTGTGGGCTGTGTAAGATGTTGGCAGCCACCACACACTGGATGGACAGACACACACTCCCTCACCTATGCTAGCATTGTGCAAATATAGAGGCTTTTGGCAGCCCTGGCCACCTCACCAGTCCTGGGCACAGTGCAGGCATGGCTATGGTATGCAATACTGTTGGGGTCACTCCCCCGGGTGGTAAACACTGTCAGACACCAGAACTGAAACATACTCCACAGACATCAGAAAGGTTGCTATGATGCAGCTCAATCAGCAAATTGTGCTTAACCTAGGAATGCTATCTGCGATTAATCATAGCAACCTTTTGATATATGTGTAACGTATTCCCAGGTTTATGGTGGCATTGCTAAGGTATGCAAGTGCTAGTATTGGGAGATGCTGCTGCACGCATGGCCCAACATCCTGCCTCTCCATGAGGCTGTGGATATTGGAGCCTGTGGGTGCGGGTGTTTCTGCCCCTGTTGGCTGCTGCTCTGGGGCAGAGGTTCCCAACTCCAGTCCTGGTGGGCCACACACTGTTTGGGTTTTCATGCTGTCCCTAATGTATATGCATGTGATACATTTGCATACCATGGGGCGGCGCATAGATATGCAGCACAGGCATCTTTATTAGAGACAGCATGACACCTGAATGATCTTTGGCCCTCCAGGACTGCATTTGGGAAACTCTTCTCTAGGTATTTCACATGTCTATGGTGTCTGTGCTCTGTAGGGAAAAATATAGGCATTTGAGGCATGTTTATGTTATCTGCAATAAAAGTTCCCTCTTTATTACCACGGTTTAGTAGTGGGTAAAATATGGGGACTGGGTTGGCAGGAGGCACAGCTGGGACTTGAACCTGTGACCTTTTGCTCCTGAACACACTGGATGTGTGTTCTGCAACACTGTGTTGCCACGGGGACAGTGCATTCCCTGGGGATACCATGACTGTTTGTCAGACAGGGCCTTTCTGTTGCAGTGCATGGCACCCACCTACACAGGGCTAGGCCATGGTCTGCTGTGGGCAGCTGCCACTGCCCCCTCCACCACCAGTACCCCTCTGCCACCATGCTGACATGCCCTTCTGCTGGTGGTGCTGGTGGTGTGCAGTCTCAGGCAATCCAGTGTGCCGGTAGGCGACTGCCTATGGTGCGGGTTCTGGGATAGTGGTGCCTGCATAGATGTCCACGCTTTCCCCCAGCACCGCCTGCCAATGTTCTTTGCCCTTGGGGGTACCTGCTGGGTACTATCCCCTGTGACACTGTGAGAAACACACTCGTGCTCATGTTGGGCCCTCATCAGTTGCTGTCTGGCTGCTCTACTGTTTCAGCATTCCTATGGGCCACCTGGGCATCACCCTAGTCCGCATTGTGGCCCAGCTGCACCACAGCATGTGCTGCCTGCAGCCCTCTTCCCTTTAAATCGGCTCCAATGCCAGGGTTTCACTGTCCCTAATGAATATGCATGTGATACATTTGCAGGGTTTCACTGACGTTAGTTTTCAGACCCAGAATCCACAGCATTAGAGTGCGGGGAGCCTCTCCCCTCCCACTCTCCACCCATTGACCCTCTCTCTCCGCCCCTGGGGAGCCTTCCTCCGCCATCCGGGAGCCTTTCTCCACCCTCAGTGCTCATTTGCGCCGCTGCATGCGTTATTGCGCGATAAGGTACCTTATCGCCCGGTAAAGCACCATTAGCGCGCGGTAACGTGCCTTATTGCCCGATAATGTCACAGCAGCGCAAATAGCGCCCTTTAGTAAACATACCTCTTTGTTTTCTAAGCATGTTACCCATAGACACAAAACAGGAAAATCCTTTAGTAAAAAGACCCCTTTGTGTAAGTAGATTTGCCATGAAAATTAACGTGCATAATTGTGAAAATACAAAACTATTAATGCTACTTTTCCCCACCCTAATGCTTCCTTGAGATCATTCCCATGGCACTATGATTACAAATAGGTATTACAGGATAATGTACAATTGTGCATGCTTTCAACCGCACCTAGAGCAGGCAATTTTAAAATAGGATTCAGATTTTAGATTTCATGAATTTGATTTTCCAAATCTGAGCTCAAAGTTAGTTAATATTCACACACCTGTAGTCATTTTCCTGTCCAAGTAGCTCCCAATCTAAACTGCAGCAGAGGCAATGAAGGCTGAAGTGACTTGCCCAAGGTCACCAGAAGCATCAGTAGGAGATGCAGGGTCTGAACCCAGACTTCCCTGCTTCTCACCAAACCACAAGGAGAGGAAATCCCCTCTAAAGTGAATCTAATAGCCAAAAAAGCCAAGGGATCTCCTGACACTGACTTCTTGCAAATGCCAAAAACAATAAAACTACAATGAAAATTATAAAATAATTCTAATTGCAATATGTAATAAGAGCTCATAAGGGTGCTAGGGTTTTGTATCTAACATGCCAAAAATACCGAAGTTATGGTGCATTAGGTACAACAGCACCCTGTTAACTATCAGGGGTATAGAAAACATTTTGCCAGTCATTAACGCGGATCACTTTCCCATAACAAAGGCTACATTGTCACAGGTGCATTTAATTACACTAAATGCTTTGAGCTGACCATGTCCCCTCTCCGTCCACCATCCCCTGCCCACTCATGACCCTAAAGCAGGTTGCACAGTTAGTGTGGGAAATGGTCCATGCTAAGGGTCAAGGCCTCACACTAGCTGGCAACAGATGTCCAAAATGTGCTTTTAACGTGTGCCAGATGCCTGCTAGCCCCTTTAGTAAAAGACCCCCATAATATCACTAAAACAAAAAGTCCAGTATAGCTATTTTTGATGTTTCATCTGCATCAAAGGCATATGTTGCACAGATGTGATACAGATATAGTTAGACAACAGTATGAGTAGCACAATTAATAAAGATAAAAGAGATAAAAAATTGAAATATCAGTAGTACAATTGGTAAGAATAAAATCCCCTTAGAACTACACACAAAGGAAGCAAAAGGAAGAAAAAGGGAACAATAAAGAAATGGATTCGGAAATAAAGGACGCCCATATACTATCACTATAATTTCTGCGAAAGCCTACAAATTTTCAGCCCAAATTACTCTAAGGAAATCCTTCAATAATCCATGTAACAGGAAATCTTTCATGTTTCTGTAACTCTCCCAAATGAAAGACATTATTACTTGCAATGTTCTCATATCTGGTTCCTGTGGCTTTAAATTTTAATTAGCTGTTTTAGTAAGTAGTGCTGCCATCGTTCCAGTACGTTCCAGTACTAAAAAATCACAAAAAGAACTATAACAATTGAAAATTAGGTTAAAACAGCCAAAATGTGTTTAGAGTCATATAAACAAAAATATATATTTTTTAACTTGGAAACACCACACCACCCTAAGGGGTATGTTTACTAAAGCGTCTTAATGTTACCGGCGTTACTTGCAGTCTTACTGTGACGAATGCCATATAAGGTAGTGGGCATTCCGGTCTTAAGGTAGCATTTTGGGTTATCACGCAATAAAGTCCGTTATCGTGTGATAGAGGGAGCAGGGCACGTTAACGCGTGTTAGCCTTAATTAGGTGCCCTGACCTACAAGCACAGCAACAGAGGTGTAGCACACTGGTTAATACATTGATTGCTAATACAGTGGTCATGAGTTTGATCCCCCAGTGGGCTCAGTTAAAAGACTGTCTGAGGCAATCCCTTTTCCTGCCTGTAACAGTCAGACACATCCCAACAATTTGCACTGCCAGCCAAAAAAGCCTCACCCCAGTGCCACCACCTAATGTTCCTTTTAGGGCGCACCATAAGGCACATCATAAAGCACCACATCATCCAAGGCAGGTCATAATGTGCCCCAGAGGGCGGCAGGAAATGGTGGCACCCTCCAAGGCAGCATATAAGGTGCCCCATAAGCTGGCCAAATCTAAGGTCCCATGAAAGATGCCCCAGGGATGCCTAGATGACACAGGAGATGGTGCCCAGGGGCACAAAGGTGACCCAAAGTCACAAGCATGAAATGTATGGCTCAAACACAGATGTAACCATAACACTGCACAGAGCACCAAGGAAAGGCAATGAACAAGTGATGGAAGGAAGTAGATGACGGAGCTCATGGACCAGCCAAATCTGCATGCAGCCCATGTGGCATCACGTAAATAGGACAAGCATATCGGGGGCCGCTGTACTGATGCACAGGGTGATGGTAATGTACAGCGAAACAATGACAGTGTGTGGCAGAGGATGGGCATACATGTCCACCAGAGAAGGTAGAGGTGGCAGGATAAGTGCAACGACAGGAGGACAGAGGAGAGCAGTGCCATGCAGAGCAGACACAGGAGAGGCAAGCATGAAGAGCCGCAATGCAGAAAAGTGTGCCAGTGCAGGACATGGGGTAACAGCCTGCACATTAGGGCAGGATGCCACACAGCTGGCACACACACATAGATGGACAGAAGGATGGATGGCAACAGTGATGAGAGTATAATGTGGCAGCAGCACAGATCTGCACAGATATGACTGTTACATTAATGAAAAGTAGTTGTGGAGAGCCATAAAAAAAGGGAACAGAGAGAAATTGAGCCCATGACCTCTGCTATTGAAGTCATTGCATTAACCATTGTGCTACATCACTATGGGGGCTATCATACCAATGGCTGGCTACAGAAAGAGTGCACGACACCATAAAATTGTCTGCTGTGGCTACCAGGATAGGATAGAACCAACAGTACCCATAATGCAATTCACATGCAGAACATCAGTCTACATCTACTCACCAGATGGGGTATGCATCTCTACAGCATGTTAGCTTGGTAGGGGGGAATGACCCTGCGTGTTACTGGCACAGAGTACCCACAGGCCATGCCAATGTGTGTGTTCTGTGCTCACCCTGAGGGTGAGGTGGAGTGGCCAGCACCAGGTCCGCAGTACCCAGGTTGGTTGAGGTGGGCTGTGCTGCAGGTTTCCATCAGTGCCAGTGTGTGACAGGTATTTGTTGCAGACACTTTTAAGAGGTCTCTGTGTCCATTTGTAATTGCTAGTCATGTATGGACCATGATGCACACAACATAGTGCATATCCAGTGTGCTTGCTATGGTTATCAGTTTAAGGAGCAGGGGTGTATCAGGGTTCACATGGCGACAATGTACTTAGCAAACCACCCTCTCTGGGTCAGGGTGGGGGACATGATCTGCCCCCAATAGACCCACACTCTCACCCTTTGCAAGGTGGGCAGTGGAGGTACATGAGGACAGGCTGTGGGACCAGGAACCCCAGTCCTGGTGGTGAACGGACAGCTGCTGAAGATCTGCACTTGGGACACACAATGATCTGACATTCACCAGCAGAGGGAAGTCAGTGTGCACCTTCTGCACCCTGCAAGGTGGTGCAGCCATACAGATGCTAACTGCAGATAGTCTGCAAGCTAGTACATAGTGCATGTTCCTGGAGGAACTGTGTGCACCCAAAACTGGGATGTCAGTGATTGGGCCCCAGAAAAGATAACCTATAAATATCACTTGGAAAAAATGCTATATAGCACTATGGGAAAACCTAGCCATGCCATGGTCACTGCTCAGTCAGGGTGAGAGCGACCTCCCAGCATGACATGCTGTGGCCACCCTGTCCATGCAGGTGGTGGTTGGGCACTACAATGTCCCAGCCATTGCCCTATACCCTGTGCAGATGCATTCTGCCCATGCCACTCTGTCCGGGCCATGCCCACAGTACCTTGCTCTCATTATACACATTGGCAGGCAAAAACTGGAAACAGTGCAAGCAATGTGGGCTCAGTAAAGTTTAGGCAGCCACAACACACTGGATAGACAGACACACACTCCCACACCTATGCCAGCATTGTGCAAAAATAGAGGATTGTGGCAGCCCTGGCCGCCACACCAGTCCTGGGCACAGTGTGGGCATTGCTATGGTACTCAATACTGTTAGGGTCACTCCCCGGGGTGGTAAACATTGTCAGAATCAATAACTGAAACACACTCCACAGATATCAAAAAGGTTGCTATGATGAATCTCTATCAACAAATTGTGTTTAACTTAGGATTTGTTAGCCGACATTAATCATAGCAACATTTTGATATATGTGGAATGTGTTCCCAAGTTTAGGACGGCATTGCTAAGGTATGCAGGTGTCAGTATTGGGAGATGCTGCTCCGCGCAGGGCCCAACAGCCTGACTCTCCATGAGGCTTTGGATAGTGGAGCCTGTGGGTGTGGGTGTTTATGCCCCTGTTGGCCGCTGATCTAGGGCAGAGGTGCCCAACTCCAGTCCTGGTGGGCCAAACAGTTCGGGTTTTCATGCTATCCCTAATGAATATGCATGAGATACATTTGCATACAATGGTGGGGGGGGGCACATACAAATGCAGCAGAGGCATATTTATTAAGGACAGCATGAAACCCAAATGGTGTTTGGCCCTCCAGGACTGCAGTTGGGAAACTCTGCTCTAGGGATTGCACATGTTTATTGTGTCTGTGCTCTGTAGGGTAAAATATAGGCATTTCAGGCATGTTTATTTTATCTGCAATAAAGGTTCCTTCTTTATTACCACGGTTTAGTACTGGGTAAAACATGGGGACAGGGTTGGCAGGAGCCACAGCTGGGATTTGAATTTGTGACCTTCTGCTCTTGAACACACTGGCTGTGTGTACTGCACCACACTGTTGCCACAGATACAGATCATTCCATGGGGATACCATGACTGTTTGTCAGACAGACCCTGTCTTTTGCAGTGCATGACACCCACCTAAACAGGGCTTGGCTATGGTCTGCTGTGGGCAGATGCCACTGCCCCCTCCACCACCAGTACCCCTCCGCCAACATGCTGCCGTGCCATTATTCCGGTGGTGCTGGTGGTGCGCAGTCCCAGGCCATCCAGTATGCCAGTAGGCAGCTGCCTATGCTGTGGGTTCTTGGGTAGGGGTGCCTACATGGACATGTGCACTTCCCCTGGCACCGCCTGCCAATGTTATGTGCCCTTTGGGGTTCCTGCTGGGTAATATCCCCTGTGACACTGTGGGACACACACTCGTGCCCATGTTGGACCATCATCAGTTGCTGTCTTGTTGCTTTACAGTTTTGGCATTCCTATGTGCCACCTAGGCATCTGCCTAGTCCGCACTGTGCCCCAGCTGGACCACAGCATGTGCCGCCTGCAGCCCCCTGTATCCCATTTACAGCATCAGTACAGTTGCCCTTTCCTATGTGCCCACTCTGCTGTTGCTGCACATGTACACACCATAACAAACCTGCCCAATCTAAATGACAGAAACCCTGATCAGCGCTATTTCAATGTGGGATCATTCACTTTGTAGGGGGACGGAGCATAGACCCTTCCAAACATGATATCTTAAATTTTACACTTTGTCAGTAGTGTTGCTTTATGTTTATCATTAATATCACTATTGGCCAGCTTGGTTATTGGGATTTTAGATGTGGTTCTGGTCCTTTTATATGTTTATTTGCCTTTTTGATCCCTGCACATGTATCACAACTATCACTTTCCTGGGTTTCCCTGCCTTTGCTGCACAATGCTGATTGAAATGGTTTCTCTCTCCTGCACATGTGCCTCTAGCACGAGGTTTTCACTGGTGCTAATTTTCAGACCCTGATTTCACGGCGTTAGTGTGCATGGAGCCTCTCCCCAAACACTCTCCGCCCATTGACCCCTTCTCTCCGCCCTCTGGGAAGCCTTAATCCTCCCTTCAGGCCCGGATTTCACAGCGTTAGTGTGCCTTAACGCCACCGCTGCGTTATCACGCGATAATACCACCGCTGCGACATTAAGACTGTTTAGTAAACATACCCCTAACTCTTGCATGGGTGCACTTACCGCAAATCACTGAGGTGGCATTAAGTGCAGCTATAGTAAAAGCTCCCTTTGAGGTTGGTGTGTGCCCAAAATCTCACACTAACAGTCCATGTTCCTCCCACCAACGGCCCATTCCCCACATGATCCTGTACTACCCGGTTTGTGTGAGATTTTTAGAAAGGGGCCCTGCACTAACTGCTAGTGTAGGGTGCTTACTACATGTTGAACCCCTTGCTAATGGAAGCCACACTCTAGTAAACATGCCAGCAAGTGAACAATATTTAAATTGAAAAGTTTTAACCTTTCCAAACTAAAGATAAATGCACCATTTCCTACAGTATTAAAAGCTTAATTGAGTAAAAACAGCATTAATCCTGAACCTAAAAATATTATTCTGAAGGTTAAAAAGAGCACATCCAAACTAAAATCTATTAGATTTAATGAAAATGAAACAAAAATGTGTCAAAATTAAGAAAACAGTTCAATACAAACTTAGATCATGGATTGAAAACGCTATTGGGGAAACTGTGGTCAGAGTATAGCTGCCATTGGGAGTAAAGCCAGCAGTAGAGGACTTTAATTATACCTAGGATTCCAGACATTTTTGAGGGCCACTTCCCCAAAGCAATTCCTAATTAAAACAACCAAATATCATAAAAAAAAAAATTCAAACTGCGATGTATGTAAAGCTCATACATGAGTAAAATTGGGGTATGTTTACTAAACGGCGCTAACGGCGCAGTGGCAGTATTATTGCGTGATAAGTGATGTTATCACACGATATTATCACGCGATAATGTCACTTATCATGCGATAACGCAGCTGCAGCGTTAAGACACCCTAACGCTGTGAAATCTGGCTCTGAAAGGCAGAGTAAGGCTTCCTAGAGGGCGGAGAGAAGGGGTCAATGGGTGGAGAGTGGGAGGGGAGAGGATACAGGCACACTAATGCTGTGGAATCCGGGTCTGAACACTAGCGCCAGTGAAACCCTTGCGTTAAGTCACATTTGCAGGAAAGAGAAACCATTTACGTTAGCAATGTGCAGCAAAGCCAAGGAAACCCAAAAACGTCATAGTAGTGATACATGTGCACGGAACAAAAAGGCAAATAAACATAGAAAATGACCTGAACCACATTTAAAATCCCAATAACCAAGCTGGCCAATAGTGATATTAATGAGAAACATAAAGAACACTACTGAGAAAGCATGAAAAAGAAGATATCATGTTTGGAAGGGTCTATGCTCTGTCCCCCTACAAGGTGAATGATCCCACATTGAAACAGCTGTGATCAGGGTTTTCCCCTTATATTGGACAGATTCGTTATGGCATGCACATGTGCCGCAACAGCAGGGTGGGTATGTAGGAAAGGGCAACTGTACAGATGCTGGAAATGGGATACAGAGGGCTGCAGGCGGCACATGCTGTGGTGCAGCTGGGGCACAGTGCAGACTAGGCAGATGCCTAGGTGGCACATAGGAATGCTGAAACTGTAGAGCAGCCAGACAGCAACTGATGAGGGTCCAACATGTGCACGAGTGTATGTCCCACAGTGTCACAGGGGAGATTACCCAACAGGTACCCCCAAGGGCACATAACATTGGCAGGTGTTGTGGGAGGGGGGGGGGGAAGCACGAATGTCCATGTAGGCACCCCTACCCGAGAACCCACACCATAGGCAGCTGCCTACTGGCATACTGGATGGCCTGGGGCTGCGCACCATCAGCACCACCGGCATAATGGCATAGCAGCATGGTGGCGGAGGGGTGCTGGTGGTGTAGGGGGCAGTGGCATCTGCCCACTGCAGACCATGGCCTAGCGCCGTTTAGGTGGGTGCCGTGCACTGAAACAGACAGGGTCTGTCTGACAAACAGTCATGGTATCCCCAGGGAATGAACTGTCCCTGTGGCAACAGTGTGGTGCAGTACACACAGCCAGTGTGTTCAGGAGCAGAAAGTCACAAGTTGAAGTCCCAGCTGTGGCTCCTGCAAATCCTTTCCCCATATTTTACCAAGTACTAAATGGTGATAATGAAGAAGGAACCTTTATTGCAGATAAAATAAACATGCCTGAAACGCCTATATTTTACCCTATAGAGCACAGAGACCATAAACATGTGCAATCCCTAGAGCAGAGTTTCCCAACTGCAGTCCTGGAGGGCCAGACACCATTCAGGTTTCATGCTGTCCCTAATAAATATGCCTGTGCTGCATTAGTATGTGCTTCTCCCATTGTATGCAAATGTATCTCATGCATATTCATTAGTGACAGCATGAAAACCTGAACAGTGTTTGGCCCACCAGGACCAGAGTTGGGAACCTCTGCCCTAGATCAGCGGCCAACAGGGGCATAAACACCCACACACACAGGCTCCACTATCCAAAGCCTCATGGCGAGTCAGGCTGTTGGGCCCTGCGCGCAGCAGCATCTCCCAATACTAGCACTTGCATACCTTAGCAATGCCGCCCTAAACCTGGGGATACGTTACACATATATCAAAAGGTTGCTATGAATAATGGCAGATAGCAATTCCTAAGTTTATCTAGGTAATATTGGGGTAATGGAAATCACTTATTTTTACTGTGCTGCCCAGTTCCCTAATTTTTGTGAAAGTTTCATCACTTGTATGTTCTTTCTGGCTAGGCTGATGATAGTATACCCCCATCATAATTCTCTTCCCCTTCACACATGGAATTTCTATACATAACGTTTTTCTGGTGCAGAACTTTTATTCTGTTGAATCCAAAGCTCTCTTTAACACATAGCACCACCCTCCACCAATCTGATCCTCTCTGTCATTGAGAAATAATATATACCCTGGTATCACATTGCCGCACTGCTTATCTGACTTCCACTAGGTGTCTGAGGTGCTTATTATATCCACCTTTCTATTCAGTGCTATATATTCTATCAGGCTTATTTTATTTTGGTTTTATACCGCACTATTCAAGATCAGCACGGTTTAGAAGGTAACAACATCGTACATGGAACAGTTTTTAACAAATTACATTTAACATATTATTACATTTAACATAATAAACATGTGAACATGTGAACAAGGTATATATACAGTTAACTATTTACATTGGTAGCTCAATGATCATTCATTGTAGATTATATACTGGGAACTAGGCTTCTATTTAGCAGTAGTAGTCAGTATTTTTAGAGCCACTAATTTAAACTGGAAACTCAACGTGGGAGCTGAATATCAGGGTTGCCAGTGTTTAGCAGGACTTGTTAAATGGCTAAAGCCTTTTGAATATGCTCCCCCGCCACACCTCTATATTTTTCAGGCTTACAGTATTTGTATACAGAAATTTCAATGTATGTTTTTTGTTTGTATCTAAAATCTATTTAACAGGCGAGAGGGAAAATGTCATTCTTTCAACTCTGTTCTTTACTTAAAGGCACCCATGTTAAATATTATTCTTTGGGGGTCATTTACTAATGATTAGCACAAACCAACACCAAACACTGCTATTCCTATAGTCCCTGATGCAGATGAGGCACGTTAACAGTGTTACTGTATTGCAAGCTGCCAGTAAATGATCCCCTTTCTGACAGAGGTGCTGGAACACTATTGGCACTTCAGTCATTTTCTCAGAGGTCCTGCAGTTCGATGTCAGTGGTGGTATGTTTTCCATATGTTGATTATAACAATCAAGCATAAAAAAAACCCTCTAGCATTATCAAATCACTCTTAGCATGGACCTACTCATGTCTCAGCATCCAATCTCTCTCCCTCTGCCTCTGCATCAGTCACAATTGCCCCATCTACTCAGTCACTGAGCTTTCCTCCCTTTCATAACTGCCCCATCTACTGATACATTAAGCACCGCCGCCACTCATGCCCCATCCCTTGCTCATTCATTCAGCTGCCATGCTACTGACAATCACCCCATCTACTCACTCAGCTCTGACTACCAATAATCCCCATCAACTCACTTAGCCCCCTACTACTCATCTCCAAATATCTACTACACCACTCATCCCCACTATTCACTAATAACTGCCACACTCACTAACTCATTAAGACCATTTTCCCTCTATCTGCTCACACATATACTCACCCCACCCATCCCTCTCTTAGGAAAACAGTTCTGTGCAATGGCTACAGCATGCACTTTTCAATTTGTAATAATTGTACTCACATTGCACATCTGAAGTTTAGCTATTCTTTTGGTGTTTTATCTCTTGGGTCCCAGAAATTTCATAAATATCTCTGCGCAATCCACGTCTGTGCTATCAAGAAGAAGAGAAATTTTGATACGAAATTAAGTAGAAAAAAGTGAGTATACCTTTCTGTGTCTACATTTTAATCACAGAATGACCTAATGCTCTAGACTCTTGTATTAGCTGGAAGGAAATTTTACATTGTTGAGTCTAAACTGCTTCATCAGTTTTCATGATCCTTTTCATCTCAAACAGAAGATGCATTCAGATGAATCGTTGTGTACAATGCTATCAGCAGTCTTAAAGGGGACAATTTTTAATAGATTTTCCATGTGTAAAACAGGTTTTTATTAAGGACGATGACTCTTAAAATTTGCATGGGTATGGATGTGTAAAAAGTAAGTGCAATGAAACAAAGCACCTTCTTTTATTCAATACATGTGAAGAGGCAGAGTTTTATTATACATGTGTCTTGTAGAGCTTACACATACATGTAGACAGTACATGCAATATATTTGCACCTGTCTCAGAGCAGGTGCAAATTTATGCAAAAGCATTTGTTAGGAGTCTGTCTAGAGGGTGACTTCTAAAATGGTCAGTGATCTTTGCTATAAGGCATATGGGGACAGGCTTAAATATCACAATATGGACGCTTTGGAGGAAAAGTGGGAGAGGGGAGATAAGACTGAAACATTTATATATTTCCGTGAAATAAATTCACAGGACGTGGTCCTCTTCTATTTGAAAGGAAGCTCTAGAATGAGGGTTCATAGGATGAAGGTGAAGGGGATAGATTCAGGAGTAATCTGAGGAAATATTCCTTTATGAAAAAGCTGATATATGCATGGAGCGGCCTCCAAGTGGAAGTAGTGGAGACAAGAACTATATCTGAATTCAAAAATGCATGGGACAAATACAGAGAATCTCTGGGGGAGAGGAAGGGATTGTAAAACTTAATAGTTCTTATGGATGGGCAGACTGAATAGACCCATATGGTATTTATCTGCTTTCATGTTCTTTGTTTCTGTGTTTCCACTGAAGATAATTCCGGGAGTCTATTTTATAAAGGTACTTAAACATTTATTTTGCCATGGCATATACTTTTATTTATCTTTCTTAATAATCATGTTTTCAGCATAAGATAGGAGTATTTTTGAAATTTGCATAGGTTCCCTATTATAAAATTAACCCAAATTTAATTTAGAACTGAGCAGAAAAGGTAAAAAGAAAGCAGATTAATATCAAATCTATTTCTGGAAATGGACTGTGAAGGAATGTGTAGCTTTTGCTGACTGTGACAGATATTCACATATCCATGCCTATTTGCTGATAAATTTAAATTTGTATTTCCTTTATAATCCTTGTAAGAAGGGCTCCTTGCTATGCCTTCCATGAAAACCATGCACAAAACTGGTAGAAAGGTCTGCACTTATGGAATACCTAACCCAGAGATCTTCATTTACAGACAGAATATCTAAAGTTTCACCAAGAAAAAAAATGTGTTCTATTTTCACAAGGGTCATGAATGTGATTTGAGTTAGGTGTATATGCAGGTGTACCTATCTTGCAGTTTACAGCAGGTGAGAAGGGACTGCATGCCCTGCACATGTGCTTCCTTAGGGGTTAGCGCCACACTGCAGTGCAGAGGACCTCTATGTGCAGCTGTTGTTTGGCATTGAATGTACAGTGGATGGATGGGCATCTTGACCTCACATGTGGCTTGGCCTTTAGACAAGGGATGTATTCTGCAGCTGTGTGTCTATTATGAAGCTAGTGTACTGAGTGTATAGTACGGTACATATTACATGTGCACTGCTGTAGGCAGACCCTAGGTATAAGAACATAAGATATGCCATACTGGGTCAGACCAGGGTCCATCAAGCCCAGTATTCTGTTTCCAACAGTGGCCAATCTAGGTCATATGTACCTAGCAGTATCCCCAAGAGACACAAGTTCCACAATGCTTGTAGTGGGTCAAGCATTGATATCTTCGGTCACTTCTTAATAATGGTTTATGGACCTTTCCTCCAGGAACTTGTCCAAACCTACTACTGTCTCAGACTGTGGCAGTCACATTGCTTCATGTCCTGGGTTTCACCCGTTGCAGGCAGGGACCTGCAGTCTCTTTATGGAGAAAGGTGTGGTGGTGTAGCCTATTGGTTAGAGCACTGGCTTGGTAAGTGACAGACCAACATTTGACTCCCACTTGTTCTCTTTCTGGCTGTGAAAAACTCACTTCAGTATGTTGCCAGACACAGTGCAGGGTCTGAATTGAATGGAGGACCCAGGTTCTTATACTTTTTTATGTGTTATGATAGCACATTAGGTCTGTCAATATGCACATTGCAATCACGTCCATCTGACAGCATGTCTTTATTGGCTCTGTTGTAGCTCATTGAAAAAGTCAGACATGTTCACCCTGCAGATGTATGACACATAAGTTGTATATGATTGGAGAATTTCATCATAACTTTGACTGAACATTTTTGGCTCCATCACATGTATGCAGTAAATGCAGGCACATCCCGCTCCTGGGATGGTCACCTGCAGGGATCATCACATGTCCATACTTGCTCCAAATGGCCAGTATGAGAAACACTTGTCCAGTTCTTATATGCACACGTGTCAGGAGGATTGTATGGTGCTTAGAAAAGCTGACACAGCTGTCATACCCAAATAGCTGGTATTGGGACTTCCCCATGACACAGCTACACTTTACTCACACATACTACAACTGCATTTGTGTGGTCACATCAGGTGTATCGGGGAAGCAAGGCCATACTGCACTCTCATCTACCGCCATCCATCCTTTTGCCCATCCATCTGCATATGCCCGTTATGTGCGGTCAAGTATTCTCCTGACAGCTGCTACACCATGACCCATACAGGAACATTTTAATCATTAAAATGTATCATTCACACCTCTCCTGTGAATGATCTGCATGTCATCACTCCTGCTCAGTCAACCTTTTGATGCCCACATCATGGCCATACTGGGTCCACCAGAGACACTTCTTCCCAATCCTATGCCACACAATGACATTATAGCATATTATGTGAGCACCCCTCACTGATACAGTACAGCTGCCTACCACATGCTCATCCCACTTACTGATTGACACGTAGGGTACATATGGATCTGAAAGGTCCATCAGCTCTTACTTTTCCTTCCATCCGTCACCTAAAATGTGACTTTCAGAGGGGCTCCCTTCTCCTGCGTTAAGGTGACTGCCATTTTCCGGCGTTATGGTGCACGCTTCACACCTTGACATTTGATGACTGCAAGCACCCAATAAGTGGAGCCAAGCACTCTTACTCAGAAAGTCACATTTACAGACAGAATACCCAAAGTTTCATCAAGAAATAAAATGCTTTCTGTTTTCCCATATATGAAATTGATTTGATTTGATATATAAGTGTCTTGATATTGTGTGTCTACTTGCTATTATCCAGTGTTCTCTCCCTAAAAATATTATGAATTTAGCAGACTATAAATCTTAAAAAGAAGGACCACCACTGATAATACCTTAAATATTTAATATTTCCCCTTATTAAAACCCTTTCCAGTCCGAGCCCAAAACTCGCAGGATCCAAAATTCTGACTAAATATTCCTATCAAATGGCATATAATACATGACCATAGCAGAAGGAAAATCACTGTTAGAACATATTGAATAAGACGGGTACATTTTTCCTGAAATATGCAAAAATTAACCCGGCTGCAGAATGTGGATTAAAATTGTAAAGTAGGCCTTCAAAGGGTTAAAAATGACAAAATTAAAATGTTAAGTAAAAATAACATTCTTTTTATTAAAAATTAAAATGTAAAGTTTTGTAAAGTAAAAATAAAAATGATTTGCAAAACAAAAAAATAAAATATAACAAGAGAAGCAAGTATGAACATGAATATGAAATATATAAAACAATGCTTGTTTTTGACATGTAGTGTAACTTTCCTTGCCATTTACATCCATTTGTTCTTACTAGTCAACTATAAATGTTTCAAATTCTTTAAAGAAATTACTATCTAATTCAGGTTTAATTGGATTTCATTAAAATGAAGGAGCGCTTGAAATATTGTGGGCTGATATTCAACTTCTGCAGTTGTTTTTTTGTTCTTTTAAATGCTGACTGTGGCAGCTGAATAAAATTTGGTTGTTCAGCATCTATATTCAGATAATGGCCGACACCAAATATCCGCTTCAGCAATGATTGATACTGCTAGCTGGATAGGAACACTATTGAACCCACTATCCAGATAGCTAACCAGATAAAATTAGGAGAGTTTTTTTTTTCTTTGCTAACTTTAGAAATATAGGTATCAAGTAGCAGGATGAATATTGCCACTAAACGGATAACTCCAAAATCTCCCCAAACTCTACTCTACTCTACACCCCGGCAATATCCAGATCGTACAGAGATAGTCAGAGGAAATATTCAGTGGCACTTTACTCATAGCAGCTCTGAATAGCTCGCTGGCTGGCACTTATCTGGTTAGCAGGTACTGCTAAATGTTTTTTGAATATCAGCCTCTTACTTTTTTAAGAGAGAAAAAGATAAGGGTCTATATTTAAACAATTTATCTGATCATTTTGGGGGTTAACAGTCCATTTAGATGTTGCCCAGCTTACGTTTGGCCTGACAACTTAAAATCTAGTAAAAGTTAACTGGGTAAGAAGAGGTGAGATTGGAAAGCACAGACATTCAGCACAATCTGGGCAGTGATAACAAGTTAATTTGGGCAGTATAAACAGCAGGAATAAAGATAACTGGAAAATTTACCTAGCTATCTTTATCTAGGAATATTCAAACATTGACATAACCATTTATATATATATATATATATATATATATATATATATATATTTATATTAAATTCAGATATCTTTAGTGGAATAGTAGTGTCAAGGAAAATTAGCTAGAAAGTTTCATAAACTACTGATTCATAATGTTCAGAAAATAAGTTATATAGCATATTGGCCAATAAAAATATATTTTTGAAAGTAACGTTTAAAAGTATGTGGGCCAGTGTAGTCTGTGGGATTTTTGACCCATGTATTTTACACCAGTTCTCAAGTGAAAGTAGGTCTATGTTTTCCCTCTGAAAGGTGCTCTGGGAAAAGCACCTGCACATGCTATTTAGGCTTCGTTTTCTAAGCATGTTACCCATAGACACAAAATGGGAAAATCCTTTAGCAAACAGCCCTTTGTATGAGTAGATTTGCCATGAAAAGTAATATGCATAATTGTGAAAATACAGAACTACTAATATTACTTTTCCCCAACACTAATACTTCCCTGAGAGCACTTCCATTACACTATGATTACAAATAGATATAACCGAGGCAGGCGGACCCGGCACATCGGGCCCTACCATTCCCCCCCCCCCCCCGCCATCCCATCCCCCCCACCCAACCCCCCAAACATAAGACATCACACCATAACTTCATGGAACACAACTGGTCGCAGCTTTATTAACCATCAACAATTAGAACAAACCAACATCAAACTTCCTAAACCCCCATTAGCGGAACCCGGCTGCACCAGCCATACCTTAGCAAAGTGCCCGCCACCGCTAATGCCATAACTTGCCACCCGGCAAGTTGCCATGCCCCTCTCCCTGACTTCGCCATGCTATTAGCAAAAGTCGGCCGAGGTTTGACCGGGTCAGGGGCACCCCGCCCCCGCCCAAATGTAGCCTGCTGCTCCGGACCCCGGAAACCTCCGGGATCCCGCACCACCCCAAGCTGCAACACCCCATACCCCCACCGTCCAAATACAGGAAGGGAGGGAAGGACGCCGGCACCCCGAAAGCAGCTTCCGCTCCAACTGAACACGCGAAGGCTGCCGGCCAGACTTCAGCCCCCCCACCTCCCAACAACGGCCCCATCAATTGGCTCCCGTACGGCCGCGACTGACGGGAGCCAATCAATTTAAAGGATGCACTCGCACTCCCCACCCGGGCCGCGCGCAGGGTTCCCGCGCCGGGCTGCGCGCCTGGTTAAAGTCGGCCGCCGGGACCCTGCCCGCGGCCTCACGATAACCGAGGCAGGCGGACCCGGCGCTTCGGGCCCTACCATTTCCCCCTCTGCCGTCCCACCCCCCCACCCAACCCCCCAAACATAAGACATCACACCATAACTTCATGGAACACAACTGGTCGCAGCTTTATTAACCATCAACAATTAGAACAAACCAACATCAAACTTCCTAAATCCCCATTAGCGGAACCCGGCTGCACCAGCCATACCTTAGCAAAGGGCCCGCCACCGCTAATGCCATAACTTGCCACCCGGCAAGTTGCCATGCCCCTCTCCCCGACTTCGCCATGCTATTAGCAAAAGTCGGCCGAGGTTTGACCGGGTCAGGGGCACCCCGCCCCCGCCCAAATGTAGCCTGCTGCTCCAGACCCCGGAAACCTCCGAGATCCCGCCACCGGCACAGAACCCTGTTCATGTGCCGCCCCCCCCCAACCCCAATCTGCGACCAGCGCACATCACAGACCGACATATATTCCAAGGCCTCTTGCCAGTCGTTAAGGAGCAGGTCCATACCAACTGGTGACAAATGAACCCCATCAGCCCGATAGAGCCCCAAACACCTGACGTCCACCCAGTCATGCAAGATCTGATAACCTCCCCTCTCACAGACCCATCGACCAATCTGTCGATTAATCTTAGTCAAGTACCGAGACCACCATCGCTGGTCCCACCAAGCCGGCCTTGGAATGATGTCAGACCACAGCAAAATAACACCTGGAAACATCCGAAGCACCACCCCCAGATCGTCCTGCGCTGCATGGATCAGCTGCCTGCAGGACCAGTACACCAGGTCATTGCCCCCCAGATGCACAATCAGGGCGGCTGGCCACCGTGACGTCCTCCCGTGGCACTGTAGCAAAGGCAGCAACTGCGGCCAACGAAGTCATCTCACGCCCAGCCATGACACAGCCACCACCGATGGGTCCAGTCCCAAATTAACTCCGATAGGCCGAGCAGCCGCACGCCGACCCGCCCAGTGGACAAAAGAGTGGCCAGCAACCCAACAGCCACCAGGACCGACACTTCCATCTACAAAAGAAATAAACAGTTAAAGACCCGACCCACAACCCGAGCCCCTACAGCTGCACATAGCCTTTAAAAGCCTTAGAGCGCCACCTACCTATGCCCTGAATCACCTGCCTAGGCAACCCAGCCGCTGCCGCACTAGTGGCAGCCCCAATACGAAAGGAGTGCGGCGCAAACCGCTTAGGGTCCTCCCCCACCGCAGGCAACGACAAACGCAGTACCGCCATTACCTGAAAATGGGTTAAGACCCACGTGACCGCGTGCATGAAAAAAACACCTGCCATCCCTGGACGCACCGACAAATACTGCCGCACCGCCCGAACCTGGCAAGCCCGCGGGTCCCCGACCTCACCCAGCAACACCCACAAACCTTTCCCCAGCGGATCCGTCTTGGATCTCGCCAAAAGGATCCTCAACCGCCCCCCTTCCACCCAAACATGATGCGCCTGCAGCACCCCAACACCTCCCCCCAGCCGGAGCCCGCGACCAACTCACCGATTCGAAAAGCCCCAAAAAAGGCAAGGCAAAACATCACCCGGAACAAAGTTGCTTCGTACGCCACCTGCGCTAAGGCCCCGCAGACCTTCACCAGGAGCCCATGCGTAATGGGCAACCACGAGTCCCACGGTGTAGGCTGAACACGCTCCCAACCTTGCAAGAGCCGACGTGGCAAACCCCCCCCCAGCAGGCGAACCCCAACCCACTGCGCTCGCAAAAAAGTTAAACCCTGCTAAGTGCGCACGCACCGCCGATCGAGAGAAGCCGGCGCCCTTGGCCTCCACAATATATTGACCAATCAAGCCAGCTGGAACCCCTCCCAGCTGCCACCCATGAGCCACCAAAAAGGCGACCACCCGGTCACAGCCCCGCTGATACGCAGACCAAGTCCCTGCAGGCACCGAGTTCTTCAGCAGATCTGGCATCTCCCGAGGCCAATGCTCCACAATCTCTCTGGGACCACCGATCCGTCCTTGTCCGCTTCGGGGGCCAGAGCCCGGAACCGTTCCCACTGAAAACGAGAAAGAGCATCAGTGATCTCGTTAGTGCACCCCGGTATATGCCGCGCCTTCACCGACACATTCAACCGCAGACAGGCTAACATCACTTCCCGCATCAAGCCCGCCACCCTCAGGCACCTAGGGGAGTAGTGATTGACCACACTGACCACCGCCGCATTATCACACCACCAGAGAACCCTCCGGTTTCGAAGCCGCTCCGGCCATAGCTACAAAACCACGTGAATCGGAAAGAGCTCCAAAAAGGTGATGTTCTTTGTCAACCCCGCAACGTGCCATGACTCCGGCCAACGATCCACGCACCAGGCCCCACTGAAATAGACACCTAACCCCGCCACCCCGCCGCATCTGTGTACAACTGCAAGGCATCACTGGACACCTCGGACTCCATCAAAACAGAAGTACCATTGAAGTCCTCCAAAAAACGACTCCACACCATCAAATCTGCCCTCATCGCCCCCGTGACCCTAATCCGGTGGTGAGGCTTCTGCACCCCGGCCGTGGCACACGCCAGCCGACGTGAAAACACCCTCCCCATTGGAATCACCCTACATGCGAAATTTAAAGACCCTAACAGCGCCTGCAGCTACCTCAAGGAAATCTTGCAGGACGACAACACGCTAGCCACCGAAATCCGCAAACAAGCAACCTTATCCTGTGGCAAACGCGCCACCATCTCCTCAGAATCCAACTCAACCCCGAAAAAGGTCAACCGCGTCGTCGGACCCTCTGTCTTACCCTCTGCCAATGGTACACTGAACTCCCGTGCCAGCCGCACAAATGCAGATAACATCTCTTGGCAGTCCCCCGACTGCGCTGCACCCACAAACAAAAAATCGTCCAGGTAATGCACCACATTCGACAAGCCGGATGACTGAACCAGCACCCACTGCAGGAAGGTACTAAACATCTCAAAATAAGCGCAAGAGACCGAACAGCCCATCGACATGCACTTGTCAAAATAATACCCCCCTTGAAAGCAAAAGCCTAATAAAGGAAAAGCAGACGGATGGACGGGTAACAAGCAAAAAGCCGATTCGATGTCAATCTTCGCCATAAGGGCAGACCGACCGGCCCCCCTCACCATCAGAGACGCCTTATCAAAGGACGCATACCGGACCATACAAAACTCACATGGAATGCCATCATTAACGGAAGCACCTATCGGACAAGACAAATTATGAATCAACCGGAACTTCCCCGATTCCTTCTTGGGTACTATACCTAACAGAGAGATCACCAAGTCGGGAAAAGGGGGCTCCGTGAATGGACCCGCCACTCTCCCCAACCGCAATTCCCCCATTAACTTGTCCTGGATGACCTCAGCCTAATGTCGGACTGATGGGGAGTTCCGCGCACTCGGCGCCGACACCACACCCAGCACCGGGATAACAAAACCGAACCGAAAACCAAACGACAGAATCACCACCTCCCGCCTCCGAGGATAGCAACTCAGCCACCCCAAAAAGGCCTCCACCCGAATCGGGGAGAGCGCACGCCCACGCCACTCATTGCCCCTTAGGCACGGGACCGGCAACGCCAGCGGCGCCTTTCTTAAGGCACTTGGTGGCGGAGTGAGGACCTCCACACAAGGAACAGGTGTGCTGAAATTTACAGTCGGGAAAGGGGCAAGTGGACCGGTTTAACCTCCAGCACACATCACTGCTCCCCACCGTGCCTGCCTTCGGCGGCACCCCGCCCGCCCCCGAGCGAAAGGAATGCACCGCCCCCCCCCCCCCCCCGCTGCCCTGTCACTACCTTTCCCCCCGCCCCCCACCGGCACTAGACCTAGCAGACATCTGAGTCAACCACAGATTAATGTCCTGCGTGCCCCACGAAAGCGATCTACTCTCCTCCATCTTATCCCGGAACTTTTCATCATAGTTCATCCAAGCCCATCCATCATGCATCTGAGACGCCTCCAGGATGGAATCAGCGTACACTAACAACATACCATACTGCCCCGGTTCATGGTGACCCCATACGCTGGCCAACCGCAGAAAGGAACGCGTCCAGTTCACCACATTACGCGCCACCTTCTTAACCCTACCGGCCTTCTCATCCTTCCTCTTCTTCCGCCTCTCACCTGAATGCTTCCTCCCTTCAAGCAAGCGGAAGATATCTATGTAACACCACTTCCTAATCTTGCGCCGCAGCTTACGCGGCACCCCCTTCCACAATTCCAGAAAAACCACCACCGATGCAGCCCCCCCCCACCCGCACCGGAGCCCACCCCCCCACCTTCCCTGTCCTGCCGACCCGGCACCCCCCCTGACCCAACGGATGAACCACTCAAGGAGGAAGAAGACGAGGATGAGTCGGAGCTACGATACCGCCGACAAGACCGCCTGCGCTTCTTACGCGAACTCCCCCCGCCTTCCCCTCCTGCGACCTCACCCCCACATTGCCCGCAACCCCAAGCAACTCACCAGGCTCACCGCCAGCAGGCGCCGATGCCACAGCCGTCCCATCTGCCACTGAACTGTCCTCACCGCCAGCCCTTGCTATATCCATGGGCCGTCCCCGCGCTGACTCCGCCGCCGCTCCGTACTGCGTCGCCGCACCCGCCACCAGATTCAACCAGCTCTCGCATCCAGCAGTGCTCGAAGTCCATGTTGGCTGTGCCATAACCGGCCCCTGCGGAGACATAAAAGTAAAAACAGGGGGGGGAACTGCCAGCGACCATGCCTGAGGCCAAAGACCACCCCAGTCCACCCGAGACATACCCTGCCCCCCACTCAACCACTGTTCCCACGGTTTGCTTTTCTCTGATCAGAGAAAGGCTGAACTTTTACAGAGCTCTGCTAGTGAGTGGATTTTTGCCTCCTGGGACATCTTACTGTGAGTTCTAGCTGTTTATTTAATTATTTACTGTTTGTCTAACTGTTGTTTGTTTAATTATTTAGTGTTGGTCTTAGTGGTGTGCAAGTTTCAGCCTTCTCAGCTGTACTTACCTTGCCTCTCTCAACTGGGCTTTGTGTGGTAGCCATTTTGAATTAATCTCTCTCTCCCCAGAGCCTGTTGTTTGTTAAGCTTTTCCTGTCCTTGCCTGCCTGAGTGACTCCTCCCCCTGTGTGTGTGGTAGCCATTTTGAATTAATCTCTCTCCCCAGAGCCTGCTGTTAAGCTTTTTCCTGTCCTTGCCTGCCTGAGTGACTCCTCCCCCTGACCCCTCCCCCTGAGGTATCCTGTAACCTTGTTCCTGTTTTCTCCACGTGTGCATAGGCTGTTTTAGTTTGCTTTTCTCTGATCAGAGAAAGGCTGAACTTTTACAGAGCTCTGCTAGTGAGTGGATTTTTGCCTCCTGGGACATCTTACTGTGAGTTCTAGCTGTTTATTTAATTATTTACTGTTTGTCTAACTGTTGTTTGTTTAATTATTTAGTGTTGGTCTTAGTGGTGTGCAAGTTTCAGCCTTCTCAGCTGTACTTACCTTGCCTCTCTCAACTGTGCTTTGTGTGGTAGCCATTTTGAATTAATCTCTCTCCCCAGAGCCTGTTGTTTGTTAAGCTTTTCCTGTCCTTGCCTGCCTGAGTGACTCCTCCCCCTGTGTGTGTGGTAGCCATTTTGAATTAATCTCTCTCCCCAGAGCCTGCTGTTAAGCTTTTTCCTGTCCTTGCCTGCCTGAGTGACTCCTCCCCCTGACCCCCTCCCCCTGAGGTATCCTGTAACCTTGTTCCTGTTTTCTCCACGTGTGCATAGGCTGTTTTAGTTTGCTTTTCTCTGATCAGAGAAAGGCTGAACTTTTACAGAGCTCTGCTAGTGAGTGGATTTTTGCCTCCTGGGACATCTTACTGTGAGTTCTAGCTGTTTATTTAATTATTTACTGTTTGTCTAACTGTTGTTTGTTTAATTATTTAGTGTTGGTCTTAGTGGTGTGCAAGTTTCAGCCTTCTCAGCTGTACTTACCTTGCCTCTCTCAACTGGGCTTTGTGTGGTAGCCATTTTGAATTAATCTCTCTCCCCAGAGCCTGTTGTTTGTTAAGCTTTTCCTGTCCTTGCCTGCCTGAGTGACTCCTCCCCCTGTGTGTGTGGTAGCCATTTTGAATTAATCTCTCTCCCCAGAGCCTGCTGTTAAGCTTTTTCCTGTCCTTGCCTGCCTGAGTGACTCCTCCCCCTGACCCCCTCCCCCTGAGGTATCCTGTAACCTTGTTCCTGTTTTCTCCACGTGTGCATAGGCTGTTTTAGTTTGCTTTTCTCTGATCAGAGAAAGGCTGAACTTTTACAGAGCTCTGCTAGTGAGTGGATTTTTGCCTCCTGGGACATCTTACTGTGAGTTCTAGCTGTTTATTTAATTATTTACTGTTTGTCTAACTGTTGTTTGTTTAATTATTTAGTGTTGGTCTTAGTGGTGTGCAAGTTTCAGCCTTCTCAGCTGTACTTACCTTGCCTCTCTCAACTGGGCTTTGTGTGGTACCCCCATCCCCCTGCTGAGGGTTCAGGACAGGGTACCTTGTAACTGCCCTCTTTAATAGGACTTATCTCCCCCCCTCCCTCCCCAGCACCCACCCACCCCTGGGGTAATTGTAGTTTTATAGGTACGTGGACATCTTAGAGGAAAGGGGCTGCTCTCAGGTGCAGCTCTTAATCCAAATCAGTCATACACAGAGGACCTGTGATTAATTAGCTTCAGGTACACAGGGTGTATTAGGGGTATTAGATACACTTTTATTAGTATAAGCATCTACACCAATCCTTATTATATACCGATTTAAAAGACCTAAACACAAGCTTTAAACTAAGATGCAGTCAGAGGTCCAGCAACGAGATGGGGGTTCTCCAGTCTTTTGCATCGAGTGTCACATGTATGATTATCTCCCAGTTGGTGAGAGGTCCTACATATGCACTAAGTGCAGGGAGCTCTTTGCTCTTAGGGAACGAGTCCGTTCTCTAGAGGCTAGAGTAGCAGACCTGGAAGACATAAGAAAGACAGAGAAGTACATGGACGAGACCTACAGGGATATAGTCCTGAAGTCCCACCTCCAGTCTGGCAGCATCCCTGTTGCCATGGAGGAGAGAGGTCACGTGACAGGAGAGCATCACCCTGGTGTGGCAGGAAGTGATCCTGTAACTAGGACCTGTCCTCCAGGTGATGTAAAACCCTCTCGCACCGAGGACGTTTCTCCAGGGCCATGTCCCCATGAGGGGAGGGTCAGGACAGCTGTTATAGTTGGTGATTCAATCATTAGGAATGTAGATAGCTGGGTGGCTGGTGGACGTGAGGATCGCCTGGTAACATGCCTGCCTGGTGCGAAGGTAGCAGATCTCACGCACCGCCTAGATAGGATCATAGATAGTGCTGGGGGGGAGTCTGCTGTCTTGGTACATGTTGGTACCAATGACATAGGAAAATGTGGTAGGGAAGTTCTGGAGGCTAAATTTAAGCTTTTAGGTAGGAAGTTGAAATCCAGAACTTCCAGGATAGCGTTCTCCGAAATGCTTCCTGTTCCACGTGCAGGACCCAAAAGACAGGCAGAGCTCCGGAGTCTCAATGCGTGGATGAGACAATGGTGCAAGGATGAGGGTTTTGGATTTGCTAGGAACTGGGGAACATTCTGGGGAAAGGGGGGGCTCTTCCGAAGGGATGGGCTTCACCTTAATCAGGATGGGACCAGACTGCTGGCATTAACCTTTAAAAAAGAGATAGAGAAGCTTTTAAACTAGAAAATAGGGGAAAGCCGACAGTCACCCAGGAGCGCACGGTTCGGACAAAGGTATCCTTGAAGGATACTACCAAAAGCAGTGAGGTTCCAAAAGGGAGTATAGTAGCCCAAATGCCCTTGAGTAAGGAGCAGACAGAGCATAAAGATTCCCCATTACCCATGCCTACCAATAGCCAGATTAATATTAATAAAATACAGTCTCTAAAATGCTTGTATGCCAATGCTAGAAGTCTAAACAATAAGATGGGAGAATTAGAATATATAGCATTAAATGAGAGGTTAGATATGATTGCACTCTCAGAGACATGGTGGAAGGAGGATAACCAGTGGGACACTGTGATACCTGGATACAAACTATATCGTAATGATAGAGCTGAACAAATTGGTGGAGGGGTTGCGCTCTATGTTAGAGAGGGCATTGAGTCAGAAAGGATTAAAGTTTTGCAGGGAACAAAATATGCTGTAGAATCTCTATGGATTGAAATTCCATTTATGAAGGGGAAGGTGATGGCAGTGGGAGTATACTATCGACCACCTGGCCAGAATGAACAAATGGATGATGAAATGCTCAAAGAAATCAAGGAAGCTAACAAAAGCCACAACAGAGTAGTAATAATGGGTGATTTCAATTACCCCGGTATCGACTGGGACAGTGTCACAGCAGGACAAGCTAAAGAGATAAAGTTTCTAGATGAAATGAATGACTGCTTCTTGGAGCAGCTGGTTCATGAACCGACCAGAGGGGAAGCCATACTGGACCTAGTCCTTAGTGGAACGCCAGATCTGGTGCAAGAAATAAGGGTGTTGGGACCACTTGGCAATAGTGATCATAGTATGATCATGTTTGATTTAATCAGTGGAGGACAGATAGTAAAGGAATCCACAGTACTACCTTTTAACTTTCAAAAGGGTGACTATGATAGAATGAGGAATATAGTTCGGAAAAAACTAAAAGGAGCGGTTCCAAAGGTTAAAGACTTACAGCAAGCTTGGGTGTTATTTAAAAATACTATCCTCGAAGCCCAGACCAGCTGTATTCCACGCATTAAGAAAAGTGGAAGAAAGTCCAAAAAACTGCCAGCATGGTTTAAAGGTGAGGTCAGAGAGGCTGTTGCTGCCAAAAGAGCAACCTTCAGAAAATGGGAAAAAGCCAAATGATGAAAACTGGAAACAGCACAAGCACTGGCAAGCTAAATGCAAAGCATTGATAAGGCAGGCAAAGCGGGAATTTGAGAAGAAACTTGCTACGGAAGCAAAAACACGAAATAAAGACTTTTTCAAGTACATTCGTAGCAAAAGGCCTGTGAGAGAGTCAATTGGACCATTAGATGATAGAGGGGTAAAAGGTGCAATAAGAGGAGACAAGGCTATAGCAGAGAGACTGAATGAATTCTTTGCTTCGGTCTTTACTGAGGAAGATGTAGGGGTGTTACCCAAGACTGAAGTGGTATTTAAAGGTGATACTGCAGAGGAATTGAGAGAAATATCGCTACACCGGGAAGATATATTACAACTATTTGATAAACTGAATAGTAGCAAATCACCTGGACCGGATGGTATACATCCCAGAGTGTTGAAAGAACTGAAATATGAGATTGCAGACCTGTTATTGGTAATCTGTGAACTTTCATTAAAATCATCTGTAATACCTGAAGATTGGAGGGTCGCCAACGTAACACCAATTTTTAAAAAGGGTTCCAGGGGTGACCCGGGAAATTACAGACCGGTGAGCCTGACGTCAGTACCAGGGAAAATGGTAGAAGCCATCATAAAGAACAAAATTACACAGCATGTAGATAGTCATGGCCTAATGGGAGACAGCCAACATGGCTTTAGACAAGGAAGATCTTGTCTTACTAATCTGATCTGTTTTTTTGAAGGTGTGCATAAACAGGTAGACAAAGGTGAGTCGGTTGATATAGTGTATCTGGACTTTCAGAAAGCTTTTGACAAGGTCCCCCATCAGAGACTTTTGGCGAAGCTAAAAAGTCATGGGATAGGAGGCAGTGTACTATTGTGGATCGGGAACTGGTTAAAAGATAGAAAGCAGAGGGTAGGGCTAAATGGCCAATATTCCCAATGGAAAAAGGTGAATAGTGGAGTACCCCAGGGATCTGTACTGGGTCCGCTACTTTTTGACATATTCATAAATGACCTGGAAAAGGGAATAACTAGTGAGGTAATCAAATTTGCAGATGACACAAAACTGTTTAAAGTTGTTAAAACCCAAGAGGATTGTGGAAAAACTGCAGGAGGATCTGGATAAATTGGAAGACTGGGCATCCAATGGCAGATGAAATTTAATGTGGACAAGTGCAAAGTTATGCACCTAGGAAAGAACAACCCACACTATAGTTACAAGATGCAAGGCTCCACATTAGAAACCACCACCCAGGAAAAAGATTTAGGAGTCATCGTGGATAACATGTTAAAACCCTCCGCCCAGTGTGCAGCGGCGGCCAAGAAAGCAAATAGAATGCTAGGTATCATAAGGAAAGGGATGGAGAATAAAACAAAGGATATTATAATGCCTCTGTATCGCTCCATGGTACGACCGCACCTTGAATATTGTGTGCAATTCTGGTCACCGTATCTTAAAAAGGACATAGAGTTATTAGAAAAAGTACAGAGAAGAGCCACCAAATTGGTGAAGGGGATGGAAGGCTACTCCTATGAAGAGAGGCTAAAAAGGTTAGGGCTCTTTAACCTAGAAAAGAGGCGGCTGAGGGGAGATATGATAGAGGTGTATAAATTAATGAATGGAGTGGAACGGATAAACGTGGATAAATTGTTTACGCTATCAGAATATAGAAGGACTAGGGGGCATGTAATGAAGCTACAGGGTAAACTATTTAAGACAAATAGGAGAAAATATTTCTTCTCTCAACGTGTAATCAAACTCTGGAATCTGTTACCGGAGGATGTAGTAAGGGCTGTTAGTATAGCTGGGTTTAAAAAAGGTTTGGACAAGTTCCTGGAGGAAAGGTCCATAAACCACTATTAAAAAGGGACCCAGGATATCAATGCTTGGCCTAGTACAAGCACTGCAGAACCTGTGTCTTTTGGTGAAACTGCTAGGTACGTATGACCTAGATTGGCCACTGTTGGAAACAGGATGCTGGGCTTGATGGACCTCGGTCTGACCCAGTATGGCATTTCTTATGTTCTTATGAAGGCCCCCCCGGTGGACCAAAGCCATCGGTACCCGGGAGCCAACCGGCAGGCACACCATAGCCACTGCCCCACTGGGCCCCATCCAGCTGCAACCCCCCCAGGCCCCTGTACCCCCAACATGCCCCCCACCACCCCCGTACCCCCCGATGGACCCGCAGCACCTCCACCACCACCCACATTCACACACCCCCGCCGCTCCGACTGCTCCCCGAAGCCCCCCACTCACCCCCAGGGTTCCACTGGGAGACGGGTCACCCCTTCCGCCTCCGTCACCCCCCCCCCCCGGCTGCCAAACCCCTTTTGCCCCCTACACCCCCGCACAGCACCCCCATGACCCCTCTGCCCCCCCCCACCCCCCAGGGCCGGGCAACTCTCTGCCTGTCCCAGCCTCCCCACGAGACCGGGACCCCCCCTCTCCCTCCCCCTCGACCCAGAAGCGCCTTCAGGGGCCAAACCCCCTTTTCTCACCCGACCATGTGGTGGAGGCATCCCCCCCAGGCCCAGGAACCTTGGACTCACAGGGATGAAATAATCAGCAGCAGAAGCTGGGGCTTTAACTATTTAGTTATTGATTTATTTTTGGACTTTGTTCTGCAGCACAACCCCGGAACAGGCCACACATGACCGCCCCACACCCACACTCCCCACCTGCACAGACCCCCCACACCAAATAGCTGGCATGCCCGCACTTGCCTTAGGCTGCCAGCACTGCCCGGGTCGAGGAACCGCTGCCCGATGCGCTCCACCACCGCCGCTTCATAGCACCACAAACGCCGGCACCCCGAAAGCAGCCTCCGCTCCAACTGAACACATGGAGGCTACCGGACAGACTTCACCCCCCCCCCCACCTCCCAAGAATGGCCCCATCGATTGGCTCCCATACGGCCACGACCGATGGGAGCCAATCAATTTAAAGGACGCACTCGTGCGCCCCACCCGGGCCACGCACAGGGTCCCCGCGCCGGTCCGCGCGCCCGGTTAAAGTCGGCCGTCGGGACCCTGCCCGCGGCCTCGCGATTACAGAATAATGTACAATTGTACATGCTTTCACCCGCATATAGGGCAGGCAATTTTAAAGTAGGATTCTGATTTGATTTCATGAATTTGACTTTCCAATTCTGAGCTCATGGTGGGTTAATATTTATACAACTATCCAAGCAGCTCACAATCTAAACTGCAGCAGAGGCAATGATGGCTGAAGTGACTTGCCCAAGGTCACCAGAAGCATCAGTGGGAGATGCAGGGTCTGAATCCAGGCTTCCCTGCTTCTCACCAAACCACATAGAGAGGAAATCCCCTCTGCAGATGAATCTAATAGCCAAAAGAGCCAAGGGATCTCCTGACACTGACTACTTGCAAATGCCAAAACCAATAAAACTACAATGAAAATTATAAAATAACTCTAATTGCAGTTTGTTTTACGTAAGGAAAACTCATAAGGGCCATGTACTAAAGGGTTCTAGGGTGTTGCAACACCAAAGTTATAGTGCATTATGTGCAAATGCACCCTGTTAACTGTCAGGGGTGTAGAAAACATTTCCCCAGTCGTTAACATGGATCACGTTCCCCTAACAAAGGCTACATTGGCACAGGTGTATTTAATTCCTCCTATTGAGATTGCATTAGGTGAACCTGTACTATCTGTTCTTAGCTGACCATGTCCCCTCTCTATCTCTAGGCCACCTACTCATGACCCTAAAGCAGATTGCACAGTTAGTGTGGGAACTGGCCCACACTGATGGTCAAGGCCACCCCCAGTTGGCAACACATGTCCAAAATGTGCTTTTAACATGCTCCAGATGCACGCTGCCTGCTAGCTCCCTTTAGTAAAAGACCCCCATAATGTCAATAAAATGAAAAGCCTGACATAGCTATTTTTTTTTAAAGTCTTTATTTAGCTTTTTCACAAAACAACATAAAATAAACCAAACACTCAACACAAATTGACCTACATAACACAATAACCAAACCTACAAAACCAAAAGTCTCCCCCCCCCCTCTACTCCCCCCACCCCGTCCGGGCTCACTGGGATGCGACTATCGCCTAGACACCTCCAAATCGGGAAAGGAGAGGTGTCCACTCCGACCTAGGTGGTCTGAGAGCGGGCCACGAAGAGATCTAACAATAGCCATCTGCGGACATTGAGATCCTCCTTGTCCGGTTGGTGAAGTTTGCTATAAGTTTTCTCCAACTTAACATAGTGACAAACCAAATTCCACCAACCGTCCAGGCTCAGGCTACTAAAATTCTTTCACTTCCATAGAATCATCTTGATTGCTATAGCCATCATAAAATTAAATAGGAAAGATTGGTCCTGACACCCTGCAGGGAATACACTTAAAGACCGTAAGAAAAGCGTGCTCACTGCAGGTCTGCCGTAAAATGCAAGACCGATTGCATCCTAGTCCACACCTGTCTCCAGAAAATCTGGACCAGGGGGCAATCGAAAAACATATGCATGTAGGTTCCTGCATTCCCAGAACAAGACCAGCATTTGCCTGAAATGCCAGAACCCCATCTAGCCATCTTCGACGGAGTCAGAAAGGCCCTGTGCATGAAAAAATATAATGATTGGGTAATCGCGGCTGACCTAGAGGCTTTGGAAACCGGACCCCAGAGAGTTTTCCATTCAGAGAGAGTGAGTTCCCGAGAGATCTCAAATTCCCAGACCCGGGCGAGCCCAACAGGAGATTTAGAAGTACGCATCCTCCAAAGGGCATATATCTTAGAAGTAGCCCCTATTGAGAAGCCGTGGCTCCCAGCCAACGGAGTAAGGCACCTCCCTTGTCAAGCTCAGATTCCCTAATGGGAATGCGAGAGGCGACGATACAATGCTTAAGCTGGACCCACTGAAAAAAGAAGGAGTCAGGTAGGGAGAACGCCCCCTGCAGTGCTGTGAATGCTTTCCACCCATTGACATCTACCAATTGTCCAAGTGACCATATTCCCCGCTTTTGCCATTCTTTCCAGGCAAATCTACGCCTGCGGATCCGAAACCGAGGATTCCACCACAATGGGGTCTGCCCCGAGGGTAAATCGTCCTGGCCGATATTCCGGACCAGTTCTAAGAAAGCCCCCTGAGTAGACCTGATAACCCTCCCCACCGGGGCCCAGTCAGGGTATTGCGCCCCTAACAGGTACAGCAAAGGACAGGGAGCAACCGCACGGGCCTCTACCATTAGCCAGGTCGGTCTTTGTCCAGGCTCATCATCAGTCAACCAAAGAGATCCCTGTTTGATCAAAAGAGCTTGGTGGTACCGATGGAAGTCAGGGAAATGCACTCCCCCCTCATCCTTTGTTGCTTTCAATTTTTTAATAGCGATGCGAGGTTGCTTCCCATTCCATAAAAAGGAAATGAGACAACACTCTATCTTTCCGTACCATGTTGGAGAAATTGAAAAAGGGAGCATACCCAAGACATAGTTAATCTTTGGGGTGAGAGACATTTTAATGACCTCCAATCGGCCCCACCAGGAGAGATATAAGGGAGACCATGTTAAAAATTTTTGCCGGATAAAAAGGAGCAGCTCCTCCATATTTTTCTGGATCATCTCATCCGCCGATGCGTTGTACCACGCCCCTAAATACTTGATACTACCCGCCTCCCATTTAAAGGGAAAGTCCGCCATCTCCGCCGAATTGGCAAAACAATTGAGGGGAAACGCCACCGATTTGGACCAGTTTAATCTTGTACCCCGAAACGCAGGAATACCTACCAAACAGGGCTAAGATAGACAAAATTTCCCCAGACTGCGTAAAAAGGAGCAAATCGTCTGCATACGCAGATAACTTGACTTGCAGAGGCCCAAGCTGCACCCCCTTGAGTTCCGCCTGACAACGGATTGCAATGGCCAGAGGTTCTAGCGCTAAGTTAAATAGCAGAGGGGATAAGGGACATCCCTGCCTAGTTCCCCTATGAAGAGAGAAAGAATGCGAGAGGATGCCATTCACGTAAATGCTGGCAGAGGCACGGGAATAAAGCGCCCTGACCTTATTTATAAAGTCTTCCCCGAGGCCAAACCAGCGCAAGACGAAAAACATGAACGGCCATTCCAGTCTGTCAAATGCTTTTTCAGCGTCTAGTGACAGGGCGATATAAGGGCAAGCAGCCGACGAGACCTGCTCCAGCAAATTACATAAAAGACGAGCATTATCGAACATAGACCTCCCAGGCACAAACCCGCATTGATCTGGGTGTACCAAATCCCCAAATACCATTGCTAGTCGGCGCGCGAGTATACTGGCATAGATCTTATCGTCGGCATTCAGAAGAGAAATGGGCCTGTAATTTGCCACAAGGCTGGGATCCCTGCCCGGCTTTTCTAATACCACTATTGTGGCCTCAGAAAACCTACCAGTAAAACTGCTCTCTTGTGCTAGCTCACTGTAGTACTCCAACAAAAACGGAACAAGTTCTTTGCTAAAAACTTTATAAAATTTAGCGGGGAGGCCATCAGGGCCAACCGCTTTCCCAGAGGGCATGGCCTGAATTACTGAAGGGAGCTCGTCACATGAGAAAGGTTTTCCGAGCTTGCGTGCCTGGCCCTCCTCCAGGACAGGGCGGTCAAGGCCATCCACAAAACCGGTGAATGCTCTAATATCAGCGGACGATTCAGAGGCATAAAGCGAACTATAAAATTTAGCAAATTCAGCCACAATGTGTTCATCTTTAACCAGACTCTCGTGGTTACTAGACAAAAGAGAGGCTACTCTGGGCTTGCTCTGCTTCCCTCGTATTGTATGAGCTAGTAACCTGCCAGCCTTGTTTCTCTCAACGTGAAACCGAGCAGTCTGTTTCAACATGATCTGCACGACCTCATAGCTCAGAAGCTCATTATATTGAAATCTAAGCCTATGTAGCCGGAGGAGAATGCCGGGGTTGGGTTGGGTCATCCATAATCGCTCTCCAGCGTGGATTTGCGCTTCCAATGTGCGCAACTTAGCCGTCCGCCGCTTGGACTCCTTGATTGCAAAACTAGTAATCACTGCCCGTATTGAGGCTTTAAAGGCCTCCCACCGCACCCAATTTGCAGTATCACCCCTTTTGTTCCAGCAGAAAAAGGAGGAGATAGCACCCCGCACTTCCTCCTGAAAAGCAGGGTCAGCCAACCACGATCGGTTGAAAGACCAGGACTGGTCCGGGCGAACCACTTCCTCTAGTGCGACCTCCACCATTATGGCACCATGGTCTGAAACTGACCTACCTAATATGGATGCACCTCTGCAACCAGGGATCAGAGACTTGGAGAGCAGGAAATAATCTATCCGCGAGAGAGAGCTGTGGGCAGGGGAAAAGAAAGTGAAGTCTTTTTCCCTGGGGTGGAGCAATCGCCAGATGTCAACTAGGTCACATGAGTCAAGTAAAGAAAGGAGCGTGGAACGCGCATGAGAAGGGCGCTCAACCCTGCCAGAACTTCTATCCAGTAAGGGGTCACTTACCAAATTGAAGTCGCCACCGGCAATTACCAAAGCCTCTGGATCCTCATGAATAACCCCACTAAGGTTACGAAAAAAAACGGGGTCGTCAACATTAGGTCTATAGATATTGACAATGGACAACAAATCTCTTCCCACCCTAACTAAGGATTTAGACCATCTCCCAGCATCATCATGACAGGAGCTGACCATTTGGGGCCCCAGGGCGACCTTTATTAGGGTGACGACACCATTTTTTTTGTGCATAGCAGGGGAACAACCCACCAGCATAAGATGCTTGTCCGCCAGTTTGCTCACTTCAGGTGCGGATAAATGTGTCTCCTGGAGCAAAATGACATCAGCAGACTGACGTTTGCAGTACATCAATATTTTTTTTCTTTTAATCGGTGACCTGAGCCCCTTCACATTTAAGGACAAAATTCTCAGCCCATTAGCCATTCAATCATCACAATATCATCAAGCACCCTGTCAGCAGTGAACACATCCCAAACACACCTGATCCTGACGTACTCAGTGAGCCCGGAACCCCCCCAACCAAAAGTGAAGAAAAGTCAAGTAGGGTGAGACAGTAGAAACACATAAGTAACATGGAGCAGCCCCTTACAATAAACAAAAACCTACTCAACTCCCGACCACCCGCCAAAATAGCAACTCAAAATAGTCCCCAGTTAGCAAGTAAGCCCTGCGCCATTCGACTTGCAGGCCCCGCAGCTACGAGCTAATTCGGGCCACAAACATAGGTCTTATTTCGCCAAACGTTCACCAGGCTCAGCTTTGCTGCATTAAAAGCTCCTCTTGATCTTCGATGAATTTGCGCAGCAAACCAGGGTCTTCAAACGACTTGGTACTGTTGTTTAAGGTAACTTTGAAACGCGCTGGGCTAAACAGTCCAAATCAAGCTTGTAGATTTCGAAGTCTGGGCCTGAGCTCCAGGAACTGCCTACGTTTCTCCACCGTGCGTTTGCAAAAATCCGCGTAGAAAAGGATTTTGCGCCCTTCATGTTGGAGCGGCTGACCAGCTTTAGCCGCAGCAAATATCTGTAGCACCTGCTGGTGCCTCAGCAGGCACATGATGAAAGGGCGAGGTCGCGCGCTGTGTGAGTTAGGGCCCGAGGAGGACGCTGGGATCCTGTGCACCCGCTCGATTTCTAGCGGAGGATCAAAGGTAATTTGCAGCACCTTAGGCAGAAAGGTCTCCATAAAACGAATGGGGTCACCCCCTTCAGCTCCTTCTCCAAGACCGACAATGCGGATGTTGTTACGACGGGCCTTGTTTCCCATGTCTTCCACGCTCCTTTCGAGCCAGTCCACCTTGCGCGCCATAGACAGAGCGCGTTTAAGCTTGTCTTCATGCCCCGCCAACGTTTCTTCCACTTTCTCGACACGGGTGGAGAGCGACTGTAACTGTGAGCCCAGGTCCTTTAAGTCCTTCTGTAAGGCAGATAGAGTCTCGCCATTAGAGTCAACGCGGTTCCGAATGGCCCGCACTTCTTGCAAGAGCTCCTTCCAATCTTCCTGTGGGCCTTGCTGGGGCACAGGCTTGTGCGGCGATAATGGGTCAGTCTTAGATCTTTTCGATAATGGGCTGTCGTCGCTGGCGCGGGGGAAAATTTGAGTCGGGTTTGCTTGCCCCCCAACATCCCCAATGCTTCACTTACAGTTGCAGCAACCGGGGAATTGATATTTTCGGGTAAGTCGCAGGATTATAGCAAAAGGCCCAGGAGAAGAGGACTTACACCTCCATGCCGGTTTTGCGCTGGCTCCGCCCCCCCTGACATAGCTATTTTTGAGATTTCATCTGCATCAAGGCCATATGTTGCACAGATAAGATACAGATACAATTAGACAACACTATGAGTAACATAATTAGTAAAGATAAAAGAGATAAAAATAGCAGTATCAGTAGTACAATTGGAAAGAATAAAATCTCCTTAGAACTGCACACAAAGGAAGCAAAAGGAAGAACAAGGGAACAATTAAGAAATGGATTCAGAGATAAATGACGTCCATATACTATCACCATAATTTTTGCAAAAGTCCTCAAATTTTGACTCACATTACTCTAAGAAAATCCTTCAATAATCCATTGTATATAGTTAAATAATTATATGTACAAAGTTTTACCCTATGTTGTATCCTGTTAGACTTCCTGTTATATGTAAACTCACGACAGCCTGTTGCCATCTGTGAGTATTCTAAGTTTACTGTAAACCGCGCTGATGATAAAAGTGCGGTATATAAGAGCGTTAAATAAATAAAATAAATAAATAAATAAATAAATAAATAAAGTAACAGGAAAACGTTCATGTTTCTGAATGTTTTCCAAGTAAAAGACATTATTACTTGTAATGTTTCATATTTGGTTCCTGTGGCTTTAAATTTTAATTGGCTGTTTTAGTAAGTAGTGCTGCAGTTGCTCCAGTACTAAAAAAATCAGAAAAAGGATCTATAACAATTGAAAATTATGTTAAAAATGCAAAAAATGTGTTGAGATTCATTTAACCAAAAGATATTTTTTTACGACGAAAAACATCAGTAGCGCATGTTTGGGCTCAAAGGTTAGCATGGACACCTGTATCAACTTTTGCAGGCATGTGAGTCCATTAAAGCACCACCCAACCCAACTCTCACATGGGTGTACTTACTGCCAATCACTGAGGTGGCATTAAGTGCAATCATGCTAAAATCTCCCTTTGGGGTTGGTGTGTGCCTAAAATCCCACACTAACTGCCCTTACACGATCCTGTGCTACCCGGTTTGTGTGAGATTTTTAGAATGGTGCCCTGCACCAACTAGTAGAACAGGGTGCTTACCATGAGCTGAATCCCTTGCTAATGCTAGTCACACTCTTGTAAACATGCCAGCAAGTAAAAGGGCGTGGGCAGGGTCCTGGCGTCCACGCGTAACCGGGTGCCCGGCCTGACGCGGGACCCTGCACGCGCTTTGGGGGAACGTGGGGGGGGGGGAAGGCGTGTCAGCGGGTGAGCGCTGAGCATGGGTTTTAAAATGATTGGCTCCGCTTGGCTGGTGGGGTAAGCGGAGCCAATCAGAGTGCTGGGCGCCATGTGCTGCGGCTTGGATTCCATTGCCAAGCACATGAGACAGGGCTGGAGCGCAAACAGCCCACCCGCCCACCCGTTAGGGTTAGGTGGGGGGGGCAGTGATTCAGGGTGGGAAGCGGCGGGATCCCGGAGGTCCGGGGTCCGGAGCCTTAGGCGACTTGGGGCGAGGGCGGGGTGCCCTCGACCCGGACAACCCCTTTTGCTAGTAATATGGCAAAGTCGGATAGGGGTGGTAGGAACTTTGCCGGTCGGGTGACCATGGCTTGAACGGAGGCCGCGGTTGCTTTGCTAATTGCATGGCTGTTGACATGTGGCTCCGCTGGAGGGGGGTGGTTTGGCTTGACCAGTATTACTGTTTATGTTCAAGATGCGTTTTGGAATAAAGCTGCGACCAGTTCTTACCAAATATGGCTGTCGGTGATTTTGTGGATAGGAGGAAAGGAAGAATGGAGGGTGGGGGCCCGGACTGATGAAGGGTGAGCGTGGGTCCGGCTACCCAGTTAGTGAAAAATGCTAAAATTGAAATGGTTTTACCTTTCCAAACTAAAGATAAATGCACCAGCTCCTACAGTATTAATAGCCTAATTGAGTAAAAACAGCTTGAATCCTTAATCTAAAACTATTATCCTAAAGGTTAAAAAGTGAACATCCAAACTAAAAGCCATTGGATTTAATGAAAGTCAAATGAAAAATGTGTACAAATTATGAAAGCAGTTCAATACAAATTTATATCATGGATTGAAAACTCTATTGGGGAAACTGTGGTCAGAGCATAACTACCATTAGCAGTAAAGCCAGCAGTAGAGGACTTTAAATATACCTAGGATTCCCAACATTTTTCAGGGCCACTACCGCAAGGCAATTCATAATAAAAAAAACCAACAAATATCATAAAAATATATTCAACCTGTGATGTATGTAAACCTCATATATGAGCAGAATTGTTTGCTGTTTATGTCAATAAAGCGATTTTGTGAATTTCTAAAAATAAGTAAAGGCTTTTTATATTATGGTCTGATTGTTTGTATCTAAGTATTTTTAGTGTTATTATATATGTTTTATTATGAACTGCCCTGGAGCGTATCAACGAGCATGTATACGTTTCACACATAAATAAATAAAATACTTGCTGCCATGGGTAAATAATGTTCAGCAGTAATATCTGGATAATGGGTGTCACACAATATATGGATTATGTAAGCACAATCCAGATGTTGTTGTTAAGTGCCGTCGAGTCGGAGTCGACTCATGGCGACCCTCTGGATAGCTATCCTAAATTGTGTTCGGTCTTCAGTCAGGCGGCTCATTGTTGACAGACTGGTACCCATAACTGCTGTTATTGTATCGATCCATCTCATTGCTGGCCTTCCTCTTTTGCGTTGACCTTCTATCTTGCCAAGCATGATGTCTTTCTCTAATGATCTCTCTCTTCACATGATGTGTCCAAAGTATGAAAGTCAAAGTCTTGTCATCTGAGCTTCTAAAGAAAGCTTAGGTTTGATCTCCTCTAGTACCGACTGGTTTGTTCTTTGGGCAGTCCATGGTATACACAGTATTCGCAGTCAACACCATAATTCAAAGGCATCAATTTTCTTCCTGTCTATCTTTTTCACTGTCCAGCTTTCACATCCATATGATGTTATTGGAAATACCATGGCTTGAACAAGTCAAATCTTTGTATGGAGAGAGACATCTCTGCTCTTGAGAATCTTATCTAGGTCTTTCATAGCCATTCTGCCAAGAGCAATGCGTCATCTGATTTCTTGACTGCTTGTTGCTTCTTTATTGATAGTTGATCCAAGTAGATTAAAGTTGTTCACGATTTCAATTTCTTCTCCTTCAACGATGAACCTGTTGATTATGCCAGTTGTCATGATATTTGTCTTCTTTACATTAAGGTGCAGGCCCATTTTGAGACTATGTTCTTTGATTGTGAGAAGCAAATGTTTCAGATCTTCACTTTCAGCCAGTAATGTGGTATCATCAGCATAGTGAAGGTTGTTGAGTCTTCCACCAATCTTCACACCTCTGTTGTCTTCATACAATCCTGCTTCTCTGATGATTTGTTCTGCATATAAATTAAACAGGTAGGGGGGAAAAGTATGCAGCCTTGTCTTACACCTTTGCTTATTTTAAAGCATTCTGTTTCTCCTTGTTCCGTTCGAACTGCTGCTTCTTGATCAATGTACAGATTGTGCAAGAGTACGATCAAGTGTTCTGGTATACCCATGCTTCTTAATGTGGCCCAGAGTTTCTTATGGTTTACACATTCAAAAGCCTTGCTATAGTCGATAAAGCACAAATAGATATGCTTTTGGTATTCTTTAGTCTTTTCAAGGATCCATCTCACATCCGCAGTGATGTCTCTTGTTCATTGCCCTTTCCTGAACCCTGCTTGCACTTCAGGTAGTTCTTGTTCCAGGTATGGTAGTAGTCTCTTTTGAATAATCTTCAGTAGAATCTTGCTGGCATGTGGGATCAGAGCGATTATGTGATAATTTCCACAGTCAGTTGGATCACCTTTCTTTAGTTTTGGTATAAACACAGATCTTTTCCAGTCAGCTGGCCATGATATTGTCTTCCATATTTCTTGGCAGAGCTTTGTAAGTAAGGTAACACCTGCATCAGATTGCTGTAATACCTCTATGGGAATGCTATCAATGCCTGGTGCTTTGTACTTTGATAAGGCTTTCAATGCTGCTTCAACTTCTTCTTTCATCACCAAGGGTTCCCGATCATAAGGTACAGGTTGAAACGGCTGTTGGTCCACTTGATCTTTATCATATAAAAACTCTGTATATTCCTTTCACCTTTTCTTGATCTTCTCAGCATCATTCAACATAGAACCTTGAGCATCTTGTAACATTCCAATTTGAGGCTGGAACTTTTTATTTAACTCTCGTAGCTCTAGGAAAGCTGATCTTGTTCGTCCTCTAATAGTTTCTGCTTCTATTTCCTTGCATGCGTCGTTGTAGTACTTTTCCTTGTCCTGTCTTGTTGTACATTGGACATCTCTGTTGAGTTCTGTTATTGTCTTTCTTTCTCTGGCTTTAGCTTCTCTGCTTTTCTGGTCAATTTTCAGAGTTTCTTCCGTCATCCATTTTGGCCATTTTTGCTTTTTCATCTTTTTTAGAGACTTCTCGCTTTCTTCCAACACAACCTTCTTGATGTCATTCCATAACTCTTCTCGATTTTGCAGGCGGTCTTTAAATTCCAGTGGTATATTCTCAAGGTCATTTTTGCTGCATTCATGAGTGGTTTGCTCTTTTTCAATTTTAGCTTGAGTTTGCATACTAGTAGTTTGCCCCTTTCCCTCACAACCCCATACCTATCCTATATGACCACATAGATCTGACATACGTACCAACAGTTAGTTACCAAGATTGTATATAATTTCCCCTGTTTAACTCCATGTTGTTTTCCCTGTTATCTGTAAATGAAGGCCAAATTATCTGACTAATGTGTTTTTTTGTTACAATGTAAACCGCACTGATGACAAATAGCGCGGTATATAAGAAATGTTAAATAAATAAATAAATAAATGATTTGTACCACAGTCAGCTCCAGGTTTTGTCTTTGTTGATGTTATAGAACTTTTCCATCGTTGACTTCCACAGATGTAGTCAATTTGATTTTTATACAATCCATTGGGTGAAGTCCATGTGTACAGTCGCCGTTTGTGTTGATGGAAGAAGGTGTTTAAGATGAATAGATCGTTGGTCTTGCAGAATTCTATCAATCTTTCTCCAGCTTCATTTCTGTTGCCAAGTCCATATTTTCCAACTACTTTGTCTTCTTCTTTGTTGCCAACTTTTGTTCCAGTCACCCATGACTATCAGGATGTCCTGTTTGCATGTTCTGTCAATTTCAGCTTGTACTTGTTCATAGAACTCTTCAATTTCATTCTCTTCTGCAGCTGTTGTTGGGTATATACTTGAATTATAGTTGTGTTGATAGGCATTCCTTGTAGACGAATAGAGATTAAGCGTTCACTGACTGCATTGTATTTCATTACAGTTCTTGCAAGTTTCTTCTTTATTATAAATGCAACACCATTTCTTCTTTGTCTTTCATTTCCAGCATAGTAGACCATGTGATCATCTGATGCAAAGTGCCCGATGCCAGTCCATTTCAGTTCGCTGACACCCAACAGATCAAGTTGTACACGTTCCATTTCAATCTTAACCACCTCCAACTTCCCTTGGTCCATGCTTTGTACATTCCATGTTCCAATGCTTAAGACATCTTTACAGCTTCTGACTTTCATTAGATAGTCACAGCCATTAGCTGAGTAGCTGCAATGTTCATCTGCCTTCTGGATAACTTATCTGGCAGCACTTAGGACAGATTTTTTACTTTTCTACATTATCCACATAGTTATCCAGTTATCCGCTGCAAATCACTTCCTTCTGGTTAAACTCTGTCTCAGCCCCAACTCTACCTCTGGATCACCCCTGCAGTATCCAGATAGTGCCATGGTGGTCTGTAATGATTTTCAGTGGCACGATCTGGATAATGGTGCTGAATATCTGTCTCAGTGGCATTTATCTGGGCAGCACACATGGTAAATGCTTAGGCTTTAGAGTTTTGGAGTCTGGTTCCTTAAACAGTCCCCTGCTGGCATGCAGCTTTCTAAAATCATTCACTTTGTGGGTCATTGTGTACCATGAATAAGCCGCCTGTACGTGCGGGTTGGACATGTATCTCGGAAAACGTCCAGAACCGTATTCAGAGCCTTCACAGACCTGCATGTATACAGCACTTAAACGGGCATCACAGAACATGATGGGAAGAGGTGAAATGGGGTGTGGCCAGCCACGGAGATGTATAAAGTGTATTCTTGTCACACCCATGTATGACCGCAGTCAGCCCCGCAGACAACCAGGTTATACCTACTGAAAAGTGGAATAAAGGTAGGACTGAGAACTTTTCCTGCTCTGCTCCTCAGTGCAGCCAAACGTGCTGAATAGATGTATAACCTATGTTGTGCACTGATGTGTCTGCAGCCTGGAAAAACACAGCATGCAGTGTTATGGAACAGAAAGCAGAGGAAAGGGAGGATGTAAGTCAAAGCAATAAAAAGAAACACCACCAGAAATGTATGCGGCAGAGCACTGGTGCTCAAATCAGCTATGCTGACATTTCCTGTGCGAGCTAAAGAGGCACAGACAGGGCTCTCTAACAACATCCACATCCTGGAAATGATACTGGTGATGGAGTCCTATCATCCTATGTGAAAATGTAAGCCCAGCCAACGGTGCTACGTGCAGCACCCAGCCAGCTGCAGTGTTGCGCTTTACACAGTGGATTTCTACAATATGCTTTATGCAATGTGTACAGTCCCCTGATGCAGATAAGGGCATATGTAAATCAAATTGGAACACTATATTGGGGATATTGTATGCCGGTGGCTCTATGGTACATATCTTGTGCATAAGTCACCGTTGCAGTTGTTTACATATATGCACCTATGATATGCAATGTCCACACGGGGTTTTACCATTGAAGCTGATATACTGGAAGGACTGTTTGGGCCTACTGCAGTTCTGTATCTGTTAGAGATCCACTCTTGTAGTTATTCTGTATGTAGGTAGCCAAACAGAAATGTAGTCAGCAGGTATGATGCTGAGTTGGAAGTACCGATTGCTATGGTTTCCTTTCCATCAGCTAAGACATTTGGTGCAGGGCATTCTTTTGGCAGATGGCTGTTTCTTTGGGACGGCAAGTGAGAGTGCATGTATGTGCATGGTTGGAAGGCTACATGGGGAGGGGGTATCTAGATTTCTCATCCACATATCCAGTGGGAACAAGTATGCCTGCCAGGTACCTGGACCATAGGTTTGTCTGCAGCATCACCAGGTGCTAGTGCATGCAGGCAGGAGTGAGTAGGATGGTTCTGCAATGTATTTATTTTGCTGTTCAGGGGAGTAGGGCTAGAGGGGTGTGGGGCCAAAGTGGAGGGTGAATAGGTGAGTCTTGAGGTGTTTGCAGAAGGTTAGGAGATCTGTAGTGTTACTTATATGGGCAGGAAGAGAGTTACAGGCAGTTAGAGAGTAAAAGGCAAAGGATCTGGTATGAGCTTTGTTGCATCTTGGGGGATAGATAGTGTGTACATTGAGGATGTTCTTCGTGATCTGTTTCAAGGCTGTGGTGTGATGAGGGAGTGAAGGTGGGTGGATGATTGATGGTTCGGGGCTTTGTGAATCATTAGAAGGATTTTGTAGAGGATTCTGCTTTGCAGGGGAAGCCAGTGGATTTGTTTATGGATGGGGTGATGTGTTAATATTTGGAAGCTCCAGTGATGGTTCTTGCTGCCATGAGGAGAGCTACTTGAAGAGGATGGAGTATTGATTTAGGTAGTCCATGGTATATTGAATTGCAGTAGTCTGTATGGGGTGTTATGAGAGCTTGAAGGGCTGAGCAGAAATCTGATAGGGTGAGAAGAGGACAGAGTGTTGTAGGGTCTAAGTTTTGAAGTAAATTGATCTTGCTGTATATGCTGTTTGAATCTGCAAGGTAAAGTGGCTGTCTAGAGTTCTGTTCACATAGAGGTTGTTTTGTCGGTTTAAGTTGTTTTGGAGCTGTAGTCTGAAATAAAGTGACACCAACCTCTCCATATGTTAGTGTAGCTGGGTTTAGAAAAGGTTTGCACAAGTTCCTGAAGGAAAGGGCCATAAACCATTATTAAAGGGGACCCTGGAAATCCACTACTTGCCCTAAATAAAGCATTGTGGAATCTGTGTCCTTTGGGGAAACTGCTAGGTACTTGTGATCTAGATTGGCCATTGTTGGAAACAGGATACTTGGCTTGATGGACCTTGGTCTGAACCAGTATGATCTTATGAGAGGTTTGCTAGTGGGGGGGGGGGTATGTTTTGGTACTGTGATGAGGTGTTTTGCATTATGGGAGTAGCAGGGGGTAGTTAGATGTTACGTTGAGGGTGGGGAGTGGATGATGAGGAAGGGGTGGGGGAGGAGGGGGAGGTTAGGGTAGGAATGTAGGAGGAGTTTGCGGTGGGGGATAGAATAAGTAAGGCTAGCAGTGATTAGATGAGGGCTTATAGTTACAGCATGTTGAGTGAGAGAGTTGTTGGGTTGGTGTCTCAAGGTTTGGGGCCTGTTCAGTTTTAATTGTTCGGGGGAGAGGCCTTGATTGTCCTTGGCAGCAGGAGATGGGGGCTTACCTTCTGCTGTCTGCTGCTGGTGTCGATGGGGGTTCTGTTCACATAGAGGTTGTTTTGTCGGTTTAAGTTGTTTCGGTTTAAGTTGTTTCGGTGCTGTAGTTTGGGGGCATCAGGTTGGTTGAATGTGTTCTTGGTGGGTTCATGATCTACTTGAAAATAGTTGTATAGATGTATACAATTTTACCACCTTCACTTCTCTCCTCCTCCCTACTTGACCTCCTTAAATGTACCTAATCAAGTTATGCTGTAAACCACTTTGATCGAAGGATAAGGTGGTATATAAAATCAGTTAAATAAATAAATAAATACATGTCCCAATGGTGTGCAGCAGTGGGCCCTGATTGGCCTCAGCGGTGGGGGGGGGGGGGGGAGGGCAGTAGAATCCTTTGTTCCTGATCCTCCATTGCAGACACCGATCAGGGAGTCTCTGATGATGTATCTGAGCAATCACTTCCCTATTACTACTCAGGGGACCTCAGAGGGAGGACATGCAACAGTGCAAAGCATAGTATGCCATTTTCAAGTGCACCAGCACCGGTCTCTACAAATGTGCACAGTTGTAGGGAGCAACGATGGTGTCTCTGGGCATGTCTGTGTGATGCTTGCACTGCTGACTGCTGACTGCTGTCATTCCAATGACACTTTAGTAGTGCAGAGGAAATGTTTGAGTAGTCCGCTATGAGGGAGCCTGATCTGTCCTTACTTAGCATTGAGGAGAACAGTCACAGGCGTGAAGAAAACGGAAAGACAGAGTTCTTTATTAAACCAACGGCCGCCCAACACATGCCGTGTTTCGTACCCTTCGTTAGGGGCTAAGCAGGCAAAAAAAACCTAAAAACATAAACATATCAATCATAAAAATGATAAAAGAACAAACAAGCCAAGCTTATAGTAAAAACGTTACAAACAATAATATTAAAAAACATAAAACAATATATGTATGAAGCAGTATTAAACTAATGTAAAAACATAAAAACGAATAGTGCAATAAATATAAAAATTGAAACAATAGTGCTCGGGACCTAATACAAAATGTGCGCAAGTAAAATTTAAATACTAACCTCTGTTGCGGTTCATAAAATAAATCTTACTTCACACTATTTGTGCAAACATATAGGTTATATACTAATGCTAGAAAACATAAATAATACAGTTAAAAATATATTTCAAATATAATACAACCATATGACAAAAACATTGCACACAAATTAAACTAACAATTGGAGAACACAGGGAGAGGAGGAAAGGACAGGATATGCAATCAAATCAGATGTCAATGCATCTGGTACAGCAATAACTTTTGCAAACGAAGAACACATAGAAAGGAGGAGGAAAAGGACAAGATATGAAATCCAGTGTCAATGCATACGATACTGCAATAAATTTATGCAAAAAAATGTCTAAAAAGCAGTATCTAAACAACAGTATCTAAAAAACAATAGGAGTGAGTCAATGGAAACATTGAGGAATCAAACCAAAATATGTAAACAAATTGCCCAATGAGTTTTACAATTGTGATCATGTGTTGTCAAAAGTAGGGGATGGTGGCAGATTGCACGCATAGATAAGGGCCAGTACATTCAAAAAAATGTAGCCTGCGCATTCTAAAAACTGTTTTAAAAACTGTTTTTAATAAGCCGCATAAAAATACCCACAATAATAAACCTAAAAAGCCATATAGTTGCAGGATAAAATTAAAAACACTGATGTGGCTACTGACCCTTGTAAAAAACCTGTTAAAAATCTCAAAAAAGAACCATATGTGTAGTGCAATCGCATTTCTAACAACAAAAACCATGTGGGTACATAGGGTCACCTGGAAACCCGAAAATGCGTGTACAGAAGAATCAAATTAAACTAAGTAAAACTAAGGAACTAGCAACGACTGTAAACCTGATTAAACACACCAATATGGCTAGTGACCCTTATTATCAACCTGCTGAAAATTTCAAAGCCAAATGGGTGATACAATCGTATGTCTATATATAAAAAACAAGGGCCATGTAAATACAGAGGGACAACTGGAGACCCGAGGATACATGTTGCGGATAAATAAACTGAAGATGAACTGAAGGACACAATGTGAACGAAACATAATCCCAAACCATTCTAGTTACATAAACAAAAATCAGGTTAAGAAGCGTTACCCGTTCAGCTAGGAGAAAGCACGTACCTCAAGAACACTGCCGTCAAGCCTCGGTTGACGCGCAGAAGGGAAGAGGACGCCCACTCATGCGTATATGAGGAAAGGGAAGGGGCGGAGCCAAAACGTTGGCGGGACACATGGAAAAAAGTAAAAACTAGACGAGCTGAATTAAAACACTCAAAATGGGCATAGAATAATAGACCCCAGAGAATAATAAAAGTAAAAAATGTGGCTTAAAAAATGAATGCCATTATATCATTTAAAACTGTGTATCATTCACAACACTGGACTATGCACAATGTGAGTCATACTCACTATTAATTAAAAACAAGATTAAAAAGCCATAGGTGGTGGGAATTGTCCAAACAGACCTCTTATATAGAACAAGATGTGGCACCACATCGAGATGAGTGCCGTGGAAAACAAACAATGTCAAAATAATGAATAACACAGTGCCAGACATATAAAATTATAAATAAATAAATAATTAAAATACTAGAACGCCTGTGGGCACATGTGAATTGGTAACAATAAATGACAGGAATAAGTAATGCAATCGTATATCTCTACCTCAAGAGAACTGCCGTCAAAACTCAGTTGACGCACAGAAGGGAAGAGGACACACCCACATGCGCATATGAAAGGAAGGAAAGGGGCGGAGCCAAACGTTGGCGGGACACATAAAAAAAGTAAAAACTAGATGAACTGAATAAAAGCACTCAAAATGGACATAAAGTTATAGACCACAGAACGTAATAGAATAAAAAGTGTGGCTTAAAAAACAAAAAACAAAAACAATGAATGCCATTGTATCATTTAAAACTGTATACCATTCGTAACACTGGACTATGCAAGATGTGAGTGAATACTCACTATAAAGCAAAAACTAAATTAAAAAACATAGGTGGTGGAAAATGTCAAAGAAAACCTCTAAGGTAGAACAACTAAAGGGTGTGGCACCACATCGAGATGAGTGCCGTAAATAACAAACCATATCAAAGCAATGAATAACACAGTACCAGTCACATAAAAAAATATAAATAAATAAATAATTAAAACACTAGAACGCCTATGGGCACATGAGAATAAATAACAATAAATAAAAGGAAAACAACAAGAATATAAATTAAGAGTATCATAGACAAACCTACGGGCATTGAAATAACTATAGACCATATGTAAATGGTAGCGATAGAAGTAAAACGGCCATGGGACCACACAGCCAAAGGGCCAAACTGTACTTAAAACGGAAAAAAGTAAACTGAACCAGGCAACACATGATATCCTAGAGAAGGTGAACATACACAATACAAGATCAAAGAAAAACTGATAAATCTGTCTCCAAGTTCAAACCCGCTGGTTTTCTAATTGTGAAACCAGTAATGTTGTCTACGTTATCCAATGCCCGTGTAAAAAGCTCTACGTAGGAAAAACCACCCGCCCTATAAGGACCAGAATAGTGGAACACAAAAGCTGCATCAAACGCCAATTAATTGATAAGCCGTTGGTTCAGCACTGGCTAGATGCCTGTCACAAAGTTATGGATCTTAAGGTTTTTCGTTATCAAGAAAATTAAGGTCAACTGGAGGGGTGGCGACATTAACAAGACTATTATGAGACTTGAACAAAGGTTCATTTTTCCGTTTGGATTCTTTGGCTCTTTTATCCAGAGCTTTGATCTCTACCTTGATATCATTCACTGCCTTTCAAAGTCCACCTTGAAGAGCCATAACTTTTGCAGAATTTCAAGAAGATCTGCTTTAGTCATAGGGGAGGCAGCAGCATCTTTGCCCATCCCAGGGACATGTCCTTAGGTTGCTGGTGCTCCACTAATAGAGGATAGACTTGAACTCTTATTCACTGAGAGACCAATATTTATCTGCACTGGCTAGGCACCTCTAAAGTGCATAGCCATTGCCGCTGAGCCTTAACTGCAGATATTCAATGCTGGGGCCATATCTGGCCACCAGTATTGAATATGCGGGTCTGCCGCATGGCACTGACTGGTATGGAACCTAATCAGGCAGTGCCGATATTGAGCCACTGCTCTTTTAGCTCCCATGGGTAAAGATAGGCCAGCTTTTCCTGTGCCTACCTTTACCCACATGTTGCTAACTGAGCAGCCGTTCAATATCAGCACTGCCTGCTTAGCAACGGATGCCGCCTCCACTCTGCCCCAGAACACCAACGACATGCCGTGATTCTACACGATTAGCATTGGTGCTTATAGCAGCGTAACTCATAGATATTCAGCGGCACTAACCGTGCTGCTGAATATCCCTCTAAGCGGCATTTACATGGTTTACAGCTATGTAAACCATGTACATGCCTTTGAATATCGGGGCCCAAGTCTCTGGAGATTATAGCTAACACAGCCTGATAAGAGAGTCTTTTTGCCCTAAAAGGCTACAGCTCAGTCACACAAAGCACAATTCGCATCACGGTCAATAACTGCAAGCTGAGGTAGATGAAGTAACTGATGATCCTTTCCGTCATCCAGTAGCATATAGAGGACTTCTGAGGGTAGGGCTGCTCCGCTGGCCAAAACAAAGAGTATGATAAGTAACAAAATCCTCTCTCTCAGCAGAATAACTAAATCAAACTTACAAAAAGCTGTTCAATTAGGCATACACTGTAACAGATACAGTGCAAAAAGAACCTCAGTATAGGTAAGAGGAAAAAGACTCAGTATCCCCATGAAGATAATAAAGGCAAAAATAACAAATGCTTCATTGGGTGCAGTCAGCCTTAACAGCAAAAATCAGAACACTGCTAAACTGCAAAACAATACATCATTGGTCAAAAGAAAAAAAACTCTTAATTGTTACAGTCCGTAATCATAAAAATACTAAACAAAGCTCTGCAGAATTCACCCAATAGGTCATATGCAATAACAACTTAGTTTAGAGCTATGGCAGAGGTGACAGCAAGGAGCATGTTCCAACCCATAGCATATTTCAATTGCAAATACGTATCTCAGCCTGCTTAAAGCACACTCCAACATCAGGTGTTTTGCCATGAGACTTCTTCAGGGAGTGCAGAACTGCAAGAACTTGCTGGTCATTATCTCTTCTACAAAAAATTGCAGAATAGAAAATAAAATCAGCTAGGACAAGAAAACAAGAAAAATTACACCAGGGAAATTATAGGGAATCTTATACCGTTACACACATCGCCGAAAAGAAACCGCATTATAAATGCCTAAGTGGGCGGTGTACAGAAGAAACAGTCAGGCAAAAAAACCGCCGGGAGTGCGCCATATAAAACCAGACAGACCTCATAGAGTTTCCAAAACCGCAAAACAAAATGGCCAATCAATGCTGAACGATAGTAAAAAGAGTTGAAATAGCAAAATGCAGCACAAAGCAGCAAAGAGTACCCAGCCACAGACTTAATGTCCTTTAGAAGACTGTTTAAAATAGCTGCATACACCTTTGCAGCATTGGAGCCATGCATTTTGAGGGCCACAGGAACTCAAATCCACTTTTATCCAGAGTGCAGAATCAGTGCACCATTACAGCACAGCCATCCACAGCACTCAGACAGTCAAGATCTTAAAGTCAGTCAGCTTTTCACCTCCTGTTCCGTGCTCTGTTCAAATGAGAAAATGCACATCCTCTGTAGCACTCCCAGCAATTGCAAAATCACAAGGTGGGGGGCCCAGAAGCAGGATAATTAACACAATCACCTGGACACCTAACAGGACTATCTTTGGATAGACTCACTCCTGTATTCACCCCTCCAGCACATCAAATCCACCAATCAAGCAGCTGAACAATGGGGTGGCAGTTTTATTTATTATTTGTCATCAAAGTAACTCATATTGACGCACCCAACAGCGGCAATAATTGCTCAGAGACTCAGAGAGAAAGAAGAGCAAAGGAGTCAAGCTGCCATCTTGCTCTGGGCTTGCTAGTGCCCCCATTCATTGACCTTCTTATTCTCTTTTCTGATTATCTCTTTTTTTTAACTTCCTGCACTGTCTAAGTTGTTTAGGATATTTTAACTTTATCTTTATTCAGTTTCTTGATAGTCTGCTCAGGTTGGAGCATAAAAGAGGTTAACAATACAAAGGAATGCAAACAGAATGAGAAAGGAAATGAAACACCATTATCTTACAGGACAAGGAAAAAGAGGAAAGAGAGAGTAAAGTATGGGAAAAGGGAGAAAGACAATATAAGATGTGGAGAGGACAGTGTAGGAGGACAGGAGACTGGAGGGTAAGGGTTGCATGACGAGAGTGTTAGGGAGGAGAGTTGGAAGGGACAAAGGCTAATTAGAAAGGTGGCTTTTTAGGTCAGCCTTGATCTTGGTGAAAGAGGGTTCAGAGTGAAGGGTGTGGAGAACAGAATTCCAAAGAGCAGTACCCAGGAAAAAGAAAACAGAGCCCCGTGTGTGTTCAAGGTGAGTCTGAAAAGCAGGAGGAAGGACCAGATGGTGAGTATGAATTGAGCACATGAGATGGTGGTGGGTGTGGACAAGGAGGCAAGGTATTGAGGGGGGGGGGGAATGATCCTTTGAACAAATGTAAGTATTTTGTATTGGATTCTGAAACTAATTGGTAACCAATGAAGGCGGGAGAGAATTGAAGAGATGTGGTCAAACCAAAAGACGTAAGTGAGGATGCGAGCAGCAGTGTTCTAAAGCAGTTGGAGTATGTAGAGGTGATATTGTAGAATGCCAGCTAAAAAGACATTAACAATAATAAATTTTTATGAACAGACTGCACAAATTTGATGGGGATGGCAGAAAGACCGACAGGTAATAGATGAGATGTGCTCTGTGAATGAGAGTGAGGAGCCAAGAATAACCCTGAAATAATGGAAAGAGAAGACCAGCGGGATAGCAGTAGATGAGATTATGAGGGCCAGAGAGGAAGAGGTGGCCTCAAAGATGATCTAAGTGACAATGGATTTGAAGGTAGTTCGAGATCATCCAGGTATGGATGAGGGCCAGACAAGAGTTCAATGGGTGAGGTCAGGAGCAAGGAAGTCAGTGTGGTGAAGAAGAAGAATATCATTGGTGTAATAGTATGTGGAAATACCATATTGTTGAATTAGAAGAGAGAGGGGAGCAAGAAAGACATTGAAAAGAATGGGGGACAGAATGGAGCCCTAAGGGACACCACAGGACAGGAGTATGGGAGGCAAAGCAGAGGAATTGGAGAGAACAGAAAAGGAATGGGCAATGAAGAAAGGCTGGAACCATTGCAAAGGTGTGCCACAGATGCCAAGATCAGAGAAGTGTATGGTGATCCACAAGTTTGAAGGCAGAAGAAAGGTCCCAGGAAACAAGAAGAGTGAAGTCACTGCGTTCATGGATAATGTGAAGTTCATTTAGTAAGGAGAGAAGGATAGACTCAGTGCTATGACCTGCCCAAAAACCAGATTGACATGGGTGAAGAGCATTGGTGGAGGTGAGTTGAGTGGACAGCTGAGCAAAGACAAACCATTCGAGGAGTTTGGAGAGAAAGGAGAGATTGGAGACAGGGCGCCAATTGGTAGGAACGGAGTGGTCAAGGGAGGGCTTCTTAAGGATGGGATGGACTAGTGCATGCTTCCAAAGGGCAGGGAAGCAGCCAGTGGAAAGACTGGTGTTGAGTGACAGAATGGAGGGAAGAAGGGTGAGAGAAGACTTGAGTAGCTAGTTGGAAGGGATTGGATCTAAAGAACAGGTCATCTTCCAGGAGGAAAAATGCATCTTGAATAATTCAATGGTGGAGATCAAGCAGAATGATGACCAGGTATGAGATAGGGGTGGCTCTGAAGGAGACAATGGCAGGAGAGGTGATGAGAGGGTAGATGAAAGAGGAGGTGGGCAAGATGGGAACACTGAGCAGAGGGACAAGACCTTACTGGAGAAGAAATCTGTTAGGCTTGCAGGGTCCGGGATAGATGGCGAGGACAAAGTATGAGGAAGTGAAAGAAATTGGAATACAGAATATTTATTTACATTCTCTTATATGCTGTGCTATTCTGCATCACTGTGGTTTACATTGAACAAACTGAAATTACATTGAACAGGACATTATAACTTGGAGATAACTATTTTACAGAGAACATGGGCTATGGAGGGTTAAGTGGCTTGCCCAAGACCACAAAGAGCACCTGTGGGACTAGAAACCCCAGGCCTTCTGGCCCAAGGTTGCTGTCCTCTAGTGGGATTTGAACCCCCGACCTTCCAGCCTGAAGTACCTTGCCCCAAGCACTAGGCCACTCCTCCACTCTGTCAGAATACAGCTGATGGAAGGAGTTGGAAGATATAAGAACCAAGTTGGAGTAATATTCTTGCTTGGCTGAATGGATCATGGAATAGTATTCTTGATGACATAGGCAAAAGATTTGGAGGGAGTTAGAGGTGGACGGGGCACGCCAGATGCGCTTGGCACAGCGAAGATGAGTTCAGTGGAGGCAGAGACCAGAATGGTACCATGGGTGCTGAGTAGAAGGATGAGAGGCCGGAATGGGGCATAGGAGGGGCCAATAGATCAAGAGTGGTAGAAAGAACATTAATCCAGGTACTAACTTGCGAGTCTGGGGACAATGAGGTAAAATAGGAGGGGGGGGGGAAGGAATTGATAGGCAGATAGAAAGTGCTGGAGAGTAAGAGGTGAAATACAGCACCTACTGTAAATGATGTGACTGAGAAGAAGAGGGGGGAACAGGACGGGAAGGGCAACTGCAAAGAGAAAAGGAAACAGTGGTGGTCCATACACGGAAGAGGAAAAGCGAACATCATCAAAGGAACAAAGGGAGAGGTGGATGAAGTGATAGAGAGATCTAGGGTGTACCCTGCTACATGAGTGGGAGAAGAACATGTTGCAGATGAGAGAGATCTTCAAGGAGGGAGGCAAAGTCCCTGTCTGGAGGCCTAACAGGAGGATCAAGGTGTAAGTTGAAGTTGCACAGGAGAAGAGCATGGAGGTAGGACAGGGTGATTTCGTAAACAGTTAGTATAAGATTGTGCCAGCCATGCAATGGTAGATAGGACCGAGATAGGCAGTGGACCAAGATAGATGGGGTGGAACAGAGGGGCTTGGTGGGCCGGGATACCAGTCCCAGTAGACTGGGATTGCAGCCATGTAGGAAGGACAGATAGATGGAGCAAACAGTAGACCCAGTAGTGGTAGGAGAAGTAGTGCACACTTACGTGAAGCCACAGGCGGAGGGATGGAGAGGAGCATCAATAGTAGGGGAACCATAGGTAGGATCTAGGGTGTGCAGCCCATGGACATGACAGGACAGGCCCCAGAGTTGCCCCAAGGAGCTTGCCCAAGGATCACATCCTGCTCCTTCAGTGCGCACCTGAGGTGCATGACAGCGGGCTCCGCGCCAACAACATTCTGCACGCTGTCAGCTCACCTCCTTTAGTGACTCGCGGCAGGCTCAGCAACAGCTTGCTACAGCCGCAGAAGTGAAGAGTGTTGTTTCCTTCACTTCGGCAGCTGTATTGTAATGAAGATCGCAGGCATTCTGAGAGACGGGACACAGGAAATATTCTTTGATCTCCGGCGTACCTGTGATCTTCATTACAATACAGCTGCCGAAGTGAAGGAAACAACGCTCTTCACTTCGGCGGCTGTAACGAGCTGTTGCTGAGCCTGCTGGGAGCCAGGGACTCTAAAACTTGCTGCGGGGCTCTTCAGAGAGGGGGGGGGACTTGGGCTTGGGCTTGAAATGAGCTGAGTCAGGGCAGGGGGCTAAGATTCAAAATGGGCTGGGGAGGGGCTAGGATTGGAAATGGGCTGAGTGGGGGGGCTAGGAATGGAAATGGGGGTGGAAAGGTGAAATTTGAGTGGATGATAAAGGAATAAAAAAGAAATTTGGGAAGGAGCAAAAGGTGAAAGATCATTATATTAAAGCAGATGTAGAAGATAGAATGGAAAAAAATCTAGAAGAGAGAAGAAAAGACAAATGGACGGCAGCCAATGGAGAATTAGCAGAAGACAGAAGAAACCAGAAGAAGGTGACTGGAGCAATTGCAATTGAAAAAAATAAAATGCCCAAACAACAAAATGTAGAAAAATACTTTTTTATTTTGAATTTATTAACTGAAATATGTTAGCTCTGGGAAATGTGTATCAATAACGTCTTTGCATTTTTCTTTAGTACAAGAGAAAATTAATTTATAGTGTTGCTGTACATTCCAAGTTTGGCTTTAGGGGTCCCAATTTAATTATTGTCTTCTGATTTCTAAATTGTGATTCCTTGTTCTTTGTTTGGTGATGGTCTATGTTCTGCATGTGTAACCGAGCTGAGGTATTCTATTCTTGTTGTTTCTGTTTGACAGTGCCACTTGATCTCTTTCCCCAGTAGGAGATAAATTGGTATTCTCTAAGATGTATTGATTTCATATTTGCAGTGTTGCCTTTTTAATAGGTAGGGTTTGATGCTTTGTGAGTCCTGGTAGTTCTGTTATAATTTGGTGACTTTGCTATGGGTTCTAAATGCCCTAACTAAAAGCCCCAAAATTAGTGACAATATAAATAACCTCTCCAAAAATCACTAAATACCCTCAAGGAAACCTTATCTCATTTTTTTATCGGATAGTACCGGAAAGGGACATAGGGGCATGTTTACTAAAAAACGCTAATTTGCGTGCCGCAAAATAGCGCACTAAAAGCGGTACTTAAGAGCGCTTAAACGCCCCGCAAACGTGCGATGAAGCCCCGCACACTTGCGCGTCACAGTAACGGGTGCCGCACAAGTACGGGCCCGCAAATGTCCGATAGAGGCGTGGAAAGGCTAACGGAGGGTGGAGGAAGGCCCCGGAGGGGCGGAGAGAAGGGGGTTAATGGGCGGGGAAGGGGAGGGGAGAGGTGCCCCGCACATGATCGGTGCTGAATTTCCAAAAAAAAATAGCGCGAGTGAATCACTCGCGGTAGAATGCATTTAAAGGGAAGAGAAACCATTTCCGTCGGCAATGTACAGCAAAACCGGGGAAACCTGAAAAACGTGAGCAGTGTGATACATGTGCACAGCCCAAAAGTGGAAATAAAAATAGAAAAGGGCCACAACAAAACCTGTAAAAATAGTAATTCAGCTGGGGAACAGTTATAGTAATGGGCAAAACCAACAAACACACCCAGGAAAGCTCCAGCAAAAAGAAATGTTTTATGGAAAGGTGTACGGAGCGGAGACTCTTCCAAAAACATTTCCTTTTTGTTGGAGCTTTCCTGGGAGTGTCTTCTATGGCTGCCCATTAATATCACTGTTGCCCAGCATGGTGATATTGTGTCCCCCATTTGCCGTGGTCATTTCCGGGGTTTATGTGCACATTTGTCACCAGACAGGGTGCATGTGCCCACAGTAAAAATGCGTAGAGCAGGGTTTGTGACTCCATCCTGCCAGATTTACTACCTCCAGGGGCTGCACTGTCTCTGTGGCCATAGTGTGGTGCAGCAGACAGAGCCATTACCCCTAGCACTAGAGGGCCAGAGGTTCAAATCCCAGCTGGGGCACTTGCCAGCCCAGTCCCTACATTTTACCCACCACTAAACAAAGATAGCGCAGACACCCCTGTATTGCAGGGAACATAAGCATGGGGGAAACACCCATATTTTACCCAGCACCGCACACACACCACAACAATGGGCATTACCTACAGCCAAGTCCCCCAAATGCAGTCCCGTACTGCCACATTGCAATCAGGTCATCTGCTTTTTCTGAGAGAAGCTCATGCCAGCATGTTGGCGGACCAGTACATGTGGTGCAGGGGGCAGTGGCTGCTAGCCACAGAAGACAGAGGCCTAGCCATGTGCAGGCTGGCACAGTCCACTGCAACAGACAGGCCCTGCTGGATCCACAGGCATGGATGTTCCAGGGAATCCAGCCAATCTGTGGCTACACAGTGGTGCAGTGCACACAGACAGTGCATGCAAGAACAGAAGGTCACAAGTTCAAAGCCCAGCTGGGGCTGCCACCAATCCTGCCCACATATTTTTCCCACAACTACACAGTGATAGTAAGGACAAACCTTTCGTGGCGAGGACATATGCAATGGTACTACGTCTATCTTTTACCCCACTGAGCAAAGACACCATGTACAGGGGCAGTACCTAGAGCAGAATCTCCCAAATGCAGTCCTGGTGGGCCACACACCAGTCAAGTTCCATGCTTCCACTCATACAAATGCCTGTGCTGTATATCTATGCACCACCCCCATGGCATGTAGATGTAGCTCATGCATATTCATGAGGAACAGCAGGAAAACCCGAACAGTGTGATGGAAACCTGGACTGGAGTTGGGAATCTCTGCCGTAAAGCAGCAGCCAACAGGGCCAGACACACCCACACACACACCCACAGGCCCCATTGGCCAATGTCTCCTGGAATGGCAGAACATTAGACCTTGCGTGCATCTCCCAATACTAGCACCTGCATACCTTAGCAATGTCACCCTACACCTGAGGTATACGGTACACAGCTCTGAGACGCTTGCTAGGAGTACTGGCAGATAGATATCCATACGTTACGCACATACTGCTAGTTGACCCCATCCGAACAATCTGTTCGGTGTTTGTGGTGCGTGCTCCAGCCCTTGCCTCTGACGGTGTTTACCACCCTGGGGAGTGACCCCCAGCAGTACTGCGTAGCATATCCATGCCTTGCCGTGCCCAGCACCGGTTTGGTGGGCAAGGCTAATTACCTCCTCAATAGTAGCACCATGATGGCATAGGTGTGGACTTGTGTGCCTGTCTATAGAGTGGGTGTTGGCTGCAAGCCCCTTCCACAGCCCACACTGCCAACACTGTTGCCAGTATTGGCCTGCCAATGTGCATAATGAGTAGCAAGGGACCATGGGTATATCTCAGACAGAGTGGACTGACCAGGATGCAGCTGCACAGGGCATAGGGCACTGGCAGGGGCATGGTAGTGCCCGGCCAACACCTACACAGACAGGGTGACCTCTGTATGTGCTGCTGGGAGATCACTCTCACCCTGAGTGTGCAGTGATGGCAGCATGGCTAGGCACCCCCATAGTGCTATATTGTGATTCTCCCATGTGATATGTATGGGTGTCCTGTGGGGGTCTTTTCATGGACTTATCTGCCTGTGTGTGCTGCCACCCCAGTTGTGGGTGCATGCATGTCCATCAGAACCAGCCAGCAGACTGTTCACAGCTGGTATGTGTTGTGATGGAGTGCCTTGCAGGTTGCAGTGGCTGATGGCTTGCTGCAGGTGAATATCAGATAGTGGTGGGGTGCATCTGTGAATATCCAGGCCTAATGTCTGTCTGATATTGTGTTATGGATGGGTGTGGAGCTGCTTGGACTGCCCTGTAGGGTGTCTGTTCTCTAGCAGGACTGGGGTTGATGGTCGACTGTACTGCCATCAGGGGAGGGTGGGGTGGGGATCTGTTGAGAGGAAGCCCTGTTTTATCCACCTGGGGGTCCCCCCACTAACTGAGCCAGGCAGAGATCTCCAAAATGTTTATGCAGCACCTACCTATTCCACAGGTTATTGCTGCTTTGGAGCTCTGACATGGCCGCATTCAGCCATGGCTGCTGTTGTGGACCTGGTCCTGGGCGCAACATCTCACACTCACACTCAGGGTGAGCACAGTAACCGCACAATGTGATGGTGTTTAGCTACTCTTTGCCGTTTGTCCACCCACTCAGGACACCCTACCAGGCCGAGGTGCTGTGTGGGTGCACACGGACACTTCCCCCTACCAGGCCGGGGAGCTTTAGGGGTGCATTTCCCACCCTGTGTTCAATCGTGGACAGCTGATTTGCATGTGCAGTGCATCATGGGTACGGGTGGTTCACAACAGCAGACTGTCAGTGAGGTGACGTACAGGCTATCTGCAGCCAGCCAGGGACTGCTTACAGCTATAGAGCTGTAGCCCAATGGTTACGTCACTTCCTGTGCAGCCAGATGTCATGGGTTCAAACCTGCAGTGGGGTTCTGTGATAGGGGTGTCCAAAGAGTTATTTTAATTTACTGTACATATGTTGCTGCCAGCAATAACACCCTCAGCGTACTGTACCCATAAGGTGCCTCTGAGGGTGCTTTATGGGGCGCCCTATAGGGCACATTACGGTTGCCAGCCATATAGGGTGCACTATACATTATCCTGTGTCGCAACATACATGCTGCCCTATAGGGGACATTCTAGGGTGCCTTGGCGGACGGTGCACTGTAACATGTGCCTTATGGGCCGCCTTATATTAATATGCTGTGAGAGTGCGTTTGCTAGTAGTTATCACAAAATAAAATTAAAATGCCTCCTACAGCACTCCACAACATATAGCATACTGCCTCAGCTAGCCTTTATCACTGGCCATTGTGAGGGATTGAACCCCTGGTCCCTGCACTATTTCTCAGTGTCTTCACCATTGTGCTGTGGCTCTGGTCCTGTGTTTGAGCAGCAGCACGCAGCCTTGTAGCCATCGGCGCACCGTCTTGTGGCGCACAAAATTAACAGCGCGCCGCCTTATGCCGCCCAACATGGGCATGCCCCTTAAAATAATGCCTCAGCCAGCTGTCTTCAATGGGCACTGTGGGGAATTGAACCCATGATGCCTGCATGAGTGGTCAGTGTCTTAACCATTGTGCTATGACTCCATTCCTGTTATTTGCACATCAGCGCGCCACTTATCCCACCCACTATTGGGCTGCCCCCTCACACATCAGCGCGCCGCCTTCTGCCCACCGGCTCGCCGCCTTCTGTTGCCCAATTTTATCAGCACGCCGCCCTCTGCCGCCCAACCTTAACAGCGCGCCGCCATCTGCCGCCCACAATGAACAGTGCGCCGCCTCATGCCGTATAAAAAAAGAGTGCGCCGCCTTCTGCCGCCCATAATCAATATGCCTCCTACACCACTTTTGCCCATAAAAGTTGATGCCTCAGCTGGTCCTTTTCATTGAGCGCAATGGGGGTTTGAACCCATGGCCCCTGCACCATAGGTCAGTGTCTTCACCGTTGTATTACAGCTCTGTTGTTTGGTTATGCAGCATCGCCCCACTTAGCCTTCCCACGCGCTAATGTGGGCCCCGCACATTAGCGCGACGCACACACGTACGGTCTGTTTTTTTTCTTTTTTCTGCCTGAACCGCCCACTCCTTATATGGCACACGCACACTAACGGGGACCCGCACAGCAACGGAGTTTAGTAAACATACCCCATAGACTATAAACTATGTTCTCCACTCGGTTTTATCCTTTTTAATCATTTTCAAAGCCAAAAAATCATCTACTTAGCTGTAGCAAAGAACATCACTCTTGTACTGTTGAGCATATCAGTCTTGTACTGTTGAGCACGACGTGCACGTTTCGGGTTATTCATCCTGTTTCAAGTGCTATCATCATACCATATAGAAAACCATCCTATATGGTATGATGATAGCACTTGAAACAGGGTGAATAACCCGAAACGTGCACGTCATGCTCAACAGTACAAGACTGATATGCTCAACAGTACAAGAGTGATGTTCTTTGCTATAGCTAAGTAGATGATTTTTTGGCTTTGAAAATGATTAAAAAGGATAAAACCGAGTAGAGAACATAGTTTATAGTCTATGTCCCTTTCCGGTACTATCCGAAAAAAAAATTAGATAAGGTTTCCTTGAGGGTATGTAGTGATTTTTGGAGAGATGGGTTCTAAATGGGCAGTGTTTGTAGTTCTTCCTAATGTGCCTGGCGGTTGGCAATGGAGTATTATAATGTAGAAATCTAGTAGTCTTTCTTTATCTAGACACTCATTAAGAGGCATCTTAATATGATGCCGATATTTATGCAAATGAGGCTTCTTATGCAAATGAGGCCCCGCAATGAGCCTCTGCACATGGCCCCGTACCCCCCTTGGGCCACCCTTTCTGAGGTGCATGCTGCGGTGGCACAGAATGCTGCAGCAGACAGACTTTTAAATCACTAGCACACAAAAGGAATGCGGCTGTGTCACTTCAGGGTGGGCGGGAACTGCAATATTGAAAAACGGAGGGTCCAGTGAGGTTACCTGCAGCAGATACAGAGGGGAGACAATCAGCCAGGTATCGGGGAATACAGATGGGAGACCAGGTATTGTGAGCAGCTCTAAAAGGCAAAAGAAAGAGCGGCAGAGAAAACAGCAAATAAACCCAAAAAACCATAAACTATGCAGAGGGTCAGATTTTCAGATGGAATGGTTAACGGATTAATTCAAGCACTGGTGGTGAAGTTAATATGTATATTCAGCACCATTATCTTGACAAACACATCTACAGTATTTCGCTATGCATACAATGGGAACTACTATTACTACTACTCATACCCAACTCATAGCTAAGATTTGCCGTTTCTTCCTTTATAACATTAACAAAATTTGCCCCTTCCTTTCTGATGACACTACTAAAATGATTGTCCACTCATTAATCACCTCCCGTCTTGATTACTACAATATTCTCCTTGCTTGCCTTCCCGCAAACCATCTCTTTTCCCTTCAACCTATTCAACATTCTGCTGCTCGACTAATTTTTCATCAGCATCGCTTTTCCCATGTCACTCCTCTTCTCAAGTCCCTTCATTGGCTTCCCATCCGCTTCTGGATTCAATTCAAACTCCTCCTCTTGACCTATAAATGCATTCACTCTTCAGCCTCCTACTACCTATCATCTCTTATCCTTACATCCCTTCTCGCATTCTTCGATCTTGGAACAGCCTTTGTCTATCTATGCCCTCCACTCGTACTAGACTTCGCTCCTTTCACCTGGCTGCACCCTTTGCCTGGAACAATCTACCTCTGTCTCTGCACAATGCGCCCTCTCTGGACCTCTTCAAGTCCAGATTGAAAACCCATCTCTTTCTCTATTGTTTTCTGTTCTTGATTCTGTTCTTGTTTATTGTATACTTTGTCTTAATTGATTGTATTTGTATTTTGTGATCTTCTTGACTAGTTTATGAGCTCTGATGGGACTGTCTATTATTCATGTATGTACAGCACTTCGTACGTTTGAAGCACTTTATAAATGTTAAATAGATAGAAATAGATAGATAGATACTACTAATCATTTGTATAGCGCAATAGACATACGCAGCACTGTACAAACACATGTAACAGATATCCCTGCTCATCAGAGCTTACAATCTAATCAAGACAGCACAACACCTGAGGACAAGGGTACATCTAGAGGAAAGGCAAGGAAAGACATTAGAGACTAAGGGGGTCATTCTGTCCCACGAATAGCAGGAATGGATGTTCCATTAGGACGTCCATCACCGCTATTCATCCCCCTGCCGGCCCTGGCAATATCATCATGATATGAATAGTGGTTTTGTATGGGGAAGTCTAGATAGGGGTGGGAGGGGGCGTTCTAGAGGCAGAGCGAGGGCAGCGCATGGGCGAGCTGTGACACCAGACATACAGGGCCAATTCAAATAGGGATAGGTCCCCCTGGGTGGAGGGGGATCACGGCACAGGACTCGGGGATGCAGGTGAGGGGGTGCAGGAGGTATGGAAGGCCATATCAGGGGTTGGTCTGCAGGGAAAAAAGAGCTTGATCGGTGGCCAGGGACACTAGGGCACTGCAGCTCCATTCAGGAGCCTAGCTAAGATAGCTGAGTATGTGGCTGGGTGTGCAGGCCGATCAAAATTGAGGCCCATCCTGCATGACCAGGCCATAGACCCAATTCTGGTCCTGTGGGAACGTCTAGCCCCACTGGATCAGAATTGGGTCTACCTTTGTATGCCCTGTTTCTGATCAGCCGAACAGGGGCTGCACAGCCTGAATGGAATTGGCCTCTAAGTGAATCAGGATCCAAAAGCAGTCTTAAAGAGAAGTTTTCAGTCTGGATTGGAAAAGGGTCAGAGATGAAGCCTAATGGACAGACTTAGGTAGTTTATTCCAGGCATAAGGAGCAGCAAGGTGAAAAGATTGGTGTCTGAAGTTAGCAGTAGAAGATAAGGGCATAGATAGAAGTGCTCTGCCAGATGAGCAGAATTCACGAGGAGAGGCGTAGTGAGAGATAAGAAAGTGAGAAGCAGCTGACTAAGTGCACTTTTAGGTCAGTAGAAGTTTGAACTGGATACGGAAACAGATAGGAAGCCAGTGAAGCGACTTGAGAAGAGGGGTTATATAAGCATATTGAGGCTGGTGGAAGATAAGCTGTGCAGCTGAGTTTTGAACAGATTGAAGGGGAGAGAGATGATTCAGAGGGAGATCAGCAAGAAGGAGGTTGCAATAGTCTAAGCAGGAGGTCACTAAAGATGTATAAGTGCCTTAGTAGTATGTTCAGAAAGGAAGGGGCAAATTTTGCCAATGTTATACAGAAAGAAACAACAAGTTTTAGCTATCAGTTGGATGTGTGTGGAGAATGAGAGAGAGGAGTCAAAGATGACTCCAAGACTGTGGACCAAGGAAACAGGGAGGAGTAGAAACCAGTCCAAAACGTGATATATTGTGGAAAGACAGAGTTTTTTTTTCCGTTTTTTCCTTTTTTACACCATAGAGAGCTTTATGCCTTTCAGATGGTTTCTTCCACTCTCTAGGTTTTGCTAGGTTTTCTTTATATTATTTATGCATGCAATGTTTTTTATATTTATTTATATATTTATAGTACATGTTGTTTATATTTAATTCATTCATTCATATTCTATTTATAGTGTACAGACTTCTAATAGATAACAACGAGATACAAGACTTTTGGGTGTAATGTTCCTTAGCAGAGGTATTTATGGTTTATGTGTCACATCCTTTTAGTAGTTTTGTTTGTTTTTACATTTATCAATATGTTGGTATCTTTTTGGAGTGGTTCTTATACATATGAATATTTCAGTATTGTGTTCCAAATATTATTTTATTGTTTTATTCTATTTATTGATGTTATTTTTTTGATTGGGTTGGCAATTGGTCAATAAAAGCTCTGTCTTTCCACAATATATCACGTTTTGGACTGGTTTCTGCATTTGACGTGATATCTGCTTTTGTTGTGTAACAGGGAGGAGTAGGGCATTATCCACAGAGGTTAAGAAAGGAGGAAGAGGAGAGGTGGGTTTAGGGGGAAAAATAAGCAGTTTAGTTTTGGCTATGTTCAATTTCAAATGATGGTGAGACATCCAAGTAGCAATGTCAGACAGGCAGGCAGAGATCCGGTCCAGGATGGCCAGAAACATTTCAGCTGTAGAAAGGTCGATCTGAGAGTCATCATTGTAAAGATGATACTGAAAGTCATGGAAAGAGATGAGTGAACCAAGGGATTGGATACATAGAGAGAAAAGGAGTGGGAGAGCAGTAGAGGATGATCCACCAGAATAGACACTGAAAGTATGATGGGAGAGATAAGAAAAGAACAAGGTAGCACAGAGTCCTTAAAACCGAACAAGAACAAAATATCGAGAAGGTGCTGGTCAATAGTGTCAAAAGCAGCAGAAAGGTCAAGAAGGATAAGGATCGAGTAAAGGCCCTTGGACTTTGCCAGGAACAAGTCACTAGAGACTTTGGCAAGAGCTGTTTCAGTAGAATGGAAGGGACATAAGCCAGACTGCAATAAATCCAGAAGGATTTGAGAGGAGAGAAAGGCAAAGGTGGTGAACCACACATTCAAGTAGTTTAGAGATAAAGGGGAGGAGGGAGAGGCATCGATAGATAGAAGGAGAAGTAGGGTTGAGGGTATCTTAAGGAGGGTGTGACCACAGCATGTTTAGAGGCTGCAGAAACAGTTGCAGTGGAGAGCGATAGGATGAGAATATGAGAGATGGCTGTTTTACAAAAGACAGCATTCAAAAATATGGTGATCCTTGTGTCTGTCATGACCACTGAGCTCCACCATGGTAGGAACATGCACAAATTGTGTATTAGTCTAATGTTGCCTGCAGACCTTTAGTAAACATACCCCTATGTTTCTTGATCTTGACAAGCAGATGTTTCAGATTGTCTTCACTAAACGGGCAGTTAGCTGACACACTTGCCTCAGAGCACATGCAAATACTGACATCTAGATTTTTTAAAGAAAGTGTGCTTTTCCATTTTCTTTTTTTGGGTATATGTGTTTAAAATGTTTTCTTGTGAGCCAGCCCATTCAAATCACGCCTGTGACATGCTCCATCAAAACTTTCCATGCCATGACATTTATACATGTAAATAGAATATTTCAGATCTTGCCATTTACAAAGCCAACCCCAGAATATGAGGTCAGACAATCATAGAACTCAGAGCACCTGATCAGAAACTAAATTGTTGGAGCGTTTGTCATGAGAATAAAATCCTCTTGTAACAAACTTTCCTTTTTAATAGTCAAACACCACTAAAGTGTATCCAAACACAACTCATCTGTGTGAAACACTATCAAAAAATTATAAAAAGTGAAACGTGGTTAAACTCTGCTGATTTCCAGGTTTATGAAGAAAGCAAGCGCTGTGAGAAGGTGTCTGTAGAAGTCTGTGACAACATGTGAACACAGCACTGTGTTTCGAGCTCTCAATTCAGTCTTCCGAGCTCTGCTTCAATGCTCAAGTGAAAGACGACTCATTCTCATGACAAATACTCCGAAATGTAATTTCTGATCAGCTGCTCTGAGTTCTATGATTGTCAGACCTCATGTACTCGAGTATTTTGTGGTGGACCTTTTTGAGTGTAATATTGTTGATTTACAAAGGCAAGTCATTAAAATATGTAAATGCCACACAAGTATTCAAAATTAACTAATATAGCACTGTCAGTCTCATGGCAGATGATGGGAGAAAAAGACCAAGTGGTCCTTTAACTCTGCTTTATTCTTCCTCTCTACATAGCTAAGGATGTGCTCCAGCTGCCACTCTTAAGATATCACTGCTGAAAGAGGCACTCACATCCCTTCCTTGCCTAGGACTACAAATAAATCACTAAAGACATAATGATGACAAAACACAGGACTGCAGCTTTATTCAGATTTTCTCAATATCTAACATTTAACAGTAACAACAGTTTTTAACATCTCCCAGATCAGCTTTCCCCTACTTGGTAAAGGGGATGGGAGGATATCCCTATGAGGAAAGTCTTAAAGGGTTAGGGCTTTTCAGCTTGGAAAAGAAATGGCTCAGAGGAGATATGGTAGAAATCTGTAAATTAATGAATGGAGTGGAACAGGTAAATGTAGATTGGTTGTTTATGCCATCAAAAAGTAGAAAGACTAAGAGACATGCAATGAAGCTACAATGTAACCCATTTAAGACTAATAAGAGAAAATATTTTTTCACTCAAAGAGTAATTAAACTCTGGAATTTGTTACTGGAGGATGTAGTGAAGGCCGTTAGTGTAACTGGGTTTAAAAAATGTTTGGACAAGTTTGTGGAGGAAAGGTCGATAAACCATTATTAAAGAGGTCTGGGTAAATCCACTACTTGCCCTGGGACAAGCATTGTGGAACCTGCATGCCCTTTTGATAACCTACCAGGTACTTGTGACTATCACTTGGCCACTTTTAGAAAAAGGATAGTGTGCTTGATGGATCTTGGTCTGACCCAGTATAGCATATCTTATTTTCTTATGTACCCCTATCAAATAGCGTTTCCCACTGACTATACAATATTTCACCCCTGCTGTACTTCAACACTGTATTTAGTGAGCTTTATCTAGTCATGGTGAGGTGCTATTGATACACCACCTCACACAGCACATATAGTCTGCGTTGACAGCATGTCATGCGGTGAAACTTGTGTCAGTGTCCACCGTAAACGTTTTCCATCCCTTTAGCTCTGTTCTCCTATTTTTGGCCAATCTTGGAAGGAAAAGTAGGCCGTTCCAACCCCCATACCTCCAGGCTGCTACCTCAGAATCCATACTCACTTGCCCTTCTTGCATCTCCACACCTAAATCCCCAAAACATGAGAAAAAAATGTGAGTGCAGGGGCATCAAACTCGTCCTGCAAACTCCTCTGCTAGCACATCCACCAAAACCTGTCTGTTTGTTTTGCCTTTGCAGTGCTTTGGGCTATCCCCCTCACCTCCCGCATAACCTGTCCACTCAATCTGCAACTTCCTCCATCTCCCCCGCCTCCACTCTTGCTACCTCAACACTGGCCATAACCACCTTGGAAGAGGCTCCGTCATGTTATGGTGTAGTTAGATGAAGCTGAGGGCACGTATTATACAAGATGAATTATATTACTTTTCATAAAGAAATCAGGGAGTAATTTAACAAAGCTACTCTCTGAGTCAAGTTTTTACATGCAGAAAAGGACATTTATAAAACTGTGTGACCACTTACCCATTGGAAAAAATAGGTGCACAGAAACAGTATGCATCATTCTGCACTTTGGTGTTTCCAGGGGCAGGGTGCACAGAGTGAAGGCAGGCTTGCAATGTAAATTCTCATTTTATAAAATGCATGTGTACATTCCTAAGATACATGCACACATTTACACATTCTATGGTTTCTGCGATTTGTGTGCTATTAAGGCGGGATCAGGGGGATTGCTTTATAAACACTATTATGAAACAGAAATACATTGGAAATCTTACAACAAGCCTTTAGATACATTTGTTTTAATTTTCTTTCTGTTTTGCTCCTAATTTCAACAGCTAATCAACATGAGAGAAATGGAAGAGAAGAATCACACTGAGGTGACAGAATTCATCATTCTGGGATTCTTTGTGCTTCCTGAGATGCAGCTTCTCCTTTTCCTTGTGTTTTTGATGATTTATCTGCTGTGCATGGTGGGGAACCTTCTAATTATTTCTGCAGTGTGCTCTGATTCCCGTCTCCAAAGCCCCATGTTCTTCTTCCTCAGCAATTTGTCCTTCCTAGAAATCTGTTATGTGACTGTCACAGTTCCTAAATTGTTAGCGATACTCATAACACAGTATACAACCATCTCTTTTACACAGTGTATGGCCCAGATGTACCTGTTCATGTCATGCACATGTACTGAGCTCTACCTGCTGACAGCCATGGCCTATGATCGCTACGTTGCCATCTGCAATCCCTTGCGTTACACAATCATCATGAACAGGAAAATCTGCATAGTTCTGGCCATTATTTCTTGGATTATTGGATTTCTAGATCCAGCTCCTCAGGTTACTTTAATATCACAGTCATATTTCTGTAGTTCCAATGAAATTAATCATTTCTTCTGTGATATGACAGCACTGATGACCCTGACATGTTCAGAGACCTATGTCCTTGAAACTATAACTTATATTGAAGGCCCAGTTTTGGGTCTTACCCCATTCATATTAACAATTACATCATATGTGTACATTATTTCTGCCATCCTAAAAATCGGCTCTGCTAAAGGCAGACAAAAGGCCTTTTCTACCTGTTCCTCTCACCTCACAGTCGTCATTTTATTTTATGGACTGACCCTAGGTGTGTACTTGAGACCAAAGTCTGCTTATTCCGTGGAACTTAACAAACGGCTGACCGTAGTGTGTATAACAGCAATTCCACTGCTCAACCCCTTGATTTATAGCCTGAGAAATAAGGAACTGAAAGAAACTTTATGGAAAGCAACCCAGACAGTGAAGAACTTTTTTTCCTCCACAACTAATAAGATGCTGCACACAGCACTAATCTGATGAACTCTTTCCAGTAAACATTTTTGACACAGTTCTGGGAGTCATTGTACATTGTAAAGCAGCAACAGACACTAATGCTGTTTGGATAATATATGTGGATAATTATAAAGGAATGCCTCTACTTGTGAAAGGTTAAATCTGGTAGAAAGTAGGGAAGAAACTGCCAAATGAATTGATGAAACTGTATTTGGATCTGTTACTGTAATATGTGATCCTTTTTTCAGGAGAGATTCTGAGTTTAACTTGCATAATGAGGAAAACAAAACTAATTTGATCAGAAATAAAAGGATAATTTTCAAGGCCATTTCCACAAAGATGGGCATTTACAGTTGTTGTCAACATTAATAGCACGCTTACAGTTCAACTCCTTAATGTTCAATATCTCCTACAAAAAGTAGTCAGTGAAATGGCTTTGGATTATACTGTATATGAAAACATATTTGACACATAACAGAATTGAAAAAAACAGGATCAATTTAAAAAGGAAATAGTATAAAAACAGGGATTTTGCATGGACATGAATATTCCTATAAAAGAAGGTGCATATGAACCAGTCAAATGTTTGACAAATCTAATTTCCCCAAATAAAGTGGACAGAATCTAATCACTACTTTATTTTTTTTTTTGTCGGATTGCCTATCATGAGGATGATAAATCATTCTCTTGAAACAGGCCCTCCGTTTTAATCAGTTTAAAAAAAACGGCCACCTGGCCCAAATGCATGAGGCTATGGGGTATGTTTACTAAACCGTCTTATTGTGCACCGGCGATAGTGTGCAGGCTGCCATAAAAGGAGTGGGCGTTTCAGTCTTAAAGTAGCAAAACAGGATTGTCGCTCGATAACGAGCGCTGCTGCGCACATTAACGGGCTAAGCGCCGCTAAGCACGTTAACGCGCGGTAATCTTAAGTAGGCGCCCAGACATACAGCCACAGAATCAGAGGTATAGTACAATGGTTAATACACTGACTGATGATACAAGGGTCATAAGTTTGATCCCCCAGTGAGCCTAATGCATAAGGCTGGTTGAGGCATCAGCTGTGACATGTAAGTATTGTTTCTTGAGGCATTCTATTTGTATTTTAATTATTGCTGCCAGCAAACACACCCTCACGTGCCATAACCTAAGGTGCAACATAAGGCACCCTATAAGGCACTCCATAGGGCACATTATTTATTTAGCACACATTTATATACTGCTCTTTCCCAAGTATCAAGTGCGGTTTACAATAAACAGAGAAAATTCAAGGTACATGGTTAATCATGTCCTAGTCATTTTACAGGGAACAGATTTAACTTTTCACATTTAACAGTATAATTAAAGACATATAAACTGTGATTTCATCCGGTGGTACTGAGTGGATGTAATCAAACCTTTTTACATATTTACATTAATTTTATAGAATTTGAATTACATGAAGACCATCTTTTAGTATCAGATTATGCTTTTATTTTGGTTAAATGAGTGTATGCCTTGTAGGGATTATTATCCTGTGTCAACTTGTATGGTTTGGCAGTCCAGAGGTGTATAATGTAAGGTGAATAGATGTGTTTTTAGTTTTTTTCTAAATTCTTTGAGTTCAGTTAGGAGGCGGACATTGTCAGGTAGGTTATTCCATAGAGACGGTGCACAGTGAGAGAAGGCCCTGTTATTGGTTAGTTTTCTAGCTTTTTTATAATCTTTAGGTAATGATATTGTGTTTGTATTTCTACTTCTTTGAGATCTCTTATTTGGTTCTATGTTGATCAGGTTATTAAGTACGGATGGTGAAAGTTTATTCATCAGTTTGAAGGTGATAACTAGTATTTTGTAGTGTATCCTTTCGTGAATAGGTAGCCAATGGAGTTTAGCAAGAATTGGTGTAATGTGTTCTTTTGGACTTACTTTCATTATAATTCTAGCCGCAATATTTTGAGTTAATTGGATCTTTTTAATGTTTTGCCGCGTGATTCCCTGGAGAATTAAGTTTGCAAAATCAAAGTGTGGGGTGATGATTGCTTGTATTATTGATATGAAGTCGTGTAAATGAATTAATGGGCGTATTTGTTTCAGGGTCTTAATTTTAAAATGTATAGTTTTTGTAAGGTTTTTTATGTGTGAGTCCATATTAAGTTTATCATCAAGTATTACACCTAGGTATTTTAATTCTTTTTTAGCTTTAATCTCGTGGTTATTTAGGGTGATGGAATTTGGAGGTGTATATGTTTGGTTTTTTGTGACATAGAGGATATTAGTTTTTGTAAAATTAATGTATAGGTTGTGGTCAATGAGCCAAGATGTTAATTCATTAAAGCAATCTTTTATTTGTTGTATTGGTGGGTGTGGGATTTTAAATGGTATAAAGTGCACTGTCTGCCACGGCACCCTATAATGTCCCCTATAGGGCACCCTATAAAGCGCTCCATAGGACAACTTATAAGGCACCTTACATGGACTGTAACCATAAGGTGCCTCAGAAGGCACTTTATAGGGCACCCTATAAAGCGCCTTCTGAGGCACCTTATGGTTACAGTACTCTGAGGGTGTTTTTGCTGGCAGCACTAATGTACATTAAAAATTGACAATGCTCTGGATAGCCCTATCAAATACCCCATTACGGGTTTGAACCCATGACCTCTGGCTCTACAGGCAGTGAAGTAACCAGTGGGCTACAGCTATTAACAAGCCTCTGGCTGGCTACAGAAGGACTGCATGTCACCACACAAACAGTCTGCTGTGGTTACCAGGATAGTGTTAACCCACCCGTACCCATGATGCTCTGCACATGCAAATCAGCAGTCCACAGATGATCACAAGATGGGGTATGCACCCTCACAGCACTTCGGCCTGGTAGGGGGAACTGACTGTGTGCACCCCCACAGCACCTCAGCCTGGTAGGGGGTACTGACCGTGTATGTTACTGGCACAGAGTAGCTACAGACCGTCACATTGTGCGGGTACTGTGCTCACCCTGAGGGTAGGTGGGGCACCCAGCACTAAGTCCACAGCACCTTTCATGGCTGAAATAGGCTATGCTGCAGGTACCCATCAGTGCTAGTGTGTGTGATAGGCAGTTCCTGCAGACACATTTGTATTTCTCAGTCATGTCTAGCCCTTATGGGCTATGATGCACCCAAATTAGTGCATATCCTGTGTTGGTACTATGGTCACATGATGTAGGAGAAAGGGGGGGGGGTATTTGGACCCATAGGTGGATTATGTATCTCCACCCAACTCTCTCTGTGGCTCAGGGTGGGAAACAGGATCTCCCATCAACAGAGCCACACTCTCCCTCCCCGCAATGGTGGCAGTAGAGAGGACCATCAATCCCAGTCCTGCTGGGGAACAGACACCATACAGGGAAGGCAATGCAGATCTGTACATATCCACAAGGCAAGGCAGACAGAAGGCCTGGAAATGCTCAGCTGCCCCCCACCACTTTCTGACATTTTCCAGCAGCTGCACCCTGCAAGATGTTCCAGCCAGACACATACTAGCTGCAGACAGTCTGCTAGCTAGTCCACAGTGCATGTTTCTGGAGAAGATGCATGTACCCAGAACTGGGATGTCAGCATACATACCAAGCAGATAAGGCAGTGATTGGACCCCAAAATGAAACCATAAACATTACATGATAAAAACACTACATAGCACTATGGGGGAACCTAGCCATGCCATGGTCACTGAACAGTCAGGGTGAGAGTGACCTCCCAGCAGGACATGCTGTGGCCACCCTGTCCGTGCAGGTGGTTGTCAGGCACTACAATGTCCGAGCCATTGCCCTATGCCCTGTGCAGATGCATCCTGGCCAGGCCACCCTGTCCGGGCTATACCCATGGTACCTTGCTCCTCATTATGTACATTGGCAGGCTTATACTGGCAACAGTGTGGGCTGAGGAAGGTGCTGGCAGACACCACACACTGGATAGACAAACACACGCTCCCACACCTATGCCAGCATTGTGCAAATATAGAGGCTCTTGGCAACTCTGGCCACCGTACCAGTCCTGGGCACAGTGCAGGCATGGCTATTGTACGCAATACTGTTGGGGTCACTCCCCAGGGTGGTAAACACTGTCAGACATCAGACCTGAAGCACACTCCACAGACAGCAGAAAGATTGCTATGATGCAGCTCAATCAGCAAATTGTGCTTAACTTAGGAATTGCTATCTGCCAGTAATCATAGCAACCATTTGATAGGTGTGTACAATATTCCCAGGTTTAGGGTGGCATTGCTAAGGTATGCAAGTGCTAGCATTGGGAGATGCACGCAGGGCCCAACATCCTGCCTCTCCAGGAGGCTTTGTATAATGGAGCCTGTGGGTGAGGGTGTGTCTGCCCCAGTTGGCCGCTGCTCTAGGGCAGAGGTTCCCAACTCCAGTCCTGGTGGGCCAAACACTGTTCGGGTTTTCATGCTGTCCCTAATGAATATGCATGAGATACATCTGCATACCATGGGGGCGGTGTATAGACATGCAGCACAGCCGTGTTTATTAGAGTCAGCATGGAACCTGAATGGTGTTTGGCCCTCCAGGACTGCATTTGGGAGACTCTACTCTACGTAATGTGCATGTTTATGGTGTCTGTGCTCTGTAGGGTAAAATGTAGGTTTATTGGGCATGTTTCTGTTATCTGCAATAAAGGTTCTGTCTGTATTAGCACCTTTTAGTAGTGGGTAAAATATGGGGACTGGGCTGGCAGGAACCACAGCTGGGACTTGAACTTGTGACCTTCTGCTCCTGAATACACTGGCTGTGTTCACTGCATCACTGTGTTGCCACAGAGATAGTGCATTCCCTGGAGATACCATGACTGTTTGTCAGACAGAGCCTGTCTGTTGCAGTGCACGGCACCCACCTAAACAGGGCTAGGCCATGGTCTGCTCTGGGCAGCTGCCACTGCCCCCCCCCCCCCCACCACCAGTACCCCTCTGCCACCATGCTGACATGCCCTTCTGCTGGTGGTGCTGGTGCTTCGCAGTCTCAGGCCATCCAGTGTGTGGGTAGGCGACTGCCTATGGTGCGGGTTCTGGGGTAGGGGTGCCTGCATAGCTGTCCATGCTTTCCCCCAGCACCACCTGCCAATGTACCGTGCCATTGGGGGTACCTGCTGGGTACTATTCCCTGTGACACCATGGGAAGCACACTCTTGCCCATGTTGGTCCCTCAGCAGTTGCTGTCTGTCTGCTCTACTGTTTCAGCATTCCTATGGGCCAGCTAGGCATTACCCTAGTCTGCACTGTGCCCCAGCTACACCACAGCATGTGCTGCCTGCAGCCCTCTGTGTCCCCTTTTCCAGCATATGTCCAGTTGCCCATTCCGACATGCCTGCCCTGCTGTGGTGGAACATGTGCACACCATAGGAAACCTGTCCAATGGAGAGCAAAACCCTGATCAGCGCAATTTCACTGTGGGCTCATTCACCTTGTATGGGGACAGAGCATAGACCCTTCCAAAATTCATATCTTTTTTTTGGAGCTTTCTTGGGGGCGTTTTTTGATGTTTCCCATTGATATCACTATTGCCCAGCTTGGTTATGATTTTTTTACATTTTCTTCTGGTCATTTTTACTGCTTCTTTGCCCTTTTGTTCTGTGCACATGTATCACACTTATCACTTTTTAATGGATTTCCCTCGTTTTGCTGTACATTGCTGACGGAAATGGTTTCTTTTCCCTTTAAATCAGCTCTTACGCCAGGGTTTCACTGGCATTAGTTTTCAGCCTCGGATTTCACAGTGTTAGTGTGCATGGAGCCTCTCCCCTCCCACTCTCCACCCAATGACCCTCTCTCTCCGCCCCTGGGGAGCCTTCCTCCGCCCTCCGGGAGCCTTTCTCCGCCTTCAGCGCTCATTTGCGCGTTAACGCGCGATAAGGCGCCTTATTGTGCAATAACTTGGGAGAGCGCACGTTAAGATGGTTTAGTAAACATATCCCTATATGTTCTCAAGAACCAACCACCGCAAAATTCAAACCATGCTTTTATAAGAAAGCTAAATATCGCTCTAAGTACCTGTGCGCCTGATAAAGCACCATTATCGCTCGATAAGGTACCTTATCGCGTGATAACATCACAGAGCGCACATTAAGATGGTTTAGTAAACATACCTCTAAGTCTCAATTAATGCACCCATACTTGGTGCAATCACACCCACAGCACCATTATTCTCATCTTGAACACGTTCAAGGCAGAATGCATAAGCAAAATATCACACAGATAATACTGCCCTTCAAGTTATGGATATTAAATCCAGTGAATTCAACTGCTGGTTCCTCCGATGGCACTGCCGTGCTTTTGGCTGCTGTTATCAGTCCATTGGGTACCACAACACAATCACAGCCTTCTTTTCACAGCTTAAAGACAGACATAGAGAAGCATGCCTTATCTTTGCCCAGACCCACCTTGAGAAACCACAATCCTTCTGGGAAAATGTTCTCTGGAGAGATGAAACCAAACGTGAGCTTTTTGCAATGCAGACCAGCAATGCATTCTTACAATTAAATATGGTGGAGGTTCCATCATGTTATGTGGCTGTTTTGCTGCCACATGAACTGGAGACCGGAAACCAAGAGACCGGGATTTGATTCTCACTAGCACTCCTTGTTCCTTGGGCAAATCACATAACCCTCCATCACCTTGGAAAAATCCAAGTTATTAATGTCTCTGTTTTATGTAAGTTACCAAGTTTAAGTTACAATGTAAACTGGTTTGACTAAATGATAAAGTGGTATAAAAAACCTGTTAAATAAATAAATTAAAGGAATTATGAAGTCAGAGGATTACCAAGGTATTTTGGAGTGAAATGTGCTACCTGGTGTCAGAAAGGTAGGTATGGTTGAAGGTCATGGGTCCTCCAACAGGACAATGACCCAAAACATACATCCAAAGATACAAAGGAATGGTTAAAAAGGAAAAAATTGGACTGTTTTAAACTGGTCAGCAATGAGTCCTGATCTTAATCCAATCAAAAACATTTGAAAAGAGCAGAAATCTGCCATTGGTAAAAGGACTCCTGCAAATATTCATGAGCTGAAACAAATCACAGTTTAACAGTTGAAGAGTAGGAGAAACTACCAGTAGACAGATGTATGAAGCTTATAAATGGCTACAAGAAATGTTTGGAGGCTGTCATCATGCCAAGGGTTCTGCAACCAAATATTAGTAAAAGGTGCCATTAATCCTCTCCAAGTCATATTTTGTTTTTTTCTCAGAAATCACTGCATCTAAGTTACACAGGCATCTTTTTTTTTGTTGTATACCTTTGAATATACTATTAAAATATTATGAAGACATACAGTTGGAAAATGTCAAATTATTTTGTCAAGATATTATACAACATACTTAAAATGGGTTCCAATAATGTAGACCAGAACTGCAAAGCACCAGTAAGAAAAAATAGACTAAGGAGGTCATTCAGAAACATGAATAAGCCCTGTGTAGTACCCAATAGACGTGTAGCATGTGAAAACAACTAGACCAGTAGTCTGAAACCAGGCAGCCTGGCACGTACACGTCACAAATAGGGGGATCTCTGAACGAGATCAAGATAGGTCAGGACATGGATGTGGCCATGTGCAGAGACGTATAAAGCATCTCCAAGAAAGGCCTGTGTATGTCCCTGGCATGTCACCCAGATGTGCACATTATACCTCCAGAAATGTGGAATAAAGCACCAAATCCTATTGAATTCCATAGAGATGAAAAGCGAAGACAACTCTGCCTTGATCTAGTGTGTCTGCTGTTGTGACAAGCAGAAGATGAAATGCCCAGGTGAGGGATGTCTGTAAGGTGAAGTAACAGTAAAACACTCCCAGAAAGAAATGTAAAGCACTGCAAGCGCTGTCATGCAGGCAAATGCTGTATGTGACAAAGGGACCATGCAAGGCCCCCCAACAACGCAATTAGTAAAGGGAACATAGTTATTGGGATGATATGTGGTTGGCAGAGAAATGCAGATCTGATATGTAGTCTAGAGATGCCATGTAAGTATGTATTAGCAGCAGTTGTGTATAGGTGCATGACAAGTTTGTGCCAGAGGGAAGTCTGCAAGTAAGAGAGTATGGGAAGTATGAGGGCTGCAGGAGACAGCCTAGTGTTCAGAACTGCATATCAGAAGAGACATGTATGCCTGGACTGCACCTGGACCATAGGGATGACTGCAGCAGCATCAGGTGCCAGTGTGAATGGGCAGTCCACTCTGACAAGCTGCATAGCAGCAAACCAGCAGGGTATGTGCTGTTCAATGATCTGGGTGGCTCAGAGTGGGGGCATGCAACAGTACCCACACAACAACAACATATCCCAATGCTGCATTAGAGGGTACTAACCCTGTGCACATCTGGAAAGACAGTTTAGGGTACATATGGGCCCATACAGCTCATGTTGCCACTGTGACATGTGCACATCCTGATGGGTCCCAGTCATGGACAGGGATATGTATGGACATGTAGCTAGTCAGACCCATCATGGCCCATACCGGTACATAGTGGGAATTGCAAATACTGTATGCAGTGACATCCACCGCAGCAAAACAAGGTGGTCTGTCACTGCTATGTATGTAAGCTATCAGGACAAACATCGCACATCACACCTATTGTTACAGTAGCCCCACTGCACATAGATAGCCTTATACTGCCCAGAGCATGCCACAGACAAGAGGACATAATCCTGAGTGCATGATAACAGCAATCTCAACAGGAACAGTGTCTGGTCTGCATGAATACAACACTGTCCGTGCCAGCAGCAGCTAAGGAGATGTATGTATAATCATCAGATGCATAGCTGCATGGGGATGGGCAGCATCAGACACGTCTATCATACCATAATACAGTTAGCATGAGCACAAATAGGCGAAGTGCAACATATAACCGTGTGTACACAATAGCATTGTAGGCCCGTATCCCCCAGATGGGTTTCCTGTGTCACACCAGAAACATATAGCCACCCTTTTCTTGAGCACATGTCCAGTTGACATGATCCTGCTGCTATGAGGTGGATGTCCCAGAATCACGATCGGTTGCCCATGGGGATCCATTGAACTACACATCCAAATAAGTAAGAAACAGTGAGGACCAAAAAAGGGCAAACAGTGATCTGGATCCTCAAATGGGCTCAGCAACAGTGTCTAACCTAGCAGACACAAACACAAACACAGCCCTGCAGTAGTGTAATGGTGACAGCACTGGCTGAGAAACCCACCGATATGGCTTTGAGTCCCAGCAGTGACTCCTGTCAAACCCAGACACCCCATGAAATATGTAAACATATTGTCATTCCCCTTGTGACAATCCAAGACTGCCTGAACAGAACTACAATGTTACAGGGCCATAAGAAACACACACTTGCACCAAAGAACAAAGAAATGACAAGAAGAGGTAGAGAAACTTAGAACTACTAACAGTAGAAGGCATGTGCATAGATAATCATCTTTTAATAGGGTACTGTTATAATGTTCAGAAGTCCAATGTATGTTAACTGTTGTTCATTGTAAACCGCCCCTGATCTTTGGAAGGGGTGGTATATAAAAGTTTGCAAATAAATAAATAAATACTGGGGCTATGTAGTCAACATTGTAACCCCCTTCCATTCCCTGAACCCCCTATTGCCTCTGAGAAAAGAGGCAGGCAAGCCATATGATGGAACCTATCAGGCTCCAATATAATGGGTGTGCAAGGACCTAATGGCCAACTACACATACATAACAGGGATGGAGGTGAACCCCCCCCCCCCCCCGGCTGCATTCCATGATTGCCACACCATTACCAGATAAATCACTCAGCCTTGCAGTGGCCAGACTGTGGAGTCCATAACTGGATGTATCTGTCCACATAGGGTAATGGTGCACCCCTATGATGATAATGTGGGTGTTGCCCTTCCCATCAGTAACTCTTCAATAGCACCACCTCAATCTACATGCCAGGTGGCATGGGTTATATAAGTTCACTGGCCTACATGCATAGAATCCCCCATGCTTGCATCCCTGTGTGATGTATGATGTCCAACTCTAATGTGACCTGTAAAAAGTAATGGCAAATACATAACGTGCAAAGAAACTCTGCAAAATAAAGAGCTTAACAGAGAACTATAGACATATGGTCAACAGAACTACACAGCACTGAGCACTGAGTGATGGAATAGCACAATGGTGTGCACACGTGCCAAAGGAACAGAGTTCAAATCCCATGTGCAGACCTCACCTGACAGTACAGTAGAGGGGGGGGGTTGTGTCAGTGTCATGTGCCATTTTATAAATATATGTAAGATGAGGTCAGACAGCACAACACAGTGCTTGGGGAGGAAGCCCCATACCATGTACACCCTGCATGCACGAGTGGTAGATCAACCAATGATGCAATGTGCATCATACGAAGGAAGACACACCCATCTTCATGCAGATGTGCATGGGTCAAAGTAGCTCATCCATATAATATGGTGTAGGTACTTTTAATACCTGAATGTCCTGATACGGGGAAGTAGTGAGAGACTGAGGACATAGCCATACGGTTCCTTGAAAGAGTGAGTGTGTGTATGTGGTGGCACATCCACAGGAATGGCAGCAGTGGGCTAGAGGATATCATGGAGGACAGAAATGCATGGTTTGTGATGCCCTGCTGCAGACAGTTGAAATGGAAAGGAGGAAGGCAGCAATGGGGTGACCAAGGCCGAGGAGCCAGTTCATGGACATGACAGATGAAACATGTCTGACTAGGTTCTGTTTTGATTGGATAGCTATCCATGAGCTGTGCCAGGAGCTGGAGCCACACCTTGCCAACAGCACACAAAGGGGATTGCCCTGACTGTCCATGTAAAGGTCACAAGAGCACTGGCCTTCCTTTGAACTGGGTCATTCTAAGCAGTGCTAGCAGCTGCAGGAGGTCAGAGCCAGCAGTGGTCTCCAGGTGCCTAGCGCAGTTCCTGAGAGTGTTTGTGAGACATCTATCACACTACATTGTCTTCCAATGTACTGAATAGCAGAGGCATCAGATGATGCAGGAGTTCCATTAAATGGCTGGTTTCCCATCAGTGCTAGGCATCATCGATGGGACACACGTGGCCCTCAGGCTGCCCTGACAGTGTGAGGCATCATATCACAACAAAAAGACATATCACTCCATGAACATGCAGGTCATCTGTAATGCCCAGGGGGAAATCACTGATGTCATGACAAGATTCCCAGGATCATGCCATGATGCCCACAGCCTCGGCATGTTCGGGATACATGGCTGCTTTGAGAGGGGTGAAATTCCAGAAGGCTGGCTACTAGGTGAATGGTCCCCCGCTCCCCTGGCCAGTGTGTTGGAAACAGGGGAGCACATACACAATTCAGACCATGCACAGGCATCCCGCACATCCTAACAGCAAGCCCATGTGTACAGAGCATAGTACAGGCAGGCAGCAATCACACATTGCACAGGACAGGTGTAGGCACACTCAAGAAGCTGTGAGAAATGTCAACACCCAGATATGTGTGTAAAAGGTGTTGCTGTCAGGGCAGGGAGTGTGATACAGATAGCAACAGTGGCCCCTGCAGGGCATAAGGAAGACACAGGATACCTATGCATGACACCCTGCAAGTGACTAAAAGTCCAAAGGAGAGCACTACCACCCGTAGGCTAAGACAGAAGCACAAAACCAAGCAGACTTTATTCAACCACCCCAACACGTTTCAACTGATGGCTTCTTCAGGAGGAGATACATTTCAAATGAAATTAAAAACATATACACAAGAGTCATAAACTAGAACAATAAAGCATAAAAACTGATAATATATAATATAAAACAATAATAAATAAACTAGTAACATATGGTTTTTATTACAATAATAAAAACCATATATAAAACAAATAAAAAGTATATTAAAACTTCATAATAAAATATTATTACTTTATAATAAATTACAGACTACCCAAATGTGAACTTAACAAACCATGCATAAAAGTTTCACCAAAAGGTGTTTAGAACAAAAGAGAGAAGGGACGAGGAGGAACACAAATAAAACTTTTAGGTGAAAATGTATATAGATATAGTATATTATCAGAATAACCTTCATCAAAAATTAAAATGAACCATATTAAAAAAGACATTAGTTCATTGGGAAACAAAATTGTAAATATATGTATATCTGCCACTAATACTATAATATTCAGTGTTAAAAATATGGGAAGAGCAGGAAAGGGTTTAGGTTTAAAAGTCTTACTTGGTCACTATGAGCAACAAGAATCAAGCACTGACAACCCATTCTAAAATCTGAACGGAGGAAAAGAACATATTAAAAACCTAACATAAACCAAAAATTATGTTCAGTTTTGCCTATAAAGTTATAAAGAAAGCAGAGAACTTGCCTTGTTCATATAGCACAATGTCTTCCAGTTAGCACAATGCTGGCATTACAGACTGCATTACCTCAATCAGCTTTAAAAAAAAAACCAAAACCCTTAAATGGTGCCAAAATGACAAGGTCAAAGGTATAAGGGGGGAAAATATATATGTATTTCTTTTTATATAAAGGGTGGGGAGAATATGGGAGAGCCCCCATTACCTCCTGAGGTTGCTCCACCTCCGCCATGGGCTCCCACACTTCCAGCTGGGTGCTTTTCACTCCCTCACTTCTGGGGCTTAGGGACACCTCCACCACCCTCAGCTCCAATTCCTGCTCCTGCTCATACTCCCCCTCCAATGGGGTGGGGCTGTACCACACTCTCTGGCTGCCAGGGATTGTTGCGACTTGGATGCTTGCCCTGCTGTTGCCACTGCTACTGCCACTGCTGTTATTGGGGCTTGTCAGGGTATCTTCCTGAGGTGCAGTTATCTCTTCCTCCTCCTCTGTCACCTCAGGTGCTGGTGTTGGGGAGTTCTCCTCTGGCACTGCTGTATGTGAAAGACAGAGAGGTGCCCTTTACCTACTGCTACAGGCATGTATGCTGCTATGTTACAGGACAACATCCTAGTTAGATGGAGCTTATTGCCCATGTTTACATAAGGCTGATGTGTGGCAGACACATCTGTGTCCCACCCTTCTTTGGGCACCTGGGATAGCTCCATGGGTTTGTAGGTGTATTGTACTTTGTAGGTGTGGTTGTGCTCATGGGCGATGCACCGATCATTGCATGGCCAATTGGCAGCATTGCCACAGTGGACAGGCAGAGAACTGGTCCCTGGAACATTGGGGCTGTGCAGCAGTTGGCTGCTTGGCCCACTGTGACCCTGCATGGTACAGATATGTTCCTGGCAGTGGGAGGTGAGAGTGTTTCCAGGGTTGGGAGAGGCCAGGTAGCTTGCATCACAGAGGGGGGGGGGGGGCAGGTTGGGCATGCGACACATTACATTTTTATGGCAACCATTGTGTCACCAGGGGGGGGGGGGGTTCATTGTTGGGAGAAGTGGAGACCTAGGGGGTACCAGTTCCAGGGAATGTGGTGGGTGATTGTTGATAGGTGCAGCTGCTGCAGAGAGGGACACTGGCTGTGGGACAGGGGAGGTACTCCAGGGTGTCGAATGGGTAGACACCCAGGCCAGAAAGGTTACATGGACATAGCACAATTCCACCACTGGGTGGTCCAGTAGTGTTGAGCAGGGTGAGACTGCAGTTGTTTGGGGAGGGCAGGGGAGCCTTGTCTGTGTCCAGCAGTGGGTGTGAGTGTGGGGACATGAAGATGTCTTTGGCAGACAACATAGGCTGTTTCCCAGGGGTGACCAATTTAGGCGGGTTGGGGTGGGTATGCATTCCTTGTGTCAGCTCTATTGTGACCACAGACCTGGTTGGGCAGGTAGCATTTCACCCAATGTGTCCCCACCTTGCATCAGGCCCATCCACTGCACTACTCCTATGACCTGCCAGCTACTGTTACAGTAGAGCAGCATGTGCATTCCTAGGGTCTTAGTCATAGTTCTCATATGGGCCTATATTGTTTTCTGTGTGCTGCTCATCTCTGTCTTGACTCTATCATGTTTGTGTGCTGTGCATCTCAAGGGACCACTCACTTGTGGGACAACTCTTTCCTTCACTGCTCTTCTGTGCTTTTGCCACCTCCCGATTGTCATCTTAACACTAGGCTGCTCCATATGCTTTGGACATCATACCATTGTCTGTGGGTCACACTCCATCTCTGGCCTTATGGTCCTTCTACAAGGCATGACTGTAGGCTTGGCTCTCCACTGATGCTGGGATGTGCATATGCTCCCCTCCCTCTTCTGCCATACATGTGTATCTCCTACCACAGTCTGTGAAATAGAGATACTATGTCCCTGGATTTGGGTGTCTTCTCAGCTCTGCTAGACACTACAGGTCTGTGATATCTCTGTGTGCAGGACTGCATGTTCCTCGTGGTCCCGTGTTATGGCATGGGGGTGTTGTTGCTGGTCATGGTCATCTGTGGTTTGTGTGTACCTGTCTCTCAATTGCCTTTTCTCACAGTGTCACCACTCACCTTGCTCCACCACAATCCAGCAATGTATCCAGCAGAGTAGTCCTGGCCTGGTGCGCCTGATGGTCCTGTAGCGTACCCGATATACCTCTGTTTCCAGGAGGATGTGGAAGCATCTGTGGAGAGGAATTATGTTGTATTGGTTGTGCTCACAGTGCAGCAAACATAGTTCCCTGTCTCCTACAGTGGTCACACCATATTGCACCTACTTGGCACCTACACATTCATGTGACTGGGTGGGGACTTGGATTCCCCTGTTCTCCATAGTGCTTGTTTGGGAACGTTTCTGCTGCTTACATAGCCTTGGCTCCTTGTCCAGTCAGCTGCACTTGCTGTGTGTGTGCATCCACTCCAGGATACCTCTTCTAGCTGATGATTACACCTTGCTTGCTGCTGTTATCGGGTGGAGGGGTGGTCTATTGATTTGTGCAGTGGCTTAGACATTGGACCTGGATTATTTGCAGGATGTCACTTCTTGGGGCCATGGGGAGGCATGTTGACCATTCATCGCCTCAGTAAAATCCGGGTTCTGACTGCCCTTGCTATACTGTACAGTGCCACATCGCAGTGTGCAGCACTTTGGCCCAAATGATGTAGCACTATGGACACACCTGCAGGATACAGGGCTTTCACCTCTTGGTCTTGTTTGTGTAGCTGTGCTAGTGTGTTGCCTGTCTGCAGCTCCCTCTACATATAGGTGGTATGCCCACCAAGAGTGGAGGTATAACCTAGGAGCAGCAGCTGCTGCTATCCATCATAACACTGTAGGTTTGATTCCCACAGGTGGTCATTGGGGGTTTTGCACCATCAATTCACCCCCTTTTTGTCCTCTATGGTGTGAGTCTGCAATCAACTTCCAGTCATGCTGTACATATTCATGACATGCATGATCTGCTTATCATATAAGGCAGATGTTTACTATTTCTATAGTATGTCCTCATGTTTGACCCAGCAGCATATCTCCACTCAGCCTTTTTTTACCACACTGTGTGTCCCTGAACTTGTGCTACCTTTCCTCATGTCAGATTCCTCCATCACCTTCACCATCTATTGCCCTCTTCCCCATCCCTAGTAAGATTTCCATATATCTTTCCTGCTTTATGACAGTATGATTTGCACCCACTGCAACACTCTTTCCAGGCAATGACATAGCATAATGGGCTAAGGAGTACTTGATTCAACTCCCACTAGTGTGACTTGTGGGTTTGGTACTTTCCATTCACACTCCTTGGCATCACTACATGCCAGACATTTACATTTTTGGGTGATATGTGGCTTTGCATTGGGGTGTTAAAGCACTCAGATGCATGATGTTGATGTATGGTCATGGTTTCTAGAGTCCCTGCTGCACAGCTATCCCTCAGTGTCATTTTATGTGTTCTGCACTGTGTCAATAGGTTTTTGTAATCTGGGCAGTCAGCTGTTCATTTTCTCACTCCCGCCTAGAGTATCAGTTGGCAATCCTTTCCTTGGGTTGCCTCACATTCCACATATTTTCTGGGTCAGCAGCACACACTTGGTAGTGTGCTTTTTATTGCTGCCCACATGAACACTTATCTCATTGCCCTTCTTGGGCCTTCCTAATGGGATCCAATGCTGCCTTGTACCCATCTTTTGTTGTTCTGTTTTGCTGCTGTCATTGGTATCTGCCCTTCAGTTGTGCCTACACAGGCATGCCTGTCCATTTTTGCATGGGATGTGGACACCTATCCTTACTCATTGCACATCTTTGCCCTTGCTGGACTCTGTCCCTCAGTTTGTGCCTGGCAGGGTTCTGTCTGGTCCTGTGTGCTTCTATTCTGTGCCTGCATTTATGCATCCCAGGAACAGTGCACACTCCTTTCCTAGCTGTACCTTGCATTCTACTATCTGTATGCAATGTTTAGGACCCCCAACAGTGCAGCTGGCCTTCTGCACCTTCTTCCCATGACTTTTCTGCCATGTTTGTATTTACTATGCTAGGGTGCTGTGGATCCTCTCCCAGCCCCTGCTGGCTGCTGCCTGTGCAGGTTTGCAGTGCCCTGTTGGGAGCAGCACATCCTCATTTTTTATCACAAGCCTGCACATGTGCTGGGTCTCCTGCTCACTGAAATTAGGCTGCCTAGTAGCCATGTTCATAGATGTGCGCTATGGATTTCCTGTTTCCTGTTCCATGGGCTGGCTCCAGGGGAGGGGGGTTTCCAGACATATCTGAGGACATGGGGCTGACATATTGCATGAAGGACACGAGCTTGACAGTTTGCACGATGGACACTGTTTAGACGGTTTGCACCATGCGTATTTCTGCCCCTATTCCATTCGAGTGTGCGTCTGAGCTTGCAGATATGGAATACACATCAAGATGTGCATGTCTATTATTTACACGTGCACATGGCCAGGACATGCATGTTTGAGAATGGCGCTCTTAGATAACGCTGTTACTATTCATTCAAAAACTTCAAGGTTGGCATACCCTCAAACCCGCCAACCAGGACCAGCCTGACCATTGTGCAAGAATGTTGACAGCACATGGCCCCATGCCTCAGGAAGCCCCATGCATGCCTGTCCAGAGAGAGCCAGGGAGTCGCAAAGCCCAGTGCCCCGGCTCACCTCTGTACAACCATGGGAGTGAAGAGCGGCATTTTCCTTCACGTCTGTAGCTGTTAACTTGCAGCCCGTTGGCACGCTGAGTGCCAGGAGGTTAAACAGGGGCATTTCCACTCTGTGCACTGGCAGGCTGCAAGTTAACAACTGCAGGAGTGAAGGAAAATGCCATTCTTTAGTGCTGCAGATATGCAGAAATGAGTTGGGATGCCGGGCTTTGGGTCTCCATGTCTGATGATGCAGGCACAGTGCTGTTCTTGTGTGGGGCCATATAGGGGAGGGGAGGGATGGAGGGGGAGGGGAGAGCTGCTGGCCCTGGAAGGAGACTTGGGGGTTAGGACTGGAAATGGGTTGATGGGGTGGGAGAAGAGGGGGAGCTTCTGGACCTGGAAGAACACAGGGGCTAGGACTGAAAATTGACTGATGCGGGGGGGATTTAAGAATGGGACTCGAAGGGACCAGATGTTGGGCGTGTCTGGAACTAAATAGGAGTAGATGCTGGGGAATGACTAGAAGGGAAAGGGGCTAAGGCTGGCAGGAGAAAAAAAGAAGCTGGGGGAGTGACGATAGAGAGGGGGAAAAATATTTTGTGTAGGAGGGAAGACAAATCTATGATTGGCTGGGAATTGGGAGAATAAGTGGGGAGTGAGGTTAGAGGGTTGAAATTTGAAAAGATGAAAAAGGAATAAAAAAGAAATGGCGGTAAATGCAAAAGGGGAAAGATCAGTATGTTAAAGCAGATGCAGAGAAAGAATGGAAAAAAAACTAGAAGAGAGAAGAAAGGACAAATGGACAGCAGACAAAGAAGAGTTAGGAGAAGACACAAAGAAAGCAGAAGAAAGTGATTGCTGCAATTGCAACTGAAAAATAAAATGCGCAAACAATAAAAGGTCGAAAAATACTATTTTATTTTGAATTTATTAACTGGAATATGTCAGCTTTGGGACATGTGCATTGCTAGCGTTTTTGTGTTTTGTTTAATCCTACCTAACTTCTATGTTCTATCCCTAGTGAATCACCATGCACAAGGAAAGAACACTACACTTCAGACACCAATAGAACCGACAACCTGTAAATATGTATATACATGTGAAATCACTGTCTTGCAATCAAGTGTAAACCTGTAATCCGAGTGCTATGTCCTGTACTTTTACACTGAATCATATTGTATGTCTTTAATCCATGGCCTGTGCAACCATACTGTTATGTATAGCAAACCGCTGCTGATCGCTGGAAGTAGCGGGATATAATGTACACTAAATAAATAAAATAAAAAGGGTGGCCCAAGAGGGGTGCGGGGTCATGTGCGGAGTCTCGGTGCAGGGTCTCATTTGCATAAGAGACCTAATTTGCATAAATATTTGCATAATGTTAACATACTCATTAAGAGGCATATTTACTAAAGCTAGTAAATATAGCCCATGTTCCCTGTAAAATAGTTATCTCCAAGTTATAATGCCCTGTTCAATGTAATTTCAGTTTGTTCAATGTAAACCGCACTGATGCCGAATAGCGCGGTATATAAGAGAATGTAATAAATAAATAAATAAATAAATAAAATAAATAATAAATTTACCGAATAGCACGGTATATAAGAGAATGTAATAAATAAATAAAATAAATAATAAAGAAAGACTAAAATATTTCTACATTACTATAATCCAGTGCCAACCGCCAGGCACATTAGGAACTACTACAAACATTGCCCATTTAGACCCATAGCAAACCCGCCGTATCATAACAGCACTACCAGGACTCACAAAGCACCATACTCTACCTATGAAAAGGCAACACTGCAAATATTAAACCAATACATTTCAGAGAATAACAATACATGACCTACTGGGGAAAGAAAACAAGTGGCAATGTCAAATAGAAACTACATAAACAGAATACCTCACCTCAGTTACACATGCAGAACATAGACCATCACCAAACAAAGAACAAGGAATCAGAATTTAGAAATAGGAAGACAATAATTAAACTGGGACTTCAAAAGCAGAACTTGGAATGTACAACCACATTGTAGATATAAAACTATAAATTAATTTCCTCTAAGCGCAGACGTTAATGATGCACATTTCCCAGAGCTGACATATTCCAGTTAATAAATTCAAAATAAATATTTTTCTACCTTTTGTGCATTTTTTTGTTCAGTTGCAATTGTTTCAGCCACTTTCTTCTGGTTTCTTCATGTCTTCTGTTAACTCTCCATCGTCTGCTGTCCATTTGTCCTTTCTTCTCTCTTCTAGTTTTTTTTCCATTCTCTCTGTACATCTGTTTTAACATACTAATCTTTCTCCTTTTGCTCTTTCCTCCATCTCTTTCTTTATTCCTTTTTCATCCACTCAAATTTTGTTCCTCCATCCTCAATCCCCACTTACTCTCCCAATACCCAGTCAATTGTAGATTTTTCTTCCCTCCCACACAAAATATTTTTCCCCTCTCCATTTCACTCTCTCAGCCCCATCCCATTCTAATCCTCCGCCAATATCAGCTCCCTTCTAGTTCCAGTCCCACCCAGCATCCGCTCCCTTCTAGTCCCCGCATCAGCCCATTACCAGTCCTAGGCCCCCATCAGCCCATTTCCAATCCTATCCTAGCCCCACCATCAGCCCATTTCCAGTCCCAGCTCCCCAATCCATTTCCAGTCCTATCCAAGCCCCTCCATCAGTTCATTTCCAATCCCAGCCCCCCCATCAGCCCATTTCTAGTCCTTTCCAAGCCCCACCATCAGTCCATTTCCAATCCTAGCCCCCCCCAACAGCCCATGTCCAGTCCTATCCTAGTCTTTGCATCATCCCATTTCCTGTCCTAGCTCCCTCCCCTCACAGCCCATTTCCATTCCAAGCTCCCATCCCCATCAGTTTTTTGCAGTTCAAGCCCCCCCTTCACACAGCCCATTTCCAGTCCTAGTAACCCTCCCCCCACAGCCCATTTCCAGTCCTAGCAACTCCCCAGCCCATTTTCAGTCCTAGCAACCCCCCACAGCCCATATCCAGTCCTAGTAACCCCCAGCCCATTTCGTCCTAGCAACCCCCCACAGCCCATTTTCAGTCCTAGTAACCCCCACAGCCCATTTTAAGTGCTAGCAACCCCCCACAGCCCATATCCAGTCCTAGTAACCCCCACAACCCATTTTCAGTACTAGCAATCCCCCAAAGCCCATTTCCAGTCCTAGTAACCCCCACAACCCATTTTCAGTACTAGCAACTCCCCACAGCCCATTTTCAGTCCTAGTAACCCCCCAACCCATTTTCAGTCCTAGCAACCCTCCCAGCCCATTTTCAGTCTTAGTAACCCCCCAATTCATTTTCAGTCCTAGCAACCCACACAGCCCATTTTCAGTACTAGCAACACCCCACAGCCCATATGCAGTCCTAGTAACTCCCCCCAGCCCATTTTCAGTCCAAGCACCCCACCTTCCCCTCACGAAGAGCTCTGGCCCTGGTTCCCTCTAACAGCTACTGAAGTGAAACACGCCTCTTCACTTTAGCAGCTGTACTGACGTTCAGAACGCTGCTGCGCTGAGGTCAAAGGGAACTTCCTGTTTTCCGTGCTCAGTGTGGCAGGGTTCTAAACATCAGTACAGCTGCTGAAGTGAAGGGAAAAGATATGCTTCACTTCAGCAGCTGTTAGAGGGAGCCGGGGCATCTCTGGCTCCCTCTAAAGCTGCCCTGCCTGCCACCAGTTTTCAGGATGTTATTTGTGCAGGGCCCCCTGAAACGCAGGGCCCTGTGCATACAACATTCTTGCTCAATGGACGGGCCGGCGCTGTGTTTAGTACAAGAGGAAATTAATTTTATAGTTTTATTTCTCCAGTGGTGTTGTACATTCTACGTTTGGCTTTTCGAGTTCCCAGTTTAATTATTGTCTTCTTATTTCTAAATTGTGATCCTTTGTTATTAGTTTGGTGATGGTCTATGTTTTGCATGTGTAAACAAGCTGTGTTATTCTATTCATGTAGTTTCTATGCGACAGTCCCACTTTGTTCTCTTTCCCCAGTAGGAGATGTATTGGTATTCTCTGAGATGCATTGGTTTAATATTTGCACTGTTGTCTTTTGATAGTTAGGTTTTGATGCTTTGTGAGTCCTGGTAGTGCTATTATGATATGATGGGTTTGCTATGGGTTCTAAATTAGCAGGGTTGATAGTACTACCTAATGTGCCTGGCAATTGGCACTGGAGTATAGTGATTTAGAAATATGGTAGTGTTTCTTTATCCTCACTGCCCAATTAAATGGGTATTCAGACACTCATTAAGAGGCATGTTTACTAAATGTTAATGTGTGCTAAGTGCAGCAACACCCATTTATTTCTATTGGCACAGTGGCACTTAATGTATATTAATATTTAGTAAACATGCCCCTAAGTCATTGCCAGGAAAAAGAAGAGGCTTGTATGGACTCCTTTGAAATCTGCCTAAAATTTTAGATGGGCAACCTATACATTTAGAATAAAGTAAATTAAATGTATGCAAACGAGGTTCAGTACATATGCAAATGAGGTCTTGCAATGAGTCTCCGCACATGGCCCTGCATCACTCTTGGGCTGCCCCTGCTGCCTATGATTTGAGTATCCTCTATTCAGAATATCCCCCACTGCACTACTAGTCCCTATCCCCCCCACCCTCCTTCCTTTGTTCAATAGGCTGCTACCATTCCAAAGTGGGGTCAGCCATGTTAAAGGTTCAGCAGCTTAAAACACTGGCCCTCTTTATAATTTATTTTAGTGTAAGTTAGTAATTGCACACTGTATAAGAGAGTATGGAATATCAAATGCCCAAAAAGGCCCGTATTTGATAAAGGCAACCTAGACACCTATGTGCTTTATAAAATAGGATCCAGCTATGATCACCGGTAGCGCCATATTCTCTCGCACAAAATCAACGGCACTAACAAGCTCGTCTATCTTTTATCCGCAGTAGCTAACTGGGCAGCTGCATAGGACCCTGGCATTGAATATCTTGAGTTAAGGGTCGGCACACACAGCTATGCTTTGTAGCAGCGCATAGCCGGCATAACTCAATATCGTGCCCATAATTTTTATTCATTTATACAAGCCCACTATCTGGATCTCTTTTCCTCTGAAGCCCTTTCCATGTTCATGCCATTAAAACACATTTAAAACTATCCTGATAATAATCTTGTTGTGAAGTTCTCTCTAATTTAAGTGTTGTACCAAGTTTCAATTGTACGCTATGAAACTTTCAAACCTGGTGCCTCCCCCTCCCGTTATCACATATCAGACGTTAGCAGTTATTGACTAGACTATAAGCACATATTAGCAGGGACTTGACTAGACTGTAAGCTCTTATGAGCAGGGACTGTCTCTTATATGCCTCTGTACAGTGTTGCATATGCCCTGTAGCACTATACAAATGATAGGTAGTGGTAGTAATATGTGTTTAGCTCGTTTGTCGAATAGTACTTCCAACTTCACATAGGCTTGTTGGCTAATACAGTCATGTACAAACACTGCTGGCTTTGTCAGATTTACATTTAGAATTGTTCTGTGATTTATTTATTTTATTTGACAACTTTTTTTATACTGCTATATCTACATGTCAAAGCGATGTACAATTAACTTAGGTTAGGACGGTTTACATATAACTTAAACAGAGATTTAACTTATATTAAAGAGCCTTTACACAGGGGCAGCCCAAATGGGGTGCGGGGCCATGTGCAGAACTCAGTGTGGGGCTTTATTTGCATAATTTTCATACATATTTTCATAATTTGCATACATTTTTGAAATCTTCCACCACCGCTCTGCAGATGCGCTCCATGATGTAATAACCAAGGATGTCAGTAACAGGCCTAGAAGAACCAACAATGACAACAGGATCACCTTACCCACAGGTTATCATAAGACTAAGCAAGTAACTTCTAAGAGAGCTCCCTCACTACTGGCGCCTGCATTATGGAACTCCTTCCCTATGGACTTAAGGACCCTAAATGATACCAAGGACTTCTGCAAAGCTCTCAAGACCCATCTCTTCACCGAAGCCTATGAGCAACCACCTTAAGTTGCCAAGCACAAGATACCACCCAAGTGGCCCACTAGCTACCCTTACCATTTAGCCCCAACCGCCCATCCCGATTTAGACCTATAAGTAGATAGCTTTTTACGTATGTGAATCATATCTCCTCCTGTTGAATGTATGCCTCCCAATGTCTTGTTGACCACATTGATTGAAGGATAAGGTGGTATACAAAACTATCTAAATAAATTAAATAAATAAATAAATAAGGTGCCTCATTTGCATGAATATTCACATAATTTTAACATGCACTAACTTTTAGTAAACATGCCTCTTAATGAGTGTATGGATAAAGAAAGACTACCAGATTTCTACATTACTATACTCCAGCGCTAACTGCCAGGCAAATTAGGAAGCACTACAAACACTGCACATTTAGAACCCATAGCAAACCTGCCGTATCATAACAGTACTGCCAGGACTCATACAGCACCAAACCCTACCTATCAAAAATGCAGCACTGCAAATATTAAACCATTACATCTCAGAGAATACCAATACATCTCCTACTGGGGAAAGAGAACAAATGGCACTGTCAAATAGAAATTACTTAAACCGAATACCTCAGCTCGGTTACAAATGCAGAACACAGACCATCCCCAAAGAAAGAATAAGGGATCACAATTTAGAAATAGGAAGACAATAATTAAACTGGGAACCCCAAAAGCCAAACTTGTAATATATAACAACACTAAAGAAAAAAACCTATAAATTAATTTCCACTTGTACTAAACAAAATGCAGACGTTAAAGATGCACATTTCCCAGAGCTGACAAATTTCAGTTACTAAATTCAAAATAAAAAAGTATTTTTCTGCCTTTTGTTGTTTGTGCATTTTATTTTTCAGTTGCAATTGCTCCAGTCACTTTCTTCTGGTTTCTTCTTGTCTTCTGCTATCTCTCCATTGTCTGCTGTCCATTTGTCCTTTCTTCTCTCTTCTAGGTTTTTTTTCCATTCTCTCTGTACATCTGTTTTAACATACTGATTTTTCTCCTTTTGCTCTTTCCTCCATCTCTTTCTTTATTCCTTTTTCATCCACTCAAATTTTATCCCTCCATCCTCAATCCCCACTTACTCTCCCAATACCCGGCCAATCATAGATTTTTCTTCCCTCCCACACAAAATATTTTTTCCCCTCTCCATTTCATTCTCCCAGCCCCATCCCATTCGAGTCCTCCCCCAACATCAGCTCCCTTCTAGTTCCAGCCCCACCCAGCATCCTCTCCCTTCTAGTTCCCGCATCAGCCCATTTCTAGTCCTAGCCCCCCATCAGCCCATTTCCAATATTAGCCCCCCATCAGCCCATTTCCAGTCCTAGCTCCCCCATCCATTTCCAGTCCTACCCATGCCCTCCCATTAGCCCATTTCCAATCCAAGCCCCCCATCAGCCCATTTCCAACCCTAGCCCCCCATCAGCCCATTTCCAGTCCTAGCTCCCCCATACATTTGCAGTCCTATCCTAGCCCCTCCGTCAGCTCATTTACAATCCTAGCCCCCCATCAGCCCATTTTCAGTCCTTTCCTAGCCCCACCATCAGCCCATTCTCAGTCCTAGCTCCCCTCCACTCAGTCAATTTCCAGTCCAAGCCCCCCCCCCATCAGCCCATATTCAACCCTAGCCCCCATCAGCCCATTTCCAGTCCTAGCTCCCCATATATTTCCAGGACTATCCAACCCCTCCATCAGCTCATTTCCAATCCTAGCCCCCCATCAGCCCATTTTCAGTCCTTTGCTAGCCCCACCATCAGCCCATTTTCAGTCCTAGCTCCCCCCACTCAGCCCATTTCAAATACAAGCCCCCCTGTGAGCCTATTTCCAGTCCTAGCCCCTCCATGAGTCCATTTCAGTCCTACCCCCCAACAGTCCATGCCCAGTTCTATCCTAGCCCCTCCATCAGCCCATTTCCCAACCACTAGGCTACTCCTCCAGAGTGGAGGAGTAGCCTAGTGGTTGGGGCAAGGTACTTCAGGCCGGAAGGTCGGTGGTTCAAATCCCACTAGAGGACAGCAACCTTGGGCCGGAAGGACTGGGGTTTCTAGTCCCACAGGTGCTCCTTGTGGTCTTGGGCAAGCCACTTAACCCTCCATAGCCCATGTTCCCTGTAAAATAGTTATCTCCAAGTTATAATGCCCTGTTCAATGTAATTTCAGTTTGTTCAATGTAAACCGCACTGATGCAGAATAGCGCGGTATATAAGAGAATGTAAATAAATAAATAAATAAATAAATAAATTTCCAGTCCTTTTCTAGCCCCACCATAAATCCATTTCCAGTCCTAGCTCCCCTCCACTCAGCCAATTTCCAGTCCAAGCCCCCACCTCAGCCCATTTCCAATCCAAGCCCCCTTATGAGCCTATTTCCAGTCCTAGCCTCTTCATGAGTCCATTTCAATCCAAGCCCACCCCCAACAGCCCATTTGCAATCATAGTCCCTCCATCAGCCCATTTCCAGTCCTTTCCTAGCCCCACCATCAGCCCATATCAAGACCTAGCTCCCTCCCACTCAGCCCATTTCCAGTTCAAGCCCCCCTCCCCATCAGCTATTTCCAGTTAAAGCCCCCCTCCACTCAGCCCATTTCCAGTTTTAGCTCCCCCTCACAGCCCATTTCCAGTCCAAGCCCCACCCTCCCCTCCCGAAGAGCCCCGCGGCTATCTAAAATGCTTGAGAGGGAGCCGGAGAGGCCCCAGCTCACCTCTCACAGCTGCCAAAGTGACGCACATCTTTTTCCTTCACTTTGGCAGCTGTACTGAAATTTAGAACGCTGCTGTGCTGAGGTGGAAGGGGACTTCCTGTTTCCCGGTGCTCAGCACGGCAGCGTTCTAAACTTAAGTACAGCTGTAGAAGTGAAGAAAAAAGACACACTTTCTTCGGCAGAGGTGATCTGGGGCCTTTCTGGCTCCCTCTTAAGCAAACCTGCCTTCCTTTCAATGCGGGATGTTGTTGGCGTGCGGCCCCCTGAAGGGTGGTGCCCTGTGCGAACAACATTCTTGCAGAATGGATCGACCAGCCCTGCCTTTACATATAAGAACCAAACTGAGTTTCAACTTCTAGTGCAAGAGGCTTGCAACTAACATTGGAGAAGGTTAGGTAAGTAAACATAAGTACACAGCAAGAAGGGATACGCAAGTACTGTAGGTGTCAGAACCTAAATATTCTGTGAAGAGGAGAGTTTTTAGTCTGCAGTGGAATTCGATTATAGTTGTTGATGCTTGTATGTCCATAGGGATTGGGTCCCAGATGGAGGGTGCATATAGGGAAAAGGCTTGATTTGAGGTAGAGTGGTTGCATCTTGCTTTAAGGGAGGGGATGATTAATAAGTTTTGGTTGGCTTTCCTTCTTGTCTTGCTGTCAAGGGATATACGAATGTGTGATTGAAGACTGTCTGCTGATAGGTTATGGAGAATCTTTTATACTTTAAGGGAGGATTTATACATAACCTTCATATGTATTGGGAGAAAGTGAAGGTGTTTTAGAACAGGTATAATGTAGTTTCTTTGGGGCGTGCCAGATATGATGCTGGCAGATGTTTTATGTGCAAGTTGTAATGGATGCAGGCTAGCGTTTGGAACCCCTTAATAGATAATGTTTACATAATCAAAGATTGTGGTTTAGTGGCCCTTCCATACTTGCACCTTGCATAGCCACCCTGCTCACACAGTCCTTGATACAACCCTACCTAATTGATATCTGCATAAAAATTACAAAGCAAACATGTAGTCCTGAAAGCAAGTCTCTTATTTGACTTCATTCTTCCCTCCATCTTCCAAGTTCTGATCTACTCTTTCTTTTTTATCAACATCTATTTTTTTAAGTTTTATATTCAAAAGAGGATTTCACAACTAATATTGAGTTTTATTTATTATTTATTACAAGCTCTTCTATACTGCGCTTTTTAGTATCAGTGCGGTTTACAGATAGCAAAAATTTTTGCAACAGACCAAATGGCCTTAAGCTTACATTGTAACAGGATAGATAACTTGAGACTGTAACTGGGATAACTATATACATGTATAAACAGTATTTACAAACAGTAAAACTATTTACAATTTATAATATCTGATGGAAGGTTCTGTTGTATATTTTGTCATAAGTCATGTTACGGTTGTGTTAGGGGCTGCATGCATGGGTTGAGGTGTGGGGGGTGGTTGTGTTGGGTTAGGGTGAGCAAAGTGTAGGAGGAACAGGTGATGTTTAAGAGCTTTCCTGAATTGATAAAGGTCCCTGATTGATCTGATATGTGGTGGGAGGTTGTTCCAGCACCTTGGGGCATAGAAGGCAAAGGATCTATTCCTGGTTGTTTGTGTGCATTTTGTGGCTTCCGATGGTATAATGAGCGTATTGGCAGATATTGACCTTCTCAGCCTGTTGTTGGGGGTGGCGGTGAGGAGAGCAGTGAGGGATGAGGGGGCTATGAGGTTGATTGCTTTGAAGGTTAGGAGTAGTGCTTTGTAGGTGAGCCTTCTGTTCAACGGTAGCCAATGTAACTCCATAAGTTTGGGCGTGATGTGATCTCTTCTGGATAAGCCGCAGAGAATGCGGGCTGCTGCATTCATCGCCATTTGAAGTGGATTGAGGGTGCTCTTGGGGAGACCGTGCAGAATGATGTTTGCGAAATCGAAATGTGGTGTTACAAGCATCTGGAATATTGTTCTGAAATCATCTGGAGCTAGCAGAGGTCTTAGATGCCGTAACGTCATGATTTTATTGTTAGCTTGTGCATTGCCTGGAGTTATCTTGTGCATTGCCTGGAGCATTGCACAAACTATATCTCTGACAAAATGCCATCAATTCTGATACCTGAAGACCCAGCCCCTGGGATTTCTTAGCAAGATGCGACAGGAAGCAGATTTGCAGACCTGCTTAATGAGTTTATGGACCTTGGTATTCCAAGATAGTGACCCATCAAAGTACTAGCAGGCCCTGACCCTGTGTAACTTCAGCCAAAAACAGGTTCCCATATCATCTCATATCGCTTTTAATCTGAAACATGAAAAATAATAGAATTTTAGGTGTTTTTTGTGTCCTTATTAGCTTGGCCTCAAAAAATATTCCTTGCATTGGAACAGGTCTTCCAGGAGGATCTTTAATGTCCTAGAGTGGACCTGCCTCTAATCAGCATATCCTTACCCGTGTCTTATATTTCTTGATATATTAATTCCTGTTTCCTGATCAACCCAAGTTTCCTTTGCTGGTCTTCAGGTCTGTGGAAACTCTTCCTGGATTTCTTTACCTTGTGAATCTTTTGACTCTTGCTCTATAGATTTACCCCAAAGACCTTTCCTGTGCCATGTTCTTATGCCAGAAATTCTGTGAAACCATATAAATAAACTGGGTGGCCTGGGAGTGGGTCACAGGGTAGCCAACTGCATTCAAAGTTTTGTGACAGACACAGGCCCAGCCCAACAATTAGGCTATCTAGGCAGTTGTCTAGGACAATAAATTCCGGGGGTGGTAAAGCACATGGCATTCAGAGCTAAACAATATTTTTTGACAGCTGGGAGGCGGTGTAAAGCTTAAGGTCTGCCTAGGGAGCCAACACCTTGAACCAACTCTGAGGATCGCCCTGGATGGATAGAAAATAGAGGTTGGTGTTAAATGGTATCCACTCAAAAGAAAGAAAGAAAGATGAGTATTAGAATGCCCCAGTTGTTGGTCCTGAAGTCAATTCTGCTCAGTATCTTTGTTAGTGATATTAGTGGGGAAAATTAGCATTTTTTGCAGATGACATGAAGATTTTAAAAAAGAGAGGACACTCTGGAAGAAGTAGACAGAATAAGAAGTGATCCACAAAAACTTAGAAGACTGGCAGAGTGATGCAACTGAGGTGCAGAAACCCAAGGGAGAAGTATGCAATAGGACGGGAGAGACTGATGTGGAGTAGGAGAGAGAAACATTAGAGTGACAAGGCAGTGGCTGCATAGACAGGGGCATAACCAGCAGGAAAGAGAAATTGATAATTTCATTGTTCAGGATATTATAAGGCTTGACCTGGAATACTATGTTCAGTTTCAGAGGCCAGATCTCATGAAGGACAAAGAGGCAGGAGTCAGTTCAGAGGAAAGTTACCAAAATGTTAAGGGGTCTCCATCAGATGACTTATGAGGAGAGGTTGGCTGCCTAAATACCTTAGAGGAGAGAAGAGACAGGGGAGATTTGGTATAGACCTTTAAATACTTGAAAGGTATTACGGGATTCAAATGAGAAGCTCTAGAATGAAAGGACATGATGAGACTACATAGAAGTAGATTCAAATGCAACATCAGGAAATATTTCTTCATAGAAAGAGTGGTGGATGCCTGGAATGCCTTTCCAAAGAAGGTGATGGAAGCAAAAACACTACCAGAATTCAAAAAGGAATGGGATAAACATAGTGGATCCCTAAAGAGCAAGAGGAAGATAACCAAGAATGGAGCACCTCAACTCAAAATAGATATGAAATGACTGTCTCTCTTCCTAAGAAACCATGGAGAAAGTAACCTGCACTACATGTCAATTACAAACCTACAAAAAAAGATCACCACATGGCATAGCTGTGGTAGTTGTACCTTGGGTGGGCTCCTTGGATGCACAATAGGGAGCCTCTCAACTAGTTGCTGAAAGAATAGCATGCTGCATAGTGCAGTTTGGATAGTTTTATATCAGGAGCATAGCTGCAGCAACCTGACTGGTCCCATTGTCAAGACGAGGACTTAATCAAGTGCAATATGTCCCTATTCTGAGACATGGCTTGCGAGACCGCCCCTATTCCACCTCTGACTCTCCGTGCACAGCTAGAGCAGCAGGATGGAGAAAGCCAGTGTGGGGCAGGAGAGGGTGGAGTCTGTCCCTGTCCTTGGTCGTCACACAGCTCACAAGCCTGCAGAAGCTAACTGGGCAGTGGTACAATAATGCCACTGCCCGGTTAGTACTACTACGACTGAGCATTTATATAGTGCTACAAGTTGTACGAAGTGCTGCACAAACATGTAAGAGACAGTCCCTGCTCATCAGAGCTTACAATCTACTCAAGACAAACACAGAAGGTGTAGGCAGGGATAAAGCAAGGGGAAAGAAAGGAGATCAGGTGAGTCAAGATCCAAAAGCAGCGGCGAAGAGGTGAGTTTTCAGCCTGGATTTAAAGAGGGTTAGAGAAGGTGCCTGGTGCACTGACACATGTAGTTTGTTCCAGGCGTAAGGCACAGCAAGGTGAAAGGAGCAAAGTCTGGAGTTAGCAGTAGAAGAGAAGGGCACAGATAGAAGCAGTTTGCTAGAAGAGCGGAGTTCCCGAGTGGGGTTGTAAGGAGAGATAAGAAAAGAAAGGTAGTGAGGAGTTGCAGCGTGAATGCATTTATAGGTCAGCAGGAGAAGTTTGAACTGGATGTGGAAACGGATAGGGAGCCAATGAAATGACTTGAGAAGAGGTGTAATATGAGCATGACGAGGCTGGTGGAAGATTAGCCACGCAGCAGAGTTAGTGACTGGTGCCACCCCCAGACCTCTCTGCAATGCCCATGACATGCTCTGATGATTAGCAGTTAGCATCAGGGCATGTTGCAGAGGTCATTGGGGATATTCAGGAGCACTAACAGTGCCACTGAAAATCCCTCTAAGCAGCATTTACACGGTTTACATGTCTGTAAATCATTTAAACACTTTTGAATATAGCACCCTCCTGTGCTCATCCCATGCTCTATTAAAACTCTATCCCCTAGGTCAGTAGGGCAGGAAGACACCCATTTTCAGATTATTAAATAAAAACACATATACTACTATGTGTCTTTATAAAATCTCAGCAGAAATCCTGCAGAAATAGCACCTAGATTGAAGGCACGGACATTACACCTGTTCCTCAACGACTGTAAATGTTAGCACATACTTTACACACAGATGCATATGTTTCACAAAATACACGAGTAAATCACAAGTCTGCCCAAAGCTGGCCCAATGGTTTCTGCTGCCCAAGGCAGCCCCCATCATGCCCCCCTGCCAGTTTCCATCTTCCCTTTCTTTCCCTCTCATCCTCACCTGGCAGTGCCAGCATCACAACCCCTCTGGTCCTGCCTCTGCACATGCTGTGCCCTAACTCCTCCCCTGAGCACACCTACTGTATAAGCACAGACCAGCCTGTACTTGCATACTTTTAGACATGACCTAATTTTGTAAAAGCTCTTTTAAACATGAAAAATCTTAATGAAATTACATTCCACAAGGATAACACAGGTACACTAAAAAAAATTTTTTTAAAACTGCCTCTAATGTTTCGATTGATTTTTACGTTTTTTGGTGCGCTGAATCCAAATCTGGTAACCAATTTGCTCCATCACGTACAGATTTTTTGCTACATTGGGTTAGCAGTTTGAGGTGAACGTTTCAGACTGAGTGCGATCGAGATAAAAGTTTCTTGGATGAATTCTTTATACTAATTGTTTAGTAGTTATTCAAATAAGAATAAAGAAAATTGTAACAAGGCAGCACATAAGAATAGAGTAATGTCAACAAAACACACTGTGATGGTAGCAAAATTGTCTGCACTTAAAACATCCACATACATGTGCACAAACGAGCATATAAGAGCGAGGTTAGACACAAAGCAAAGCAAAGAAATGTGCAAAAAATGTTGTACAGGTATGTATGTAAGAATAGAAAACGCAAACCGCACCATTGCAATACATGAAGACAAACACACGATGGTGTGAAAATAAAATTCTAATAAATGAGATCCGACACTGTGGTAATAACTAGCAAATTTTTATTTCAAAGTTTAGTAAAAACACGATATTTGTCAACACAGTTTAGATTTTAAAGTCATTCTTGGGTCAATCAATCTCCTGGTGGACCCGTTTCTTCTTCCCCCGAAATGCTTCTCTTGGTGCGCTGCTTGGCGTATTTTTCATCTGGGGTTTCCCGCAGCAGCAACCAGCAGAAATCAGCCATCATAGTGGTTTTCCATCTTCCTTGGTACCTTCTCTCTGCGTCCTTGATGTCCTGGTGAAACCTTTCACCTTGTTCTTCACTGTACGCCCCCAAGTTTTCGGGAAAGTAGTTCACATGGGAGTGCAAGAAATGGACTTTCAGGCTCATGTTACAGCCTTGTTCTTTTAAGGCATTGAGCCTTCTGGCAACAATATCCTTATAGTTCTCATCCCGCCTGTTCCCCAAGAATTTGAGAACAACATCCTTGAAGGAATCCCAGGCTTCTTTTTCCTTCTCAGACATCGTTTCAGCGAATGCTCCATCTGAAATGAGTTTCCTTATATCAGGGCCAACAAACACTCCTTCCTTTAGCTTTGCTTCAGAAAGTCGGGGGAACTTTGAGCAAAGGTACCGAAAGCACTCACCATCTTTTGGAAGGGACTTGATGAATTGCTTAATGAGACCCAACTTAATGTGGAGAGGTGGTAATATAATTTTATCACGAGGTACCAAGCTCTCATGAAGAACATTTCTCTCACCGGGTCTCAAATACTCCCGAATTGGCCAGTCTTTTTTCCCCCAGTGTAGGTCGCGGGCCCGGCTATCCCACAAGCAAAGGAAGCAGGGATATTTGGTGAAACCGGATTGCTGCCCTAATAGCATGGATAGAATTTTAAAGTCTCCACAAATCATCCACTTATGCTCATCATAACGAATCTTCTGAAGAATCAGGGCCAAATTCTCGTATTTTTCTTGGAGAATAACAGAGTGAGCAATAGGAACTGAAGCGAATGTGTTGCCATTATGAAGAAGAACATCTTTTATGCTGTCTTTTGACGAATCAATGAACAGCCGCCATTCAGCAGGATCATACTTGAGTTTAAACTTTTCCATCACTCCGTATATATCGTTGCAAAATACCAAATCTTCCTCTTTGCTGAAATACTTCAAAAATTGTGTCTCGCGGTTGCGCGGTACCAATAAAAAGTTGTTCCTGGTGACAATAGATTTTTCTGTTTAAGCCGAGAACCTAGCAGTTGGGCAGCATCTTTTGGGAGTCCTAAATCCCGGACTAAATCATTCAATTCAGCTTGAGAGAAAAGTTCAGGTTTCGGATCTGGTTCAGTTGCAAACTCGGAAGTATTGGACTCATCGGGAAAAGCCATCTGATGAGTCTCATCATGATCAGAACCGTCCACACAAATATGATCCAAAGATTTTGGTGGTTCAGGCACAGGTACTTCGTTGCTATGAGGCATAGGCCTAATTGCTGAGGGAAGGTTGGGGTAACTTATTACGTTCTTATTTTTTAAGTTGTATCCCTTCACAATGCAAGAGCAAAAATAGCAGTCACTGCTGTGGTCTCTTTGTTCACGCCACATCATAGGTATTCCGAAACGAAATGCTTGGTTTTTACCTTTCATCCATAAGCGTAGATCTTCCTCACATGTCTTGCACACTTTGTGAGGAGCCCACGGTTTGTCTTGATCGCCTAACTTCAAACCGAAATAGGCAAAATATACTTTTTTAATAAATGCAGAAATGTTCCTCTGCCGCTTTTTCACGGTATATTCCCCACAAATAAAACAAAAACTGTCCGGAGAGTTGACGCAACCTCTGGCTCTTTGAGCCATCACAAATACACAGCACTGCAAACTACAACTGTAGTGAACCACTTCGGAATAAAGCTGGATTACGACTGAGCAAACAAAAGGTAATAATGAACTTGCAAGAAACTGAAATTTGACAGGAACGTTCATGTCGCAACCACCGTGTTTGAGCGAGCGAACGAGGCGAGGCGAACAGGAAAGAACATGCGCCAGCGCGAGTACTGGATTTAGCCCCCCGCCTCCCAATTGTCCTGTTAATGTATAAAATGAATACAAAACACTCTAAAATATCATGAGGGAGTGTTTCTAGTTAGTTAACCATTACAACCTCTATTTTGGGCCAAGAAAATAAACTGCAGTCGGCTAAAAAGAAATTATGTGAACATTCCTTATATCGGTAAGAAATCTAATTTTGCATGAAAACGTGACGTGATGGAACATTTTGGCTATTTTTCCTGGTTTCAGCACCCCAAAATCTATAGGAATCAGTTGCAAAACTGGAGGCAGTTTTTTGGTAGTGTACCTGTGTAATGTGAAAGTGGCTTTTGAGCATGTAGAACAAGTTTTACATGCTCAGGTTGTTGTTTTTGTTAAGTAGGCAGTTATAAAATTGACCCAGCATCTACACACATGAAAGTAGATGCTAATGATGCCCCGTCTTTTTTATGAAATCTGATCCCAAGGCTAATCTGTTGTGTTTGAGGGGATATTGGAGACCTGGTACCTGTGTAATGAACATGTGCTTGCATACAAAAGTGCTGGAAGGAGGTTTGGAGATGAAACTCATAAGATCACTGGCAGATCAGCTTGGCTTAAAAAAGATCTGGACAAATTCCTAGATGAAAAGACCATAAACCATTGTGGAAAATCCACTGCTTATCCCTGAGATAAGCACATGGAATCTGTCTACCTTTTGGGAACCAGACTGGTGACTGTGGCCTGTATTGGCCATTGTTGGAAAGAGGATACTGGGCTTGACTGACTTTTGGTCTGACCCAATATAGCATATCTTATGTCCTTTTGCCTGACACAAGCTCATAATGTAACTACCACCTCCTTTTACATTTCTTTTTACTATTTTCCTCAATTTTTCATATTTTCCCTATTGAAAGTTAAATGTAAGTACTGTAGATTACCTTAGTGTCCTCTCTCCAGTTACCAAGGGGTATGTTTACTAAACTGCGGTAATGTTACATACCGCGCGTTATGTAACATTACGCACATTATGTAATGTTAACGCGCGTTAACATTAAATAATGATTGTTAACGTACCTGGCCACGGAAAACACCGTGAAGGGTGGAGAGAGGGCGGAGAGAAGGGGTCAATGGGCGGGGAGTGGGCGAGGAGATAGGGCAAATTGGGCAGGCTGCATATGCACAGTGAGTATTCAATGTCTGGTACACGTTAGATTTTGAAACACACCTGCATGGACAGGGTGGCTAAATCATGTCATGCTGTGAGGGCAGTCTCGCCCTGACATAACAGTGACCATGGAATGTCCAGGTTCCCACATAGTTGTCTATACTATCTGTCTCCAGTGATATCTGTGTGACCCCTGTGATAAGGAAGCTTATCATAGCTCAGGTAGGAGCTATAGAAAAGATGATGTGACTCTGAACAAGCAACCTGTCAGTTCTGGTAGAAGCAAGAAAACAGAGTTTTCACATAAAAGACTACCAGTCCCAGAATGCACCAGGTTTCCAGCAGCCATGAGAGGGGCTGAAGTGAGAAAATGTGTGTGCAATCAAGAGAGCTATGAGGTAATCCCTAAGCACTCATCTCAAAGGGCAGGGCCTGATTCAACACAGCTGCGCTGTGTTAGGGAGGAGCACACATTAGAACAGAAAGAGCTTCAAGAACAGCTACAGAAAGAGCTTCAGACACAGATACAGCAACGGCTACAAGCTCAAGCACCAGTATCACCTGGAGAAACAGAAGCCAAGCCAAGCGGATAGAGAAAGAAGGAAACTCTCTGGAAGGAAGAGAAGAAAGGCCATTGGAAGGTCTGGGAGATTCCAAGGCAGTACCTATACTGGGAGGTATTCCAAATGCCAGCAGAGTCCATTGGACTGGAGTCAGCCAGAGGAATGGAATGGCAGAGATAGGAATCACCAGTGGCTACCTGGGAGAGAGAAGACTACACGTGGAAGGGACTTTCAGACTTATGCCAGAAGGTATGTGAGGAAAGATCCAGTGTCCAGGGATCAAGATTGGAAGGCTGGACATCAGAATTGGATTACATACTGGCCAGGCTATACAGAGAGGAATTATGATAGCAGGAGAGGCTCAGGTATGAACACTGATCCAGACCCTATCTATAATAGAGAATGGCAGCAAGGGAATAAGCATTCTTATGATAGTGCCTTAATGAAAGACTCGTCTGTGCCAATGTATGATAGTGACCCTATGCTGATTGATGAAGGGGGAGATACAGCAGATGAAACTATTTACATGGACTGTTCTCTATCTAAATGCTATTGCTAGCTTTCTGTGAGCAAACACATCAGCCATCACAAAGAAACCTAACTTTGTTCTTTATTTCCACGGCAAACAGCTCTTAAAGCAGGATTTGGGTTCACACAGTAGCAGCCAGCCAGCTAAAGGCTTTCAGCTGGTCAATTGATAGTAATTAAAGCTGCACCTGATTGTGTGTGTGAGCAAGGGAGAATCACTGCTGGGATCTGCGTGGAAAATAAGCAGAAGTTAACCTAACAAGCAAAGTTCATTTATTTCTTTGTGCCTTTTTATTTGGTAATTATTTGCTAAGAAAACATTAGCTAATTGCCTGACAAGTTGAAGGTTGTTTTCTGATTTGCTTTGTGACTTTATGTTATCCATTTAAACACTGCAAGCAAGTAACCTCATTTATATTGCTACCAAGCATATTTGTGCTGGGTGAATTAAACCCCATCAATAAAAGAAGTATTTTATTGCCCTTACCACTGGTATCACAACTCAATTATTGTCTTCAGCTGTGTGAGAGTGAATGAACTACATTACCCACAATACCTTGCAAGAATCATATGAATATATGCATCGTCAAGATTGTGTAAGTTCTCACCCTAGGCAGCCGTCTGACACCCCCCAGTTTTGGGGTCCAATCACTGACATACCTGCTTGGTGTGTGTGTGCTGGCCAGCCTATGTCTGAATGCAAATGTTTTCTCACTGACCATGTACCAGGGACTGGCCTGTGGCATCCCCTCAGTCAGTCTGTGCATGGTGAGAACACTGTGTATGCTGGTGCAGTCAGACAGTGTTGTCTGGTGATGCATGGCAGACTGTGGTATGTGGCAAGTGAGGATTCACACGGCATTAATGCTGTTCTGCTGATGCTCCAGTCACAGGATATGTTCGATGGGCACTAGCCCTAGAGGGATATCCCTAGCCATCAGGAATGGGCTTGCTGGTCCCACAGCCATACCCGTGGTCTCAGGCACCTGTATCGCCACGCCCCCACCTACAACATGGGTGTTATGGGGCCCTTGAGAGCACATAGTGTATAGTACTGTGAGCAGTAGGGAGATGTGGTACACAACCCTCATAAGACACTGGACAACCCTCTGACCTGCTAACATGCGGCTACGGAAGCCAGACCATAACACTTGGGCACACACAGATATAGGTGGTCCCTGGTCCCAGGGGGAGACCTGTGACTGTGTAAAACAGATGGGTACAGAGGTGCCTTTGGTGCACTGCCTGGGACACCTGCCACACACTGCCAGTGATGGGGATGTGCAGCAGGACCTATATGTAGCACCACATGTACTGTGGACCTAGTGCTGTGCAGCCATTCTTACCCTCAGGATGAATACAGAACCTGCAAAATGGCAGGGTCCATAGCTACTCTCTGCCAGTATCTCGCATGGTAGTCCATCTTACCAGACTGCGGTAACAGAGAGGTGCAGACCCCATTTGGTTACCTGATGTAGACCACTGTTCTTCATGTGCAATGCATCATGGGTGCTGGTGCAGTTTCCCTAACCTGGCACACAGAGCAGATGGTCCACGCGGTGACCTGCAGTCCCTCTGTACCCAGGCACTGCTATACAGCAGGCCATAGAGGTATAGCCCACTGGTTTGTACAATGACCCTCAAAACTGTGTCCATGGGTTCAATCCCCTAGTGTTCCCCCCCATGCGTGCCCAACTCAGATACCCTGTATGCCTCCAACACTCATCTTTTGCAGATATGTGCTGCCAGGCTATAAGAGACTAGTCACAGTGGGCATCAGTCCTCTGGTCCGGCTATCTGCATCTGTCAGCTGCGTAGAGTCCGGACTGCCTGTGCAGACTGCCACCACAGGTCATGCACTGTGCACCTGTCCTGCTTTGTGCCTCCATGTTGCCTGCCTCGCCTGTACTCCAGCTGTATGGTACAACCAACCCTCTGTCTACCCCTCATCGTAACCATCATGGCATCCCATATGCCCCTAGGGGACACGTATGCCCACCATTTGTCACCCACTGTCATCCCAGTATATCACATTGCCCACACCCAGTGCTGTGGTACAGTTGCCCACAACATGTATGTCACCAGTATTGAAAAGCACATAGTCTGGCCGCAGATATGGCACGGTCAGGAGCCTCAAGCCCCCACCTGCAAGCACCTGTGCAGTGGGAGTGAACCATAACCATCCTGTGTTAGTTTGAAATCAGTAGCCCTGGACATACGTAATGCATGCCAACCTGAGGCACCTTGCAGGATGCAGGGCAAAGTAACCTTGTGCAATGTCACATTGTTATGCCACAGTGAACTATGGTGAAATATTCCAGGGAGCCCACGAGGATGACCTGTCCAGGTTTGTCCAGTACGGTGCGCTGCGAAGGGACCCTTAGATGGTGGCGCAGAGGGTGCCGCACAGGGCACATGATGAGCATTGTATATGGCACCATGCAATGTGGCGCCCAGTAACGCGCCCACTAAGGTGCGCTCGTTCAATATACAATAGAAGAAACCCATGAATACACTGTGTTTCGAGGCTCGGTACTGGGTGATGTACAATGTGCTATTACGGCTGGGGAACTCCAGGATGTATCCCTAGCATAGCGTTGCGTAAGGCACACACCAAGGCACTGTAATCAATGTTAGCCCAACCCGCGCTTGAGGCCCAGACAGCTGAAAGCTTGACACTCTGTAACATCAGGCCCAAATGCCCACAAGAGGATGGCCCGTCCGAACAATATAACGTTGCATGTGTAGAGCAGTGGTTAGGCAATATATCAGAGTACAATGTCTTGCGGGTTCAAACCCCAGAAAGGGTTACCAGAATTGGAAAGAGATGGGGATAGGGCATGGCAGAAATGGAAAGACTAGTTGTACTCAGATATAGAAAAGGATACCATTAACATAAACAAATAGACCGACAAAACAGACCAACGCACGCTGCAAAGGGAGAGTACGCATGTGCATACGTGTGTGCGTATGTGCGGTGAGAAGCACACACTGCGCAGCCGTGTTTTTACTGTGTCATATGAGGTCTGTTAAACAAATACTCTATGAGGCCTCTCTTCAGAGTGAACTACAATTAAGACTCAAAGCAGTTAAATTCACTCAATTTACTTTTATATAACCACAGTTCAATGATGTTACCTTGCCAATGTTCTCAGATAAACGGTATAGTTTTGACACTTATTTATGGGTAATAAACCTCTCCCATGTAGTGTCCGTTCACATCAATGACCTCAGGCAGGTATATTTTAAATTATTTATCTGATATATTGCTCTTTTCTTCTTATTATTTTTATAAATGTTTTTTTTCTTATTTTAAAATAGCTTCACCACTCTACTTATCTTATGTAGAATGGCGTCGGCAAATGCCCCTTTTAATTTACAAAGGAAGAACCCCAACGCCTCAGTCTTCTAAGCGCTCCGGCGTTTCTCCGATTGGGTTTTTCAAGGGGATAAGTATGTTGCTTATTGTCAGGGACCATTTAAATATCCATTTTCTTCAGTATTCTTATATTTCATTTGTTGTTCTTTAATAGTTTTCCGGTTATGTTAACTCTTACCGGTCACGATCTTCTATCTTTACTGAACTCAAAATCCCAAAAATCTGAGTTCAGTAAAGATAGAAGATCGTGTGCAGGGATGTGTGTGGTACCATCTCATGTCCGTGTCCCAGGTGACTGTGGTGGGCCACCAGTGACCGTGTGTGCGTGTGACTGAGGGCATCCCACATGGCAAGGCGTGGCTAGTGGGGTGGGGCTGGGGTGCTGTGCCGGTGCAGTTGGGGACAGGCATGCCCTGTGGTGGCAGGGATATGCGTGCATGGTTGCATGGGACGGGATGGGGCTTGCCCTGTGGCGGTGTGACCAAAGGCAGGCTGTGAGTGGCTGCACGTAGCAGGCACATGTGTGGGCCACATGGGTCTGTGTTGGGGCCCATATGCCCCCCACCGGCAATGCCCCTTGTACAGTGGTGCCCCCTGTGTCCTGTGCCCAATGCTACTGGAGTCATTCCCCCTCCCCGTGCACACAGCCACCCACCCCGTGCCACCACATTGCCACTTGTGTCCCTGCACCCAGTGCCTATGGCATGCACAGGTGCATTGCACCTCCATCTCCCCCGCGTAGCCACCCATGTGGCCCTGCTTCCCTCACCAGCCCTGCATTGTGTCCCCACAACACATTGTTGCCCAACGCTGCTACCACGGGCTTGTCCCCCCTGCCCCTTCACCCATCCACTGTGCTTTAACGGCCCCTGCTCCACATCACCACACTCACCCCCATAATGGCCCCTGCACCTACAGCAGCACCTGTGATGACCCACTCACTGCCCCTGTGTCTGTGCCCTCCCCTTGATCTATGGCAGCCGTGTCCTGCGTCCACGGCTCAGACTCCTCTCTGGCTGCCACACTCCACCCTGCTCCCTTGACCCTCTTTCAGCAGGGGCTGTCACCCCTAGAACCTGCCCCCCCACAGACCGCTGTCGCTACCTGCAGGGGGTATCTGCATGCAATGTGCCTGTTGTGCTACCATGGCCCCCACCCACCCAGTGACTCATGCGCTTTCTGGTGCCATGTGTTCTGCATGCCCTGCTCCCCCTGCCCCAGCTCCCAGACATAATCCCAACATCTCTGCTGTCCAGACCCAGCATGCACTGCCAGACACCCACCGGCCACTTGATGGGTCCGCACATGGTTCTGCGCTATGTCCTCGGGTCCCTGCATTCACCTGCACCCCTGTTCCTCTGTCCAGGGTGCTGGTGTCAGGCCCGGCACCCCTACCCACCCACATGCCTGGCTGGCCCCCCCTTTTGACCCTGCACCAGCACCTCCATCATTGGCTGCTCCGTCCAACGTTGGCCCCCCTCCACCCACCCCCCACTGGCTGGGTACATCCTTGTGTCCGTGTTCTTGGCTGGGTGTTTAGCTCTGTACTGTCCTTGGTGGACCCACACCCTATGCCATGCTATTCCTGTGTGTGTACCTGTCACTGCACCCCCACTGCTATGCCATCCCCAGAGGGTTGGGCCCCATGGCTCTGTTCGTGGCCTGCTTGTCCCACCCTGACAGTACGGTCCCTTGGTGCACTACGGATGCCCATGTGTGCAGTGGTGGCCTATGCGCCTCGTAGGCCTATTCCTGTCTCAGAGCAACGCATAGCAGGTGGTGGCACGCTGTCCACGCCCCTTTCAGTGGTTCCAAGGGCTGCTAGCCCATGGATGGGTGTGTGGTAAACCTGAACCTGGACATGTGCCCTTGCAGGGCCCTTATGGGATTGGCAGGTGCCCGGGGGTGGCAGTGCATGTTCGCCGGTGTTGTGCCAGGGCCACATGGTGTGGTGTGGTGGATGTTGCTGGGGGGAGAAGGATGATGACCCCCATTGGGCCAGATTCCGGCACCTGCATGTGTTGGGTCTGTGTGCGATGGTCTACGCAGTGCATGGCTGACAGGAGGCTGTGGTCCAGAAGCATTGTGGGGATGGTGCACCTGGTGTGGGTCAAGCCACATTTTGCATGGGACTGGCTGATGTCATGCATTTTTGTGTGCCACTGGCATGGCCCCCCCACACCCTGCACCCCACACCCCTGCGTCCATCCCTGCACTTGCTTTTTTATGGTCTGTCCCCGGTACACCTCTCTTCATCTTACCTGTATGTGGGTGTGCTGTGTCCAGCACGGGGGGTAGGCCATGTATATTCATGGGCCCGAGTCTGTCCACTAGGTGCTGCTCCAGGCTGCTCAGGGTGGCCCCCTGTGCTGGGCCCCCACCAGTGCCCTGTGCACTCTGCCTCTCCCGAGTGAGTTGGGCATGTATGTTGTGTTTGATGTCACAATACCGTTTGTGTAGACTTACAATGTCGTGATGCAGGCCCCCTGCTGCCGCCACCTCGGCCCATGCTCTTGTGTGGGTAACAATGGTGGTGGTTGAGCTCATCCTCCCAAACAGCATCTCATACCTCTTGAGGATGCTGACCAGGAGAAGGTCATTCTCCTCCTGGGTGAAGCGGACCGCCCTCCTCCTGGTTTCCTCAGCCACTGGCATCCTGTGACACTTCTGTACTGGCGCACCTCCAGGATGGTCTGGGGGGGTGGTGTGTGGCCCTGGATGGGCCTGCCCTCTCACTCTCCGGATCTGCATCTGTAGGGGCCACTGGTGGTTGTTGGCTGCACTCCCCTACTGCCTCATTGCTGCCTTCTGCCTTTTCCTCCATGCTGTGGTAATCTGCATTTACCATAGCCCTTACCTTTCTGGGCATGCTGTGTCCTGTTATATACCTTGGGTGAGGCCCTACACGCGTTCTGCATGGGTGTTACATGCATGTGCAGAAGCATGCGTAACCTTTTGCGCATGCCGTCCCCCAATATGGCACCTCCCCTGTTCCACATGCACGTTTGTGCTTTACGTATGACGTATCCTCATGCGCCCTGTGCACACGAGGCACGTTGCTAGGCATGCAACACACTATCCCTATGCTCTACGTCCTCAGATTTGTCCTTGTCTCTGCTGTTGGTGTGCACTGCTCCATAAACGCACCGTTTATCCTCCAGCATGGTTCATGCTGCATCCACTCACACTCTGCTGGGTCTCATTGCTTTTGGTGTTACGGCGCGTTACGACTCGCGTAGGTAGTTCATGCTACGTATCCCTACACACTACTCTGCATCTGCCATACATGTGTCTGTGATGCCAGCACATGTGGGAATGTGCCATGCGTTCTGCTGTCACCTATGTGTTTGGGTGGGGCACATAATGCGGAACGCCAGTGAATGCACGTTTCTGCACGTGTAACGCTTCCATACATGCAGGGCATTGTCTCATGCTGTTGATGGTGTACATCCCAGCATCAGCAGGTGTGTAGGGTTTGCTGTGATTATTTTCCGCATCCCACACCCTATTTAACAACTACCTATGCTCCATCCCATGTCTATCATGGTTCAGATAGTGCATGCGGGTTGTGCGGTGGTGGCGCTGGTGGAGTTGGCAGAGCTGTGGTTGCCTGAAGAGGGAGATGGTGTCCCTGGGGCTGTCCAACTGCAACTCAGACCTGCAGTTGTGGGGGATCCACAGGCGAAGGTGAGACCAGCACGGTGCCATAGGCGTGCTGAGGCATGGCCCCGCCTGCCACGCCTCTACAGGCCCAGCCCCATACTCCAGGACATAAGAGAGGACCAGGTCATCCCCCTGTACCATCTGGACACAGGGGCTATTAGGGAGCTCTATGAGGATCTATGACCTAACCTCGAGCCCTGGACTGCCCTGTCACATGCCATACCGGGATTGGCCAAGCTCCTGGCTGCCCTACATTTCTTTGCCTCTGGCTGTTTCCAATCCTCAGTGGCCGCAGTGGACAGGATGAGCAGGCCAACATTCTCACACTGTCTCCACCAGGTACTGCGGGCCATGGTCAGTCGGGTTGGGAATTACATTACGATTCCTAACAGTAGGAAACATTGGGGGGCCCTGGGGCAGGCATTCCAGTGGATTGCAGAGATACCACACATGATGGGAGCTATTGATTACATACATGTTGCCCTGGTCCCGCCACGTGACAGGGAGGTTGTGTTCCACAACTGCAAACACTTCCATTCCCTGAATGTGCAGGTTGTTTGTGATGCAAATATGCATATTCTGAATGTGGTTCTATGGTTCCCAGGGTCAGCTCATGACTCCTATATCCTGCAGCACTCGACACTGTTCAGCCAATTTGAGGCTGGACAATATGAGGACTGTGTCCTGCTGGGTGGGTATTCACCATATCTAGCATGCGCGTATAGTGTATGATATCTGGGGCCCCATTGTCACCTGTGTCCCTGCATGCCTTTCCTTGTGTTGTGGTTGTGGGGTGATGCCTTGCTATGGGCCTTTGTACAATGTCACACCCTGTCACTGGGGACGGGGTCATGTACCTCTGTGTGCTGCTAAACTTCTCTATGTATATGTGTGTCTCATTGCTCATCTGGGTATCTCGGCACACATGCGGTGGAGACTAGTATCTGCTACTGCTGTTCGGTTGCACAGGTCTTATGTACAGGGACACTCTGGGCACCTATGGTATGTCCCTTCCATGGCTGGGTGCGACACCTCTGGTTTGACCATGGCTCCCGCACATGGCCTCAGACATACCACACACGCAGATGTACATGTGTATGCCTTTGTGGTGTGTCCCTCATGGACCCCATATGCAACGTGTTTGTGTGTGTGCTGTCCAGGTGTGGGGGGGGATTAGTTATACGCACAGAACCATCCTCATGCTGTACAGTATGTATGGGGCCTTTTCTCTGTTGGCCATGTGTGAGACAACACATGGGTGCAGCTGTGGTCGCACTTGATATCACACATGTATGCTGTATGTCTGCCCACTTTATCTTGTCTCCACTGCCATTCCTACCTGGACCCTCGGGGATGTGTTCCGGTGACTTCTGCTGTGTGTGCACTGTATCATGGGTGACACATACTTGCACACATGCGCATCTCTGCCCCTTCCAGTATGCTTTGCCGCTGGCGGCCAGATGCCCTCACATCTGCCACTGCTGCCATTTGGGCACAGGTTTTTGGCCATGTCTTTTGCCAAAAAACAGTTGATGTGTGTTGCCTTCATTAGCCTTCCCCGGTAATGGACGCAGTTAATTGACATCTGCAACCTCTACTGTGGCCCCTTGTGCCCTTTGCCTGTCTCCAACAGTCCCCATCAGACACCTGCTGTACATTTAAGGTAGTTTGCACCTTAGATCTTCTGTGACATACTCCATGTGTAGATGTTGCATTTGGGCTGTTTGTATCATCGTGCCTTTCTGTGGGATCTCTGTGCACCACCACTTCTGGACATGCTGTGGACCTCTGGGATGCCTGTGTGACATGGGCATTGACATGACTATGTTGAGATGGTAACCTGGTCTGCAGTGCCATCTCCTGCTGTGGTCAACATGCACTGTGCCGTGTGTTGTGGCCATGTCATGTTTTAATATCTGGACATTCATTATGCACATAATGTGCTGTCACTGCATTGTGACCTGATGGTGGGTGTGGCATACCCTTACCATTTCTTTACTCATTTTAACACAGGACACAGCCAACACACATGACACATCTACTTCACTGCATCTGGAGTCTCTATCGCCCAAATGTGGTTGGACAGGACACCTCCATGCAACGGTCCCTGGGTGATGGTGCCAGTGGGAGATGGACCTATGCGAGTCAGACACAGGCCTTTGTTGGACATCATTGTTGGCCTGCTATTTTGGCCATCACTGGGGGGAACAACACACCATCACTGCCGTGATCTGTCTGGGTGTTGTGTTGATTGCAGCTGAGAAACATCACCTTTGCATTGTTGTGGAACATTGAGAAGTCACTTGTGACTTTGCCTGGCCATGTAATCTGCCATGGTCATAGATGGACTTGTAGGGTCACAGCTGGCATTTTCAATGTGGAGACTTGTCCATACATCTAGAGAAGGAACTCACATGTGTGCTCTATGTTGTACATCCATCTGACATTGTGTAGCAGTGTGTGGGCAATGTGTGGGGCTCGCATCGCAGGCATTGCACCAATATTTGGCTAAACAGGTACATGCAGCCACGTATGTGACACAGGAGATACATTCTGTAGGTCCTGCTTATTTGTGTGTCTGACTTCCACTTGTACATAACACACTATTTTCCTCCAGAAAACTGTGATGCATGCCACCATCTCAGGTTGCTGTTTGACCATCACAGGGTGTGTTACAGTGGATATGGGGCAGCACTCTGTGGTGTTTAAACATACACGGTGCATGCGCATGTGCCGGACTCATCTCTTACACTGGTGCATGTGCCAGGGTTGGATTTGTGTGGGTATGTGCACCATTGTGGGCGTCTCTTTGTAGCTCTACGTACATGTTACTGTGTGTGTTTCCTGGACAGATGTGGCAATGTACATTGATTTGCTGCCTTATCTTTGCATGTGTGCGCAGTCCTCTTTCTGATATGACATTGCTCCACTCACATTGTGCCAGTACTTTTGCACTGTGGTGCCGGGCATGTCCTTTTCCAGGCTCTATTTGTGCAGTCCCTGTACATTGCCATATTCTGACTGCTCCTGTTTCAATGGCACCCATTGTGGTGTGACGTCCACATAGTGCTTCCTCTGTATGCTAGTGGGATCCCATCTTCTTTGCTGTTTTGACCACATGTGACTCTCGTCCTGATACCATGTCCTCATGTTGCATTGCCTTGTGTGCATTAAAGGTGTTTATTTACACAACTACCTGACATCTGGCCTTTCTCAGCACATCACATGCTGTTCTAGGGACATCTACACTGCTATGTGACACACTGACACCCACACATCATGTCTATGCATGTGATGGGTGGTGCTGGGGCATTGGGACATGACATCATTGGCATCTTTGTGCATGTGCCTGTGCACTGTGTATGCACCTCACTGTGTGGCTGCATCACATTACATCTCTGTAGCTTCCCTTCAGACCTTCTTGCCTTGTGTGTGTTGTCAGCCTGGTGTGCCTGCCTGATACATGCCACCTGTCAGCTGTGTGTTCTGGTGCTGTGGCTGTGATGGTTCAGACATGTACTTCTACGACTACTGAACATTTGTATAGTGCTACATGGTGAATGTGGCGTAGGGCAGACAGGTGGGTGACATTTTCTGCGCATCTGTGATTACTATCTAGTCAGCACGCACACAGATGGTGTGTGAGGGATACCACTAGGGACAGTGGGGGTGTATCAGGGGGATCCTGCTTCTATGGCTGCAGCGAGGACATGTGGTTTCAACCTGGATCTGTGGGAGGTTGGAGACGGTGCCTGCTGTAGTACAGCAGAGGTTTGCTCATGGCATACGTTGCATCACGGAGAAAGGAGCAGAGTGTGGGGCTGCCAGTAGGGGTGTGCTGCACAGGTGGTGGGTGTCTGCTTGTACCCAATGTTTTCAGGAGTGTTTGTGTGGGGAGATGGGAGATGAGAGGTGGTGGGTCACCACAGAGTCTCTGCATCTTGACCTCAGCAGGGGAGGTTTGACATGGGTATGGTAAAGGTTAAGGAGGCTTTTATGTGACCGGACAAGGGGGGTGGTGTGCCCATGACTGGCCTGGCGCACAGTTGGATGCAGTGGACAGACTACTGAGGTATCGATGGGATGCAATTGGGCAGTGCATGGCCATATTGGTGGTGTGTTCAGGGTGGATGGGGCAGGTATCACTGGTGTTGTGGGGGAGGGGGGCAGGTGTTAGCTATCAGATATCATGGATGGGGGTAAGGGGTCAGGGATGGACCCAGATTGCGGCCTGGGGACACTGGTGGAGCTACAGAGTTATCCACAGACACTAACAACAAGGGGTGGGGCAAGGAGGTGTTACGATAAAGAATGGGAGGTACGGTCATGGCCATGTTCACTTTCAGGCCATGATGAGACATCCAGGCAGAAATGTCATCACGACAGGCGTGAAACAGGGTTTGGTTAGCTGGGGAGGGTTCAGGTGTGCGTAGGTGGCTCTGTGGGCTATCAGTATCTAGCTGGTACAGCCATCCATGGGTGCTGATAGCCACACTAGGCGACTGTGTATGGAGGGGAGCGGGGTTATCCATGCCAAATCTTTGGGGTACAACATCCGGGTGTGGGGTTGTGGGGGAGGGGGTAGGTGTACAGGTATTGCTGCTGTGTACTGTGTCTGGGTATAGTTACATCGCAAAGTTTAGTCTCACTACTTTCATTACAGACACACCTACTGCACCTGCACAGTGGGAGATGTGGCCTATTGGTTAGGACACGGTACCTCAGACCAGGGGTCCGTGGGTTCACATCCCACCTGGGGACAGCAACATTGGGACTGGGGTTTCTGGTCTTATTGCCACTCCTTGTGGCTTTGGGCACGCCACGTGGCCCTACATTGGCCACTGCTTAATTTAATGGGTAAGGCAGGATGGACAACTGTTTACTTACAGAGATAACTCAGTACTTTTGTCTGTCAATGCCCCCTGTACACAGCTGCACAGACATGTCATGCAGACACCCTACTCACCACAGCTTACAATTTAGTTAGGATAGGTGATGGAATGTGGGAGCAGGGGTAGGAGAGGCAATGGTGGAGGGGGGTCAAGGTAGTTAGGGTCCACAGGCATCAGCGGGTAGGTGGGTTCTCAGCATGGATTGGATATGTGTTGGCAAAGTTGCCTGCCACACAGACCCCGTGAGTTTATTCAAGGCATATGGTGCATCAGGGTGAGGGATACGATGTCTGCTGTGATCCAGTGTGTGCCTTTTGTGGTAACTTGTTTGCATTGTGGTTGTGGGGGTTCTTTGGGATAGTGGTCACAGACACCCATTGCCAGTCCATAGGTTGCCGGTTTGATCCCCACATGTTCTGTTCCTTTTCCTTTCATGTGTACTGCTAACCTGCCCATGCGATGGCTGCAGCCTCGTCACCTCTCCACACACCCTTCCATCTCTGTGCTGTGTGCCACAGTATGCCCTCTCTGCAGCCTATCTGTCGCATATTGTGTGTTACATATGGCTTTTTCTTTGTAGTGTCCATGTGACCAGTCTGCTTGATGGATTGGTACTGCTGTTGTTGGCTGGTCTGTGCCACATCACTGTGCAGGTTGGATTTTCACATGCTCCTTTTTCATTCCATTGCCCTAGTCCATGGGCCATCCACTTAGCTTTCCCTTCAGCCGGCCCCTGATACCCTTCGTGTATCACTCCCATGCTCTTTTGCACGCTGTTTACACTGCATTACATCTCATGGTGTGTATGCATGTGTTTCTATGTGGCTCCCATCCCACTTATAGACTGTGATATGAGCTGTGGACGCCTGCTGTACATGTGTGTTGCATCATGGTGACTTTTTGGGTTGGCCTCTCCTGACACACAGCAGGCGTTTTATGTGGTGCCCTGCAGTGTTCTTGTATGCAGCCATTGCTATGGACCTCAAAGTGGTGGTGTGGTCTATTGGTTTGTGCAGTGCTTTTTCAGCCTAGTGGTCATGGGTTCGCTCCCTCTTTGTTCTCCTTCTTTTATGTCTTTCCTATGCCGGTACCTGTAATCCCTGTAACAGTCATATCTCTGCTGATATGTGCTGCCTGCACATATTACCCTCATCACAGTTGCCAACCATCCTTTGGTCCGTCTGTCTGCGTCTGTCAGCTGTGTGGCACCAGGCGTTCATGTGCAGGCTGCTACCCCATGTCCTGCTTTTCAGGTGCCTTATGTGGGGCCTTCAGGGGTGGCTGCATGGTGCCTTCGGTTGGGCACCTTGTAGGGTGCATGCCAATGTGCCTTGTGAGGTTCCTCTGGTTAGGCTGCCTTGTGCTGTGCTCTATATGGTGCCTTGTGACGCGTGCTATCTGAAAGCGCCTTGTTATGCGCATTTCCTGGCACTGTTTGTCGTACGATGCACTGCCCACTCCTTTATATGGGCATCTGTACCAGTACCGCAGAACCTACCACAGTAGATACTAACGCGGTTTAGCAAACATACCCCTAAGTCATGTTATAATCATCATTGATAAGTAGCCAAAAACCGTTACCTCTGGCATCAAATCTATTAAAGACTAGGGGGCATGATTACTAAAAGACACTAAAGGAGCAAATGGCCGCTATCAGTTCCTAGTAGCGGTTTGCACAGAAAGTGCTGATAATGCTGCGTAATGAGTGTAAAAGAGCTGCCAACTATTAAGGGCCAAAGGGGGAGAGAAGGGGTGTGGAGTGGGCAGAGAGTAGGTGGAGTCAGTAAGTGTGCGCTAACTCCGGATCAAAAATAGTGGACTTTAGAGGCTCATCTGTGAGAAACCTTAACCAAAGCTCTCATCTTGGAGGGAGAGATTTTTTTTACCCGTGTAACACCACACAGGGAGCACATTCACGTGTATGCAGTATGTACCTCCCAGAGTGTAGCCCTGAAATTAGTGACAGAAGTGGTCCATTGCTTATCACAGCATGGTGCCCGAGTAATAAAGAACACTATGTTTTTGGTGCCAAAGTGCCAAAGGAGGTGCCAAGTGATTCATCAGGGCTGATCAGTCTGCTAGGTGGACTAGGCAGCAGCCTAGGGTATATACCCACAATGTCTAGTGTGACTGCTGTGACAGTGGTGGCAAACATCGATTCTGCTGCTGTCATAAAGGAGTAGTGCCACTGCCACTGCCACCACTCTGCCATGTTATCAGCATATAGGGGTGGGTGTGGTGGCAGCAGCAGCTTCTGCCTGGTACAGAAGATACATTGTCACTGCCATGCGTGTCAGGTGCAATTCTGCTGTTTGTACTTTCAGGGTCTGGCCAAGGGTTTCTGCCGCTGTAAGCAGACACCCCCTGTGTACCCCTCCTATTTTTGCCTTAAGGCTCTTCACAGCATGAAAGGGTGGATTCCACATGCCACTCCCCTTCCCAGCATCCACTGTCTCACCTAGGGGAGGAGGGCAGCATGGCAATTGTTCCCTGTTGTGGGGTGGCGAGGCTTAAGGCAGCATCATGGGTGCTCACATCATGCTGCTCCTATTGCCCTCCGATACATCCTCTCAGAGGGGGCAAGAGTGGCATGCCAGGACTACACGCAGGTGCTCTGCTGCTTCAAAGCCACCCAGAGAACTGAAGCAGCGGTGCCTTGCTTTCAGGGAGGGAGGGAGGGATCAAACCTGCTCACTGTGGTCTGCCAACTATGAGATTATTCCAGTACTGACCCAAAAACACATATCATTAAATGGTTATATTTGTCACTCTGCTTGGTTACCCATGACCTGGAATATGTGTGTATATGTATCCTGGCCTACCCCTCTGACAGGACAGATCCCATATGTAAGACACGAATGTCAGTTGAACCAGCAGCATATCAATGCAGTGCTACATATACATCTAACAAGATGGTCCTCTCCTAACCTGTCTAACATACCCTGTTAGACAGGTATGGCACAGAGCCTGCAGAGAGGTACACAGACAGAGGCATGCCCCAGCTTATGCCCTCGAGCAGCCTGACAATGACTACATATATACATATAGTGTGATGCACCCATACTCCCACATGGCTGCTCAGTGGCTACTAACATCGGGCCACTGAGTGTGAAGGGTCACAGGTTCAAGACCAGCCAGTGAATTAAATGTGATATGTCCAGGTGTGTTAACTTTCTCCTACATTTCAGTTCAGAACAATGTATCCTTGAAGGATACTACCAAAAACAGAGAGGTTCCAAAAGAGAGTAAAGTAGCCCAAATGCCCTTGAGTATGGAGCAGAGACTAAAGATTCCAAATTACCCATACCTACCAATAGCCAGGTTAATATGAATAAATTACAGTCTCTAAAATGCTTGTATGCAAATGATAGAAGTATAAAAACTAAGATGGTAGAGTTAGAATATATAGTACTAAATGAGAGGTTAGATATGATTGGAATCTCAGAGACATGGTGGAAGGAGGACAACCAGTGGGACACTGTGATACCTGGGTACAAAAGATATCGTAATGATAGAGCTGATAAAATTGGTGACGGGGTTGCGCTCTATGTTAGAAAGGGCATTGAGTCAGAAAGGATTAAAGTTTTGCAGGAAACAAAATTTGCTGTAGAATCTCTATGGATTGAAATTCCATATAAAAAAGGGGAAGGTGATGGCGGTGGGGGTGTACTATCGACCGCCTGGTCAGAATGAACAAATGGATGATGAAATGCTCAAAGAAAGAAAGGAAGCTAACAAATGTTACAGCACAGTAATAATAATGGGTAATTTCAATTACCCTGTTATTGACTGGGTCAGTGTCATGGCAGGACATGCTAGGGAGATAAAGGACCTAGAAGAAATAAATGACTGCTTCTTGGAGCAGCTGGTTCATGAACCAACCAGAGGGGAAGCCATATTGGACCTAGTCCTTAGTGGAACACCAGCTCTGGTGCAAGAGATAAGGGTGTTGGGGCCACTTGGCAATAGTGATCATAACATGATCACATTTGATTTAATTAATGGAGGAGGGATGGTAAGGAAATCCACAGTACTACCTTTTAACTTTTGAAAGGGAGACTATGATAAAATGAGGGAAATAGTTAAGAAAAATTAAAAGGAGCAGTTGGAAACATTAAAGACTTACATCAAACTTGGCAGTTGTTTAAAAATACTATCTTGGAAGCCCAGACTAGCTGTATTCCATGCTTTAAGAAAAGTGGAAGAAAGTCCAAAAAACTACAAGGCATGGTTTAAAGGTGAGGTCAGAGAGGCTGTTGTTGCCAAAAAAGCATCTTTCAGTAAATAGAAAAAAGAGCCAAATGACAAAAACTGGAAACAGCATAAGCAATGGCAAGTTAAATGCAAGGCATTGATAAGGCATTCAAAGAGAGAATTTGAGAAGAAACTTACTCTGGAAGCAAAAATGCTGGAACGCATTACCTCCAGATATCCAGGCTATTAAGAGCCTTACACAGTTTAGGAAAGCCCTTAAATGCCACCTTTTCAATAAGTACCTCATAGAACCCAACCCCACCCCATTGAGACCGGAGATGCAATCCGCTAAGCAAATATATGGTCTCCCAACAACATGTCAAGAAAGGTACGCTAACCCTTAGTGGTGCATATGTTTCTATGGAATTCATGTTCATATGACTCTATGTAGCAAGATTTGTAAATAGTTTAACCCTGTTATCCAAGTTATTTACCCTGTTATCTGTAAACTCATACGTGTTAATTGTACTGAGCATTTTTGTTCCATGTAAACCGCGCTGATGCTGAATAGTGCGGTATATAAAAGACTGTAAATAAATAAATAAATAAAATTTAAAAAAATGCATAATAAAGACTTTTTCAAGTACACTCATAGCAAAACACCTATGAGAGAGTCAGTTGGTCCATTAGATGATGAGAGGGGTAAAAGGGGCAGTAAGAGGGGACAAGGCTATAGTGGAGAGACTGAATGAATTCTTTGCTTCGGTCTTTACTGAGGAAGATATAGGGATGTTACCTATGACTGAAGTGGTATTTAAAGGTGATACTGCAGAAGAATTGAAAGAAATAACACTACACCGGGAAGATGTATTACAACTATTTGATAAACTGAAGAGTATCAAATCACCTGGACTGGATAGTATACATCCAAGGGTGTTGAAAGAACTGAAATAAGAGATTGCAGATCTGCTATTAGTAATCTGTGAACTATCATTAAAATCATCTGTAATACCAGAATATTGGAAGATCGCCAACGTAACGCCAATTTTTAAAAAGGGTTCCAGGGGTGATCCGGGAAACTACAGACCGGAAAAACCTGACTTCAGTACTGGGAAAAATGGTAGAAACCATCATAAAGAACAAAATTACTCAGCATGTAGATAGTCATGGCCTAATGGGAGACAGCCAACATGGCTTTAGACAAGGAAGATCTTGTCTTACTAATCTGTTATGTTTTTTTGAAGGTGTGAATAAGCAGGTAGACAAAGCTGAGTAGGTTGATATAGTGTATTTGGACTTTCAGAAACCCTTTGACAAAGTCCTTCATTAGAGACTTTTATCAAAACTAAAGAGTCATGGGATAGGAGGCAGTGTACTATTGTGGATCAGGAACTGGTTAAAAGATAGAAAGCAGAGGGCAGGAATAAATCGCTTACACCTTCCCTCTCCCTCCCAGGCTCATCTTCAATCAACTCGGCAATCCACATTTTTTTACCTAGGTCCCGCCCTATGGAACTCCCTTCTCACTGTCCTTCGACTAGAAGAGTCTCCTGCTAAATTCCGCTCTCTTCTCAAAACCCATCTTTTCTCCTCTGCATTCAACCTCCCCCCGTGATCCCTGACTTCTCTGTATCTACTATTGTTGACAATCTGTCCTCACTCTCTTTCTCTTCTCTCTCTTTCCCTTTTTCTTAAGTTATTGTAATTTTTCCTTTTCCTTTATTAATTTATAATTTGAAATTTTTTATTGTAAACTGCCCCGATGTAATGGGGGGGGCGGTATATCAAGTGTTTTTAAACAATAAACAATAAATGGCCAATTTTCATAATGGAGAAAGGTGAATAGTAGTGTACCCCTGGGATCTGTGCTGGGTCCACTGCTTTTTAACATATTCATAAATGACCTGGAAAAGGGACTAACAAGTGAGGTTATCAAATTTGCAGATGACACAAAACTATTTAACCCTGGGAGTACCGATGGGGTCAAAAGTGACCCCATTGCAAGTTTCACAATGCGTATCTCGAAAACTAGTTGTTCAAGAATGCAATCTTTTTATGACTTTTCACATGTCAATATTCTCTTTATATTGTGCCATGAGAGGAATGATTTTCATCTGCTAGGTGACGCTAGTGATGAATTGCAGCACAGAGAACTAGTGGGGTCATTTTTGTATCACCGGTTTGGATGGTGATACAATTAGCAGTTTTGTGAATTTTTTGATCTGACAAAGGTATTTATCATTAATTATGTATAATTTATTTTTTGTACTCTTATTTTATGAAAATTACACATTTTCTGTAATTGATATCATACACTCTCTCATTATTTCCGATGAAGTCTAAAGGCTTTCAGCTCGTTCATCACGATTATTGTACACCTATAGTAAAACTGCTTTGCGTTTTATTCAACTTTATCTTTGTTTATTTATTTTAGATTATTGTTTATGATGTCAAAACAAAAGTATTCAGCTGCCCAAGTAAGAGAAATATTGCAACAAGATGCTGACAGTGACGGCTCTGAGTTGTCTGATGATGCAGCATATTCAGTGAGCGAAGAAGCATATCAGCCAAGTTCGGGCGATAAATCTGATGATGACAGTCATGATTCAGATGGCGCCAGCAGTTGGTCGACAAGTGAATGTGAGACTGATGTTGAGCCGGTAACATTGCCTGCAGTAAAGAGTAAAGTTACAGGTCGAGGCAAAGGTAGAGGCTGTGCTGGACGGGGAAAAAGGCAGGGTCCTCGGTGTCAGTATCATCTGTGAGGAATCTTAGTTGTGGTCATAGAGGAGCTAAGAGGTCATCAACTATAAGCATAAATGTTGCCATTGAAGCCTATGTATCTAAGGATGCAACATCATGGAACAGGAAACCTGTAAAGCAAGCTGCTGGAAGATACGCCAGATCTAATGTCATGCACGTACAACAAGGTCCTACAAGGTATGCTGTACGAAATGTTGATGGCCCTCTCGCAGCATTCCACTTGTTTATGAGGAAGAACTTTTTGAATGAAATCATGATGTGGACGAGCAAACAAGGAAGACACATTTATGATGACACCTGGAAAGATTTGACAGACAGAGAATTTCAACATTTTCTTGGACTTTTGATCCTCTCAGGCGTGTACAAGTCACAAAATGAATCCATAGTTCAGTTGTGGAACCTTGAAGATGGTCGTTCTGTTTTCGGCAAAAATATGGCCAGTAACCATTTTCAGCCAATTTCTTGTGCTCTCAGATTTGATGATGCAGCCAACAGATGTGAACAACGAGGCGTGGATAAGCTTGCTCCAATCAGACACGTTTTTGATACATGGGAAGCAACTCTAAGTGACGCCTTTGTTCCTGGTGAAAATGTTACCGTGGATGAGCAACTGCTTACATTTCGTGGCCGTGTTCCGTTCAGACAATATATTCCCAGAAAACCTGGGAAATATGGCATAAAGCTATGGATGTTGTGTGACAGTGCAATGTCATATGTTTTGCATCCACAAGTATATACAGGAAGGGAACTCAGACAAAACAGGGAACAGAATCAGGGTGAAAGGGTTGTGCTGCAACTCAATGAAGGATTGACGCGATCTGGCCTAAATGTTACTGTTGACAATTTCTTCTTCAGTTTATGCCTGTCATGGAAATTGCTAAAAAAACGAATGACACTTTTGGGGACAATTCGAAAGAACAGAAAATAATTACCTCCAGAATTTGTAACAGCAAAGGGCCGAGGGGTATTCACTTCACTGTTTGCCTTTCGCGATGATGCCACTCTGGATTCCTATTGCTCGAAGAAAGGAAAAGTGGTTGTTCTTCTGAGCAGTTTGCATGATCAAGAAGAAGTAGATAACACACATCCAGACAAAAAACCATGCATGATCTTGGACTATAATTCTAGTAAAGGTGGAGTAGATACAGCAGATCAAATGTTGCACACGTATACCACAAAACGAATGACAAGACGCTGGCCAGTGACAATCTTCTACAACATGTTGGACATCAGTGCTTTGAACGCCTTCATTGTTTGGATGTCACTAAATCCAGAATGGCAGTCCAAGTCAAAGCACAGACGTCGTCTATTCCTCTTGGAATTAGGAAAGCAGCTGCTTCAGAATAATTGCAGCGAGACTTCTTCCAACATTGAAGAAGCTACTGATGCTCTTTGCAATGTCGGGATCCCAAAGAAAATGGCAAGGTGTCACTGCTGTTCCAGAGAAAAAGACAAGAAAAGCAAAATAGTTTGCACCTCCTGCAAGCACAATGTTTGTAAAGAACATTCAGAAATTGTCTGTGTCTCATGCAAATGACTGTAGTATTTTACTGTGTTCATCAAGTGCATGAAAAAACTACTGCTTTCATGGCAACTCTTCTTCATGTAATTTTATGATAAAGCATTAAATTTCAAAACATTTAACCTTCATATAATCAATAATAATTTCGAAAAAAAATTTTGTCTGTTTAGTTTAAAATTGTCATGGTTAACAATTAAAATTCATCGTGGGGTCATTTATGACCCCCAACGGTATTCAGTGTGTGCAAAAAATCTCAGTAATTCCAGGGTTAAAGTTGTTAAAACCCATGAGGATTGTGGAAATTTGCAAGAGGTTCTTGATAAATTGGAAGACTGGGTATCGAAATGGCAGATGAATTTTAATGTGGACAAGTGCAAAGTTATGCACCTAGGGAAGAACAACACAAACGATGGTTACAAGATGCAAGGTTCTACATTAGGAAATACCACCCAGGAAAAAGATGTAGGTGTCATTGTGGATAACATGTTAAAACCCTCTGCCCAGTGTGCAACGGCAGCCAGGAGAGCAAATAGAATGCTAGTTATCATAAGGAAAGGAATGGAAAATAAAACAAAGGTTATTATAATGCCTCTATATTGTTCCATGGTGAGACCACACCTTGATATTGTGTGCAATTCTGGTCGCCATATCTTAAAAAGGACATAGTGTTATTAGAAAAGGTTCAGAGAAGAGCCAGCAAAATGGTAAATGGGATGGAAGGATACTCCTATGAAGAAAGGCTAAAAAGGTTAGGGCTCTTTAACATGGAAAAGAGAAGGCTGAGGGGAGATATGATAGAAGTCTATAAATTAATGAATGGAGTGGAATGGGTAAACGTAGATCGATTGTTTACATTATCAGAATATAGGAAGACTAGGGGACATGCAATAAAGCTACAGGGTAAACTATTTAAGACAAATGAGAGAAAATATTTTTTCACTCAACGTGTAATCAAACTCTGGAATTTGTTGCCGGAGGATGTAGTAAAAGCTGTTAGTGTAGCTGGGTTTAAAAAAGGTTTGGACAAGTTCCTGGAGGAAAGGTCCATAAACCATTATTAAAAAGGGACCCAGGATATCACTGCTTGACCCAATACAAGCATTGTGGAACCTGTGTTTTTTGGGGAAACTGCTAGGTATGCATGACCTAGATTGGCCACTGTTGGAAACAGGATACTGGGCTTGATGGACCTTGGTCTGACCCAGTATGTCATATCTTATGTTTTTATGTTCTTATGCAGGTGCAACCCTTCCCATCTTGTTCAGCATGAGTCCTGACAGTCATCAGCCACATTGAGAAGCTGTACCAATACATGCTAGATGGCAGAGTGCACTGATAGTGCCCATACACTGCATGTCTTGGCCACGGGCACATCCAAATTGTAAATGTGCCCGATTTAAACAGGATTAGGCATTAGACCATTAGACACATATGCAGTTCTGGAATAAGGACATACACATTTTCAGCACTGCACGTACAAAGCACTATAAAGAATGGGGCACAGCTATACGAGGCAAGTGGCTTTGTACATCCCTGCGCTGACCCTATTCTGAAAGGTTAGACATTCATGAGCCCACCCATCTCCACTATAGACCCATGAACAGCCATGCCTCCGTTTGAAACATGCATCTCCTAAGCTGCTCTACTCACTGACAGTGTTGTGCTGATGCACACCACACTTGAAAACTGATGATACAGGAATAGTGACACAAACTAGACTATCTATACAAGTATGTACCAAGCTCTGAACACTGCAAAGATAGAACAGTGCACTCTATGATAGTTTAAAAGCCGATAGAATGTGATATGTTTAACATGACCTAACTCACATCACAACATACATAGCAGTGGAAGACATCCTTAGTTATGCTTGCTTTGATCATTTCTGAAAACAGTCTGCGCAATGCTCAGTATGATCCAGAAAAAATCTGAAGAACGTCGCTATAGCGAAATGTCACAACATATCCCTGTCACTAATAAGGGACCCACAGAATGGGACTGTTCAACAGTGCAAATAACACTAATAAATGTCCAAAAGCACCATCGTTATACGCTACAATTGTGCACATTTCTAGAGACCTATGATGGGGCACCTGGGCATGTCTTAGTGCTGTTTGCACTGTTGACTGCTCTCATTCTGAGAGGCCCTTATTAGTGACAGGGATATGTTATGACTTCGCTATAGAGAATCTCTTCTGATTTAACTGGCACCTGGTGACGCTGCGGTCATCTCTATGGTCCAGGTACTGGCTAAGCATTCATGTCCCTCCAGATTAGCTGATGTGCACAACTGATCCTCCCATGCAACATTCAGACCACAAACACATACTCTCACTTGCGGTCACAACTACCATACTCTACCAAAACCATGCCCTGCAGCCATACACAAATGCTATAAAGCCATGATGGTGTGATGTCTCAGGGCACAACAGCTGATCTGCATTTCTCAGGCAAACACGATTCTGCTACCTACTTCCTCACATACCATCCCTACATCTACATTCACATTGTTCCAGACACTGGAATTGTTAAGGAAGCTGAAGAGAGCCCCTTTGGCACAGGCAGCAAATGTCAGCATAGCCAGAATAAGGTCTACTGCAGTGCTTTATTGTTCTGTAGGGGTGTTTTCTATTGTTCCTTAACCTTACAAACATCCCTCATCTGTGCATTCCATTCCATGCAACTGCATCTTGTGCACTCCCAGACAGCAGACACACAAGTGCAGTACAGAGGTGTCACAGCCATTCATCACTGTGGGATGTATTGGGGATAACAGCAGAATATTTCTCAGTCCTGGCCTTATTCCACGTTTCCGCAGGTATAATGTGGACGTCCATGGGTAATGCTGAAGACATAGATGGGCCTCTACCAAATACTCTACATATCTCTGCAGCTGGCCACACCCATGTTCCAACCCCTCCAGCCTACATTTAGAGATCCCAGTGCTAGCACCATGTAGGTGAAGGTACGCTTATTCTCGGAATACAGTTTGTAGACGTATTACAAGAAAAATGTCTATCCCGCACGTCTTACAAGCTTATTCGTGATTCACAATGACCCCCCCTAGGTAATATTGGGGTAACTGAAGTCACTCATTACTATAGTGTTGCCCAGTTCCCTAATTTTTGTTAACATTTCACCATTTGCATATTCTTTCTGGCTAGGCAGACCATAGTATACAGCCATCATTATTCTCTTCCTCTTCACACATGGAATTTCTACCCATAAAGTTTTCCTGGTGCAGAACTTTTATTCTGTTCAATCCAAAACTCTCTTTAACACATAGCACCACCCTCCACCAAACCCATGCCCTCTGTTGGCAAAACACCTCTGTGTAATGGCTACAGCATGTACTTTTGAACTTATAATAATTATACTCATGTTGCATATCTGAAGTTTAGATATTCTTTTGATGTTTTATCTCTTGGGTCCCAGAAATTGCATAAATATGTCTGCCAGATCCAGGTCTGTGTTATCAAGAAGTAGAGAAATTTTGCTACGAATTGAAGTAGAAAAAAGTGAGTATACCTTTCTGTGTCTATATTTTAATCACAGTATGACCTAATGCTCTAGACACTTGTATTAGCTGGAAGGAAATTTTACACTGTTGAGTCTAAACTGCTTCATCCGTTTTCCATGATCCATTTCATCTCAAACAGAAGATGCATTCAGAGGAAACATTTTGTACAATGCTATCAGCAGTCTTAAAGGGGAAAACATTTAATGGATTCTCCATATGTAAAACAGGTTTTTCACAAGGAAGATGACTCAAAATCTGCATGGGTAGGGATGTGTAAAAAGTAAGTGTAAAGAAACAAAGGACCCTCTTTTATTCAATACATGAGAAGAGGCAGAGTTGTATTATACATGTGTCTTGTAAAGCTTTCACATACATGCAGACAGTAGATGCAATATATCTGCACCTGTCTCGGAGCAGCTGCAAATTTGTGCAAAAGCATTCATTAGGAATCTGTCTAGAGGGCGGCTACTAAAATGGTTAGTGATCTTTGTTATAAGGCATATGGGGGATAGGCTTAATGATCACAATATGGATACTTTGGAGGAAAGGTGGGAGAGGGGAGATAAGACTGAAAGACTTAAATATTTCCATTGAACAAATTCACGGGACGTGGTCCTCTTCTATTTGAAAGGAAGCTCTAGAATGAGGGGTCATAGGACGAAGATGAAAGGGGATAGATTCAGGAGTAATCTGAGGAAATATTCCTTTATGAAAAAGCTGATGGATGCGTTGAACGGCCTCCATGTGGAGGTAGTGGAGATGAAAACTATATCTGAATTCAAAAAAAGCCTGAGGCAAATACAGAGAATCTCTGGGGGAGAGGAAGGGATTGAAAAATTTAATAGTTCTTCAGGATGGGCAGACTGAATACACCCATATGGTCTTTATCTGCTATCATGCTCTATGTTTCTGTGTTTCTATTGAGGATAATTCTGGGAGTCTATTTTATAAAGGTACATAAACACTTGTTTTGCACGGCATATACGTTTATTTCTCTTTTCTGAAAAAAAAAATGTTTTGAACATAAGATAGGAGCATTTTTGAAATTTGTATAGGTTCCCTATAACAAAATTAACCCAAAGTTAATTCAGAACTGAATTTATGAAGCTCTTCTTTAGGAGCAGAAAAGGTAAAAAGAAATTAGATGAATATCTAATCTAATTTTGGAAATGGACTCTGAAGAAAGTTCTAGCTTTTACTGACCGTGACACAAGTTCACATATCTTTGCCTATTTGCAGATAAAGTTAAATTTGTATTTCCTTTATAATCCTTGTAACAAGGACTTCTATGTTTCTATGGGACTGTTGCAGTTGTTGATATGGAAGGACAGACTAGATAGGTCATGTGGTCTTTTTCTGTCTTCATTTTTCTATGTTTCTATGTTTCTGTATCATCCGTGAAAACCATGCATAAAACTGGTAGAAAGGTCTGCACTTTTTCAGTTGTAGGACCAGCCTTATGGGATACCTTATCCAGAGAGTTGCATTTATATACAGAATATCTTAAGTTTCACTACGTGATAAAGGGCCCGATATTCAAAAAAACATTTACACGGTTAGCAGCCAGTTAACTGTGTAATGCCTGCTAACTGGATATTCAATGGCACGTACACAGGTAGTGCTGTTAAATATCCCTAAGTCCTCTATGTGCCCCAATGCTAGTCGGCTAGCATTGGGGCATGCTGGGGCAATCTGCAGTGGAGCAGAGGTGGGAACCAGCGCTAACTGTGTAGCACTGATTTTGGAAGCTGCATGGTTAGCGCTCGGCACCTATAAGATAGGCGAGGAAAACTGTTGCTGTGGAAGTGAATATCCAGGGCTAGGGGGTGGGCATGCAGGGCTAAGCAGCTATGGTGGTTAGCCCTGCCCAGTTGAATATCGGGCCCAAAATGCTTTCTGTTTTCACATATATGAAATGGATTTGATTTGATATATATGTGTCTTGATATTGTGTTTCTACATGCTATTATCCAGTGTTTTCTCCCTAAAAATATTATCAATTTAGCAGACTATAAATGTTTAGAAGAAGGCCCACCACTGATAATTTCTTAAATATATTTTTCCCCTTATTAAAAATGAAAATTTTAAATGTTAAGTAAAAATAATACTCCCTTTATTAAAAAGCAAAATGTAAAGCTTTGCAAAGTAAAAATAAAAATTAAGTTATTTGCAAATACAATCCAAAATATAACAAGAGAAGCAAGTATGAACATGAATATTAAATATTTAAGATAGTGTTAGTGGGTGTCCTTGTTTTTGACATGTAATATGACTTTCCTTGCCACTTATATCCTTTTCATTTTACTGGTCAACTATAAATGTTTTCAATTCTGTAAATAAATTACTATCAGATCCAGGTTCAATTGGATTTAATTAAAATGAAGGAGAACTTGTAACACTGTGGGCTGATAACAACTTTTGCAGTTGTTGTTTTTTTTTTCTATTATATGCAGACTGTGGTGGTTGAATAAATTTGGTTGTTCAGCATCGATATTCAGATGATGGCCAACACCAAATATCTGGATTCAGCAGTGATTGATACTGCTACCTGGATAGGAACACTATTGAAACCACTATCCAGATAGCTAACCAAATAAAATTAGGAGAGTTTTTTGCTTTGCTAACTTTAGCCCTATAGTGATCAGGAAGCAAGATGAATATTGCCACTAAATGGATAACTTAAAACTCTACCCAAGCTTTACCTATGGACACCCCAGCACTATCCAGATGGTACCAAGATGGTCAAAGGAAACTTTACTCATAGTACCACTGAATAGCTCACTGGCTGGCACTTATCTGGATAGCAGGTGCTTTTAACTGTAGCAGTGCTTTTTAAATATCAGCCCCTTACTTTTTTAAACATTTTTTCTGACTATTTTAGGCGTTAACTGGATAAATCGTCCATTTAGAAATTTCAGGGATGTTGACTAGCTTACATTTGACCTGACAACTCAATGTCCAGCAAAAGGTTAACTGGTTAAGAAGAGGTGAGATTGGATAGCACAGATATCCAGCTCAGTCTGGCCAGTGATATCAAGTTAATTTGGGCAGTATAAACAGCAGGTATAAAGATAACTGGAAAATGTATCTAGCTATGTTTATCCAGGAATATTCAAAGACCCTGACTTAATCATTTTTATCTTTAAATATTTAAAGTTAACCAAATAACTTTTCCAGTTACCTTTAAGTGGAGAAGACTTAGGGGTATGTTTACTAAACCGTCTTAACGTGCGCCCGGCGACGTTACCGCGTGATAAGGTACCTTATCATGCAATAATGGTGCTTTATCAGGCGCAGAGGTACCTTAGCACGCGATAACGCGCGCAGTGGCGCAAATGAGCGCTGAGGGCGGAGAAAGGCTCCCAGAGGGCGGAGGAAGACTCCCCAGGGGCAGAGAGAGAGGGTCAATGGGAAGAGAGTGGGAGGGGAGAGGCTCCCCACACACTAACACTGTGAAATCTGAGGCTGAAAACTAATGCCAGTGAAACCCGGGCATTAGAGCTGATTTAAAGGGAAAAGAAACCATTTACGTCAGCAATGTACAGCAAAACCAGGGAAACCTACAAAACGTGATAAGTGTGATACATGTGCACGGAACAAAAGGGCAAATAAACAGTGAAAATGACCAGAAGAAAATGTAATAAATATATAACCAAGCTGGACAATAGTGATATTAATGGGAAACATCAAAAAACACTCCCAAGAAGGCTCCAAAAAAAAGATATGAATTATGGAAGGGTCTATTCTCCATCGCCATGCAAGGTGAATGAGCCCACAGTAAAATTGCGCTGAGCAGGGTTTTCCCTCTCCATTGGACAGGTTTCCTATGGCATGCACATGCTCCACAACAGCAGGGCAGGCATGTGGGAATGGGCAACTGGACAGATGCTGCAAATGGGGACACAGAGGGCTGCAGGCGGCACATGCTGTGGTGCAGCTGAACCACAGTGCGGACTAGGGTGATGCCTAGGTGGCTCATAGGAATGCTGAAGCAGTAGAGCAGCCAGACAGCAACTGATGAGGGCCCAACATGGGCACAAGTGTGTTTCCCACAGTGTCACAGGGGATCGTACCCAGCAGGTACCCCCAAGGGCACAGAACATTGGCAGGCGGTGCTGGGGGGAAACGTGGACAGCTATGCAGGCATCCCTACCCCAGAACCTGCACTATAGGCAGCCACCTACCCACACACTGTATGGCCTGGGACTGCGCACCACCATCACCACCAGCAGAATGGCATGTCAGCATGGTGGCAGAGGGATACTGGTGGTGGAGGGGGCAGTGGCAGCTGCCCATAGCAGACCATGGCCTAGCCCTGTGTAGGTGGGTGCCATGCACTGCAACAGACAGGCCATGTCTGATGCAGTGATGGTATCCCCAGGGAATGCACTGTCTTTATGGCAACACGGTGGTACAGTGCACACATCCAGAGTGTTCAGGAGCAGAAATTCACAGGTTCAAGCCCCAGCTGTGGTTCCTGCCAACCTGAAGCAGGAACCCTGTCACCCACACCCCCAGAAGGAACACACAGACAGACTAGAATGCAAACAGGATCTTTTATTGTGTACACAGTCTCAGACAGAGCCGGCACCCTGGACAAAAGATCTGAGCCCCTAAATGGCGTCCCACACTGTCTTATATACAGTACGTTCTCAAACCTTCCCATTCACCCCAGGTATCTCTTCTTCACCAATCAGTAGCCCCTGTGGGGGAAGGGACAGTGGGCTATCATAAAGCATTCCAGAGTGACCTGTTTAGACTGGTATGCTCTGGTCTACTGGTTTTCTGGGCGAAAGGGTATGTGTAAGTTTTGTTTCGCTGCAGCCCAGGCGGGGGAGAGGGGGGGGGTTTCTCTCACAGCTGCCTTTCTGGCTGCCTCAAACCCAGTCCCCATATTTTACCCACTACTAAAACGTGGTAATACAGACAGAACCTTTATTGCAGATAACGTTAACATGCCCAAAACACCTAGATTTTACCCTACAGAGCACAGACACCATAAACATGTGCATTACCTAGAGCAGAGTCTCCCAAAAGCAGTCCTGGAGGGCCAAACACCATTCAGGTTCCATGCTGCCTCAAATAAATATGGCTGTGCTGTAGTTCTATGCACCGCCCCATGGTATGCAGATGTATCTCATGCATATTCATTATGGACAGCATGGAAACCCGAACAGTGTTCGGCCCACTAGGACTGGAGTTGGGAACCTCTGCCCTAGAGCAGCGGCCAACAGGGGCAGACACACCCGCACCCACAGGCCCCATTATCCAAAGCCTCCTGGAGAGGCAGGATGTTGGGCCCTGCGTGCATCTCCCAATAGTAGCACTTGCATACCTTAGCAATGCCACCCTAAACCTGGGAATACGGTACATAGCTATCAAACGGTTTCTATGATTACTGGCAGATAGCAATTCCTAAGTTAAGCACAATTTGCTCATTGAGCTGCATCATAGCAAGCTTTCTGATGTCTGTGGAGTCTGCTTCAGGTCTGGTGTCTGACAGTGTTTACCACCCTCGGGAGTGACCCCAGCAGTATTGTGTACCATAGCCATGCCTGCACTGTGCCCAGGACTGGTGCGGTGGCCAGTGCTGCCAAACACCTCTATAGTTGCACTATGCTGGCATAGGTGTGGGGAGTGTGTGTCTGTCTATCCAGTGTGTGGTGGCTGCTAATACCTTCCTCAGCCCACACTGCTAGCACTGTTGCCAGTAATGGCCTGCCAATGTGCATAATGAGAAGCAAGGTACCATGGGTATAGCCTGGACAGGGTGGCCTGGCCTGAATGCAGCAGCACAGGGCATGGGGCAATGGCTGGGACAATGTAGTGCCCGGCCACAACCTGCACTGACAGGGTGGCCACAGCATGTCCCTTCTTTATTGGTTAGTTTTGATGCTGAAAAAGCCTTCGACAGGGTGGGGTGGACATATTTGTTTGAGACTTTAAAAGCCTACGGATTGTGTGAAGGATTTATTCACGGTATCCGAGGACTGTACCAAAAACCGGAGGCAGTAGTGGGAGTTAATGGGCTGCTCACTAATAGTTTTAATATTGCTCGAGGAACTAGACAAGGTTGTCCGTTGTCTCCGTTGTTATTCGTGCTCTCTTTAGACCCATTACTAAGAAAGATTTATGCTTGTGACAATATATGAGGAGTGAAGGTTGGGTCCTGCATATTTAAGGTGTCGGCTTAGTGCCCCTTTTAACACTATGTTATCCAGTGGAACAACTGACTTTTTGACAGGTTTTTTGCTATGAATGTACTTGAAAAAGTTTTTATTATGCGTTTTTCTTCCACAGCAAGCTTTTTTTCAAAGTCTCTTTTTGCCTGCCTTATCAATCCCTTGTATCTAACTTGCCACTGCTTATGCTGTTTCCAATTTCTGTCATTTGGCTCCTTTTTCCATTTTCTGAAACATGCTTTTTTTGCTACAACAGCCTCTCTGACCTCACCTTTAAACCATGCTGGCAGTTTTTTGGACTTCCTTCCACTTTTCTTAAAGTGTGGAATACAGCTAGTCTGTGCTTCCAAGATAGTACTTTTAAACAACACCCATTCTTGATGTAAATCTTTAACATTTTAGTTTTTTTCTTAACTGTTTTCCTCATTTTGTCATAGTCTCTCTTTTGAAAGTTAAAAGGTAGTACTGTGGATTTCCCTGCCATCCTTCCTCCATTTATTAAATCAAACACAATCATGCTATGATCACTATTGCCAAGTGGCCCCAACACCCTCATCTCTTGCACCAGATCTTGCGTTTCACTAAGGACTAGGTCCAAGATGACTTCCCTTTTGTCAGCTAATGAAACAGCTGCTCCAAGAAGCAGTCATTTATTTCATCTAGTCACTTTATCTCCCTAGCATGTCCTGCCGTGACACTGACCCGGTTGATACAGGGGTAATTGAAATCAACCATTAGTATTACTGTGCTGTAAATATTATTAGTTTCCCTGATTTCTTTGAGCATTTCATCATACATTTGTTCATTCTGGCCAAGCAGTTGATAGTATTGCCCCGCTGCCATTGCCTTCCCCTTTTTACCTGGAATTTTAATCCATAGAGATTCTACCTTGTATTTTGTTTCCTGCAAAACTTGAATCCTGTGAGACTCAATGCCCTCTCTAACAGAGCACAACCCTCCACCAATTTGATCTACTCTATCATTGCAATATAATTTGTACCCAGGTATCACAGTGTCTCACTGGTTGTCCTCCTTCCACAATGTCTCTGAGATACCAATTATATCTATCTTCTCATTTAGTGCTATATATTCTAAATCTCCCATCTTATTTTTTAGACTTCTAGCATTTGCATACATGCATTTTAAAGGCTGCTTTTTATTCATATTAATCTGGTTACCAGTAGGCAGGAGTAATTTGGAATCTTTAAGTATTATCTGCTCTGTTCTTAAGGACATTTGGGTTACTTTTATCTTTATTGGACTCTCTCTGTTGATATGCTCTAACTTCCGTCTTTTGCTAATATCCTTGAAGGATACATCCTTCTGAACTATGTGGTCTTGTGCAACTGTCGGCTTTCCCAGACTTAAGCTGCGCTCCCTGCTGAAGGAATTCCACCATCTCCAGACAGTCCTCAAGTTCCATTTTTTTTACGTTGCACATTGTCCAATTCAAAAATCAAGGCAAAGGGAAAACCCCACTGGTACATGACCTTCTTCAGGGTAAGAAGTTTAAAGCTTCTCTGTCTCTCAAGAGTATACTGTGGAAGATATTGAAAAATATGCACTACGTGCCCCTTGAAAGATATTGCCCTCTTTCCTTGTAAGCTCTACAGAAGCACAACCTTATCCTTAAAGTGATAGAAACAAACCACAATAGTCTGCAGGCGGGAGCCACCACCAGACTTGGATCCCGCACCTCTATTTGTTCTCTCCGGGCACATAGAGATCTTAACACCAGATACACAAAAAGTAATGAGTTGCTGCACCAACTGTCCTTTATCCTTTTTATCCCCCTGAGTCTCAGGCATACCCCAGATCCGAATGTTATTCAGCTGCTGCCTGTTTTCTAAAGCATCATGTCACTCATGTAATTCTCTTGTGAGCTTATCCAACTTGTGAAGCTTGGATTGGAAAGCAGCTGTGGCATCTATCTGCTCTCCAATGTTAATCTCATTTTGAGTAACTCTTTCATCCAGAGCTTTGATATCTGCCTTGATATCATTCACTGCCTTTCAAAGTTCACCTTGAAGAGCCAAAGCTCCTGCAGAATTTCCAGAAGATCTGCTTTAGTCATAGGGGAGGCAGCAACATCTTTTACAATCCCAGGGCCAGGTCTGGAGTCTGCCGGTGCTCCACTAATGGAGGACTTACTGGAACGCTTGTTCACTGAGGGCCCGATATTCATCTGCAATGGCTATGCACCTTTAAAGTGCATAGCCATCACCGCTGAGCCTACATCGCAGATATTCAATGCTGGGGCCATATCCGGTCACCAGTATTGAATATCCATATCTGCCACAAGGCGCTGAATGGTATGGAAGCTAACCATGCAGGACCAATATTGAGCTGCTGTCCAGTTAGCTCCCATGGGTAATTATAGGTCAACTTTTCCCATGCCTATCTTTACCTGCATATCACTAACCAGGCAGTGGTTCAATATCTGTGCTGCCTGGTTAGCAACGGGTGCCACCTGCACTCTGCCTTGGAACACCTATGACACACCCTGATGATTGTAGTGGCATTACTCAGGGAAATTCAGTGGCGCTAACTGTGTTTGTGCCACTGAATATCCCTCAAAGTGGCATTTACCTGGTTTGCAGCACTGGAGCCCTGCATGTGGAGGGCCACAGGAACTCAAATCCATATCCATCCACCAGCATTGAATATCCAGATCTGCCATACGGTGCTGCATGATATGGAAGCTAACCAGGTAGTGCCGATATTGAGCTGTTGCCCGGTTAGCTCCCATGGGTAAAGATAGGCCAGCTTTTCCCATGTCTATCTTTACCAGCATGGTGCTAACTGGGCAGCTGTTCAATATCAGCGCTGCCGGTTAGTAAGGGGTGCCGCTTACGCTCTGCCCCAGAACACTTATGACATGACCTGATGCTGCACAGTTAGCATCGGGGCTTGTAGTGGCATTGCTCAGGGATATTCAGTGGTGCTAATCATGTTAGTACCACTGAATATCCCTGCAAGCGGCATTTGCCTGGTATGAAATTCTGTAAACCGTGTTAATGCCTTTGAATATTGGAGCCCAGGTCTTTGGAGATTCTAGCTAACATGGCCTCATAATAGAGGGGGGGTTTTTTGCCTTAAAGGGCTACAGTTCAGTCACACAAAGCAGAGTTTGCTCCATAGTCAATAATTGCAAGCTGAGATAGTTGAAGTAACTGATGATACTCTCCGTCATCCAGTAGCATATAGAGGGGTTCTGAGGGTAGGGCTGCTCCACTAGCCAAAACAAAGAGTACACAGTCCCAGACATAATGTCCCTTAGAAGACCATTTAAAATAGCTGCATACACCTCTGCAGCACTGGAGCCCTGTATGTAGAGGGCCAGAGGAATTCAAATCCACCTTCGTCCAGGGTGCAGAACCAGCACACCTTTGCAGCGCAACCATCCGCTAGTGCCCCCATTCATTATGGGACCTATTTTCGAAGTGTCAGGCGTGTGTTATACATGTAAAGGAGGGGTTTACCGTGGAAAAACTGTCATATATGTGTTCCATATGTATCGCAACAGATGGGGACTGCTGCGTGCACATGCTCTGCTGTTCTGCAGAACCATGTGCACTGTGGACCATAATGTGCATCACGGTGAGAAACTAGGATTCCATGTGGCCATGTGTACCAACATGTGGAATGTGGAAGGGCATGGGCTGGCACCATGTAGCACAGCCATATTGCAGCAGATGTGTATGGCACAGCCATGTTTTTCCTCATCCCAGCCCACAGTCCCCACAAATGCATCCCAGTGCCATGCCTCTGTCCCCCTCCCAACAGGCCAGCCCATGTCGCCATCACCCAGTGCTCCTCTCCAAATGCCTGACAGCTGCACAAGCCATATATTGGTGCCATCTCACTGCCACATTGTCACTGACTGGTAGATCATGCACCTTGCCCTGCTAGTAGATGGGTGTGCCAAATGCTGACCATAGCAGCCTCTAGACTATAGCCAACAAATGTCCCATGCTCATTTGCACATCTCACATTGCCCCCACAGGTGACCCCTGAGGACCTGGCAGCTGACCCCAGTGCATTACCTCATGAACCAGAAGGAAATGCTGTAGAATGGCTCCCATCAGCAGACCCAGGCAGTTGTGGAGCTTGTAATAGTGGTGCTGAAGAGTCGCTTCTGGTTCCTCAACAGGAATGTTGGAGAACTCTACAGCTTGGAGTGGGTATGCATGATATTCACATTGTGCTGCATATTCCACCACCTGGCATGGATACATGGAGTGCTCGACCTAGAGACAGCAGTCAGAGGTGTGGGAGGCTGCAGAGGCGGTAGATGTGATGGTGCAGTGTCCGGGAGCCAGCAACAGGCCAGGGCACAGGCCCATTGTGTGCAGATGATAAGGAACAGTTTCTGAGGTGTCTGCCCCACACCAGCACCAGGATAGGACATACCCAAACACCAATAAAGTGCCCATTACTACCCTATAAGTGCAGATTGATGCATTATTTTCCCCTCACATGTGTTCCCTGCCCCTGGAATCCCCGCTAGCCATGGGTGTCTGCTGATATATGCACTGTGATGCAGTGGAGCGATGTCCAATGACGTGCTGGCAGTGTTGTCACCCTCCCCAGCAGGGCAGGCTGATGGACATGGGTCAGGGCTAGCAGGTGGCTGAACTGTTGCTCTGGTAGCCCCAGCACTCACCCCCTGTGCCCACATGAATCCCACCAAACTGCACAGGGAACCAGTGATAGATGCCTGGTAAGCTGCCATCTCCCTCATCAGTCACAGATGCCCCTCCATGTGGCGCTCCATGCGCAATCTGTGGTCCCACCACTCCTCCCACTCCATCTCCCTTGCCTGTTCCACAGCCTGCAGGTCCTGCCGGATATTTTGCATCTCAGACAGTATGCCATCTGTGCCAGCCACCAGGCGTGCACCCTCTTGCAGTAACTCCTGGTCCAATTCACTGCACCCTGCACCCACAAGGTCATCTAGGATGGTGAATTGTAGCTCAAGGAGTGGGGCATCATCCTTCTTCAGCTCCTCAGTACTGACAGACACACTGGCCTGCTTCACTGCCCTGGGTGGAAAACCCAACTGCTCCTCTGACCTCACTGGTGCACTGGACTGCTCCTCTGCCCTGGCTGATACACTGGACTGCTCCTCAGCCCTGACTGGTGCACTGGACTGTTCCTCTGCCCTGGCAGGCACATTGGCCCTGATGGCTGTGCTGCAGCCTGGCTGTGCACTGGCATCATCTGCAGTGGTTGGTGAGTCTCCCCCTGATTTCTGTCCCAGGATGGGAGGGCAGGCTCCCTGTCGGGTCTATGGGAGAGCAAAGGTGGCAGACATTAGTGACATAGGTTGCAAGTTCACCTTCCATGCATGATTTTCCACTCTCGATGTCTTGTCAGTCATTGTGTAGCCACACGCTATGGTGGTGTTCAGCTATCCAAGTAAGTCTCTTTAGACATATGTGGTTATGAAGTGCATCTGTGCCCCGTCCCATTCAAAGGCATATCTGGTACCCATGCTGGCCCCTGAGTGCAGATGTTTCAAAAATGTGCATGACAGCTCACCACAGCAGGACACCATAGCTGCACAGCACTGAGCGATGGCAACATAGGCGTGCAGGGCCACCAAGACTGCAACACCTGGGTAGGTCAGAAAGCACAGTATGCAGGCATGGCAACCACGGCATGTGGACAGGTGCATGCCATTGCTCCATGGGGCAGAGAGTGCCCCTTGTGTACAGAGCCACTGGGCCACACCTGTGCAGCCACACCTGGGCCACACCTGTGCCACACCTGTGCATCCACAGCCACAGCCCATTTTGCTTGGGTTTGTCAGAGGGGCACTACCCGTGCAGATGGTCACAGGTACAGCCCAGCAAGGGTAGTGCCTCTGTGCATGCAGCCCATATTGAACTGTGCCCGTGACCATCTGCATTGGTAATGCCCCTCTGCTATACCCACACAAAATGGGCTGAGGGCACAGAGGTGCTACCCATGCTGGGCTGTGCCCGCAACCATCTGCACAGGTAGTGCCCCTCTGCAATACCCATGCAGGATGGGCGTGCCCATGCGGCACATGCCCCATGCCCATAGACCCTGGACCTCCTCCCCCAGTCCCCCACACCACCCATACAGACATGATGTCCTGCACCCACAAAATGAATGACACAGAGTGTTTGCAAAATGGGACCAATTTATTGGCAAAAATGTGACAACACATACAATGGTGTCAACAGTGGCAGACAATTAACAGTGGTACAAACTGCAGACCGCCCCATTTCAGGGCATACCCCATCAGGGGGACTGCCTATGGTGAAGGGGGGCTCTGCTTGTGCCCTCTAATGGCACTGGTAAGGGAATCGATGCACTCAGAGATTGACTGTGTCACAGTGCACACCTCCTTCCTCAGGAGCCACACCTCTGCCACCAGGGCAGTGAGAGCCCAGTCACTGGAGGGATGTGGGGGTGGTGGCACAGAGAGGCCTGGTGCAGCATGGCCATGGCGTGCCCATGGGTTTTGGGGTGGCTGTGTGGGCCCCCAGCTGTGCAGGGTGGACCTTGGCTTGCGCCTGGCCTGTGCTGAGCCATGTGGTGGGCACATGGCCCCCTGGTAGGGTTGTGGGTAGGCATGGCTGTGGGCTGTGGGGCACACCTAGGTTGTGCAGCTCCACCTCTGGGCCCCCCATCAGGTGCCTGTTGGTGGTGACTGTGCCAAACCACCATACCTGGGGCACTTGGTGGATGGTTCCTGTATCCCCCTGCTACCCATCTGATCCCTCCCCCTCTGCTTCCTCTGCATCCCTGCCCTCCTCCTAGCCCTCCCATCCCTCCTCCTCTGACTACTATGCCTCCCCGTCCTGACCTGTTCCTCTGATTCCTCCTTCTCAGACTCCTCTCTCTCCTCTCCCTGCACCTGGCCCTGCAATTCCTCCTCCTCTGCCTTCCTGCTCTGCACTTGGCCCTCTGATCCCTCCTTCTCTGACTCCTCTGGTTCTCTGCCCTGCCCCTGAAACTCTTAAACCTCTTCCTCTGACCCCCCCCCCATCCCTCTGTGCCATGGTCCCCTTGCTGCCCTCCTCCTCTATTGTGTCCCTGGACTCCTCCTCATCCCTGTCACTGCTGGAGGTACTGATGCTTTCAGCTCCACTGGACAGCTCTCGTGGCACTGCACACTGCTCCTGGGTGGTGGGCATGGTAGGCCAGCGGTATCTGGGATACCCCTGGAGCCAGCTGTGGGGAAAGAGGAGGGGGTAATGGTCTGCACATGCATGGCTCTGGGGTTGGACTTCCCTACCCTTGGAGGGCTCACACATGCATCGCACAACCCACCTTCAGTCCACGGGGGCATGCCTCCCCCACAGTGCACACTGCACACCCTCCTCTTTGAGTGCCTCCAGTCAGATCTTTTCTCCCCCTCACATGACCAGCTGTAGCCTGCCCCCCCCAGGCAATGGACATGCACAGGGGGCAGCGTGGGGCCACTTCTGTGGGAGTGTGCCCCTGTACCACCCACCTGTGCCATGCCCCAGCCATGTGTGTGTGCACCTGCACATCTTGGGTGCCGGCTGGTGCCCACATAGGATAGTGGCACCGGGGGATGGCACTGCTGCCCATAGCACATTCCTATCCCCCATGCAATGTAACCCTTTTGCTGCAATGAATCAAAGTTTCACTAACGCATTGAACCCTAGCCACTCTGCTAATTTGTAGCTAAATAGACTGCAAATAGACTACAATACATTGTAACTAAAGCTACTGCAACTTTGTAACCAAATGTACCATTCACATTGTAATTCAAGGTAATCTCCTGACCGTTAGAATAAGAAACTCCAAATTCACTTCCCTGCCACTACGAGAACCAGCACACCAACAAGCATGTCATACACTCACAAATGGCTTACACTCATTAGGCAGTCTAACTGCTCACTTGACCCTTCCCTGCCATATTCTGATCATCCACTCTCTGAAGCCCATCACACTCTTTCCAAGGCTCACACAAACCGGTGCACCACTACAGAAGGCCTGCACATTCCTGCAGGCCCTCCCACCTATTTACCAAGCCCTCACAGCACCCACTCAGACCACACCATCAAATGCAGCCTGATCAACACACGCTCTGCCCACAATTAAAACCAGACTCTAGCTGACCATATCACCAATGACAAAATTGACCTCCTATGTGTCACTGAGACCTGGTTTACAAACTCCAACAATGCCTTGCTCAATCAACTAAACAGTGACACCCATAACATCCACAACTGCTCATGTAGTAACAGTAGAGGAGGTGGAGTCTGCATCCTTTCGAACAAGCGCCTCAAGTACAACCTCCTCTCAAGACTTGGATAACCTCATAATAACCAACAAGCAATTCATCATCTGCCTCATATACAGAAGCACCACATCACAATGCAGAGCAGCTGGACACCCTGCTCGAGAAAGTCTGCTCCCATTCCTCACACCAATAACACCTCATTCTCCTTGGTGATCTCAATCTCCCATCAAGGAACACCAGCCAATGCAACATCTTCCTTCAAGCTATGAGGGACCTACAATATACACAGCTCATCTGTACCTCAACACACTCAAAGGGAGGGGCCCTCTGACCTGATCTTCCTCCCTGCTGACCTACTCATAATATCTCACCACATTACTCATTCATCCATCCCATTCCCCTAGTCGGATCACCATTTAATTACCTTCACACTACCTTGCCTTCATCTCAACTACCCTCCTCATACTGAAATTCCCACAGCAAGAAGATTTCTAGCCTTCGATGAACCCTCTTTCATCAAAAAGACCTCCCTGCCCTAGAAGACACATTATAAATTACAGACCTCAATTCAATGGTAGATGCCTGGAACTCCATCATCTCCAATGCCTCCAAGGTTCCACCGCGAGCTCCTCCCAAAACATGTTGACCCCGCATACCTTGGTATTCCACCTGCCTCAAAGAACAGAAGCATGCATTTTAAAGACTTGAATGCAGATGGAGGAAATCCAAGGGCCCTCATCTACTGACCATCTACCTGGACATGCGCATTGCCTACTGCAACAGTATCCTCAATGCCAAACATGAACACCATAACAATATCCTCCTCTGCGCCCTCAACAAACCAAGAGAATTTTTCAGTCTCATTAGAACCACACCCTTGACCACTAAGTGATGGCCTACTTCCTCAAAGCCAAACACATCAACACCACCACCTCTCCACTAGACCCCTGCCCAGTAGCCTGGATCAAATCAACAAAAATGCAGCTCCTGTCATTTATTTCCACCATCCTTCAAACTTCCCTCTCGCAAGCCAACGTCCCACCATCCATAAGACCCCTCCTAAAGAAACCCAACCTAGACCCATGGTCATACATGCCATACAAGCCCATAGCCAGTGTTCCATCCTTTGCCAAAATTACCAAAAAAGCAGTTCAACTTCAACTCCAGGAACACATTGACAGACATGCATCTCTGGATAACAATCAGTATGGGTTCCGCCCCTTCCACAGTGCCAAAACGTTGTTCACTTCATCACATCAACACTCATCTCCGGACTAGAGAAAGCCTCCATTGGTTACATGCTGCTCTTTCTAGATATCTCAGCAGCATTTGAAACAATGTCCTAGCAGATTCTGCTTAACCAGCTCAACAACATTGGGGTTCAAGGCAGGCCACTCGAATGGATCCATTCCTACCTCTCCCAACAGACTCAAGAAATAAGAATTGGAAATCACTCCTAAGTACCTTACACTCTTCCCTGAGGAGTTCCCCGGGGCTCTGTGCTTTCTTCACTGTTCTTTAATATCTACATCAGGCCTCTCTGCTACTCAGTCTGGAAGTTCAATGTTGGCTGCCAACTATACGCAGATGACATAATGATTTATACTCCATTTCACACCACTGCTCTTGACTACTCCAATCTAACTGCCTGCTTCAAAGAAATTGTCTCCTGGCTGCAACTCCACAATCTAGCAGTTAATTTCAGTAAGACTAAGATCCTCCAAGTAACCAAGGACCCCAATTTCATACCACCTCCCCTTCATCAAAATTGAGGACACTGAACTACAGGTCAAGTTACAAGTCAAGTACTTTGGTGTCATCCTGGATCACCAACTTAAATTCCAACCACATATAAAGAACACCACAAAGAACATTTACTAGAAGTTATGATCCCTCCATAACCTATGTCCCCTCCTCCCCCCTAAAAGCTTCCACACAGTCTGCCAGGCTTCCATTATACCCTTACTCGACTACTGCAATTCCATCCTCCAAGGACTTCCCAAAACTACCATCGCCCCTCTACAGCTAGCCCAAAACACAGCAGCACACACCATTGCCAGAGCCACCAGACACACATATCACTCCCATATTGAAATCTCTCCATTGGCTTCCCATAGCATCAAGAATCAAACACAAAGTCCTCACTATTTTCCATAAGGCACTTATCAACACCTCATCTGTGCATTTTCAAATGCTCATCAGACACTCAAACTCCAACAGACCACTCAGACAAAGCACACTCAACATTCTTCTCCCCCCTCCTCAGATACGTAAAAACTCACAACATGCCTGTATGAGAGCCCTCAAACCTTACGCTCCCACCCTCTGGAACTCTTTACCTCCTATATTATGGAACATCTGATCTCATAAAGTCTTCAAAAAATATCTCAAAACACACCTTTTTGAAGAGTACTACGACTGATTCCCAACAGGAACATCTGCCACTCTCACCAATCATCCCCATTCCCTCACACCCCCCCCCCCCCATAATCAGCCACCTGACATCTAGCCCTACACTAAGCAGAACAATCTCTTGTTCACTGTATCATAAGCTCATTTTTTCAGAATCTCTTTGTAACATAAGCTCATTGTATAATAAGCCCATTGCTGAATCATAAACTCATTATAACATAAGTTCTAACTTTATAACAATCCTGCATGCTCCCTCAATCCCCTTGTTAGTAGCTGTTTTATGTATATTAAGTTTGATGTAATCTTCCATGCCACATTGTTCAATGTAAACTGTTTTGATTGTTCAATGTAAACCATTTTGATTGGTAGAAAAACAGTATATTAAAATCAGTTAACTAAATAAATCTGCTTGCAGGGATAGATGGGCAACACATATGTGGTTTCTGCCACTGGTACCTTTGGACCCCTGCACCAGGGTCACAGATGCTGGGGGGGGGGGGGGGTGGAGCAGGTGTCCGGGGCACCTACTCTGGCTGGCAAGGTCCTCTGTGTTGGCCAGCCCGACCACAGCTCCCCCTATACCGGGCATTACCATTGCTGTGCATGCCTTGTGGTGTTGCTGCCATTCACCACTACAGTAGAGGATACAGTGGCCTCACCACCTTCTGTGTGTGGGTATGCCCACTGCTGTGGGCAATCAGGGCTGACACCTGGGGACAATGCATGGCCCATCCCCCCACCAATGCCTGATTGGCAAACACTGGGACTTCCACCAGCATGTGGCTTGGCAACACAGCCCTGTCTCCCTGTGCAGACACACAGCTGTGCCTTTCAGGGTGTGCGTGGCCTAGCATGGTGCTCACCTCCCCCTCCCCCACCCATTGAGGCCTCCTTATCTGCGCAGCCAGAGTTGGATACCCCTCCATATGGCTGTTGACAGCTGCAGATTTGGCCGATGGTCCCCCTGGGGTAGAGAACCCCCTCATGCTGCAGCATGGATCATGAAAGACTTTCATTCTCAATGGGGCTATCTGTCCAGCCACAGGGGTCTCTTGCACAGGAAGCCCATAGAGCCTGCATGATGGTGTCGCCTATGCATGGGTATGCCAGACAAGTAATACACGGGTATACATGCTGTCCCATTTCTCTGGCCGCTTTGTGGTCACATACATGGGAATCACAGATCAACCTTAGGCACAGAGCCTTGCTTACCCATATATGCTGTGGTGAGCGCCTGCCGCTGTGCTCAGTTTGTGCTGCATTTTGTTGCTTGCCCGTTTTGGCAGTGCATGACTCACGATTCAGGCACTTTTCCTGAATGGGTAACTTTCTGCAGGTATGGCAGACCTTGGCGCCTTGTTGAAAATCAGGCCCTATATTCTAATTCTCTTTTCTGATTATCTCTTTTTTTAACTTACTGTACTTTCTAACTTGTTTTAGCATATTGTGAACAGTTCTGAAATGCAAAAGAAAGCACTGCAGAGAAAACACCAAATAAACATAAACATAGACATAAACTATGCCGAGGGTCAGATCTTCAGCTGGAATGGTTAGCAGATTAATTCAAGCGCTGGTAGTGAATTTAATATGTATATTCAGCACCATTATCTCGATAAACACATCTACAGTATTAGGCTATGCATACGATGGGAACGGCAGTTTTACAAAAGACAGCATTCAAAAACATAGCGCTCTTTGTATATATCATGGTCACTGAGCTCTACTATGGTAGGAACATGCACAATTCGTGAATTAGCAGACCTTTAGTAAATATGCTCCTATGTTTCTTGATCTTGATAAGCAGATGTTTCAGATCATCTTCACTAAATGGGCAGTTAACTGACACCTACTCTTCCCTCAGGGCACATGCAAATACTGATGTGTAGTATGCATTTCAATTTTTATTTTTTGATAAAAATGTTTAAAAATTTCTATTGTGAGCGAGCCCATTCAAATCCGCCTATGACATGCCCCCTTCAAAACTTTTCATGCCATGGCATTTATACATGTAAATAGCAGAGTTCAAATCTTGTCTTTTAAAAAGGCAGGACATGAACATATGCAAATGATACACGTGTCTTCTAAAATAACTACCATAGCGTGTCAGTTCAAGTGTCATAATCTCATGGCAGATGTTGGGAGAAAAAGACCAAGTGCCCCTTTTATTCTGCTTTATTCTTCCTCTCTACGTAGCTAAAGGTAGTACCCCTGTAATATGGTCCTCTTGTGGTTCCTCAGTGGGTGGTAAAAATAGCCACTCTCTATGGCAATAGTGAGCCCTTTATGGAAGTACTACCATTTATGTCACATATCTAGAAGGTGGCTTTAATATTACACAAACACTGGCCCATATTGCAGCTCCACACTTGTTTTTAAAAAACTTTAAGAGTGGCCTATTCTCGTGGAGCTTAACTTTGTGACCGACTTGTACATTCAGCCACCAGAGTAGATCACCCCATCTGTCCCATGACAATCCGGGCCAAAAAGCATGTGGTGATTGCCACTATTGCGCAAGACCATGGAAAGAGACAGATGTATTATACTATACGTAATTGTTGGTTATGATCATTCTGGCACATCTCTTCTTTATTTTCTTATGTTGTATAGATGATCATTTAATCTATGTGGGCTGTAGTAGTAGACAAATTAAGATGCGTCATAGCGAACATATAATCCTTAATGTGGGCATTCGAGAGCCGTTCCTGTATCTGGCATGAGTGCTGGTTTTGAAACTCATCACATATGTCCAGGTTAAGAAATCATCTTCTGTGAACCGCTGTGAGATAACATCTTTCGTGAAGATTCAGTTTATAGGTGCTGTTCTCCTATGGTTCCATTTACCTGTTTTGATTTTATTATAAATTGTTCACTGACGTTATAATGGCTCACCTGAGGTGAACTTTGACCCTAAAATTTTGTCATGAAAGTTAGTGCTGGTTTAAAAGGACTCTGCATTCCTCTGTGGTTTCCTTTTAGCATTTGTAGCGGTGTGTGACTGTGCTTTTTGAAGGCAAATCTGTTTCTTAAGTTACTGTTGTCCCCTCTATTGTTTACAAACAATATAAGTTTCTACACTTTGGCAATTCTTTTTTCTTATATAGGAGTGTATTGGTTTCTTTTAAAGCTGCCATTCCAGCGTCACCAATTAGGCTCTAGGAAACAGTTAGCTCCTTGTTATTCTCTGTCTCCCCATTGATAGAAATGATCCCCACACTATAAATGTGGTAACCTTAGGTCCCCCTTTTCAGTTTTATATCCTCCTTGTCCCTCCATGGAAGTTCTTTTCATCTGGTAGGATAACCACACTGTGTCACATGATGGATTGGTTTATACTATTACCCTCTGTATGTTGGGCTTAACAAATCTTTAATGGTAGTTATCTGATGGTATCATGAGTACAATCTGCTCAGCACGCTAGTTCTTTAGGATTACATCTTCTCTAATTTGTGCATTAAGTTCAATATACTTGTTTTCATGGCATCAACTTATGTTTTATATGTATATTATATTATTTCTGGCACAAGAATGAGCAGGTCACTCCACAACTTGGACAGGAGAAGACATTATTGGTACCTAAAGAGGTCACCCTACTCATGTTTCAGCCAATTGCCTTCTTCAGGGTACCTGACCTTTGGAAATAGGAACATGTACGTGTATTCTCCTGGTCTAATATATCTTGTAAACTAAAACTCTATGCGATGCTTGTCTGCTCACTTTCACAGCCTGAACAAACAATATCTAAGCAAAAGACAAGGAACACTTGATCGGATATAATAGATCCTCCTGTAAGACCAGGGCCTATAGGCATATGCCTTTGGGCTTATTTGAACATTTATTTGTGCACCTAAAAATTAACCATAAGTGCAAATTGTTTGCAGTGTATACTTGTGCGCTGTTGGCACCATACTTACCAAACCCATTCTTTATCCCAATCCTCCCATTTTGCCCTCCATCATGCATAATTGCCAACATCAACACCACAACCTCTGCACTTGATCCATGCCCCATCTCCTGGATAAAAATCACAAGAACACAATTTCTACCAATCATATCCGAAAAATTACATTCTTCTCTCTCATGAGGATTTGCCCCCTCCCTCAAACAAGCTTCAATCAGACCCCTCCTTAAGAAATCAAACCTTGACCCCTGCTCGCCTGTCTCATACAGACCTAATTCCAGTGTACCATTCAACTGAAAAGTCATTGAAAAGACCATCCAAACCCAACTTTAAGATCACATAGACCACCACCCACCACTAGACCAGCATCAACATGGCTTCCGCCCCTATCACAGTCCAGAAACCCTACTGATTTCCCTTTTAAACACACTCATAGCTGGCACAGAAATACTCACCCAAGATTTCATCCTGCTATTTTTGATATCTCTGGAACTTTTCACACAGTGTCCCATAAAATCCTTCTCAACCAATTCCATCACAGTGGCATCCCAGGCATCCCTCTCAAATGGATCCACTCCTACCTATCCAACAGGAGTCAACAATTAAAAATTGGAACACAAAACTCAGATTCTTTCACTCTAACACAAGGAGTACCTTAAGGCTCTCCCCTCTCCTCTCTGCTATTCAACATCTACATTCTGTGCACTATCCTCCAAAAATTTAGTATCAAATACCTTATCTATGCTGATGATATAATGATTTATGCACCTTTCTCTACATCTGCTCCCAACTACTCAGAAATCATAAGCTGTTTCACAGAAGTAATCAAATGCTTTCCCCGTCACAATTTATCCATCAACTTCAGCAAAAAAGAACTTCTCCACATCACAAAGAACCCCAACATCACCCCCTCTGCCTCCATTAGGATTAGTAATAATGACATTCACTTCAAAACTGAGATCAGATACCTAGACATCATAGGTAATCTACTGCTTCAAAGCCCAAATTCTAACACCACCAAATCTGTATATCATAAGCTCAAAACTTTGCAAAACCTATGCCCTCTCTTACCACCAAAATATCCTACTCAGTATGCCAAGCCACCATCACTTCTCTATTCAATTACTGCAATTCTATATATGAGGGCTTACCCAATCACACGCTGCTCCCATTACAGCTCATCCAGAACACTACAGCATGAACCATCTGTAAAATTTCAAGGAAAACCCACATCATACCAATCCTTAAGCTTCTCCACTGGCTATCCATCACTTCAAGAATAAAATACAAGGTTTTCACTATCTTTCACAAGATCCTAAACAAAAAAACCTCATAGCACCTTCAGATGCTCATTCACACTCCTAATGCTAATAGACCAAGAAGAAACAGTCCTCAAAATCTCCTCAGTCTTCAACCTCAGACCTGAAGAACAACCAGAAAACACAACTCAGAGCATTTGCACTGTATACCCCCACCCTCTGGAACTCACTACCCCTCCATGATACAAACCATTAAATCCATTACAGACATCCAAAATATATTAAAATCCCATCTCTTTCAAGAACACTTTGACGCCTGATCACAACTGGAAACAGAGCAACATGGCCTTTCACAAGTAAACAGGATCTCTCTCACCCCACCCCCATGAAGTACCCCCCCACCCCCCGCTCAGAATCCCTATCCCCAGAGGCTCGGTGCGGGGCCTCATTTGCATAAGTGGCATTATTTGTATAAATATTTGCATAATGTTACCATACACTAACTTTTAGTAAACATGTCTCTTAATGAATGTATGGATAAAGAAAGACTAAAAGATTCCTACATTAATATAATCCAGTGCCAACCGCCAGGCACATTAGGAACTACTACAAACGCTGCCCATTTAGAACCCATAGCAAACCCGCCGTATCGTAACAGCACTACCAGGACTCACAAAGCACCAAACCCTACCTATCAAAAAGCAACACTGCAAATATTAAACCAATACATTTCAGAGAATCACAATACATGACCTACTGGGGAAAGAGAACTACGAGGCCGCGGGCAGGGTCCCGGCGGCCGAGGCTAACCGGGCGCGCGGCTCGGAGCGGGGACCCTGTGCGCAGCCTGGTCGGGTTATGCGCGCTCGGCTAGGCGGGCACGAGTGCGCATCTTTCAAATTGATTGGCTCCCTGGGGTGGCAGCCCCGAGGGAGCCAATTAGAGCCGCTGTTGTGGGGCGTGAGGGGGGATCGGGGCCAAGCAGCCTCCGCGTGGTCAGTCGTGCGGAGGCTGCTTTGGTGCCGGCGTCCCTCCTCGTGGTGCTCCTTTACCTGGTGGTGGTGCTCGGTGTTTGGGGCTGCTTTGTGCCTTGCTGCTGCGTCGGAGTGCTGGGTGAGTGTGGCAGCGTGTCCGCCGATGTCGGGTCTTGACGGGGGGGGCCTTTTTGTTAGGAGGCTTCCTGGGGCTGCCGGTGTGCGGTCCTTAAAATAAAAAAACCCAGAGAAGCTCTTCAAATTGCCTTAATTTGACGCAAAAAGGGGATGCCTGGTAGGGCAAAAGCTGGGGGCCTTGCCCCCAAAAAGGCTTCCGTCAAGGGGAGGGGCTCCCGGTCGCGGGTGGGTACTGGGAGGTGTGGGGGTGTGCCCGGGCAAGTTGGTGGGGGGGGTGGGGGCTGCAGCGACGGGAGGTGGGGGTGAACGGGGCAGCGGGAAGTGTGGTGCGGGGCCGGAAAGGCCGGGGGTTCCCTCCCGCCCTGTGGCTCGCTGGGGTAGGTGAGGGATTGATGGGGACTGGAGAGGTGAGGGGAGGGGATCTTGGTGGGGGGGCTGGTGTGGGGACGGTTGGGGGGATTTCGGGGCTCCGGGCCAAGGGGGGGGCTTCGGCCTGATGGGGCACCTTGGGGAGCAGGCTGTGGTGGGCCCGTGGGGTGGTTCCCCGGCCCCGGGGGGTTCGGCTCGACGGGGGGGCTTCCCCATGGGACCAGTGGATGTCAGGGGGGCAGGGTACTTCCAGGGCGGGGTGGGGGGGTCCTTGGCCTCCGGCGTGGCCGGTGTCGGTTTCCCCCCCTGTTTTTCCCTTTTTGTCTCCGCAGGGCCAGTTTATGGCGCAGACTTCGTGGCCCGTGGGCTCGGTGCGAGGAGAGAACTGGGTGAGTTCCCCGGTTGGAGCGGAGACGCAGCGTGGAGCGTCAGCGGAGGCGGCACAGCGGTGTTCAAGGGATTCTGCGTACGCTGATGGCGGGGACCTCGCGGTGGATGGTGAGCGGATGGCTTCGTGGGTGAGTTACTGGTTGAAGGGGGTGTGTCATCCAGGGATGTAGGGGGGCGGTGCGAAAAAAGCTTCGGCGCTCGTGTCGGCGACGTCGCAGCTCCGACTCGTCCTCATCTTCCTCGTCCTCGAGTAGTTCGTCTGGGGAGTCGGACAGGCGGGGGGATCGGCAGCTTCCGGGTGTTGGGGGGGGAGTGGGTGCAAGTGGGGGGGCCTCTTCGGTGGTGTCTTTGCCGGAATTGTGGGCAGGGGTACCACGGAAGCTGAGGCGTAAAATCCGCAAGCGGCGCTATATTGATATCTTCCGTTTGTTGGAGGGGCGGAAGCGCTCAGGTGAAAGCAGAAAAAAGCGAAAAGACGATGAGAAGGCTGGGCGGGTGCGAAAGGTTGCGCGTAACGTGGTCAACTGGACGCGTTCCTTTTTATGGTTGGCTAGTGTGTGGGGGCATAACGATCCGTCGCAGTATGAAATGTTATTGGCGTATGCCGATTCCATCCTTGAGGCGTCTCAGACGCATGAGGGCTGGTCTTGGCTTAATTATGACGAGAAGTTTAGGGACAAGATGGAAGAAAGCCGGGCGCTTTCTTGGGGCACGCAGGATATTAACCTGTGGTTGACCCAGATGTCGGCTAGGTCCAGTGCGAGTTCTAGTGGCGTGGCTAAGAGTGGTGTCGGGGCGGTGGGTGGGGCGGCGCGGCCCTTTCGAGGAGGGGCGGCCGGGGTGCCTGCAAAGGCAGTCTCGGCCGGGAGCGGTGATGTGTGCTGGCGTTACAACCGTTCCACCTGCCCCTTTCCCGATTGCAAGTTCCAGCACGTCTGTTCCTTGTGCGGGGGTCCTCATTCCGCGGTTAAGTGCCTTAAAAAAGGCACCTCTGGCATGGCCGCCCCTGCCCCAAAAGGGCAGTGAGTGGTGAGAGCGCGCCCCCACCCCGGTGCGGGTAGAGGTGTTGGTGAGGTGGCTGACTCTTTATCCACGAAGGCGGGAGGCGGCGATTTTGGGCTCTGGGTTTCGACATGGTTTCGTGATCCCGGTAAGGGGGGTGGTGTTGGCACCTTCGGCTCGGAATTCTCCCTCGGTTCGTCGTTGGGTGACGGTGGTGCAGGACAAATTGTTGAGTGAGTTGCGATTGGGTAGGGTGGCTGGCCCCCTTTGCGGAACCGCCCTTTCCCAACCTGGTGATTTCGCCTTTAGGTGTTGTGCCCAAGAAGGAGCCGGGCAAAATCCGCCTCATACACAATATGACCTGTCCCGTCGGGGCTTCGGAGAATGATTTTATCCCGCGTCAACTGTGTTCGGTTCGTTATGCTTCTTTTGACAAGGCGGCTTCGCTGGTGCGCGGGGCCGGTTGGTCGGCATTGCTGGCGAAGGTGGACATCGAATCGGCTTTTCGTTTGTTACCTGTCCATCCGGCTTCATTCCCTTTGTTGGGATTTTGTTTTCAGGACGTGTATTACTTTGATAAGTGTATGCCGATGGGCTGTTCTATCTCTTGTGCTTACTTTGAGATGTTTAGCACTTTCTTGGAGTGGGCGTTGGTTAAGGAATCCGGTTTGTCATCTGTGGTGCATTACCTGGACGATTTCTTGTTTGTGGGAGCGGCAGATTCGGGGGAGTGTCAGAAGCTGCTATCGGGCTTCGTGCGGTTGGCTCAGGAGTTCGGGGTCCCCTTAGCGGACGGGAAGACTGAAGGTCCTGCTACGTGGTTGACCTTTTTGGGCGTGGAGCTGGATTCCGCGGACATGGTGGCGCGGTTGCCTCGCGATAAAGTCGTTCGCTTGCGAATTTCAGTGGCTAATGTGTTGTCGGTTGGTAAGGTTTCCTTGCGGGAGTTGCAGTCCCTATTAGGGTCCTTAAATTTTGCCTGTAGGGCGATTCCGATAGGGAGAGTGTTTTCCAGGAGGTTGGCTTGTGCGACGGCTGGGGTGCGGAAACCTCATCATCGGATTCGGGTGACGGCGGCAATGCGCGCGGATTTGCGGGTGTGGGATCGTTTTCTGGAGGATTTCAATGGGACTTCAGTGCTTTTGGAGCCTGAAGTTTCTAGTAATGATTTACAATTGTACACTGATGCTGCAGGAGGGGCGGGGTTGGGAGTGTATTTCGGGGGGGCATGGTGCGCTGACCGGTGGCCGGCGTCTTGGGCGGTGGCGGGGCTGACCAGGAATATCACATTTTTGGAGCTCTTTCCGCTTCTGGTAGTTTTGGAGCTCTGGCCGGAGCGTTTGCGGAACAGGAGGTGCTTTGGTGGTGTGATAATGCGGCGGTGGTCAGTGTGATTAACCGGTACACTCCAAGGTGCGTGTGGGTGGCTAGCTTGATGCGGGAAGTTGTCCTAGCATGTCTGCGGCTGAATGTGGCGGTGCGGGCGCGTCACCTACCAGGGTCCACTAATGAGATTGCTGATGCTCTTTCTCGCTTTCAGTGGGAGCGGTTCCGGGCGTTGGCCCCCGAAGTGGACGAGGATGGAGCGGTGGTCCCAGAGAAATTGTGGAACATTGGCCTCAAGAGATGCTAGACCTTCTGAGGAGTTCGTTGTCTGCGGGGAACTGGTCTGCGTATTGTAGGGGGTGCGACCGGGTGGTCGCTTTTTTGTTGTCGCGCGGGTGGGGGGCTGGGGGGGTCCCGGAAGGTTTGCTTGGCCAATATATTGTGGCGGCCAAGGGCGCTGGGTTTTCGCGTTCGGCGGTGCGCTCGCATTTGGCGGGGTATCACTTTTTTGCGAGCGCAGTCGGTTGGGGTCTCCCTGCTGGGGGGGCCTTAACACCCCGGTTGCTGCAAGGTTGGGAACGGGCGCAGCCAACCCCGCGTGATGTGAGGTTGCCGATCACCCACGGACTCCTCGTGCGGGTGTGTGGAGCGTTGGAGCGGGTGGCTTCATCTGCGTATGAGGCCTTATTGTTCCGGGCGGTTTTTTGCCTGGCATTTTTTGGGGTGTTTCAGATTGGGGAGCTGGTTGCGGGTTCTGGGCGGGGGGGGAGTGTTGGGGGTCTGTTGGCTTGTCACGTCCGGATCGTGGAGGGGGGGGCGCGGATTCTTTTGGCTAAGTCCAAAACGGATCCGATGGGTAAAGGTTTATGGGTATGTCTTGGTGTGGGTGCAGATCCACGGACTTGTCCGGTTCGTGCCCTGCTACAGTTTGTGGCTGTGCGTCCGGCGGGTGCATTGGGGTTTTACGTCCACGTGGATTTGCGGGCGGTCACCCATTTCCAAGTTTCCGCGGTGCTGCGGCTGGCGCTGTCCGCAGTGGGTGAAGACCCGCTTCGATTTGCTCCTCACTCTTTTCGGATTGGTGCAGCCACTAGTGCGGCGGCTGCGGGGTTACCGGCGCACGTCATCCAGGCCATTGGGAGGTGGCGTTCTTCAGCTTTCAAAGGGTATGTGCGGCTGTAGGCGCTTGGGTTTTGCTGGGTGGGTTCCTTAACTGTTTATTTCTTTTTCAGATGTGAGTGTCGGTCCTGGTGGATGTTGGGTTGCTGGCCACTCCTTCGTCCATTGGGCGGGTCTGCACGCGGTAGACCGCCCTATCGGCGCCAATTTGGGATTGAACCCATCGTCGGTGGCTGTCCAATGGCTGGGTGTGCGAGGCATGCGGTGGCCGCATCTGCTGCCTTTGCTGTGAAGCCACGGGAGGACGTCGCAGTGGCCGGCCGCCCTGTTGGTACATCTGGGCGGAAACGATATATCATCCTGGTCCTGCCTGCAGTTGATTCGGGCGATTCAAGAGGATCTCGGACTGGTGTTGCGGATGATGCCTGGGGTTATTGTTCTTTGGTCAGACATTGTTCCAAGGCCGGCTTGTTGGGAGCAACGTCGTTGGTCCCGGGGGTTGACAAAGGTGAATCGTCAGATTGGTCATTGGGTTTGTCAGCTGGGGGGGTACCAGATCCTGCATGACTGGGCGGATGTGGGGTGTGCGGGTCTGTATCGGGCTGATGGGGTGCATTTGTCGCCGGTTGGCTTGGACCTGCTTCTTAATGATTGGCAGGAGGCCTTGGAATACATGTCTGGCCATGATGTTCGTTGGTCGCAGCTTTTGGCTGGGGAGGGCGGCACATGAACAGGGTTATGTGCCGGTGGCGGGATCCCGGAGGTTTCCGGGGTCCGGAGCAGCAGGCTACAGTTGGGCGGGGGCGGGGTGCCCCTGACCCGGTCAAACCCTCGGACGACTTTTGCTGAACGGCGAAGTCAGGGAGAGGGGTATGGTAACTTGCCGGGTGGCGAGTTACGGTATTAGCGGTGGCAGGCACTTTGCTGAGGATGGCTGGTGCAGCCGGGTGCCGCTAATTGAGTGGTTTGGAAATGTAATTGTTGGACTGTTAAAAATTTGTTGGCTAATAAAAGCTGCGACCAGTTTTGTTCCATAAAAGGTTGGTGTGTGGTGTTTTTGTGGAGGGGGGGGGGGGTTGTGTGGGAGAAGGGGGTGTAAGGCAGGGGCCTGCAGCGCCGGGTCCGCCTGCCTTGGTTACAAATGGCAATATCAAATAGGAATTACATAAACAGAATACCTCAGCTCAGTTACACATGCAGAACACAGACCATCACCAAACAAGGAATCACAATTTAGAAACAGGAAGGCAATAATTGAACTGGGAATCCCAAAAGCCAAACTTGGAATGTACAACAACACTGTAGAAATAAAACTATAAATTAATTTCCTCTTGTACTAAACAAAGCACAGACGTTAAAGATGCACATTTCCCAGAGCTGACATATTCCAGTTAATAAATTCAAAATAAAGAAATATCTTTCTACCTTTTGTGCATTTTTTTTCAGTTCCAATTGCTCCAGCCACTTTCTTCTGGTTTCTTCGTGTCTTCTGCTAACTCTCCATCGTCTGCTGTCTATTTGTCCTTTCTTCTCTCTTCTAGTTTTTTTTTCCATTCTCTCTCTCTACATCTGCTTTAACATACTAATCTTTCTCCCCTTGCCCTTTCCTCATTACTATTTCATCAACTCAAATTTTACCCCTCCATCCTCAATCCCCACTTAATCTCCCAATACCCGGCCAATTGTAGATTTTTTATCCCTCCCACACAAAATATTCTTCCCCTCTCCCAGCCCCATCCCATTCTAATCCTCCCCCAACATCAGCTCCCTTCTAGTTCCAGCCTCACCCAGCATCTGCTCCCTTCTAGTCGCTGCATCAGCCCATTTCCAGTCCTTGCCCCCCATCAGCTCATTTCCAATCCCAGCCCCCCCTCCATCAGCCCATTTCTAGTCATTTCCTAGCCCCACCATCAGCCCATATCAAATCCTAGCTCCCCTCCACTCAGCCCAATTCCAATCCAAGCCCCTCATGAGCCTAATTCCATTTCTAGCCCCTTTTTTTTTTTTTAGTGCCATCAAGTCAGTGTTGACTCCTAGCAAACCAGCTACCTCTGGGTTTTCTTGGCAATGTATCACCAGAAGTAGATTGCCAGCTTTTTCTTCAGAGGCAATGGAGCATAAAGTGACTTGCCCAAAGGGGTGTCAGTGGGATTTGAACCCTTGATTTTCTGGGTACTAGGCAGTTGCTCTAACCACTAGGCTGCTAGGCTACTCCTCCACTCCTATAATTTCCCATCTGCCCCTGCAGGCTTAACAGAACCGCGAGGAGACCCTCTCCCTTCGTGGATCTGAAAGCCGTCGCAGAGAGTCTCAGCTGGGCAGGGAGGTCTCAGCCGGGCAGGGAGGTCTCAGCTGGGCAGGGGGGGCCACATCGGACACTCAATTCTGCTGCGGCGGCAGCGGTATCAGCCAGCTTTTTTTTTTTTTTATTTAATTTTTTTTAAAGCAGAATGTGCTTTGCGCGGGGCCCCCTGAAACGCGGGACCCTGTGCAAAAAACATTCTTTCTCAATGGACGGGCCGGCCCTGCCTATCCCTCCCTCCCTAGCCTATACCCTATTATGCATATAAGTTCCATTTCTCCCAATTATATATTAAGTTTGTTGTATCTACCTTTATTAGTTACATTTCTAGCTCCTATTGCTTTATGTAAAATATTCATTGTAGATTTGAAAGACACTCGCAAAAATTATAATATTTTAGAATTTACACTTTTAACTCTGTGTTCAGCTCATGCTCTGCCAAAACTCTATCCCATAGGTTAGTAGGGCAGGAAGGCACCTATTTTCAGCTTATGAAGTAAAAACACATATACTGCTATGTGTCTTTACAAAGTCTTAGCAGAAATCCTGCAGAAATAGCACCTAGATTGAGTGTACAGACATTACACCTGCTCTTGAGCAACTGTAAGGGGTATGTTTACTAAACCGTCTTAATGTGCGCCCGGCGATGTTATCGGGCGATAAGGTACCTTATCGCCCGATGAAGGTGCGTTACCGGGCGATAAGGTACATTAGCGCACGATAACGCGCACAGCGGCACAAATGAGCGCTGAGGGTGGAGAAAGACTCCCGGAGGGCTGAGGAAGACTCCGCAGTGGCGGAGAGAGAGGGTCAATGGGTGAAGAGTGGGAGGGGAGAGGCTCCCTGTACACTAACGCTGTGGAATCCGGGGCTGAAAACTAACACCAGTAAAACCCTGGCATTAGAGCAGATTTAAAGGAAAAATAAACCATTTCCATCAGCAATGTACAGCAAAACCAGGGAAACCAACAAAAAGTGATAAGTGTGATACATGTGCACGGAACAAAAAGGCAAATAAACATTGAAAATGACCATAAGAAAATGTAAAAAAAACATAACCAAGCTGGCCAATAGAGATATTAATGTGAAACATCAAAAAACAAGACCAAAAAAGCTCCAAAATAAAGATATTAATTTTGGAAGGGTCTATGCACTGTCCCCATACAAGGTGAATGATCCCACAGTGAAAGAGTGCTGATCAGGGTTTTCCCTTTGCATTGGACAGGTTTCCTATGGCGTACACATTTTCCGCAACAGCATGGCGGGCATGTCGGAACGGGCAAATGGACAGGTGCTTGAAAAGGGGACACAGAGGGCTGCAGGCGGCACATGCTGTGGTGCAGCTGGGCCAAAGTGCAGACTAGGGTGATGCCTAGGTGGTCCATAGGAATGCTGAAACAGTAGAGCAGCCAGACAGCAACTGATGAGGCCCAACATGGGCACGAGTGTATTTCCCACAGTGTCACAGGGGATAGTACCCAGCAGGTACCTCCAAGGGCACAGAACATTGGCAGGCGTTGCTGGGGGGAAGCGTGGACAGTTATGCAGGCATCCCCACCCTAGAACCCGCACCATAGGCAGCCACCTACCCGCACACTGGACGGCCTGAGACTGCGCACCACCAGCACCACCAGCAGAAGGGATGTCAACATGGTGGCAGAGGGGTACTGTTGGTGGAGGGGGCAGTGGCAGCTACCCAGAGCAGACCGTGGCCTAGCCCTGTGTAGGTGTGTGCCATGCACTACAACAGACAGGCCCTGTCTGATGAGCAGTCATGGTATCCCCAGGGAATGCACTGTCTCTGTGGCAACACAGTGGTGCAGTGCACCCAGCCAGTGTGTTCAGGAACAGAAGGTCAGAGGCTCAAGTCCCAGCTGTGGTTCCTGCCAACCCAGTCCCCATATTTTACCCACTACTAAAACGTGGTAATACAGACAGAACCTTTATTGCAGATAATGTAAACATGCCCAAAACACCTACATTTTACCCTACAGAGCACAGACAAAATAAACATGTGCATTACCTAGAGCAGAGTCTCCCAAATGCAGTCCTGGAGGGCCATACACCATTCAGGTTCCATGCTGCCTCTAAAAAATATGGCTGTGCTGCATCTCTATGCACCACCCCCATGGTATGCAGATGTATCTCATAGATATTCATTAGGGACAGCATGAAAACCCAAACAGTGTTTGGCACAACAGGACTGGAGTTGGGAACCTCTGCCATAGAGCAGCAGCCAACAGGGGCAGACACACCCGCACCCACAGGCTCCATTATTCAAAGCCTCCTGGAGAGGCAGGATGTTGGGCCCTGCGTGCATCTCCCAATACTAGCACTTGCATACCTCAGCAATGCCACCCTAAACCTGGGAATACGGTACACATCTATCAAAAGGTTGCTATGATTACTGGCAGATAGCAATTCCTAAGTTAAGCACAATTTGCTGATTGAGCTGCATCATAGCAACCTTTCTGATGTCTGTGGAGTGTGCTTCAGGTCTGGTGTCTGACAGTGTTTACCACCCTGGGGAGTGACCCCAACAGTAATGTGCACCATAGCCATGCCTACACTTTGCCCAGGACTGGTGCGGTGGCCAGGGCTGCCAAACACCTCTATAGTTGCACAATGCTGGCATAGGTGTGGGGAGTGTGTATCTGTCTATCCAGTGTGTGGTGGCTGCTAACACCTTCCCCAGCCCACACTGCTAGCACTGTTGCCACTATTGGCCTGCCAATGTGCATAATGAGGAGCAAGGTACTGTGGGTATAACCTGGACAGTGTGGCCTGGCCTGGATGCGCCAGCACAGGGCATAGGGTAATGGCTTGGACATTGTAGTGCCTGGCCACAACCTGCACTGACAGGGTGGCCACAGCATTTCCTGCTGGGAGGTCACTCTCACCCTGACTGAGCAGTGACCACGGCATGGCTAGGCTCCCCCATAGTGCTATTTTGTATTTATCTTAAGTAAAATATATAGGTTCTTCTTTCTGGGGCTTAATCACTGACTTATATGCTTGATGGGTGTGCTCACATCCCAGCTTTTGGTGCACGCATCTCCTCTAGGATCATGCACTGAGGACTAGCTAGCAAATTGTCTGCAGTTATATGTGTATGGCTGGGACACTTTGCAGGGTGCAGTGGCTGGTGACTCACTGTGCTTGCTGCTGGATAATGTTAGATGGTGGTGGGGGGCAGCTGAGCATTTCCAGGTCTACTGTTTTTCTGCTATTGCCTTAGGGATGTGTACAGCTCTGCATTGGTTGCCCTGTAGTGTGTCTGTTCCCCAGCATGACTGGGGTTGATGGCCCCTCTCTACTGCCACTGTTGCAGGGATGTAGAATGTGGATCTTTTGGTGGGGGAATCCTGTCTCCCACCCTGAGCCACAGAGGGTGGGTTGGGTGTTGGTACATAATCCACCTATGGGTGCAAACACCCCTCTTCACCTTCATCATGTGACCATGGCACCAACACAGGATATGCACTATTTTGGGTGTATCATAGCCCATAAGGGCTAGCTGTGACTGAGAAATACAGATGGACACAGATGTATTCTAGGTGTGTCTGCAGGAACTACCTATCATACATACTGGCACTGATAGGGAACTGTAGCATGGCCTATTTCAGGTATGAAAGGTGTAAGGACCTGTTGCTGGGCGCCCAACCTCACCCTCAGGGTGAGCACAGTACCCGCACACTGTGATAGTCTGTAGCTACTCTGTGCCAGTAACACATATGGTCAGTACCCCCTACCAGGCTGAGGTGCTGTGGGGGTGCACACGGTCAATTCCCCCTACCAGGCTGAGGTGCTGTGGGGGTGCATACCCCATCTTGTGATCATCTGTAGACTGATGATTTGCATGTGCTGTGCATCATGGGTATGGGTGGATTACCCCTATCCTGGTAACCACAGCAGACTGTTTGTGTGGTGACGTGCAGTCCTTCTGTAGCCAGCCAGGGGTTTGTTGGCAGCTGCAGCCCATTGGTTATTTCACTGCCTGTGGAACCAGAGGTCATGGGTTTGATCCACAGTGGGGTTATTTGATAGGGCTGTCTGAGGCATTGTCTATTTTTAGTGTACATTAGTGCTGCCAGCAAAAACACCCTCAGAGTACTGTAACCTTAAGGTGCCTCATAAGGCGCCCCATAAGGCCTTATAAGGCGTCCTATAGGGGACATTATAGGGTGCCTTGGTGGACAGTGCACTTTATAATGTGCCCTCTGGAGTGCCTTATAGGGCGGCTTATGCAGCACCATAGGTTATGCCACTTTGAGGGTATGTTTGCTGGCAGCACTAATTAAAATAAAACTACAATGCCTCAAAAAGCACTACTTAAACGTAAAGGGAGATGCCTCAGCCAGCCTTGTTCATTAGGCACACTGGGGGGTCAAACTCATAACCCCGTACCATTGGTCAGTGCGTTAACCATTGTGCTACATCTCTGTTTCTGTCTTTAGATGTCAGCGGACTTACTTAAGATTAGTGCACGTTAACGTGCTTAGCGGCGTCTCGCCCGATAATGTGCGCAGCACACGTTATCACGCGATAATCCCGTTTTGCTACGTTAAGACCGAAACGCCCACTCCTTTTATGGCAGCCTGCACACCATCGCCGGGCGAACGTTAAGACTGCTTAGTAAACATACCCCCAAATGTTAGCACATACTTTACACACAGATGCATGTGTTTTACAAAATACATGAGTAAATCACAAGTCTGCCCAGAACTGGCCCAATGGTTTCTGCTGCCCATGGCAGTCACCATCACGCCCCCCCCCCCCCACCTGCCAGTTTCCATCTTCCCTTCCCTTCCCTCTCATCCTCACCTGGGGGTGCTAGATCACAACCCCTCCTCCAGTGTAGAAAACAGCGACATAGCAACCCTCCAACACCATGGCAGGCCTTGAAGTGCACTAGACCGGCGCTACCCAGTAAGCGCAGCAGGGAGACACCAACAGCAGGGGACACCGTCGCTAGTCGTACCACCTCCCTCCTTCCTTCTCTTTCTCTCTCTCGGCCCACCAACAGAAGATCCTGCCCATGGGACTTGCTGCTCTGGCAGGCAGAAGAATTGTTCAAGGGCCTGAATGGAAGCAGGAAGTCCAGCGAGCAGAAGGGCTTCCAGCCAGATAAGGTGAAAGAGAGGGGGAGAATGTGAAAAAGAGGAGGGGAGTGAAAGAGAGGGGTGAAAGAGAGGGGTAAAAAGAGAGATAAAGAGAGGGGGTGAATGTACAAAGGGGAAGAGAAAACTGCAGAGAGCTGGGGGACCATGGGAGAGCGGAAGAATGATGCTGGGGATATGGAGGAGCATGTGGATGAAATGAAGATGGAGAGCAAGTTTTGACGGGGGTATCAAGAGAAAACAGGGCAGATGTTGGCAAGGGGGGGGGGTCACAGGAAAATAAGGGAGGTGCTGGTCATGGGGTGGTGGGCATTGGCAGTTGAAGGGCAGATACTGGCCATGGAAGGGCACAGGGAGACAGAGGGGAGGTGCAGGGTGGAATAGGGAGGAGGAGGAGGTGATATGCTAGATGTGGGGGCTAGGGAGATCAAGGGGAGATGCTGGACATAGGGTGTAAGCACAGGGAGAAGCAAGAAGTGGAGATTTTTGTGATGCAGTGGGGATGCTTGGCATAGGGGGATGTATAGGGAGACTATAAAAAGATGCTGGATATGGGGGGTGGAACAGAGGGAAGCAGGAGATGCAGGGTACTGGGTAACAGGGAAAGGGGGAGAAAGAAATGAAGAGATTATTGGCATGAGAGTAATAGGGAGGGAAGGTTGTGGACAGGGGGGAGATGCTGGACAAAGGGGGAAAAGGAAGGGGGAGGGGGAAACAGAAGGATAGAGAGAGAGAGAGAGTGAAGATGCTAATGGAGGAAAAGAATGACACAGAGAGAGGGAGACACTGGGTGCGGGCAAGAGAGAGTGAATAAAAGTGAGGAATAATGGATCAGGGAAGAAGAGGTGGGGGAATAGGAAGACTGGGTTGAGGGTTAAAAAGTGGTAAATACATGGAGTAAAAAAAGAGAGAGATTGAGGACCAAAGTAGTAGTGAAATCTGAGTGGCCAGTGAGAGAGGAAAATAAATGGAAGAAAGATTAATATCCACGATGCATAGAAGTGAAGAAAATAAAAGGAGAGCTAAGAAATGGCTGATGTACCAGAGACCATAGAAAACGATTTAAGAGAAGACAGAGGAAAACAAAAACCTGAGATTGGAATCAGCATGATCAGAGAATAAAATGATCAGATAACAAAGGCAGAAAAAATATTGTATTTTTAATTTAGTGATTGGACTTAACACTCTCTTTATTTTTCACAGTACAGGAAAATGCATCTCTTTCTATTTCTCAGGCATTGCATTGCATGCAGATTCTGGCTTCTTGGGGTTTCAGTTTAAATTTTGCCTACATATTTTTATTTTTAGGTTGTGGCATTTATTCTGTACTCGGTGAGGGTCTCTGTTCTGAGTGTGTGACCATGTTGTACATAGTGATCTGCACTGTATTAATCTGACTTGTTTTGCTTTTCAAATAGGTGTATGGATATTCTAGGGCCGGTTACAATATTTCCACTGATTTTTCCTGGATAGGCTCTTGTGTGAGGTTCTTTTGGAAATCGTTACTCATATGGTACGGTACATGTGCTCTGTAGATCCTCAGTGCCATTTGTAGAGTTTTGTATTAGTTCACATTATACCTGGTACCGGAGAATGTTTATGTTGTTTTTAGTGAGATGACCAGAATCAGATTTTTTAAAATATTTATATTGGGTGTTGTTGATTCCTACATTCTGTACAAAATCTTTCTCCTGCATATTTAATCAATGAGTAAAATATTTCCAAGGTGTCTGTACCACTGAGTGTTTTTCTTTTGATCCATATCTAAACTTTAGTATGCTTTTGGACTATCATGGGCTGTTCATGTGATGCTAAGTATCTACTGCTCATCAGTTATTTTTATTCTGGCATGTCCTTCACTGCAATTTCTCACAACACTGGATTAGAAGGAGAAATACTAACATCATGTGAAAAGAGTTCAGAAAGGAGTTTGGGAGAAAAGGGGGTGGGGTTTATTCAGCATTAGTAATAATAAGATGGTGCCATTCAATAGGCTGCAGGGGAGCACCAGAAGCCCTAGCACCGGCCCTAGAAATGCACATGAGCGTTTACTCAAGGCCTACCACTTTTGCCCCCTCTGAGGCAAATTCCTGTTGAAGGGGACATGGGGCAAAAGGCCATGCATGTGTTCACAAGTGTGGGCCCATTGCAGCACTCTGTTGCTGCTCTGTACAATGACAGAAGGGGTCACAGTGCTGCCCATCAGGGTTTCTTGCCCTAGGCAACTGCCTAGTCTTCTTGGTGGCAGGCTGGTCTGGTCCTGATTCTGCATATGCTCCACCCTAACTCCTCTCCTGAGCATGCCTACTGTTTAAGTACAGAATAGCCTGCACTGTGCATACTTATGTTGTTGTTAAGTGCCGTCCAGTCGGTGTCGACTCATGGTAACCCTCTGGATAGTTGACATAAACTGTATTCGGTCTTCAATCATTGTTGATAGATTGGCACCCATAGCTGCTGTTATTGTGTCAGTCCATCTCTTCCTCTTTTACATTGACCTTCTACCTTGCCAAGCATTATGTCTTTCTCCAATGATCTCTTTCTTTGCATGATGTGTCAAAAGTATGAAAATCAAAGTCTTGCATACTTCTACGTGTGACCTAATTTTATAAAAGCCCTTTTAAGCATGAAAATTCTTTATGAAATTACCTTCCACGAGGATAATGTGAAAGTGTCTTTTAAGCAGGTAGAAGAATATTTTACATGCTTAGGCGTATGTTTACTAAACCGTCTTAATGTTACCAGTGCTAGTTGCAGCGATAATGAAAAGAATGCAATATAAGGAGTGGGCGTTCCAGTACTAAGGTAGCAAGAATCTGTATCGTGCAATAGTGGGAGTTGTGGCACATTAATGCGTGTTAAGCCCTGTCCGCCAAGGCACCCTATAATGTACCCTGTAGGGCTTGTATAGGGTACCTTACAGGGCGACCTTTAGGGCGCCTATGAGGCACCTTAGGCTACAGCACTGTGAGGGTGTTTCTGCTGGCAGCACTGATTGAAATGAAAAGGAAAAGCCTCATACAGCATTCTTAAATAACACCACTGTGGGATCAAACCCATGACCTCTGCCTTTACAGTTATTGAAGTAACCAGTGGGTTACATCTCTATAGCATCTAACACACTGCTGACTGGCTACAGAAAGACTGCAGATCATCACACAAACTGTCTGCTGTGGTTACCAGGATAGGGTAAACCCACCCGTACCCATGATGCTTGCACATGCAGATCAGCAGTCTACAGCTAATCACAAGATGGGGTATGCACCCCCACAGCTCCTCGGCCTGGTAGGGGGAACTGACCATGTGTGTTACTGGCACAGAGTAGCTACAGACCGTGACGTTGTGTGTGTCCTATGCTCACCCTGAGGGTGAGGTGGGGTGCCCAGCATCAGGTCCGCAGCACCTGGGTTGGTTGAGACAGGCTATAATGCAGGTCCCCATCAGTGCCAATTTGTGATAGATAGTCCTTGCAGACACACCTAGGGTACATCTGTGTTTCCTAGTCATGTCTAGGCCTTGTGGACTATGATGCACCCAGAATAGTGCACATCCTGTGTGGATGGCATGGTCACATGTTATAAGTGAAGGGGGGGGGTATTTGGACCCAAAAGCGGATCATGTAGCACCACCCAACCTGCCCTCTTTGGCTCAGGGTGGGGGACAGGATCTCCCACAAACAGATCCACATTCTACAACTTTGCAATGGGGGCAGTAGAGGAGACCATCAACCACAGTCCTGCTGGGGAACGAGCACTCTACAGGGCAGTCATTGCAGAAATGTACACATCACATAAGCCAATGGCAGACAGGCAGAATGCTGGAAAAGCTCAGCTGCCCCACCACTATCTGACATTCACCAGCAGAGGGCAGTCAGTCTCTACCCACTGCACCATGCAAGGTGTTCCAGCCATACACATACTAACTGCAGTCTGCTAGCTAGTACATGTTCCTGGAAAAACTGTGTGCACCCAAAAATGGAATGTGAGCACACACACCAAGCAGGTATGTCAGTGATTGGGTCCCAGAATATGGAACCCATAAATATCACTTGTGAGAAATACTGTATAGCACTATGGGGGAACCTAGCCATGCCGTGGTCACTGCTCAGTCAGGGTGAGAGTGACTTCCCAGCATGACATGCTGTGGCCACCCTGTCCGTGCAGGTGGCGATCGGGCACTACACTGTCCGAGCCATTGCCCTATGCCGTGTGCAGATGCATCCTACCCAGGGCACCCTGTCCGGGCCATACCCACAGTACCTTGCTCGTCATTATGCACATTGGCAGGCTAACACTAGAAACAGTGCAAGCAGTGTGGGTTCAGTGAGGTGTAGGCAGCCACAAAACACTGGATATACATTCCCACACCTGTGCCAGCATTGTGCAAATATAGAGGTTTTTGGCAGCCCTGGCCACCACACCAGTCCTGGGCACAGTGCAGGCATGGCTATGGTATGCAATACTGTTGGGGTCACTCCCCGGGGTGGTAAACACTGTCAGAAACCAAAACTGAAACAAAATCCACAGATATCAGAAGGGTTGCTATGATGCAGCTCTGTCCACAAATTGTGTTTAACTTAGGATTTGTTATCTGATATTAATCATAGCAACCTTTTGATATATGTGTAACGTGTTCCCAAATTTAGGACGACATTGTTAAGGTATGCAGGTGCCAGTATTGGGAGATGCTGCTCCACGCAGGGCCCAACAGCCTGACTCTCCATGAGGCTTTGGATAGTGGAGCCTGTGGGTGTGGGTGTTTGTGCCCCTGTTGGCCGCTGCTCTAGGGCTGAGTTTGCCAACTCCGGTCCTGGTGGGCCAAACATGGTTCAGGTTTTCATGCTGTCCCTAATGAATATGCATGAAAACATTTGCATACAATGGGGGCGGTGCATACAAATGCATCTCATGCATATTTATTAGGGACATCCTGACAACCTGAATGGTGTTTGGCCCTCCAGGACTAGAGTTGTGAAACTGCTCTAGGGACTGCACATGGTGTATGTGCTCTGTAGGGTACAATATAGGCGTTTTTAGTGTGTTACTGTGAAAAATATAGGGACATGGTTTGCAGGAGCCACAGCTGGGACTTGAACCTGTGACGTGCTGCCCCTGAACACACTGGCTGTGTGTACTGCACCAAACTGTTGCCATAGGGGCAGATCATTCCCCAGGGATACCATGACTGTTCATCAGACAGACCTTGTTTGTTGCAATGCACGACACCCACCTAAATGGGGCTTGGCTGTGGTCTGCTGTGTCTTACAAATGCAACGGTGGTCACTTCTTCAGAGCAGTAATTTGTCAAAACAAGTAGTCTATCACTCTGATATCATTCCTGAAAGTATACTATATCTGATGGCACATTAATCTCTTATCTCTAATCAGTGGTTATATATTATTTTTTCTTTTTTATATATATGTTATTTTTTATTATATTTTATATTATTTTTTACTCGAGCAAATGATAGGTCTTAGACTTACTGCGCATTATGCACATCAAAACTTTATGTATACGTTCTGAAAACACCTCAATTTTCATCAATGACCTTTATTATGTATACCAATTGCTTGAGATGAATTATTCTTCATAACTGGCTCAAAACTGTACTTAGCATTCAATATGCTTCTCAATTTGTTCAGAGCTGTGCTTAGCCTTCCATAGCGTTTCCCAATGCCACCTTCCCCGCCATATCTGCGTTTCACCGCACATCGGTTTCTTCAGGGGATTACGCAAGAAGCACTATAATATAAATGAATCGTGCTCTCAATATGCATAAACTTTCCATTAAGAAACTAAAAATCACGAATTTCATATGTTGCATACAAAGGACCCCTTACCCTGCTCTCAGTTATTTCTCTTTCAAACTCTGGATTACCACGTCCTTCTACTAACTTTCTTCACCTCCAGTCAGTTCCAGAGCCCATCGGCTCACAAAAAAACACCGTGCATGCACACACCATTTATGGATCTCGTCCTTCCCACATGATCTTTTGGCGGGAATGTCTTTATTTACACACTTCCCATTCTATTTGGGCATTTAAGCCCCCAGGGGCTACTGATTGTAACACATAAATCCAGCGCTGTTCATGCCATAACAGGGTCTGTTCCCTGGATGTTCCCTTCTGACCATTCTAAGGAGACTAAGGATTAAATCTGTTATGTCATCTGCATTAGAGGCCAAATTGATCTCAAAAAAAGAATGGACGTTTTTGAATCCGGTAGACCCGACAATTGCTAAATTTTATGTGTTGCCCAAGATCCATAAACATCTGCAAGATCCACCTGGGAGGCCTATAGTGTCAACCCGAGGAACATTGCTAGAACCGCTGTCAATTTATATTGATTCTTTTTTGAGGCCGCTCATGCTGACCATACCTTCTTACATAAAATATACCACTCATTTCCTGCAAATTTTAGAACATCACGCTTATCTGATGGGTTTATCTGATATTTTCTTAGCCACAATGGATGTTACATCTCTTTATACGGTAATACCACAGGTTGAAACCCATAGGTGTGTAATGGATGCCCTCCATACAAGAGGGGATGTATCCGATGTTTCTTTGACTTTTTTATCGGAATTAACCACATTGGTAGTTTTTGAGAATTTTTTTGTTTTTGAGAATGTTCTATACCATCAGTGATCAGGAGTGGCGATGGGAACCACATGCGCCCCGTCCATCGCCAACCTTTACATGCGAAAATTTGAAGAAGAATGGATTGACACCGTACCACATGCTGGTTTGAAGTTGTGGAGGAGATACATTGACGACATTTTTCTGGTGTGGGAGGGGACAGAGGCAAGCTTATGTGCATTCATTGAATGGATAAACAGTAGGAATCAGCATCTAAAATTTACTTGTCTGTACCACACGGAAGAAATCACTTTCTTAGATGTTAAGATCAACAAAAGTATGTCTGGTTGGAGAACCACGGTATTTAGGAAACCAACCGATAGGAACACATTTCTGCACTACACCAGTTCACATCCGTCACAGTTACGAGACAACTTGCCCCTATTGCAATTCATACGTTATCGACAAAATTGCACTGATATTCATGATTTTAAAAGACAATCAAAAATTTTGAAACAGAATTTCAGCATTCGGGGGTACCCGAAAGCAATGATTGACAGGGCTTATAAACGAGCGTTATTTAGTAACCGTGACTTATAAGTGTACCCGCAGAAAAAAACAATATCAGAAGTAGGCATGCACTCTAACATCAATATGGTAACCCACTATTCTACGTTCAGTTATCAACTCAAACGTATAATCAAACGTCATGCTAACGTATTGAATAGCATCCATTTCTTGGAACACAAAACTGTACGGTGCGTTTGGCAACGTAATAAAAACCTTAAGGAATTGTTGAGCCCGGCAGTATTGAAACCCCTATGAACATTGGTTGAAATTGCCCAGTTGGGACATAAGAAATGTAGAGAGCGTGCCATATGTAATATCACGGTAGAAGTAAATGAGTTCCAGTACCATGGAGTAGACCATCGGCTACATAATCAGACTTCCTGTACATCAACCTATGTGATATACTGCATTCAGTGTCCTTGTGGCCTTATATATGTAGGGAAAACCATCAGAGAATTTAAAATATGCATGAACGAACATAAAAGCAGACTGAAATGCCGACGACAGGAGGCACCTATAGTGGACCATTGTCTTAGCCATAATCATGCATTTGATGAGCTCCGTTGCTTCTGTATCTCTCAGATTGAGAATGGTCAGAAGGGAAGATCCAGGGAACAGACCCTGTTATGGCATGAACAGCGCTGGATTTATGTGTTACAATCAGTAGCCCCTGGGGGCTTAAATTCCCGAATAGAATGGGAAGTGTGTAAATAAAGACATTCCTGCCAAAAGATCATGTGGGAGGGACAAGATCCATAAATGGTGTGTGCATGCACGGCGTTTTTTCGTAAGCCGATGGGCTCTGGAACTGACTGGAGGTGAAGAAAGTTAGTAGAAGGACGTGGTAATCCAGAGTTTGAAAGAGAAATAACCGAGAGCAGGGTAAGGGGTCCTTTGTATGCAATGTATAAGATTCGTGATTTGAGTTTCTTAATGGAAAGTTTATGCATATTGAGAGCATGATTCATTTATATTATAGTGCTTCTTGCGTAATCCCCTGAAGAAACCGATGTGCGGTGAAACGCAGATATAGCGCATGTGGTGTAGAAAGTCCCTCTGATCCCTTAGAGATAGCTGAAATGGAAGAGTTGGCTTCAGTAGCTGACAGACAACAAAAGCACATGGCTCATGGTTTCCAGGGAAACCACAAGCAGAATGAGTCATGGGAGAGGAAAACACGCCCCTGCTGCAGTTTATCTCCACAGTCAGGAGTTGAGACAGAACACCTGTTGGGAGGACGGATTAAGTTAAACTCTAGAACGCAGGGGTATAAAAAATGCTCATTAGAGAGAAAGTTGGAAGGAGGGAAAGGAGAGAAGGAAGGAGAAGGAGCAGAACAAAGATTGGAACGGAGAGGAAGACCAGAGCCAGAACAGGAGTCAAGTTCAGAAGCAGAGGAAGAACTGCTTGGGAGTGAGAGAGGAGCTGACGTTGAGAGAGGATTCTCTGAGGTTTAATTCTGAGAGGGAAACCAGCAAGAGAAACAATTGGAGAACCAGTGCCAAGAAGCCAGGTAGAAACAGCCCAGGTTTGGTGCCGTGTCTGAAAGGCAGCCAAAGGGAAAGAATACCAGGAAGGCTAACTTGGGAGCACTCACAAACTCCAAGGTTTGGATCTTTAGCTGACCCTGAAGTACAAAGGAATCCTCCTGTAAGAAAGCCAAAAGGTAGACTGAGGGATTGGCTCAAGGACAAAACTGTTTTTAAGAATTGGTCTTGTGCTGACCCAGAAGGGTGGGACTCTCCTCACAGTAAATACAATATATATGGTAATTCTCAACCGTGTCTGATAGAGTGCTACAGAGAGAAGCCTCGAGCAGAGAAACTGGGTGTGGGTTTAGAAATGCCATGTAGCAAGTTTCAAACATTCCCAGCTGATAGCCATTATGAAGCAATGGAGACAGAACCGGTTGTAGAGTATATGCCAGAAGAACAAATGGACTGTACATTATCTATTTCAGATAACATAATATCTTTGTGCTAAAGCCAGGCTGTCCAGAGAGTTATATGAGTCAACAGGAAGGAAGCACAAACGTTTTGAGCTGAAAAGTGTTAAAGTTTGATTGCTCCAAAGTAAATGTTCATGCTGAGATAAGAAGCTATTTTTGTTGAATTCTTATGGTGTTTTCCTGCCAGAGATGTATGGCAAAATGTCTTTTGTTTCCTTTGTTTGAATCCGCCCAGAGGGGAATTAAATCCTGTTATTTTTGCCTGAAACCATTCGTGCTCAACTATTCTTTATTTGGATAGTAAAAATACTACAACTCCCATGAGTCATTGCTTCCTCAAACACTACTATACTATCTGAAGAAAGGATATCAGGCCGCTTAACCCTGCATGCCCAGGCTGTGGGGTATCTAGCGTGTTACAGGTTGGCGTAGTTTTAAGGATTTTTACCTGGATTACAAGGACATTTTAAGGAAAAAACATCGCTTTAAAAGGAAGCTGCTATCCAGTGAGCAGAAGGATCCTGAATCGGCTGACAAATCGGTCAGAAAGGATTGGAGCTACCTTTCTCAGTGCCTGGCTCTGCACTGTGCCGAGGTAACGGTAGTTGGGCGTGGGTGCAAAGGGATAACCAATGAGAAATGGAGTTATTGCTCTGCTGCATTAGACAGCCATTGAAAAAAAAAAAGGTGTTTTTTTTTTTGTGCCGCACTTGGTGTGTTTTTGTTGTTTCCTTGATTCTGCAGGAACAGCAGGCTCCAAGATGGACCCCCAAGAGCTGTTACGGTGGATGTCAGTCCAATGGGAAAAACAGTTGGAGATGACACGTCACACGCAGGAACAGACTGCCGCTGCCATCCATGCACAGCAGAATCCTCTCATGGAATTGATGGAGGTGTTACTTAAGAAGCAGCGAGAACCGGAACAAGCTATTCCCTCGTTTACCCAGGGGGTAGGACTGCCAAGTGGTAGCGCTCTTGTGCTAGGGCAGTTTTCTCATAATGATAATCTGGACGACTTTATAGAAGCGTTTGAATGCATTGCAGAGGCTATTAAGTTACCGGGGGAGCAGTGGGCAGTGAGATTTGCAATGTCTGTCTCAGGTGAAGCCTTAGCGGCTTATAAGTCCATGCCTGCTACGCTGGCATCCGATTACTATGAGGTTAAAAAGGCTGTCAAAGACAGATTAGGATTAACTCCTTTATTCTACAGACGCATGTTTAGAGAGGTTGGTTAAAGCCTAGTGAAACCCCAAAAGCGCTGTTTCATAGAATAAAAGGTCTAGCTTGGAAATGGCTTAATCTAGAGCAGAAGTCTCTAGAAGCTGTACTTGATACAATTATCCTAGAGCAGTTTATGGAAGCTGTACCAGATGATGTGAAAACTTTTCAGATGCTTCAGAGTTGTAAAACCACGGAGGAAGCAGCGATCCTTACAGAGCGATATTTTGAGGCCGAGTTAGCAGGGACCTCAAGATCAGGCGTTCTGAAGGCGACAAAAACTGCCAGCTTTGAGAGATCAGAAAAGACCACAAGAGGTAGATTACCTAATGAAAATACTGCTGTATCTTTTTCTAAAGGAAAATGTTTCAATTGTGGTAAATTAGGACATTATCGCAAAGATTGTGTACTGCGCACAGCGCTGGTGTCTGGGGTTAAGAAACAAACCCATGAAGGCTTTTTGCTACAGGTGCAAGTGGAAGGCATTGAAGCCCAGGCACTGCTTGACTCCGGTGCTGACCAGAGCATGGTGTCACAAAGGCTCTGGCAGGCCATCGAGGCACGCTTGCGCTCAGCACCGAGTCAAGCAGTGGGGCAAGTTAAAATACGATGCGTACATAGGGCAGCCTCATATTACCCCTTGTATAAGCTATCGGTAAAAGGGCTGGGAACAGAAAGAGAGGTGAGGGTGGCCATAGTCCCAAAACTTCTATATGATATTATCTTGGGGAGAGATTGGCCCCCATTCTGCCAAGGGATAGAGAAGGGCCTTGGAGAGAAAACAGGCTTTGTATCTACCCGGTCCCAGGCAGGAACCTCTGGCGTTAATGATGACCCAGCAGAAGAAATAGAAGGACCCTCCCAGGACAGGGAGAACTCCCCTGAGCAGGAAGTGGAAAGGGTAGAGGAGGTATCAGGTACACTGCCCATACATGATGACCTTATTGGCACCCCATCAAAGAAGGTTAGGAAAGGGAAAGCTGAGAGGCTGCAAGAAAGGCAGCATAGAACCCAAGGGAGGGCTGGATAAGAGGCTGGAGATGGGCTACCCTGGGATCCATCAGAGCTTGTTAAAAAATTCCCTTCCTTCTCAAAGGAACAGCAAGCAGACCCCGCTTTGAAGCGTGCCTTTGAATACGCACGAGAGGAGAGAAATACCCTTCCCAGATTTCTTTTAGATAAAGATGTGCTGTATCAGGAAAGTAACAACCCACATACAGGAGCCGTAAAAAGCAGCTAGTGGTGCCAACCACGTTTAAGGCAATAGTTATGCGGTTGGCCCATGATCATCCTATAGGGGACCACAAGGGGATCCAAGGGACATTGGACCAAATCCTGGCTCGTTTTTACTGGCCAGGGGTCTTTAAAGAAACGACCCGCTACTGCGAATCATGTCCCACCTGTCAACGGGTTACTGCCTCTACGCCAAGGGCTGTACCCATGGTATCCACACCCACAATATCTACGCCGATCCGCCGGATGGCGATGGATATTATAGGACCCCTGGTGAAAACTCCACGGGGCTTTCAATATGTTTTGGTAATTGTAGACCAGGCTACTCGTTTTCCCTGGGCTATACCCCTTCGAAGTACCTCAGCTAGGACAATAGCTTTGGAGTTGGTTAAATTGTTCTGCGAAGTCAGTTTCCCACAAGAAATGCTCACCGATCAGGGAAGCAACTTTATGTCCAAATATCTAGCTACAGTATGGGATGCTTTTGGAATACATCACGTACACACAGCGGCCTATCATCCCCAGTCCAACGGGCTGGTCGAAAGGATGAACCAAACCATTAAACAAATGCTAAAGCGTGGCCTGAATGGTAAAATGACCGAATGGGACACTTTACTGCCATTCGTTTTATATGCATGCCGGGAACGCATACAAGCGTCCTTAGGGGCATCGCCCTATGAGTTGTTGTTTGGCAGGGATCCCAGAGGGATTCTGGATATATTACGTGAGCAGTGGGTGGAACCAGACAGTGAGGAAATCGGAGTACCCCAGTTTCTCAGAGATCTGAGAAGTCGCTTAAAAAGGACGTCCCAAATTTCCTTAGAGAATTTGCAGGCTAGTCAGCAACGGCAAAAACAATATTATGATCGAGGGACGAAACCCCGCCAATTGGCTGTGGGGGATAAAGTAATAATTTTGGTGGCCGATGTGGGACCCAAGTTTGAGTCTCGATGGAAGGGCCCTTGCACAGTGGTAGAGAGGGTCGGTCCTGTCTCCTACGCTGTAGAAAATGATAAGGGGCACCGCCAAATATATCATGTAAATGTTTTAAAACCCTGGCAAGAAAGGTCAGCGACAGTAAGATTGGCTACTATGGAAAAGCACATGAACCCATTGTTAGAGATTACGTGCTGTCCGTCTAAAGATCCGGCAGCCCGTAATATCTTAAGGGGGGGGGGATCTGTGGTGTAGAAAGTCCCCCTGATCCCTTAGAGATAGCTGAAATGGAAGAGTTGGCTTCAGTAGCCGACAGACAACAAAAGCACATGGCTCATGGTTTCCAGGGAAACCACAAGCAGAATGAGTCACGGGAGAGGAAAACACGCCCCTGCTGCAGTTTATCTCCACAGTCAGGAGTTGAGACAGAACACCTGCTGGGAGGAGGGGTTAAGTTAAACTCTAGAATGCAGGGGTATAAAAAAATGCTCATTAGAGAGAAAGTTGGAAGGAGGGAAAGGAGAGAAGGAAGGAGAAGGAGCAGAACAAAGATTGGAACGGAGAGGAAGACCAGAGCCAGAACAGGAGTCAAGTTCAGAAGCAGAGGAAGAACTGCTTGGGAGTGAGAACTCAGAGGAGCTGACATTGAGAGAGGATTCTCTGAGGTTTAATTCTGAGAGGGAAACCAGCAAGAGAAACAATTGGAGAACCAGTGCCAAGAAGCCAGGTAGAAACAGCCCAGGTTTGGTGCCGTGTCTGAAAGGCAGCCAAAGGGAAAGAATACCAGGAAGGCTAACTTGGGAGCACTCACAAACTCCAAGGTTTGGATCTTTAGCTGACCCTGAAGTACAAAGGAATCCTCCTGTAAGAAAGCCAAAAGGTAGGCTGAGGGATTGGCTCAAGGGCAAAACTGTTTTTAAGAATTGGTCTTGTGCTGACCCAGAAGGGTGGGACTCTCCTCACAGTAAATACAATATATATGGTAATTCTCAACCGTGTCTGATAGAGTGCTACAGAGAGAAGCCTCGAGCAGAGAAACTGGGTGTGGGTTTAGAAACGCCATGTAGCAAGTTTCAAACATTCCCAGCTGATAGCCATTATGAAGCAATGGAGACAGAACCGGTTGTAGAGTATATGCCAGAAGAACAAATGGACTGTACATTGTCTATTTCAGATAACATAATATCTTTGTGCTAAAGCCAGGCTGTCCAGAGAGTTATATGAGTCAGCAGGAAGGAAGCACAAACGTTTTGAGCTGAGAAGTGTTAAAGTTTGATTGCTCCAAAGTAAATGTTCATGCTGAGATAAGAAGCTATTTTTGTTGAATTCTTATGGTGTTTTCCTGCCAGAGATGTATGGCAAAATGTCTTTTGTTTCCTTTGTTTGAATACGCCTGGAGGGGAATTAAAATCCTGTTATTTTTGCCTGAAACCATTTGTGCTCAACTACTCTTTATTTGGATAGTAAAAATACTACAACTCCCATGAGGCATTGCCTCCTCAAACACTACTATACTATCTGAAGAAAGGATATCAGGCCGCTTAACCCTGCATGCCCAGGCTGTGGGGTATCTAGCGTGTTACACGCAGAAGGTGGCGTTGGGAAACGCTATGGAAGGCTAAGCACAGCTCTGAACAAATTGAGAAGCATATTGAAAGCTAAGTACAGTTTGAGCCAGTTATGAAGAATAATTCATCTCAAGCAATTGGTATACATAATAAAGGTCATTGATGAAAACTGAGGCGTTTTCAGAACGTATACATAAAGTTTTGATGTGCATAATGCCCAGTAAGTCTGAGACCTATCAGTTGCTAGAGTAAAAAATAATATAAAAAATAATAAAAAAATAACATATATATAAAAAAGAAAAAATAATATATAACCACTGATTAGAGATAAGAGATTAATGTGACATCAGATATAGTATACTTTCGGGAATGATATCAGAGTGTGTGTGGTCTGCTGTGGGCAGATGCCACCAGCACCCCTCTGCCACCATGCTGACATGCCCTCGTGCTGGTGGTGCCCAGTCCCAGGCCTTTCAGTGTGCCGGTAGGCAGCTGCCTATGGTGCATTATATTGGGTCAGGGTGCTGACATGGACATCAGCACATCCCCCTGGCATGCCAATGTTCTGTGTCCTTTTGGGTACTTGCTGGGTACTGTCCCCTGGGACACTGCGGGACACACACTCGTGGTCATATTGGACCCTAGTCGGTTGCTGTCTTGCTGCTTTTCCGCTTCTACATTCCTATGTGACAGGTAGGGATCTGCCTAGTCCACACTGTGCCCCAGCTTGCCCACTGCATGTGACGCATTCAGCACCTTGTAAACCAGTTACACCATCACCATAGTGCCCTTTCCCACATGCCCACTCTGCTGTTGCTGCACATGTGTAAGCCACAAAGGCAAGCTACTCCATACACACCACAGAAAACCCTCATCAGCCCTATTTCTATGTTGGCACAGTCACTTTGTGGGGGACACTGTGAATTGACCCTTCCAAAAGTGAGCTTGTCCTTGTTCCCCTTTATAGGTTGTCTTCATTACCGCTTGTCATTATTTGTTCTATTGGCCAGCTCGGTGTTTTGGATTTCAATTTTGGTTCTGGTCATTATTTATGGTTTGTGCCTTTTTGGTTGCTGCACATTGTCACCCACTAACGTACCCAGAGGCTAAAAAGGGCTTGGGTCGTTTGATGGGGCAGTATTTTTATGGCTAGAGCTCCTATGAAGGCTTTAGCAAGGTCTTCTGGATCCTGTAGTTTTCACCATTAGCCAAAGAAGTGTAGTTGAAGCAGAGGGTAAGGTTTAAACTCAGGCTTTATTCCCCGTCCGGGGTGGATTCATAACAGAGGAACTTAAAGCAAGTCAGACCCTTCGTCTGATAACACAATTAAAGAAAAATACTTTCAACACAACTTAGCTTTCTTCAGCATTAAACCAGGAAACAAAAAGTAACAGAAAACAGTTCCTTTTACTCACGGAACTCTTGCACCTGTTTCTTCTCATAAACAGTTCTGGCTGCTTTTAACATAGAGATGCTATACAATCAGATAATGTGTACGTGCAATCCATCTCATTTTCCTCTAAGGATTCTTCAAGAGATTCAATCTGCATTTCCTCTTCATCAGAGTAAACTTCAGGCTCCCAACTGCCGTTAAAGTTATAAGGTTCTTGTTGGGGAGTTAAAACACTCTCCTCCCCCACTATACTAGTGGCCCGTGGGTAACTACCATATTTCCTGTAGTTGGGTTCCTGAGAACTACAGAGCTCTTGGTACGTGCATAGAAAGTCAGGGTATTGCAAACCTCTCTTATTAGGGTAAATACGACTACCTTTAGGCACCTCTATTTCCTGTTCTCTCGGATAAGCACAGCTCTGCTTGGAAGCCCCTTTTCCACGGTGTTTCTCTGACTCATTAGGTAATTTATATCTTAAAGCCTTGGCTGTTGGACTGCCTTCTCTGCTTGCCTCACAGCAACACTCCTGGGGATTTTGAGAGGCTGTGCACTGCTGTTCCCAACAGCTTCTCTGAGAGTCACCAACCTCCTGTGCTCTGGATAATCCCCTTGGCTCCGTCCTCACAGCTCCACGGACACTGCCCTCAAGCTCAGCAGTTCCTAACGCTTCTCCCGTAGTTCCAACTACAGCCCTTGTAGTTCCTACTACTTCTCTCTCAGTTCCACTTTCTCCTTCAGTTCTCCCTCTACCTCCCGGTAAGTGATTTTTAAGTACGTTCAAATTGGTGTTAGCCTGGGCTCCGCCCCCATGCAGGTGCTCTTCATTTTCTAATGAATTCTGTGCTCCCTTTCTGTTCGGGCGTTCCCTAACACCACGTGGCTTTGTTTTCATCTGTTGCTCATAGCAACCTTCCCCCATGTGTGAACCTGAGCTGTCAGTTTCCCTTACATTTTGCTCACAATCCCCTACTTCCATGGGTTCTGATGGCGCTACCTTATGACAACATGTATCACTACTGTCACTTTTCTGGGTCTCCCTGCCTTAGCTGTACATTGCTGACTGAAATGGTTTCTCTGTCCTGAAAATGTCCCTAGCGCGAGTTTTTCACTGGCACTAATTTTCAGACCTTCATTTAATGGCGTTAGTGTGCAAGGAGCCTCTCCCCACCCACTCTCCACCCATTGACCCCTTCTCTCCGCCTCTGTGGAGCCTTACTTCGCCCTCTGAGAAGCCTTATTCCACCCTCTGCACACTTTAACGCCGCCACAGACATTATCACATGATACGTGATGTTCTCACACGGTATCGCACGATAACGTCACGTATCACGCGATAACGTCACAGCTGCAACGTTAGCGCCGTTTAGTAAACATACCCCTTAGATTGTTGTTGCTATTGTTAAGTTGGTAGTTATAAAATTGATCCAGCATCTATACACATAAAATAATATGCTAATGATGCCCCAGCCTTTTTACAAAATCTGATCCCGTGGCCCTTAGGCGTTGGTCCTGGGCGTCTGTTGCTGAGGGTAGCACTGATGTTATGATTTGGACTGGGGTGACATGCTGCTGTTTTGTGGTAACTCGCTGTTCCATGTTCCTCTTCTCTTATCTGTCTAACTGTCTCTGTCCTCTTTTCTGTCCTATCATTTAAATGGCGTTCTTTTCCTTTTCTCCTTAAATGATATGGTATTGTAAACTGCTCTAATGCCTCTGGCCTGAGCGGTATATCAAATTCAAAATAAACATAAACATAAACATAATCTGTTGTGTTTGAGGGGGTATGGGCGACCTGGTACCTATGTAATGAACATGTGCTTGCATACAAAAATGCTGGAAGGAGGTGGGAGATGAAACTCACAAAATCACTGGCAAATCAACTGGGTTTAAAAAAGGTTTGGACAAGTTTCTAGGTGAAAGGTCCATAAACCACTGGAGCAAATCCACTGCTCATTCCTGAGATAAGTAGCATGGAATATGTCTTCCTTTTGGGAACCAGCCTGGTTGATTGTGTCCTGGATTGGCCACTGTTGGAAACAGGATACTGGACTTGATCAACTTACTACTACTACTATTAATCATTTATATAGCGCTACAAGGAGTACACAGCACTGCACAAACACATGTAAAAAGATAGAGCTTGCAATCTAATCAAGACATACAATACAATAATCTGGAATAAGGGTAGGACAAGGGAAGGTAAGGAGACAGGAAGGAGAACAAGGGATCAAGATCCAAATGCAGCCTTAAAGAGGTGAGTTTTTAGCATGGATTGAAAATGGGTAAAGATGAAGCCTTTTGGTCTGACCCAGTATGGCATATCGTGTGTTCTTATGCCTGATGTAAGCTCTTGGCCTAAGTACCTGCTCCTTTTATTTTTATTTTATTTTTTTCCTCGTTTTTTAATAGTTTCTATTTTAAACGTTAAATGCAAATGCTGCAGATTCCCTTGGTGCCCTCTCTCCAGTTATTAAGTCAGATTTGATCATGTTATGTTCATTATTACAAGTAGCCCAAAAACTGTTAACTCTGGCATAAAATCCCATATTCCTTTAAAGACTAGAGGGTATGATTACTAAACAATGCTACCATCGCAGCTGCGATATCACGCGATATGTGACATTATTGCTCGATAATGGCGCATTTACCATGCGAGAACATCACGTATCACGCGTTAACGTCTCCTGTGGCGTTAAGGTACATAGAGGGTGGAGTACGGCTCCCCAGAGGGCGGAGTAAGGCTCCCCAGGAGCGGAGATAAGGGGTCAATGGGCAGAGAGTGGGTGGGGAGAGGCCCCATGCACACTAACGCCGTGAAATGAAGGTCTGAAAATTAGTGCCAGTGAAAACCTCGCATTAGAGTCACATTACTGCAATACTGCAATATCTTCCTAGCCAACCTTCCCACTTATCAGCTTAAGTGTCTACAGCTTATTCAAAATACAGCAGCCCGTCTTATCACATTTTCACCGATTTGAGCATGTCACTCCCATCCTGTTTCGCTTACATTGGTTGCCTCTCCGTTTTCGATTTCATTACAAATTTCTTATCCTAACACATAGAGCCATTTACACATCTAATCCTCTCTACCTAGCTGATCTTATCTCCCTTCACACACCATACCATCAACTTCGCTCCCTGCATGCCAATCGCTTGTCCTTACCTTCTCCGTCACGAGCACATCTAGAACAGACTCGTCACTCAGCTTTCTTTTTCCTCGGCCCCTCACTTTGGAAGGCTCTACCACCCTCCCTCCGGCTGGAACCCTCATATCCCAGGTTTAAAGAGTTGCTGAAAACCTATCTGTTCCAACAAGCCTTTGACCTCCCCCCTGACGTCCCTCCCTGAGTCTTTGTTTGGCCTGCATCTCGTGCTGTTACTATGTTTGGCTTTTGTATTGTCATCTCCCTTTTTGTTGTTATGGTTTCTCCACCCTATGTTCATTGTCCCTCTTGAGATTTTGTCTGGTCTGTGTCTCATGCTCTGGGTATACCAAATATCCTTGTTTTCTGTGTCTATGGGACAGTCGAGACTGACAAAATCATTGGACCAAGAAGAGTTGGCAGCCGAGGGTGCTAACAGTCGGTGAAAAAAATGTCCTCAGAGAAACTTTGGTACCTTCCCATAAAGTTCTTCTACCACCTCTCCACATAAAATTGGGATTGATGAAGCAATTTGTAAAATCACTTCCAAGAGATGGAGAATGCTTCAAATACTTGGTCACCAAGTTTCCAGGCCTGTCGGAGGCAAAATTGAAGGAAGGTGTGTTCGTCGGACCAGACATTAGAAGGCTTATAGTTGATCAAGAGTTTGTCAATACCATGATGGATCCTCAAAAAGAAGGGTGGATTGCATTTAAAGAAGTCGTACAGAAATTTTTAGACAATAACAAAGATCCTCACTACAAAAAGATCGTCGGATGAATGCTGAAAGCATTTCAAGCTTTAGGTTGCCTGATGAGTTTGAAAGTGCATTTCCTCCAGTCCCACCTTGACTACTTTCCTGAAAATTTGGGAGCTATGAGTGAGGAACAAGGTGAATGATTCCACCAAGACATTAAAGAGATGGAAAGGAGATACCAGGGGAAATGGAGCATTACAATGATGGCAGACTACTGTTGGATGCTTCAGAGGCATTCCAGATGCTACTCACAAGCGTAAATGCACCAAGAGGAGCCTCACAAGGAAGAAGAATCGAGTTTAGTGTGTGTAGGTGAGCTCATTTCAGTTCAAAAAAGGATTTTCATGAAAATATTGTAATAAAACTTTAATTTTATAAGTCTATTTCCATTTATTTTGAGGTATTGCCTTATTTAACATAGTTACCTAAATTGTCAGGAAACGTGATGTCCTATGACAAAATGGAGGTCATTTTCGGATTCAGCGCACCAAAAAACATAAAGATTACGTGGAATAACCAAAAGAGCTCTCGAAAAAAAATTTTTTGCAGACCTGTGTTAATATTTTCTCCTTATTAGAAATTAAATTTTAAAATGTTAAGTAATAATAATAGTCTATTATTAAAAATTAAAATGTAAAGTTTTGTAAAATAAAATTTAAGTTATTTGCAAAATTATAAATAAAATATAACAAGACAAGCAAGTATGAGCATTAATATTAATTATTTAAGACAATGGTGGGAGTCCTTGCTTTTTACTTTCCTTGCCATTTATATCCTTTTGTTCCTACTGGTCAACTGCAAATGTTTTCAGTTCTGTAAATAAATTACTATCTGATCCAGGTTTAATTGGATTTAAACAAAATGAAGGAGAGCTTGAAACATTATGGGCTGATGTTCAACTTCAGCAATTTTTAAGTGCTGACTGTGGCGGTTGAATAAACTTTGGTTGCTCAGTACTACTATGCAGATGATGACTGAGACCAAATTGCCGTATAGCTAACCAAATAAAATTAGGATAGGTTTTTGCTTTACTAATTTTACCCCTATAGTTATCAGGTAGCAGGATGAATATTGTTACTAAATGGATAACTCCAAACTCTCCCTAAACTCTAGCTATGGACAGCCCTGGCACTATCCAGATGTTACGGAGACAGAGGAAATATTCAGCAGCACTTTACTCATAGTACCGCTGAATAGCTTGCTGGCTGGCACTTATCTGGTTAGCAGGTGCTTCTAACTTGATAAGTATTTTTTGAATAGCAGTCCCTTACTTTTTTACCAGAGTAAAAGATAACAGACTATATTTAAATAATTTATCTGAATATTTTGACCATTAACTGGATAAATTGTGCATTTAGAAATTACAGGGATGTTGACAAGTTTGCATTTGGCTTGACAACTCAAGGTCCAGTAAAAGTTAACTAGTTAAGAAGAGGTGAGATTGGATGGCACAGATATTCAGCTCAATCTGGGCGGTGATAACAAGTTAATTTGGGCAGTATAAACAGCAGACATAAAGATAAATAGAAAATATACCTAGCTGGAATCAGAGACAGAGATGTGTTTGGCACAGCATGCTCAAACATTGGGACACAGGTATATGCATCAAGCGGCGTTGACGTCCTTGCCCTCGACTAAATCCAAAAAGATGTACAACTCCACTGCTGCTGATCTCCGTGTGGCTGTGCCTCCTCAGTTAAAATGTGCATGCCCGAAGCTGCTCCTCACATTGACTGTGTGGTGCCCATGCCAACTACCCATGAAAAAGGATGATACAGATGTGCTGATGCAAAACAGACTTTATAAGCTAGTCCTTTGCATGACCAGAACACTGCAAGGTGATCTCTGTGCACTCAGAGATATTATGACAACAAGTAGAAAGTGGTATTAGTATCCTGACATACTGTTAGCACAACATACATGGCAGCAGGTGAACATTTTAGTTGTGCTCGCATTGGTTATCTCTGACAATGGTCTGAACAATGCTAAGTATGGACCAGAAGAAATCAAAAATGGTCATCTATAGCTAAATGTCAGAGCATATCACTGACAATAAAGATGGACCCTCAGATTGAGTGCATGAACCAGCGCAGACAGCACTACTAGATGCCAAGGGCACCAGCATCTGTCTAAACAAATGTGCACATTTGTGATTCCGTTGATGGTGTTGTCTGCTCTGTTGCATACATTCATTCTAAGGGTCTCTTATTGCTGAGAGGGATATGCTTTGACATTTAGCCATAGAGACCCCTTTCTGCTGTATCCTGACCGGTCATACTGGCACCTAGTCATGCTGTGGTCAGCCCTATGGATCAGAAACTGGTCAAGTACTGATGTTCCCCCAAAATTTCAGTTGCACACATCAGGTCCCCTCATGCATCCCTCTAACCACACACACACTCTCACTTGCAGTCACATAAAATATACATCTGCAGTACAGATGCCCTGCACTTCTAGAAAACAGCTGGTATATCATGATGGCATGGGATCCCAGGACTATTTATTTATTTATTTTATTTATTTACAGTCTCTTATATACCGCACTATTCAGCATCAGCGCGGTTTACATGGAACAAAATGCTCAGTACAGTTAACATGTATGAGTTTACAGATAACAGGGAACAAAAACTTGGATAACCGGGGTAAACTATGTACAGTACTTACTATATGTGGTCATATCAAAGAGGTTGCGTAGACAATGCAGTCCACATCATGGGTTTGAATATCCACTTTGGTGTGTTGTTGATATACTATACATTGTCTGGGAATGGTATCAGGAGTGTCTTAGAGCTCTAGGGGGTGCAGTTTGATAAGGTACTTGTTGAAGAGGTGGCCTTTGAGGGCTTTCCTAAACTGTGGTAGGTTCTTAATAGCCCAGATCTCATGGGGTAATGCATTCCAGTATCTTGGGGCACTGAGATTGAAGGCCCTGTTGACTACTAAGCTGATTTGAATTTCTCACCCACACAAGCATCCGTCCTGTACTCATCCACATACAATCCCTACATAAACAGCCCCACTTCTCGGATGACAGGAATTGTTAGGGTGCCCTAGATCATCTCTTCTAGCTCACACTGCAACTGACAGCATAGCCAGAAAAATCACTGTTGCATCTCTGAATAGTTCTGTAGGGTTCTTTAATAACGTGTCTTAACCATACAACCTTCCCCCACCTTTGCATTCTGTTCTTTAGAACTTCATCTTGTGATCCTCCAGACTGCAGAAACACCAGTTCACAACATCTTCGTCACAGCCATTCATCTCTATGGGACACATTGCAGAGCAGAGCAGAAAGGTTTATAAGTCCTGGCCTTATTCCACATTTCCACTGGTATAATATAGATGCCTGTGGGTAACACACAGAACATACACGGGTCTTTCCTGAATATGCATTTCACATCTCTACAGCTGGCCATGCCCTCATTCTACTCCCATTCTGAGATCCCCATGCTAAAGCCGTGTATGTGGAGGGTGTATCAGAACATGGTCATAGATGTTTTCGCTAGAAAAATGTCTACGCCACACATCTAAGGGCTTATTCCACTTCTGGAAAGATCCCCATAGTCAATAGCCATCATCAACCAATAGAGGCCCTACATACTGATACACAAGAAAACCCCCACAAACACACCCATCCATCTACTGAGATGAAACACAATAAATATAGTAAACCTTATAAAGGACTACCATCTCCATTAAGTAAATTTCATCCAGGATCATCCTTTGCAGACTCATACAGCTTGGGCCCGATTCCGTCCAGGATGTCGATCATCTCTGTACATCCGGTCTGAACTGGGCATACAGAGGGGATCGTGATTCTGGTCCTGCGGGGCACGTCTAGCCCCTTGGGATCAGAATCACAAACAGTCCTGCACGTGCAGGCTGGGACTGCGATTCCGTCCGGCCTGCATGTGCAGGACTGTCCCCGGCTAACTTGTTTTAGCATATTGTGAACAGCTCTGAAATGCAAAAGAAAGAGCGGCAGAGAAAACACCAGATAAACATAAACATCGAAATAAACTATGCAGATGGTCTGATTTTCAGCTGGAATGGTTAGTGGATTAATTCAAACGCTGGTGGTGAAGTTCATATGTTTATTCAGCACCATTATCTTGATAAACACATCTACAGTATTAGGCTATGCATGCGATGTGAACAGCAGTTTTACAAAAGACAGCATTCAAAAAAATGACGTTCTTTGCATCTATCATGGCCGCTGGGCTCCACCAAAGTAGGAACATGCACAATCTGAGCATTAGCCCCATGCTACCTGCAGACCTGCACAACGATTAGAAGGCACACATTGCATTTACATCCGGTTTAGACGTACATCCCCCACTAATCACTTGGTGCTGATTCTGTCCCCAGTGCTCCCTGCATGTACAGAGAAGATGTGCAGGGAGCTCTTGATGGGGGCAGGAGAGGGAAGGCCGGAGGAGGAGCATCAGCAGGTCCACATCCCCAGACTTCAGGACCTATTCCATTTATGGCCCTGTACGTCTGGGGGTCAAGGATGGGTGGGGAACTTATTCCACCTCAGAGATGGAATAAGTACCACCGCTGGAGATGATCGACACCGGCGGGATCCAAAAGGTAGGTGAGTGGCAGATGGGGGTTCCTTGCAGCACAGCACAGACCATGGAAGGCTCCTCCTTGGGTCCGGCAATGAGGAAATTAAGTCCAAACATGGTGCAGGGCAGCGGACAGCAGGACATTGTGGCATGTAGGAGCATTGGCTGGGTTCAGTGGGGTGGTTGCCGGATGTGCAGTGCTTCTGAATTGGGGCACATCCAGCCTGTCCATTCACCCCGATTCTGCTCTCCCAGGAACATATAGCTTCCGCGGGTACAAAAGCAGGTGCAAATCTAGCCCATCCAGATTTTGGACATCTGGATGGGCTGGACATGCCGCAATCAGAATTGACCTCTTAGTAAACATGCCCCTATATTTCTTGATCTTGTTAAGCAGATGTTTCAGATCGTCTTCACTAAATGGGCAGTTAGCAGACACTTACTCTTGCTCAGAGCACCTGCAAATACTGACCTCTAGATTATTTAAAGTAAGGGGTATGTTTACTAAACCGTCCTAACGTGCGCTCTGCGATGTTATCGCGTGATAAGGTACCTTATCGCCCGATGAAGGCGCCTTACTGGGCAATAAGGTACCTTAGCACGTGATAACGCACGCAGCGGTGCAAACGAGTGCTGAAGGCGGAGGAAGGCTCCCCAGGGGCGGAGAGAAGGGGTCAATGGGCGGAGAGTGGGAGGGGAGAGGCTCCCCGCACACTAACGCTGTGAAATTCGAGGCTCAAAACTAACGCCAGTGAAACCCTGGCGTTAGAGCTGATTTAAAGGGAAAAGAAACCATTTCCATCAGCAATGTACAGCAAAACCAGGGAAACCTAGAAAAAGTGATACGTGTGATACTTGTGCACAGAACAAAAGGGCAAATAAATGTTGAAAATGTACAGAAGAAAATATAAAAATAAAATAACCAAGCTGGCCAATAGTGATATCAATGGGAAACATCAAAAATCACTCCCAAGAAAGCTCCAAAAAAAAGATGAATTTTGGAAGGGTCTATGCTCCGTCCCCATACAAGGTGAATGAGCCCACAGTGTAATTGCGCTGAGCAGGGTTTCCGACTCCATTGGCCAGGTTTCCTATGGCGTGCACATGTTCCACAACAGCAGGGCGGGCATGTCGGAATGGGCAACTGGACAGATGCTGGAAAAGGGGACACAGAGGGCTGCAGGCGGTACATGCTGTGGTGCAGCTGGGCCACAGTGCGGACTAGGGTGATGCCTAGCTGGCCCATAGGAATGATGAAACAGTAGAGCAGCCAGACAGCAACTGCTGAGGGCCCAACATGGGCACAAGTGTGCTCCCCACAGTGTCACAGGGGATAGTACCCAACAGGTACCCTGAAGGGCACGGAACATTGGCATGCGGTGCTGGGGGGAAGCGTGGACAGCTATGCAGGCACCCCTACCCCAGAACCCGCACCATAGGCAGCCACCTACCCACACACTGGATGGCCTGAGACTGCGTTCCACCGTGCACCACCAGCAGAAGGGCATGTCAGCATGGTGGCAGAGGGATACTGGTGGTGGAGGGGGCAGTGGCAGCTGCCCAGAGCAGACGGGGGCCTAGTCCTGTTTAGGTGGGTGCTGTGCACTGCAAAAGACAGGCTCTGTCTGACAAACAGTCATGGTATCTCCAGGGAATGCACTGTCTCTGTGGCAACACAGTGCATTCACAGTGTGTCCAGCTGTGGTTCCTGCCAACCCAGTCCCCATATTTTACCCACTACTAAAATGTGCTAATACAGACAGAACCTTTATTTCAGATGACGTAAACATGCCCAAAACACCTACATTTTACCCTACAGAGCACAGACACCATAAACATACACATTTCCCAGAGCACAGTCTCCCAAATGCAGTCCTGGAAAGCCAAACACCATTCAGGTTCCATGCTGTCTCTAATAAAATGCCTGTGCTGCATTTCTATGCGCCGCCCCCATGGTATGCAGATGTATCTCATGCATATGCATGATGGACGGCATGAAAACCCGAACAGTGTCTGGCCCACCAGGACTGGAGTCGGGAACCTCTGCCCTAAAGCAGCGGCCAATAGGGGCAGACACAACCGCACCCACAGGCTCCATTATCCAATGTCTCCTGGAGAGGCAGGATGTTGGGCCCTGCATGCATCTCCCAATACTAGCACTTGCATACCTTAGCAATGCCACCCTAAACCTGGGAATATGGTACACAGCTATCAAAAGGTTGCTATGATAACTGGCAGATAGCAATTCCTACGTTAAGCAAAATTGGCTGATTGAGCTGCATCATAGCAACCTTTCTGATGTCTGTGGAGTGTGCCTCTGGTCTGGTGTCTGACAGAGTGACCCCAACAGTATTGCGTACCATAGCCATGCCTGCACTGTGCCCAGGACTGGTACGGTGGCCAGGGCTACCAAACACCTCTATAGTTGCACAATGCTGGCATAGGTGTGGTGAGTGTGTGTCTGTCTATCCAGTGTGTGGTGGCTGCAAACACCCTCCACAGCCCACACTGCTAGCACTGTTGCCAGTATTGGCCTGCCAATGTGCATAATGAGGAGCAAGGTACTGTGGGAATAGCCAGGATAGGGTGGCCTGGCCTGGATTCATCTGTCCATAGCATAGGGCAATGGCTCGGACACTGTAGTGGCCGGCCACCACCTGCACGGACAGGGTGGCCACAGCATGTCCTGCTGGGAGGTCACTCTCACACTGACTGTGCAGTGACCACGGCATGGCTAGGTTCCCCCATAGTGCTATATAGAATTTTTCTCATGTGATTTTTATGGGTTCTCTTTTGAGGCCCAATCACGGACTTATCTGATTGGTGTGTATGCTGACATCCCAGTTCTGGGTACATGCATCTTCTCTGGGAATGTGCACTATGGACTAGCTAGCAGACTGTCTGCATCTAGTATGTGTCTTGCTGGAACACCTTGCAGGGTGCAGTAGCTGGAGGCTTGCTGCTTGAGAATATCAGATAGTGGTGGGGGACAGCTTTGCATTTCTAGGCCTACTGTCTGTCTGCTATTGCTTTATGGATGTGTACAGCTCTGCATTGCCTGTCCTGTAGGGTGTCTGTTCCCCAGCAGGACTGGGGTTGATGGTTCCCTCTACTGCCACCATTGCAGGGAGATAGAATGTGGATCTGTTGGTGGGCGATCCTGTTTCCCACCCTGAGCCCCAGAGGGTGGGTTGTATGGTGGTACATAATCTGCCTATGGATCCAAACACCCCTCCTTCACCTACATCATGTAACCCTGGCACCAACACAGGATTTGCACTATTCTGGGTGCATTATAGCCCATAAGGGCTTGACATGACTGAAAAATACAGAAGGACACAGATGTATCCTAGTTGTATCTGCAGACACTATCTATCATACACAGTAGCACTGATGGGGATCTGCAGTATGGTGCATTTCAGCCATGAAAGGTGCTGTGGACCTGGTGCTGGGCACCCCACCTCACTCTCAGGGTTAGCACAGTACCCGCACAATGTGACGGTCTGTAGCTACTCTGTGCCAGTACCACACACGGTTGGTTCCCCCTACCAGGCCGAGGTGCTGTGGGGATGCATACCCCATCTTGTGCCCATCTGTAGACTGCTGATTTGCATGTGCAGTGCATCATGGGTACGGGTGTGTTAACCCTATCCTGGTAACCACAGCAGACAGTTTGTGTGGTGACATGCAGTCCTTCTGCAGCCAGCCAGGGGCTTGTCAGCAGCTATAGTCCACTGATTACTTCACTGCCTGTGGGTCCAGAGGTCATGGGTTCAAACCCATGGTGGGTTCAGAGGCTGTATGAGGCATTGTCTGTTTTTAATGTACATTAGTGCTGCCAGCAGAAACACCCTCAGTGTACTGTAACCATAAGGTACCTTGTAAAGCGCCTTATAGGGTGCCCTATAAAGCGCCTTATAAGGTGCCTTATCAGGTGTCCTCTAAAGCACCTTATAGGATGCCCTATAGGGGACATTATAGGGTGCCTTGGCAGACAGTGCACTTTATAATGTGCCCTATGGAGTGCCTTATAGGGTGCCTTATGCAGCACCTTAGGTTACGGCACGTAAAGGTGTGTTTGCTGGCAGCACTACTTAAACTACAAATAACATGCCTCAAAACTCAATACTTACATGTAAAAGCTACTGGCTCAGCCAGCCTTATGGATTAAGCACACTGGGGGAATCAAACTCATGACCCCCATACCATCGGTTAGTGTATTAACCACCGTGCTACACCTCTGGTTCTGTGTTTGTATGTCTGTGCGCCTACTTAATATTACTGCGCGTTAATGTGCTTAGCGGCTTCTCGCCCGTTAATGTGTGCAGCGCATGTTATCGCGCGATAATCCCGTTTTGCTACTTTAAGACCGACACGCCCACTCCTTTTATGGCAGCCTGCACACTATCGCCAGGCGCACGTTAAGACGGTTTAGTAAACATACCCTAAGTGTGCATTTCCATTTTTTTTTAGGTAAAAGTATTTACATTTTTTTATTGTAAGCCAGCCCATTAAAATCACACCTATGACATGCCCCCTTCAAATCTTTCCATGCCATCACATTTATACATGTAAATATCAGAGTTCAAATCTTTCCATTTACAAAAGCAAGACATTAACATATGTAAATGCCACACATGTTTTCTAAAATAACTACCATAGCATGTCAGTTCTAGTGCCATAATCGTATGACACATAATGGGAGAAAAAGACCAAGTGGCCCTTTTACTCTGCTTTATTCTTCTCTCTACATAGCTAAGGATGTGCTCCAGCTGCCACTCTTAAGATATCACTGCTAACAGAGGCACTCACACACCTTCCTTGCCTCGGACTACAAAAAAATCACCAGAGATGTAATGATGGTAAAAAAATAGGACTTCAGTTTTATTCAGTCTTCTCAATATCTAATATTTAACAGTAGCAACAATTTTTTAACATCTCCCAGATCGTCTTTCCCCTACTTGGTAAAGGGGATAGAAGGATACTCTTATGAGATAGGCTTAAAGGGTTAGGGCTTTTCAACTTGGAAAAGAGACGACTCAGAGGAGATATGATAAAGGCCTATAAATTAATGAATCGAATGGAATGACTAAACATAGATTGGTTGTATACGCCATCAAATGTAGAAAGACTAGGGGATGTGCAATGAAACTACAATATAACCCATTTAAGACCAATATGAGAAAAAAATTCATTCAACGTGTAATCAAACTTTGGAATTTGTTACTGGAAGATGTAGTGAAGGCTGTTAGTATAGCTAAGTTTAAAAAAGGTTTGGATACATTCTTGGAGGAAAGGTCCATAAATCAAAGAGGATCAGGGAAATCCACTGCTTGCCCCAGGACAAGCATTGTGGAACCTGAATGACCTTTTGAGAACCTGCCAGATATTTGTGACCTGGCTTGGCCACTGTTGGAAAAAGGATACTGGGCTTGATGGATCTTGGTCTGAACCAGTATGACATTTCTTATGTTTTTATGTACCTCTATCCCATATCGCTTCCCACTGACTATAGAGTGTTTCATTCCTGTTGTACTTCAACACTGCATTTAGCATTCTGGCTAGTCAATCTTCAACTTCCTTCATCTCCCCCACCTCCACTCTAGCTACCTCAAGACTGGTCACAGTCCCCTTGGAAGAGGCTCCGCCATGTCATAGTATTGTTAGATGAAGCTGAGGGCACACCTTATACATAGGATAGCTCTGCACTGTAAAGCTGAACTATATTACTTACCATAAAGAAATCAGAGGTTAATTTAATAAAGCATTTTCTCTGTGTAAAGTTTTTTTTATATGCAGAAAAGGGCTTTTCTAAAATTGTGTGACCACTTACCCTTGTGCACTCGTAAGATACATTTACACATTCGAAGGCCCAGGGGTACATTTATGTGTTGGCATTTGTACACTATTGGGGCTGGATTTGGGGGTCTTCTTTCTAAACAACTTTATGAAACAGAAATAAAATAAAATTCATACATCAAGCCTTTAGAAACATTTATTTTATCTTTCAGTTGTTCTCCTTTTAATTCCAACAGCTAATCAGCATTGGCAAAATGGAAGAGACGAATCACACTGAGGTGACCGAATTCATCATTCTGGGATTCTTTGTGTTTCCTGAGATGCAGCTTCTCCTTTTCCTAGTGTTTTTGATGATTTATCTGCTGTGCTTGGTGGGGAATCTTCTTATTATTTCTGCAGTGTGCTCTGATTCCCGTCTCCAAAGCCCCATGTTCTTCTTCCTCAGCAACTTGTCCTTCCTAGAAATCTGTTACGTGTCTGTCACAGTTCCTAAATTGTTAGCGGTACTCATAACACAATATAAAAGCATCTCTTTTACACAGTGTATGGCCCAGATGTACCTGTTCACGTCATGCACATGTACTGAGTTCTACCTTCTGACAGCCATGGCCTATGATCGCTATGTTGCTATTTGCAGTCCCCTGCGTTACACAATCATCATGAACAGGAAAGTCTGCATAGTTCTGGCCATTATTTCCTGGATGATTGGATTTCTAGATCCAGTTCCTCATGTTACTTTAATATCACAGTCATCTTTCTGTAGCTCCAATGAAATTAATCATTTCTTCTGTGATATCACAGCATTGATGACCCTGTCATGTTCAGGGACCTATGTCATTGAAACTATAACTCATATTGAAGCCCCAGTTTTGGGTGTTACCCCATTCATATTAACAATTACATCATACATGCACATTACTTCTGCCATCCTAAAAATTCGCTCTGCTAAGGGTAGACAAAAGGCCTTTTCTACCTGTTCCTCTCATCTCACAGTCGTCATTTTATTTTATGGACTGTCCCTAGGTGTGTACTTGAGACCAAAGTCTGCTTATTCCAATAACCTTAACAAACAGCTGTCTGTAGTGTATATAACAGCAATTCCACTGCTCAACCCCTTGATTTATAGCCTGAGAAATAAGGAGCTGAAAGGAACTTTATGGAAAGCAACCCAGGCAGTGAAGAACTATTTTTCCTCCACAATGATGAATTATTTCCAGTAAACATTTGTTGATATAGTTCAGGGAGTCATTTTATATTGTAAAGCAGCAGCAGACACTGAAGCTGTTTGGATAACATATGTGGATAATTATAAAGGAATGCCTCTACTTGTGAAAGGTTAAATCTGGTAGAAAACAGGGAAGTACCTGCCAAATGAATTGATGAAACTGTATTTGAATCTGTTACTGAAATATGTGATCCTTGTTTCAGGAGAGGTTCTGAGTTTAGCTTGTGCAATGAGGAAAACAAAGCTAATTTAATCAGACATAAAAGGATAATTTTCAAGGTCATTTCCACAAAGATGGGCATTTACAGTTGTGGTTAACATTATTAGCACCCAGGCAGTTCAACCCCTTAATGTTCAATATTTCTTAAAAAAAAAAAAAAAAAGTGGCCATTGAAATGGTTTTGGACTCTCTATGGACACATATTTGACATATAAAAGAATTGAATAAAACAAGACTAATTATAAAAGGAAATATTATAAAAACTGGGATATTGCCAGGACATGATTATTGGCACCTTTATAAACAATTCAAATCAGTTTGTAAGAAAGAACCACATTCCAATTGCAGTAAAATTAGATGCCCCTGTGATCAATTGTCAGTACTCACAAGACATTAATCAACCTATGAAGGATGGCTCTAATATTGAAAATGGCCACATTCACTCCCTGTTCCATTTTCACAATAGTGAAGACAAGAGAGCTGCCTGAGACCATCAGAAAAGCCATTATCACCAAACATCAAACTTCAAAGGGGTACAAAGCCATCTCCAAAGAATTTGGAATTCCTCTTCACTATAAGCCCGATTATGTCCTGGATGTACAAGCCGTCTGTATGCCCAGTCTGTACCGGATGTACAGAGGACATCACAATTCTGATCCCACAGTGCACCTCTAGCCCCACGGGATCAGAATCACGATCAGACCTGTACGTGCAGGCCGGGACTGTGATTCAGCCTGGCCTGCACATACAGGCCCTGTTGAACTAACTCAGTCTGGGCAGTTCAATGGAGCGGAGGAGCCATGGCGACTGGTTGCCATGGCACTGCAGCTCCTCTGAAGAGAGGCAATCCCCGGCCACCGGCACCAGCATCAATTTCCCCGCAGCCCAACCCCTAATATGGCCTCCTAAGACTGTGGTTGAGCTGTGGAGTATGTCCTCACGCCCGCCTCACCTCATCCATGTCCAGGCCACCGATTCCTGACTTCTAGGGAACTTATTCCACCTCGGAGGTGGAATAACTTCCCCATACAGGTCACCAGCTCCTGACATACAGTACATGGCTGACATTAGAATCGGCCCTGTATATTAAGGGCCAATAACCGCCCACTGCCTGCCCTAACTCTGCCCCCGATCTTCCCCTTCCCCGCCCCTGACTAACTTTCCCCTACAACCGGCAGGGAAGTTAGCCGCCGGTAGGAAGGGGCATGATTAGTGGGGATGGACATCCCGTTGGGACATCCATCCCCACTATTCGTGGTTCGGAATGACCCTGTATGTTATTAAGATGTTTTCTACTCATGGAACTGTCAAGAACCTCCCAGGACATGGTGGGAAAAGGGGCATTAATCGAGGACATCTTTGAATGTTAGTGCAAACTGTTGGAGAAACACCATGTACAACATCCAAAGAACTTAAGGCTTACCTGGAGCAATCTGGAGTGGTAGTTTCATATGCCACGCATTAAACAAAGAAGGACGTCATGGGTAAAGGCCAAGGAGGACCTCACTGCTGAAAGACAGGCTTAAAAAAGCATGCCTGATCTTTGCCTAGACCCAGCTTGAGAAACCGCAATCCTTCTTGGAAAATGTTCTGTGGAGAGACAAAACCAAATTTGAGCTCTATGGCAATGCAGACCAGCAATGCATTTACAGGCAAAGAAATGAAGCTTATAAGGAAAAAAAAACACCCTTCCTACAGTGGAGGTTCTATCATGTTGTGGGGCTGTTTTGCTGCCACAGGAACTGGAGGCTTGGTAGCAAAGAGACCAGGGTTTGATTCCCAGTAGCATTCCAAGTTCCTTGGGCAAATCACATAACCCTCCATTGCCTCAGAAGAATCAAAGTTATTAATGTCCCTGTTTAATGTACATTACCAAGTTTAAGTTACAATAAAGTTAAATAATAAAGCAGTATAAAAAGAAACCTTGTTAAATAAATAAATGTTTTAAAGGAATCATAAAGTCAGAGGACTATCAAGGTGTTTTGTAGTAAAATGTGCTACCTAGTGTCAGAAAGGTAGGTGTGGATCGAAGGTCATTGGTCCTCCAACAGGACAATGACCCAAAGCATGCATCCAAAAGTACAAAAGAATGGTTAAAAAGGAAAAAAAAATGTACTGTTTTAAACTGTTCAGTAATGAGTCCTGATATGAATCCAATCAAAAACTGTTGGAAAGAGCTGAAATCTGCCATTAATAAAAGGAATCCTGGAAACATCCATGAGCTGGAACAAATCACAGTTGAACAGTGGGAGAAACTACCAGTAGACAGATGCACAACATTTATAGATAGCTACAAGAAATATTTGGAGGCTACCATCATGTCAGGGCTTGTGCAACCAAATATTAGTGAAAGGCACCATTAATCCTCTTCGTTTCATATTTAGTTTTTTCTCAGAAATCGCTACATCTAAGCTGCTCAGGTATCTTTTTGGTTGTTGAATACCTTTGAATATACTATTATAATGTTATGATAACATACTGTTGGACAATGTCAAATTATTTCTCAAGATATTGTACACACTGGGTGGCATTTCTGAAGGTATTTACATGGGCAACTGCCCTTCTTACCCATGTAAATGCCTTAACCGGGCTTTTCCAAAGGCACCTACACAGGTAATGCCTTTGGAAAATCCAAGCCTAGTCCCAACATGCCCAGATGCTTTGTGGTTAGCAGCGGGGCATGTTGGGGGCATTCTGGGATGAGCGGGGATGGAAGAAAGGGCTAAGTGGATAGCAGCGATTTTGGATGCTATCCGCTTAGCCCTCTGTGCCTTAAAGATAGACAATGTTTTTTTTCCTCGCCTATCTTTCAGGCGCAGGGGTTAAGTGGGTAGCATAAAAAATCACTGCTACCCGCTTATCCTTGACGGCTGTCGGCATGTTCAAGAAAACCTGGATTTTCATTTCCATCCCAGCGGAAGTTAAAATCCGAGTTAAGGGGATCAGTGGGCTGGCTATGCATTGATGCAGTGCATAGCCTGCCCAACTGAAAATCGGGCCCAACATACTTTAAATGTAAGGGTGCCAATAATATTGACCACAACTGTATAACACTACTAAGAAAAAATAGACTAAGGAGGTCATTCAAAAACACAAATGAGCCCTGTGTACGTGCCCGATAGACGTGTAGCATGGGAAAATGTCTAGACCCGTAGTCTGAAACCAGGAGGCCCGGCACAAAAATGGTACAAAAATAGGGATCTCTGAATGGGAGCGGGACAAGGCAGGGTAGGGGCGTGACCATGTGTGGAGACAGAAATATGGAATAAGGCAGGGACTTAGAAAAATTCCAGCAGCACACCCCATTGAGGACTACAGAGATGAACGGTGAGGACAACTATGCCTTGATCTGGTATGTCTGCTGTTGGGGCGAGCAGAAGATGTAGGGGCAATGAACGGAATGCCCAGCTGAGGGACTTCTGTAAGGTGAATTAACAGTATAACACTCCCAGAAAGAAATGTAAAGCACTGCAAGCACCGTCATACAGGAATTTTCTGTATGTGCCAAAGGGGCCATGCAAGGCCCCAATCAACACGCCCTGATAAAGAGAACATAACTTTTGGAATGATATGTGGTTGACAGAGAAATGCAGATCTGATGTGTAATCCAGAGATGCCATACAAGTATGTGGTAATGGCAGTTGTGTATAGGTGCATTGCATGGTCGTGCCTGAGGGAAATCATCTGTGACTGCAAACAAGAGTGTGTGAGTGCATAAGTATGGGATTTATGAGGGCTGCAGGAGAGGCCTGGTATGCATAACTGCATATCAGAGGGGCATATATGCCTGGACATCACCTGGACCATAAGGTTTACTGCAGCAGCAACAGGTGCCAGTGTAAATGGGCAGTATATTCTGACAAGCTGCACAGCAGCAACACAGCAGGGTATGTTTCATTCAATGGTGTGGAAGCATCAGAATGGGGGCATGCAGTGTACCCACACAACAGATCCCATTGCTGCATCAGAGGGTGCTAACCCTGTGCACATCTTGAAGGACAGTGAAGGGTGCATATAGGTTGTTTATGCTTATGTGCTACTGTGGCATGTGCACATCCTGAAAGATCCCTACCATGGGCAGGGTTATGTAGGGGTATTCCTAACAGGGAATATACATTTCAAACAAAGGTAAGAATTTGTGTTTTTTTAATTGCTAGCTCTCTGACTGGGAGCTCTTAAAAGGATTTTGGTACATTATTAAAACAAAGTTACATTCTTTTTGGTGCTTTAGTTTAAAAGGAGAAATATTTTCTTTAGTGGGGTAGGTTTAAAACTCTGCTTTAGTATCTTTTTCAGCTCTTTGGAGCTACTGACACCTAATCAGGAGTTAGTGGGCCTGATTAGCCTGTGAAAGAACTGAGAGCAGCTGAGGCCTTCATAAAAGGCTTCAGAGCCCTGCACTGTTGAGGCATTCCTAACAGGGACTATACATTTCAAACAAAGGTAAGAATTTGTGTTTTTTTTTCAATTGCTAGCTCTCTGACAGGGAGCTCGTTAGGGTTTAGAATCATTTTTTAAAACAAAGTTACATTCTTTTTGGTGTTTTAGTTTAAAAGGAGAAATATTTTCTTTAGCGGGTAGGTTTAAAACTCTTCTTTAGTAACTTTCTCAGCTCTTTGGAGATATTGACACCTAATCAGGTGTTAGTTCCCTCCCTACCCCCCGCCCCCCAACTCCCACACACCCCTAGTGAGCAGTCTTGCTTTATAGGGCACGTCCCCAATTAACAAAACACAGGGACTTGGAACAGCACATTTTGAATATAATTAAAGAGATTTAACTGCTTTTTCTCTAAAAGGACAGCTGGGAAACTGGCTGGTACTTTGGTAGATCTCTCACTTTTGCTTTAACAGATACCTAAGCTCCACGAACAGTACAATGGCTGGGAAAAATCATAGCGCTAAAGCTGTTGCCCCCATTACAGCTTCTGCATCTGTCCAGACAGAGGTCCCAATGCCAGTTGAAGGACCAGTTCCATGTGCAGGGTGCCTGCATGCTGAAGCTCTCAGGAAACAAGTGGAGGAACTCAGAGAGGAGGTGGCGAAGCTGAGGAGCATTCAAGACAGTGAGAAATACATTGGTGAGATGCTTCTTGCAACAACCAAGCTCTGCAGCAGAGGAGAAGATGGGTGCCTACAGAATGATGAAGGTTGGACACAAGTCACCAGGGCCTGCAGAATCACCAATCCAACTTCTCCAGCCCTTGAATTGAAGATCTATTATGCAGCCCTAGAAGTGGAGGAGATGAAAGCATCCCTGGAAAGGGAAGAAGCAGAGCTCAAGTACCCCAAAGTTGCAAAATCAGTGACCACAAGAAAGCAAAGGGTAGTGTTGGTTGGTGACTCTTCTGAGGGGTACTGAGGTGTCCATCTGCCGACCAGACTTGATGTCCAGAGAGGTATGCTGTCTGCCTGGTGCCAAAATCCAAGATGTCACGGAGAGTTTGCTGAGACTCATCAAGCCCACTGACTATTACCCAATGTTGCTAATCCATGTCGAAAGAAATGATACTGCCAGGTATCCCTTGGAGCGTATCAAAAGTGACTTCATGGCTCTGGGACAGAGGGTGAAGTAGTTAGGTACACAGGTGGTGTTCTCTTCAATCCTCCCTGTTGAGGGTAAAAGCCAAGGCAGAGAGGTTCGCATCCTGGAGATGATTGCATGGCTGCGTGGATGGTGTCATTCAGAGCATTTTGGTTTCCTGGACCATGGGATGCTGTTCCAAGGGTTGCAGAGCAGAGATGGCGTCCATCTGTCCAAAAAAGGTCGATACATCTTCAGTAGTAGACTGGCTAATCTACTGCAGAGGGCTTTAAACTAGATTCATTGGGGATGGGTAAAGAAAGCCCCCAGGTAAGTGAAAGCCCCCAGGTAAGTGAAACATTAAATACCTTTATGGAAATGGGTAAAAGGGGTAACATATGGAAAGCAGTGTATATAAATGCCCATAGGATGGAAAATAAGATCCCTGATGTTGAAGCTTTGGCGGGAATGGCTGACTTGGATTTAGTGGCAGTTAGAGAAACATGGTTCACAGAAAACCATGACTAGGATGTAACTATACCAGGCTATACTTTATTCAGAAAGGACAGGGTAGGAAGACGGTGAGGAGGAGTGGCATTATATATAAAAAATAATATTAAAGCTTTGGAATTACAGAGCTTAACAGGGAGAGAGGAGGCACTGTGAGTTAAACTAGAAAGAGGGAAAGAGAAATCTCTCAGTATCTGAATTCAAAGAAGCATGGTACAAACACAGAGGATCTCTAAAGGAAAAAAGGAGACTGTTGTAGTTGTTGATATAGAAGGACAGAATAAATAGGCCATGTGGTCTTTTTCTGTCATCATTTTTCTATGTTTCTATATACCTGGCAGGACCCATCATGGCCCTTACTGATACATAATGGGAACTGAAAATACTGTATGCAGTGACATCCACCACAGCAAAACATAAAGTGGTCTGCAACTGCCATGTATGCAATCTGTCAGGGCAAACATCTCACATCACACCTGCTGCATCAGAATCCTCACTGCACATAGATAGCCTTGTACTGCCCATGGCATGCCACAGACAAGTGGAAATAGCTCTGTGTGCATGCAAACAATATTCTCAACAGGAACAGTGTCTGGTCTGCATGAATACAACACTGTCAGTGTCTGCCAGTAGCTAAGGAGATGTACATCTAACCACCAGAGGCATGGCTGCATGAGGACCAGTGGCATTGGACACGTCTAACATAACAGAATATGGTAAGCATGAGCACGTATAGGCCATTTGCCACATATTCCCACATGAGTATGATTGTTTCGTAGGCCCGTGTCCCCCCAACGTGTTTTCTGTGCCGCGCCAGAAATGTATAAGCAACCTGTTTCCGGGCCTGTGTTCAGTCAACGCGATCCTGCTGCCATGATGTGGATGTTGCAGAATCATGATTTGTTGTTCATGGGGATCCATTCAACCACACATCCACAGATGTAAGAAACAATGAGGCCCAAAAGGGACAACCAGTAATCTGGAACCTCAAATGGACTCAGCAACAGTGTGCAAACTAGCAGACACAAATACAGCCCTGCCTTAGAGTAACTGTGACAGCACTGGCTGGGAAACCCACTTATATGGGTTTGAATTCCAGCAATGGCCATTGCATCCCTCTGCCAAACCCAGACACCCCATGAAATATGTAAACCTATTGTCATTCCCCCTGTGACAATCCAAGGTAGCCTGAACAGAACAACAATGTTATGGAGCCATAGGAAGCACAAGTAAAGAAATGAGAAGAACAGACAGAGAAACACAGAACTACCAACAATGGAAGACACATGTGTAGGTAATCATCTTTTAATAGGATAATGGGCCAATGGTGTACGAACAGTATGTAGTCAACATTGTAGCCCCTTGCCATTCCATGAACCCCCCATTGCTTCTGAGGAAAGGGGCAGGCAAGCCATATGATGGCACCTGTCAGGCCCCAAAATAATGGGTGTGCATGGACCTTATGGCCAACTACACATACGTAGCAGGGACATTCCATGATCGCCACATCACTACCAGATAAATCCCGTAGTCTTGCAATGGCCAAACTGTGGAACCCATAACAATGCTGACTACATATGTAGTTTGGTTCTATGTAATCAGTTGAAATATACTGTCATGTTATGTTCTCTGTAAACCGTCTTGAATTGAAGAAAGGCAGCATAAAAAAACTGTTAAATAAATAAATAAATAAATAAACTGGATCTGTCCGTCCACATAGGGGTAACGTTACACCCCCATGATGATGATGTGGGTATTGCCCTGCCCATCAGTAACTCCCCAAAAGTACCGCTTCCAAATACACGACATGTGACATGGGTTATGTAAGTCCACCAGGCTTGTCTACCTTCACAGAATCCCCTCAGCTTGCATCCCTGTGCGATGTATGATGTCCAGCTCTAATGTGACCTGTAAACTGTAATGGCAGCTACACAGTGCTCAAAGAAACCCTACAAAATAAAGAGCATAACAGAGAACAACAAATATATGGCCAACAGAAATGCACATCACTGAGTGATGAAGTAGCGCAATGGTGAGAGCACATGTCCCCCCCCCCCCAACCAAAAGAGCAGAGTTCAAATCCAATGTGCAGACCTCACCTGATAGTGCAGCAGATGTGGGCTGCTGCCTCAGTTTTACATGCTGTTTTATAAATTTATGCAAGATCAGGTCAGACAGCTCGTCACAGTGCCCGGGGAGGAAGCCGCAAGCCACATACACCCCGCATGCATATGCAGTGGATCAGTCAATGATGTGAACATGCAAATAATGATGTAAGAAGTGTAGATGTGCATGGGTCAAAGTAGCATGTATACGGTGAACGTGTGTTTTTCGCTTGCACGTCCTGATATGGGGAAGAAGTAAAGGACCGAGGACATTGAAAGTGTACTCTGCACCTCCCCTCACCGGTAACACACCAGGGCTCTTGGGTAATGGAAATCCACACACAAAGCAATGAGAAGGGAATCTGTAAAAATCAGTAAATAATACACAACACACTTGTATTATAAAAATAACCAAAGCTTTGGGAGAGCAAACCAAGTTACCACCTTTGTTTACTCTGTCATTTTAGCTTTCGGCCACTTTATTTATAGGTAAATATTTGATTATACAGCATAATTCTCACTTTATTGTTCTACGTCACGCATCACGTATTCATAACATCATAGTTCAATTCTCATTAGCATAGGTCATCATGAGGAGACATACACATATTCTCAGACATAACTATGTAGGCATTAATTCTAATTAATTCTAATACTGACAGTTTGTTACCTCTGACTCGAGACTGAGACTGGGAGACAACTTGCCCTTTACTTATCTTTATTAAACAAAGACTAGTGTTTATGTTATTTGGAACCTTTCACCTAATTATCTTAGCAGATTCTTTCAAGGATGTTACTGAGTAATAAGCTCTGAATGGTATTAACTCACTCTTAGGGCTAGTACTATATTGTTGAGTACCCTGGCCATGTACACAGCCCTGTACAGACTAGCTTACTTTCAGTCCCTCCTCTGATTCTGTAAAGAATCATTTCAAAGGTAAGGAAACTCAGACATTGATATTAAAGAAGGATTGTAACTAGATTCTGGGTCTATCTGTAACATCATTTTAGAGGTCAGTGCCTCCACTGATTTCTTACAGCAAGAATTTACACCGAGAATTAATGCTCCTAAAATGATAATCCCTAAAAAGCCAAACAATGATGCTAACATGCCTTGCAAGGGACCTAGATAATGAACTCCAAAAAGAAGAAACGGAATCGAAAAAATCAGAAAAAGAACTTACATAACTATTACTTGGAACAAAAGTACGATTTCTAATCTTATCTAATAGGCCTTTCACTATTTTTCCTTCATCATCAAACAAACAATAATCAATAATTAATCCATACACGCCATTTTCCTTCGCTAGGAGATAGTCTAAAACCATGCGATTCTAGGCTGCATAAACAGACACCTTGTCCACTGCACCTTGTAAATACGTCTATCTGAGATTTAGTTAAAGGACTTGTAAAATCTACTAGCTGTTGTGCAGCTGCTATGGCTTTATCCTGAGGGGAAACATCCCTTTTTCTTCTTATAGAAGTATTCAGGGTTGATAATAAAGTAATATTTTGGTAAGGTAAACAAAAAAAATGCCACAGGGTATCTAACTGGGCAACATAGCTAGTACCTGACCAACCTCTAAGAAGTTCTGTATATGCAAGATTACCACACACAAAATAATCTAACTTCTAAAGCCACTAATCTATTTTCCAAAATTGTCAAATTGTGGGGACAAGATGTATTCTGTGTACAATTATTCAGAGCCCACTGAGTAATGCTCATTTCCTTAATTACTGCAGACAGATTACGTTCCCAGGGATGGTAATACCCTAACAAAGGGAAACTCCAGTTAGGTATGTTTAGGTCTGAACTAAAGTCATTCAAAGGGTAGCCAGAACTATTATACTGTAACAAGTCATAATCATGCACTTGATTCCCTTGAACTTGCATTAATTGTACTACGGAAATATAGGATTTCCGTACGTGGGATTTCTTATACCAGATGGAAGAATTATGTAGCATTACTATTCTATAGATGTTCCACGGGGTGTCCCCTACCTTTTTCTCTGTACTTTGAGCCATAAAACATATTGGAGGGGACTTTAGAGGCATAGGGCTAACTACTCTAGGTTCTGTGTTTGTATGAGACCATTGTACAGTAGTTAGATTTAAAAGCTATGTCACAAAACTATTTAAAGGCTTTAGGCCTAGCTCGTGGTAGAAACCCATGTTGAGTGGCTGTCACAGTTGGAAGGCAAACCGCACAATTTGATAAATTAAAATGTTTCGTAACTGAGTGTAAATGTGACTCAAAAATATTTGGATATTCCCCATAACATTCCCAAGATTCTAAATGCAGTACTGCTTCATTAACAATAATATGCCACAACATAACTACGACCAGATAAGGAAACATTCTTAACAAACCTCTAAATATCTAAAACTATTAATTACTTCAAAAATAAATGTTCTAAAACAAAATGAAAATACAGCTACTTCTCTTAATATGATGAAGATATATACTATAGCTATAACTACCCTCTAATTCTCAATCTCTTCACGAAGTAGAGGTTAAGTGCCAAAAGGTCATTGCTTATATATCAGTAAAACACTAATTCAAACTAACTTTATCCACCTAAGCAGCAGTATAGATGCTGGAAGAAAGTGTTTTGCATAATTAGTCCATTCAAAAAGCACTTAATCACGATAGTCCTTTCTGCAATATCACTGTTGTCCAATGAGTCTCTGCGTTGTATTCTCTTGATTCACTGATGCAGGGAACCACCTTCTGAATCCTGTGAAGGAGCCTTTTTACACTGTGTAAGATGTAGCCAATGAGAATGTCCTTCCATTTTACAAGCTGAGTATCCCACCAGGAGCACACGGAATGGACCTAGGAACTTGGGAGCCAAAAGTGCCTTTGGATGCAAATTCTTAATCAGGACCCAATCCCCTGGCTTCACTTCTGGATGTGATGATTCTGATGGAGCATCTCGTTGAGGATTCACCTGCAATAAAGGGGAAACAGACAGGACTGAGTGCAATCATGAGCAATAAGTCAAAATATTGCTGCGCAACAATTGAGGATCCGGGATAACTGCCAAGTCATGTGGAGAATCAGCTGGATGTCAGGTAACTATTTTGTATAGTGTCAGGCTGGGGGAATTACGCACTGCCATAAGGGCAAAAGTCCCATCTGTAGCCCAATCCTGTGTCAGAGTGCGTAAGTGACCTTTGAGTGTCCTAGTCATCCGTTCCACTTGGCCAGAGCTTTGCAGATGATAAGGAGTGTGCAGTTGTCTCTTAATACCAAACCAAATTTTCAGTACCCTCCCAGACACCTGCAACGAAGGCTGGACCCAGATAAGAAGAAAGAACAAAAGGTACACCCCAAACAAGAATAGACTGAGTGAGCAGTAATTTGATGGCAACCCCAGCAGTCATACTGGTAGTGGGATAAGCTGCTACCCATCCAGAGAAAAGACAAGTGACCACCAAAAAAATACCACCTCCCTCCCCTGGCACAGGGCAGATCTGCAAAATCAAGCTGCAAAATATGAAAAGAGTCTGGAAGGCAGAAATCCATATAACTGACCCTAAGCTAACTCTACTCTGCCAGTCTTGAAACAGTGCAGACAAGCTGTGCCAAAAAAAAAAGTTCAGCTGAAACCAGAGAACCGAAAAAGGCATAATTCATAGCTACAGCGGTGAAGCTTATGATGCAGGAACAGGGCAAGTGGAAACAATAGACTGTCAGGACAAAGAAGCAGATGATCCTTTTTCCAGTAGCCCTGAGCATCACAGGTTGCACCCCATGAAGTCCACAGAGTTTGGGTTTATCTTGATATTGCTGCAAGAGAGATGAAAGGGCATATTAGATGGTGTTAAATACAGCAATGTCGGTGACACCGATGCTCGAAGAACAGCTTGCCGTGCTTCTTGGTCTGCAAAATGGTTGCCCTTTGCAAACACTTCTGCTAGTTGTGCACTGGTAAACGGCAAAGAAGCTGATTCCACTACATCATTAACTGTTGTGACTGCATAGCCCATCTCATCTCTGAAAGCAGAACCATCCACAAACAAAGTTATATCCGGGGCTGGTAAAGGTATAGGGGAAAGTTCAGGTCTAGCTTGAGAAAATGCCAAAATAGTTTGGAAACAATCATGAGACCCATCCTCCTCCACAAGATCTGCCAAGGGAGCTAGAAGTGTTGAAGGGTTGCATATTGATGTAGTATATACTGTAAATTATTAATTCCAGAGTCAATAAACATGTGGAGGACAAAGGCTGAGTCTTGGTGAAATGAAGCAACCTAGAAACTGAATGTGCCACATACACTTCAAGAGAGTGCTGTAAAACCAGAAAATCAGTAAGTTTCAATTGCAAAAACCACTGCTACCAAACTACGTAGACATGGTGGGAGTCCCAAAGTCACTGCATCAAATCGCTTGGAGAAATAGCCTACTGGCTTGTGACCAGTTTGGAAAGCTTAAAAAAGCACACAGGTAGCAGAGGAATCAGAAATAGCCACATACAGTTTGAATGGTAAAGAATAATCTAGCAAAGATAAACATGGCGCATTTCCCAGTGCAGTTTTTATATTTAAAAAGGCTTCCCACTGTGATAATGTGGGTACAATATGAGCTAATAGAGACAAGGAATCTGACAAACACATTTCATAACTTGATGAACATAAAAGCAAATCATCCACACACTGAACTAAAGAGGAATGGTCGAGTCTTACATCAAGCAATGCAGTTCTTAGGGCTTGCGTAAAATATGCAGGACTATCAGTGTACCCTTGACACAAAGTGGTCCAAGTATATTGTTTACTGTCAAAATGGAAAGCAAATAAAAATTGATTTTCTTTGCTAATTCTTACTGAAAAATAAGCAGAACTCAAATCTACAACAGAAAACCAGGTAGTCCCTGGATGTATCTGTGTCCAGATATCATGTGGATTAAGTACCAAGGGAAAAATTGGCAAAATCACATTATTTACTGCTCGCAGGTCTTGCACAAATTTATAAGTCTTACCGTCAGCCTTTAGTACAGGAAGAATTGGAGTATTACATGGTGAAGTCGTAGAATAAATGACACCTTGTTTCTGGAGATCTTCAATCACAGGACAAATTCCTTCAATGGCAGTGAAACTCCAGGTTTCACTGTGATTTTCACAGGAGGGATAGAAAGGCATCCAACATTAGATCCCGACACTGCCCATAAAGTAGAAGGAAGTTCTCCAAGAGCAGGATGAATGGTACTGGCATCTGCAGGGGACGGCATTTCAGAGAGAGAATACCGCTGGAAATATAACTTGCCACTCATCCAAGATAGAGTAGCATGATGTGAAGCCAAAAATCCCGACCTAAAAGATTCACTGGTAAAGTGTCTCCTACAAGGAAGTTAGTAGGATACACAGTCTCTCCAATCTGCAAAGGTAAAAATTCAAGTTTACGATGAGGAATTATCTTACCCTCTATGCCTTCACAGTGTACTATCGGAGCTTGTGCTAGTTGAATGTGAGAAATGGCAGGCAAATCCTGTAAACACAGTGCTGATGTGGTAGCTCCAGTATCAATAACAAACTGCAAAGTAGATCCTCCCAGCTTAGCTTTTAACTCACCCTGAGGAGTTACATTCAAATTTAACAATAGTCATGCATCCCATATATCACCTCCACAATCTTCTGGGTTAGAGAAGCACTGATATACGGGAGTGAATTCAGCTGTTACTGGAGGGGGAGGAGGGAAATCAGCTCTCTGGCCATCAACATTCCAATTCCGGGGACAGTCTCACTGCAAATGCCCAATCTCACCACAAGTATAACAAGTACGCATTTCTCTGGACTGTCCATGCCCTCGCTGAGGATTCCCATGACCTCCTCTGGCTCTGTTTCTACCTCTCCCCCTGCCCATGGGTGGTTGCATAGAAGCAATCTGCAAGTTGAGCAATTTAGTCTTTTTCACATCTATTTTAGTTTGCTCTTTTTGCTGTTCCTTGATAAACTTCAACTCACTGTAGCGGAATCAAACCATTTACAAAAATATTAGTGAATCCTGAAGGTGCTTCTTCTGCCTCACCAGAAAAGTCCTTAAAAGCTAGCATACACCTAGTGTGAAAATCTGTAACCTTTTCACCCCTATCCTGCCTTAGAGATGTTAATCTCGACCAATCCTTTACAGATTTGCATACTACTTTAAGGGATTCTAACAATTTTTCTCTACACAAAAACAAAATTATCTCTTTGAGTCTTCTCGTGAAAATCTATCACAGGGTCTGTCAGTGGCCATTGCCAGTTATCTTCACGAACTGGATGAGTGACCCTATGAAAATCAGCTGGATTAAAAAAAACAAATTATCTAGAGCTGCCCAAGTGGGATTATAACTGTTAATTATTTGAGACCATAAAGACACAGATCTACCAGGGTTATCCCTGTAATTTAGGAAAAATTTTAGCTAAATCACACTTCTTTAGGACTCCAATTTGCAGGCACAGTCACAGAACCTGTCAAGCCCACTGGATACAAACAAAAAGGATAAGTAGGCACAATATCATTTCCCACAGCTGCTTCAGATTTAACAGTGCCAGAACATGAGTTATTTTACTGGTGTATAGCTTCCTGAATAGAGCCTAGATCATAACATAATTGATCACGCTCCTCTTTGTAGGTTTCATAATGTCAGTCCAAATCTCTTTCAACTTTATCAATAAGTTCATCAGAAACACTTAATTCTTTTGCAACCGAAACACTATGACCTATTGCCATTCTTAAGATTCTTATTAGAAGTACAATACTTTCCGTTTCTCGATTCAAACGTGCTCTCTATTCCTTGAGCTGGGAGACATTCCAGATATCCAAAATACACAATTCTACTCCCCCTAACTTCTGTTGCTCTTTAAGTATTTTCTTTTTCTCTTAGTTCTGCTATACGAGTGATCCTCACTCACTCAGCTGGTCATTAGTTACATTTCCTAACACAAACAACTCTTGTTTCAAAACATAAACATCCCTATGTTTTTCATCATGTACCATCCGTTCCCACCATGTAAGCACAATTGCACCGCCAACTCATATCTCAGGCAATGGACCTTATCTACAGAAAACGTTCCCTCCAAAGGAAACTGCAAATCCTCATTACCTTTAGTCACTGAATCCCAATGTGCTACGGAATCGATGGCTACATCATCATGCTTCACATACATACAATAAGAAGGGCTACCTTTCCTAAACACTAAAATCCTAGCTCTGTCATGCCATTCACGCATCTGAGACGGAGCCTGTCTACTTAACAGATTACCCATCACTGGTAATACTCACAAATCTTCTAGCACCTTCTGCCCTTGCCTTGAATGCAGAGATCCGTATCCGGCATGGCACCAACTGAAAGTGTACTCTGCACCTCCCCTCACCGGTAACACACTAGGGCTCTTGGGTAACGGAAATCCACACACAAAGCAATGAGAAGGGAATCTGTAAAAATCAGTAAATAATACACAACACACTTGTATTATAAAAATAACCAAAGCTTTGGGAGAGCAATCTAAGTTACCACCTTTGTTTACTCTGTCATTTTAGCTTTCGTCCACTTTATTTATAGGTAAATATTTGATTATACATCATAATTCTCACTTTATTGTTCTACGTCACGCATCACGTATTCATAACATCATAGTTCAATTCTCATTAGCATAGGTCATCATGAGGAGACATACACATATTCTCAGACATAACTATGTAGGCATTAATTCTAATTAATTCTAATACTGACAGTTTGTTACCTCTGACTCGAGACTGAGAGATTGGGAGACAACTTGCCATTTACTTATCTTTATTAAACAAAGACTAGTGTTTATGTTATTTGGAACCTTTAACCTAATTATCTTAGCAGAGTCTTTCAAGGATGTTACTGAGTAATAAGCCCTGAATGGTATTAACTCTTTCTTAGGGTTAGTACTATATTGTTGAGTACCCTGGCCATGTACACAGCCCTGTACAGACTAGCTTACTTTCAGACATAACCATACTGTTCTCTGCAAGAGTTAGTGTGTGTGTGTGTGTGTGTGGGGGGGGGGGGGGGTGATGGCACATCCATAAGAGTGGCAGCAATTGGCTAGAGAATATCATGGAGGACAGAAATGCATGGTTTGTGATGGTCTTGTTGTAGACATCTGAAATGAAAAGAAGGAGGGCAGCAAGGAGGTGACCAAGGCAGAAGATACCAAGGCCGAGGAGTCAGTTCATGGACATGATAGACGAAACATGTCTGACCCAGTTCCGTTTTGACCGAGCAGACATCCATGAGCTGTGTCATGAGCTGGAGCCACACCTTGCTGCCAGCACACACAGGGGATTGCCTAGACCTGGTCATGTAAAGGTCACAACAGCACTCACCTTCCTGGGATCCAGGTCGTTCTAGGCAGTGCTGGCAGTTGCAGAAAGTCTGAGCCAGGCGGCAGTCTCAAGGTGCCTGATGCAGTTCCTGAGAGTGTTTGTGAGGTGTCTATCACACTACATTGTCTTCCCACACACTGAAGAGCAGAGGCATCAAATGATGCAGGATTCCCCTCAGTGCTGGGCATCATCGATGGGACACATGTGGCCCTCAGGCACCCCCCACCCCATGGAATGAGGCACCCCTACCCCAGACCCCACACCATAGGCAGCCACCTAGCGGCACACTGGATGGCATGGGATTGCACACCACCAGCATAAGGGCATGTCAACATGGTGGTGGAGGGGTGCCGATGGCGGAGGGGGCAGTGGCAGCTCCCCACAGCAGAGCAAGGCCAAGCCCTGTTTAGGTGGGTGGCATGCAGTGCAAAAGATAAGGTCTGTCTGAAGAACAGTCATGGGATCCCCAGGGAACGGCCCACCTCTGTGACAACAGTTTGGTGCAATACACACAACCAGTGTGCTCAAAGGTAGAAAGTCACAGGTTTAAATCCCAGCTGGGGCTCCTGCAGACCATTTCCCGATATTTTACCCTATAGAGCACATACTCCATAAACATATCCACTTCCTAGAGCAGGTTCCAAACTCCAGTCCTGGAGGGCCAAACATCATTCAGGTTGTCAGGATGTCCTTAATAAATATGCATGAGATGCATTTACATGCACTGCCCCATTGTATGCAAAGGAGGATTGCATTTCAGGAAGGGTCAAGTCACATTCCCCCTACAAAGTGAATGTTCCAACACTGAAATCGTGTTGACGAGGGTGTTCTGTGGTGTCTATTGAGCAGCTTGCTTTTGTGGCAATCACATGTGCAGCAACAGCAGAGCGCCAAATAGGAAAGGGCACTATGGTTATGGTGGAAATGGGGTACAGGGGGCTGCAGGCAGCACATGCAGTGGGCCAGCTGGGGCACAGTGTGGACTAGGCAGATGCCTAGGTGGCACATAGGAATGCATAAACTGAAAAGCAGCAAGACAGCAACTGACCAGGGTCCAATATGGCCACGAGTGTGTGTCCTACAGTGTCCCAAGGGACAGTACCCAACAGGTACCCCCAAGGGCACATAACATTGGCAGGCTGTGCCAGGGGCAAGTGCGGATGTCCATGTAGGCACCTCTACCCCAGACCCCACACCATAGGCAGCCGCCTAGCGGCACACTGGATGGCATGGGACTGCACACCAAAGGCATAAGGGCATGCCAGCCTCTGTGGCAACAGTTTGGTACAGAACAGACAGCCAATGTGCTCAAAGGCAGAAAGTCACAGGTTCAAATCCCAGCTGGGGCTCCTGCAGACCATGTCCCAATATTTTACCCTACAGAGCACATACTCCATAAACATGTCCACTTCCTAGAGCAGAGGTTCCAAACTCCAGTCCTGGAGGGCCAAACACCATTCAGGTTGTCAGGATGTCCCTAATAAATATGCATGAGATGCATTTACATGCACTGCCGCATTGTATGCAAATGTATCCATGCATGTATCCATGCATGTATCCGGGAAACCGGAATCGTGTTTGGCATACCAGGACCAGAGTCTGGAACCTCTTCCCCAGAGCATCGGCCAACAGAGGCACAAACACCCACACCCACAGGCTCCACTATCCAAAGCCTCATGGAGAGGCAGGCTCTTGCGCCCTGCGCAGAGCAGCAGCTACCACTACTTGCACCTGTATACCTTAGCAATGCCGTCATAGACATGGAAACACGTTCCATATATATATATATATATATATATCAAAAGGTTACTATGCTTAATGTCAGATCACATATCCAAAGTTAAACCAATTTGTTAAAAGAGATTCATCATAGCAACCTTTCTGATATATGTGGAGTGTGCTTCCAGATATGTTTACGACAGTATTGCGTTCCTTCACACTTCCTGCACTGTGCCCAGGACTGGTGTGGTGGCCAGGGCTGGCAACCACCTCTATCTTTGCATAATGCAGAAATAGGTGTGGGAGTGTGTATATGTCTATCCAGTGTTTTGTGGCTGCGTACACCTTACTGAGCCCACAATGCCTGCACAGTTTCCAGCGTTAGCCTGCCAATGTACATAATGAGGGGCAAGGTATTGTGGGTATGGCCCAGACAGGGCGGTCTGGGCAGGATGCATCTGCACAGGGCATAGGGCAATGGCTGGGATATTGTAGTGCGTGACCACCACCTGCAAGGACAATGTGGCCACAGCATGTCATGCTGGGAGGTCACTCTCACTCTGATTGAGCAGTGACCATGGCATGTCTAGGTTCCCACATAGTGCTATGCAGTGTTTCTGTCAAGTGATATTTGTGGGTTCCTTTTTCTGGGGCCCAGTCACTGACAAACCTGCTTGGTGTTTGTGCCAAATCCCATGTTTGGGTGCACATTGTTCCTCTAGGAACATACACTATGTATTTGCTAGCAGACTGTCTGCAGTTAGCATGTGTATGGCCACAACACCTTGCAGAGTGCAGCAGGTGCACACTGACTGCCCTCTGCTGGTGAATGTCAGATCATAGTGGGGGCAACTGAGCTGAACAGGCACACTACCTGTCTGGCAGTGGCCCTATCCCAACTGTAGATCTGCATCAGCTGTCCATTCACCAGCAGGACTGGTGTTGCTGGTCCTACAGTCTGTCATCATGTACCTCCACTGCCCCCATTGCATATGGTGAGAGTGTGGGTCTGTTGGGGGCAGATCATGTCCCCTGACCCAGAGAGAGTGGTTTGCTACATCCATCATCATGTGTAACCTGATACACCCCTGCTCCTGAAACAAGTGACCATGGCAAGCACAATGGATATGCACTATGTTGGGTGCACCATGGTCCACAAGGACCAGACATGACTGGCAAATACAAATAGACACAGAAAACTCCTAAGGGTGCCTGCAACGAATACCTGTCACACACTGGCACTGATAGAGACCTGCAGAAAAGCCTACCTCACCCAACGTGGGTACTGCGGACCTGGTGCTGGCCACTCCACCTCACCCTCAGGGTGAGCACGGAACACCCACAATGGCATGACCAGTAGGTATGCTGTGCCAGTAACATGCACGGTCTTTCCCCCCTACCAAGCTGACGTGCTGTAGAGGTGCATACCCCATCTGGTGAGCAAATGTAGATTGCTGATCTGCATGTGAATTGCATTATGGGTACTGTTGGTTCTATCCTATCCTTGTAACCACAGCAGACAGTTTGTTCGGTGACCTGCACTCTTTCTGTAGACAGCCATTCGTACGATAAAACCCATATTGGTGTAGCACAATAGTTACTACAATGACCTCAGTGGCAGAAATCACGGGTTCAGTTTCTCTCTGTTCCCCCTTTTTTATGCCTGTCCTACACAACTACATTCCATTCCTGTAACAGTCATATCTGTGCAGATCTGTGCTGCTGGCACATTATACCCTCATCATAGTTGCCAACAATCCTTCTCTCCGTCTATGTGTGTGTGCCAGCTGTGTGGTGTCCTGCCCTACTTTGCAGGCTGCTACCTCATGTCCTGCACTGGTATACATTTCCGCATTGTGGCTCTTCATGCTTGCCTCTCCTGTGTCTGCTCTGCATGGCATTACCGCTCCTCTGTCCCCCGGTCATTGCACTTATCCTGCCACCACTGCCTCCTCCGGTGGACACATATTCCCATCCTCTGCCACACACTGTCATTGTTGCATTTACAGTACCATCACCCTGTGCATCAGTACAGCTGCCCCCGATATGTTTGTCCAATTTACTAGCTGCCACATGGGCTGCACGCAGATTTGGCAGGTCCATCAGCTCCGACATCTACTTCCTTCCATCACTTGTTCATTGCCTTTCCTTGGTGCTCTGTGCAGTGTTAGGGTTACATCTGTGTTTGGCCCATACAGGTCATGCTTGTGACCTTGGGCACCTAACTGCCCTTGGGCGCCATATCTTGTGTCATCGTAGCCTTCTTGGGGCATCTTTAGCAGCACCTTAGGTTCGGCCAGCTTATGTTGCGCCTTATATGCTGCCTTGGAGGGTTTCAATCTTTCGTGCCGCCCTCTGGGGTACATTATGACTCGCATTGCATGACGTGGTGCTTTATGATGTACATTATGGTGCGCCCTAAAAGGTGCATTAGGTTGCGGCAATGGGGTGAGGCTTCTTTTGGCTGACAGTACAGATTGTTGGGATGTATCTGACTGTTACAAGCAGCAAAAGGAATTGCCACAAACAGCTTTTTAACTGAGCCCACTGAGGGATCAAACTCATGACCACTGTATTAGCAGTCAATGTCTTCACCAGTGTGCTATGCCTCTTTTGCTTTGATCACAGGTCACCGTGCGAAGTTAAGGTTAATGCACGATAACGTGCCATGGCTCCCTCTATCGTGCGATAACAGACAAGGCGCCCTCTATCGCGTGAAAACCACCCATTGCTACCTTAATGCCGGAATGCCCACTACCTTATATGGCATTTGTCACGTTAACGTTGCAACTAGTGCAGGTAACATTAGGACCATTTAGTAAACATACCCCCAAAAGTCTGTCATAGCTATTTTTGATGTTTCATCTCATCAAAAGCATAGGTTGTACAAATATGATACAGACAGCAGTATGAGTAGAACAATTAATAAAGATAAAAGAGATAAAAAAATTAGCAGTATCAGCAGTACAATTGGTAAGAGTAAAATCACCTAAGAACAAAGGAAAGAAAAGGAAGCAAAAGGAAGAAAAAAGGGAAAAATTAAGATATGGATTCAGAGATAAAGGAGTCCATATACTATCACTATAATTTCTGCAAAAGTCTACAAATTTTGAGCCCAAATTACTCTAAGGAAATCCTTCAATAATCCATGTAAAAGGAAAACTTTCATGTTTCTGTATGTCTCCCTGTGCTACCTGGTTTGTGCCAGTTGCTAACTGCATGCCAAACCCCTTGCTAATGGTAGTCATGCTCTAGTAAACATGTCAGCAAGTGAAAAATTCACCAGCTCCTACAGTATTAAAAGCTTAATTAAGTAAAACAGCATTAATCCTGAACCTAAAAATATTATACTGAAGGTTAGAAAGTGCAAACTAAGGGGTAACGTTACTAAATGGTGGTAAGGGAGCAAGTGTGCCATTTATGTGTGGTAATGGCACACATGTCTCCTTAATGCTGGAAAAATGACGAGTTTCTGTGTGTAAAAGGCTCCTGCAGCATAAAGGGAACAGGAGACGGAGCGTGGGCGGAAAGGGGCGGAAAGTGGGCATAGAAGGGGCGGTAACACTGTGTGTTACTTTAACGCCTCTTGTGTTAACACCCCTTACAGCCCCTTAACGCCTGTAACCTTACTGCAATGTAAACCCTCACAGAAACGGTGTCTGCAGAGAGGAGAGAGCCTATTTAATGTGAGTAGTGTGATGAAATGACAAGAGATCCCAAGTCAGTGATAGTAGCGCTCCATTACCAGCAGCAGCATGAAGCACTAGTAGGAAAGGGCACTATGCAGATGCTGCCAGTGGAGCAAGGAGGCTGGCATGTTGGTCATGCAGTGGTAGATTCAGGTGCACACTGTGGACCAGGGAGTTGCCCAGGTGGTACATAGTGTCATATGAACAGAGGATCTGCACATATGCCATACTGGATTAGACCATGGTCCGTCATGCCCCGTATCCTCTGTCCCACAGTAGTCAATCACACTCACAAGTACTTAGCTGGGTCCTTAAAATGTGCCTATGTTCAATGATGCCTGTAGTGGGGCAAGCTGTGGATCCGCATAATGGTGCAAGGACCACTCCCCTGGAACCTAACCAAACCTTCTCTAAGCACAGTTCCACAAGGATCATTTATAGCATCTTCATGATTGCAGTGCCAGAGATTGTCTATGCGTTGTCTGAAAAACTGTATGCCACTATCAGTCTGGAATTTGTTATATTGTAGCAGCATTCCCTGTCCCCTTGTCCACCCACATTTGATGGCATAAACAACTGATCAACGTTTACCCATTCCATACAGTAATACATAGACCCCAGCATATCTCCCTTTAGCTGTCTGTCCTCCAGGTTGAAGGGGCTTAACTGCTGTAACCTCCACACATAGGGGCATCCCCCCAGCCACACAATCTGTGATGTCCGTCATGTTCACACAGTGACTTTGGCAAAACTCAGACATACAGCAGCTGTGGAAAGGAGATATGCCACATGGGGTGGTCCAAGGGACATGGCACCCTAGGCAAATATTCCAGTGGGCCCCCCTCCCACAGTGCCGCTGAGCCCAGCTGTGTAAGAAGAAGCCAATGGCGCCTGCAGCTGTAGCTCTCCAGGTAGCTGGAAAATGCAGGTGCCAGGGGAAATACCGCAGCAGTGGCTTCCATCCTCCATCTGAGACATATTGGTGACAGGCCGCGATGGGGCCCCTGCATAGTCAACTGGTAGGGGGGGCTGCATGACCGTCTGTGTGCCTTTGATCCCCCCCCCCATCTGGGCCTTACACTCAAGGCATCCACCTAACCTGCATGTTTAACATGCTGGGACTGTGCACCACCACCATTGACAGTGTGTGGTCATGTCTGCATAGTGTGGTGCTGGTGGTTACATGGGCTGCACACCAGCCTGCAGCAGACAGAAGCCTTATTCTAGTCCTGTGCACCATGTGAAATATCAGCCCGTGATAACAGCCCCTGTTGTTGGCATGCCAAAGGCCAGCCAAAGGAGAGCCAAAGGATAGCAAAGGCCAGCTGTTATCCCCACAAAGTAGCACTGTGATGCAACACACATTAGTGTGTATATATACAGAAGGTCACAGGTTCATTTCCCTGCTGGGGTTTCTGTACTGCATATTCCTGTAGACAAGGTTTAGCAAGGAACCAACAAACCAGCACGATTCCACGTGCACCAGGAACCCAGTAAAAGACGTGGAATGCAACGAAAGACGTGAAGTAATAAACCTTTATTTCTTTATCCAAAGTTCAGCCACCGGCCCGACACTGGCCGTGTTTCGCAAAACCTTCCTCAGGGGCAATTGATGGCTGTGCAATGGTTATCATCTAAAATCACGATGTTCTTAAAGTGCATAGTGCTAATCATGTATTAAATAATCCATACAGTTGTGCTCATACAGATCTATCCATAAAACGAACTTAAGTTGTCCGATAAAAAGAGACGTTTAACAATGAAGAAAACAAAACACAACCTCACATAAAGCGGCCAACCGCCGTGAAATCAAAATGGCACCATAGCACACAAACGCTGAAATTTCAGCGTTTGTGTGCTATGGTGCCATTTTGATTTCACGGCGGTTGGCCGCTTTATGTGAGGTTGTGTTTTGTTTTCTTCATTGTTAAACGTCTCTTTTTATCGGACAACTTAAGTTCGTTTTATGGATAGATCTGTATGAGCACAACTGTATGGATTATTTAATACATGATTAGCACTATGCACTTTAAGAACATCGTGATTTTAGATGATAACCATTGCACAGCCATCAATTGCCCCTGAGGAAGGTTTTGCGAAACACGGCCAGTGTCGGGCCGGTGGCTGAACTTTGGATAAAGAAATAAAGGTTTATTACTTCACGTCTTTCGTTGCATTCCACGTCTTTTACTGAGACAAGGTTTAGCAGACAGTGCAAGTACAGCTCCAGCATATACGACCCCCAAGCAGGTGGTCAGCACTATCCACAGCTGGTTGGAGGCTAATAGCACACTGACTGGGCAGTAACAACATGCAGTGAGGCCAAAGTGTGCTAATAACACCTGCTCACAGAGCACACATTATCAGTTCTTGAGCTGACATTGAGGCAGGAGTGGCAATCAGGAAGGCCGACCATCCCCACTTTGCACACTTTGCACTGAGCCAATGAGAGTGTATGCATGTGTGTATGTGTGTGTGTGTGTGGCTCCCCTTTGTCCTGTGGCTTTCTGCACTTCACTTTGGCTCACATTGTTGAGTTGTTCCCAGACCTTCTTTGAAAATGTGAATAAAGTGAAGCAGAGGATTGTGGGTATCACCTGAAACAGTGCAGATTAGCCTGGATGTGTCTGTTGCAATGATAGGGTCAATGGCTGAGATATCATTGTGCCCATCTGTCATGTGCATTGCCTGGGTGGCCACAGCATGTCATGCTGAGATGGCACTCTCACTATGACCAAAAAGTGACCATGACAAGGCTATATATCCACATAGAGCTATTATAATGTCTGTTTCTAGTGATGTGGCTATAATCTCTGTCTGGGGATGCTAATCACTGAGTAAAATGCTGGGTGTCAATACTGAGAATCCCAAGGCAGGGTGCTTGTGGTTGCTCTAAGCACATACTGTGCATATGGACCAACTGCAGTTGGCATGTGCATGGCTGACACAGCCCAGTGAAGGACGCAGAAGCAGTCTTACTGAGTGTGCTGTGGTTGATTTTTGGTTCTCAATGGTTGGGGGCAGCAGTGGTTCATGACCTACTCATTGGGGTTATGGCAGGACAATAATAGTAGTCCCTTTCTATCATGCCACTCTGTTGGGTGTATTGTCTTGCAGTTTCACAGGCTGAGGCACCAGTCCCACCCACACAAATGGTGTTTCATGTACCCCATGGCACTGCTACTTTTGGATCACACACAACAAAATGCTTTTGGCCAGTAAGATCCCATACATCCACCCACCACACACATTGCAAACTCTTTGCTTGGAAAATCCAGGGCACAGCCTTGCACCTACCATTTGCCCATCAGAGGGATTCATGCATTTTCCAGTAAGCTGTCCCACCATAGTCATCAATGGTCATTTGCAGCAGTTAGCCATATCATACACATGTCTCCTGTGACTGCTCCACATGCGCACTCATGGAGAGCATGTAAGGGGCCCAGGAAGTGGAAATGCCTATATACGCCTCAGATTCCAGTGGTGATACCGGTTCACATACCATGTCCTTTAAGTCAGTGGGACCAGCGGAGCAAAATATGGAATATTCTAATACTAGAGGTAATTTTCAAGGAAGTTTTCCCGGGCCCCTAACACGCTCTCGTCACAAAGCATCATTCGACTTTATCTAGCCATTTTGCAGCATCAATTTGTAAGAGACGGAAATTGATAAAAACACATCCAAAATTTTTTCATTGTCCTTTACGTGTAGCATATAGTAGAGGGAGAAATTTCAGGGATAGACTGTGTTAAGCAGTTCCTCGGTCATCTTGTGCACAGGAAGTTTTGGGACATATGAAATGTGGACATTGTGTATTTTGCCCATTAATGGCAGAAGAAAAAGTTTTCCAACATCAGAATATTAAGTATTCATTAAAATGTACAACAACATGTACCACTTCTTTTGTGGTTTATGTCTTGCATTGTCCATGTATGAAAATATATGTGGGCAAAACTACTCGTCCATTAAAAGTGAGATTGGCAGAGCATAAGTACTGTATTAAAAAGATGAATGCTGATACTGCACTGATAGCACATTGTTCAGAGTTGTCACATACCTTTGGGGATTTACGCTGCAGCGTATTAGAACATATACCTGTGAACATTAGAGGGGGTGATAAAGGACGTTTTTTACTGCAGAGAGAATAATGCTGGATTTACAAACTTAATGCTTTGGTGCCTTGTGGCTTAAATGATAAGATTGAATGGATACTTTTTTACTGAGATCTGTTAGATCTGTTTTCTGTCAAATGTACTGTGACCTGTGAAGCTTTAAAAGCATGCTTTGTTAGCTGTGTTAATGTTTGGGTCAGTGTAATGCTGAGGGGAGTGGCTCAGAATTATTCCTCCACTGATTGGTTGGCTTAAAGATTGTTTTTATAGGTTGATGGTTTCTTTATAGTCTGTGACATCAGACGCCATTTTTCAGCGATTTGGGACTTGGGCTGAGCTAAGCTTTTATTATTGCTCTGTTCTGAAACCTTTGAAAAGCTTTCTGCTGATTTTGCTTTGAAACCCCTGAAGAAGCCTTCGGTGAAACAGAGATCTTTGTCGGGTGTTGGGCACTGTTCCCTCTAAGCTGTGCGTGTGTGCGCGCGCGCACACACCTCGCCGAGCAAGCGCACATACTTTACAACAGAGCGCACAAAAATTACGGCTCTGAATCTGATAGAAAACAACACAGATGTCTTAAAACTTAAAAGTTATGATTGTAATTACTAGAAATTTCCCGCTTCATTTAGTAATCGTCTATTTTCATTTAATTTGATTAAAATCAGTGTGGTGTACATACTGTATTCTGATGTGTAGTCAAATTTTTAAAGTATATAACTCCGAGTGTCGTTATGTGGTGCACAAAAATTTAACCTTCCTTCAAAACCTGCACACAGCTGATATTTTATGCGCACACAGCCTACAGAAAATTAGAGGGAACATTGGTGTTGGGTGTTTGCAGCAGAGTGAGAAAGCTGAATGGATTTTCCAGCACATGTCTTTACAAAGAAGGAAGCTGTGAGCTGCATGGAACTTGGACAGCTGCAATTAAGCAGATAAGTTATTGAATACTATTTTTTGACATTGTTTAAATGCTGTTTTAATATTTGGCTCTTCTTGCTTATAGATGCTGCTGTGTGCTGTTTGGTGCTGTCCTGTTTAGCTTATGAAAGTATATAAAATCACATTGGAGTTTAGCAGAGCTGTTGCTGACTGCTTGATGGCTGCTTTAAAGAAACTTTTTTAAAGTACATTTAGAGACACTGCTAAATTGTTGTGTGTAAAGGGGAATAGTTAATAGTGGATTTAAAGTGGATTACACAGGTACACTAAAAAAAATTTTTTTTAAGCTGCCTCTAATGTTTCGATTGATTTTTACGTTTTTTGGTGCGCTGAATCCAAATCTGGTAACCAATTTGCTCCATCATGTACAGATTTTTTGCTACATTGGGTTAGCAGTTTGAGGTGAACGTTTCAGATTGAGTGCGATCGAGATAAAAGTTTCTTGGATGAATTCTTTATACTAATTGTTTAGTAGTTATTCAAATAAGAATAAAGAAAATTGTAACAAGGCAGCACATAAGAATAGAGTAATGTCAACAAAACACACTGTGATGGTAGCAAAATTGTCTGCACTTAAAACAGCCACATACATGTGCACAAACATTGAGCATATAAGAGCGAGGTTAGACACAAAGCAAAGCAAAGAAATGTGCAAAAAATGTTTGTACAGGTATGTATGTAAGAATAGAAAACGCAAACCGCACCATTGCAATACATGAAGACAAACACCCGATGGTGTGAAAATAAAATTCTAATAAATGAGATCCGACACTGTGGTAATAACTAGCAAATTTTTATTTCAAAGTTTAGTAAAAACACGATATTTGTCAACACAGTTTAGATTTTAAAGTCATTCTTGGGTCAATCAATCTCCTGGTGGGCCCGTTTCTTCTTCTTCCCCCCCGAATGCTTCTCTTGGTGCGCTGCTTGGCATATTTTTCATCTGGGGTTTCCCGCAGCAGCAACCAGCAGAAATCAGCCATCATAGTGGTGTTCCATCTTCCTTGGTACCTTCTCTCTGCGTCCTTGATGTCCTGGTGAAACCTTTCACCTTGTTCTTCACTGTATGCCCCCAAGTTTTCGGGAAAGTAGTTCACATGGGAGTGCAAGAAATGGACTTTCAGGCTCATGTTACAGCTTTGTTCTTTGAAGGCATTGAGCATCCTGGCAACAATATCCTTATAGTTCTCATCCCGCCTGTTCCCCAAGAATTTGAGAACAACATCCTTGAAGGAATCCCAGGCTTCTTTTTCCTTCTCAGACATCGTTTCAGCGAATGCTCCATCTGAAATGAGTTTCCTTATATCAGGGCCAACAAACACTCCTTCCTTTAGCTTTGCTTCAGAAAGTCGGGGGAACTTTGAGCAAAGGTACCGAAAGCACTCACCATCTTTTGGAAGGGACTTGATGAATTGCTTAATGAGACCCAACTTAATGTGGAGAGGTGGTAATAGAATTTTATCACGCGGTACCAAGCTCTCACCGGGTCTCAAATACTCCCGAATTGGCCAGTCTTTTTTCCCCCAGGGTAGGTCGCGGGCCCGGCTATCCCACAAGCAAAGGAAGCAGGGATATTTGGTGAAACCGGATTGCTGCCCTAATAGCATGGATAGAATTTTAAAGTCTCCACAAATCATCCACTTATGCTCATCATAACGAATCTTCTGAAGAATCAGGGCCAAATTCTCATATTTTTCTTGGAGAATAACAGAGTGAGCAATAGGAACTGAAGCAAATGTGTTGCCATTATGAAGAAGAACACCTTTTATGCTGTCTTTTGACAAATCAATGAACAGCCGCCATTCAGCAGGGTCATACTTAATCACTCCGTATATATCGTTGCAAAATACCAAATCTTCCTCTTTGCTGAAACACTTCAAAAATTGTGTCTCGCGGTTGCGGTACCAATAAAAAGTTGTTCCTGGTGACAATAGATTTTTCTGTTTAAGCCGAGAACCTAGCAGTTGGGCAGCATCTTTTGGGAGTCCTAAATCCCAGACTAAATCATTCAATTCAGCTTGAGAGAAAAGGTCAGGTTTCGGATCTGGTTCAGGTTCAGTTTCAAACTCGGAAGTACTGGACTCATCGGGAAAAGCCATCTGATGAGTCTCATCATGATCAGAACCGTCCACACAAATATGATCCAAAGATTTTGGTGGTTCAGGCACAGGTACTTCGTTGCTATGAGGCATAGGCCTAATTGCTGAGGGAAGGTTGGGGTAACTTATTACGTTCTTATTTTTTAAGTTGTATCCCTTCACAATGCAAGAGCAAAAATAGCAGTCACTGCTGTGGTCTCTTTGTTCACCGCCACATCATAGGTATTCCGAAACGAAATGCTTGTTTTTTACCTTTCATCCATAAGCGTAGATCTTCCTCACATATCTTGCACACTTTGTGAGGAGCCCACGGTTTGTCTTGATCGCCTAACTTCAAACCGAAATAGGCAAAATATACTTTTTTAATAAATGCAGAAATGTTCCTCTGCCGCTTTTTCACGGTATATTCCCCACAAATAAAACAAAAACTGTCCGGAGAGTTGACACAACCTCTGGCTCTGTGAGCCATCACAAATACACAGCACTGCAAACTACAACTGTAGTGAACCACTTCGGAATAAAGCTGGATTACGACTAAGCAAACAAAAGGTAATAATGAACTTGCAAGAAACTGAAATTTGACAGGAACGTTCATGTCGCAACCACCGTGTTTGAGCGAGCGAACGAGGCGAGGCGAACAGGAAAGAACATGCGCCAGCACGAGTACTGGATTTAGCCCCCCGCCTCCCAATTGTCCTGTTAATGTATAAAATGAATACAAAACACTCTAAAATATCATGAGGGAGTGTTTCTAGTTAGTTAACCATTACAACCTCTATTTTGGGCCAAGAAAATAAACTGCAGTCGGCTAAAAAGAAATTATGTGAACATTCCTTATATGGGTAAGAAATCTAATTTTGCAAGAAAACGTGACATGATGGAACATTTTGGCTATTTTTCCTGGATTCAGCACCCCAAAATCTATAGGAATCAGTTGCAAAACTGGAGGCAGTTTTTTGGTAGTGTACCTGTGTTATAAAAATACTGACAAGTACTTATCAGGATTAACATTAGCAATAATATTTAAGGTAATTTAAGGTGGGAGGTTGGAGATCCATGATGTAAGTGTCTGCTAGTCCCTATGGTGAAATTTTCGCCAAATGTAGGGCATATAGCTATACTGATATCTCCTTGCCCTTTGTGTAATTAAGGCTAATAGATAGAAGTGAGTGAAAATGTAGTAAGGAGGCCCCTGTCCCGGCCTAGCAGGCCACCTGGCACTTCCACAGCCTATATAGCAATAGTGGCTGCTCTAGCTATGCAGTAAGAAATGCATAGATTAGCATCTATCTTGGACAGATGCAGGGGGACACACTCTGACCCCACCTGATAGGTGCTGGCCGAGAGGTGGCTCACCCTAGCTCACCAATGATCTTTATGGTAGGATGTTAGTTTGCATACTGTTAGAAATGCTATAAATGTCTCTGAAACCTTTGTTCAGGGGCTCAGTTGTTGGGAAGTTATTCCGCTGAGTCCACGCTGGCTAATAAACTTTCAGTTTGCTTTCACGAAGGCCTCAGGTGTCATTTTTGAGCAGGAGAACTACTACATTTCTGGTTCCATGACCGGGAATCAATGGCGTTTGCCGCCTCTGGGTAGTGGATCGGCTGACTGTTGGACCCCCGGAGTCCCGTGAGGTCGCATAGGCGCCACCGGACTCTTTCCGGATGGGACGTCTCGGTGACCCGGAGCCCCGTGCAGGCGACTGACTCTCACCCTTGAACCCAGGGAGGCCCGGAAACCAATCCTGACCTGGTCACCGGATCCGGTAAGTCTGTTTTGATGATTGCCTGTGACTATTGTCTCTGTCTGTAATATTTGGGAGCCTGATCACACCCGGGACGGCCCTAGTAGGTCTGCGGAAGCTGAAACCACCAGTCCCCCTCTGGAATTGTTATACAGGTTTGCTATCTGTATGTATCGGTCTCAGTAAATTCTTGGGAGGTCTGGGAGGGTTGCCTGAAAGGGGATCTGAATGTGTGAGAGGTCCAATTGCGGGCCAAGTGAGTGAGGACCCCCGAGTAGTGCATTTCCTGGCCAGTCAACTGCGCCCAGGTCACGAAAGGGGGGAAGTGATTGAGCTTGGTATAGTGAATTAAGGTTTGGTCTTCGAGTATCTGTAAAAAGGGGGGGGGGTTCCTGGGTGGGGATGGGAGCAGGTGGGTCTACCCCAAGTCCCCTCCAGTGCCTTCTTAAGAACTTAAAAAAGGGTTTTTCTGGCGACTATGGCGTTGCCATGACCCCTAGTCGATTAGAAGTGTTGTGTGAATGGGAGTGGCCCCTCCTATCTCTAACCTGGCCTCCTGAGGGGTCCCTCAATTTAGATTTGATATTAGATGTCCACCAGGTGGTCCGACAAAAACATCCGGACCAGTTTCCCTATATTGATTCCTGTCCAGAGGTTTGCTCCAAAAGGCCCTCATGGCTAGCCCAATGCCATGAAGAACAGTGCTATATTTTTCTATCCCAACCCACTGAGGGGCATGTCCGAGCCCCCAGAACTCACTCCGGCAGCCCATTTATATGGAGTCTCAACACCCGGAACCCATCGAGCGGTCACAAAACCATTTGTACCTGACCCTACCATCCGCCCTGGTACCGCCGCCCTACCAGCAGGCCGAACCACAGCCTGGTGATGGCCTGCCCCCTCCAGACCCGACAATCACTCCACCCCCAACCCCGACTGTCACCGATACTTTGAGGTCCTTGGCGACCACGAGTATGGGGGACATGACCGAGACATCCGCCGACCTTGAGGTCACCTCGGGGGCCACCAGGGCTCCTCCATGGATCCCGATGACCTTACGGTCCTCCGATCCCCCCAATCTTCCCAATCTTCCCAATCTCAGAGTTTGTTGATCCAACTGCCTCTGGCTGAGTCCACTCCGGTCTCCTCAACAACACAGCAACGGACTTACAACCTAAGAAACCCTGAGACCCGAGGAGGCTTGCTACTACCCCTCTGAGAAGTTCCAGGACTGCCCATGCTTAATGATAACCAGTGGGTCGTAGTAGGCCCACCCAGTTTAGTCTACATGCCTTTTTCCACTACGGACCTTATGAAGTGGAAAACACACTATGCGTCCTACACTGAGAAGCCGCAGGAGTTGATCGATCTAATGACCACGATCATGCCACATATTCTGGTCCTCACAGTCCCCAGCAACCTACCTGGTCCGATTGCCGGCAACTACTGACATACCTTTTCAATGCGGAAGAGAGAAACCGAAGACAGAAGGCCACTCTCCAGTGGCTGGAATGCCACCCCAACCCGGCCCAGGGAGGTGTAATGAATGACCAGCAGGCGGCCATTGCAGCTTTCCCCGACGCTGATCCGAAGTGGGACCCAAATTCCCAAGGGCCGTGTCGTTGACTCATTTCTGGATGGCCCTTATGGAGGGCCTTAAGAAGGGTGGACAGAAGGCCATAAACATCGGAAAGGTGGCGGAAGTTCTTCAAAGGCCGGATGAGAGCCCGGCAACCTTCTACGAGCGCCTTACAGAGGCTTATCGGCTGTAGACCCCCTACAACCCCGATGCTGAGGGCAGCCAGATGATGGTCAACTCTGCCTTTGTCGCCCAAAGTCAGGGCAATATACAACGGAAACTTCAGAAGTTGGAGGGGTTTGCCGGCATGAACATCACCCAGCTCATGAATGTGGCACAGAAATTCTATGTCAATCAAGATCAAGAGGAGAAACACGAGAACAAGCGGCAGATGCGCCGCAAGGCGGATCCTTTTGGCGGCCGCTATGAGTGGATATCATGTCACCCGGGGTGCAGCTCATCAGAACTCTAACAGGGGACAAGGCCACGCAGGATCCACAGTGTCCCGGGCTGGTGGAGGCTGTCAGGGTGGCCACCCACCACTGGCCCCACCACTGGGACCTAATCAATGCACTTACTGTAAACAAGAAGGCCACTGGAATGGCAAATGTCCCAATAGCAATACCACGCTGGCCGGGCCCCAACCCTCCCAAGCCAGGATGGCAACTGCCTCTTTACGCCTCCAGGCACCTCTATATTCCTTCCAAAATACTGACAAGGCCCTCGAAGGGCTGGCTGCCATGGAAAACATAGAGGTGGATTACTACTAGGACAGACCGGGATCCAACTTTGTCTTAGGCCCCCGAGAGCCCATGGTCACAATTTCTGTAGGGGGCCACCAATTGGATTTCCTCGTCAATACGGGAGCTCAGCATTCAGTTGTCACTCAGAAGGTCGCTACCTCCTCCCAACTATCTACAACGATTGTGGGCGCTACTGGCTCACGAGCACGGCACTCCTTCCTCCAGCCACGCAAGTGCATCTTGGGAGGCCATCGGGTCTGCCACCAGTTCCTGTATATGCCCGATTGCCCCATCCTGCTGCTGGGGCGGGACCTGCTCTCTAAACTACAAGCACATATTTCTTTCAACAATGCCGGCACCTCGACCCTAACTATAGAAGGGGAGCCGCCACATATTCTGGTCCTCACAGTCCCCAGTACCGAAGAGTGGCGTCCGTATGAACTCCCAACCCCTCAATTGACAGCAGAGCTCCGGCGATCCTTCCTGGGGGTCTGGGCCAAGGAAAACCCACCCGGACTGGCAGCAAACATACCACCAGTGACAGTCGATCTGAAGCCCGGTGCTACCCCGGTGCATGTTCGCCAATACCGCCTACCCTGGCTAGCCATCATTGGAATTCATTGGCACCTTTTAAGGCTCATCCACCATGGGCTCCTGCGACTGTGTCAGTCTCTGTGGAACACCCCCTTGTTGCCAGTTCAAAAGCCACACTCAAGCGATTACCGTCCAGTCCAAGATCTACACCGGGTCAACGATTCTGTGGTCACGATCCACTCCATGGTATCAAACCCCTACACCCTGCTGGGAATCATCCCCACATCCGCCACACATTTCATTGTCCTGGACTTGAAGGATGCCTTTTTCTGCATAAGACTCACCACCATATCACAACCCATATTTGCCTTTGAGTGGGAGGACCTGGATACTGGAGTTCGCAGCCAGCTTACATGGACTCGACTTCCCCAAGGATTCAAGAATTCACCCACCATTTTCAGTACCTCGCTGGCCCAGGACCTGTCTGTATACCGTCTAAGCCCGGCCAGCAGGTCCTCCTACAATACATTGATGACCTTCTGTTAGCCTGCTTATCCGAGGCAGAGTGCCGGACGGCTACTGAAGAACTCTTGTACCTTCTGGGCACTGCCGGGTACTGAGCCTCGCATGTCAAGGCACAACTCTACCAGTCAGAGGCGAGGTATCTGGGATTCTACATCTCCCAAGGAACCCTGCGCCTGGGCCCGGAGTGGAAGGAGACAGTCCTTCGCCTCCGCCCACCAGAGACCCGTCGTGAACTCAGGGGTTTCCTTGGAGCCGCTGGATATTGCCGTATTTGGATCCCCAATTTTGCCATTCTATCTAAACCTCTATATGATGCCACCAGAGGGCCTGATAGAGCTCCACTAGAATGGGGTCCAGAGCAGGTGTAAGCCTTCCAATCCATCAAGACCGCCTTCACAACTACTCCCGCTCTGGGACTTCCTGATTTGGATAAACCTTTCCAGCTGTATGTACACGAGGTGACTGGCCAGGCCACTGGAGTACTTACCCAGACCATGGGATCATGGAAGCGCACAGTTGCCTACCACTCTAAACAACTTGACACTGTGGCCAAGGGATGGCCACCCTGTCTCAGGGTGATTGCAGCTACAGCACTGGTAAAGGAGGCTGAAAAACTCACTTTGAGACAAGAACTGTTTGTTGTAGTTCCACACTCTGCCTATCTCTGTTGGAACATAAGGAGAATTACTGGTTTACGAATGCCAGGATGCTCAGATACAAGGGGATGCTCTGTGAAAACCCCATGCTGCACCTGTCGGCCAGCCAGAACCTGAACCCAGCCACCCTCCCACCTGTGGGTCCCGGACCCCCTGACCATGACTGTCTGGAAGCAATGGACACTGTTTTCTCTAGCCGCCTTGATCTCACTGACATTCCCCGTTATGCGGTCGTGATGATGAACTATGAGATTGAAACTGGCCCCCTGCCGCCCAGCACCTCAGCCCAGCCCAGTGGGCCGAGCTTGTGGCCCTCACTAGGGCTCTCCAGCTTGATAGTGGCCTAACTGTTAACATATACACTGATTCCAAGTATGCATTCATTACCCTACACACCCACAGAACCCTCTACAAGGAAAGGGGGTTAATCACCTCAGGGGGAATGGCTATTAAGTATGGCCACGATATCACAGCCCTCTTAGATGCAGTCTGGGAGCACCCATAAGGTGGCAGTCATGCACTGCCAGGTGCATCAAACAGGAGATAGTTTGGCGGCTAAAGGAAACCAGCGGGCGGATAGAGTAGCCAAGGAAGCGGCACTCCGCCCAGCCGGACCTTCCCCAGTCCCTTTGACAGTGACGGCCCCGCTTATTCCCAGTCCCACTCAGACAGTGGGACCCCTGTTATCAGCCAAACGAGCTTTACTACTTCTGCACCCAGGAGGAGGGGGGCACTCACGGAACAGGGGTGGATTGCATTGCCGCCCCTTCCTGGAGGCAGTAATAACCATTGTATTATTATCCCCGATTCACTGGCCCCACACTTTATATGTGCTTTCTACCAAACCATTCACCTAGGGAAAACAGCCATGGAACAGGTTCTCCGCCCATGGTTCTATATCTCCATGTTGGGGCCCCTCACCGCCTCTGTCTCACGTCAGTGCCTGACCTGCGCCCGAAACAACCCCCATCAAGGAAAATTACCTCCACCCGGGCTATTGTCAGTAGGGACCTCCCCTATGGAGAACCTGCAGGTAGATTTCACAGAAATGCCTAGATCAGGAGGGTACCAATATCTCCCGGTGTTAGTCTGCACCTATTCCGGTTGGGTTGAGGCCTTCCCCACCTGCACTAAAAAAGCAGCTGAAGTTTCCCGGGCACTCATCAGAGACATCATTCCCCGGTTTGTACTGTCACTGGTCATGGGTTCCGATAATGGCCCAGTCTTCATTTCTCAAGTCACCAAACACATTGCTCAGGCCCTGCAGATAGATTGGAAGCTCCACACGGTCTACTAGCCCCAGAGCTTGGGAAAGGTCGAGCGGATGAACTGGACTCTAAAATCTAAGATTTCAAAACTATGCCAAGAAACTCACCTCTATTGGCTCGCTGTCCTCCCCATGGCCCTGCTGTACATTCGCTCATCCCCCGACAGGGCCTGGGTCTATCCCCCTTTGAGATACTATACGGGAGGCCCCCACCCCTGGTGAAAGGTTTAAGGGGTGACATAGGCCAGATCGGATCGCTACTCACTCGTCAGGAACTCCTTGCTTTGGGCTCCGTCCTACGGACTGTCCATACTTGGGTGCAGGAAAGACTGCCAGTAACCCTTGTTGAACCTGTTCACCCCCACAAACCAGGTTCAGTTGTCTGGTTGAAAGAATGGAACTCTGACCCCTCAATGCCTCGCTGGCGGGGACCCTTCACTGTTCTGCTGTCCACTCCCACGGCCGTGAAAGTCGCAGAAGTGGTGCCTTGGCTACATCATAGTCGTGTCAAGCCTGCAGCCGTCCCGACTGACTGCCCAGATGAGTGGACTGTCAGCACCCATCCTGCCAACCAGCTGAAGCTCACCTTATCTCGGTGTCCTCGCCCAGAGTCCCCAATTGATCACCGCCCTACTCCTGTCACCACCGGAAGCTGACAAGTCTACATACGGCTGAAGAATGAGGAGCTCCAACTCACACTGCAGATTACTGTTCCTACAGCAATACTTTATACTGTTATTCACTGTTCTTGATCTGATTTATGTTCTGAAATTCCTATCCGTCATTTCACTGTTATATTTACTTTTGGTGTCAGCGGTAGCCCTGGGTTCTTTCTCCGCCAACCCACCTCCGTGTACCCCATGCCTGAAAGTGACCAAATTGGGTAACAACGTCACCCAAACGCTGGTTTACCATTCACATTATTTCTGTACTGGGACAACCACCCCCTGCCGCCACAATGGCACCAAGCTATCTATCTGGCGGCCCAGTGCCACGGGTTCGGCAGCCACCTGTTTTGACCCCTGGAGCGCCCCAACTTATCAGGTCTTTGAGGCCCGCTCCTATGCCGCTGACGACATTCTTTTGTCCTCCACTTTCATCACTGACTTTTGTCCCTCGTCTTCGATACCTGTGTGGCAATCGGTAAGAATGTATGGAGGCCTACCTGTGGCTCTCTGGCCTGGGAGAAAGCTTATACTCACAATGACAAATACATGCGCCCGTAACAGCGGTTCATGCGTCCAACCCAGTCCTCTATCTGCAGCCACTAGGCTGAGTCTTATTACTGCCTGAATTGGGGATGTGTATATTATGCCTCCTGGTCTGGAGCCATGACTGGGTGCTGAGGCCCGGATTGTAAAACTGCCTACCGTAATGCCCACCTGTGGGCTCTACCCGTCAAGTCCAACTGTTTGTCCGGTCATTGCAACCCTGTCGACCTAATCCTCCTGGAACCACGGCTGTGGACTGCCGGTTACCGGTTCAACCTCCTCATTAACGGCCAAGGTGTAGACCCGGGAACGGTCATACACCTCTGCCTGGTCACCAAGGACCACCACTTCCAGGTCTCACTAGTTTTCCACTCCTTTTATGAGGAACTGTGGACTCAGATTGAGGTTCCCACCTCCACACGAAACCTTTTTATTGAATTAGCTGAGACAGTTGCGGCCAGTCTCAGAGTCACTGTTTCTTTTGTGGTGGCACCAACATGGGTGACCAATGGTCCTGGGAGGCCCAGGAGTTAAATTACTCTGCTCCGTACAATCAGTCCCAACTCAACCGCACGGTCAGTGAGTGGGTACTGAAAACCTCCATTGTTGGCCATACTTGCATTGCCCGTACTGGGCCACAGTTCACCACCCATGTGGGAGAGCTGGCCTGTCTGGGCCAGCTTTCCTACAATGCCTCCACAGCTAAAACCACACGGTGGTCTGGCTCAACATTTCCCAGCCTGTCAACCCGTTCTCCAATTTCTCCGGTTTAGCCGGACTCTGGGCAAATCAGACCAGCACCACTAACTGGGAAGGCCCACCAGGCCTCTACTGGATTTGTGGTCTCCATGCCTATGCCCGCCTTCCTCCCCGCTGGGGGGAGGGGGGCCTGCGTACTTGGCACCATCCTCTCTTCCTTCTTCCTTATCCCCATTGCCCGTGGAGAGATCATGGGGCATCCCTGTTTATGAGTCCCATAGCCAAAGGTCTCCCCGGTCCACTGATTACTTACACATTCGCATCTGGAAGGATGACGAATGGCCCCCTGAATGCATCATCCAGTATTACGGCCCAGCAACCTGGGCAGAGGATGAAACCTATGGCTACCATACCCCTATATACATGTTAAACCGTATTATACGTTTGCAGGCCGTAGTTGAGATTATTACCAATGAAGCTAGTAAAGCTTTAACCCTTCTAGCCAAACAAAACACCCAGATGCACACTGCCATCTATCAGAACCGTTTAGCCCTTGACCATCTGTTAGCCACAGAAGGGGGCGTTTGTGGAAAATTTAACCTAACAAATTGCTGCCTACAGATTGACAATCTGGGCAAGGTCATTGAGGAAATCACCGATCTCATGCGAAGGATCGCCCATGTCCCTGTCCAGACCTGGAAGGGCCTCACCATGGATGGATGGTTCAGTGATGTCTTCAATGGCCTTGGTGGCCTTAAGTCTCTCCTTGTTGTTGCCATGATCGTTGTCATCTCCTGTATCCTGCTTCCATGCCTTCTTGTACTCTGTCTACGGGTCTTCCATGCCGCCGTGGACGGAGCCGTAAAGAGGAAAACTGCCACCCACGTCATGGCCCTCTGCAAATACCATCCCCTGCCTACTTCTGATTCTGCTTATGAACCCCCCCACCCCCCCCCACCCCCGTCCCTGCATCCCCTCCATTTTATGATTCACTGCATCACGCTTACTCGGATGCAGAATCAAAGGGGGGAATGTTGTAAAGAGGCCCCTGTCCCAGCCTAGCAGGCCACCTGGCACTTCTGCAGTCTATATAGCAGTAGTGGCTGCTCTAGCTACACAAGTAAGAAATGCATAGATTAGCAGCTATCTCTGACAGATGCAGGGGGACACACCCCGACCCAACCTGATAGGTGCTGGCCGAGAGGTGGCTCACCCTAGCTCACCAATGATCTTTATGGTAGGATGTTAGTTTGCATACTGTTAGAAATGCTATAAATGTCTCTGAAACCTTTGTTCGGGGGCTCAGTTGTTGGGAAGTTATTCCGCTGAGTCCACGCCGGCTAAAAAACTTTCAGTTTGCTTTCACGAAGGCCTTGGGTGTAATTTTTGCTCAGGAGAACTACTACAAAACCCTAGTTGGTATTGTATTTGGTTTATTAAGAGATTGGTTTAATGGATTATAATTCTGTAAACCATGTAAATGTCTTTGAATATCGGGGCTTCAGTCTCTGGAGATTGTAGCTAACACAGCCTCATCAGAGAGTGTTTTGCCATAAAAGGCTCCAGCTCAGTCGCACAAAGCACAGTTCAAACCATGGTCAATAAGCTGAAGTACTTGAAGTAACTGATGATTCTTTCCGTCATCCAGTAGCATATAGAGGGGTTCTGAGGGTAGGGCTGTTCCTCTGGCCAAAACAAAGAGTACACAGCCACAGACATAATGTCCCTTAGAAAACTGTTTAAAATAGCTGCATACACCACTGCAGCATTGGAGCCATGCATGTGGAGGGCCACGGGTACTCAAATCCACCTTCATCCAGGTTGCAGAATCAGCGCACCATTACAGCGCAGCCATCCGCAGCACTCGGACAGTTGAAATCTTAAAGCCAGCCAGCGTTCCACCTCCTGCTCTATACTCCAAAGGAGAAAATGTACTTCCTCTGTGGCACAATCACCCGGGCACCTAGCAGACCTATCTTTGGATGCTCTCACTCCTGTATTCACCCTTCCAGCACATCAGATCCACTAGTCAAGTGGCTGAACAATGAGGTGGCAGTTTTAACTATTCTTTGCCATCAAAGCATCTCATATTGGTACACTCAAAAAATGGCGCTCCTTATGTCTATCATGGCCACTGGGCTCCACCACGGTAGGAACATGCACAATTTGTGCATTAGCCCATTCCTTTCTGCAAACCTTTAGTAAACATGCCCCAATGTTTCTTGATCTTGATAAGCAGAAGTTTCAGATCATCTTCATTGAACAGGCAGTTAGCTCACACTAACTATTGCCTCAGGGCACATGCAAATACTGATATCTAGATTTCTTTAAAAAAAGGACTGCAGCTTTATTCAGATCTTCAATATACATTTAAAAGCAGCAACAGTTTTTAATATCTCCCTGATTGGCTTTCCCCTACGTGATGAAGGGGATGGAAGGATATCACTATGAGACGTTAGGGCTTTTCAACTTGGAAAAGAAACGTCTGGAGGAAAGGTCCATAAACCATTATTAAAGAGGACCAGGATAAATCCACTGCTTGCCTCGGGATAAGAATTGTGGAACCTGAATGCCCTTTTGAGAACCTGCCAGGTACTTATGATCTGGCTTGGCCACAGTTGGAAAAAGGATACTGGGCTTGATGGACCTTGGTCTGACCTAGTATGGCATTTCTTATGTACCTCTATCACATACCGCTTCTCAATGACTATACAGTATTTCAATCCTTTTCTACTACTACACTGCATCAAGGGGACATCAAACTCACCTTGAAAACTCCTCTGTTATCCCATCCACCAAAAACTGCCTGCTAGTTTTCCCTTTGCAGTGCTATGGGCTATCTTCCTCCCCTCCTACTTAACATGTCCACCATACCTGCAACATCTTCCATCTCTCCCACCTCCACTCTAGCAACTTCAACTCTGGCCACAGCTCCCTTGGGCTCCACCATGTCCTAGTGGTGTTAGAAGAAGCAAAGGGCACACCATATACAGGACAGCTCTGCACTGTAAAGTTATCATAAAAAAATCAGGAAGTAATTTAATAAAGCTGTTTCTCTGTGTAAAGGTTTATCTCCAGGAACAAGCAGGAATGTAGTCATCACATATGGGTATCGTGGGTACCGACGGAGCCCGCGCGGGAACGCTCCCCAGCGACCAATCAGAATGCTTTTGGGAGCATCCCACAGCGCCTGCGTGCTGCCTTCCCGCCTTTCCCAACTGCCTCTCTCCAGTTCTTCTTTTTCCGCGGAGCCAGCAGGTCGTGTTTCCTGTCACCGCAGAAGAATTTCTTTTTTATTTATTTCTTTTTGTGGTCGCGTCTACCTTCTTCAATGCTCTACAGGTACCGCCGGTCTTTCTTTCTTATTTCTGTAAAAAAAAAAATATATATATATATTTCTTTTTTCCTTTTCTTCAGGTGCATGCTTTTTTTGGGGGGGCCTTAGGCCCAAAAACATTTTCCTCAACATGGAAAACCTGCTTCAGGGTTTAAAAAGTGCACCAAGTGTGGCAGTACCATCTCCGTCACTGACACCCATGAATGGTGTTTAAAATGTTTAGGTCCTGACCACTCCATCACAGATTGTGTGACCTGTGCCATGATGTCTAAAAGAGGTTGGCAGAACCGAGCTGCTAAGCTCAGTACCCTGTTTCCTTCTGATGCGGCTTCGGTGGCATCGACGTCTTCCAGGGCTTCTTCTTCCTCCCGTGGATCTCAGGTAACTAAACATAAATCCAGCCGGTCCTCGAAGGGTAGATCTCCTTCTAAGCATCAAGATGCCTCTGGCGTTGTCCTCAAGGATTCTGCACTGGCAAAATTACCCCGGCGGGATGCTTTGGCTTCCAAAGCATTATCGGGGTTCCAGGATATTCTAGATGGCTCGGCCTCAACAGATCTGGTGCCATGCTCTGAGGTACTGGTGGTCTCCACCGGTACCGACATCCAGGCATTGGCGGCATCCATGGACCAGAGAATTCTGACCATGGAACGCAGTCTGGCAGCTTTCCTTGCAGCATCGACGCCCTTGGTGCCGCGACAGACAACTCCACTGGTACCGGCATCGGTATCGGTATCGGTACCGGTACCGATAGCATCGACATCGGCATCGGTGTCTGCTATGCCGCTACCCTGTCCTCCGATGCCCTCCGGTACTGATTCTCCGGTACTGGATATTCCCAACACCGACCTTGGTTGGTACGGGTATCGGGCTCTGCAGGAGCATCCAGACAGACGATACTTTGAGTCCTCAGAAGAATCTGAGGATTCTGAAAGTTCTGTTGATGCAGCAATGCTTCTTCCAGAGGAGTCCTCCTCCCCTAAACGTAGGATGTCTCCTCCAGAGGACATGTCCTTCCAAGACTTCATCAGGGAGGTGGCTCGGAGCCTGTCCATTACTGTGGCCCCTGAAACAGAGCCAAGGGCCAAGGAGTTGGAAATTTTACAATATCCCAAAACTCCTAAGGAGGCAGCTACCTTACCCATTCATGAGATTCTATATGATCTCATGTTGAGGATGTGGGAAACACCTCTTACCACCTCTCTTCATTCTCGTAGATTAGATACTATGTATTAAGTCCCTCCTTGTCCTGGGTTCCATAAGACTCAGCTTCCTCACCACTCCATTGTGGTGGAGTCAGCTATGAGAAGGATCAGAAGTGCAAAAAGACATGCCTCTAATCCTCCAGGACGTGAGTGCAGAACCCTGGATGCTTTTGGACATAGAGTCTTCCAAGCTTCCATGCTTGCTGCAAGAATCAGTTCCTATAGTCTCTACATGGGAATGTTCCTAAAGGAGGTCACAGATAATTTACAGACTTTAAGTCCTTTCATTTCTGAGGATAAAAGACAGGATTTTCTCACTTGGGTCAAACATGCCCAAGATGTTTTTAGTTCTTCAACCGTGCAGCCTTTGACTTCTTCGAGTGTATAAGCAGAACCTCGGCTATTGCCATAGGTGCACGTAGAATTGCTTGGCTCCAGGCATCTGATTTAGAGCTCTGGGTACAAGATAAATTGGGAAATATCCCTTGTACTGGTGAGAACCTGTTTGGTAAAGACTGGCAGGAAAAAGCCAATGAAATGGATGCTGAAAATTCCACCTTGGATAGATTATCCAAGTCCACTGATGATCCTGTTAGAAAGAAATTGTTCAAGAAAACATCTTTTTCTAAAAAGAAAAGATTTTATCCTGCTTATGGTCAGCAGGCATCTTCTGCAGGTCAGTTTTCAAGCAAACGTCAGCAAACACCCAAACAGAAGAAAGCAAAGGCTGCTAGGCCTCCACCGGCCCAGCAGCCTCAGCCTCCTCAGGGCCTTTGACTTTCAGCTAGAGAACTTAGCCTTTCTGGTTCTGGAGGGACCAGAACCGTCCACCATTCCAGGAAGGTTATGTCATTTTGCCCCCAGATGGGGGCAAATAACAGCAGAGCATTGGACACTCTCCATCATAAAGGAGGGGTACAAACTTCATTTTTCAAGCATGCCCCCTCACACAATAGTGAAGCAGTTCAATTCTCCGACCTCTCTCATCAACCTGTTAGGTCAGGAGGTTGCCATCCTTCTTGCCCAAGGGGCAATAGAAGAAGTGCCTCTTCATCAACAGGGCACAGGGTTCTATTCCCCTTATTTTCTTATTCCAAAGAAAACAGGGGGATACAGACCTATCTTAGATCTCAGAGAATTGAACAAATTCCTTGTCAAGGAGAAATTCAAGATGATTTCTCTTGGAGCTCTGCTACCATACCTTCAGAGTCAGGATTGGCTTTGTTCTCTAGATCTCAAGGATGCGTACACCCATGTCCTCATCCATCCAACCCACAGAAGGTTCCTATGGTTCCTTTTTCAAGGAAAGCACTACCAATACAGGGTGCTTCCATTTGGTCTGGCCTCAGCACCAAGGGTGTTCACGAAATGCATGGCTGTGGTGGCAGCATTTCTCCGCACTCTAGGAATATTCGTCTTCCCTTACTTGGACGACTGGCTCATTCGAGCTCCAACACAGTCAGAGATTAAGACTTCTCTATCCTGCACAATGCGTATCCTTCAGTATTTAGGGATGGTAATAAACATCCCAAAATCCAGTCTGACTCCCACTCAGTCTTTAGAGTTCATAGGAGCTCTCCTGGATACCACAAGGGCAAGGGCCTATCTTCCCCAGGCCCGTTGCCTTCGCTTGGTGCAGTTAGCTTCTCAAGCAGTGCTAAAGCCTCATCTAACTGCTCGAGAAATGTTGCAATTGCTAGGCCACATGGCATCCACGGTGCATGTGGTTCCATATGCTCGCCTCCACATGAGGGCAGCTCAGTGGTCTTTATCCACCCAATGGACCCAGGCATCAGGGTGCCTGTCAGACAAAATAGCAAACACAAGTCACCTCATTTTGACTCTTCGATGGTGGAGGTCCACTCAAAACCTGTTGCTGGGGTCCCCCTTTCAACAACCCTTACCCCAAGCAACTCTCACAACAGATGCTTCTCCAAAGGGTTTTGGAGCTCATCTGCAAGACTTCTCCACCCAGGGCACCTGGTCTCCTCAAGAGAGTTGTCTGCATATCAATCTCTTGGAACTCAGAGCAATTTTCCTGGCTCTGCAAGTGTTCCACTCCCTGCTCAGCTACAAGACAGTCCTCATTCATACGGACAATCAAGTAGCCATGTTCTATGTGAACAAGCAGGGGGGAACGGGCTCTCTGTCGCTTTGCAACGAAGCTTTGCGACTATGGGCCCTCGCCAGAGAGCATCAGATTCATCTGCTGGCAGTATATCTTCCAGGCATTCAAAACTCTTGGGCGGACAGACTCAGTCGAGTTCTGCTTCCACACGAGTGGTCTCTGCATGCAGACCAGGTGACCAGGATATTTCAACTTTGGGGAACCCCAGACATAGACCTCTTTGCAAGTCCATGGAATGCCAAACTTCCCTGGTTCTGTTCCAGAATTCGGGCTCAGGGGGTTCAGGCCAGGGATGCTTTCCTCCTTTACTGGGGTCAAGACTTCCTGTATGCCTTTCCATCCATTCCCCTAATTCCCAAAACCTTCTTCAAGCTTCAGAGAGACAGAGGCCACATGATTCTCATAGCACCACATTGGCCAAGGCAAGTGTGGTACCCTCTGCTTCTACAGCTCTCTCAAGCTCCCTCCCTGGAGTTAGGGTTTGCTCCAGATCTCCTATCTCAGGAGAACGGAATGTTATGGCATCCCAATCCCCAGTCTCTGCATCTCAGGGCTTGGTTGCTGATGGCCTAGATCTCCAAGATCTTAATCTTTCTGAGCAAGTGAAAGATGTTTTTTATGCTTCCAGAAAACCTTCCACTAGATGCTCTTATGCTTTCAAGTGGAAAAGGTTTACTATTTGGTGTTCGGAAAAGGGTCTTAACCCCCTTGCGATACCTCTGCAATCTTTGCTGGAGTATCTCCTCCATTTATCTAATGCAGGCCTTAAGACAAATTCAGTAAGAGTCCATTTCAGTGCTATTGCAGCTTCTCTTAAACCTCTAAATGGACAGCCTATTTCCTCTCATCCTCTCATAGCAAAATTTATGAGAGGCCTCCTTCTAACTAAGCCTCCCATTAGACTACCTCCGGTGGCATGGGACTTAAACCTGGTTCTTGGGCAGCTCATGAAGCCACCTTTCGAACCTTTAGCTACCACTTCCTTAAAATTCCTTTCTTGGAAGGTTATCTTTCTCATTGCAATCACATCAGCACGCCGCATTAGTGAGTTGCAAGCGCTAGTAGCTAATCCACCTTATACAAGGTTCCATCATGACAAGGTAGTCCTTAGGACTCATCCACACTTTATGCCTAAGGTGGTCTCGCCTTTTCATCTAAACCAAGAGGTCTACCTACCTGTCTTTTTTCCAGGACCTCATGCATCAAATGCAGAAAGGAATCTTCATATCTTGGACTGTAAAAGAGCTCTAGCTTTTTACTTACAAAGAACACAGCAACATAGGAAGTCCTCTCAACTCTTTGTTGCTTTTGATCCTTCTCATTTGGGACATCCAGTCTCCAAGAGAACACTATCTAACTGGATTGCTCAGTGTATTTCCTTCGCCTATCAGAGTAAGAACCTTTCTCTGGAGGGCCATGTCACAGCTCACAATGTGAGAGCCATGGCAGCCTCAATGGCTCATCTGCACTCTGTCTATTGACGACATCTGTCGAGCAGCCACTTGGGCCTCGGTTCATACCTTCACAGCCCATTACTGCTTGGACAAGGACTCCCGCCGGGATGCCTTGTTTGGTCAGGCTGTTCTCAAACACCTGTTCCATACCTAATCAACTTTTATTTCTTTATTCAACTTCAGCCACCAGCCCGACACTGGCCGTGTTTCGTAAACGCCTTCCTCAGGGGCAAATGATGGCTAAAATGCATAAAATATACATATAAGGACAAACATTTAAAATGAAATTAATGAATCAGTTGTTCCAAAAAAGTACCGGAATGAACAAGGCATATATCACTAAAAATGCCAATATGACATAAAACACAAAAACAAACATAAAAAACACCACAGTAGAGCCAATAATAAGAGCTAAAAACACACAAATCGAAATAAAACACCTTGAAGGAACTGGTCATCAAACGTATAAATATCAATAAATACATAAAATAAATAAATATGAATAGGTTGCTTAATATAAATAATCATAAAACATATTAAAATAATAAATAAGGTGAACTAATATTATAAATTAAGCAAAACCTATGCATATAAATACATAAATAATTAAAATATGATAATCATTATAAACAGACAAAGGGCATATCACAAAAATAAAATGATGAACAAAACAATAAGCATACATGTATAAAAATGTGTATGAACAAATATATATTATTAAAATATATATATATGTATCTTGTGAAAATTATGTGTCTTCAAGGATGTGACGATTAATAAGACCAAAAAATCATACCTGTATGTCGTATAAATGTACTATTGTAAATTGCTCTTCCTCTGAGAACACAGGAGAGCCTAAACCATTAAAACAGAAACAGCATCAATAACATTCAAAACCAAAAACGTGAGATCAAGGAGGGATGAGGACGAGATCTCAAAAAAACTAATAAATCGTATGGTAAAAGATGATAATAGAATAATAGCTCAATTTACCTGTGCAATGACTTACATCTAAAAACAGTGTGTGCCAGAGTGCTAATCCTACAAAAGGAATATTAAAATTAATATATATGATATAAAAATCATCACAGAAAAAACTTCCATAAAAAAGCAAGGGCGCGGGCAAGGTCCCGGGCGCCCGCAAGTAACCGGGTGCCCCGGCCCGAAGCGGCTCCGGCACGCGCCTGGGATGTTGCCGCAATGAAAGGAAGGGTGGGGGGGGGGAGGCAGCAAGAGCGGGCTAGGCGGCGGGCACTGTTATTGGCTGCCAAAGGCATCCTTTAAAATGATTGGATCCCCTCACGCGGGAGCGCGTCTGGGGGGATCCGTCATCGTGCACTTCCAAGCGTTCGAACCTGTTGCAGCGTGGTGCTGAGAGAGGTGCACGCTGTTTGCTTGGTCTCCGGATCCGATTTTGTGCAGGCTTCGGCGAGAGAGGCGGCGACGGTGCAGGAAGGTTGAAGCGGGATTGGCGGTGGAAGCCGGGCAAACGCAGCATCGGCGATCGGGAGGCGAACTGAGCTGCGGTTTCTGGACGCCAGGCGAGTTGGGCCCAGTTGGGGGTGAGGAGTGGGCTCGGGCAGCTGGTTAGCCCGTGGGAGGTTTCCACTGACTTGAGGTGGATAGAGTGTGCCTAGGCCTGGCCTTACTATATAAAAAATAAATAAAATAAAATCAAAGTAAAGAGAATCTACTTAGGAAATAAGCCTTGGCAATGCCTCCCCGTAGGGCAGGTCAGGGTAAAGGGCGGAGAGGGGATACAGCTGGGCAGGGGGGGGTACGGCTGGTTCAGGGAGGCCGGGGGAGAGCAGGAGGAAGGAGCAGCAGTCAGTGAAGGCGCACGGAGAGTCCGGAGACTCCATCATCTCCAGGGCAGGTAGGGGGACCTTCTAGGCCGGCTGGGAGCTCTCATGGGCGGGCCGGAAGGGCGGGTGCGGGTCGTCAGCCAAGTAGGCTGGGAAGAGGGGGATTACGTGGAGGAAGGGCGATAGGGACGGCTGGGGGGCATGTGGAGGGGCATGGGATGGGGGAATGGGGCAATGAGGGTGGTGTTGGGATTGGTGGTCATGCGAGGGGTGCCCGGGACGCCAGGGCTCTGGTTTACCCAGGGACGGGTGAGTGCACGGACCATGGTGATGCTGGCTTCCGTGAGGAGGCCAGGGATGGTCTAGCTATAGGAGCCAATGTAGGGTGGGGGTCAAGGGGCATTCAAGGTTTTGCTCCAAGTGGACGGAGCTGGGATTGGGAATGGTGGAGGAGGGGGGTCAAGGCACGTCCTCGACCGACTGGGAGGGGGTATGGCATCCTGCATGGTCCATGGGTTTTTCTCCCCAGGGCTTTCCTTTTCTATCCCCGCAGGATCCATTCCTTCGGTCGCCAGGACCAGTGACGGGTAGCAACAGTACCCCACAGAGCATGGATGCAAGACAGGAAGTACAGCACCCCAGGGTTGAGGTAGTTCCGGTGACCCAATCTTTCAACGAGCAACAGCTGAGCGGGGACACAGCTTATGGATTATGTACCTCTGTGCAGATGGACGCCTCCGCAGCTCCAACAGAGGGTGAGTTGGCGTTGGGTGATGGGCTTGCGAGGGATGAGTGCGGGGGGAGGAATGAAAAAAGGGGCAAGGTTGTTAAAAAACGGAAACATTCGCCTCGGTGTAGGAGGGACTCTGACTCATCGTCTTCCTCCTCGTCAGAGTCATCGAGTTCATCTTCGGACGGTCTGGCCGCGGGATCGGCTACACGTGGGTCCGCTCAAAACGTGGCAACTTTATCGGAACTTTGGGAGGGGGTACCGAAGAAGTTGCGGCGAAAAATTCAAAAACGTAAATATATTGATATTTTTCGCCTGCTGGAAGGCCGTAAGCATTCGGGGGAAAGCAAAAAGAAGCGGAAAGAGGACGAGAAGGCCGGCAGGGTTCGGAAGGTGTCTAAGACGGTAGTTAACTGGGATAGGGCATTTTTGCGGCTGGCCAGCGTGTGGGGGCAGCATTGGCCGGGTCAGTATGGCATGATGTTAGCGTATGCGGACACAATTCTCGAGGCTTCTCAGACCCACGAAGGGTGGGCTTGGTTGAATTATGATGAGAAGTTTTGGGATAAGATGGAAGAGAACAGGTCGCTGACCTGGGCGACTCAGGACATCAATTTGTGGCTTACCCAGATGTCCGCGAGGGCGCCGTTAGGAGTGGTGCCAGGGAGGGGCGGCTCTCCGTCTACCGTGGGGGCGAGTCGTTCCTTTCGGGGCGGTGCAGTCCAATCGACAGTTAGAGGGGCGGCAGGTTCGGCAGGGGATGTTTGTTGGCGTTACAACAGGGCAGCGTGCCCCTTCCCAGATTGCAAATTTCAACACGCTTGCTCCGCCTGCGGCGGTGGACACCCAGCGGCCAAATGCCTTAAAAAAGCGCCCACAGTGCCAACCGGATCTGCCGGTAAGTCTGCGGGGGGTGTTTGACATCGCCCCTACGCCTATAAAAGTTGATGTGTTGCGCAGGTTGTTGCGGGGATATCCGAGTTCGAATGTTCAAAGATTGTTGCTGTCAGGTTTCAGGTTTGGGTTTGTGATACCTGTTGATGGGGACGTGTTGGCTTCAGGGGCAAGGAATTCTCCATCTGTTCGGAGGTTTGCGGCAATTGCCTTGGAAAAGGTGAATATGGAAGTACGGTTGGGCAGGATTGCGGGGCCGTTTCCACAGCCTCCTTTTCGGGATTTCGTGTTATCCCTGATTGGGATTATACCAAAAAAAAGAACCTGGGAAGTTTCGTATGATACATAATTTGTCTTTTCCCCTTGGAGATTCGGTTAATGATCACATACCACGCAAGTGGTGTACGGTCCGTTACGCGTCATTCGATAAAGCGGAGGAACTGGTCAGGAAAGTTGGGCCGGGTGCGATGATGGCAAAGGTGGACATTGAGTCTGCCTTTCATTTATTGCCTGTGCACCCCTCGGCCTTTCGGCTCTTGGGTTTTCAATTTTTGGATGGCTTCTATTTTGATAAGTGCATGCCGATGGGTTGCTCGGTTTCATGTGCTTACTTTGAGAAATTCAGCACCTTTTTGCATTGGGCCATTACTCGGCTTGTGGGTCGAAGTGAGGTGGTACACTATTTGGATGATTTTCTGTTTGTGGGTGCCAGCGGATCCCGGGCGTGTCAGGAGCTCTTGGATGGGTTTGTGGCGTTAGCAGGGCAGCTGGGGGTTCCGCTAGCGGTTGAGAAGACAGTAGGGCCATGTTCCCGGCTCACGTTCTTGGGTGTTGAGTTGGATTCGGATATGATGGTAGCGCGTTTGCCGCCCGAAAAGGTGGTGCGATTGCGGGTCATGGTGGCTAACACATTGGCCTCTGCTAAGTTAACTCTGCGAGAGATTCAGGCCTTGATTGGATCCTTGAATTTTGTGTGTAAAGTGATTCCAATCGGGCGAGTCTTCTTACGCCGTTTGGCGGCGGCGACCGCAGGTGCTACGAAGCCACATCATCGTATCAGGGTGTCCAAGGAGATTAATGAGGATCTAAAAGTATGGGACGTCTTCTTGAAAGACTTTAATGGGACCTAGGTTATTAGGGAGTTGGAGTTTTCAAGCAATGAATTGCAGCTCTATACCGACGCAGCAGGGGGAGTTGGGTTGGGTATCTATTTCAAAGGGGCATGGTGTGCGGAGAGATGGCCGGATGCTTGGCAGGTGTCGAGTGTTTCGCGGAACATAACCTTTTGGGAGTTGTTCCCGATGCTAGTGGCGATGGAATTGTGGCCAGACAGATTGAGGAATCGCAGGCTGGTCTGGTAGTGTGACAATGCAGCAGTCGTGAGTATAGTGAATCGTTACACTCCGAGGTGTTTGCAGGTGGCAGCGTTGATGAGACGCATTGTTCTGGGTTGTATGCGCTTAAATTTAGTGTTGAAGGCGCGTCATGTTCCAGGTCATTCTAATTTGATCGCCGATGCTCTTTCTCGTTTGCAGATGGAGCGGTTTCGGTAGCTGGCTCCGGAGGCGGATTCCAAAGGGAGAGCAGTCCCGTCGAGATTGTGGAGCTGTGGCCTACAGGGATGAGAGAGCTGTTGCAGAGTTCGGTGGCGGAGAGTACCTGGGCTGTTTATCGGAGGGGCTGCAATAAGGTGGTGGCATTTCTACGAGAACGGGGATGGCGGTTTGGCGCAGTGTCGGACCAATTGTTGGGACAGTATATAGCATGGGCAAAGGGTATGGGGTTGTCCAGGGCGGCGGTCCGGGGGCATCTAGCGGGTTTCGACTTCTTTGCGAAGGCCGTGGGCTGGGGTTCAGGCGGTGGGGGGTTTATGGTTCGGCGTCTGCTGCGCGGGTGGGAACGTTCTCGACCGTCTCCGCCCGATAGTAGGCGTCCCGTCTCGTATGTCTTGCTTGGGAGGCTGTGCCTTGAATTGCCGAGAGTGGTGGAGTCGCAATTTGAGGCAGTGCTTTTTCGGGCTGCTTTTACGTTGGCCTTCTTTGGAGCGTTGCGAGTTGGGGAGCTGGTGGCGTCTTCCAAGAAAGATTTGTCCCCTTCGGGCCTACGCTTTCAGCATGTAAGGATAGACGGAGGGCAACTTAAGGTGCTTCTTATGAAATCCAAGACTGATCAGAGGGGTAAGGGTGCTTGGATAATCCTAAATCCTATTGGTGGTATTACCTGCCCGGTCGCGGCAATGAGGGACTATTTGCAAGTTCGTCCGAGGGTTGAAGGAGGTTTATTTGTGCATGCGAATGCGCGAGTACTGACGCATTTTCAATTTTTGGCGGTTTTGCAGATGGTACTGCGGCATTTGGGCGAGGATGCCTCTCGCTTTGCGGCCCATTCCTTTTGTATAGGAGCGGCAACCAGTGCGGCTCAGCTCGGGTGTGTGGGCTCGCAGATTCAGCGAATAGGCAGGTGGCAGTCTCAGGCATTCTAAAGCTATGTACATTTATAACTTCACAAATAAATAATTAATGAATAAATGGAAACGGGGTGGAAAGTGTGGGGGGGGTGTCATTAACTGTTGCTTTCTTTTTCAGATGAGGGACATGCCGGACGGGCCTGTTGGATGATTGGGCACTCCTTTGTCTTCTGGGTGGAAAATTGGGCGGCCGTGCAGCCGGTCGGACGCAACCTGGGCTTCGATCCGGCAGCTTTGTCGGTCTCATGGCTGGGTCTGCGGGGGATGCGTTGGTCCCAAATGCTACCCTTGCTTCGACAGCAGCTGCAGCTTGGGGGACAGCCGGAGATTCTGCTCGTGCACCTTGGCGGCAACGAGGTGTCATCCTGGACTTGCAAGCAGCTGATTAACGCGGCAAAGAAGGACCTGGCCGTGGTGCTGCATTGGTGTGAGGGTTTGGTGGTGGTTTGGTCTGACATTGTCCCTAGACCAGCTTGCTGGGGTCAAAGGAGGTGGTCCAGGGGTCTGATTAAGATTAACAGACAGGTGGGGAGATGGGTGTGTGAGCAAGGGGGTTACCAGGTCCAGCATTCCTGGGTTGAGGTGGGTAGTGCGGGGCTATATCGGAGTGATGGGATTCACCTATCCCCGGTTGGGGTGGACCTACTGCTTAATGACTGGCAGGAGGTGTTGGAGAAGGTAGTTCGGGACAACAGAACTGGTCGACCATAAATTTATTCTTCTTTTGTTTTTTCCCCTTTTTGGGGGAGGCGGCACATATGACTAAATGGTCTGTGCCGGTGGCGGGGTCCCGGAGGTTTCCGGGGTCTGGAGCGGCAGGCCATGTGGGCGAGGGCGGGGGCCCTCGACATGGTAAAACCCGGGACGGCTTGTGCTACTGAGACGGCCAAGTCGGGGAAGGGTTATTGGCAATTGGCCGGAGCTTTCCCTGTGTGGGGGGCGGCGGAGATGTCACCTTGCTATTCATATGGCTGGTGGCCGATCTTGTCGCGGGGCACAGGAATTGCGTTGTTCTGTTATAACTGTTAATGGTGGTTATGTTCAATAAAGCTGCGACCAGTTCTGCCCAACTACGATCTCTGTTGTTTTATTGGGTGCAGGTAGACTAAGAAAGATATGTGAGGATTGTTATGATCTGACGGGAAAGATGGGGGAGGAAGGGGTGGGTAGGGTAAGAGCTGCAAGGGGAGCGTTGGGTCCGGCTACCTGGTTAAAAAGCAAGGGCGCGGGCAAGGTCCCGGGCGCCCGCAAGTAACCGGGTGCCCCGGCCCGACGCGGCTCCGGCACGCGCCTGGGATGTTGCCGCAAAGAAAGGAAGGGTGTGGGGGGGAGGCAGCAAGAGCGGGCTAGGCGGCGGGCACTGTTATTGACTGCCAAAGGCATCCTTTAAAATGATTGGATCCCCTCACACGGGAGCGCGTCTGGGGGGATCCATCATCGTGCACTTCCAAGCGCTCGAACCTGTTGCAGTGTGGTGCTGAGAGAGGTGCACGCTGTTTGCTTCCCGCCCGCCAACCAAGTTGTTGGTGGTGGGGGGGTTGGGTATGGGTTGTCGCAGTTGGGGGGGTGGGGGGGTAGCGGGGTCCCGGAGGTTTCCGTGGTCTGGAGCGGCAGGCCATGTGGGTGAGGGCGGGGGCCCTCGACATGGTAAAACCCAGGACGGCTTGTGCTACTGAGATGGCCAAGTCGGGGAAGGGTTATTGGCAATTGGCCGGAGCTTTCCCTGTGCGGGGGGCGGCGGAGAAGTCACCTTGCTATTCATATGGCTGGTGGCCGATCTTGTCGCGGGGCACAGGGATTGCGTTGTTCTGTTATAACTGTTAATGGTGGTTATGTTCAATAAAGCTGCGACCAGTTCTGCCCAACTACGATCTCTGTTGTTTTATTGGGTGCAGGTAGACTAAGAAAGATATGCGAGGATTGTTATGATCTGACGGGAAGGATGGGGGAGAGGGGGGTGGGTAGGGTAAGAGCTGCAAGGGGAGCGTTGGGTCCGGCTACCTGGTTACTCAAAAGAGGTACATGGCCATTATTTTTGAGAAGTATAAAGAAATAATAAAACACAACCAAAAGGAAGGTCTTGAAAGACTGGTAAGGGGGACTGTTGCTTCTGGAGGGAGATCTGCAACTGTGAGTATTTACTTCTGGTAATTTTCTAAAAGGAATTCTTTGTATTAAAGATAATTAATCTGTGATCCACTATTTTTGTTAAATCAGTCAGGGCCTAGTAGCAGCAGTTTAAGTTTACATTTAAAACACAGAGGAGAACTCTCTGGTTACATTTCATACCCAGCAGAGAGCTTGTACTTTAAATTTAATAGTCACTCAGGGCCTAGTAACAGCAAAGTACTTTTAGTTTAAATTTAAAACACAGAAGAGAGCTTTCTGGTTACATTTGGAACCCAGCAGAGAGCTTGTAGTTTACATTTAATAGTCACTCAGGGCCTAGCATCAGCAAAGTTCTTTTAGCTTAAATTTACAACACAGAAAAGAGCTTTCTGGTTAAATTTAGAACCCAGCAGAGAGCTTGTACTTTAAATTTCATAAGAAGTTAGAGCCTAGCAGCAGCTAAGAGCTATAATTTAAATCAAATCAGAATATAGCTTACCTCAGCAGCACAAGACAGGGTACTGTGTAGCAGCCCTCTTTTAATAAGTGTTAATTCCCTCCCACCCCTGGGATAATCGTAGCTTTATAGGTACTTACACATCTTAAAAGACAGGAGGTACTCTCAGGTGAAGCTCATTACCCAAATCAGTCATACACTAAGGACCTGAGATTAGTTAAGCTTCAGGTGAACAAGGTATATTACACGTATTAGGTTCAGTTTTATTAGTATAAATATCCATAGCAACCCTTAGTAAGTAAAGAACTTAGATCTAAACACAAACTTAAAACTAAGATGCAGACAGCAGTCCAGCAGCGGGATGGGGGCTTTCCAGTCTTTTGCATTGAGTGTCACATGTATGATTTTCTCCCAGTTGGTGAGAGGTCTTACGTGTGCACTAGGTGCAAGGAGCTCTTTGCTCTCAGGGAACGAGTCCGTTCTCTAGAGGCTAAAGTAGCAGACTTGGAAAGCATAAGACAGACAGAGAGGTACATAGAAGAGACCTACAGGGATATAGTCCTGAAGTCCCACCTCCAGTCTGGCAGCATCCCTGTTGCCATGGAGGAGAGAGGTCACGTGACAGGAGAGCATCACCCTGGTGTGGCAGGAAGTGATCCTGTAACTAGGACCTGTCCTCCAGGTGATGTAAAACCCTCTCGCACCGAGGAAGTTTCTCCAGGGCCATGTGCCCATGAGGGAAGGGTTAGGACAGCCGTTATAGTTGGTGATTCGATCATTAGGCATGTAGATAGCTGGGTGGCTGGTGGACGTGAGGATCGCCTGGGTAACATGCCTGCCTGGTGCGAAGGTAGCGGACCTCACGCGCCACCTAGATAAGGTCTTAGATAGTGCTGGGGAGGAGTCTGCTGTCTTGGTACATGTTGGTACCAATGACATAGAAAAATGTGGTAGGGAGGTTCTGGAGGCTAAATTTAGGCTTTTAGGTAGGAAGTTGAAATCCAGAACTTCCAGGGTAGCATTCTCCGAAATGCTTCCTGTTCCACGCACAGGACCCAAAAGGCAGACAGAGCTCCGGAGTCTCAATGCGTGGATGAGACAATGGTGCAGAGATGAGGGGTTTGGATTTGTTAGGAACTGGGGAACATTCTGGGGAAAGGAGGGGCTCTTCCGAAGGGATGGGCTTCACCTTAACCGGGATGGAACCAGGCTGCTGGCATTAACCTTTAAAAAGGAGATAGAGCAGATTTTAAACTAGATATTAGGGGAAAGCCGACAGTCGCCCAAGAGCAGATGGTTCGGAAGAATGTATCTTTGAAGTATACTACCAAAAGCAGAGAGGTTCCACAAAAGAGTAAAGTAGCCCAAATGCCCTCAAGTATGGAGCAGACAGAGCTTAAAGATCCCAAATTACTCATGTCTAACAGACAAATTAATATGGATAAAATACATTCTCTAAAATGCTTGTATGCAAATGCTAGAAGTCTAAAAAATAAGCTGGGAGAGTTAGAATATATAGCACTAAATGAAAGGTTAGATATGATTGGAATATCAGAGACATGGTGGAAGGACGACAACCAGTGGGACACTGTGATACCTGGGTACAAACTATATCGTAATGATAGAGCTGATCAAATTGGTGGAGGGGTTGCTCTCTATGTTAGAGAGGGCATTGAGTCAGAAAGGATTAAAGTTTTGCAGGAAACAAAATCTGCTGTAGAATCTATATGGATTGAAATTCCATGTAAAAGGGGGAAGGCAATGGCAGTGGGGGTGTACTATCGAGCGCCTGGCCAGAATGACCAAATGGATGATGAAATGCTCAAAGAAATCAAGGAAGCTAACAAAAGTTACAGCACAGTAATAATAATGGGTGATTTCAACTACCCCGGTATCGACTGGGTCAGTGTCACGTCAGGACATGCTAGGGAGATAAAGTTCCTAGATGAAATAAATGACTGCTTCTTGGAGCAGCTGGTTCATGAACCGACCAGAGGGGAAGCCATATTAGACCTAATCCTTAGTGGAACACCAGATCTAGTGCAAGAGATAAGGTTGTGGGGCCCCTTGGCAATAGTGATCATAGCATGATCGCCTTTGATTTAATTAGTGGAGGAGGGATAGAAAGGAAATCCACAGTACTACCTTTTAACTTTCGAAAGGGAGACTATGATAAAATGAGGAAAACAGTCAAGAAAAAACTAAAAGGAGCAGTTGCAAAGGTTAAAGACGTACATCAGGCTTGGCTGTTGTTGAAAAATACTATCTTGGAAGCCCAGACCAGCTGTATTCCACGCTTTAAGAAAAGTGGAAAGAAGTCCAAAAAACTGCCAGCATGGTTTAAAGTTGAGGTCAGAGAGGCTGTTGTTGCCAAAAAAGCATCTTTCAGGAAATGGAAAAAAGAGCCAAACGACGAAACCTGGAAACAGCACAAGCACTGGCAAGTCAAATGCAAGGCATTGATAAGGCAGGCAAAGGGAGAATTTAAGAAGAAGCTTGCTGCAGAAGCAAAAACGCGAAGTAAAGACCTTTTCAAGTACATTCGTAGCAAAAAACCTGTGAGAGAGTCAGTTGGTCCATTACATGATAAAGGGGTTAAAGGAGCACTAAGAGGCGACAAGGCGATAGCGGAGAGACCGAACAAATTCTTTGCTTCAGTCTTTACTGAGGAAGATGTAGGGATGTTACCCATGACTGAAGTGGTATTTAAAGGTGCAGAAGAATTGAAGGAAATATCGATACATCGAGAAGATGTATTACAACTATTAGATAAGCTGAAGAGTAGCAAATCACCTGGGCCGGATGGTATACATCCAAGGGTATTGAAAGAACTGAAATATGAGATTGCAGACCTGCTATTAGTAATCTGTGAACTATCATTAAAATCATCTCTAATACTGAAGATTGGAGGATTGCCAATGTAACACCAATTTTTAAAAAGGGTTCCAGGGGTGATCCGGGAAACTACAGACCGGTGAGCCTGACGTCAATACCAGGAAAAATGATAGAAACCATCATAAAGAATAAAATTACTCAGCATGTAGATGGTCATGAACTAATGAGAGACAGCCAACATGGCTTTAGACAAGGAAGATCTTGTCTTACTAATCTGTTATGTTTTTTTGAAGGAGTGAATAATCAGGTGGACAAAGGTGAGTCGGTTGATATTGTGTATCTGGACTTTCAGAAAGCCTTTGACAAGGTCCCTCATGAGAGACTTTTGGCAAAACTAAAGAGTCATGGGATAGGAGGCAGTGTACTATTGTGGATCAGGAACTGGTTAAAAGATAGAAAGCAGAGGATAGGGCTAAATAGCCAATTTTCCCAATGGAGAAAGGTGAATAGTGGTGCACCCAAGGGATCTGGGCTGGGTCTGCTGCTTTTTGACATATTCATAAATGACCTGGAAAGTGGAATAACGAGTGAGGTTATCAAATTTGCAGATGACACAAAACTATTTAAAGTTGTTAAAACCCAAGAGGATTGTGGAAAATTGCAAGAGGATCTTGATAAATTGGAAGACTGGGCATCAAAATGGCAGATGAAATTTAATGTGGACAAGTTCAAGGTTATGCACCTAGGGAAGAACAACCCAAACTATGGTTACACGATGCAAGGTTCCACATTAGGAACCACCACCCAGGAAAAAGATTTAGGCGTCATTGTTGATACCATGTTAAAACCCTCGGCCCAGTGTGCAGCGGCGGCCAAGAGAGCAAATAGAATGCTAGGTATGATAAGGAAAGGAATGGAAAATAAAACAAAGGATATTATAATGCCTCTATATTGTTCCATGGTGAGACCGCACCTTGAATATTGTGTGCAATTCTGGTCGCCGTATCTTAAAAAGGATATAGAGTTATTAGAAAAGGTTCAGAGAAGAGCCACCAAAATGGTAAAGGGGATGGAAGGATACTCCTATGAAGAAAGGCTAAAAAGGTTAGGGCTCTTTAACCTGGAAAAGAGACGGCTGAGGGGAGATATGATAGAAGTCTACAAATTAATGAGCGGAGTGGAACGGGTAAACGTAGATCGATTGTTTACCTTATCAGAATATAGAAAGACTAGGGGACATGCAATGAAGCTACAGGGTAAACTATTTAAGACTAATAAAAGAAAATATTTTTTCACTCAACGTGTAATCAAACTCTGGAATTTGTTACCCGAGGATGTAGTAAAGGCTGTTAGTGTAGCTGGGTTTAAAAAAGGTTTGGACAAGTTCCTGGAGGAAAGGTCCATAAGCCATTATTAAGAAGGGACCCAGGATATCAATGCTTGAACCAATACAAGCATTGTGGAACCTGTGTCCCTTGGGGAAACTGCTAGGTACATATGACCTAGATTGGTCACTGTTGGAAACAGAATACTGGGCTTGATGGACCTTGGTCTGACCCAGTATGGCATATCTTATGTTCTTATGTAAGGGGAAGGGAAGGATATTGAGATGTAAACATGATAATCCATGAAATGCTGTAAAACCAGCATTCAAGTGAGAGCTTGAATGTATATGTTAAACAAAAGAAACTATATAGGAAAAAACATTCAACTTTTTAATAAAAGATAAACTAAGGTAGGATCTATTAAATTAGACCACATACCTCTAGAGGACAAAGATGAAAAAGGATCATACTATCATTTAAAAAAAGATTACTAAGAAAACTTTATAAATACGTTGATAGTATGAAAAACATTATTTAAGGAAGGGGAGGGCAAACTAAAAACCACTTAACGCCAGCAAAAAAGAATATACCTTAGAACATATAATAAAAATATCAAACAGGAACCTACTAAAAACCTGTGCAATTGATAATATAAAATACAAAAACTGAACTCTAAGTACATATTGCGTTGAAAACAAAAGTACCGTGCAGGTCTTAAAAAAGCCCGGCTTGAGAGCACGGCAAATGTTAAAAGCCAACTTTCGCAAAGAGATACGGAAAATGACCGTAGATAACAGAACAAGCATAAATAAAAATTACGATGAGTGAATAGAAATTAGAGCATAAGCAGGTAAAAACCACCTGAAGGAAACCCCTAGGGCCGTGAATAAATGCATAACGCTTTGCAAAGGAAAGTGAGAACACTTTCGTCACCAAAAATAAACGTATTTCAAAAGTCTCATAAAGCCTTATCCATGACACAGGCTTACACTCTTCAGCATTACTTCTTGTGAAAAACGGGGATAAAGAGAAAAAAAACAAACTCACATAATAGACCCGCGGGAAACCGCACTGCTAAGTAGTAGAGATCTGGCACCACCGCACATGAACTCTGAAATCAAAAAACGCGGCGGCTGCGCACTGGATCGATTAAAAAGAAGGAAACATTGACGTCATAATGAAGGCGCACCCATGCGTATTTTGACATAAACTACCATGCGTTCCATCAGAAACATCGTGCACAAATTCACTAGTCACAATTTGAATATATATAAACTGAAACCCAAAAAAACAAAGAAAAAAATCGCAACAGTGAACCAATAAAAACAAAACAAAAACTAACCACTCTAAACAAAAAAGCATTTGAGAAAGGGGCACATATAAGAAAATCAATGAAGTTGATCAAGAAGCATAATATGTGAAAGAAAATAATAAGCATTATATCAGCCAAAGAGCAAACAAAGGGAACGGCCAAGCCAACTTGATTATACACAAAGGAACCACGCTATAGGTCAAAGGGCAAATGGAAACACAAAACGCTTACCGATTATCACAACAGAAAAAAAAAATTTTGTATAAAAAATGTGACTTATATTAAGATTATGTAACAAATCTTAAAAAGCAACTAGAGAAACACAGAAAAATCTCTATCCATGTTCAAACCGTCTGGGTGCAAACTATTCAGATTATAAATAAAACGTTGTTCAAGGCGCAAAAGTGTATCATTAATATTACCCCCTCGCCAGTTTATCTTAACTTTCTTTATAACAAAATATTTTAAATCAGATAGCTTGTGCCCTGCTGTCTGCCAATGAGAAACGAGTGGTTTATCTGCTACTAGTCTCTTAAGACAACTCCTATGTTCAATAATGCGAGTCCGTACAGGACGTGCAGTTTTACCCACATATAATTTTTTGCACGGGCACATAACAACATATATCACATTACTAGTAGCGCAATTGGAAAAATCATCCAAGTAAAATTTCCGATTGGTTCCCGGATGTGAAAAAAGTTCTTAACAATGAGAGTGTGCACACAGACAGAGCAAGAGCCACACTGGAAATGCCCTTTATGTTTGGAGAGAAACCTCCGTTCGGTAAGAGTTGAGGGTACCAATAAATTCTGAAGATTCACGTTCCGCTTATGAGCTACAGTGAGAGAAATTTTTTCAAAACCTGGAATGGCCTGTATCAGGTGCCAATATTTATGAAGGCACTTACCAATAGTACGGGAGTGATGAGAGTAAAGGAGAGAACACACCATCCCCACATCTGATGACTTGTGCTTAGTCTGAAGTAATTCTGCACGATTGGAATCACGAGCTCTATAATATGCTTTAGCAATATGCTGATGGGGGTACCCTCTCTCCACAAACCTATCCTTCATAAGGGATGCCTGTCTCTCAAAATCTCGGGTAGTGGTGCACACTCTCTTAGTGCGCAAGAATTGCCCAACGGGAAGATTATTTCTAAGCGCCATATTGTGAAAACTAGAATAGTGTAGCAACTTGTTTCTGTCTGTTGGTTTTCGATATAAGTCAGTATGTAATCTATTTCCTGATTTAACGATCAAAAGATCCAAAAATGGAATACGATCCCAATTGTATGTAAGTTGAAAACGTAAATTGTGGTCACACTCATTAATCCAAATGTTAAATTGTCCAAATTGGTCAACAGACCCACACCAAAGTAAGAAAATGTCATCTATGTATCTGATCCACCGGATGATATGATGACTAAATGGGTTATTATTCTTGATAAATTTATCCTCAAAATCAGATACATAGAGGTTTGCCACATCCGGGGCCATAGATGAACCCATCGCTACACCCTTGGTTTGTTCGTAGAATAAACCACGAAAGCAGAAAAAATTGTGACACAACGCAAACTGTGCTAGATGAACTAAGAAAATGGTGGGGATACGCCTATGAACTTTCCTCTGAAAAAGAAAATATTCAATAATGTGCAGTGCTTCAATCTGTGGTATATTGGTATATAGAGATTCGACATCAAGCGTTACCAAAATGACATTTGTTTCAAGGTTATCTAGAGATGCCAAAATTTGAATAACATGAGAAGAATCTCGAACGTACGACCACATTTCTTCAACGAAGGGTCTAAGTAGGACATCTAAAAATTGGGAAATGGGTTCGAGAAGTGACCCAATAGCAGACACAATGGGTCTTCCGGGGGGATTTTGCAGTGATTTGTGGATTTTAGGAATTACATAGATGGTAGGTACAATAGGAAAATCCACAATCAAAAAGTTCTTCTCTTTAGCGGTGAGATACCCAGCTTCAAAACCACTGGCCACTAAACTATCAATGGATTTTTTTAAAGCCGGTGTGGGATCATCAGTCAAATGGGTATAAATAGTTGTATCTCGAAGTTGTCTTTCAACCTCTTCTATATATAAAGACTTATCCATCACCACTATTGCTCCCCCTTTGTCTGCAGGTTTGATGATAATTCTGCTATTCTGTTGCAAGGACCTAATTGCATCTTTCTCTCCGACAGTGAGGTTATGATATGGAATCCGAGATTGGTTATTTAATTTACCAACCTCCAAAAGAACCAATTTCTCAAAAGACTCAACAAGAGGATCTGTATTAGATGGAGGAATCCACCTGGATTTATCTTTTATAATAGATATATCATTATTTGTGCATGATTGATTATCAAAAAAAATTTTATGCGTATTTTTCTAAAAAATTTATAGAGATCAATCTGCGTTTCAAAAGGATCATAGTCTTTAGCTGGTACAAATGACAATCCTTTATTTAACAAGGATTCTTCATCTGGAGTCAACTTATAATGTGAAATATTTATAACATTATTGGCCATTGGTACTAAGGGGTCTGTTTACTAAACATTCCTAACGTGCGGGGCCGTGCTAGTGTGCCTGTGCCATATAAGGAGTGGGCGGTTCAGGCAGAAAATAGAAAAAAAACGGTAGTAAGCAACCGGATGTGTGTGGGTCGCGCTAATGTGCGGGGGTCGACATTAGCGCGTGGAAAGGCAAAGTGGCACGCTGCTGAGTATACAAAACAACAGAGCAGTGGTACAACGGTGAAGACACTGACCAATGGTGCAGGGGCCATGGGTTCAATCCCCCAGTGTGCGCAACGACAAAGGTCAGCTGAGGCAGTAATTGTAATGATTAACATTGTTTTAGGAGGCAAATTAATTTGGAACGGCATAAGGCGGCGCACAGTTATTTTTGGGCGGCAGAAGGCGGCGCACAGTTATTTTTGGGCAGCAGAAGGCGGCGCACTGGTCCCCTTGGGCGGCAGAAGGCGGCGCGCTGATAGGCACAAGGCGGCGCGCTGATGCACAAGCACAGGAACAGAGCCACAGCACAATGGTTACAACACTGACCAATGGTGCAGGGATCAGGGGTTCAACACCTCACAATGCCCAGTGAAAAATGCCTGCTGAGGCAGTATGTATTATGCTGTAGGAGGCTGTATAAATTTATTTTGTTATCACTACTAGCAAACGCACTCTCCCAGCATGTTAACATACGGCGGCCCATAAGGCACATGTTACAGTGCACTGTTCGCCAAGGCACCCTTGAATGACCCCTATGGGGCAGCATGTATGTTGCGACACAGGATAATGTATAGTGCACCCTATAGGGATGGCAACCATAAGGTGGCCTACAGGGCGCCCTATGAAGCACCCTCAGAGGCACCTAATGGGTATAGTAAGCTGAGGGTGGTCTTGCCGGCATAGACATATGTACAGTAAATAAAAATAAAGCTGTGGACAGCCCTACCAAAGGGCCCCACTGTGGGTTTGAACCCATGACCTCTGGCTGCACAGGCAGTGATGTAACCATTGCGCTACAGCTCCATAGCTGTAAGCAGGCCCCTGGCTGGCTGCAGATAGCCTACACGTCACCTCACAGACAGTCTGCTGATGTCAACAGGATAGGGTTAGGCCACCCGTACCCATGATGCACTGCACATGCAAATTAGCTGTCCGCAGATGGACACAAGATGGGGAATGCACCCCCACAGCACCTCGGCCCTGTTGGGGGAAGTGACCGGGTGCACCCACACAGCACCTTGGCCTAGTAGGGGGCACTGACCGGGTGTTTTACTGGCACAGAGTAGCCACACACCGTTACATCGTGCGGGTACTGTGCTCACCCTGAGTGTGCAATGAGGTGGCCAGGACCAGGTCAACAACACCTGCCATGGCTGCTGGAGGCCAAGCGGGCGTTCCAAAGTAGTGTTAATGTGTAAGATAGCTAGTTTCTGCACAAACACCATGGATATCCCTGTCTGCCGCCATCAGGCACACCCCCCCCCCCCAGTGGCAAACATGGTCCCCATCAAGGGATCCACACTCTACCTCCCTGCAAAGGTGGCAGTAGAGGGCAACATCAACCCCAGTCCTGCTGAGGAACACCACCACCCCCCCCCAGGCAGGCAGCTCCATACACAGCCATAACACAATAGCAGACAGACATAAGCCCAGGGTATGGTAAGCTGCACTCCACCACCAGATATTCCCCTGCAGCAAGCCAACAGCCACTGCACCCTGCAAGCCATTATAGCAAGACATTTACCAGCTACAAACAGTCTGCTGGTTAGTCCATAGTGCATGTTCCCAATGGAGATGCATGCACCCAGAACTGGGCTGTCTGCATACACAGCAAGCAGATAGATCAGTGACTGGGCCCCAAAGAGAAACCCATATCTATCACATGAGAGAACTACTATACAGCACTATGGGGGGGCCTAGCCATGCTGTGGTCACTGCACAGTCAGGGTGAGCGTGATCCCCCAGAAGGACATGCTTTGGCCACCCTGTCTGTGTAGGTGGTGGCCGGACACTACAATATCCCAGCCAATGTCCCTGCCAGGGCCCTATGCCCAGTGCAGATGCATCCTGGCCACGCCACCCTGCCCTGGCTATACCCATGGTACCTTGCACCTCATTATGCACATTGACTGGCCAATACTGGCAACAGTGCTGGCAGTGCGGGCTGTTGAAGGGGCTTGCAGCCAACACCCACTGTATAGACAGACACACACTTCCACACCTCTGCCATCATGGTGCTACGATTGAGGGGGTAAGTAGCCTTGCCCACCAAACCGGTCCTGAGCACGGCAAGGCATGGATATGGTACACATTACAGCTGGTGGTCACTCCCCAGGGTGGTAAGCACCGTCAGAGGCCAGGCCTGGAGCATGCCCCGCAAACACCTAACAGATTGTTTGGATGGGGTCAACTAGCAGTATGTACGTAACGTATGGATAACTGCCTGCCTGTGCTCCTAGCAAACGTCTCCGAGCTGTGTACCCGTATACCTCAGGTGTAGGGTGACATTGGTAAGTTATGCAAGTGCTCGTTTTGGGTGCTGCATGCACGGTCCAATGTTCTGCCTTTCCAGGAGACATTGGCCAATGGGGCCTGTGGGTGTGGGTGTGTCTGCCCTTGATGGCTGCTGCTTTACGGCACAGATTCCCAACTCCAGTCCAGGTTTGCATCACACTGTTCGGGTTTTCCTGCTATCCCTCATGAATATGCATGGGCTACATCTACATGCCATGGGGGTGGTGCATAGATATACAGCACAGTCATATGTATGAGTGTCAGCATGGAACTTGACTGGTGTGTGGCCCACCAGGACTGCATTTGGGTGATTCTGCTCTAGGTACTGCCCCTGTTCATGGTGTCTGTGCTCAGTGGGGTAAAAGATAGATGTCTTACCATTGCATATGTCCCCGCCATGAAAGGTGTGTCCTTACTATCACTGTTTAGTTGTGGGAAAAATATGTGGGCAGGATTGGCAGTAGCCCCAGCTGGGCTTTGAACCTGTGACCTTCTGTTCTTGTATGCACTGTCTGTGTGTACTGCCACCACTGTGTAGCCACAGATTGGTTGGATTCCCTGGACTGTCCATGACTGTGGATCCGGCAGGACCTGTCTGTTGCAGTGGACTGTGCCAGCCTGCAACATGGCTAGGCCTCTGTCTTCTGTGGTTAGGAGCCACTGCCCCCTGCACCACATGTACTTGTCCGCCAACATGCTGGCATGAACTTCTCTCAGAAAAAGCAGTTGACCTGATTGCAATGTGGCAGTATGGGACTGCATTTGGGGGACTTGGCTGTAGGTAATGCCCATTGTTGTGGTGTGTGTGCGGTGTTGGGTAAAATATGGGTGTTTTCCCCATGCATACAGGGGTGTCTGCGCTATCTTTATTTAGTGGTGGGTAAAATATAGGGACTGGGCTGGCAGGTGCCCCAGCTGGGTTTTGAATCTCTCCCCTCTGGTCCTAGAGGTAATGACTCTGTCCGCTGTACCACACTTTGGCCACAGAGACAGTGCAGCCCCTGGAGGCAGTAAGCCTGGCAGGATGGGGTCACAAACCCTGCTCTACGCAATTCTACTGTGGGCATATGCACCCTGTCTGGTGACAAACGTGCACATAAACCCCGGAAATGACCACGGAAAATGTGGGACAAAATATCACCACGCTGGGCAACAGTGATATTAATGGGCAACCATAGCAAACACTCCCAGGAAAGCTCCAATACGTGGCAATGTTTTTTGGAAGAGTCTCCTCTCAGTAGACCCTTCCAAAAGTCATTTCTTTTTTCTGGAGCTTTGCTGGGTGTGATTTCTGTATTTTCCCATCACTATAACTGTTCCCCAGCTGAATTACTATTTTTAATAGTTCTGTTGTGGTCATTTTCTATTTTTATTTTCACTTTTGTGCTGTGCACATATATCACACTGCTCACGTTTTGCTGGTTTCCCCGGTTTTCCTGTACATTGCTGACGGAAATGGTTTCTCTCTTCCCTTTAAATGCTTTCTACTACCGCGAGTGTTTCACTCGCGGTAGTTTTTACATGCAAATTCGGGCCCGATACTGTGCGAGGAGCCTCTCCCCTCCCACTCTCCACCCATTGACCCCGTCCCTCCGCCCCTCGGGAGCCTTCCTCCGCCCTCAGAATGCCTTTCCACGCCTCTATCGGACATTTGCGGGCCGGGTACTTTTGCGGGGCACGTTAGTGCGGCGCGCAATTGTGCGGGGCCCAAGCGCACTTGTGCGGGGCGTTTAAGAGCGTTTCTGAGCGTTTGAGTGCCGCGTTTCCGTGCGCTATTGTGCGGCACGCAATTGTACGGCTTTTAGTAAACATGCCCCTAAGTTTATCTCCTCTCTAGGGATCTCTCTGATCCCCTGCGGCCTCTCCCCCAACCCCGGCCTCGACCTCTCCCTCTGTGATATTGATTCTGTACATAGGGCTTTCCTTGTCCTTTGTCCTGGTCCCAAAATTGGTCTGTCCGGGGATTGCGAGACCGCGACCGTCCTCTGCTGCCCCCTTTCCATAAGGAATCCATGTTTAAAAAAATATTTTCTTTTTTCTTCTTCTTCGTTCCATCTTCTACCACATCCTCTTGTCCTTTATTGGTAGAAAAAAAGGGCCTTGAAGTAGGACTCAAATGTACTGAATCTTTTCTACTTCTTTTCTTAGTCTGTTCTAGACCATTATATACCTCTTCAGCTACACTGCATTGTTCTTTATCAAAAAACGTACTATGTTTCTTAATATATAGTCTATCCCCTTCTGCCTTCTTGCACCAGGGGTAAACGTAACCATACATAAAATCGTCCTCATCCCTCTTAAACTTATCTCGTTTTTGATTTTTAACTTCTTGTTTGAATGATTGAATATTCCGTATAAAATCTTTGTGAGTATTATTAAAATTGTTGTCACATCCTTTAAGAGCAACCAATTTTTCATCAAGCTCTATCTTATATAGCTCAGATTTTTTACTGGCTGTACTGATTAATAAAATCATTAAATCTAACGAACATTTATTTAAAATGGCGTTCCAACATTTTACAAATCCCTCTTCGTTCTGATAAAGGCCAGGTGCCTTATTCATCCTCAGTCCTCGAGGGATAATCTTAGATTTACAACATTCTAGGACATAACGCCCATGCATGTCCTCCTTAACTTGTTTCTGAGTGAGACGAACAGTATCCTCCCAAAATTGTAAAGCTTCATCAATGTCATCTTCTGAACCAGAATTTGACTTATCTTGTGGGAGGAATTTCTCCAGGGCGTCATCTCCAAAGCTAAGCACGTCTTTCCAAGGAGAGAACATGCTGTATCACAAGGACCCAACAAAGAAGCACGATCCCACGTGCACAAAGAACCCAGTAAGAATCGTGGAATGCAACGGAAAGACGTGAAGTAAAAAACTTTTATTTCTTTATTCAACTTCAGCCACCGGCCCGACACTGGCCGTGTTTCGTAAACGCCTTCCTCAGGGGCAAATGATGGCTAAAATACATAAAATATACATATAAGGACAAACATTTAAAATGAAATTAATGAATCAGTTGTTCCAAAAAGTACCGGAATGAACAAGGCATATATCACTAAAATGCCAATATGACATAAAAACACAAAAACAAACATAAAAAACACCACAGTAGAGCCAATAATAAGAGCTAAAAACACCAAATCGAAATAAAACATCTTGAAGGAACTGGTCATCAAACTTATAAATATCAATAAAATACATAAAATAAATAAATAAGAAAGGTTGCTTAATATAAATAATCATAAAAAAATATTAAAATAATAATAAGGTGAACTAATATTATAAATTAAGCAAAATCTATGCATATGAAATACATAAATAATTAAAATATGATAATCATTATAAACAGACAAAGGGCATATCACAAAAATAAATGATGAACAAAACAATAAGCATACATGTATAAAAATGGGTATGAAACAAATATATATTATTAAAATATATATATATGTATCTTGTGAAAATTATGTGTCTTCAAGGATGTGACGATTAATAAGACCAAAAAAATCATACCTGTATGTCGTATAAATGTACTATTGTAAATTGCTCTTCCTCTGAGAACACAGGAGAGCCTAAACCATTAAAACAGAAACAGCATCAATAACATTCAAAACCAAAAACGTGAGATCAAGGAGGGATGAGGACGAGATCTCAAAAAAACTAATAAATCGTATGGTAAAAGATGATAATCGTAAGGCCGCGGGCCCCCGTCCGCGTGGCCGCTTCCAACCGGGGGGGGCGGCAGTCCGTTCTCCCCCCCCCCCCCGCGTTACGGCGGCTCACGGCTCGGGTGGTGTTCCGCGTGGTCTGGCGGTCTCATTGGCTCCCCTCGGCGTTTCAAACGCGCGGGAGCCAATGAGAGGGCTGGGACCTCGGCAGCGGGGGGGGGGGGGGTGGTGCGGGGACTCGGCGCTGCTCCGGCAGTTGCTGGGTTGAGGCTGGAGGCGCCGGACATTTGCAGGAGCAGGCTTTGTTGGTGGGGGGGTTTTCGGCCCTGTGCAGCAGCGTGAGGCGGCAAAGAGAAGTTTTGGCGGTCATCGGAGCTCCGTTGGGCAGCGTGTCAGAGGCTGGGGAGTCGGACGGCAGAGTCCTTTTTGGCGGTGTTCTGGCTGACTGCAGCCCCGGGCTGAGGTGCAGGGGCTATTCCCGCAGGCAAGTTGCTTCATCTTTGGCCCCCTTTTTACCGAGGCTGTTTGGGTGGGGTGCCTCAATTACAGAAACTTTAAAAAAAGGATCATACTATCATTTAAAAAAAGATTACTAAGAATACTTTATAAATACGTTGATAGTATGAAAACCATTATTTAAGGAAGGGGAGAGCATAAGCAGGTAAAAACCACCTGAAGGAAACCCCTAGGGCCGTGAATAAATGCATAACGCTTTGCAAAGGAAAGTGAGAACACTTTCGTCACCAAATATAAACGTATTTCAAAAGTCTCATAAAGCCTTATCCATGACACAGGCTTACACTCTTCAGCATTACTTCTTGTGAAAAACGGGGATAAAGAGAAAAAAAACAAACTCACATAATAGACCCGCGGGAAACCGCACTGCTAAGTAGTAGAGATCTGGCACCACCGCACACGAACTCTGAAATCAAAAAACGCCGGCGGCTGCGCGCTGGTTCGATTAAAAAGAAGGAAACATTGACGTCATAATGAAGGCGCACCCATGCGTATTTTGACATAAACTACCATGCGCTCCATCAGAAACATCGTGCACAAATTCACTAGTCACAATTTGAATATATATAAACTGAAACCCAAAAAAACAAAGAAACCTCTTTTGAGTTATGGAAGTTTTTTCTGTGATGATTTTTATATCATATATATTAATTTTAATATTCCTTTTGTAGGATTAGCACTCTGGCACTTTAGGAACACACTGTTTTTAGATGTAAGTCGTTGCACAGTTAAATTGAGCTATTATTCTATTATCATCTTTTACCCTACGATTTATTAGTTTTTTTGAGATCTCATCCTCATCCCTCCTTGATCTCACGTTTTTGGTTTTGAATGTTATTGATGCTGTTTCTGTTTTAATGGTTTAGGCTCTCCTGTGTTCTCAGAGGAAGAGCAATTTACAATAGTACATTTACACGACATACAGGTATGATTTTTTGGTCTTATTAATCGTCACATCCTTGAAGACACATAGGGGCATGTTTACTAAAAACCGCTAATTTGCGTGCCGCAAAATAGCGCACTAAAAGCGGTACTTAAGAGCACTTAAATGGCCCGTAAACGTGCGGGTCACCACCGCACGCGTGCGCGTCACACGAACGCGCCCCGCACAAGTACGGGCCCGCAAATGTCCGATAGAGGCGTGGAAAGGCTAACGGAGGGCGGAGGAAGGCTCCGGAGGGGCAGAGAGACGGGGCTTATGGGCAGGGAAGGGGAGGGGAGAGGCGCCCCGCACATTATCGGGGCTGAAATCGCAAGTAAAAAATAGCGCGAGTGAAACACTCGCGGTACAGGGCCATGTAAAGGGAAGGGAAACCATTTTCGTCAGCAATGTACACCTAAACCGGGGAAACCGTCAAAACGTGAGCAGTGTGATACATGTACACAGCACAAAAGTGCAATTACAAATATCAAATGACCACCACAGAAATAGTACAAAGAGGAGGTCAGCTGGGGAACAGTGATAGTAAAGGGCAAAACCAAAAAACACACCCAGAAAGCACCAAACATATAAATGAATTATGGAACGGTCTAACGGATCGGAGCGGAGACCTTCCCAACACACATTTCCTTGTTACGTACGTTTCCCTGTGAGTGGGTGTTATGGTTGCCCATCAATAGCAAGGTTGCCCAGTTTGTTTATATATCAACCCCGTCTGCGGTGGTCAGTTCCGGGGCTCAGTTGCACGTTTGTCACCAGACAGGGTGAATGAGCCCACAGTAAAAATGTGCAGAGCAGGGTTTGCGACTCCATCCTGCCAGGTTAACTATCTCCAGGGACTGCACTGTCTCTGTGGACACACTGTGGTGCAGCGGACAGAGCCACAACCTCTAGGACCATAAGGCACAGGATCAAATCCCAGCTGGGGCCCATGCCAGCCCAGTTCCTATGTTTTACCCACCACTAAACAAAGATAGCACAGACACCCCTGTATTGCAGGGAACATAAGCATGGTGCAAACACCCATATTTTGCCCTACCCCGCACACACCCCATAAACAATGGGAATTACCCACAGCCAGTCCCCCACATCCAGTCCCGGAGTGCCACAATGCAATCAGGGCATATGCATTCCCTGAGAGTAGGAATGCCATCATGTTGGCGGACGAGTACAGGTGGTGGAGGGGGCAGTGGCTGCTAGCCACAGAAGACAGTGGCCTAGCCATGTGCAGGCTGGCACCGTCCACTGCAACAGACAGGCACTGTCGGATGTACAGTCAATGGACTGCCCAGGGAATCAAGCACATCTGTGGCAACACAGTGGCGCACTGCACACACAGACAGTGTGTGCAAGAACAGAAGGTCACAGGTTCCAAAGCCCTGCCAATCCTCTTCACATATCTTTACCCACAAGTAATCCGTGATAGTAAGGACAAAACATTATTGCTGGGGACATACGCATTGCTCATACGCCAATTTTACACCCCCACTGATCACACAGGAACCATGATGAGGGGCATTACCTAGAGCAGAGTCTCACAAATGCAGTCCCAGAGGACCACACACCATTCAGGTTCAATGCTGCCGCCCATACAAATGCCAGTGCTGTATATCTCTGCACCACCCCCATGGCATGTAGATGTAGCTAATGCATATTCATGAGGGACAGCAGGAAAACGCGAACAGTGTGTTGCAACCCTGGGCTGGATTTGGGAACTCAGCCGTAAAGCAGCAGCCAACAGGGGCAGACACACCCACACCCACACCCACAGGCCCCAATGGCCAATGCCCCCTCGAGAGGCAGGACATCGGGCCCTGTGTGCATCTCACAATACTAGCATGTGAATACCTTAGCAATGTCACTGTACACCTGGGTATACGGTACACAGCTTCCGAACACTTGCTCTGAGTATTGGCAGATAGATATCCCTACGTCATGCACATTCTGCTCCTTGAGCTCCATCATGACAATCTGTCTGTTGACTGCAGTGGGTGCATCAGGTCTGGTCTCTGATAGCGTTTACCACCCTGGGGAGTGACTCAAAACAGTATTGCTACCATATCCATGCCTGTACTGTGCCCAGGACTGGTGTGGTGGCTAATGCTGACAAACGCCTCTACAGTAGCACCAATGCTGGCATACGTGTGGGAGTGTGTGTCTGTCTATACAGTGTGTGTTGGCTGCAAACACCTTCCACAGCCCACACTGCCAGCACTGTTGGCAGTATTGGCCTGCCAATGTGCATAATTGAGCAGCAAGGTACCATGGGTTATAGCTCTGACAGGGGGGTTGGCCAGGATGCATCTGCACAGGGCAGAGGGCACTGACTGGGATAGTGTAGTGGTTGCCCACCACATACACATACATGGTGGCCTCTGTATGTGCTGCTGGGGTTGCACTCCACCCTGACTGTGCAGTGAAGACAACATGGCTAGGCACCCCCATAGTGAATGATAGTATGTCTCCCATGTGATATATATGGGTTTTTGTGTCGGGGCCCAGTCAATGACTTAACTGCTGGTGTGCACTGCCATCCCAGTTCTGGGTGCATGCATTTCCAACAGGACTAACTAGCAGACATATGTCAGCTGGTGTGTGTCCTGATGGAGCGCCGTGCAGTGGCTGATGGCTTGCTGTAGGCAAAGATCAGATAGTGGTGGGGTGCAACTTTAGCATATCAAGGCCTAATGTCTGTCAGATATTGTGTTATGGATGTGTATGGAGTTGCTGTGACAGCGCTGTAGGGTGTTTCTCCCACAGCAGGACTGGGGTTGATGGTTCCACCCTACTGCTACCATTGCAGGGAGGTAGCATGATGATAAGAGACCTGCTATCCAACCTGAGGGGGAGAAATGGTGGTAAAGAGCCCACCTAGGTCTCACATAAGGGGTGCCCCTGACTCTGCCCGACAGAGATATCCAAGGTGTCTCTGCAGAAACAACCCTATCTCACAGAGTAATAGTGCTGTGAAGCTCTGGCATGGCCTCATTCTGCCACGGAGGTTGTGGTGGACCTGGTCCTGGGGGCCCCCACGCACACTCAGGTGTGAGCACAGTACCCGCACAATGTTGACGGTGTGGTAGCTACTCTGTGCCAGTACAACACCTACTCAGTACACCCTACCAGGCCGAGGTGATGTGTGGGTGCACATGGACACTCCCACCTACCAAGGTGTGGAGATGCCGGGGTGCATTCCCGATCCTGTGTCTATCTGTGGACAGTTGATTTGCATGTGCAGTGCATCATGGGTATGGGTGGACTAACCCAATCCTGGCTACCACAACAGACTGTCTGTGTGGTGACATGCAGGCTCTCTGCAGCCAGCCAGGGGCTTGCTGGCAGCTATAGAGCGGTAGGCCAATGGGTACCTCAATGCCTGTGAAGTCAGAGGTCATGGGTTCAAACCCACAGTGGTGTAATTTTGTAGGGCGCTCTGCACAGGTATTTAACATTTTAATGTGCAGATGTTGCTGGCCAGCAAGCAAATCAAACCCCACAGCGTTACTATACCCACATGGTGCCCTTGAGTGTGGTTGATAGGGCACACAATAGGCCATCTGTTAGTTTAGGTCCATATGAGGTGCACTAGTCTCCCATCCGGAGACTAAACATAGATGGTGGACTATAGGGGTCATGCCAGGGTTCCTTGGCGGACAGTGCACTCTAACATGTGCCTCATTAGCTTCCTCAGGTCAACATGATGTGCGAGTGCGTTGGGTAGCTGTGCTAAATAAAGGAAAACTAAAAGCCACCCTACAGCACTACTCACCAAAAAACATACTGCCTCAGCCAGCCCAGAGCACAGAGCACTGTGAGGGATCGAACCCCTGATCCGTGCACCATTGGTCAGTGTACCCACCATTGTGCTGTGTCCCTGTTACTGTGCTGACACATCAGTACGCCGCCTCATGGCCATCTGCGCGCGGCCCTAAGCTGCTCACAATGAAGTTTCCCGCACACTGCCGCCCAAAAAAACAGTGCGCCGCATCATGCCGCCAAGAATGAATAGTGCGCCGCCTGCTGCTGCTCAAAATAAACACTGCTGCTCGCCCTATGCCGTTGCAAAAAGTAAGATGCCCCCTAAAACACCTCTAACCTATTAAAGGTGATGTCTCAGTCAGGCGTTTACGTTGTGCACAAAGGGGGTTTGAACACATGGCCCCTGCACCATTGGTCGGTGTCCCCACCATTGTACCACAGCTCTGTTGATATTGTGGTAGGCGACGGCCTATGATCCATGCTAATTGAACTAAGCAGACAGGCCTAAGCAGCTTGACCTGAAACTGAGGCCTGTAGTAAGGCCCAGAGGAATGAAAACCCCCCTGAATGATGACACCATAGAATTGAAACTTAACTCAGTTTAACTGAACATAGCTAAGCAGAAACGAAACTGAGAAAATATAGAAAAACAAGTTTAATTGGTACTGATAAGGTGTGCTATGCTTCTATGGAATTAATTAACTCTGCAAAAAGCAAGGTTACAGTGCCCTGCTTCCCATATGTTTTAACAACTAAGCGACCTTGGAGGAGAGATGTAACAAGTTAGAGACACTGACCATTGTAATTGGGACTAGAAGGGGGGGCAACCAGGTGCTGAGCCCAGACCAGGGTCCCGATTGGGTAGCCATATCAGTACCGGGACCAATAGATGGGTGAGAGGGGTTACTTGGACCAATGAAAGGTATGCCTATGTCTAGAATGGAGAAGCACGCTATAAAAGTTGTTGTGTTGCTAGAAACCATTGCGCAGCCATTTTGAAATTGCTTATTGCTTGAGCCATGTGCACATTAAACTGGCTTTGATCCCTGAAAACGACTCACTGGTTTTATTTATGCATGCTTATCTGCTGCTACATTTCGTGTGTGTCCAACAGCGCGCCCACGTGGCCTTCCGGGCCGCAAATGTGGACCCCCGCCATTAGCGCCTGGCGCACCAGTCAGGCCTCGCGTTCGACCCCATGTTTTATCTCCACGGCCTGAACCCCACACTCCGTATATGGCACAGGCACACCAACGCGGCCCCCGCACAATCTCAGGGTTGCACTAAAAACATACTCCATTGGTGCCATGTGTGACTGCTGAGATCAATGCACATACATATCTCCAACACCCTAACCCTTGGGTGTGCAAGTTGCGTGCATTTTCCAATGTATAACATAACATCCGCAGCCATGAGGAACGCAATAGCAACACAATTTGTCTGGAGCGCAGCCATGCGGAGTGCATGTGCGCGAGCCGCAATGCGCAAATGCGGAGGTTGCGTCGTCAGCGTCGTCACGTCCAGAAGGGCAGAAAAACAAAATGGCTGCCAGAATGCGCAAACCTGCATTCAGCCACACCGAACTTTGCCACCTGGAGCATTGGTTGGGCCAAAGATGGAGAAGCTTTTCCCAGGGGCCACCAGGGGAAAAAACACAGAAAAGGTCCAGAGGGCCTGGGAGAGAATCAAAAGGCGTTTCAATCGTGTGGCAGACAACCAAAGGGAGGTGAGTGCATTGCCACAGGTCATAATTACCATAGACACAGACAGGGTTGTTTGCATCTGTCAATGGTGCTGTGTGTAGGTATTCCAGATCAGTAAAGTGTAGCTGGGGGACCCACATGCCAAGGTCTATATGTAATGAAAACAACTAAACCATCTAAATTGAGCTTATACTAAATAGTGAAACCACCAAACATTCAAAAGAGAGGTCTATATGTAGCACATATGAGTGTTTTGCCATCTACCCAGGTGTTTAGGGACGTAGTCACAAAGGGCATGATGCCATCCTGGAGTCCTTGCTGCTGCTGTGCTACAAAAACACTGTAACACACCTAGCCCATAGAGCTGCCTGGGATGGGTCCAGAGGACATCATGTGCAACTGGCCGTGTTCTGCATCCTCAGGGCTGCACACATTGGCCACCCTCAGGGGGTGTGAAACGTGCATCACATGGTCTGGCAGCCACCCTGGAGCTATGGGGTGTGTGCCAATGTTGGTCAGGGCAAAACCCCTATCACCAGGACCCTTGAGAGCCCATCAGAGTGGGCCCACCATCACCCTGGAGATATGGGGATGTCTACTAATGTTGTTTAACCCATCATCCCTGTCCCCAGGAGTACAGAGAGGCCTTCAAAGTGGGCCCTCTGTCATCCTGGAGTTATGGGGATGTGTACTAATGTTGTTTAACCCATCATCCCTATCCCCAGGGGTACAGAGAAGCCTTCAAAGTGGGCCCTCTGTCATCCTGGAGTTATGGGGATGTGTACTAATGTTGTTTAACCCATCATCCCTGTCCCCAGGAGTACAGAGAAGCCTTCAAAGTGGGCCCTCTGTCATCCTGGAGTTATGGGGATGTGTACTAATGTTGTTTAACCAATCAACACAATACCCATGGAAACATATAAGCAATCAAAGTACACTCACACCCACACTGGAGTTATGGGGATGTCCACTAATGTTGTTTAACCCATCATCCCTGTCCCCAGCAGTACAGAGAAGCCTTCAAAGTGGGCCCTCTGTCATCCTGGAGTTATGGGGATGTCCACTAATGTTGTTTAACCCATCATCCCTGTCCCCAGGAGTACAGAGAAGCCTTCAAAGTGGGCCCTCTGTCATCCTGGAGTTATGGGGATGTGTACTAATGTTGTTTAACCCATCATCCCTATCCCCAGGGGTACAGAGAACCCTTCAAAGTACACTCCCACCCAACCTGGAGTTATGGGGATGTCTACTAATGTTATTTAAACCCATCATCCCTGTCCCCAGGAGTACAGAGAAGCCTTCAAAGTGGGCCCTCTGTCAGCCTGGAGTTATGGGGGATGTCTACTAATGTTGTTTAACCCATCATCATCCCTGTCCCCAGGAGTACAGAGAAGCCTTCAAAGTGGGCCCTCTGTCATCCTGGAGTTATGGGGGATGTCTACTAATGTTGTTTAACCATCATCCCTGTCCCCAGGAGTACAGAGAAGCCTTCAAAAGTGGGCCCTCTGTCATCATGGAGTTATGGGGATGTGTACTAATGTTGTCTAACCCATCATCCCTATCCCCAGGGTACAGAGCAAGCCATCAAAGTACACTCCCACCCACCCTGGAGTTATGGGGATGTCCACTAATGTTGTTTAACACCATCCTCCCTGTCCACAGGAGTACAGAGAAGAAGCCTTCCAAAGTGGGCCCTCTGGCATCCTGGAGTTATGGGGATGTCTACTAATGTTGTTTAACCCATCATCCATGTCCCCAGGAGTACAGAGATGCCTTCAAAGTGGGGCCCTCTGTCATCCTGGAGTTATGGGGATGTCTACTAATGTTGTTTAACCCATCATCCCTGTCCCCAGGAGTACAGAGGAAGCCTTCAAAGTGGGCCCTCTGTCATCCTGGAGTTATGGGGATGTCTACTAATGTTGTTTTATAACCCATCATCCCTGTCCCCAGGAGTACAGAGAAGCCTTCAAAGTGGGCCCTCTGTCATCCTGGAGTTAAGGGGAAGTCTACTAATGTTGGTTTAAACCCATCATCCCTGTCCCCAGGAGTACAGAGAAGCCTTCAAAGTGGGCCCTCTGTCATCCTGGAGTTATGGGGATGTGTACTAATGTTGTTTAACCACCATCATCCCTATCCCCAGGGGTACAGAGAAGCCATCAAAGTACACTCCCACCCACCCTGGAGTTATGGGGATGTCCACTAATGTTGTTTAACCCATCATCCCTGTCCCCAGGAGTACAGAGAAGCCTTCAAAGTGGGCCCTCTGTCATCCTGGAGTTATGGGGATGTCTACTAATGTTGTTTAACCCATCATCCCTGTCCCCAGGAGTACAGAGATGCCTTCAAAGTGGGCCCTCTTTCATCCTGGAGTTATGGGGATGTCTACTAATGTTGTTTAACCCATCATCCCTGTCCCCAGGAGTACAGAGAAGCCTTCAAAGTGGGCCCTCTGTCATCCTGGAGTTATGGGGATGTGTTCTAATGTTGGTTTAAAAACCCCATCATCCCTATCCCCAGGGGTACAGAGAACCCTTCAAAGTACACTCCCACCCACCTGGAGTTATGGGGATGTGTACTAATGTTGTTTAACCCATCATCACTATCCCCAGGTGTACAGAGAACCCTTCAAAGTACACTCCCACCCACCCTGGAGTTATGGGGATGTCTACTAATGTTGTTTAACCCATCATCCCTGTCCCCAGGAGTACAGAGAAGCCTTCAAAGTGGGCCCTCTGTCATCCTGGAGGTATGGGGAGGTCTACGAAAGTTGTTTACACCCATCATCCCTGTCCCCAGGAGTACAGAGAAGCCTTCAAAGTGGGCCCTCTGTCATCCTGGAGTTATGGGGATGTCTACTAATGTTGTTTAACCCATCATCCCTGTCCCCAGGAGTACAGAGGAAGCCTTCAAAGTGGGCCCTCTGTCATCCTGGAGATATTGGGGATGTCTACTAATGTTGTTTAACCCATCATCCCTGTCCCCAGGAGTACAGGGAAGCCTTCAAAGTGGGCCCTCTGTCATCCTGGAGTTATGGGGATGTGTACTAATGTTGTTTAACCCATCATCCCTATCCCCAGGGGTACAGAGAAACCCTTCAAAGTACACTCCCACCCACCCTGGAGTTATGGGGATGTCCACTAATGTTGTTTAACCCATCATCCCTGTCCCCAGGAGTACAGAGAAGCCTTCGAAGTGGGCCCTCTGTCAACCTGGAGTTATGGGTACGTATACTAATGTTGTTTAACCCATCATCCCTGTCCCCAGGAGTACAGAGATGCCTTCAAAGTGGGCCCTCTGTCATCCTGGAGTTATGGGGATGTCTACTAATGTTGTTTATAACCCATCATCCCTGTCCCCAGGAGTACAGAGAAGCCTTCAAAGTGGGCCCTCTCTCATCCTGGAGTTATGGGGATGTGTACTAATGTTGTTTAACCCATCATCCCTATCCCCAGGGGTACAGAGAACCCTTCAAAGTGGGCCCTCTGTCATCCTGGAGTTATGGGGATGTCTGCTAATGTTTTTTAACCCATCATCCCCCACCTTTTTCCCTCCCTATCCCCAGGGTACAGAGAACCTTCAAAGTACACTCCCACCCACCCTGGAGTTATGGGGAGGTGTATAATGTTGTTTAAACCCATCATCCCTATCCCCAGGGGTACAGAGAAACCCTTCAAAGTCACACTCCCACCCACACTGGAGTTATGGGGATGTATTGCTAATGTTGTTTAAAACCCATCATCCCTATCCCCAGGGGTACAGAGAACCCTTCAAAGGACACTCCCACCCAGCCTGGAGTTATGGGGATGTCTACTAATGTTGTTTAACCCATCATCCCTGTCCCCAGGAGTACAGAGAAGCCTTCAAAGTGGGCCCTCTGTCACACTGGAGTTATGGGGATGTGTACTAATGTTGTTTAACCCATCATCCCTGTCCCCAGGAGTACAGAGAAGCCTTAAAAGTGGGCCCTCTGTCATCCTGGAGTTATGGGGATGTGTACTAATGTTGTTTAACCCATCATCCCTGTCCCCAGGAGTACAGAGAGGCCTACAAAGTGGGCCCTCTATCACCCTGTGGATATGGGGCTGTTTGCCAATGTGGTTTAAACCATCCCCCCTATCACCAGGTGTACACGGAGCCCAGCTGGGTCGGGCCAGCAAGCACCATGGGGATATGGTGCAGTCTGCCTATGCTGTGGAACCTGTCCCTCCATCACCAGGGGACCTGATAGCTGCCTTAATTATTCCTGGGCAACACCCTGTTCTCAGTTTGGATCTTGCTGATGTTGGGCTGTAGGACACACCAGACCTAGGGGGGTGGAAAAGCAGACTGTGACGGGAGGGTATGTCAGTCGGATATGTTTTTCTAGGCTATGGTGGGTAGGTTGCACATCTCACACAGGTCCTTGGGGTGCACGACAGTCGGCCTGTGAGAAAGACAGCTGACGAGCACTCACAAAGTGAAGATCTCACACCTCCCACAGCCATTTCAACTCAAGTGGAGACACACACAGTGGTGCAATATGTGATCAGGCGCAGTCCAACAGGTATCCCATCCCTACCGGACTCTGAATCGCACTGCACTGAGTTGACAAGGGAACCATGGATGGTGAAATAACACCTCCACAGGGCCCACAAAGAATGGGATCCTCTCCCATGCTCGCACAACTAGGGTGCCCCCACCAGTGGGGACCATGGTCCACACCTCCACGTCCAACACAATCCTACAGACCTGTATCAACTGATAACCCTGAAAAGAAGGGATCTGACAACACATACACAACATAGCCCCCAGTGGATGTGACACCCTCGAACACACACACAGTCCCTCTCCCACTCTCCCACCCCCTATACACCACCCCTTTGTCTCCCTCACTCCCCCACCATTGCAAACAAGACGAGCCTACGGTGATGATAGGTGGTGGGGGGTGGGGAAGACTGTAGGTGCTGGGCAATGCTGCTGGCTGGTGTCCCATATGATGATGCCAGCAGACCCCCGACAGGCGCCGTGGGTCCCGCCCTCACACTCATAGGCAGGCCTATGCACACATTTCCCAGGGATCACCTGTCACAAGTGTGTGACTGTGCAGGAAATACAGAACACACAGCAGGGCACACGGAGCAGGGTGACAGTGGCCAACCATGAATATGGTATGTTAACTATCCACCTGTGCAGAAGGGTAGGTAATGACCCCAAACAATGTTTGTTTATCAACAGGTGGAGGATCTGAGGAAGAGGTGCGTGAACTACAGCAGTTCCAATGGAGACTTCCTGGCGCGCTATAGCAGGGGGCCACAGACAACCCAATGATGGTGAGACTGGACAGGCAGGACTCTCAGTTATGATGTCACATTGGCCCACCACGTGTGTGTTTAATGCATCTGTAGATGTGTAACGTAACACTCATGTACGTTTTGATATGGCTGTTAACTTAACAGGGGGAGAGGAAAGCAGCGGCTGAGGGCCACACAGCGGCCCCCTACTCACTCCGGCGGCCCACCACCCACCGTGCAAGGGAGGTGGAGGTGGTGGTGGTGGAAAGCGAGACGGAGGTGGAAGAGGGATCCCAGATTTCGAAGCTGGCGAGGAGGAGACGGAGGAGGAGCAGCAGATGGGGGAGGGGGGGGAGAGGAGGAGAAGGGAGGAGGAGCAATGGACGGTGGTGGGGGGTGACGAGATGGGAGAGGAGGAGAGGCCCCAACACCCCCCCACACCCACAGGCACACCTAGAGAGTGAATGCTGCTGGCATTAGTCTTTGGCGGCTGCGGGTGAGGGGGGCAATGTGCAAACCTGGTGTTGTGGGGGGGTGCTGGGTTGGGCAGAGAGGGTGGCTGAGAGTGTTTTGGGGTGAGAGGACAGGGTTGGGGGGGGGGTGGCGGGGGAATAAACGCACAGACACAGGGCTACGTTGGCCCCCGTCAGACACTGCAGGTGGAAGCTGGAGGATAGGCCGTCCGTCGCACAAACATTGTGTCCCATCCACGGCCCAAAAGTCATATGGCATGCACATGCCAGCACACAGAACACGGGCACCATTTGCCTATGGTCTGGCAGGGTGGGGCAATGACATGATGTGCTGGGAGGCAATTGATGATGTGCGGCGCGACGTACGGCCTAGGCCTTTACTTCATGCACGGACAGTTGTCTGACTTGGGGGCCTGTCCCGGCAGGTGTCCGCCGATGTTGCCGCAGCTGCAATGTCGGCGGGCATCTGCCGAAGGGGCGTCACAGGCACCTCTGCCAAACACCTGTGATGTGCACATGTGCCCTGTGCTGTGCTGTGTTCCCCCGCACAAAAATGGGGATGTTTTGTGTGGTGGCATGTTGCCCATGTTTTAAAATGTTCTATAATAAACAGTTTGTTTTTTGGTTTATGTGTTGAAAAACATTGAGTCCATGTGTCTCCCTCGAACCACCCACCATGGATGAATGGCCCTGGGATATTTCTGTGCATCTGGAACAGGCTGTGGAGGCTGACATGGCTGGCAGAACATGGCACTTGCTTACACATGCCGTCATGGGGCGTAAACGCCTTGTTGCATTGGCTAAGGGCCCAGGGAGAAGCTTCCAATGGGATGTTGAAGTGTGAGGGGGAATCCCAGAAACAGCCATGCTGTGGGGTGGATCTTGAACTGCTAACCAATGTGTCAGGCGGAGGGAGGCAAGGACAGCCAAAATAAGCATGCTACGCATGTCTGCCTGTGCCACATGCACAAACACATGCCTTGGGGGGGTTGCCAGACATGTTCCCACTGTTGTCTTTGATATAGGCTATGACCACCAAATATGGAACCAGGTATGCTGGCAAGGAGGGGGTGGAGGGGGGGGGTTGGATGCCGCTGACGACAGACCATGAGGTATTTGAACAGTACACCCCTCAGAACAACATGGGTCCGTAGTGTGTGTGTTGAGAACCCCTACAGCCAAGGGGCTGTGACTATGGACTGTGTAGGTGACACCATAGCATGTCCTGTTGCCGTCTGTTCTCTGCAAACACCTGGTGGAGCAGCTAATGCGACAGCAAGGGTCTTCTGAATCAGCGACACGACATGCATGTGGACACCCACATAGAGGGACGCAAAGGGGACACAAATTGCAATGACACGTATCATGGTATGTTGATCAAAACATTTATTTACACACCAATGAACCACGGGCGTGGCTGCTGCCCTTTCTGTTTGCACGGTCGCAAAACAAACCCTACCCCCTTGTGCTGCAAACAGCACCCTCCCCCTCATCGCTTGTGCTTGTGGAGGTGGTGGGGGTGGTGGTGGCGGTGGTTGCTGCATATAAAACTCTGCAGTATGGCCACGTTATCCCCTCCAGGGCCACAACCACATATCTTTCAAGTGGCATGTCCCTGATTAATCCTGCCGCAAGTGGCAAAATCTCCAGCGTGTTGGCATCGATAGGACTAGCTGGCGCACAGCTGCCAATTCACGACAGATGCCTGTAGGGGGGAAGCAAGGGTGGGGTGTGATATAACCTCCCAAGAAACACACAACAAGATGACTCATTATAACACATGATTGTACCATTGTGACTGTACAACCTATAGTATGCACGCGGAATATGGTTGATGAAAACGCACAATTTCAGAAAGGTGTTATGTCAATGGGCCACACACAGCACTGTGGTTTGACTATATGTGATGTGGGTGGCACACACAGGGATACACGAGGTTTGCTTCACACACCACCCCCACGTGCTGCAGATATTGGATAGGCCTTGTGGCCACATAGCACACACATGTCCAGTGTGCAGTGTGGCGGATCGTGTTCGATGGACAGCAAACACACCTGTGGATACGTCGTGCTCGCAGAGAGATAGAATGTGCACAGCCAACCCATGGTGGGAGCACATTTGGGGGGAATACACACAGCCAACACAAAATGGGGGGACAGGGTACAGGTTGTAGCGCCATTGACTATGAGGGGTTGGGGTTCTTGCAGCAGGATCACATCCATACATGGGCAGGTCCACCAATGCCACAATGTGTCTGACGGCAGAGGGGTTCCAACATACACCCAGTGGTGAAGGAGCTGGGGTCAGATAACAGTGCATGTTAACACCTTGTACACATGTGGAGGATGCACAACGTGCATGGAGAGGACCAGATGGTGCAGCAACAGCCGTGACACAACGCAAATGGCGACTACTCAGGGTCCAATGCTGAGCATGCAACCGCATGTGGTGAGCCCTCGGGAGGAGTGAGTCCACAGAGAATAGGGGGGGGCCCTCCCTTAATGTGTTTGGCAGCAGGGGTGCCACCTGTGAGCTGATCTAGTCCATCAGGACCCAGCATGGGGCACCAGATAACCGTGTGTGATCCGGGGGGTTCATCACAAACCATGCATTGTGCACCTCAGTGTCACATATACATGGACGGGACATGTTGCGAGCCCTGTCTGTATGGTCCACCAGCCCTAACGTAATTGTGGGACATACTGCTGCCTCCAGGGACCTGCTAAGCCTCCCAAACCATGGGTAACAGGATCTTCGAAGACCGTTGTCCTGTCTGTACAGTAATCGTGCTATATGTGTGTCTGAGGTCATTCCAACTGAGAGTGTCATGTGGTAGGTAAGTGGTCTACTTCACCTGGTGATGCAGACCAGTAGGGGATGGGGTCTGTGTGACGGTGCATGACAGACATGTCATGTTTAAATTTACTTATTGTTTTGAAGTACTGTAAACACGTTTATATACAGTCGCTATTGTTAGCAGTGCGGTTTACATACAACAAGGGTGCACAGTCCCAGATGCCTGTTCTGTGCTTACATTGGTAACAGGACGTTTAAACGTGGAACATACATTGTACCAGGAAGCATAAACCTCGAGCAACAGGCGGAACTATGGGGAAAAAAAAAAAACATATTAGTACAAAATATAAGTAAGATTTGGATTGTACTATACAGGAGGGTCCTAAGGCGGGTTCAAGATACTTGTGACAGGGTGCGGTTTTGTAGACATTGGCAGGTGGGTGAGATGAGGTGGGGTGGGATGCATGAGCAAAGTGTAAGTAGGGAAGATGTGGTGTTTCATTTGCCTTACGGAACTGCATAAGGCCTTTGATGGGATCTACTTTTCAGGTGGAAGTTTCGTACCAACATGTTGGGGCATAGATAGGCGAATGTCCGTTTCTTTGGGTCGAGGTAATGTCATCTCTGATTTCCCCATGGCCCATGTGACCAGTTAACATGAGTAGTTACTGGGCCACGGCTGGGCTACAGTGCCTGAAGCTCAGTTGTGAAAGTGCTATGCTATTCGTGGGGTCAATGTTCACACACACATGATGCAGCTGAAACGGCATACCTAGTAGGTCTGCATCCATAGGTTGTACACTCACCCGTAGGTCTCAATGTTCCCTCTAATTGTCTGTAGGCTTGTGTGCGCATAACATATCAGCTGTGCGCTTTTGCAGCAAGGTTCCCATTGTTGGTGTCGCCACATAACGACACTCGGAGTTAATATACTTTAAGATTTGACTACCACGTCAGCATACAGTTATGTACACCACATTGATTTTTAATAAATGAAATGAATATGGACAATTACTAAATGAAGCGGAATATGTTCTAGTAATTACAATCCCAACTTTTTAACTTTTTAAGGACGACTATGATTGTTTTCTGATCAGAATCAGGACCATACGTTTTGTGCGCTCTGTCTGTACAGTATGTGCGCTCACATCCTCGGCGAGGTGTCGTGCGCGTTGCACACGCGCACAGCTTAGAGGGAACAGTGCCTAGGGCTGTTATGGTGTGTGCCACATTAACATCCGCTAACATACGTCGTCACATTGCTTGTTGGGCAAATGTATCCCGTCTACTGGAGTGACACACATGTGACAGCTTTGGACGGTATATTGTCACATCCAGAAAACACAGACACACCCCACACAGAGGAGTAGTGGGTTGTGCGTTGTGCCCTGTCACGTTCCGTTGTTACCAGTGGTACCCTCTCAGCTGTGCACATGTGTGTGCGCACAACGACTTGCCGGAGCAATCACATACTGTAATGACAGTTAGACCACGGAGAAGAAGGTATGTGATGTCAGCTCAAAACAGCAACAACTACGTGCTCAGAATGTCTAGATGTGTGGTAGGGATGGTTTTGCACAGGT